>JAVFKF010000066.1:0-1408635 GCA_036926295.1 Pachydiplax longipennis
AAAACGTCAAAATCAACGCGAAAACGTCGAAAAAAGCGTTTTTGCTCAATGTTGGACAAAAAACGTCAAATCACCGCGAAAACGTCGAAAAACGGGTTTTTTGCTCAATTTTGGACAAAAACGTCAAAGTGAACGCGAAAACGTCGAAAAAAGCGTTTTTAGCTCAATTTTGGACAAAAACGTCAAAATGAACGCATAAACGTCGAAAAAAGCGTTTTTAGCTCAATTTTGGACAAAAACGTCAAAATCAACGCGAAAACGTCGAAAAAAGCGTTTTAAGCACTATTTTGGTATAAACGTCAAAAAAATAAGCGAAAACGTCGAAAAAAGCGTTTTAGCTCAATTTTGGACAAAAACGTCAAAATCAACGCGAAAACATCGAAAAAAGCGTTTTTTTCTCAATGTTGGACAAAAACAGCAAAATGAAAGCGAAAACGTCGAAAAAAGCGTTTTTTGCTCAATTATGGACAAAAAAATCAATATCAACGCGAAATCGTCGAAAAAAGTGTTTTTTGCTCAATTTTTGGTAAAAATGTCAAAATTAACGCGAAAACGTCGAAAAAAACGTTGTTTGCTCAATATTGGACAAAAACGTCAAAATGAACGCGAAAACGTCGAAAAAAGCGTTTTTTGCTCAATTTTGGACAAAAACATCAAAATCAACGCGAATATGTCGAAAAAAGTGTTTTTAGCTCAATTTTGGACAAAAACGTCAAAATCAACGCGAAATCATCGAAAAAAGAGTTTTTAGCACTATTTTGGACAAAAACGTCAAAATCGACGCGTAAACGTCGAAAAAAACGTTTTTTGCTCAATATTGGACAAAAACGTCAAAATGAGCGCGAAAACGTCGAAAAAAGCGTTTTTTGCTCAATTTTGGACAAAAACAGCAAAATGAAAGCGAAAACATCGAAAAAAGCGTTTTTTGGTCCATTTCGGACAAAAACATCAATATCAACGCGAAAACGTCGAAAACATTTTTTTAGCTCAATTTTGGACAAAAACATCAAAATCAACGCGAAAACGTCGAAAAAAGCGTTTTTAGCACTATTTTGGTATAAACGTCAAAATGAACGCGAAAACGTCGAAAAAAGCTTTTTTAGCTCAATTTTGGACAAAAACAGCAAACTAAACGCGAAAACGTCGAAAAAAGCGTTATTTCCTCAATTTTGGACAAAAACGGCAAAATGAACGCGAAAACGTCGAAAAAAGCGTTTTTTACTCAGAGTTGGACAAAAACGTAAATCACCGCGAAAACGTCGAAAAAAGGGTTTTTTGCTGAATTTTGGACAAAAACGACAAAATCAACGCGAAAACGTCGAAAAAAGCGTTTTTTGCTCAATTTTTGATAAATCGTCAAAATCAACGCGAAAACGTCGAAAAAACCTTTTTTTGCCGAATTTTGGACAAAAACATCAATATCAACGCGAAAACGTCGAAAAAAGCGTTTTTAGCACTATTTTGGTATAAACGTCAAAATGAACGCGAAAACGTCGAAAAAAGCCTTTTTTACTCAATTTTTGATAAAAACGTCAAAATCAACGCGGAAACGTCGAAAAAAGCGTTTTCTGCTCAATTTTAGACAAAAACATCAATATCATCGCGAAAACGTAGAAAAAAGTGTTTTTAGCTCAATTTTGGACAAAAACATCAAAATCATCGCGAAAACGTCGAAAAAAGCGTTTTTAGCACTATTTTTGACTAAACGTCAAAATCAACGCGAAAACGTCGAAAAAATCGTTTTTAGCACTATTTTGGTATAAACGTCAAAATGAACGCGAAAACGTCGAAAAAAGCGTTTTTAGCACTATTTTGGTATAAACGTCAAAATGAACGCGAAAACGTCGAAAAAAGCGTTTTAGCTCAATTTTGGACAAAAACGTCAAAATCAACGCGAAAACATCGAAAAAAGCGTTTTTTTTCTCAATGTTGGACAAAAACAGCAAAATGAAAGCGAAAACGTCGAAAAAAGCGTTTTTTGCCTAATTATGGACAAAAACATCAATATCAACGCGAAATCGTCGAAAAAAGTGTTTTTAACTGAATTTTGGACAAAAACATGAATCTCAACGCAAAACCGTCGTAAAAGCGTTTTTTGCTCAATTTTTGATAAAAATGTCAAAATCAACGCGAAAACGTCGAAAAAAACGTTTTTTGCTCAATATTGGACAAAAACGTCAAAATGAACGCGAAAACGTCGAAAAAAGCGTTTTTTGCTCAATTTTGGACAAAAACATCAAAATCAACGCGAAGACGTCGAAAAAGCGTTTTTTACTCAATTTTGGACAAAAACAGCAAAATGAAAGCGAAAACATCGAAAAAAGCGTTTTTTGCTCAATTTTGCAAAAACATCAATATCAACGCCAAATCGTCGAAAAAAGTGTTTTTAACTCAATTTTGGACAAAAACATGAATCTCAACGCAAAACCGTCGTAAAAGCGTTTTTTGCTCAATTTTTGATAAAAATGTCAAAATCAACGCGAAAACGTCGAAAAAAACGTTTTTTGCTCAATATTGGACAAAAACGTCAAAATGAACGGGAAAATGTCGAAAAAAGCGTTTTTTGCTCAATTTTGGACAAAAACATCAAAATCAACGCGAAGACGTCGAAAAAAGCGTTTTTTACTCAATTTTGGACAAAAACAGCAAAATGAAAGCGAAAACATCGAAAAAAGCGTTTTTTGCTCAATTTTGCCAAAAACATCAATATCAACGCGAATATGTCGAAAAAAGTGTTTTTAGCTCAATTTTGGACAAAAACGTCAAAATCAACGCGAAAACGTCGAAAAAAGCGTTTTTAGCACTATTTTGGACAAAAACGTCAAAATCGACGCGTAAACGTCGAAAAAAACGTTTTTTGCTCAATATTGGACAAAAACGTCAAAATGAACGCGAAAACGTCGAAAAAAGCGTTTTTTGCTCAATTTTGGACAAAAACAGCAAAATGAAAGCGAAAACATCGAAAAAAGCGTTTTTTGCTCAATTTTGCCAAAAACATCAATATCAACGCGAATATGTCGAAAAAAGTGTTTTTAGCTCAATTTTGGACAAAAACGTCAAAATCAACGCGAAAACGTCGAAAAAGCGTTTTTAGCACTATTTTGGACAAAAACGTCAAAATCGACGCGTAAACGTCGAAAAAAACGTTTTTTGCTCAATATTGGACAAAAACGTCAAAATGAACGCGAAAACGTCGAAAAAAGCGTTTTTTGCTCAATTTTGGACAAAAACAGCAAAATGAAAGCGAAAACATCGAAAAAAGCGTTTTTTGGTCCATTTCGGACAAAAACATCAATATCAACGCGAAAACGTCGAAAACATTTTTTTAGCTCAATTTTGGACAAAAACATCAAAATCAACGCGAAAACGTCGAAAAAAGCGTTTTTAGCACTATTTTGGTCTAAACGTCAAAATGAACGCGAAAACGTCGAAAAAAGCTTTTTTAGCTCAATTTTGGACAAAAACAGCAAACTAAACGCGAAAACGTCGAAAAAAGCGTTATTTCCTCAATTTTGGACAAAAACGTCAAAATGAACGCGAAAACGTCGAAAAAAGCGTTTTTTCCTCAATGTTGGACAAAAACGTCAAATCACCGCGAAAACGTCGAAAAAAGGGTTTTTTGCTGAATTTTGGACAAAAACGACAAAATCAACGCGAAAACGTCGAAAAAAGCGTTTTTTGCTCAATTTTTGATAAAAACGTCAAAATCAACGCGAAAACGTCGAAAAAAACCTTTTTTTGCCCAATTTTGGACAAAAACATCAATATCAACGCGAAAACGTCGAAAAAAGCGTTTTTAGCACTATTTTGGTATAAACGTCAAAATGAACGCGAAAACGTCGAAAAAAGCGTTTTTTGCTCAATTTTTGATAAAAACGTCAAAATCAACGCGGAAACGTCGAAAAAAAGCGTTTTCTGCTCAATTTTAGACAAAAACATCAATATCATCGCGAAAACGTAGAAAAAAGTGTTTTTAGCTCAATTTTGGACAAAAACATCAAAATCAACGCGAAAACGTCGAAAAAAGCGTTTTTAGCACTATTTTGGACTAAACGTCAAAATGAACGCGAAAACGTCGAAAAAAGCGTTTTAGCTCAATTTTGGACAAAAACATGAACCTCAACGCAAAACCGTCGTAAAAAGCGTTTTTAGCTCAATTTTGGACAAAAACAGCAAAATAAACGCGAAAACGTCGAAAAAAGCGTTTTTTGCTCAATTTTGGACAAAAACGTCAAAATGAACGCGAAAACGTCGAAAAAAGCGTTTTTTGCTCAATGTTGGATAAAAACGTCAAAATCAACGCGAAAACGTCGAAAAACGCGTTTTTTGCTCAATGTTGGACAAAAACGTCAAATCACCGCGAAAACGTCGAAAAAAGGGTTTTTTGCTGAATTTTGGACAAAAACGACAAAATCAACGCGAAAACGTCGAAAAAAGCGTTTTTTTGCTCAATTTTTGATAAAAACGTCAAAATCAACGCGAAAACGTCGAAAAAACCTTTTTTTGCCCAATTTTGGACAAAAACATCAATATCAACGCGAAAACGTCGAAAAAAGCGTTTTTAGCACTATTTTGGTATAAACGTCAAAATGAACGCGAAAACGTCGAAAAAAGCTTTTTTAGCTCAATTTTGGACAAAAACAGCAAACTAAACGCGAAAACGTCGAAAAAAGCGTTATTTCCTCAATTTTGGACAAAAACGTCAAAATGAACGCGAAAACGTCGAAAAAAGCGTTTTTTGCTCAATGTTGGACAAAATGTCAAATCACCGCGAAAACGTCGAAAAAAGGGTTTTTTGCTGAATTTTGGACAAAAACGACAAAATCAACGCGAAAACGTCGAAAAAAGCGTTTTTTGCTCAATTTTTGATAAAAACGTCAAAATCAACGCGAAAACGTCGAAAAAACCTTTTTTTGCCCAATTTTGGACAAAAACATCAATATCAACGCGAAAACGTCGAAAAAAGCGTTTTTAGCACTATTTTGGTATAAACGTCAAAATGAACGCGAAAACGTCGAAAAAAGCGTTTTTTGCTCAATTTTTGATAAAAACGTCAAAATCAACGCGGAAACGTCGAAAAAAGCGTTTTCTGCTCAATTTTAGACAAAAACATCAATATCATCGCGAAAACGTAGAAAAAAGTGTTTTTAGCTCAATTTTGGACAAAAACATCAAAATCAACGCGAAAACGTCGAAAAAAGCGTTTTTAGCACTATTTTGGACTAAACGTCAAAATGAACGCGAAAACGTCGAAAAAAGCGTTTTAGCTCAATTTTGGACAAAAACATGAACCTCAACGCAAAACCGTCGTAAAAAGCGTTTTTAGCTCAATTTTGGACAAAAACATCAAAATCATCGCGAAAACGTCGAAAAAAGCGTTTTTAGCACTATTTTTGACTAAACGTCAAAATCAACGCGAAAACGTCGAAAAAATCGTTTTTAGCACTATTTTGGTATAAACGTCAAAATGAACGCGAAAACGTCGAAAAAAGCGTTTTTAGCACTATTTTGGTATAAACGTCAAAATGAACGCGAAAACGTCGAAAAAAGCGTTTTAGCTCAATTTTGGACAAAAACGTCAAAATCAACGCGAAAACATCGAAAAAAGCGTTTTTTTTCTCAATGTTGGACAAAAACAGCAAAATGAAAGCGAAAACGTCGAAAAAAGCGTTTTTTGCCTAATTATGGACAAAAACATCAATATCAACGCGAAATCGTCGAAAAAAGTGTTTTTAACTGAATTTTGGACAAAAAAATGAATCTCAACGCAAAACCGTCGTAAAAAGCGTTTTTTGCTCAATTTTTGATAAAAATGTCAAAATCAACGCGAAAACGTCGAAAAAAACGTTTTTTGCTCAATATTGGACAAAAACGTCAAAATGAACGCGAAAACGTCGAAAAAAGCGTTTTTTGCTCAATTTTGGACAAAAACATCAAAATCAACGCGAAGACGTCGAAAAAAGCGTTTTTTGCTCAATTTTGGACAAAAACATCAAAATCAACGCGAAGACGTCGAAAAAGCGTTTTTTACTCAATTTTGGACAAAAACAGCAAAATGAAAGCGAAAACATCGAAAAAAGCGTTTTTTGCTCAATTTTGCAAAAACATCAATATCAACGCCAAATCGTCGAAAAAAGTGTTTTTAACTCAATTTTGGACAAAAACATGAATCTCAACGCAAAACCGTCGTAAAAAGCGTTTTTTGCTCAATTTTTGATAAAAATGTCAAAATCAACGCGAAAACGTCGAAAAAAACGTTTTTTGCTCAATATTGGACAAAAACGTCAAAATGAACGGGAAAATGTCGAAAAAAGCGTTTTTTGCTCAATTTTGGACAAAAACATCAAAATCAACGCGAAGACGTCGAAAAAAGCGTTTTTTACTCAATTTTGGACAAAAACAGCAAAATGAAAGCGAAAACATCGAAAAAAGCGTTTTTTGCTCAATTTTGCCAAAAACATCAACATCAACGCGAATATGTCGAAAAAAGTGTTTTTAGCTCAATTTTGGACAAAAACCTCAAAATCAACGCGAAAACGTCGAAAAAAGCGTTTTTAGCACTATTTTGGACAAAAACGTCAAAATCGACGCGTAAACGTCGAAAAAAACGTTTTTTGCTCAATATTGGACAAAAACGTCAAAATGAACGCGAAAACGTCGAAAAAAGCGTTTTTTGCTCAATTTTGGACAAAAACAGCAAAATGAAAGCGAAAACATCGAAAAAAGCGTTTTTTGGTCCATTTCGGACAAAAACATCAATATCAACGCGAAAACGTCGAAAACATTTTTTTAGCTCAATTTTGGACAAAAACATCAAAATCAACGCGAAAACGTCGAAAAAAGCGTTTTTAGCACTATTTTGGTCTAAACGTCAAAATGAACGCGAAAACGTCGAAAAAAGCTTTTTTAGCTCAATTTTGGACAAAAACAGCAAACTAAACGCGAAAACGTCGAAAAAAGCGTTATTTCCTCAATTTTGGACAAAAACGTCAAAATGAACGCGAAAACGTCGAAAAAAGCGTTTTTTGCTGAATTTTGGACAAAAACGACAAAATCAACGCGAAAACGTCGAAAAAAGCGTTTTTTGCTCAATTTTTGATAAAAACGTCAAAATCAACGCGAAAACGTCGAAAAAACCTTTTTTTACCCAATTTTGGACAAAAACATCAATATCAACGCGAAAACGTCGAAAAAAGCGTTTTTAGCACTATTTTGGTATAAACGTCAAAATGAACGCGAAAACGTCGAAAAAAGCGTTTTTTGCTCAATTTTTGATAAAAACGTCAAAATCAACGCGGAAACGTCGAAAAAAGCGTTTTCTGCTCAATTTTAGACAAAAACATCAATATCATCGCGAAAACGTAGAAAAAAGTGTTTTTAGCTCAATTTTGGACAAAAACATCAAAATCAACGCGAAAACGTCGAAAAAAGCGTTTTTAGCACTATTTTGGACTAAACGTCAAAATGAACGCGAAAACGTCGAAAAAAGCGTTTTAGCTCAATTTTGGACAAAAACATGAACCTCAACGCAAAACCGTCGTAAAAAGCGTTTTTAGCTCAATTTTGGACAAAAACAGCAAAATAAACGCGAAAACGTCGAAAAAAGCGTTTTTTGCTCAATTTTGGACAAAAACGTCAAAATGAACGAGAAAACGTCGAAAAAAGCGTTTTTTGCTCAATGTTGGATAGAAACGTCAAAATCAACGCGAAAACGTCGAAAAACGCGTTTTTTGCTCAATGTTGGACAAAAACGTCAAATCACCGCGAAAACGTCGAAAAAAGGGTTTTTTGCTGAATTTTGGACAAAAACGACAAAATCAACGCGAAAACGTCGAAAAAAGCGTTTTTTTGCTCAATTTTTGATAAAAACGTCAAAATCAACGCGAAAACGTCGAAAAAACCTTTTTTTGCCCAATTTTGGACAAAAACATCAATATCAACGCGAAAACGTCGAAAAAAGCGTTTTTAGCACTATTTTGGTATAAACGTCAAAATGAACGCGAAAACGTCGAAAAAAGCGTTTTTTGCTCAATTTTTGATAAAAACGTCAAAATCAACGCGGAAACGTCGAAAAAAGCGTTTTCTGCTCAATTATAGACAAAAACATCAATATCATCGCGAAAACGTAGAAAAAAGTGTTTTTAGCTCAATTTTGGACAAAAACATCAAAATCAACGCGAAAACGTCGAAAAAAGCGTTTTTAGCACTATTTTGGACTAAACGTGAAAATGAACGCGAAAACGTCGAAAAAAGCGTTTTAGCTCAATTTTGGACAAAAACGTCAAAATCAACGCGAAAACATCGAAAAAAGCGTTTTTTTTCTCAATGTTGGACAAAAACATCAAAATGAAAGCGAAAACGTCGAAAAAAGCGTTTTTTGCTCAATTATGGACAAAAACATCAATATCAACGCCAAATCGTCGAAAAAAGTGTTTTTAACTCAATTTTGGACAAAAACATGAATCTCAACGCAAAACCGTCGTAAAAAGCGTTTTTTGCTCAATTTTTGATAAAAATGTCAAAATCAATCGCGAAAACGTCGAAAAAAACGTTTTTTGCTCAATATTGGACAAAAACGTCAAAATGAACGCGAAAACGTCGAAAAAAGCGTTTTTTGCTCAATTTTGGACAAAAACATCAAAATCAACGCGAAGACGTCGAAAAAAGCGTTTTTTACTCAATTTTGGACAAAAACAGCAAAATGAAAGCGAAAACATCAAAAAAAGCGTTTTTTGCTCAATTTTGGACAAAAACATAAATATCAACGCGAATATGTCGAAAAAAGTGTTTTTAGCTCAATTTTGGACAAAAACGTCAAAATCAACGCGAAAACGTCGAAAAAAGCGTTTTTAGCACTATTTTGGACAAAAACGTCAAAATCGACGCGTAAACGTCGAAAAAAACGTTTTTTGCTCAATATTGGACAAAAACGTCAAAATGAACGCGAAAACGTTGAAAAAAGCGTTTTTTGCTCAATTTTGGACAAAAACAGCAAAATGAAAGCGAAAACATCGAAAAAAGCGTTTTTTGGTCCATTTCGGACAAAAACATCAATATCAACGCGAAAACGTCGAAAACATTTTTTTAGCTCAATTTTGGACAAAAACATCAAAATCAACGCGAAAACGTCGAAAAAAGCGTTTTTAGCACTATTTTGGTCTAAACGTCAAAATGAACGCGAAAACGTCGAAAAAAGCTTTTTTAGCTCAATTTTGGACAAAAACAGCAAAATAAACGCGAAAACGTCGAAAAAAGCGTTATTTCCTCAATTTTGGACAAACGTCAAAATGAACGCGAAAACGTCGAAAAAAGCGTTTTTTGCTCAATGTTGGATAAAAACGTCAAAATCAACGCGAAAACGTCGAAAAAAGCGTTTTTGCTCAATGTTGGACAAAAACGTCAAATCACCGCGAAAACGTCGAAAAAAGGGTTTTTGTTCAATTTTGGACAAAAACTTCAAAGTGAACGCGAAAACGTCGAAAAAAGCGTTTTTTGCTCAATTTTGGACAAAAACAGCAAAATGAAAGCGAAAACATCGAAAAAGCGTTTTTTGGTCCATTTCGGACAAAAACATCAATATCAACGCGAAAACGTCGAAAACATTTTTTTAGCTCAATTTTGGACAAAAACATCAAAATCAACGCGAAAACGTCGAAAAAAGCGTTTTTAGCACTATTTTGGTCTAAACGTCAAAATGAACGCGAAAACGTCGAAAAAAGCTTTTTTAGCTCAATTTTGGACAAAAACAGCAAAATAAACGCGAAAACGTCGAAAAAAGCGTTATTTCCTCAATTTTGGACAAAAACGTCAAAATGAACGCGAAAACGTCGAAAAAAGCGTTTTTTGCTCAATGTTGGATAAAAACGTCAAAATCAACGCGAAAACGTCGAAAAAAGCGTTTTTGCTCAATGTTGGACAAAAACGTCAAATCACCGCGAAAACGTCGAAAAAAGGATTTTTTGTTCAATTTTGGACAAAAACGTCAAAGTGAACGCGAAAACGTCGAAAAAAGCGTTTTTAGCTCAATTTTGGACAAAAACGTCAAAATGAACGCAAAAACGTCGAAAAAAGCGTTTTTAGCTCAATTTTGGACAAAAACGTCAAAATGAACGCGAAAACGTCGAAAAAAGCGTTTTTTGCTCAATTTTTGATAAAAATGTCAAAATGAACGCGAAAACGTCGAAAAAAATTTTTTTAAGCTCAATTTTGGACAAAAACATCAAAATCAACGCGAAAACGTCGAAAAAAGCGTTTTGAGCTCAATTTTGGACAAAAACAGCAAAATAAACGCGAAAACGTCGAAAAAAGCGTTTTTTGCTCAATTTTGGTCAAAAACGTCAAAATGAACGCGAAAACGTCGAAAAACGCGTTTTTTGCTCAATGTTGGATAAAAACGTCAAACTCAACGCGAAGACGTCGAAAAAAGCGTTTTTTCCTCAATGTTGGACAAAAACGTCAAATCACCGCAAAAACGTCGTAAAAAGCGTTTTTTGCTCAATTTTTGATAAAAACGTCAAATTCAACGCGAAAACGTCGAAAAAAGCGTTTTCTGCCCAATTTTAGACAAAAACATCAATATCAACGCGAAAACGTAGAAAAAAGTGTTTTTAGCACTATCTTGGACTAAACGTCAAAATGAACGCGAAAACGTCGAAAAAAGCGTTTTTAGCTCAATTTTGGACAAAAACAGCAAAATGAAAGCGAAAACGTCGAAAAAAGCGTTTTTTGCTCAATTTTGGTCAAAAACGTCAAAATGAACGCGAAAACGTCGAAAAAAGTTTTTTTTGCTCAATGTTGGATGAAAACGTCAAACTCAACGCGAAAACGTCGAAAAAAGCGTTTTTTGCTCAATGTTGGACAAAAACGTCATATCACCGCAAAAACGTCGTAAAAAGCGTTTTTTGCTCAATTTTTGATAAAAACGTCAAATTCAACGCGAAAACGTCGAAAAAAGCGTTTTTTCCCAATTTTGGACAAAAACATAAATATCAACGCAAAAACGTAGAAAAAAGGTTTTTTTAGCACTATCTTGGACTAAACGTCAAAATGAACGCGAAAACGTCGAAAAAAGCGTTTTTAGCTCAATTTTGGACAAAAACAGCAAAATGAAAGCGAAAACGTCGAAAAAAGCGTTTTCTGCTCAATTTTGGACAAAAACGTCAAAGTGAACGCGAAAACGTCGAAGAAAGCGTTTTTAGCTCAATTTTGGACAAAAACGTCAAAATGAACGCAAAAACGTCGAAAAAAGCGTTTTTAGCTCAATTTTGGACAAAAACAGCAAAATCAACGCGAAAACGTCGAAAAAAGCGTTTTTAGCACTATTTTGGACAAAAACAGCAAAATGAAAGCGAAAACGTCGAAAAAAGCGTTTTCTGCTCAATTTTGGACAAAAACGTCAAAGTGAACGCGAAAACGTCGAAGAAAGCGTTTTTAGCTCAATTTTGGACAAAAACGTCAAAATGAACGCAAAAACGTCGAAAAAAGCGTTTTTAGCTCAATTATGGACAAAAACGTCAAAATGAACGCGAAAACGTCGAAAAAAGCGTTTTTTGCTCAATTTTGGACAAAAACAGCAAAATGAAAGGGAAAACATCGAAAAAAGCGTTTTTTCCTCAATTTTGGACAAAAACGTCAAAATGAACGCGAAAACGTCGAAAAAAGCGTTTTTTGCTCAATGTTGGATAAAAACGTCAAAATCAACGCGAAAACGTCGAAAAAAGCGTTTTAGCTCAATTTTGGACAAAAACGTCAAAATCAACGCGAAAACATCGAAAAAAGCGTTTTTTTTCTCAATGTTGGACAAAAACAGCAAAATAAAAGCGAAAACGTCGAAAAAAGCGTTTTTTGCTCAATTATGGACAAAAACATCAATATCAACGCGAAAACGTCGAAAAAAGCGTTTTTTCCTCAATGTTGGATAAAAACGTCAAAATCAACGCGAAAACGTCGAAAAAAGCGTAGTTAGCACTATTTTGGACAAAAACGTCAAAATCGACGCGAAAACGTCGAAAAAAGCGTTATAAGCACTATTTTGGACAAAAACATCAAAATCAACGCGAAAACATCGAAAAAAGCGTTTTTAGCTCAATTTTGGACAAAAACGTCAAAATCAACGCGAAAACGTCGAAAAAAGCGTTTTTTGCTCAATGTTGGACAAAAACGTCAATATCAACGCGAAATCGTCGAAGAAAGTGTTTTTAACTCAATTTTGGACAAAAACATCAATCTCAACGCAAAACCGTCGTAAAAAGCGTTTTCTGCTCAATTTTAGACAAAAACATCAATATCATCGCGAAAACGTAGAAAAAAGTGTTTTTAGCTCAATTTTGGACAAAAACATCAAAATCAACGCGAAAACGTCGAAAAAAGCGTTTTTAGCACTATTTTGGACTAACCTCAAAATGAACGCGAAAACGTCGAAAAAAGCGTTTTTTGCTCAATTATGGACAAAAACATCAATATCAACGCGAAAACGTCGAAAAAAGCGTTTTTTCCTCAATGTTGGATAAAAACGTCAAAATCAACGCGAAAACGTCGAAAAAAGCGTAGTTAGCACTATTTTGGACAAAAACGTCAAAATCGACGCGAAAACGTCGAAAAAAGCGTTATAAGCACTATTTTGGACAAAAACATCAAAATCAACGCGAAAACATCGAAAAAAGCGTTTTTAGCTCAATTTTGGACAAAAACGTCAAAATCAACGCGAAAACGTCGAAAAAAGCGTTTTTTGCTCAATGTTGGACAAAAACGTCAATATCAACGCGAAATCGTCGAAGAAAGTGTTTTTAACTCAATTTTGGACAAAAACATCAATCTCAACGCAAAACCGTCGTTAAAAGCGTTTTCTGCTCAATTTTAGACAAAAACATCAATATCATCGCGAAAACGTAGAAAAAAGTGTTTTTAGCTCAATTTTGGACAAAAACATCAAAATCAACGCGAAAGCGTCGAAAAAAGCGTTTTTAGCACTATTTTGGACTAACCTCAAAATGAACGCGAAAACGTCGAAAAAAGCGTTTTAGCTCAATTTTGGACAAAAACGTCAAAATCAACGCGAAAACATCGAAAAAAGCGTTTTTTTTTCTCAATGTTGGACAAAAACAGCAAAATGAAAGCGAAAACGTCGAAAAAAGCGTTTTTTGCTCAATTTTGGACAAAAACATCAATATCAACGCGTAAACGTCGAAAAAAGTGTTTTTAGCTCAATTTTGGACAAAAACATGAATCTCAACGCAAAACCGTCGTAAAAAGCGTTTTTTGCTCAATTTTTGATAAAAATGTCAAAATGAACGCGAAAACGTCGAAAAAAATTTTTTTAGCTCAATTTTGGACAAAAACATCAAAATCAACGCGAAAACGTCGAAAAAAGCGTTTTGAGCTCAATTTTGGACAAAAACAGCAAAATATACGCGAAAACGTCGAAAAAAGCGTTTTTTGCTCAATTTTGGTCAAAAACGTCAAAATGAACGAAAAAACGTCGAAAATAGCGTTTTTTGCTCAATGTTGGATAAAAACGTCAAACTCAACGCGAAGACGTCGAAAAAAGCGTTTTTTCTCAATGTTGGACAAAAACGTCAAATCACCGCAAAAACGTCGTAAAAAGCGTTTTTTGCTCAATTTTTGATAAAAACGTCAAATTCAACGCGAAAACGTCGAAAAAAGCGTTTTCTGCCCAATTTTAGACAAAAACATCAATATCAACGCGAAAACGTAGAAAAAAGTCTTTTTAGCACTATCTTGGACTAAACGTCAAAATGAACGCGAAAACGTCGAAAAAAGCGTTTTTAGCTCAATTTTGGACAAAAACAGCAAAATGAAAGCGAAAACGTCGAAAAAAGCGTTTTTTCCTCAATTTTGGTCAAAAACGTCAAAATGAACGCGAAAACGTCGAAAAAAGCGTTTTTTGCTCAATGTTGGATAAGAACGTCAAACTCAACGCGAAAACGTCGAAAAAAGCGTTTTTTGCTCAATGTTGGACAAAAACGTCATATCACCGCAAAAACGTCGTAAAAAGCGTTTTTTGCTCAATTTTTGATAAAAACGTCAAATTCAACGCGAAAACGTCGAAAAAAGCGTTTTTTGCCCAATTTTGGACAAAAACATCAATATCAACGCGAAAACGTAGAAAAAAGGTTTTTTTAGCACTATCTTGGACTAAACGTCAAAATGAACGCGAAAACGTCGAAAAAAGCGTTTTTAACTCAATTTTGGACAAAAACAGCAAAATGAAAGCGAAAACGTCGAAAAAAGCGTTTTCTGCTCAATTTTGGACAAAAACGTCAAAGTGAACGCGAAAACGTCGAAGAAAGCGTTTTTAGCTCAATTTTGGACAAAAACGTCAAAATGAACGCAAAAACGTCGAAAAAAGCGTTTTTAGCTCAATTTTGGACAAAAACTGCAAAATCAACGCGAAAACGTCGAAAAAAGCGTTTTTAGCACTATTTTGGACAAAAACAGCAAAATGAAAGCGAAAACGACGAAAAAAGCGTTTTCTGCTCAATTTTGGACAAAAACGTCAAAGTGAACGCGAAAACGTCGAAGAAAGCGTTTTTAGCTCAATTTTGGACAAAAACGTCAAAATGAACGCAAAAACGTCGAAAAAAGCGTTTTTAGCTCAATTATGGACAAAAACGTCAAAATGAACGCGAAAACGTCGAAAAAAGCGTTTTTTGCTCAATTTTGGACAAAAACAGCAAAATGAAAGGGAAAACATCGAAAAAAGCGTTTTTTGGTCAATTTCGGAAAAAAACATCAATATCAACGCGAAATCGTCGAATAAATTTTTTTTAGCTCAATTTTGGACAAAAACATCAAAATCAACGCGAAAACGTCGAAAAAAGCGTTTTTAGCTCAATTTTGGACAAAAACAGCAAAATAAACGCGAGAACGTCGAAAAAAGCGTTTTTTCCTTAATTTTGGACAAAAACGTCAAAATGAACGCGAAAACGTCGAAAAAAGCGTTTTTTGCTCAATGTTGGATAAAAACGTCAAAATCAACGCGAAAACGTCGAAAAAAGCGTTTTTTGCTCAATGTTGGACAAAAACGTCAATATCAACGCGAAATCGTCGAAGAAAGTGTTTTTAACTCAATTTTGGACAAAAACATCAATCTCAACGCAAAACCGTCGTAAAAAGCGTTTTCTGCTCAATTTTAGACAAAAACATCAATATCATCGCGAAAACGTAGAAAAAAGTGTTTTTAGCTCAATTTTGGACAAAAACATCAAAATCAACGCGAAAACTTTGAAAAAAGCGTTTTTAGCACTATTTTGGACTAACCTCAAAATGAACGCGAAAACGTCGAAAAAAGCGTTTTAGCTCAATTTTGGACAAAAACGTCAAAATCAACGCGAAAACATCGAAAAAAGCGTTTTTTTTCTCAATGTTGGACAAAAACAGCAAAATGAAAGCGAAAACGTCGAAAAAAGCGTTTTTTGCTCAATTATGGACAAAAACATCAATATCAACGCGAAAACGTCGAAAAAAGCGTTTTTTCCTCAATGTTGGATAAAAACGTCAAAATCAACGCGAAAACGTCGAAAAAAGCGTAGTTAGCACTATTTTGGACAAAAACGTCAAAATCGACGCGAAATCGTCGAATAAATTTTTTTTAGCTCAATTTTGGACAAAAACATCAAAATCAACGCGAAAACGTCGAAAAAAGCGTTTTTAGCTCAATTTTGGACAAAAACAGCAAAATAAACGCGAAAACGTCGAAAAAAGCGTTTTTTCCTCAATTTTGGACAAAAACGTCAAAATGAACGCGAAAACGTCGAAAAAAGCGTTTTTTGCTCAATGTTGGATAAAAACGTCAAAATCAACGCGAAAACGTCGAAAAAAGCGTTTTTTGCTCAATGTTGGACAAAAACGTCAATATCAACGCAAAATCGTCGAAGAAAGTGTTTTTAACTCAATTTTGGACAAAAACATCAATCTCAACGCAAAACCGTCGTAAAAAGCGTTTTCTGCTCAATTTTAGACAAAAACATCAATATCATCGCGAAAACGTAGAAAAAAGTGTTTTTAGCTCAATTTTGGACAAAAACATTAAAATCAACGCGAAAACGTGGAAAAAAGCGTTTTTAGCACTATTTTGGACTAACCTCAAAATGAACGCGAAAACGTCGAAAAAAGCGTTTTAGCTCAATTTTGGACAAAAACGTCAAAATCAACGCGAAAACATCGAAAAAAGCGTTTTTTTTCTCAATGTTGGACAAAAACAGCAAAATGAAAGCGAAAACGTCGAAAAAAGCGTTTTTTGCTCAATTATGGACAAAAACATCAATATCAACGCGAAAACGTCGAAAAAAGCGTTTTTTCCTCAATGTTGGATAAAAACGTCAAAATCAACGCGAAAACGTCGAAAAAAGCGTAGTTAGCACTATTTTGGACAAAAACGTCAAAATCGACGCGAAAACGTCGAAAAAAGCGTTATAAGCACTATTTTGGACAAAAACATCAAAATCAACGCGAAAACATCGAAAAAAGCGTTTTTAGCTCAATTTTGGACAAAAACGTCAAAATCAACGCAAAAACGTCGTAAAAAGCGTTTCTTGCTCAATTTTGGACAAAAACGTCAAAATCAACGCGAAAACATCGAAAAAAGCGTTTTTTGCTCAATTTTGGACAAACACATCAATATCAACGAGAAAACATCGAAAAAAGTGTTTTTAGCTCATTTTTGGACAAAAACAGCAAAATCAACGCGAAAACGTCGAAAAAAGCGTTTTTGCTCAATTTTGGACAAAAACGTCAAAATCAACGCGAAAATATCGAAAAAAGCGTTTTTTGCTCAATGTTGGACAAAAACAGCAAAATGAAAGCGAAAACGTCGAAAAAAGCGTTTTTTGCTCAATTTTGGACAAAAACATCAATATCAACGCGTAAACGTCGAAAAAAGTGTTTTTAGCTCAATTTTGGACAAAAACATGAATCTCAACGCAAAACCGTCGTAAAAAGCGTTTTTTGCTCAATTTTTGATAAAAATGTCAAAATCAACGCGAAAACGTCGAAAAAAATTTTTTTAGCTCAATTTTGGACAAAAACATCAAAATCAACGCGAAAACGTCGAAAAAAGCGTTTTGAGCTCAATTTTGGACAAAAACAGCAAAATAAACGCGAAAACGTCGAAAAAAGCGTTTTTTGCTCAATTATGGACAAAAACGTCAAAATGAACGCGAAAACGTCGAAAAAAGCGTTTTTTGCTCAATGTTGGATAAAAACGTCAAACTCAACGCGAAGACGTCGAAAAAAGCGTTTTTTCCTCAATGTTGGACAAAAACGTCAAATCACCGCAAAAACGTCGTAAAAAGCGTTTTTTGCTCAATTTTTGATAAAAACGTCAAATTCAACGCGAAAACGTCGAAAAAAGCGTTTTCTGCCCAATTTTAGACAAAAACATCAATATCAACGCGAAAACGTAGAAAAAAGTGTTTTTAGCACTATCTTGGACTAAACGTCAAAATGAACGCGAAAACGTCGAAAAAAGCGTTTTTAGCTCAATTTTGGACAAAAACAGCAAAATGAAAGCGAAAACGTCGAAAAAAGCGTTTTTTGCTCAATTTTGGTCAAAAACGTCAAAATGAACGCGAAAACGTCGAAAAAAGCGTTTTTTGCTCAATGTTGGATAAAAACGTCAAACTCAACGCGAAAACGTCGAAAAAAGCGTTTTTTGCTCAATGTTGGACAAAAACGTCATATCACCGCAAAAACGTCGTAAAAAGCGTTTTTTGCTCAATTTTTGATAAAAACGTCAAATTCAACGCGAAAACGTCGAAAAAAGCCTTTTTTGCCCAATTTTGGACAAAAACATCAATATCAACGCGAAAACGTAGAAAAAAGTGTTTTTAGCACTATCTTGGACTAAACGTCAAAATGAACGCGAAAACGTCGAAAAAAGCGTTTTTAGCTCAATTTTGGACAAAAACAGCAAAATGAAAGCGAAAACGTCGAAAAAAGCGTTTTCTGCTCAATTTTGGACAAAAACTTCAATATCAACGCGAAAACGTCGAAAAAAGTCTTTTTAGCTCAATTTTACGTTGATTTACTCATTTACCTACGTTGATTTTTGACATACATTTACCTACGTTGTTTTTTAGTCTGCATAGAATAAATTTGGCTAATTTTGATGATACCAAAGACACTGATAACTTGTAATGCATACAATGAAACTACATCATTGATATCTAGAAGCTAGTCAAAATGGAATAACAAGATGCAACTACACAACCATATAAGGGTCATTCCACGCCAAATCGAACAAAAAAAACATGACATTTTCGTATCTTCCTGAAACTTTGCCACATTATTCATAGTAACAATTAAGTCACCTTTATCAATTTTTAGACCAACAATCCGAATAATTACAAAATGGTGGCTAAACAAAGTTCGCAGAAAACTTCGAAATCCGGCGCTCGCTTTCAGTTGAACGCCCATTTCTCAGAGAGCTTAAAACATACGATGCTTTAAATACACTCATTCAAAAGATCTTAAATGGTGTTTTCATTAAATATGGAATATGTTTCCATTTCTAGGAGACATTACCTACTTTTAGGCAATGAAACTTTTTGAATAGGTTTTAACCTAAAAAAAATCCACTTCTGCTACGTAAAAAAATATCACCGAAATTGTCATTAAATTTTCTTTAAGTGGTCAAAGTATAAAAACGGCAATCGGATATTAAGTGTAATTTAAAAAACATAATTTACCTTTGGGTCAAGGCGCCACTCCGCTCGCTACCGCAATGAATGCTCCACTATTGTTAGTCCCTATTATCAATACGTTAGAGGTCACTATTACTCAAAACATACGTGTCCGTGCACTCCACTTCATTTATCGATATTTTTCTATTTACAAGATTGCTGTTAAGGATTTATATTCTTGACAAAATCTTATTTTGATACATCCTCAGTTGCATAATCAGTCGGAAAAGAAAATACTACATGGCCTGAAAAGTCCCGAGCCTAACATAGAGATGTCGCCACTAGTAACTTTTTCTGCACATTTCACTTGAGAACCAACCTTAAGATGGCACTGTTTTTAATTTCATGACGATTCATGTATTAGTTCCCGAATGGCAGCTGATTGTTTTCACGAAGTTTAGGCATTTCGCGAACGATGGAAAAAGACGAGTTTCGAGTTTTGATTAAACATTGTTTCTTGATGGGAAAAAACACTGTCCAAGCCAAAACTTGGTTAGATAAATGTTACGCAACATCCTTGCCATCGGAAGCGACAGTGGAACGGTGGTTCGCGGACTTTAAACGTGGTCGTGTCAGCACCAAAGACGCCGAACGCCCTGGACGCCCCTCCGAGGCCACCACTTCAGAAAATATAAAAAAAGTCCATCTGATCGTTTTGAACAATTGAAAAGCAAAGTTGCGTGAGATAGCAGTCTGTAGGTATAACGATGGAACGCGTTGGAAATATTCTGCATGAACATTTGGGGATGGGTGCCGCGTTTCCTGACTCCGGACCAGAAGCAAAGACGTGTGGAGGATTCCGAGCGTGGTTTGGCCTTGTATCAAAAAAACAAAAAGGACTTTTTCCGCCGATTTGTGATGATGGACGAATCTTGAATACATTATTACACTCCTGAGTCCAATCGGCAGTCTGCAGAATGGTTGGAAGCGGGTAGCAGTCGTCCGAAGCGTCCACACAAGACACAACAGTCAGCTGGGAAGGTTATGGCGAGTGTTTTTTGGGACGCAAGTGGAATCATTATGATTGAATACTTGGAAAAGGGAAAAACAATCACAGGCGACTACTACGTTGCTCAATTGGACCGTTTGGAGATCGAGATCAAGAAAAAACGGCCACACATGAAAAAGAAGAAAGTGCTGTATCACCACGACAACGCACCAGCTCATTCGTCAATGAAAGCGACGGTCAAATTGAATGAATTGCGGTACGAATTGGTTTCACATCCCCCGTATTCACCAGATCTGGCACCCAGCGACTACTATCTATTCCCAAACACGAAGAGATTTCTTCAGGGGAAGAAACTCACGTCAAATGAAGAAGTCATGTCCGAAACAGAGGCCTATTTTGGAGGACTTGAGAAATCATTTTTTTCGAAAGGCATCGAATTGCTCGAGGACCGGTGGAATAAGTGCATAGCTCTATGTGGAGATAATACTGAAGAATAAAAAAGGTTTTCAGGTAAAAAATTGATTTTTTATTTGTTAGGCTCGGGACTTTTCAGGCCATGAGGTAGCTTAGCACATATCTGAGTTCTCGATATGGGTATGAAGGAATGATAACGTTTTGTATGTACATGTACATTTGTACCATGAATCATTTTTTCAGGAAGATACGGAAATGTCATGTTTTTTTTGTACGATTTGGCGTGGAATTACCCATAAGGAACTAAATCACATTATTCCTGAAAATATAAACAATAAACTTGAGAGAAATCTTGAACATAGAAACTCTTCTCACAGCAATAGCTCAAAGTTATGGCAGCAAAAGTAGTAATAATAAGGCCGTGGCTCCAAGGGCAGCGAATTGCCGCGCCTAGGCGCGTGTGTTTCGCTGCCGAAAATCTGCTGCTCGGGGATGGCTCCACGGGACAATAAATTACTGTCCCTAGGAGCAGCAGATTGCCAGCGGTCGCTGTATAGCAGCTGTGAAAAATACACCCTAATCCAAGCTGCGCGGCGAAGCCGCCGTACAAACGCGCCTATCGGCAGCAAAATGCGGCGTGTGGAGCCACCCTCATTTAATCCTATGGTTCTTACTTTCGGTCAGTAATTCGCTGCCTCTAGCGACAGTAAAACGCTGCCCGTGGAGCTACGGCCTAAGGTTTATATAAGAGGTGTACATATAGAAGGTGTTACCTCTCCAGGAGTTCCTTTGAAATTCCCTCCACTCCTCCAGAAGGGTGCCTGCCATAACCAGGGCCTTGATTTTATAACTTTCGCGCAGCGTGAGGAAATGCGTTCCCAGAATTGCGATGAAGATGCTTCTGAGCGAACGAAATGACAATTACGTTGGAAGTGCGATTTCACAACTCGTACCGCCAGCGATAGCAGCGCGAGAGCTTCGTGGAAACGGCGTTGCATCATTTACCTCTCTAAATTACTTGCTAGATTACATTCTCATATTTGCGCTTGCGCATTGACGACAATTTGTAGTCTGCAAGGCCTATGATTCGAGGTTATTACAAATAAATGTTAGAGGAGAAACAGAGTAGCAACTAATGTTTGATGACTGCGTAAATATTCACGGAGATTGTATTTGAAGGAAGGAGTGATGCTTTCATATGCTGTGAAAGATTCAATATCCGTTAACTAAAGCAACCATCTAGTCCTTGAATTGAAATTGTACAAATGAATATATTATCATATAAGTATAAGTTACGTTTTAATTCTCCATAAGAAAATATACTGCTAGGATTCGTCCAAAAATAAATTTATACATATGTAGATATATATGCACATATAAGGTTAAATGATCTCCTTGAATATCATGGATTCAAAGCTTTTAAATTATGGTTAACATTTAATACTGCATAATTTTAGAATTTGCTACATAATAATACATCAGTACAATACTATTTAAACATGAAATAAAGATATTTTGTGATACAAAGCGTAACACATTTTGAAACTTTGCAAAGCATACACATTTTAATACTCATAAACTTGTACTTTTAAGTTTTAGTTTACTTGTTCTGACTGGATAGTAGTCCATGGAAAATTTGTGTTCTATAACTATCATATTATACATAAATACAGTGATGAACATTAGCTTTCTCGGGCAATGAATATTTATTATTGATGGGCGAAGTAAATTGCTTGGTTTCATTCTTGTCCTATAAATGGCTGTCTTGAATTTATTTCTTCTTCTTTGTATTTTAATATAATATTCACCTCCTTCTTCCATGATAATATTTAAAAAAGTACTTTTCTAGAGTAAAAATGTAAAGTGACTGACATATCACTGTTTTGGTTTTCCTCACTGCATTCCCAACACTAATGTTATGAGTGAATGAAATACACCACTTTTCAAATTTATTTTATACCTTAACAAAATACTATGGAAAAGTAAGTAAGTATTAGTACTACAGAAAGAAATAAAACTTTTCTGTCGTATTCAGTTAAGGTAATTCTGGATAAAATAACTACTAGTTTCTTTTCAAGAAGTGGTGTATTTCATTCACTCATTTCATTTTGGAATACTACAGAGTGAATCTTGGTTCCATCAAGTTAAGCTAATGTTAAATAACTGCTATAACAAATAATGTCAGCGAAGGTTTTAAGTTTTCCTAATATCCGATCTTTGAGTTCAACCTTATTCAGCTCACTCTCTCATGAATGAATGTACTATGAAATGAACTGTTACTTGATTCCTCATGTAAGGTATATGCGGCCCACTATTTCCAACTCTTCCTTATTTCTTCTGATAATAATAATAATTGCCAATTAATGTCACATTAAGGAAATTAATATTTTATGTAATAAAACAAATCATTTCACAACATTGCTTACCTCAGCTTTCAGCTGAGGTATTAAAACCTTTGTTAGGCACATTTATTATTACATTATGGTAATTATAATATCTCCCTCAAAGTTCTGCTGACTTGCAGATGGATTTAAAGAATGTTTGAGACTTCTACAGTCCATCATTTCATTTTATTCTCATAATATTTCATCCAAGTGAGCATATTTCCCCCATGTTTACTGTTAACAAAGCAGATTTCACCTGCTTTTTTTCTGGCAATAGGAATTGCGCTACTAACGGAGCTGAATTGCGCTCGCATTCGCAATTCCGAGTTATGAAATCGCAAAGGTGATTCCAATTGCAATTTTTGCCAAGATGGCCGACAATTGAGTTCAAAACCCAATTGCAACGAAAGCTATAAAATTGAGGCATAGCACCCCTTGGAGTGTGAGGGCCACTCCCTCCTGGAAGACGTCCAAGGGTAGCATAATCTGCCCCATCAATGGCAACGTTCTCTCCCCTTTCTCTGTTATTTCCATTGCCAGGAGAGCCTCATCTTGCTCATTGCAATAATGGTCCAAAGTATTTTGGTGTACCAATTAGGGAATGTATTATGTGCCCTCACTGGTAATTTTTAAAAATTGCAAGCATCATAATATGTGATACAGCAGTATTGTTTGATTAATAGAGATAATAAAATATTCTGGTGACACATTATTCTTTGAGGTTTTATGATCAAATATACAGAACTGAAAAATTCTTTTTCTACCACATAGCCTTGCTCTTGTAGACCATTTGTGATAAAATATTTGAGAGAATTCTAAGATGAAAGAAGAAATTTCTTATCATTTTAGACTGTTATCTTTGAGTCTTAAAAATTTAAGTCTTTTATACATTCTCCCTAATTTGACATGATTCCTGACATGTGTCAGTGATGAGTGATGGGATCTTGCAAATCAAAATTTTGCTGCCCCACGTGATGCTTAATTTGGTTGTGTATTCAGGCCAGCCCTGGTTGATTTTTCAAAAATGGCTAATTTCAATATTCATTCAGTTTATATTCCAATCATATGAAAAGCAAAATTTATTTGCTTATGTTAACAGAGTTTTCTCTAGCAGTAGCTCCAAGATCTCAAAATTTTGATAAAATAGTTTGTTTTCAGTGGAAGCAATCCCAAAATTGATTCTCAGTGGAGGCTAACAATCAGTAGTGTTCTTCTAGCACTGTGATGAATGAAGGTGAGCTATCTGAATAAAGAAGTAGCAGGTCTTGTCTTGGAAAAGCCAAAATTGTTGTTGAACTTAGCTATATACAAGTATACATTTGAGCTCCTGCATAGATATTTTCATAATTAGTAAATACTGGGGCTCCTGGATAGCCAAAAGGGAAGCACATTCAACTTTGGTGAAAACAGTCCCAAATTCAATTCTTATATAAGCTCACATGTGAAATTACCTCAGCTGTTGAAGCACTTTTAACAATGCTAATTAGTAAAAACTGATTAGCTAATCCCAGATAAATAATGTTAGTAAAAATTGATAGATTTGAAGTTGTACGTTGTCAAGTAACAATTATATTATTTAACATTTTAACACTTTGTTTTACACAACAGAGCAATATGAGTATGGGTCAGTTTACACAACATGATGGGAATATTTTGCAATCTTTAGATACTATGGATGAGACCGGATATGATTATTAAAACCATAAACATAAAAAATTAGTAAATCAATTAATTCTTTAATTGATTAGTTATTTTAAGCTATATTTCTGTATCAAGCTTTAGTGGATGTTATTTGGCATTTTTTAAAACAATTAAAGAACTGATCTTCTTTCAAGAGAGATTTTAGCTACCTCTACTAGCTCTAGCTTCTAGATTCTACTAGCTCTCAGTAACAAACACTGAACTGATGCTGCTGATTCACTCTTTCTCAACGATAATATATATTTCGATTCTGTTCTGACCTGAGAGAAATCAACTCTGTCACGCCTATCCTGAGGTGACAATCCCATGCTACCAAAGCTGCTCTGGCTCACTGAAGACTTGCATTGTCAACTCCTGCTCTTCATAAAGTTTCAATTTTCTGTGAGAGAAAAGAATACTATTCATTATAAAACCATAAGAATGATTAACTTTACAAAATCATCATAATGAAAATCTTTCACACATCATCATATTATCTCTTACTATTGGTATTTGGATATATCACATGCCATACATCACCACTGCCATGCACCATAATTTTAAGGAAGAAATTTTGGAAGAAAATGTGAAATTTAATATGAAAGGTTCAGAACTTTTCCATAAATGAGGAAAAAAGTGTTTGTTATATACTGATAAATACTGTGCTTATAATATTTTTATATCACTTTTTAAATCTTATGATATTATACATATATCAATATTATTTCAGTGTGATAGAGAGGTAAAAAATATGACAGGAGATATTTTAAAATTAACATATGATGGTTGTTTCCTTGTATATAAAGTCCCTCTCGATTGCAAATTTCTGAGCTTTTAAATTTCCTTCTGTCTTTCTATTCTGGTGCCTTCTATTTACCCTTCCACACTTCAAA
Organism: Pachydiplax longipennis; assembly: GCA_036926295.1. Lineage (NCBI taxonomy): Eukaryota > Metazoa > Arthropoda > Insecta > Odonata > Libellulidae > Pachydiplax > Pachydiplax longipennis. Next base: position 25,022 of record JAVFKF010000066.1, read on the forward strand.
TTTGAACTTTCTCATTTTTTATGCTTTGATGCAACATATGGACTTGGCAAATTGCTTCTTTTACAGGATTTCATGATCAATGTCAGGATTGCATGACAAATTGATGTATGAAGAGCAAAATGACAAAAAATTGAATTAAAGGTAACTTAAAATAAACTTTAAGATCTTTTACTTAAACTGAATTATTCTATATCACAGTATAATCTTTGAATGAAATAAAATTGTATTGAATTAAAGGAAACAAATAAAGCTGTTTATGGCAGAAAAGATTTTTTCATTAAAATACGTATATATGACATTTCACATAAAGGGAAATTGGTAATTGTAACTGAAGAATATCTTTGATTTATTTATGATACATTTAAAATGGGTGGAGTGTTGTAATATTAACCTTAATGATGATTTTTTCGGCGATTAAGAAATCAAAGTTGTTGATAACAGTACCAGTGTTTCAATATTCGATTAATTTGTGAAGATTCATCTCCAATTTGAAAAGAAATGAAATCATTTAATACTCTGAGATACTTACCACTACATTTTCAATTGCATATCCTGCATAGTAATACTTAACGAAGTCATACTTTGCATCAATCACCTTCAGAATATCAGGGATTTGGGCAATAGTTTGTGTTGGTCCATCAACAACATGTAGGTGCATACCACACCTAAAAATAAGAGTGTGGATAATTTACTCTGCTACTCTAAATATAATGTTTGGTAATTTATTTCTGTATACTTTTCTAAGTTACCAATCTCTATGAAGACGTCTAGATGAATCCACATGGTAATGAATGTTATCAATCACAACAAGACTAAGTGTGACATTTGTCAGTTCTGCTACTATTTCATCCTTTTCTTCTGGAACTTCTTCTGGAGATCTGGAGAGGATTACCCTTATCAACTGCTGAGGTTCATAAATCCAAATCTGAAATAAAAAATCAAGTCTTATGATTGTATGAGCATTCAAGCAGATATTTAAATCGATTCGATATATCTTGCAGAGTCTTCAAGATAAGGAGAGATAACTTATTTTTCAATAAATCTAGATGGATTCCACTTATTTCAATGAATAATCATCACAATCAGCTCAACAATGACATATTTAAGTAGTTTTAAATATTTTATGGTTAAGAAATAAATATCTTTACCACATAATGTTATTATTTCTATTGAATTAGAAAACGATTTCACTGAAAACATTTATTAGATCCCCAAGCTACTGATACACAAGAAGTGTTAGGATTATTAGAATTATTTTTCTAAATGTAAACAATTTTGAATCAGGAAAAATTAATTTTAATTTTCAAATTCCAAAATGAAAATACTAATAAAATTCATTCAAATTTAAATAGAACAATCCTACAGAATAACTAATCAGCATCCTGTGACTCCTTATAATGGTATGTTATATAGTGAAAACAATATAAACTTGAGGTAAGAGACCAATGTTTCACAGAAATGTTGTTTCATTCTCCATCAACTACATTTTAATATTGTGACAGGTACTCTCTTCCCCTTGGTATAAGTGTCCTTGAGTCATTAAAATTTGAAAACTGCCAGATAGTTATATAAACTTACATGGACTTTAGCATGGGTCTCTCTTTCAGGAGGAGCATTCTCTCGAGCATCTATGTCAAGCACAAAGCGATCTTGGTTGTACTCAGTGACATAATTAGCTGTCACAAGACATCCATCGGAAGTAATGTTGAATGGAGACTACAGATCCTGAAGAAACATTGGATCTGTACCTGAAAGTGGGAAAATTTATCACACACAAAGAAAACTCACTATGTAGAGTCCAAAAAAATGTTATTAAATGACCTAGGTTTTGCTGCTGTGTAACATCACCTGGTGAAATTACCAGAAACAGACCATATTAAAAAATAAAATTGGGAAAATGTACATGAATTTCAATGTTCCCATGTTAACTTACATGATAAAAATAGACTAAAAAAAGAAATTAGAAAAAAATGGAATACCTGTACAAATTTGATGTCAGGATTAGAAATGATATTGGTCCCATTTACCCCTTCATCAGGATCCTCAGCTGAGAGATTTGTGACAAATGCATTTATCTTGGACATAGCATTTATACCTGAAAATAAATATTGAGGTTTCAATGAGATTTTGAGTGATAAATTAAGTTATGAGAAAAATTTATTGTAATATTAGAATTTGTTTGAGAAGTTAATATCAGAGGTCATATGAATAAAATTCAAATGAGAAACAAAAATTTACTTGTTAATTTAATCAATCAAATTTTAATACATTCAAATCATGCACAAATTTCACATCCTTAGATAGATATTTTAATAGTGCAAGTTTCTTCATACAGATACATCAAAAGCAAAAGAAGTTATGCGATAGGAAATGAAAGGGTATATTGCACTTTTTCTGCATAAATATATTCGAACAACTAGTTTCAACGGAGGACTGTCATCTTCAGGTAGAAATAAATTTATGTAGAAAAAGTACAATATACCCTTTCATTTCCTACGATGGATTTCCACCACATCTTGCCAGACTCTGTGAATTTTAAGTTAGGCAATAATTTTTGCTCATTATTAAGAGCTAAATGCACGCAAACTTTACTGATTGATTTATTAAAGTTATATGAATAAATCTTGGTAAAAGCCTACTTACCAGCATAATAGTTTGATCTGTCAAATACATGAGGATTGTCATTTTTATCCAGAATAGTAACATGAACATGGGCGATGTATCTGTCATATATATATAATACGAGTAAAAGTTGCTTGCATACTGCAAGCTAATTGGTGAAAAATTTACAATAAGTTTCCCTCACGGGTATCATTTTCGAAGCTTATCCAGCAAAAATCTTAAAAATTGCCTCAATGCATTTCGAACGTGAGAATTTTTCATCCATCTGGCATCGAACTCACGGTCATATGTAACCTTTCTTCCACTGGTTCTATAGAAAAATACTTCAAACGGAAACGCTGAGATTTTGAATAGTCTCCTGCATTGAGAAAGGCCTCAAAACAATTTTTAAAAATTTGCGTAAATGACCGCCTGGCGTCGAACACAGGACCCATTTGTGAGAGACAATGGCATACGAATAATAGATAAGCGCCACTCTGACGTGTTTCAAAGTTTCAATTCAGTATCCTATCGGGAAGGACATAAAATAAGTTTCCGTTATTCCCGTTTGAAATGCATGGTGGAATCAGAATGACCCTCTTGCATCGAACCAAGGACCACAGGAGAAATGTTGACCCTTATGAAAGAATGTTCTCAAACGCCTCTGTCACCATTCCGGGTTTTATCTTTCCAGCTTATCGGGAAGGATTTAAAAAAAATCATAAAAGATTTCACCAATGCATTTCTTACGGAAGCATTTCGAACCCACCTGGCGTCGAACACACGGTCATTTGCTAATATTTCTTCCTTTGATACTATGAAAGACCATCTCATCTGCAAACACCGAGATTTTGATTGCTCTATCGCATCGAGAACGGCCTCAAAAGAGATTGCAAAAATTCGCGCAAATGACCGCCTAGCGTCGAACTCAGGACCCTTCTGTGAGAGAAAATAGCGAATTAATATTAGGTAAGTGCCATTATGACTTATTGCAAAGTTTCGATTGAATATCTTATCGGGAACGTCCTAAAATAAGATTCCGTTTTCCCCGTTTGAAATGCATGGTGGAATCGGAATGACCCTCTTACATCGAACCAAGGACCACTAGACGAACTGTGAAATTCATGAAAGAATGTATTCAAACGCCTCCGTCGCCACACGGAGTTTGATCTTTCCAGGTTATCGGGTAGGCATTGAAAAAAATTTTCAAAAATTGCAGCAATGCATTTCTTATGGAAGAATTTCGGACCCACCTGGAGTCGAAGTCACGGTCATTTGGCAACATTTCTACCATAAGAACCATAGAAGATTACCTCAGTTTCAACCTCCGAGATTTTGGTTCCTCTATCTAACCGATAAGTGCCTCAAAATAATTTTTAAAAATCCACGCAATGCATTTTTATGGGAAAATTGCGATTTTTGGGATTTTCTGGTATCGAACCCATGCCACCTAGCGTCGATGTCTGCATTATTCTGGCATCTACAGGGTGGGGCCAGTACGTCGTAAAAAGCTGACGTGGACGGCGCTTGTGGAACATGGTCAGAATTCGTATCCCCTATATCTATATAGGTATATCCGGAGAGTTAGCTATATATAATAGATGCTATAGTATCTGTCAATTTCATCTGGGAAGATACATATAATGTAATGTTACATGTAATGGACTACATCCAAGCAACAAATATAGGAGTACCTAATCATAAGGCCAATGCAAGGTGTATTCCATCAATTTTGAGGCAACGAGACAATATTTCATGAACATAGTACGAGGGTCATCCGGAAAGTAGTACCCGTCAGTGCCGCATGAAGTGCTGACGACGCGAGTAGCCGCTGGACAAGGTCAGATAGCTTCAGTGTCTGCCTTCTCTGAGTCTGTCTGCCAAGTTGCGTGACGCTAGCATTGCCTGTGTTGTTTCTGTGATTGTTTACAATGTTTAAAAAAATTGAGAACGCCGCCAGTTGTGAAGTGAGGGCAGTGATTAAATTCCTCAATGCAAGAAACGTTCGCCCATGTGATATTCATCGCCAATTTAAGGAGGTGTATGGAGACAATGTAATGGACGAGTCGTCTGTTCGGCGGTGGTGTCGCAAGTTCAACATGGGGAGGGGGAACACACACGACGATGAGCGTTCGGGGAGACCGTCTGTCATTACAGACCAACTGGTGAGCTCAGTTGACGAATTCGTGAGGAACGATCGGCGCGTCACAATTGATGACATCTGTGAGCATTTTCCCAATGTTTCTCGAACAATTGTTCATGAAATTGTTAAAGACCATCTGCATTATGCAAAAATTTGTGCAAGATGGGTCCCTCGCATGCTTACAGATGAGCACAAAACCAAGCGTATGGCTGCAGCACTGACGTTTTTGGGACGTTATTCTGATGAAGGAGACTCTTTCTTGACTCGCATAATTACTGGTGACGAAACATGGGTTTGTTATGCATCACCTGAGAGTAAACGACAGTCAATGGAGTGGCATCATTCTCATTCACCAAACAAACCAAAAAAATTCAAGACAGTTCTGTCCACCAGGAAACTCATGGCAACCATTTTCTGGGATCGACGCGGTGTATTGCTTATTGATTTTATGGCCCGTGGAGACACTATTAATGCCAATGCGTATTGTGAAACATTAAAGAAATTACGGCGGGCAATACAAAATCGGCGGCGAGGTCTATTGTCTACTGGTGTCATTCTCGTTCATGACAATGCCAGGCCTCATGCAGCTGGGATAACACAAAGACTTTTGCAGCAATTCAAATGGGAAACTTTCGACCATCCACCGTATAGCCCGGACTTGGCCCCTTCAGATTTTCATCTCTTTACAAAGCTTAAAGACTTTTTGGCGGGGAAAAGATTTGACAGCGATGAAGAACTTAAAGAAGGAGTGACCCTGTATCTCAATGAGCTGGCGGCGGAGGACTATGCAGCAGGAATACAGAAACTTGTCACATGTTATGACAAATGCCTTAATTTGCTTGGAGATTATGTTGAGAAGTAGTTTAAAGTATCCTCTTTCAAATAAAATTTTTTATGTTTGTTAATATTTACTTTTGTGTCTTTATTTCACTACTTTCCGGATGACTCTCGTATATTACTTGGCACAGCTTTTATACTTTGTATGAAGTGGAAGAAGAAGAACGAGGGTATTTATATGCCAGAAATCAATGTACAGGAGGAGCCTGAAATTCTGAAGATACCCATAGTTGATGAAATTGCAATAGTGATTAGAAATTCTGATGAAGAGACCCCTTCCATAGAGATTTCCATGCGCATCCCAAAGATTCTCGTAATCAAACTATAAAACTCAAAATCCTGAGCCCTAAGATCCAATGACATATTATTTTTCTTGTTTGCAGAGGCAGGATGGCAAGCTAATATTACTACTGCTACTAATTATAGGCATTCTAATATTAAAATGCTCCAACATAAGATATCATTACAAGCAATTAGATAGGGTGAATTTGAAGCTATACTAAATGGTGGTAAACAGTTTCATTTAAGGGCCGAGTATCCTCAGATAGAGAAAATGATCTCAACTTTGTGCGATACCTGCAAGGAAGGCTGAGTAATACAGAGGATTATTTAAACAGTTCAGGACACAAAACCAGGGTTGCTTGTGAGAAAACTAATACTTCCATCATCAATTCAAGGATTCCCATACAATATAAAGGAAGGTTGATGCAATGTTAATAGTCCTTAAGTACAGTCAATCTGATCATACTCTAGAACATGACACAAAATGGAGAGGAATTAGGGAGAACTTATTCTCAGGACAATATCCTTCTAAAAATTAAATGTCCCTCACACTCGATGCAATGAGCCTATCGTTTACACATTTAATCCATCTTTCAGTACTCAATGCCAGGCTGCCTTCTCTTACAATTTGTTTTTTTTCTTTGTTTCCTCTCCCTTGCTTTGCTGTTCTATTCAAATATTTGACTTTTATTGCAATGCTTACTTAATTTAAAAACTTTTTAACTAAACCCTTTGAACAAATTTTTCATAACTTTTTCCCTTTTCCCCATTTCTTTTTCTTTCAAGATGTAGTAATATATCAGTTGATATACAGCTGGGGTATAAATAAATAATAAAAACAATATTAACATCAAGAGTTATTTCCTCCATTACTTGATTTTTTCTGAGAAGAAACAAGTTCATTTTATAATGAATTTTTACTGCATAAGCAATTTATTGTTTTTGTTATTGCACTGGAAAGTTTTTCAAAATTTCTGGAAATAATTGTACAATATGTTCAAAGAAGAGACTACAAAGAAATTGATACATGGATGAAGTAAATTCAATAATCTGATTGTCCAACTACACATTCACATCAATACTGTAGACAACGGAAAAAGTCAATGAGAGGCAAATGCCAGCAGAAGTAGTCAAGAAAATGTAAGGCCATCAAATAACTAATGTTATAGTACACAAAGTTGCAGCAAAACAAGTTTGTCTTTTTTAAACAGAGTAAATAACAAGATAAAGAATTGATAACATTGTAACTTTCACCACTAATTTATGGTTATACTCTTAATAGCTTACTTCCCAACTTTTGTACAACAACTCAGCCATAACTGAACAAAATAATCATAGATGATTAAGTAGACATAGAATTCAGTGCTGTATGAATAATTATATATGTTTCAGATGGAATTATTAAGTGAGAAAACAAAATAATGTTCATCACACAATAAATACCAGTTCTCGTTGTTAAAAAACCATTTTAAAAATATATCACATGACAATCTGATATAAAAATACAAACAATGATAGAGTTAGATTTGATCTTAGTTTATCTCAAAATTCCCTGAAAATAACATGATAGATGTGGAATGTAAATAACAAGTGGTAAATCACAAAAGAAAATTATTCAAATAGGCATCAACCTATTTCTATTTCCTTTATATCAAATATTTATAATTAATGAAACTTCAATGGACTGATTCTTGTAGGATTTACTCTGATACATTGACTAATGGTGAAATTTTAGCAAACAAATATTATTTCTTTGCTTTCCTGACCTGTTTTATATATAACATAAACCTGGAGTATACTCACACACCAGGGGCAGATTTGAGCTATCAGATGCCCTGAGGGCCTCACTATAGATTATGATTGTCCAAAGTTCAATATTTTTTCATAAAATATGTAAAAATACATAGTAAGTTGCTTCACTACAGAAAGATAAAAAATTGAGTCACAACTAATATTTCCATTAATTATGAATTATATAGTGATATCAATTATATAACATTCTATAAATATGTTATTGAGACTTACTCTTAATAAAATTATTTCCTGTAGGAAAAAACAAGTACTGATAAACATGTTGTGCCTTTAAAAATATGAAAAATATTCTTGTACATTTCATAAACAGTGTTATTGAGGCCCTCAAGTAGGGCCTAGTTATAAATCCACCCCCAATGTATACTTGCTCAAATAATTTACAGAATCTTCATTAACAACAAACACAGTATGGTAGTTTATAAGGCATTACTTTGCAATTTTTGAAATTTTTTAAACCAATGGGAGAGAAATGGTTCTCCCAAAGTAGCAAAGATATCAGAAGTGTGGGATGCTTTGTTATTGCCCCTTAAACATCTTCACAGGAGGATCTTCACACATTTTAAAATTTAGCTTGTAAACAGCCATTTAAAGGAACAAGTACAAACTATAACCTCTTAAGTACAGATTCACTATCTCTCTGATTGTATTCATTTTGAAAAATAGATTGTTTCCTTAGAGTTCTCAGCAAAAGGGAGACCTTTCAGGTAACAATAATTGCTCAACCAAGATATGAAAAGATGATTTTTCACCAGAAAGCCATCGGAGGTAGACATAAATTTTGATAACCAAGAGCGCAGAGATAAGCGAGGATAGGAGAAGGAAGAAATTTGATCCTACTCTAACCACACAAGTAATACACCAATCACTGGAAAATAGCCTAAATATGAACCAAGAGAAATTAAACTGCTGACTGACTTTTCTTTCTTCCCCCATAACTAAGCCAGACTTTTTTCTCCTCTGCTCTTAACCCTTTCAAGCCTTCTGTTGCATGATGGCGATTTTCCTATCCAAAAAACTGATAAGGACAACAAGAGCCATACTACTTTACCCTTTCTCCATTCAGAATATTCATGGGCTCATTCACAGCCCCTATAGCAGATGAGAGCCAGGGAAAACAAAGTTTTATTGCATTGGATTTGATAACAAATTATTTCCTTCATTCATCATCAATATTTCCTCTGAAATAAAAATTTTATGTTTTTCTGATATTATACAATTTAAAACAAAATTCTATTGTTAATATTAAGGTTATCATTATGTCACTATTAAACTAGAAAAAAATCAACATATTTCAATGATCTCTTACAATAGTGGACTAAAATCTATAATAATAGCACTAGAGTTTCATTTAAAATTCGTATTTTAAGCAAAACTCAATATTTTAATTTCTTAGGTAGTATTGACCATGAATGGAACAAATCATGCTTTAGCAAAAAGACCATATCATGGCTCCATGCCAGGCAAAAAGATGTCAGCAGGAAGACCTCTAGATTATGGTCAAGAGAGAAGGGCCCAAAAGGGTAAATTGCTGTACTCAGCACTTATAATGGCTCAAAATTGTTTTGGATGTACTTCTAGAACTCTGCTGGCTTGAAAGGGTTGTGTCTATCCTTTAGTTACTCCCGAGTGCCCGCAGCTTTCCAACATCTAACCCTAATGTTGATGCTCCTTTCACACACAAACTCTATCTCCAGATCCAGTGGGAATTCCATGTCTTTTTTCATTCTCTTCTTCAGCTTCTTCATCCTCTTCCTCCATCCCTTCATCATCTCCTGGCTCACCTGAATCTCGATAACTGCTCAGAGAATTCTGTTTCGAAAGAGACTGAAGAAGATAGACAACTATCAATTACTTCCATAGCTATAATAGTTCACTAATAAAAAGAAAAAGGAGTAAAAAATATAAAAAATCTTATGACATATGTAGGAAAATTTTTGTTAGATAAAAGGGGAACATCTTTCTCTTAAAGCAGAACTAACAAATTAAAATCCTAAAACTAAAGGTACTTCACTTAGGTAAATTTCCTACTAAGCAGAGTAACAAAAGTCAAAGATTAATTTAAATTATTTTGCAGTTTGAAATCAATTATTAACCAATGATTCACTTGATGTAATGGATGTATTCTTAACATTCTGAGATTCAATATATCTGCAGCATATGATTCAAAATATGATCTTAGTAAGAGTATCAAGATTAGAGAGAGAATGAAATACCGGATTCTGTCTTCTCCTGGGAGGTGACTTTTTATTCCAAAGTGCTTGCAAATGCTCAAAATGCTGTGACTGTGCCAAAGCAGCTTGTTCAGGACCAAGAACCTGCAATTATTAAAATCAATCGAGTGAAAAGACATATAAATAATAAACTCGGTTCACATGTGCAATAAGTAGAGATAGGTTTTTAAGAGATTTTTCATATTCCATACATTAAAACAGTTATTCATGGGTTTCCATTTCACTTGCTTAACTTTAAAGCTTTATTTTTATTCCTATGCATATTTTGTAAAATTGTGTTTGGGTATTAACATATATGTGACATTTAAGTGTGTTTCCACAAATATCATTGCATTTTGTAATAGGTGAATTGCTAATAGATTGTCAAGCTATGTAGTGTTCATAATACTGTGATAATGCCATATCCAAGGGATTGATGTAAACTGTGACACATGCAAATGTGTCACTTGTAGTATAAGGGACTGTGGAGTGTTTATTGTTTAAGCCTTACTTGCAAGGGCTTAGGAGTTGCCACCTGACAACAGTAACTGCAGCAAAAAATACTGTATTTACTTGAAAAATAATGTAAATAATTTTTTTTAGTAATCCCTTCCGAGTTCTTTTTGTGGATGATAAACCAGTGTGTAATAGAATAGATGGTGCACTAGATTTGAGCACAAATCTACTTGTACACATCCCATAGAAACACAGCTAGTCAGATCCTCTGCTCACCATGCTTCCATGTAACTCATCAAACATTATACATATTTGTGCTATATATCGTCTCTCTTCACCCGATCGCGGATTCTTTTAGCAGCAACAAAGGCATTGTATTCGTGTTTCCATTATGCCCAACTCTGCAACAATTTTATTTTTATTTTACCGGTCCCACACGTCTGGCAGCCCACGTCGTAGCTAAATAACACACACGGAAATGACATCCTCGTTTTTTACAGTCAGCAAGAGTAAACTTTAAACATTACATTTATTATTTCAATTATATTTATCAAAGAAGTCAAGCATGGTCTTTTGCCTCTTGGCAGATTTTTGTCTTAGCTCGAAATATGACTTTTTGAGACCTAAAATGTTTTCAAGATCCCCTTCACTTCCACTTCTTCTTCCTCTGGCGCTACAGTCCTCCATGGACCTTGGCCTCCTTCACGACTCTTCTCCAGGCGTTTCTATCAGTAGCAACGGTCCTCCAGTTCCTGACTCCCATTTTCCTCAGATCTTCTATCACTCCATCTTTCCATCTTTTACGAGGCCTGCCTCTTGGTCTTCCCTCTGTGGGACTCCAGTCATCAATTTTCTTAACGGATCTTAAGGGTTCCATGTGGTGTAGATGACCAAGCCACCTGATCCTCTGGGCTTTAATGAATCGAACAATATTCTCTCCTTTAATAAGATTATTTATTTCTTCATTTGTCCGAATCCTCCACAGTCCGTTTTCATTTTTTACTGGGCCATAGATTCTTCTCATCACTTTCCTTTCAAACACATTGAGCATATCTTCCTGCTTCTTCGTAATGGACCATGCTTCACACCCGTAGGTCACAATGGGTCTTATGACTGATCGATATATTTTCATTTTGCTATGTCTATACAGCAATTTTGACGCCATAAGCTGTTTGAGCGCGCAACGATTGAGCGCGGACAACTGAGCGCTAGGACAACTGAGCACTAGGACAACTGGGCGCTAGGACAACTGAGCGCTAGGACAACTGAGCGCGTCTCCTTCTCAGGCGTTAGTAATTGAACGAATATAAGGAAGATAATATCAATTGTTGACGTTGAGTGGTACCTTTCCTTACCGATTACTGATTAAACTGCAAAGTTAACTGAAATATTTAACTTCTTAACTAAAATATTCCACTCTTCAAGTAATTTACTTCCACATTTATACAATCTTAAAGTAATTTAATTTCTGATGCTTAATCGGTAATATATTTAGTTATATTTTATTATTTTAGTTATATTTTATTATTTGCTATTTTATATTTAGTTTTGAGAATAATTCTTAACTTTAAGAAAACAAAGTCTATCCAGAGAGTCTTAGAGAGAGCAATTACAACTTGAGCGACTAAAAGCAACATTTTTACTGAAATATCAAGAGAAAATAATTCAGGTAATCACTTATAGCTTTCAAACTGTAGCAATCAACCGGTCATCTTTCACTGTGAATGCTTATTGAAGATATTCATTAAACGGAGAAATAGAAATTTCACCGATGCTAACAATATTTCAGCCATGCATGATTATACTCAAAGTTATTTACTGCGATAAATCTCCTATGAAAGGAAAATTAATTTCAAGAAAATATGATTTAAATAAAATAATTTATTATGTGTATCTCACAGCATTACAAGGTCGAAATGTTATAAGGGTACAATAATCGGGAAGAAGGATTGAATTTTTCAGATTATTCTATCCGTGGAGCACTAAAAAGCGGAAATATTTGGAGCTGGTAAAAATTTTTATACTATTTTTCATAGTTTGTTTCACCAAAAAAATATTATTTATTATTTAAATAATACTACGCACAGTTTCAGCATTTTCAGAATTTCAGTGTAATTCACAATTAATTAAAAAGTACATGTGAAGAAAAGTCAGAGTTAAATTTCTAGCCTAGAAAGTTTCGCAATTTTACATGTACTAAAACTGAAAATTTTCCATCAAAAATGATGTTGAAGATATACTAAAAAAACATAAGATCCATTGCAAGTTATGACCAGAATGTTGAAAGGATAGTATAGAAATTGATTATAATAGAAAAAATATTGAGGTGAACATAGGAGGTTATGTACTCATATACATGTCATCATTTCATAGGAATATTACTTCCACTTAAAGTTAATTTAATGAAGGATGTGGCGATGAGTATAATGTATATACGAATTAATTATATGTAGATTTCTTTATGGCACTTAATGCTCAAATCGGAGAGCATAATTGGGTGGATGATAAAAAGAGATTACTTGATGGTAAAAATGGAAATAGTTTAAAAGGAAAACGTCAACGACTTGTCAGATTATAAGTTCAACGCTTGGAAGGTGCAACTCTCCCTTGGGAAATGCATGGGGTGAGTTTAAATTTTGTAATATCTAACTCTTTCTTAGAATATATAAATCCATAACCCATCATGCGATCAAAAGTCATGAATATATTTCTTAAATGAGCTCGATCGTTTTCCTAAGGACTCTTGGTTCGACGCCAGAGCACCATTTATGTGTTTCTTTTGTTTAATGTGGGGAGAGTGAAGCTTCTAGAGAGCACACAAACTTTCCCAAGGTGAGTCCAAACCTGGGTTCTTACACCAATCAACACGGAAAGAATATTAGTGAATTCCAGAGAGGAATACAATACCAAGGTTTATGACCACTCCCTGCACTCGGGTGAATAGGGACTTAGCAGTGCACCTGCTGTGAGGATTCGCAGACGCGCTGCCTCTACGGTGAACATCAAAGTCGCTGTCTGCAGGATCTATACATCGTCCATTTCCCGAAAGAGGAGATATGAAGAAATAAACGAATTTTTGAATATTCAATACTTACCTCCTCTCCAATGTCTTTTTCAGCAAGGTCCCGCCCCACTCTGCAAGCCACCAGTGGCGTATGGGTTATTCCCATGTCTTAGATTTAGTAAAATATAATCAAGTAATTCTTTAGGCTTTCCCTTTACATTGACATTTTCAGTTGCTGTCATAATGGATATTATGAAATGGAGAACGATTAGTGTTATTATTCATTATTACTCAGAAATATAAGACGTTCGTTAATACTAGATGTACTTAATTCTTTACAAAATGAGTGAAATATTTTAGTTAAGAGTCGTCAAAGGGAAGGAAAATAGGATTTATGTAAAAGTTGCAGAAGTGTATGTCGATTCTCAACAGGGAAAGTGGACGTGGTATGAAATATAGTTGTAACATTTGCAGAGAGAATCTTACATCAATCACCTTAGCTCTTTTCAATGCGACTGGCTATTGATAAAGAAAATATTCAGTATAATCAAATTTGTCATATTTTGGAGTCTAAATCTAAAATCGACCTTAAAATAGAGACAAAGAAAATACGATGCTGAAGCAGAAAGTTATGAATTCCAAAGTCTGGCGTTTACAGCTCCTGCCACACGCTAAACTGCTGCTTCCAGAGTATCATTGTTGATGCATATGTATGAGAGCTTTTATAAGATGTTGAGGTTAGAGTGAAATGGTTCGTTTTCAGTAACCTCTTCCATGTAACTAACCTAGGATGAGAGAAGTCAGATCCTCCTCTGTAATCAGATACTTTATTTAATTGTGCATTCATATTTCCCGTTGAGAACCAAAAGGCACTTCATCTAACACATTCAAAGATAATGCACGCGTAAATATAACATACTTGCTATAGTCCGTCCAACGTCATGAAGACACCACGTAAAATCATATGGGCCCGTGTATTTCTTACGGGAGAACCGCGCGCGCTGTCGCTACATTTGCACAGAAAAAGAAAGTCGACAAGAACTTACTTGGAAGGCATTCAGCATGTACAAAAGTTAATTCTTTATGGCATATTGCAATTAAATCAAGGCTAAATATTGTCTTAATCGAAGGAAAAATAAGAAAGTGATATTTTCAAGAAAATTGGGTGCAGATTATTATTTTTTGGAATCGATGAATTTGGGTCTATCATTCAAGAAACAAGGTCTTTCCTGGTATCAAAATCTTCCTCGTGGAATCTACTTTTCACGTATGTTATTCACTTTGCTGTTAAAAATTTTGGATAAGAGTTTCATGAGAAAATCTAGAACAATACGCGAGTTTTCGGGAAAATGCAGGGAGAAATATAGTCGCCTGCTACTTTTCGTCCTATTTTCGTAATAAAAAAATTCCAACGGGAAAGTTTCTGAGGAAATACTGAAATTATTTTTTGTGCAATTCAAAACCCTTTAAGTTTATTGATAACGTCAAAAACGAATATATATTTCGATGGTAACGCGAAACTCGGACCGCACGGCTGTACGGGCGGCTGCTATGCTGCCGATCCTTCCATTTTTCGGAAGGCTTGTGCTGCTCTCATCGATTCGATCAACAAAGATAGATTTTATGATTGCTCGAAGATAGGGAATATCGAATTCTCACACTTTCATGCATGAATTTCAGCGCTAACATAAGTTAATGAGCTCGCTTAAGGATTTAATGTTAATATCTTTCCAAGATTTTTATGTGAAATGGCATTTATTTACCCATGTTTTGTCTAAATAGATTATATCGCGACCATTCTCACGACATTTCCCAATTTTTAAGTTCCAAAAGGTCGAGCGCTTGATATTTGGCTTCATTGTTCACAGTTTGTAAAACTAAATTAGTTGTCGGAGGGATAGTTTTCAAAAAGAAAGAATGGACCTGACAACGTATGGGACTTATCACGAAAACGTCTTACTTAACTTCTTCATTCGTTTCTTAGATTATCCCAGTTTTCCTATGCTTACGAGAAGTGAGAAGCGGTCCTTTGCTGATCTCTTTCGTAATTCTAATGAAAGTACAGCTAGTTCCAAAAAAAACTTACCACCTAAGCCGCAACCCGCATAACAGACGTGAAGCTCGATGAGAGCGAGTCTAGAGTTTTCCACGCATTCTATTGGCTCTTGGAAGGAGGAGCATTCTGACGGCGCCTTTTTAAACCGTTGTGAAACGCGTTGAAAGTATTTGTACCGTCTTTATTAGCACGAAATCTAGTTTAAAATTAGTCTTACTTTTCACTATGTCAGCAGCATAGTATTAAAAAATGAATGAAAATCGGATTTCCTCATTTCGGCCAGAGATTTCTGCGTAATTCACCTTTTTCTGGAGGCATCGGGTAAACTTACTTCAGCTGCTTCTATTATCAAATAAAAAATTATGTCATTGCAAGATTAAAAAGGATTATATTATTACGTTTTTAATGCTCTTGACGCCTACAGGACGAACTTTTAAATTTATTTAGAGAAAATTCACGACTATGACTCAAATAGAAACATGAACGAAAACTCTGTAAGGAGATAAAGAATAATTATGAAAAAGAACACAATCAACTGTATTTCAACTGATTTATGTTGCAGAAAAATGCTATCGAGAAGGGGAGTATGAAAAAACTGCGAATCCTACTAAGGAAAGCAAAGATGAAAAGAAACTTTATCTGGACGAATACAATGAGAAAGAATCATTTTAAGTCGACCTGGTAAAGAGTAAAGAGCTCTGAAAATTAGACCCAAAACTTATTACAATAAAGTAAACCAAGTAAATTATGATCATCTAAATCAGATAATTACATCGAATATTATAAAAAATTTAAATACCGCCAAATCAACTGATAGAAAGTAAAATATCAATTGGTGTGCTATCATCATTTTCTAAGGCAATTGTTTAAAATTCAACTTGCTAATTTAGTATTTTAGAAAATAACATAGATATTAGAATAGTAGCACTCTTTATTTAAATACTGAGAACTACAAAATTTTTTCACGTATAGAATAAAAAAAATTGTTTACGACGAAATTAACGCCAGCATCTCGTAACACTTTTCCGAAAATATTGGTCATTGCCAGTTCCAGAAAAACTATCCCTTTAATTAAATCAAGTTCATGTTCCTTGCAAAATTATACTGTCCCAACTTTTATCTGATGCTAAATCTCTTTCTTGCCCCGTGGTGCAAATTTTGACTCGATTTCTTTGCTGTTGAATTATTCTGCAATACAGAGAAGTATAAAATTTGCTTGATACGACAAATAACGGAGCATTAGGTATTTTAGAATATATATGTATCAACAGGTCATTCTGTTCCTCCACCAGGCATTCGTGATGACGGTTTCAGATGAAGCATTATGATTTTGAGATGAGATTTGACTGTTTCTGCCCAATTCGCGTCTGAGGTTTTACTAAGTCTTCCATAGAGAAAGGAGGTCTTTCCTTCCCTCCATCCTGGCCCTAGGAGTATCCCCTATTCATTCCTTTGTTGTTTCTTTTTCTTTTGTTTCGTCCATCGAAAGGTATTGTCTATTTTCTCAAAGGAACCATAAAACGGCCGATGGGTGAAGGTGAACTCCGCTCTGAGAAGAAAAACCCCCTTTTCGGCATATTGTGGATGGTCGTATGTATGCGGGGTAGCGAATTTGAAAGCGCTAATGAGGATTCCTGACCGCACCCCTGCTGAGCAGGTATCTAAGGTTAGGGTATGGTGGCAGCGACCGATCACAAGTTAGGTGGGAAATGGTGGATCCGCGATTTGCAAATCTTCGCCGCGGGTATTCCCTTGGGGAATGAAGATATTCAACACTATTTTTGAGGTAGACGACCTTTCAGAACTTCTTGCAAGGAATACAGTTTAAGATGGTTAAGAAACAACAGTTAGTATGGAAAATCAGAACCTTAAGACTGATTTGCATATTGCATATAAATTCCAGGTTTTCTATACTTGCATATTGAAGGTTTACATGTTAACACCTGGTTTATTTACATTTTCATTTATACCCGGCGAGCCGCCGTATGACGTATGCCAGGGGGTGTGAAAACACCCACACCACGATTTCCATTGTTATACTGAAATGATTTTCAGAACTATGCGCTAGGTGAAAGTGAAACTAATGATTAATGATCACTGCTTCGGTTTCTGAATGCCTCAAGTAAAGTATATAACCCGAATTGTTTGAATGGTGCATAATATGTATAATGATTAAAAGAAAAATCACCGCCAATAATTATGAATGATGAGTAATATGAGTCATGGAAGAATACGTATATACGAATAACAGACTTACATGAGAATATTCCTCTAATTCTCATGATTCATACCTTAGCTGTTAAAATATTCTTGGTTCCATATGTAATCTCCAACATTCAATCCAAGGACCTCCGTAACATCCTTCATCCTAGGCACATCATAATTCTCTACGAACTTTGCGAAGATGTCTCGAATTTTTAAGAATAGTAATGCAAGGAAGATCATTCTAGTTGAAATAGGACCTTCGGAAAATCTGAATGATAACATAAAGTTGACAATGTTTGGGTGTATCATATCAGAATTATAGTATCTCTATATTCTGCTTTTAAAGTGAATGGCATAAACTGTATTAGCTTATACTAAATAACTAATTCAACAACAAAAATGAAAAAATAAGTAATGCTGCCTATCGTCAATTTATATGAATCAAGCTCCTCGTCAATGATTGTTTATTTATAAATATTGTTTTTTATGCTTTATTTTGTCTCTATATTGAGCTCAAAATTTCGTAGTTTGAAATAACTTGAGAAATGAACAATGAACTAGAGAAATGCCATCTAATATTTATTCCTTACACTTACGAGAACCAAATCATTTAACTTCTCTTACAACATCTATAATACATAGTTGATAGAGCGTTGAAGATGATCTTACTAGATCGACTAAAGTTTCTATTATAATGTCACTAAAATATGAATTGAAACGTAAATACGGAATTGTAGACACTCCGCATATTCAACGTCGCAGAAACTTGAAGTTTATACGCCGATTACCAATAAATTATATCTCTAAAGTTATTTAGAATAAACCATTGTCTTGCATAGATAGTAATACTAATGTTAGCAATTTCTATCGGTTTGAAAAGACCTCGGAATCTCTTTCCAAAATAAATTGCTGATAAGAAGATGATTTAGGTACTGGCTTAGTGAACTACTCCAACTTTCTTATAGAATTAAAAGAAGGTTGCTACAAAACATTAAACATCACTATTGTATACAATTTCGGAGACCCTGGGGATAAACTAATGCATCAGAAGGAAATTTCTGAAAGTGTGGTAAGCCATCTACGTTATATCCTGTATATTTGAATGTTAACCATGTTTGACTAAGATATTACTTAAATTGGATAAATGAGTAGTTTCTCTGGAGGTGGTCATAAACGGAAAAAATATATGTTGGATGAGAAAATTGAGCTGAGTGAGTGAGTTATACTTTTAAAAGAGGTCGTTGCTCCTACTCAAAGTAACCAATTGGTCAACGAGGAGCACAAGAATTGCCATTACCTATTGTGATTTATCCAAAAATCTGGAATTAACATACCTCTTACACTTTAGGTTGTTAAATCCATGTGAGTGTATGTATTACTGTTGCCGTCGCTTCTCACTTCCCTATCCCTATCAATACAGTCCCCCTCTTGAAGTCCTGGTGAATTCATTGCTTTATTCACTTCTTCCAATCACTCCTGTATCTTGCTTTTCAAATTTGTCATGGAATGTGGAGAGATAAAAGTTTCTCATAGCCAATACATTTTAAATACGAAGGAATATTTTCAATATCACCAAGCGATATATATGTAGATAGCCATACCAAACCACCACCCATTCATCTCAATCATTAAAATTCTGTCGAAAAATATGAGAGTTACGCAGGGCCAGCCATCAACCAAGGGGAGCAAAATTTCAACATGAGCCTCATATGCGCTTCCCCATGTGATATTACAGGGTTGGAATTACAGGTAAAAAGGCCCTGGGAAAAACTATTTCACCAAGTCCCTATTATTTTGCGTATTTTTAACGTTTTCTACATTATAATAATTGTAAATGTTATAATAAACAATTGAAATATAAATAATGTAGGACCAAACCTCATTCGCACTATCTTTTTGTGTATTTTAGAACTTTTAAAGGTGATGAATATAGCGAGAAGAATGTTTAAGAACGTAATGGTTTGTGACTGCAACCATTTCAAGAGGAATCCACAGAAGAAATCAAGTTTATTCGATTCACACTTCAATGACACCGAAAATAATTAATTAATTAATTCAAAATTAATGTGAAATATGGTAGTCTCGTATCCATCATCTTTATTCATTCAGGACAATCGATCCTAGCACATTTTCTCTCAATTGATTTGGACGGTATAGTAAAAATTCCAACTGCATAGATGATAAAATTTACTGATTTTTACCGATCGAGTTTTAATTTCGATGCTTATCAAATTAAACAAAATTTATCTAAAATACACAGAGAATGCCTTGAGACTTCATACTACATATTTACTTATAGATTTTTTAATGTATTTAAAGTAATAGCCTAGATATGACCATGAGTTTGCCTTACTTTACTTGTGTAGATTGCATTCACATAGGCTGTGATAAAACAGGTGATCGATATGGACTCCTTACGTATATAATTTTAAAGGCTAATAACTGCTCTCATCAACGATGTATAATATTATTTACTATTATATTATATAATATAACCCATTATAACCGCAGAGTTTTGGAAGCGAAGGCGTCAAATTCGAGGTCTATATATTTTTGGTCCGACACTGATTCAAACAGCGCGGAAATTTTCTTTCTCCCATCTCAGTGCTAAACATAAGCTCAGAGAGGCTCAGAGGCAGGGTTTGCGAAAATTTCCTTCAGCCTGCTCGTGCCTTTCGTCTTAGACTTGAATTTTATGACAGGAAGGGAAGGGGGTTTGCCTCGGAATAACGGGACCTCGTGTGCGACGTTTCCCTCTGTGCGAGAAGCAATGCTAGAATATATACTGATTCGTTATAACCATTTTGTAATAACTGAATTCTTGCATTTCGACATCCGTATTGTTATAATACTACAGTGAAACCTCTCACTTACAGACACTAACGGTCCTAAAAAATGTGTCCGTAAGTGAGAGGTGTCCGTAAGTTAGAGGTGACCCAAAGAAAACGTTATTTTTATGAATTCTGTAGAAATTAAAGGCAGCTGAAAGAAATTCTTTTATTTCAAATATCGCTTTTGAATAATTAAAAATAAATTGGAAATAATAAAATAACGTAACACATTTACTCAGATATGTATATTTAAAACTCTCGGATCATTTTCACATGTCAACATATATAGTATATATACATTAGGGCGTACCGAAAAACAAAAATTTTTAATAGCGGGAACGTAATAGGTTGAAAAAGTTGCCTTTTAGGCTCAATAAGAAATGTGCAAAAGATGGGCTCTAACAAAGTTAGTCTTGGGCCTGACCAAAGAGCTCAAAAATTCGAAATTTTAGTGAAAATTGCGTTTTTTTAGGTAAGTTAATTTTTTGACGGAGCATACATACATTTGAATAAATGGCTTTTTTAATTCGTTTTGATCGAGGAACAATTAAATTAAGCCATTAAAACTGAATATGACGAGATATCATACTTTTAAAATTTTTGGAAACACCATGGAAAGTGGCAGCTCCTCACTGGTTCAGCTGCAGTGATCTATCCAGGACTCATCATGAGGCAGTGACTGCAAATCGAGTCCCGCCCGCCTACACACCCGAGGAAGCATACCAGATAACTAGCTGATGTCTTTGAAGGCTGATTTTGTTCCAGTTTTTGGTATTCGCGAGAGGATCATCTCTCCTATGAACCCATCTCTTGCATCGTGGCCGTAGACTAAACGTGAGGCCTCTGTGACTTCTTTTACGTTTCGTTCCACTGCTTGAGAATCATTTGGGAGGGCAAATAATGCAAATAGCTGCCTTATAGGTTCCTTTGCATTACCTTTAATGTTTTGAAGATCCTCGGGAGAAAGACTGACAGTAAGTGGTGGCTTGATGACAGTGACTTTATCCCAATCTATCAATTCTTCATAAGAAGGCACGTCGAACTTCTGTTGCGCGATGATTTAAGGAAAGGCTTTTACCCTTCGGCATCGCGTAGTTAAATCGATATGCTACGTAGCACTGAAAAAAGTATGAACTGTCAACGCACAACTGACGGCAGTGTGGAGAGGTTTGAAATGTACTGAAAGTGCATGAATCTGTCGAAAGCCCTTTTTACATGCACCAGTAGAAGATAGCTTGTAATTGGTAGAGTATGAATTATTGGCAGTCTATTGTCCGAGAGCAGCGGTCACCCTACGCGCGTCTTACTGAGGCCTCCTTCGTGGCCGTGTCCCGCTATCCTGGAGGCCCCTATGAGGTGCTCCTTCGTTTGGGATTAGCATTACCAAGATCTCATTCCAGGGCATCCTTTTGTTTATTGCCTTTCTATGAGTTCTGTTATCTTTAGACATCTGCGTGCGAATCATAAGCAAATGCTTTCTTGAGAGTCCTACGCGCGTCTGGTCGAGGTGCTCTTTCGTTTGGGATTAGCATTTCCAATAATGCATTTCAGGACACATTTTCCTTCATTTCCCTATATGCACATTGTTGTATCTTCACTAGTTTTACGATTTTCGCTGCTCTTTTTCCCCCCATCTATTCATAAAGGCTATTTCTAAAGGGAAAAACTTTTCATTTTTGAGAGATAGGTCAGAAAACCCAAGGTATTGGTGTCCGTATAAGGGAAAATTCTGCTGAACAAAGTGTCCGTGTCCGTAAGTGGGAGTGTCCGTATACTAGAGGTTCAATCCTTATACAAATGCATATCCTTCTGCCGGGGAATTGAATACTGTCCTTAAGTCAGAGGTGTCCGTAAGTTAGAGGTGTCCGTGAACAGAGGTTTCACTGTATTCTGCTAGGCTAATGCCACCAAACTCAGGATACTAATAAATCTTTGCAATATTAATAAAGCAAATAAATCCATTTCAACTCTGCAGGCGGAGTTATGACTCAAGCAGACCATCTCCGCCATGTTTTTCTTCTCTCTCTCTCTCTCACTTCTTAAGGCTCGCTCGGAGGAAATTCACTGCCTGTTATGCGGGTTGCGGCTTAGGTGGTAAGTTTTTTTTGGAACTAGCTGTACTTCTACTGACATCAGTGGCTTCACACGTTCCTTGTATCTACCTATCACTTTCGTCAGAAAAAGTTAAAATATTCCGAAACCGATGCCACTGTTTCCTTTCGCCACTTCTTAGGATTTTTTCTTTTTTCCCTCTATTCATATTCACTTGTTGTAGAAAACCATGAATGTAATATTTCCTTTACGACAGTGAATATATTTTATTACATGCATACACCGTACATGCATTCACGTCACACTCCACGAAAAATGAAGATAACACTAAATCTCACCAATTACAAAATCACTCACTAACAATACCGTACTGAAAAACTAAAAATGTTGCATAGTTGCTCAAGTTGTAATTGCTCTAGAGAGAGAGACTCTCTGGATAGACTTTGTTTTCTTAAAGTTAAGAATTATTCTCAAAACTAAATATAAAATAGCAAATAATAAAATATAACTAAAATAATAAAATATAACTAAATATATTACCGATTAAGCATCAGAAATTAAATTACTTTAAGATTGTATAAATGTGGAAGTAAATTACTTGAAGAGTGGAATATTTTAGTTAAGAAGTTAAATATTTCAGTTAACTTTGCAGTTTAATCAGTAATCGGTAAGGAAAGGTACCACTCAACGTCAACAATTGATATTATCTTCCTTATATTCGTTCAATTACTAACGCCTGAGAAGGAGATACGCTCAGTTGTCCTAGCACTCAATCGTCGCGCACTCAGTTGTCACGGAACCAAGCTGTTTACAGGCAAAATAAGCCCGATTTCCTGCGGCAACTCTACTCCTAATTTCTTCAGTTAAATCATTATTCTGATTGACAACTGAACCAAGGTATTTAAATGCCCCTACTCCCTCAAAAGTTAAACTATCGATATTTATCTCATCAGTTATATTATCTGGACCTCTCTTCATTTTTAGATATCTACTCTTTCTTTCTTCATTCATAACAAGTCCTAGTTCCTTTGCTTTTGGCTCAATATTTTGAAATATCTCTCTCAAAGCTCTTTCACTCCTGGCAATCAAAACTATGTCATCTGCATATGCTGCTATTTGTTTTGTTCTGGTACTTATTGGGCCCTGTTCTATATCTTTCATTGCTGCTTCAAGTGCAAGGTTGAATAATAATCCAGATAGCGCATCCCCTTGTCTTACACCAGCATTAATGCAAAAATCATCAGTCAAATCCCCATTTATGACCACTCTTACTTTGGATCCCCATAAAGTTACCCTCAATAATTTAATTAACTTTCTGGGTATTCCTAGTTCAATTAAGGCTTTTAACAATTTTTTTCTGTTGACTTTGTAAAATGCTTGCTTGAAATCAATGAAGAGGTTATGAAGAGTTATGTTACATTCATAGCATTTCTCGAAGGATTGTCGCAACATATGCAAATGGTCAACGGTCGAACGGCCCTTCCTAAACCCACATTGGTACTCCCCTATAATCTTTTCACCATATTCGTCAAGTCTGTTATATATTATGCAGGAGAGTACTTTGTAGGCCACACTGAGCAAAGTTATTCCTCTGTAATTCATACAATTTCTTTTATCGCCTTTCTTATGAATGGGTACAATCAGACCTTCTCTCCATTCTTCAGGCATATACTCTTCATTCCATATTGTTTTGATTAACTCATGTAGCTTTACCCAAAGTGTTTCACCTCCAAATTTTAATAATTCTGCAGTGATGTTGTCGACTCCTGGTGCTTTCCCGTTTTTAAATTTTTGTATCACATCTTTAACTTCTTTAATTGATGGATCCTTCACTTCCCAGTCCACTAGTGAATACTGCTCATCAACATTGTTATCTTCCATTGCTTCCCCTTCATCACATGTTAATAAGTCTTGGAAGTACTCTTTCCATCTCCTCAAAATATCTTCCTTTTCACTTAGAACATGTCCCTCCTTACTTATACATGCACTTGATCTGGGCTTAAATCCTTTAGAGTAGTTTTTTACTTCCTTGAAAAATTTTCTGCTATTAGAGCTTTCACTGTTTTCTTCAAGTTCCTGGATTCTTTTATTTTCAATATCTCTCCTCTTTCTTCTAAACAATCTCTTACATTCTCTTCGGCATCGCTTTATTGGCCCTTGTGTTCCTTTCTAAACATTTTCTTCTTGCTAGATTTTTCCTTTCCAGTTCTACCTTACATTCCTCATGAAACCATTCCTCCTTTTTATCTTTCCTGACCTCTCCAAGAACTTCTTTTGCGGCAGAAATAACACTTTCCTTTATACAGATCCATTTTTGATCCAGAGAGGCAGCGTCTTCATCCATACTTTCCAGTTTTTGTGCAAGAGAAAACTGATATGCCTCTTGTACCGCTGGATTTCTTAGCTTATCTGCATTCCACTTCTGGTAACTTCTTCTCTCATTTTGCTTGTGTACATCACTTCCACTATGAGCAGATAAAAAAACTTTTTGCAAAGCTTAGTAAGCCTCGACAAAGCCTGGATTCGGTTCACTTTTATCTTCTTCTTCTGTTTTATCAGAAGATTTCAACACTTCTAACAGTTCTTCGACGGTTTCATTGCCACTTGTCACCACATGATGATCAACTGAGATGCGATCAACGCGAGAAATCGCATTTCTCAGCTCTACATAGTTTTTCCCACTCTTGATCGAAAACATCATCTTCATCACCATCTCCCACAAAATTACCAACTGCCTCACATCCGTATCCAGCTTTGCGGAAACAGTTCAGAATAGTTTGCGGGCTTACTACTTTCCATGCTGCCATTCTACAGTGCACAGCTTCGAGCACGTTGATATTTTTCATCGTCGCCTTTCCCGAATCCATAGGGCAAATAGAGGTTTGCCTCCATTTGCAGGTAGGCATTTTCTATAATGCGTTCTTAAGCTATGAATGACTCATAAGTCAAGAGGCTGGAGCGTACTAATATCCATTCCACATTTAGTTGATAGTAGCGTGTTCCTACAGAGAATCGTTTCCTGTGTATTTCCCCATAAGGAGCAAGGTGCGATGTTGCCATACTTTGCGAAAAATTGCTTCTTTGATTTAAAAATTCTTTACTGATACAGAAATACAGGATGCGTCAAGTATGTGGTAGAATTTATTTCTCAATATTAAAAAAATAAAATTAATACAAATTATTTCCCTACGTTTTCGCATACAAAGACGATTTTCTTATTTTATCTTTATCACGCTGTTTTAAGTAAAGCTTTCTTTCATTTGACACAATTAACACAGAAATATTTTCATACCTTACTTTATGGACCAATAAACATATCTTTTTAAATTTTTCTGAATGCCTTTTATAAAATGTATAAGATCCTTTGAACCGAAATTTACGAATTGTACAAGCTATCCACCGCCAGCTAAATCTCGTTTTGTAAGAGAAATTCACAAACATTCTATATTCGAAATTTGAAGAAAAGTGTAAATATATATTTTTTTGGAATGAGGACTTTATCTTGATAAGAAAGGTATTTATGAATTTTTCAGTTGGTTGATTTTTTCCGCGCGCCAAAATTTTGCAGTACTGCCCGTAGATGCCAACTTTCAGTGATAAATGTGAAGGAGGAATAGGCCATATCATGGAAAATAGAAAAGAAAACCTATCTTTTTAAGTTTAAAAATTTGTACACTTCATTCAAGCCACCCTTATGGGCATCGTTGCAGCCCCAAAACAACTTTCGTTGAGTTAGTAATTCTCCAACTATCGTAATTTTTGCGAAATACGGCGTACATGGATCATTTTGAAAATTCATAACTTACGATCAGTGTAAGAGACCTGATTCTTTCAATTATCTATATGGACTGAATTTATCATATCATATCAAAGTTCCGAATATTTTTTAATATTTCTAAAAAATTTTCAATTATTTGTTTAATACAACAGAAAATTTCGTGGGAAAGGAAGATGTGAGACTTCACCTCATGGTACACAGCTTCATAGGATAGTTTGTGAGAGAGGGGCTACAAAACTATGATGAAGGATGGCCCTTAAGCCATGAGACATCAGAGCAAACGATGTGGCTCTTCAATGTTGGGAATTCAGAATTACAGTTCGTATTTAGTTTGTCTTCGGATTTTCAGAGTATAGAAGTGGAGTGGCATCGTAACTTATCGGAGTTGTGGAGATTTTTCCCAAGTTTATTTTTAACTTTGTGCGATCATCATGTCTGAAGAGAAAAGAAGGCTAAAATAGGAAAGCTGAAGCAAACAATTTACACTTTTACCCATTTCAACAAGAGGTAATGGTATTTATATCTTTGATCTTTTGCAAACCTAAAATATTCTGTATAAATACTGTATTTTTCTCCAAAATTACTTTAGGAATTTTTTAATGTGCTTTTTCTTAACACATCCAGTAGCCAATTCAAATTTTGTGCGGCAATCGCAAGGCGAGTAGACTGAGGATGTTTTCTTACAGCGAATGCTGTTGCCTTAAGGAAATACCCTCAGTCTACCATAATACTGTCAACTAAATGTGGAATACAAAGTGTGCAACGTGATTGTGTGACTGTATCTCCAGCATTTTAGTGTTGAGATGATAATGAAAAAAATTCTTCGTTTGGTTTTTATTTCAAATTCAGCAAGCAGGAAATATTGCGGTTCTTTGTGGGAACAATGGATTGAAGTTCAATTGTAATTATTTAATTCTTCGAAAATTAATTTTATTAGATGTGATTGATTTAATGAATAAACTTAGAGGTGATTTTATGTCTGGAGCTAATGTTGCATCACCCCAAACTTTATTGGCACAAATGGATAAATATTTACTGATAATCTGTTCATACATTGCTTATTATGCTAAAAGATTTGAAAAAGGGCAAAATGAGATTTCCTTATAGTGAACCTATTTCTTACCTTTTTTTACAAAAATCACAACTAGTAGCAAAAATTTTAATACATTAAAGAAAATACTCTCACCCTTTCTTGGAGTTCATATTGAACATCCCACAAACACATTACACGCTAATACTAGACTTAACCTAAGAATTTGAAATACCTGTGAGCCCATAGCAGAGCCTGGGATCTTTGATATCTCCTCCATGGATGCTGAGACAGAAAATCGCCTCTTCAATCGTTCCTCAACAGCTGCAACCATAGCAGATGATGTTAGGTGTCCATACTTCTTCTGCCAAGTGTATGTGTCCAGAGAGACTTCTTTCTTCAGCAATCTTCTCAGAGGGCGTTTAGGGGCTGAAGGTCGTAAATCTGATGACAGATGTTTCATTCATGCAGTAATGAGCAAACATATTATAATCACCATTTTGTATATACTGATTGACT
This sequence comes from Pachydiplax longipennis, assembly GCA_036926295.1. Classification (NCBI taxonomy): domain Eukaryota; kingdom Metazoa; phylum Arthropoda; class Insecta; order Odonata; family Libellulidae; genus Pachydiplax; species Pachydiplax longipennis. The sequence goes on from JAVFKF010000066.1 coordinate 52,838, forward strand.
GTTCCACATTTAGTTGAAATGTACGCATTCTTACAGAGACTAGTCTCCCAAGTATTTCCTAGTAAGGATATTATATGATATGCAGCTCCATGAGATATTTTGTAAGAGAAAAGATCCAAACATCCTAAATAAAGATAGCTCTTAAACCATGGGACATTTGATCACAGACTGTGACTCTTTAATCATAGGAAATATGGGTTTAAAGATTGTATTTGTCTTTGGATTCTCATAGTATAGAAGTGGAATGCCACTGTAACTTATCAAACAGAATTGCAGAAGTTTCTTCCAAGTGATTTTTAACTTTGTCTGATCACCATGTCGAAAAAGAAAAGAATGCTAAAAGAAGAAACCTGAGAAGCAAAGAGTTTTTAACATTATTACCTACTTCCACAAGTCTCTCAGCTACTGGATAAGGAAAGAAGCATACTGAGGTGCGTTTTTGTCTCCAAGAGAAACTAAAAATATTACACAACCGTATAAAAATACAATATGCATAATTTACTTGTGATGAGCTTGGCGTTTTGCACTGCATAAAAAGATTTTTAGTTTAAAGAGATTATATTTCATTTAAGCCACAAAATTAATGACTTGTAAAAATCGTCAGAGCATGTCATGCATAATCATTATCATTCCATGAATTGCTGAGTTTGAGAAATTCACATGGTATTTAGAACTTTGATCTTTAGCAAACCTTAAATATTGCAAATGAATCCTGTCTTTTTCTAAAACATTACTTTAGGAACTTTTTCATATGCTTATTATAAACATGAATGGTATCCAATTCAAGTTTGGTACAGTAATCCCTTAGCCAAGTTGATGGAGGGTAACAATTTTTTCCACAAGTACATCCACTAAATGTAGAATGGATAATATACATTTATTTATCCAATATCAGGGACTCCCATAACACATGGAGTAAATTTTTGAAAGTTCACTTCCTCACAAGATAAACTATGAAATTTGGAAATTCATTTGAGGTCCAAAGTACTATTACATTTCAATATTATTTAGCCGTAAGTATCATGGGCTCGATGATGGATAACTTGAAAACATTGTCATAAGAAATGCACATAATGTTCATTTTGATTGATTACAGACTTATTTTCAGTAGCACAACTAAATGATAAATAAATGTCCTACTAAACTGAGGCAAGCACCGAAAGAAAGGAAACTGTAAGTATGAAGATTTTTATTTTATTTGCATAATTTCACTTTGGATTCAAAATTGTGAGAATAAGGACAAGAAAAACAAAAGATGAAGTTTTGAGGTTATAAACAACTAGTCTCCTTTGAGCACTAAGTTGTTAAACTCAACAATAATGAGAATATATGGGAATGAAAGGCTCGTTTCAAATGTATGGGGAAGGAGAGTGAACATTTCATGGCAAGGAAAGGATTACTATTTATATTTGGAAATTCAAATAATGTAATTTTCTTTAATATAGATGGCTTAAAATAAGACAATGAATAAAATTTAAATAATAAAAGTTTCCATTTTAAAAACAAAATGACTTCTTAGATTACACAAAAAATATGATGTTACTTTAGAATTAAATAAGCAAATACCATCCACCTTGATGTTTTGTGTGGAAGCTATCATATATTTATATGTATTGACTGTACAAGGGATATAATAGAAGAAATTTGCAGAAAAAAAAACAATTTGGATTATCCCTCATTTACAAAATATAAAACCCCACTGCTATGGAAGATTAATAATTTTTATTGTTGATTGTTTACAAGGATCAGATGTATGCTATAATAATTGCAAAGTTAATATTATGTTTGATTCAGTCATTTTTGATTGAGAAATTCACTAGAATATAAAAATAGTATATCGTATTTTAATACATTCAAGTTTAAATTGTGTCCACATTTAACCCTGTGATGCACTATGAGGCATAGCTTCTGAAGTAACTTATGATTTGAAGGAGTTTAAAATCCTTCTGCTAAGCCAATACAAGGAATGAATATACCAGGCATATCCCAAAAATGTGGTCTCCATGCACCTAGTGCCCAAAGAAAATTTTTATTCCAAACATAACTATATTTCAACCTAGCTTGGCTAGGTTTCCATGGATAGTTAAGAAAACCAGAACAGATGCTTACTTTGAGTGTGATATGCGTTAGCAGTGAATGCTTCCATGTCGGCCACCTTCCTTCATGTCTAGACTCCACTCCATAATTCGTTTCTTTAATTCAAGGGGAAAAGCCAATTTCCATTCATCGAAAATTGACATAGATGTATGGTTTAAGTTGCATGTCATAGAAAAATGTGAGGAAGTGTTGTAGAGGGTTGGATAGAAATTCATGACAGACAGTGACACAATCTGCTTGGAAAGCCACGGCAAAAAATTTTTGGGACTCGAAAAGGGTTCTTCTCATTGAGTTTATGGCTCGATTTCATTGGTCATTGGTTTATGAACCACAATCAACACAGCCTTTTACTGTGAAACATTGAAGATGAGAAATATCAACAAAAGGGATTTACCTTCTACATGACAACACTCGGTCTCATGTTGCCTGTGACAAAAACACAGTTTTGGATCAGTTTGGTTGGAACGTTATAACCCTTCCTCCAAACAGCCAATACCTTGCCTATCAGACTTCTACTTGTTCTTAAGCCTGAAGAAACATCAAGAAGAAGGATGTATAAAGACGGGGAAGTGAGGAAAGAATACATGGAGGAGCTATTGGCAAATTTATGAGGAGTGTATAAAAAACTCTGATGGTAAAAAAAAGTAAATGGTGATTATATTACTAAATAATGATTATAAATCCAACATAACCATGTAAAACTTTATCAAATAAAGGTATTTTTAAATTTTTTTAAAATAGGGAGACCTTATTTTTGGGACCTGCCTCGTATCAATGTATCGACAACAATCAAGCCCTTTATCTCCATATAAAATTGGGCATTATTATATACAAGAATAGAATGCAGTAAGTTCATTATTAGCATGATTAAAATTGAGAATCTATCATTTAAGGAACTACTTCTACAAATATCATAAATGAAATTTTTGATAAATTAAAAAAAAAAAGTGATTTCCATGAGAAATCTTGGGCAATTTAATTGTTTGTATTTCATAAATATAATAAAACCATTTATAATAAAAAATGGAAAAATTATTAAGAGCTTTGCTTCCATCTTTCAACAAATGTATAAATACCAAGTTAAAGAATAAGTCCATCTTTCATAAAGCATACTATCGCTTGTGATCAAACATTCTTATTTTATTCCTCCTTTCATTAAATTTTTATTTGGAGGCTTTTCATTATATCAATTAATTTGCTTTAAAATGCTATAGTTTGCAATTTGTTCCTTTTTACACAAAAACTCACTTGATGTCGCAAAATTTAAATAAATCTACAAAAATTCATTAGCATTCAAGGAATTATCTGTATGGTGTTTATAAGTTCCAGCTCATTGCTGGCCAATCACAGAGCCCCATTGTAAATATAAAAGAGAAACCTTCAATTTCCTTGGCTGGCTGTACATATGCTGGGAGTTTGACATATGTTGCAGGAGTGTTATGAAGGCAAGCGACTGGAACTGCTGCACAGTCTTGCAAGTGGAGAACTATTCGAGCTGCATCTGTTGACATGCACAAACCCAAAATAGGTGCATGCATTGAGAGTGAGGAAAGTGGAAGACCTCTCCTTGTATCCCAAACCATTACACTTTTATCTTCTGATCCTGAATGTTAAGAAAGAAAAGTAGATGGTGTTATCCTTAAAATTGAAATTAATACATTACGAGCGATAAGGAGTGAAATTTGGTAAATTATCGTAATTACCTGAATATTAGTAGACTAGAAAATGAAAGGATCCTATATCCACTGAGAGGGAAAAATTGGATTTTTATCCATTTTCATGAACATTCAGGTTAACCATTCATAAAGTTTTGCTCATTATAACTTACGATTGACTCACAGAAATGTGACATCATATTTATGAGAATACTGATTTGTAGTGGAAGTGGTAATCACATTTAAAATAAAGGAATGGGAACAGGAAACTGATTTGCAAAATATTCATGTGTTTATAGAGTTTTAAGCGAATGGAATGACTTATCTCAAGAACATCTCATTCCAATGCCAAGAATTGTTAGAATTTTCAAAACGAAGTGAAATAGTTCCAAAATCTAAATTTTATCTTTATAAGGTCCTTGTTTATTATCATTATTTTGTTAAATTTCTTATCTTATATAACAATCATCATTAAGTATATATTCTTACAAGTAAGAGTTGCTTGCATACTGCAAACTAAATGGCAAACAGTTGACAAAAATAACTAATAACTTTTTGGATATAATTACAACAACACCCACCAGTTCACCATTGTGTGTAACAAACAGGAACGCATAATTCTCCTGATGTCAAACCCAGATCCTTTTCAGAAGATGCTATTGAATATTATGTTTAAGAAAGAAGCTCTCTAACTGTACACAGAATTTCAAGTCAATATTATTCTGGAAAGATCCTAAAACTTAATTTCGCTCTCCTCAGGGTAGCATGCAAATAATGTCCTGGAGTTGAACCAAGGGCCATTAGGGAAATGATAAACTGTCTTCGCAAAACATATTCATGTCTGCTGCTCACATGTTAGATTAAGAATTTCTATCTTCTTGGGAAATGCCTCATCAACATTTTTGAACTTCCTGCTGAACATTTCATATGAGACCATTAAGCCCACATGATTTTGAACCCAGAACTTTTTTGCTAGATTAGCATGTATATTATATGCATGATAGGGTAAACAAAAAACATTTCCAAGTTGATATAAGGACACCACTAAAAGTAACTCATGTAAGAAACACATGCAAGAAATATTTGAACATTAATTTCATGCACTTTCTGACTGATAGAATAATAAAATTTATAAATTTACTTATCTTCTTTCCCAAAGTATCATGAGTTTGTCTATGGATGACTTGAAAACTTTCCCATAAAGTTCTTTTTGATGAAATCATCAGATTGAGATTACAGGCTATCTATTGCAGAATTATAGTAGAAATAATGGTCCTATAGAATTGAGACAAGTACTATTTTGATAGTGTATTACTTCACATTCGAAATTTCAAGAAATAGGAAAAAAAGTTGCTTAACTCTGCAGTTATAAACAACCAATCATGAATATGGCAATTATTGAACTCTCATATGAATAAACAGGAAAGATATGAAATATAAAGGGAATGATAGGCAACATTTCATGGAAAGAAAATCATCAGTAAACTTTGGAAATCAAAATTCTATAAACAACATAATCATCAACTTATGTACACTTCATGAATGAAATTTCAAATTTTGAATGTTTTTGTTCTCAAAAACAGTGAAAATTCTGCTGTGGAAAAAATTTCTTAAGTAACAATATGAGTAAAAGGGATATTGTTTTAGCAACCGAACAAACAAATAGTATCAATATCAATGTTTAACGTAGAAGCTATAGAAATAGAAAGATGGTAATCTGAGGCATGTTATCTCTTCAAAAAGCAGAAAAATATTAAATCCAAAAATTATCGTCATCTAATTCATGCACTTGTTTCCCACAACTCACCTCACTCCTCTTTGGCAAAAATGCTACAGGGAGCTTTGATTAAAGACTTCTCATATCACTTTCCCCTCTGTACATACGAATTTATGAATCAATGAAATAATATTTTTGATGTGTGTGTGTTCTTTTTTTTACACATTCTGAAGCATTTGTGTAATAATTAAAACCCCTACAGTTCCATTTTGGAACACTCACTATGCTTGGATTCAAGATGACAGATGACACAATTGCTAAACTCAGGCAAGAATATGAACATATAGTACTAGCAGGCGATTTGAACGCCAACATGAATGAGGGTAACTATCATTCGAGATTCCCAAGAAACGCATTTACAGCTCACAACTTATCGCTCCTCCCACTGCATCCAACACATAATACCTTAAATTCTTTTACTTGGATTGACATAATGGTAACTGCCAATCCTGAGAGAGTCAGAATTCACGGACAGCTCTCAACACCCAAAATATCTCTTCATGATACGATCTATTTATCTTATTCTCTTAAAACACCGAAACATAAACAAAAGTATTTTCACCATCGCGATACTAAAAATATAAATTATGATGCATTTATTAAAGATGCAACCCTTTTACCATGGCATAATATAGAATTCACCGAAAATTTAGACGAAAAAGTAGAACTGTTAAACGCTTACCTCTTAAATATACTTGACCTACATGCACCTATCAGATTAATTAGAGTCACCATGCCTTTTGCACCTTGGCTAACTCCAGACGTTAAGGAAATGATGAAAAAACGCGATTCAAAATTCGGTCAATTCAAACATTGTAGAAGTGCAATTATCTTTAACGAATATAAACGTTTGAGAAACCGAACAAAACAACTCATAAGGAACGCAAAATTCGATTCGCACACTCAATTTCTAAATGCAAATCCTCCGCAGCCGTGTGGAAAGAACTGCGTGGCCTTGGTATAGGAAAACTTAATGAATCACCGTCTCTTGATTCGATGAGTCTTAATTCTTTCAATAAGAAATTCTCCGTTGCTCCAACGCAAATCAATCCTGAACACAAAAACCGTTTATTAAAAGAGTTAGCTTTGAAAAATATCGCCGCATCTCGGCACACTACTTTTGCCTTCAAGCCTGTCTCTCAAAGCGATGTGTTTAAGGCGTTAAGAAGCATTAAATCCAAAGCATTAGGAGCTGATGGCATTCCTATTATTATAATTAACAAGTTGATGCACATCATATTACCAATAATAACTAATATTTTCAACAGTTCTCTCCATCAAGGAATATTTACCTCGCAATGGAAGCTGGCATTAATCCGTCCGATCCCAAAAAATTCGAAATCATACAGCGAAAAGGAGTATCATCCTATTAGTTTTCTTCCTGTCTTTTCTAAAGCTCTTAAGAAGCTGGTTCATGAATAAATTACCGAATACATCGACCAAAATTCCCTTCTGAGCCCTTTTCAATCCGGTTATCGAAAACATCATTCAATTTCTACCACACTAGTTAAGAAAACAGATGATATCCGCAAGTCCATGGATAACAAGAAAATTACTACATTAGTACTTCTTGACTTCACTAAGGCATTCGATTCAATTGATGTGGATATCATGGCTAACAAACTTAGGATGTTTGGTCTTACCGAAATCACAGTTTCTTGGTTCTCCTCTTACCTAACGAACCGCCAGCAGAAAGTAGTTTCTAATGAATCAGCATCTGAATGGATTAACGTAAATCGTGGACTTCCTCAGGGGTCAATCTTGGATCCATTGCTTTTCTCTATTTATATCAATGATTGTATTGAAGTAATGAAACATTGTAAGTACCATCTGTACGCTGACAATCTTCAGATTTACTTATAATCAAGTCTCTCAGAATTGCACAATTCGATACTTAAAGTTAACCATGATCTGCAACTTATCGAAAACTGGAGTAACGATAACTTTATCAACCTCAATCCCAATAAATCACAGGCCACCTTCATGATCGGCTATTCTAAACTACTGAACTCTGTAAATATGGTTAACCTGCCATCCCTCGAACTAACAAGGATAGACTCTCACTTTTGTCCGGGGATTTTGATGAAACTTTTTGCAGTGGTGCAGGAAGTTGAGTTATGAAAAAGTGTAACGGCGTTTCACTGAATGGGCCTTAGTTTCGCTGCAATAAATAATTGAAAATTGATAATCGGATCGGGCAACCCCGCAACCCCGAGTATGCATGAAATAACGCGATGTTCTCTAGTATATTTGTAATTAATTTTTTCTTTTCATTCGTAAAATTCTTTCCTTGATACTTGCTATTTGATTTATTAATAATAATAAATAGTATGCTCAATTTGTAATCTCGTTAAGGTATTTAAGGTAGTTAACGACTATCCTAAGAACGTAAAAGGAGCTTGCATTCAAGTAATTTTAGGATTCCACAATCATAAATAGCGATTGTTTTCTAAAATTTTATTTAATAAACACCATTGTCTATATATTAATTAATTTATTTATCCGATTTAATCGGAGTACAGACAACTCTGGAATACACATCCGAGCTAGTCGAGTTTGGAGGAAATAACGCATTGTTCTCTGGTATATCTTACACCTTTTTTTTCAATTTCATTCGTTAATAATTTCCTTGTTGTCTACTTATTGAATTATTAATGATAATAAATAGTAGACTAAATTATTAATCCCTTAAAGGAGTTATATTACTTTCCAGGCCGGATTTATAGTGATTAGCGGTATATTTTTTTAATTTTTGAGAGAAATACTCTTCTAGTAAGAGAAAACGTTTTTTCTGATATTTTTAGTATGATTATTAAGCATTCTATGGAAATATAAATACCTTTTGAAACTTTAACCTGAAAGTAAATATAATGGATGAAAAATTATCCTCACAAGAAAATACACACCTCGTTGGTTGACACGAATTTAACCATACACTATGTTAAACTATAAAAATTTCTTACAGTATAAATTTATTAATTACTTATTAATTCTCGTATGACAACAACGATTTTTGAAATTCAAATATTTTGTATTCTGAGAATTTTTTTAAATAAAAAATGAAGTTATTTGAAAAATCGGTGTAATTTTCGATATTTTTCTTAATTTTAATTCTATCGAAAATCGCCCTTGTTGGACGATAGTTAGGTTAATTTTATATATTTTCGACACGTTTCATTGCGATGAATAAAGTGAGTGAATAAAATGCTGTTTAAAAATAGAAACTCTTAAAGTTTCAGTAAAATATACAGGTAAAGTATATCAGTATTGAATTATTTTTCACTAACTCCATTTATAGATTCAGCCGTTTCTACGGAACATCTGGATGTCTGTTGGGATAAGTCTCCTGTTTGATGGTGTCATGCAATCTTCCGTGGGCTGTTGCTCGCTCCTAGTCTTGTCTTTAGCAGTAGTCAGTGTTTTCAGCCACATTGACCTTAATTTACTTCATAACACTTATTAAAATGATGTGGCTGTCATTGGACTAGCATAAAACCATTCATAGCACATCAACTAAAATTCGTTCTACGTTAGACCCAATGAATAGCACCTACGTAGCCATTCTTCATATTAATGAAATTATTATTGAAATTTTCAATACCATGTGTTCACTGCGCTAACACTTCTTCAATACGATAAATACAGTGCGAAAACAAGAATAGAACTGTTCGCTTCCTGATCCTATGGTAAAATGGAAATGCTACATTCTTCCATAGATAACGTTAGAGTTATCTACTAAAAAAATTAAGCCATCGAAAAAGAGGCAGGTGAATATAATCAAATGACAAAAAATCTCAGGTACCTCATCTTTTTTTATAATTTATTTTTAGAGTGTTTCTTTTACTGCCTTGCACAACTTTTCTTTATTTGTCAAAAATAATGTAAAGTTGTAGAGGGAGAATAACATAATAACATGGATTTATTCATCAAGTTTATAATTTTAACAAAACGAGAGAACCATTATTTCAACATGAATATAGGTACCACGATGTTACTTTGAGGAAAGAAGGCTTTAGGATTTATACACACATGTTTGACTCCTGAAGCTTACGAGTGTCCCTGGCGGCTCATTGAGTGCTCTGCTTTGCAAAAGAAAAACTGCTGTAGCTCAGCTAATTTTTATAATATGAAAATACCACTTTGCCTGAATATTTTTAAGGTTGATTCTTTACATTCATCCAAAGAAACGAATATTTGAATTTTTTGAAGTTGAAAAAGGTATGTAACTCCTTAAATAACTTTAAATATTACTCCATTTTAAGTATTTCACTGCAATCCTAAGAATGAAAAAGGAATTTGCGTTCGAATTACTTAGGATTTTCAGCCATATATAGCGTTGCCTTTCATATTCTTATTTAACAATCACTACGATTCATATATTTATTTATTTATCTGATTTCAGGATATCTGGAAAAAAATCCATGACAAGCAACGACAAAATAACTATCTATATTCAATTTCCTTTCTTTTGGTACTAGTATCGATTTCGCAGGACCATTATTCCTGATTTCATTGTACTAAAGATAAATTCTGTAATCGATGAACGATGATGAAAATGAACTTTCTTTCTTAACATTTATTATAAGGGTATTTTCGAGTCATCTGAAATCGAACGAAGGATACACTGCGCAAAAACTATCGATATTTAATACACAATTATGCATCTATCAGTATTTCTTGAATTTCTATCTCGTCAGGAACTAGTGAAATTGATTACCGAAAAATGGCTTACATGCATTTCTTTCGAGAAATGCTGAAATCGGATAAATAAATTAATTAATATATAGACAATTGTTTTTATTATATAAAATTTTAGAAAGCAATTGCTATTTACATTTATGAAATCCTAAATTACTTGAATGCAAGCTCATTTTACGTTCTTAGCATAGTCGTTAACTACCTGAAATGGAAAAATATCGCTCAAGAAGGTTATTTAACGGGAAAACTAATAGAGCAAACTATTTATTATTATTAATAAGTCAAATAGCAAGTATCAAGGAAAGAATTTTACGAATGAAAAGAAAAATTTAATGACAAATATACCAGAGAACATCGCGTTCTTTCATGCATACTCAGCTAGCATGGGCGTGTATTGCGGGGTTGCCTATACTCCGATTATCAATTTTCAATTACTTATTGCAGCGAAACTAAGGCCCATTCAGAGAAACGCCATTACACTTTTTCATTACTCTACTTCCTGCACCACTGCAAAAAGTTTCATCAAAATCCCCGGACAAAAGTGAGAGTCTTTTCTTGTAAGTGGTACCTCAATTCCGTTTGTCAAATCAGTTAAAAATCTTGGCCTCCACATGAATGAAACTTTTACATGGTCTAATCACGTCCTACAAATATGTAAAAAAGTAAATTATTCGCTTCACTCTCTCAGACGAGCAGGGAATTTCCTTTCTCCTCCCGTTAAATTACATCTAATAAACTCCTTGGTAATGCCACATTTCGACTACTGTGAGAGAGTCTATCAGGATCTATCAGGGGAACTCGCCATCAAACTACAACGCATGCAAAACAGCGCGATGAGATTTATTTTCAACTTGAAAAAATTTGATCATGTATCTGAACATTACACTAAACTATCCTTACTGAGACTAGAATCGCGTCGTAAGCACCATATCCTATCATGCGTCTATAGGTCGTTAACCTAAGGTCTCCTCATTACATTTATTCCTGCCTTTAGATGCCATCCATGACCGCAACACGAGGTTGTAAGAAATTCCTGATTCCCCAACATAGGACCGAAATATATCACAAATCATTTACAGTCATAGCCAGTAATCTTTGGAATTCACTTCCTTCGAGTATGGGAAACTTGCCTTCCATACATAGCTTCAAGCGTAAATTCCACAATCATCTCCTAATCCAGCAAGTGAGAAATAAAACATGTTGAACGCCCATAACCATTTAAATTCACGATGAATGCTCCATGGTCTACGTACATCCACAAAGCTCATTTAATCATTCAAGTCAGTAAAATTACCTTTCTGCCGGCTAGCCCTATATATCGGTTTTGTCCCCCATTTCATATTGAATAGGTATATATAAGTACAAAGTAGCTTTTTTCATGCTGTTGTTCTTCTTTTATGTATTATTGTAATGTATTATCTGTCGAGCCTCACTCTGATAGGTGATGATATATTTATTGTTTCATGCATGTTTCATTTCATTTATTCTTACTTTTTATTATTTTTCATGGTGTCAGGTATCTTATTATGAGTATATGGTTTTCATTTTTTTCTCTTTGAAAGAACATTGACGAAGTTGTTAAATGATAGTGATTTTTTTATTTATTTTCTTTTTTCTGTATTCATACTAGTTTTTTGCCATTTCCATTTATGACATTCTGTATTTTCAGTGTTTTTTTGTCTCTTATCTCATGTTATCCTTTTTACTGACTGTTATTCTTTTATGGACTATTTCTTTTTTTAAGTGTAAATATGTTCCTTGCTTTTTGATTCCAGCCTTTTCTATAAATTTCAATTTCTTATCTATCTGTAGGTTTCACAGGTTTTTCACACCCTCTTCTGGGGTGTTTTCCTGCTGTGGGCTATTTTTCCTATCCTAGGTTAAGCCCACAATATAAATTTCTTCCGTGCACTTTTTTCTGCTATCTCTTTCTTACTAATTGACGAAGGGTTAGATGTAAGAAGAGACTTTATCAGTCTCAATCTCACCCGAATAAAGACGTTTTATTATTATTATTATAACGAGCACTTTTTCAATTTTCGTCAGCTTTCATTCTAACGGACTTCTATTGTGTGTGTGTGTGTGTGCCCGAGCGTGTATGATCTCTGGTTCAACCCCAAATGAGGTAAAAGGTTCCAAAAAATGCATGTAATGTTCATTTAAATCCATTGCAGACTCTATTTATGTAGGAAAAGTTACGTTAAAAAGAATTATCCAGCAAACTTGAGCCAAGTTCAAATTAAAACTAAATTCTGTAGTTTCATATTCCAATTGTTGACATATTTTGGTTCAAAATTGTGAGAAAGTTGATTTGATTCAAATTTGCATTTTGCATAAGCTGTCCAATTGAATTAAAGTAATTTTAGAGATGCTAGATTACCTTATTTAAAAATATTATTTAACGACTATTGCATACTTCTTATTTCCCCACTGGGAATCAGTGGTTAATGCCTCATCCACGGGCATGCCATTCTGTGGATAGGTAAAAATCAGACATCAAAAGTATTTCTAAGCAAAAATGAAAGAGGTTCATGTAGAAAGCAAAAGGAACTAAATTTTAAGAATATGTGACAATATTCTTTCCATATCTATCTAGCCTTCCTATTGTTTTACAACACTACCTGAAAGACTGAATGGCAAGAAACAAAAAGGCACAAGGGATATATGGAAAGCAGAAGGATAAGAGTGGGAAGAAAGAGTTTTACAAGGTTACCACACATACAGGCAAACCTTATTTTTTGTTATCCTTAATCTTAAACAAACCTGCACATTGCACAATTTTTGTCTCTGACTGTAAATTCGGCACTTTGCTTTAAAAATTTCTCTCTTTGACAGCATAATTGGTTAATTTGGAAGCTTTTCTATTTCTTCTCTGTATTGGTTTTCATGCATTCCATGGCTTTAAAATTTCCTTGCCTTTTCATTCACTCTCATCAATTTTGTTTCCTTAACAGCATAAATTCAAAGACATTCTACTACTGTGAGAACATTATTTCTTCAACCCTAACTATAAAATTTGCATCGTTGATTTCTTTCATTTACATCTACTATTACCAGGTAATGTGAAGAAAACTAAATAAAACTATAAACATCAGCAATGTACAGTTTTTGATCAAAACTACCCCTTCAATCTTACTAAAGCTAATATTGAAATGTACATCTACATATGTATCCTTTTAGCCATCTATCAATGGTTGGCTGAGCATATATGCAATAGGACTTTCCTAATCTATTACATTGGAACATCATGAAAATTCTTGAATTGATTGATCTATAGCATCTATTTCTCTGATCTTCCTCTCAGTATCTAAATGGACTATGTAGCAGGGAAGATGAATAATATTGGCAACATCTTCTATGAACATGGTATATCTGAATTAAATAAGCATATTAAGTCTTTGATTAAACCTTCTTTCTTTTAAAGATTCCCATCCTGCCTCCTGAAGCATCTGACTATTTCTCACTAATGTCATAGAATTTCTTTACAAAACACCTTCCATTTTACAATTTCTAATTTGCACACTTTTCAACCCAAATACTGCATGCATACTCAAGGTAAGGCCTAGTACCTGAAACAGCTATCGTTCCATCGGCAGCCACAGCTACACAAGATATAAATGCCAGGTGACCAGAGAGGGTTCTTAGATCTGTCCCAGTGGTCATGTCCCACACGATAAGGCTGGCATCACGAGCACCAGACACCACAAGTACTGGAGGAGGAGCCTCTGGAGGAGCGACTTTTTCACCAATCACAGATGGCACCACTGGGAGCACTCTCGTCAAAGGGCTTCGCTTATTATCTGGCACAATTGGAGGAGGAGGTTGGATTGACACTGCAACACATGTCACGTGGTCTGAATGTCCCACCAGAACTTGAGCAAGTTTGCCACCAGCAACCTGAAAGGCATGATAGGGTTCTTCCATGAGTCTGCAATGCATAAAATTGAAAATCAAAGGTTTAAACATGAATGTAATCAAAAGGAATCAAATCTCCAACCCCAAATGTAAGGACAGGGCATAATCTAACAAGATTTTGAATGGCAGAACCTCAATATTTGCCAGATAAGTATTTGGATGCTAAGCAACCATCTGGTCATATGAAGAGTTGTTTTTCAGGAGTTTTTGAAATGATTGTGGATTCTTTGATTTAAAAGAGGTGTTTTTCGTGGTGTCGAAAAAGGGTTTAGAATTCAATAAATGATAAAAAGGGAAAGGGACAATGATCTCTATTCATTCGCCCATTTTTTGTAAATGCTTTTGTAAGAATCCAGCTTTCTTGGAACAGTAATTCCTTTAAGTTAAATATTTTTTTAACTGATGTGGTGTTTATTTTCAACTATTTGGGATGCAATGATAAAGATGTCATATCAACTATTTCTATAGTGAGCTATATTCTCCTTAACATGTGCTTAATGTCTTTGTAAATTTATTCCTCTAGGGAGCATAAAAGTCATAAAAAAGACTGAATATTGGAACATGGAATGTACAAAGCCTAAGTGGAAAGAATAAGCAAATTTTCAAGGAATTAGAAAACTATAACATAGATACAGCTGCTCTAACTGAAACAAAAAAGAAAGGAACTGGAATATGGGGGAACTACTTACACTTTTATGGTGGAGAAGAAGAGCAAGAGCAAGGAAGAAATAAATGAGAGAATAATAAAAATGAAAATAGAAATATGATAATATATTTTAGTAATTGTGGTAGTATATGCTCCAGATTTCCAGACATATGGATTGGAGATCCCAGGCAAAAAAGAAGCAGTAATACTAGATTATATGAATGCTAGGATTGGGAAAAACAAAGGAATCAGTTAATAGGAAGATATAG
This sequence comes from Pachydiplax longipennis, assembly GCA_036926295.1. Classification (NCBI taxonomy): domain Eukaryota; kingdom Metazoa; phylum Arthropoda; class Insecta; order Odonata; family Libellulidae; genus Pachydiplax; species Pachydiplax longipennis. The sequence goes on from JAVFKF010000066.1 coordinate 67,895, forward strand.
AGAGGAGAGTGATAATAATGGAGAATGTCTGATAGACTTATGTGAGGCCAGTATCTCTTCATATAATAATTTTTTTCAAAACAGGGCCAATCATAAATACACACACAGATATACCCAATAAAAAACTGAAATCCATGATAGATTACATCATACAAAGATACCAATCTAAAAATAGAAAATGTAAAAGCACATAGAGGGACTGAAGCGACCATATCTTACTTATACTCCTGTAATTAACAGATATTTTAGCTCTAGGTAGAGCTGATTAACATTTATATTAACAAAATTTTGAAGGACTGGAAGAACAAAGGCACTGAAATGGGGATAAAATTAAACGGAGACTCACTATACACATTACTTTTTGTTGATGATCAAATTGACAGGAGTATAACTATGACACAGAATATGTGATGAGGAAAGTGATAGAAGCATTCAACAAGGCGGGCCTGAAAGTAAACTTTACCAAAACAAAATATATGGTAATAAATGAGAATGAAAGCAATTTGGATATAGAAGGAAATGCCATCAAAGTCTGCAATGAGTATAAATACTTAGGAGTAATTACTGGAAAAGAAGGAACCTGTGAAAGATAAACAACAGAATACATTAAGCAAAAAAAGCTTAAAAAATAAAATGAATAGCATATTATGGTCAAAATATATAATTAGGAAAACAAAATTTCAAATACATAAAACTATTATTCAGAGCATACTTTTCTATGGAACTTGGGAAATGAGCAAAAGGGATAGGCAGAGACTGGATGTCATAGAGGTTGATTTCCTCAGAAGAATCTGTAGAAAATCAAAACTATAAATAATGCAAATATAAAAATATGGATGGAGAAAATATCGCACAAGAAGTAGAGAAAATACAGCTAAAATGGTACGTAAAGAGAATGGAAGAAAAACGCTGGCCAAAAAATATTAAATTGGCAACCAACAAAGAGGAGGAAGACAGGACAACCACCAGAAGACTAGACAAAGCAAGTTAGCCAAGACATGAAAAGGAGACAATTAGAGGACAAATTTATCCAATGTCAGTAACTCCCATAAGCATTAGTAGTAATCAGAGAAATATTTAAACATTAATTTCACACACTTCCTGACAGGATGGCAATATGATGGGGACTTATTAGAGCTTCAGTAACCTAACACATACTGATTTTTCTAAAATTATTTTTGGTAGGATTCTAGTCCTGGTAGACTAGTAGTGGTAGGTAAACTTCATTTTAAACTTATCAATTTCAGACCTCTTATGTTGCAGAATTAAATCAGAAATAACCCCTTTTAAATCAAGGGAAGTGTCAAAAGAAATGAAATCTAATGAAGTCATTTTGGTCATAGAATATTTTCTGGTTTAGTTTTAGAGCCACACTTGCAAGAATCAGGAGAGAAATGACAAAGTATATGTGAATTTGCATATATAAACAACCAATCCCCTTGGCAATATTGGTAATTATCATAAGAGTATATGGGAAGGATAGGCCCATTTGAGATGAATTGGTAAAAAGATGTGCCATGTAACGAAAGCATTTGTTAACTTTGGGAATTGAAATTCAGCAAAATATATTTTGAAATACTACTATTTTTATGTTTACTCAATACTGTAGATAGATTAAAATTGTACTTTCTAATAGAAACAAATAAGGTAACCTTATTTTCTGTGAATAATTTTAAGTTAGAGTTAGTGTATAAAATTGCACATAATAAATGTTTTTGTTTTAAGAACATGAAAACTTTTGCTATTGAAATGATTTCCAAAGAATCAATGTATACGTAAGCAATATTTTTTTAGCAACCAAATAAATGTATTCTTTCCAAGCTACATATCAACTTTACAAGGAATATATACTATAACTGAAAATTTCAGAAGAAATCAATTCAGACAGTCTTTCATTTGCAATATATAAAGCTGCACTGTTCTTGGAGAGTGGTTCAACTTATCAGATGTATGCAATACTATAATATTTTTTGCATTATAGTTAGAGATACTATAATTTGTACTTTTCCACAAAAACTTTTTATTTTCCTAACTACAGGTTTCAATATTATATCATCGTCAGGTTCTAAACTAAATTCAAAACAAAACAGCCTTATAACAGAGAGGTTGGACATACAATATCATAAGTAAAAACCAATCAAGAAGAGGAAGGAGAGCGGGAGTTTGGATGCAAAGAGATAAATGTTTACTTTGTAACAATGGAATACAATGGAAGTACAAATCTATCTCTAACTAACTAAAATTATGACGTTCCACAACATCAAAGCTGCATCCATCGATCGTAGTTTTACATTAATTATAATTAAAATTTAGTTCATGTTTGATGTTTGATGAATACACTCAGCCAATAATATTATTTGTGTAGATAACATGTAGAGATTATGTAGGGGTTGTGATAATTTGCTGTTGTTAACATATACTGATGATTTATCAAATTTTGAAAATACTTTTAGAAGTTGTTCGTTATTGAGTTGTGAAAAATGGTGGTATCATTTATTCTAGACATTTATACCAACAATATCTTACATAAGCAGAAGTTAAAACTATTAGAGCATTTGTTAATAGTCCATAGAATGACTGTGCATACCTGTGAATGGATAATGTAAAAAAAAGACTTACATTATTTTATGTAAAAGTTAAAAATTTGAGTCACCTATAAATCAACATATTTGTTCATTCGGTGGAAAATCAGACAAATTTTCTTAAAGTTTTGGAAAATTTTATACTTGAGCATTTCTACAAGAAACCATTTGTGGCAAATTTTCAGCTTAGTAAAATTTTTGCACATATATTTTGAAATGTTGAAATTTTTACAAACAACAGCAAACTTGGGTTATTTTGTAGTGCAAAAACTTTTGAAAGAAATATTTTACACATCTTTTTTATCATTAATGATGGGAATTCAATTAATTTTAAAAATCATATTTATAAAATTTCCACATATTTTTTATAACTATGTTTACATCTGCAATAAATTGTGCAATACAATGTTTGATCGCTTTGCAATCAAATCATTGGAATTTAAAATAGAACTATAATAATCTATACTAGTTGCCCCATGCGAAATTTTCGCAGACGACACTGATACTCAATTTCCCAACCAAATACACTTCAACAAACACTAATCTTTACAAACAAATACACAAAAACTAAAACATACCTAAAAATATACACCTTCATATTCTTTATCAGTGTCTGTTTCGATATACCTCGATTGTAGCGATGGATATCGCCTTCTACACATCCAGCAACAAAACTCAATAGCCAAATAAAATGTCTTGCGTTTTCTAACGCCATACCATATGAACCCAAACAAAATCTCCATTATATTAGAGAACGTGATAGTATAAATGTTATCGAATGTTTTAAAAATTTTATTATAGTAGTATAATCACGAATGGTGCGCGTCATCACTATAACAATACATGTATCTTATCCTACACCGAATACCTCAATTCACTCAATGCATTTATGACTAAATGAATTATGGTAAAGATACAAAATATCACTGCCAGCTTTACCTAAATCTGTCGTTATAAAAACCACTTCCTTTTATACCGGCAATGAAGTGTCACTTAAATAACCAAGATAAAAGAAGGAAGCATACCTTCTGCATCCACGTTATTTATTTATTTTCTATGTTCTTCTCTTCATACATGAAATAACTACTACTCGTCTGCAGTGATCTGATCTGGGAGAGGAGAGCTAGAGGGGAAGCTAAATGTCACACTTTCAAACGAATACATTGTGTTACATTGTCAAAGTGCATAGCATTCTCCCCGCATTGAAAGTCTCTAATATCATTAATGTGGCAAAATAATACATTTTTGTGCTTCAGAGATAGATATGTTTCTTTGGCTGTCGTTCTGGTCCCGCAAGATGCAATGTGGCTTGCTTATTCAACTGTTATGGTTGCGTACGATGTTGAAGTTTTCGTTCATGGAGACTATAATAATAATTGCGAGACTGCTTCAGTCACTATATGACCGAGAATGAGTGCTTTATCCGATTTAAAAATTTGTTTACACTCGTCACTAAGTTAACAAATTGAATCTGTTTATAGCAACCCGGGCCTTTTTTCATCCAGTACATAATGGGATGATTAAAATATTATTTCAATTTGTTTAACAAATGGTGCATTTTTGATTTGTCTGACTATTTTTCGCAGGAACCTGACAACTTTTGCCTTCAAACGGTCATTCATTTATATATATTGATGGAGTAATAAGGGAGAAAAGTCCCGATCACCAAAAAAGCATGTTTTAAAATAATATATAGATAGATTATCTATCTATAGATCTATAAATTCAGCAATACTTTTTCTAAAGCAAGGAATTTTTTTCAAATGTTGGACAGCAATGAGAACATAAAGTAAAACTAAAGCCTCCTCCTCAGAGCTGTTTTTTCCTATTGGTACCTGTTCTCTAGTAATATAACCTATAGCCATCTCAATAGGTTTAACTCTAATCTTAAGGTTATAATAAGTTTCAAAAAGTATAATTGTATTGTATGAGAATGAATTTTTGTAAAAATGACAAATCATCTGATATTGGAAATAAAATTGGAGCTACAGTGGCTGAGCATGCAGGCATGTCTCAAAAGGCAAGAAAATTTGGGTTTATATCATCAGAATTTATAGGAAATCACTACCAGTAATCTAATTTCTAAAGTTTCAATGCTTACAGGGAAAATAACTAACTCAGTGGAGTATTCAGCAATGCTGGAAAAGGTTCAGCTTTCAGGCTGCCAAATACATAAACTGAGTTCTGTCGAGTCCTTTATAAATGGCTGCATAGTGCATATTACATTGTCCATGCATTCAAGCTTTAAATAACTTCTTAGAGCTTCCTCAAAAGTTGTAGAGATGGTACTCTATGATTGAGTCATTGACAATTTTGGAATAACCCATACACCAACTAATTATGCCCAACATCTTCCTAAATTCCTCTTAGATCGCAAATTCTGAAATCTGACCTGACCTGATTACAAACCCTGCAAGTTTATTTGGAAAAAGATTATTTACCTAACTATCAATCCTAACCTGACTTGACTATTTTTCTTATATTTTCTTAGTATCATCAAAGGCATTGTATATATTATTATTTTTGTATTAATCTGATTTTTCTATATTTGTTTGGTTTTTGTTTTGGAGTTCTAAATAATTTACATTTATTGCCCTATTCCAAGAGAAAATAAAAATCATGACTATTATAGCATAAATTTAATAACAAATTAACAGGCAAAGAGAAATATGTAATAATCTGGAATACTAACCTGCCAAACCTTCAAGGAAGCATCCTTTGATCCAGTAATAACATGCCTTGAATCTGCTGTGAGCACAAAGCAAGTGATTTCTTCACTGTGTGATACAGTCATGTCACGCTCCTCTTTCTCCCTCGTCAATTTCCATATGCGAAGGCTTTACATTCACAGGGAGAACAAAAACACAACATTTAAGCTGAAGAGTAATTTTATAGAATCCATCAACTATAAACCACCTCAAATACAATTAACTGTTTGTTTTCAGTTTCAGTTTATTACGCCCTAGAAAATTTTTAATTACACAAAAACCCAATCACAAAACTCCCACACTAGCCTGCTTATATGTGTTTTTCTCACAGTCACTCTGAATTCATATCACAGAGGGAAAAAGATTGCTCTGCTATGCAACATTTTCATTTTAAAAAAATAAATATTTCAAAAGAAGACACTTTTAAGCTTAAACTTCAAATTGAAACCCCAACCATTGGCAAAAAATACAAATGTAACCAAACCCTATAGGCAAAATTCCATATGACTTTCAAAACACTCCAATCAGTATAATTTTTAAAGTACCGTGCTCAACTGTAAATATTTTAAGAATGATGGAACAATATTTTATCGTATTCGAAGATCAATCTATGTGTAGGAAGTGATAATATATTCCATAGTTCTTTAAAGGTTTAGTATATTAACCCTCAATGTATTAGAAACATTGAATAATCATAAATTAATTGCACAAAAGCTTTCTTTATGCTGATGACACTAATATTTCTCTACGATTTGACTTCACTAATCATACCGCCATATATGATGCCAGATAACCCAATCTATTACTTACTGGCACAATGAAAATGGTATTCATCTTAAAACTGACAGGACACGCAGAATCCATCTTTCCTTTAAGAAACCAAACTTTAATCCTCTAGTTAAAATAAATAAAAAGCTATCCATATGGTGGAAAATTGAAAGTTTTCAAGAATTCATTTATATTCCAACCCTATATATCCTTTCCCTAGTCTCTTTATATGTGAACATTCTCAGGACTATCACACCATTTCTATCTACCATGATTATTCTAGTATTTGCATCAAGTAGTAAAGTCAATAACTTATGATTTCAAATTTTCTACATGATACAAATAGTTTTTGTTCTTTCTTATGAATGATTGCATGTTATATCTGTATTCTATGTTTTAATCATTCCTACGATTTTATATATTCTTGACTTACCCTATACAACTATATTGTTGTCTTTGCACTAAATAAATTCTATTCTATTGATGAGCAATGACACCTTCAGTTTTTCCAGGTAGTTTAAAATCAACCTACAGTTGTGTATAGGTAATGTTACATCTGATAATGTATCTAATGATAAATTCAATGTATGATTGATATCTTAGAAGTTCACAAGTTATGGAATGATTGCAGATCAATATATTAGAGATCAGTTTTGTTAAGGAAAAAATGTAATATCAAAACAAATAATATGGTAAATTCTAAAAAATTAAGGATATAAAATGAGAATAGAAAGAAAATGAAATAATCTAAGTAAATACCTATTGTCTATATCTTGTGACAATTGCCTTTTAAGATTAAATAAATAGTGCCTTTACTGTGGGCAAAATGGAGACTCAAGTTTCTTCTTCCATTTAACCCACTGTTAATATTAAAGAAGTCATATCAATAGGTACTAATTAAATGTGAGTATGAATTTGTAGAGAAAAAGATGAATTTAGTCTATAATTTTTTTCAAAAAGTATTATTTTGTTGTTTTTCTGATTTAAAGAAGATACACTCCTCTAGCAAAAAATGTTTATTAATGTGAACTTCAATTATTCTGTACTTCTTTCATGATTATAATGAATACTTTTAACATAATCAAAGACTTTTCTGATATTTTGATAGTTAGATGTTGTTTTTGGCAATTCTAATCCATGTAAACTGTTAGGATTTATTCCATTATTGCACTCGCACATATGCCCACTAACTGGTTCAATTGGATTCCATTATAGCTAAGTTACTGACAGATACAGATTACCTCCCATATAATGTTCATTATTGTTTCACTGGAAATAGATTTGTCAAAACTATTTAAGCAACACATCAGAAGAAAAGGAGACAGCTAGAGAAAAGAATATCATGGGTAAAGGAGGTGTTTATGAGAGTCTTCTCCACCTTCAACTTAGTGCACTCAAACTATAGTAGAAACAATGAAGCTGCTAAATTAGTTTTCTTACACTTGCGTTTAATGATAGCCATCCAACGTAGGTGACTTCATCCATTAAGGACAGGGTTGATAGCAAAATATGATTCATGCATAAATATTTCTTTCATACAAGTATTTTTTAGAATAAACATACCTATTATCCATGATCGCATAGTATTCAATAACCTCTTCTATTATTTACTTCTGTTATTCATAAAACTATCCAATTGTATAATGCCCAATTTTCTCCCCATGCAGTAAAATATGCAACTTCTAAGCAACATATTTGTCTAATCTAATTAGAGAATGTTCTTTCTTCCACTCATTGTGCCTTCATTTACATGACTTCTCAAAACAATGCATGGCCTTCCATTCATACAGAAATAGACTGATTTTTTCCTTCATCCCACACAAGTATCTGACAGAATGACTATAAAAGTAAACATTGATGTGGTCATAGAATTTTCTGAAGAATTAAGTTATACTTGTTCTTAGTGACACATTTTATGTATTCACATATCAAAAATTGTGCTAAATTTATTATCTATCAATTTTAAATGATGATTTTCTTAACCTAAAATATCAGCTATTCACAAACTGAGAACCAATATTGTTTTATTTTCATGCTGAAGTTATTCTCCTAAAACACCTTTGGTTTTTGAGATCCATATTTGTGATGTGTGCATATTCTATGTATTTACAAAGGAAGAAAAATTCAAAATTATACAAGTGTGGCTTCCTTTTTTCAATTCTTAAAAAATCAATCAAAGATCACATTGTGAATTATATCATGATTGAAATCAAAATGATTTAAATCAATCAACCCTGCCTATAAATAGAATTATAAATATAAATAACACTATTTCAGATATTTACAGACATAAGTTAACAAGGAAAAGCATAAGCATCATTATTACTTATTGTTGCATCTATATAGCACCATAACTAGAAAATCCTCTATGAAAGAATTGAAAAATAGAATTAAAGAACCAGATTATTTTGATACCACAAATATCAAGTTCCCCCACTCAAAGAGACATTTACAAAGATTAATTTCTTGACAGAGAATTAACAGAATGGAACAATTTCCATCAACGAGTTTTCAAACATGTTCCTCCTCCTTGTTATTTTTTACATATAGAATTAAGAGAAATCTGTTTTACTAGGAAAAATGTGAAATTTTATTAGTATATTTGCTAATACTTTCATTGAACTATTCTATTCTAGTAGTTGTTGATAATCATTGGCTTTTGGGATGTTTTCGTAGAGATTTTCCTTCAGGGATCCTCATTTTTCCATTTCCTCATTTATTGTATACCACAGGCATAAAGCCTACCAGTGGCCAAAATAATAATAATTAAACTTTTTATTATAAGAATGCCATGTAAAAGAGAATTAAATAACCTTACCTGTTATCCCCACTTCCAGATACAACATATCTCATGTCGCAAGTTACAGAGAGTTGGAGTCTAGAAATGGTCCCAATTCCAGATGGTGTTGAAGGAATTGGGTTAGGAATAGCAGAGCCAACTCCTGGAATCACACCTGTTAAACTGAGAAAAAGGGCACCACTGTCAGCTGCCCAAACCATTAACACACCACTTCTGTCACTGCTTGCAACCCTTCGGCTGTCCATCATTACAGCTACAGATGTGATTGTTGAGCTGTGACCCTGTTGATAGAACTTACTTTGTAATACCCTTCAGTCTAAGATTAATTAATTATATCTGTCCATCCAAAAGAAAGTTTTACAAATCAAAATATCAGCTAAAGCCCTGCTTATGTATTACTTTTTTTTTTAAATAAAGGCTCTAATAAGGAATCCTTGTTTGGTGTGAGTCAAGTCAGGTGATGGGACAAATACTTTCTGAGGGAACTTCTTGAAAAGAAAACCACAATTTTCAGAAATTCAAAATTTGTCAAAAAACTGAATGAATGAGCCAGAGTAGAAAAGTTCAACATAAAATAATTAATGATTACTGTTTTATCATTATTATTTCTATATATGCTTGATGAAAAAGATTGAAATTTCTCTTTGAAAAGAATTAAGCAATGAATTTGATTCTGGTGGCAAAAAATTTCAAAATCTTATTTCCAAGCAATAATTATTTCTTTTCAAAGAGATATCCTTCATCTTTTTAATCAAAGATAGAAGTAATAATGATTTAATAATAATCAATATCATTAAAGATTTTACATTGAACCTTTTTCTGTGGCCTATTTATTGCAATTGTTTAAATGAATGAGTTTTTACATTTAATTTTGAATTTCATAGACCAAAAATTTGGTTTACTTCTTTCAAAACATTTTTTGGAAATTGTTTCTCCCATCATCTGACTTTAGTCACACAAGTTGCATGCTTCCTTTTAAGTTGTATGCTGAAAGATTTCATAATACACACAAAGAAAAACTCAGTATGAAGATTCCACAAAAACATTTTTTATCCCACCTAGGTTTTCTTACAGAGAAACATCATCAGGTGTTGATGACGATAAGTTTCTTAAGTTGATTAACTCTTTCACTACAATAATATATTTCAAGAGATGTTCCATAAATGTGTCATAAATCCACTGACAAATCAAAATTGATAATGTGAAAGATTTATATTAATATTATAATTAGATATAGTAGTACAGTCATAATTTAGAAATTTTTGAATCCTATTCCTTTGTATCACATTTGATATTAATCACCAATGTAAATAATACAGTGTATTTGTTACTCAATAGAAAATTGAACTGAACTTGATCTTGTATTTAGCTTTATAAAACCCTATATTATATATAGAGGGTCTGCCTGTAGTGGAAAGGATAAGAGGCTCTTTCTACTGCCTCTTCCATGCACTCACACTTGATTTTGAAGGGGGTTATATAATCTTAAATTTGCTTTGTTTGCAAACATCAAGGATTAACAATCGTAATAATAATAATTTACGGATGAACGATAGTATTTAATACAATGTAAAAGACTGACTGCCCTTATACTATCCTTCACAAGCAAATACTCATGCTGTGTATTCAATAGACAAAGTAGTGATATGGGAGTGTCTCCTATTTTGTGTGGTAATGGGATCACTGAAAACCATAAGACATGAAAATTTGGTGGAAATAGAGGAAACACCTGTATGCTATTGCAGAAAAGTAATTTGAGGCTATGGGTTATATCCAAACTTTGCAGCGAAAGGGTTAAAACTGTGCATTTTATTGAATGTTGCCAAAACATAGAAATAATTAGAATTGGAAAATAAGTAACTTTGTATGTATATAATATTAAGAAAAAATCTGAAGAGTAGAAAGGATTAGGGATTAGTGGAGTAGGGATGATAATGTGAAGCTTTTTATTCTATCCTGAGATTTTAACCACATGCAAATATTTCCAAAAGAAATTCTTTAAATGCCCTCATCTTATATAACTAACTAGATTTACTACCTGAAGTTTTTAAATTGGTTTTTAGAGAAATGAATTAATTGAGCTCTCAAAGAGAGATGAAAAGATCATAAGGTGAATGTAGAATTGTTTTGAGTATTTATATTAACAAGTACCTTAAATTCATCAAGTCCACATTCTAATACTGGTTGCTGGATTTTAATTCTGAAGTATAAACTGAGAAATTCTTGTTTATATAGGGTTATTCAACTGGTTTTTATTTCATAACACAATTGTCAACCATGCAAGTCCTCTCTTGACAGCTACTTTCTATATAATTGCACTTGCATCATTAAAAATTATAATTTCTTCATAGAACTAAACTTAATTAAAAATTTTAAAAAAGTAATTATCTCTTTGTAAAAATTAAGAAGAGCATAACATATTGAAGAGATTTGTGCATATTTAAGGAGTATACATATTTTCATGGGCCATTTTTATTTTTAACACCTCAGAAAATATTTTTCTGGTATTGTACTTATTACCTCATTAAAGTACTTAGAAGACATTAAATAGTAAAGTTTTGTAACTTATAAGATAGCTACATATTAAACTATTTAAATTTCCCATGTTAATATTTTTGGGTATTGGTCACACAGTGATGATTTTCAGTAAATTAACTTAATTCATAACAATCCAGGAAGCATGATCTTTCATGAGACTGTTTCAAAATTGCTGTAGGATTCCATTGAATTTTAAATAAGTTATAAATCATTCATGTCTTCAAAAATCAGCATTTTGCATTCTTGTTATTAACTCAGTAGGTATTCATCATCAGTTTTGTACAAGACCTAAGAAATGGAACAACTTGTCTTGTGCAGTTATGAACCAAAAGTTTAAATTTTTCTCATCAAGAAGCAAATATTAAATAATTTTTCATCCTTTTTATTGTTGTTTCTTTTAGTCCATAATTCACAATCTTTGCTTTAAAATGCATCCATGGAGATAAATTTTTAAGTGGTCCCAACTTAGCAAAGATGCACCAAAAATATTATAGATGTTTAATAAACTTCCTCTTGTATTTTATCTGGTCTTCAATTGACCAATTATTAAGTCCACGAACTGGATGATAAGTTTTTAAAGCTAAAATGGCTGAAATTTATAAACGTTAAGTGCAATACAGCATGTCTTTCTGTAATTCAATTCTAATAATATTTTACAAAATTTATTTTATAACCAAATGGAACTATTTCAGGGGGTGTCCTGAAAGAAATACAAACTTTTGAAAACTAGGACCATCCTAGTGATCATGCCACTCGTTTTGCTATCCAAGAGCTAGTGTTGCTAAAGAAAACCTTAGATGTGAATAAATGCAAGTTACATGGAGTACTGATTACTCAGTATGGGGAAGGTTAAAGCACAAATTGGAAAGAGGGTGAAAAATAGATGGAATGGAAACCAAAGAAAGCATACTGATTGAATATGCAAGATTTAAAAGCACAAATACTAACACGGAAACATGAAACAAGAAGTCCAAGAGTGAGTCCCCAAACACGGGCTGTACGGTCTTCAGAACCAGAAACTGCAAAGAGACCACTTGGAGCAAAAGCCACGGCTGACACTGGTGCAGTATGGCCTTCCAAAGTACAATGCACCTCTGGAGTTGTTCTCACACTCCATACATTCACTAGACAATCGACTGAGCCTAGGAAATTGACATCAAATACACAGCATATCATGGCAATTGTTTATGATAAACATATCAACAGCATATATATTATCACTATCTTACAGCAGAATATTCATTCCTTAAAAGAATTCAGGTCTTTCCAGAAGCATTAATTGAATTTCTAGGAGCTTTAAGTAGACAATTAAGGGCAATGAAGAATTTTTAAAGCTTAAGCAAACATTTGACTTCAAATTCAATCAAATTTGGTTACTTTTGCTTCTCACTAAACCACAAGTCTCATCATATGCCCCAAAATGATTACAAGGAATATTTTCTTTAAATTTTAATTTTTAAATACTTATTTATTCATTTTCCTTTATTTTAGCAACTAAATAGCAAATTTTATCTCGACAAGCTTACCAACGCATCAAAATTGTGCTAATAAAAGGCATTGTACTACATAATTGGGAATGAAAGAAAGGCAACTGCCAGAATGAAACTTTTACATTTAAAAGCACTAAGATTTATATGATATAGAAATTCTATCAAGTATCATTCCTAAGAAAATATAATAGTATTTTAGTGACTCCCATTAAATTAGTATAAATTTGAGTTTAAAAAACATCAATTTGTATCGTATTTTGCAAATAAGTGAGTGATAACATTTAGTTTTAGAGGTCCACACTCTTTCCTGTGATAACAAAGGTTGCTGATAATGCAAGTGTAAATTCAATCCCCCACCAAATTTTACTGGATAATATATTTATACAGAATCTGACAATAGAGGAGCCATGCAGTAAATGCTAAATAGCCTACCATCCAAGGGCTGCCCAAAATATAATTGATATAAATAATCAAATAATAATAACACTGTTCGAAAGGCATAAAAGTACGTACAGAAAAATCAAGACATTCTCAACATTAAACACTTAAATACTCCTCGACAGAGTAAAAACATTTACTCGGTAAATAATTAAACACACTTAACCTACATTTATACAGATTAATATAATAATACATCATATACAGTGATTAATTTTATTTGATCTGGTAATTTATTGTGAAAATTATGCCCATAAATGGATCTTGGCTTGTCTCTCTTTCTTTCCATGGTGATGGTTGGAGATAAAGTAATTAATATTAAAAAGACTGAAAATAAGAGGGGGCACTCTTAATATTTTTGGGAAATAGGCTTGCTAGTTTCTCCAAAAAATAAATAAACCATCAGATCCACTTGCATAAAAATAATCTCTAATGGAGATTTAATTTAAAGGGAGTTTACAACATAAACACAAAAGTTAGCAAAATACTAAAACAAGAATACTTTGTAAACATATATGGAAGGTTTAGACTGCACCTTGCCTGTGACTACAACATATTCTGGTAGTTGTGCAATCATGGAATAATGGATTGATGAATGGGAAACTTCTAGTTAAGTTCTGAGAGTTGCACGGTATAATTAAAAATTCAGATTACCAGTGACTGCCATAGTTCCATCTCTGGATATGTCCATGCACGTAATGGAAGCATCATGGGGTCGCTGTGAAGCCATAGCTGCCTTTCGGACATTCTCGGGGTCAGCTGCCACACCCCCTAATCCTGCCCTTGCTGCACTGAACACACCCAATGGTATTCCCACATTTGGAAGGCCGTCTCTAGGTCGCAAACTCCATACTGATATTTTATTGCCACCTAGTGAATGACCATTATAAGGTCATCATATAAGCAATTATTGACATAAACATAAGTAAGAGTTGTAAGAATTTTATGACTCCAGCAGGCACAACAATTTGGTGCAGGAAACAACTACAATTAAGCCCATTTAAGACACTCTAGCTTAAGATGCTATCCCACTCAATATGAAGTTATCTCCTGGTGTCTTTACACGAAACAAATGGTGTAAAACATGCTCTCCTACCTGCTCCAAAGGAGGATTATTGCCATACCAAGATGCAGTACAACCTGCTATAGCCAATTGTTCATCTCATTCAACCAAAAATTTTTACATAATCTGTGTTGCCATTCACTCTCCTCTCCCAATTTTTAAAAGAGTTCCTTTTGAGTCTCTTCTTTAGGATGACTTACTTTGTGAGAGTAAAATCCTATTGATGGAGCTGATACAAACTCTGTGATAAAGAGGGATCTTCTTCACCAATTTTCTCATGTCTAATGAAAAAATTTCCTCATTTCTCAGGGCTGAAAGCTTGGCAGCTTCCTTCAGTTGTAATCTCAAGGAGTAAATATCAAATAAAGCAGAAAAAGAGTTTAGTGTTTTCCGGGCTTTTGAGAATATTCTAGGTGAGATTGTGCTCTAAATACCCTCTCACCACAAAAATTTAAAAATTTACTCCTATTCTCTTGAGCTAATTGATGATCTGGCAAAAAATTTCATTGTAGAGTAAACGATGACCAAAATTAAGTACCAAAGGAAGATTATCTCTATGAGCATAAAGCTGACTTTTTTCTGAAAAGGCATTACACAGTATTGTTGCAACACTATCCTGCTATTTTTGCTTGATCCCCTGAGAAGCTTCTTAACCAGGTTTCACTGTATTTGAATTCTAAGGTGAAATCAATGTCTATATTTTCTCAATAAGATGAGCCCACAAATAAAGTTGCACCAAATTCCAAAGTGTATTGATAGAATGAAATCTCAATATCTCAATCATATAAGGTACCTCAATGATTATCTCAGCATGAGCTCAATACAGTAGCACTGTAATGCTGATTAGCAGATGTTAATGGCAGTTTTGTGGGGTTTACCTTTTTACACCTGCAGTATTAGTAAACTATAATGATACTATAATACACAGTATTGTGATAGCATAAGGTAAACAATATGCATAAAAAATGACTAATATATAAGGAACAAGTACATCTAAAAAGATAAATTCTAATAATAGTATTAATATGCAGGGTAAAACTTATAATAACTATTATGGAGTGAAGGATTCACATATTCAGTTCTTATAATTAATGAATCCAGTTACAAGTATCCATCATTTCATTACTATTTATGTCTGAGTTACATTCCAGGTGAAACTCTCTAAAGAGTCAACATCAATAAAATCAGCAAATCACTTGCTAACATTCCAATTGAAGCAACAATGTTGGTGCACAAAAATAGATATTCATCAAGTTGGTGATAAATTAATAGAAACAGGAAGAAATGTACCAGCACTGAGAAGGAAGTCATCGTGAGCAGTAGGGCATACTCCTGAGACAGGTGCCACTGGATGGGAAGATAAGGTACGAGACAGACATCCACTTAACATGTCGAACACATACACACGTCCATCGGAGCTCCCCACTGCAGCTCGTTGACTATCTTGAGCTATACTCAGTGAGCATACCTAGAACATACATTATTAGAGCATTGCTTTGAAATACTATTTGCCATCTGTTACCCAGCCCGTCTTTTTTACAAACATATTGGTCCTACAAATGATGGGCTTTATACAAGTTAAGGTTGATGAAATCAATATTGGAAATGAGTCTTCAGAATAAATTTTGTGTGCTAAGAAATCTTAAATGTAAGACATCTTAAATGTGCTAGGAAGAGGAACCAACTTGGTTGTTATAACTATATAATCATTTCCCAAAGCACTGTAAAAGTGTTACAAATATAGTTATAATTAAAAATTGAGAAAAACATTACATAAAAGAAAAGATATCCTATTCTTTAAATGATTATCTATATCTTGTAAACAAGTTTTAAATTTTCCAATCAAAACATAATTGTTATGTTGTATTCTTCAACAACACCTATGCAACATATAACGTATAGGAGTCTTCATTATTTCACATCTTTTGATAACAAATGTAAAAATAAAATAAAAACAATTTTCAACAAGGAGACTAAATGAAAAACGTCTTTTAAATAAGAAATTCACCCTTTTCAATGATGAATCTTCAATTTAGCAAGAGACAGGGGTTCAGGGTCACCCAGGCACAAGGCAACCAGACATTGGGAAACCTGGACAATCAGTTACCCTGGCACAAGACTAGTGTACTACGGACAATTTAGTCAAAAGACAGCTCGACAAAAAGAGAATACGGCGATGAACTCCTCAACGAAGGGCAAAGGGAAAGTCGCTTAAGAGACTATTCAGTGGAGTACTACTTGCCAAAGATCTGGTGACATAAGAAAATATAATCGTTGGAACAATTCTCAATAAATATGATGTAATTAATCAAATAGTCATTGGTTTTAGTCATCATAAGATTATCTTCAGACTTTACGAAAGCTATAAAATTCATCAATGGAATTGAAATAAAAGATGTGTATTTAATGTCTAAGATGTTGTAAAGTTATGTAAATATTCTTAAAAACAATCTTTTCCGTCTTAATTGTGATTCCACACAATTTCCAAAATGCTTAATATTTTGTTATCATGGGACATTAGACAATATTAACATAATTATTATCATTAATAATACTAAACGTAACTTTTTAATAGTCTCCAAGAAGGTATAGTTGAATGTGATTTACTTTTTTTGTTCTAATCAATACTGGTGCCATCAAAATATACAATAACTTTTTAAATACTTCCAATATATTTTTGAATAAATCCGTGCCAAAAATCTTAGAACATTATGCACAAAAATATTGATCAGCTACCAACTTTTTAACATTAGATTTAGTTATGGGTATAGCAACATACAAACTGTGGGAGATGTTTTCAATAAAAAAAATAGGAACAACTGCTGAGATCATTTTTGAGAGGGATAGTGATATTTTCTGAATTTTTAGCACTGAAATTGACCATGATTCTCCAACTTCTTGCTTCAATTTCTTCATAATTTTTTCATTACCAAAATTCTCAAGCAAATTATTTAATAATTCTGAATGCCCTTCCCAAAGATTAGTAGTGATTATACATTAAATATGAAATTATTAGTAGTGAAATCCCTTTATTTCTTCATCAGCAGAGCAATTAATAATGATCATTATAAGAAACAAAAGGCAAAGTTATTATAAATATTTTCTGATTATCTTCTCCCCATCTTTAGAACAGATAAACAAGATTCTATTGATACCAAAACTTGATCAATTTGAGGAATCCACTCAACTTTGAAATTGTATTAAGCTTGAATCAATTTTCCTAATTTTTATTAATGGAAATGGAATTAGTCTGATAACAATGCCAGTTTCAGATAAACAAAGCAATCACAATTATTAATACAACATTTAAATGCTTCTTGGGGCTTTTTATGAATTGATAGACAAGTATTTGAGGATGCTGGCAATGATGTAATTTTAAAATTTTAAGACTCTGTTTTATTCTGCATTATTAATAAGATAAACAAGTCCTATCAGCTCGATTGAATAATATTATTGCAAATGTCAATGTAATTTCACATGAGTTATACCTAAGAGATTCTATTATAGCAAGATCACACACACATGGTATTTAGGCAGTAAGATATTACTAAGCAGTTCTACTGTGCTGTATGAAAGTTTGAGTTCCATTAAAAGCACAAATTACTGTTCTTTAAGTGGTTATTCGATACTCTGAATGTCTTGTCTAAAGATATTCATAGCAAAAACTTCAAAAACTGAGCTCTGAATAGTGCAATCATGGCATTCATGACCTAAGTACTTACATCAGCTTTCAGGCCTTTCAAATAATGAATTTGTGAACCAGTTGCAAGTGAGCGTAGGCAAAGTCGATGTCCATCAGTTGCAATGAGAAGGAAAGAAGAATTTGGCGAGATACAGACTTTGGCAACAGGTGAAGACATCTGTATGGTGTTGAGTAAAACAAAGTCATCCAATGACCAAATACACACAGTGGAATCAGCAGAACCTGTTGAAAAGCATCACTGAATTACTACTTTAGCACTTCTATACACCATTAAGGAATAAGATCCTGCATGATCTTAACTGATCAATACATTTGTAAACTAACATATTGAAAAAGTGTAGTACAGCTAGTTCCTAAGAAAACTTACTACCTAAGCCGCAACCTGTATAACAGACGTGAAGCTCGATGGGAGCGAGTTTTCCACGCATTCTATTGGCTCTTGGAAGGAGGAGCATTCTGACGGCGCCTTTTTAAACTGTTGTGAAACACATTGAACGTATTTGTACCGTCTTTATTAGCACAAAATCTAGTTTAAATTTAGTGTTACTATTTACTATGTCAGCATCATAGTATTAAAAAATGAATGAAAATTGGATTTCCTTATTTCAGCCAGAGATTCCTGCGTAATTCACCTTTTTCTGGAGGCATCGGGTAAACTTACTTTAGCTGCTTCAATTATCCAATAAAAAATTATGTCATTGCAAGATTAAAAAGGATTATATTATTACGTTTTTTTATGCTCTTGATGCCTACAGGACGAACTTTTAAATTTATTTAGAGGAAATTCACCACTATGACTCAAATAGAAACATGAATGAAAACTCTGTAAGGAGATAAAGAATAATTATGAATAAGAACACAATCAACTGTATTTCAACTAATTTATGTTGCAGAAAAATGCTATCGAGAAGGGGAGCATGAAAAAATTGTGAAACCTACTAAGGAAAGCAAAGATGAAAAAAACTTTATCTGGGCGAATACACTGAGAAAGGATCATTTTAAGTCGACCTGGTAAAGAGCTCTGAAAATTAGACCCAAAACTTATTACAACAAAGTAAACCAAGTAAATTATGATCAACTACATCAGATAATTACATCAAATATTATAAAAATTTTAAATACCACCAAATCAATTGATAGCACACCAATTGATATTTTACTTTCTATCATCATTTTCTAAGGCAATTGTTTAAAATTCAACTTGCTAATTTAGTATTTTAGAAAATGAAATAGATATTAGAATAGTAGCACTCTTAATTTAAATACTGAGGACTACAAAATTTTTTCACGTATCGAATAAAAAATTAGTTTACAACGAAATTAATGCCAGCATCTCGTAACACTTTTCCGAAGATATTGTTCATTGCCAGTCCCAGAAAAACTATCCCTTTAATTAAATCAAGTTCATGTTCCTTGCAAAATATGCTGTCCCAACTTTTCTCTCTTTCTTGCCCCGTGGTGCAAATTTTGACTTGATTTCTTTGCTGTTGAATTATTCTGCAATACAGAGAAGTATAAAATTTGCTTGATACGACAAATAACGGAGCATTAGGTATTTTAGAATATATGTGTCAACACATCATTCTGTTCCTCCACCAGGCATTCATGATGACGGTTTCAGATGAAGCATTATGATTTTGAGATGAGATTTGACTGTTTCTGCCCAATTCGCGTCTGAGGTTTTACTAAGTCTTCCATAGAGAAAGGAGGTCTTTCCTTCCCTCCATCCTGGCCCTAGGAGTATCCCCTATTCATTCCTTTGTTGTTTCTTTTTCTTTTGTTTCGTCCATCGAAAGGTATTGTCTATTTTCTCAAAGGAACCATAAAACGGCCGATGGGTGAAGGTGAACTCCGCTCTGAGAAAGAAATCCCCCTTTTCGGCATATTGTGGATGGTCGTATGTATGCGGGGTAGCGAATTTGAAAGCGCTAATGAGGATTCCTGACCGCACCCCTGCTGAGCAGGTATCTAAGGTTAGGGTATGGTGGCAGCGACCGATCACAAGTTAGGTGGGAAATGGTGGATCCGCGATTTGCAAATCTTCGCCGCGGGTATTTCCTTGGGGAATGAAGATATTCAACACTATTTTTGAGGTAGACGACCTTTCAGGACTTCTTGCAAGGAATCCAGTTTTAGATGGTTAAGAAACCACAGTTAGGAAAATGGAAAATCAGAACCTTAAGACTGATTTGCATATTGCATATAAATTCCAGGTTTTCTATACTTGCATATTGCAGGTTTAGTTAAATGTTAACACCTGGTTTATTTACATTTTCATAAATACCCCGCAAGCCGCTGTATGACGTATGTCAGGGGGTGTGAAAACACCCACAACACGATTTCCATTGTTATACTGAAATGATTTACAGAAATATGCGCTAGGTGAATGTGAGACTAATGATTAGATCACTGCTTCGTTTTCTGAATGCCTCAAGTAAACTATATAACCCGAATTGTTTGAATGGTGCATAATATTTATAATAATTAAAAGAAAAATCACCGTCAATCTTTATGAATAATGGGTAATATGAGTCATGGAAGAATACGTTAAAAATAGAAACCAACGGATTGTAAACAGACTTACATGAGAATATTCCACTAATTCTCATGATTCATACCTTAGCTGTTAAAATATTCTTGGTTCTACATGTAATCTCCAACATTCAATCCAAGGACCTCCGTAACATCCTTCATCCTAGGCACATCATAATTCTCTACGAACTTTGCGAAGATGTTTCGAATTTTTAAGAATAGTAATGCAAGGAAGATCATTCTAGTTGAAATAGGACCTTCGGAAAATCTGAACGATAACATAAAGTTGACAATGTTTGGGTGTATCATATCAGAATTATAGTATCTCTATATTCTGCTTTTAAAGTGAATGGCATAAACTGTATTAGCTTATACTAAATAACTAATTCAACAACAAAAATGAAAAAATAAGTAATGCTGCCTATCGTCAATTTATATGAATCAAGCTCCTCGTCAATGATTGTTTATTTATAAATATTGTTTTTTATGCTTTATTTTGTCTCTATATTGAGCTCAAAATTTCGTAGTTTGAAATAACTTGAGAAATGAACAATGAACTAGAGAAATGCCATCTAATATTTATTCCTTACACTTACGAGAACCAAATTGTTTAACTTCTCTTACAACATCTATAATACAAAGTTGATAGAGCGTTGAAGATGATCTTACTAGATCGACTAAAGTTTCTATTATAATGTCACTAAAATATGAATTGAAACGTAAATACGGAATTGTAGACACTCCGCATATTCAACGTCGCAGAAACTTGAAGTTTATACGCCGATTACCAATAAATTATATCTCTAAAGTTATTTAGAATAAACCATTGTCTTGCATAGATAGTAATACTAATGTTAGCAATTTCTATCGGTTTGAAAAGACCTCGGAATCTCTTTCCAAAATAAATTGCTGATAAGAAGATGATTTAGGTACTGGCTTAGTGAACTACTCCAACTTTCTTATAGAATTAAAAGAAGGTTGCTACAAAACATTAAACATCACTATTGTATACAATTTCGGAGACCCTGGGGATAAACTAATGCATCAGAAGGAAATTTCTGAAAGTGTGGTAAGCCATCTACGTTATATCCTGTATATTTGAATGTTAACCATGTTTGACTAAGATATTACTTAAATTGGATAAATGAGTAGTTTCTCTGGAGGTGGTCATAAACGGAAAAAATATATGTTGGATGAGAAAATTGAGCTGAGTGAGTGAGTTATACTTTTAAAAGAGGTCGTTGCTCCTACTCAAAGTAACCAATTGGTCAACGAGGAGCACAAGAATTGCCATTACCTATTGTGATTTATCCAAAAATCTGGAATTAACATACCTCTTACACTTTAGGTTGTTAAATCCATGTGAGTGTATGTATTACTGTTGCCGTCGCTTCTCACTTCCCTATCCCTATCAATACAGTCCCCCTCTTGAAGTCCTGGTGAATTCATTGCTTTATTCACTTCTTCCAATCACTCCTGTATCTTGCTTTTCAAATTTGTCATGGAATGTGGAGAGATAAAAGTTTCTCATAGCCAATACATTTTAAATACGAAGGAATATTTTCAATATCACCAAGCGATAACTATGTAGATAGACTAACCATACCAAACCACCACCCATTCATCTCAATCATTAAAATTTATCCAAAAATATGAGAGTTACGTAGGGCCAGTCATCAACCGAGGGGAGCAAAATTTCAACATGAGCCTCATATGCGCTTCTTATCCCCGTGTGATACTTACAGGGTTGGAGTTACAGGTAAAAAGGCCCTGTCCCTATTATTTCGCGTATCTTTTACATCTACATTATAATAATTATAAACTATCCTCTATATATTATTTTAAAACATTCTTTTTTGGTGATCGGGACTTTTCTCCCTTAATACTCCACAAATACATATAAAAAAATGATCGTATGAAGGCAAATGTTGCCAGGTTCCTGCTAAAAATAGTCAGACAAATGAAAAATTCACCATTTGTTAAACAAATTGAACTAATATTTTAATCATCCCATTGCGTCCTGGACGAAAAAATGCCCGGGTTGCTATATGCAGATTAAATTTGTTTACTTAGTGACGAGTGTAAACAATTTCAAAAATGAGAAAGGGATCTTAATACTTAGTCTTATAATGATTGAAAAAGTACCCGGAAGTAATATATGGACTCCATAAACGAAGAACTCAAGATTGCACGCAACTGTAACAGTTTAATAAACCGGCTACTTTACATCTTTTGGGAGCAGAACGTCAACTACAGAAACATGAGAATTGCCAGATTGTGAATGTTTGTGTCACAGGAGTACCGCTAGGTATGTTTGAATAACGTTGCATCGTATTACTTCTCGGTCATTTAAATTTGAGATTGACCAAAGTAGAATATTCGATTTGTAGTATCATGATTAGATTATGGAGTATTCATAGAAAAAATGTAAGTTTCTAATTATTAGTCATACAACTACCCCATACCGATCAAAACAATTAGGTCGTTCAATTCAAATTAATTTTGGTGAAACTTTCGTGTTGCAAATTTTCTATATACCTAAACCTGGTATCAAATGATTTTTAGTGTTTATATTTTACTTACAGAATAGATAATATTCTATATTTATTCATACCTCGGAGTAAAGAATAGGATATCATACCTGCGATTCAAGAAAACTCACCTCTATGGAATACAAGCGTAACGAAAGCCCAAGCCTCCATTCCCTTTCGCTATGCCCGTAGTACAAAAATATGCTTAATCAATTTAATAGTATGTGTAGTAGTAGACGTAAGAGTAGTATTTTAAAATATAAGTTTTGTGAATGGGTTAAAATACCATGATTAACTACAATATTTGTGTGAGAGACATTAAAATAATGCGGGGCAATGGGTTTGCTACATTTGCTATACTTTACTTTGCACCTTGACAATGTATCACAATTTATGGTCATCTGAAAGTGAGACTCACACCGCAGATGCTTCCCCCTCATGCTTCCTTCTCCCAAATTAGTAACATTTTCTCTCATTCTAAGCCAGCAGGGCAACAAGCTTTCAACTGATTATTTCTGACTATATCTTTCAGTAATTGAATAAATCTGATTCAGTGAATTTATGAGATGCAATTTCACTGCAGACGAGTAGTAATTATTTTTATATTTCATGTATGAAGAGAAAAAATAGAAAATAAGTAAGTAACGTGGATGCAGGAAGTATTTTTGTTGTTCTAACTTGGTTATATATGTTAAATACGAAGCCTTAAGTGACACATCATAAAAGGAAGTGGCATTTTGAAGAACAGAGTTTACCAAAATGTGGTAGTGATGTTTTGTATTTTTGTCTAAATTCATGATGTAATAAATGCATTTAGTGAATTGGGGTATTCGGTGTAGGATAAAATGCATATACGTCATTATATACATGACTCGTACTATTCGTGATTATAGTGCTAAAAGAAAATTTTTAAAACATTCTGTAACATTTACATTCTTACACTCTTTAAGATATTAGGGACTTCGTTAAGGTTCAAGCGGTAAGGGATTATAAAACTAAAGACTTTGAATTTGCCCATAGAGTTTCGATACTGGATGTGTAGATACCTATATCTATCGCTACAAACGACGTATGTCGAAACTGACACTGACATGGAATATCAAGGTATGATTTTTTTGGCATGTCTTATTGTTTGTGTATTCGTCTGTAGTGATTAGAGTAGTTGCTGTAATGTATTTGGTTGGGGAAATTGAGAATTACTGATCGTCTGCAAAATTTTTGCACGGGGCAACTAGTATAATAAATAATTGAAATATAAATAATGTAGGTAGTTTTGTATGTATTCAAAATTAATTGAAAATTTTACATTCATAGCTAACAGTAGCATTCAATGAGCATTAGATGCCAGAATAATTCAGACATCGACGCTAGGTGTCATGGGTTCGATACCAGAATGTCCCAAAAATCGCAATTTTCCCATAAGAGTACATTGCGTGGATTTTTGAAAATTATTTTGAGGCACTTATCGGTAAGATAGAGGAACCAAAATCTCGGAGGTTAAATTTGAGGTACTCTTCTATGGTTCTCATGGAAAAAATGTTGCCAAATGACTGTTAGTTCGACTCCAGGTGGGTGCAAAATTCTTCCATAAGAAATGCATTGCTGCCATTTTTGAAAATTTTTTTCAATGCCTTCCCAATAAGCTGGAAGGATAAAACCCAGAATGGTGACAAAGGGGTTAAGAATCCTTTTTTCATTAGGTTCACTGTTTCTATTGTGGTCCTTGGTTCGATGCAAGAGTGTCATTTGCGCGAAGTTTTCAACATTGTTTTGAGGCCTTCCTTGGTACGATACTGCATTCAACTGATAGATTGCAGTATGCAAGCAACTTTTACTTGTGTGAGTGAGTGTGTGTGTATATATATATATATATATATATATATATATATATTTGTATGATAGTTCACCAGAACATAGCTCTCATATTAATTGAGTGATTATTATTAATGTCCATATGTGAGAAGTATTTCACATATATTGGCATCACCTGAGACTAGTACATCATCGGAGGAGTTGACAGCAACAGCAGTGACAGGGCCTCTATGATGATCAATTTTCATGACCACTTCTCCAGTGACGAGTGAAGTCAGAATGACCCGAGAATCCTCTCCACCAGATGCCACCACTGCATTTCCCAGAGCACTCGTCACACACAGAACAGGAGCTATGTGTTCCCTAAAAATCATCATAAAATATTAATTAAGAGGTGTCTTAATCAGAAGCATACCATGAAGTATTTTAATGATAATAATTTCACTCAGGAATCAGTTTGCAGATATATATATATTACTTCTTTTGCTCTCATCATGTTGTTTACAGCTCTATTTTATCTCCACAGCATATCACATGATGTATCACCCTTTTTTGTCAGTTTTCACCTCATGTCTCAGATTTAATTTACCAAGATTAATATTAGTGCAAACACAGAGTCAAGAACACCCCTCAAGACACCTTATCTTTGTAGTTCTCATGAGATGATATGTTTATAATGCCTTTGTATTTAGCCTGTAGCTGTATAGTCAATGACAGAATGATAATATTCTATATGGATGTATAAAAGCCTAAGTGGCATACAAACAAGGGAAGTGATGAAAAATGCAGAAGTAAGATCACATCTAAGAAAATATCAAATTTCAACTGTTGCATATTATTATATATACTAGCTGAAGCGTGCGTTGATTCTCAATGGGGTTATTAAATCAGCAGTAATACATTAGCTAATAAAACTTGTTCGGAGGAGAACCTAACATCTCTTACCCAAGCTTGGTTCAATAAAAAGGTCATCTTAAATGAAAATGTTTAACCTTTTCTAACTTCTTACAATATGGATCCAAATCTACAATCCAAAATAAGAAAAGGAATCACCATAGATTTTCCTTAAGTCTTAATTCTAATCAAGTGTGTAAGTTGATTCGTTATAATTTAGTTATTAAGATGAAATTACTTAGCTGCCTATTGATTCCTATTATGGAGCAAATTTTTATGAACACAATACTACTTGCAGCTTCCTCAGTTCTCAAGAATACAAAAGATAGCCATTGTACAATATGAGATGTATTGTATTATCATAGATATTAGAGAGCATTAGAGTTATTAGAGATATAATAACAGAACCTTATTTTAGTACCTTTCCAATATGATAATCAACTAAAACTTTGGAAATAGTCAGAGTTGTACTTATTTAATATTAATATGCAGTTGTCTTTCACTAACGGACTCTGAGTTTGATGCCAGGCAGTCTTAATTGGTCATAAATCAGCCATGTAAAATTTACAACGGGAAACTCAAATATTTTTTATGAGGGTTACAGACTTCCATCCCAAGATAGAAGTCTGTAACCCCGGATGTGAACCCCAGTCATGAATATTTTTTATAAATGCAGTTTACTGTTCCCTTCATAGTCCTTGGTACAATGCAAGGGGACCATTTGCATTTAACCATACATTTTAAGGGGAAATACAGAATTTTCTTTGAGAACCCTTCTGATACAATATAGACTTGAAACTTTGAATGGGGTTGAAGATGCCCTTACCAATTAAAAGCAAGCCTTTGTATCTTACAAAACAGTTCTGGGTTCAACTCTAGGTGGTAATAGTGCTCCCACTGCATGATTAACAGTGAAGGCTATTAATCTTGCAAATTCCATTTAGGACAAATGCCATATTTATATAGAAATATAAAATATCCTTAAAAATTTCAATGACACTTTTGAAGTACCTAAAAGATTTAAAACAGATTTAATTGAGTTCAATTGGTTATCCTTCAAAGGAATCATCAAACAGCTGTCCACGGTAATGGCTGAGAAGCTCAGGGAGTGTGTGCCTGTATTATTGTCAGTAACTCTTGAGAGAAATACACAGAAGCAATTCCTAACCATTGATTTCATGCACTTCCCAATGAGACACAAACATGAAATTTTGTGATTTATTAGGGGGCTAATGATCAAAGTGTATAGGTATATTGATATTTTTCAACCATAAGTATGCTTATTTTGACTCAAGACAACCCAAAAATGCTCTCATAAGAAAATTTCATTTTGATTTATTGCAGAATTAAATTAGAAATAACGGTCTTCCAAAAACAAAACAAGTACAAAAAGAAATAAGATGTGGTCATAGAATATTGATTTTGAGACAAAATTGTGAGAACTCAGACAAAATGACAAAATGGTTGTATACTTTTGGAAGAATTAACAATCTGTCACCCTGATGATCAAAGTAATTGTTGAACTGAACTCTCACAGAATGTATAGGAAAGATAGACCCATATGGAATGTATAGGGAAGGAGAGCAGGCATTCTATGGTAAGGAAACTTATAAGCTTATTTATTTATAATCATTTATAGATTTAGGAAATCAAAACTCAACATATTTTTTTACAAATAATGCAAGCTTCTATATCCTATATGATTTAAAGTTTTACTTTAAGAATAATATTTCAAATAATTTTGATCTAAAAAATATGGAGATTTTTTTTCATCAAAATTATTTCTAAGGCAACAATGTAAATAAATGCAATTCATCCACATCAATTTTTTGAGTTGGAGAAATGTATAAACCTTACAAGGGTTATGATAGTAGAAATTTTCATAAGATAACAATCCAGATGGTTTTATATTTACAATACTGTACTGCTATTAGAGATAAATTAAATTATCATTACTGTAGCTAATTCAGAAAGATCAGATGTAAACAATAACATTAGTACATTTATTAAGTGAAATTTAGTTATGTTATTTTTGATGGGGGATTGCACTAATCCTCTAGTATTCGATACTCACATAATTCTGAGTTTGAGTCTACGAGTTGACAGATCCCATACCATAACGGATGTATCTTCAGAGGCAGTGATAAGGTACTGTGCATCAGGAATCACAGATGATGTTTGATGAGGAGATGTTGAGGAATCTACAGAGGCTACAGCAGGACAAATACAAAGACATACAATGGGACCTGAATGTGCTGGTCGAAAAGTGTGTACGAGGGTACATGATGGAATGCTCCACAGCTGCGGCTCATTTAAGGAAGCCCATAAAGTGACCACAACATGCTGACCACTTGGTGTTGCATCCATCAGACGCACTGCCGATGGCATCTGCACACCTAACAACAAAAGTAAGCCATCATTTTGTTTTATACCTTTTGTGCACCTTTATCCATATGAATTTCACTCTTCTTCAAACAATACTTCTTTTATTCAAATTTTCATTAATTTTTTCTGCTCTAATGCTAAAAACACAAAAATTTTCCTGATACCTCAAAACAAATTATACTTCACCATCACAACAAAATTGCATTGATACACATATTATTTCAAAAATAAATTTATTCATAAACATCCTCCACACACTCTTTTCACCATTGTCCTATCTGAACGAAAGGACACATTTCCCAAGCTACATTAATTTTTTTCATATCTTTTATACAACCAGTTGTGTATGCAGAAAAATATTTCACGGGTGATATTTTTAATATATATCAAATAGTAAATGTGTGTCTAGTTTTGTTTTATTTTGTCCATGTACAGTCACCGACAAAAAAAAGTTACCAGTAAGGATGCAACCCACTTGCAACTCAGGCATGGAGTTCGATGAGAGCGAGTCTATGAGTAGCGCAAGTTTCATCATCCTCCTTACACATGTTTTGAGCCTTTTTTGATGTTATTTTTTTAAATACTGGCTAAAATTCACTCATTCGGATGCTATATAAGCAATATAGTATTATAAAGGTGGTAAATTCAGATTTCCCTAAATCTGCTCAAATTTCAGCGTAATTCACTTTCAAAAGCATAACAGCGTAGTTCACAGCATAATTCACTTCTTCAAAAAATATCGGACAAAAAATACTTTGGTAGCCTATATTCCTTACATATAAATTTCCATGAATGGAGGCTTGGAAAGGACTTTGCTATTTTGCTTCATGCTCCACATATTTGCAGGACAAACTTTTCCGTAAAAAAATAATAAATACTAGAACTTAAATATATGATAATTAAGAGAAAATGCAGTACTATGAATTAGGTCAAAAGAAGGGTTTCCCCTTTGAGGTAACCTAATGAGAACAGAAATGGAGTAACAATGAAAGAATACATAAACCCTTCAAAATCCACCTTCACTTACAGGGATGATCACATTTGGCATATGCGTTATTGCGAACATATTGGATGAATAAGAAGTTTTATGCATGATTTCTCTGTTGGCTAATATTTCTAAGCGAGATTAGCCAATCCATGTTGAATATATTTTTAATTATTTTGTTGATATTCATTTAAGTCTCCATATACAAACATATCATAATGACCAAATCGAAAAACCATAATTGAGTTTCAATATTTGATCAAGAGAGGGAAGATGAACCCTAATTTTTCACCCTAGTCCTATGGGTATTAAATAAAAAAAACATGCGTTCTCAGTTAATTCTCCACTGATGACGAGATGACACTAAAGCCATAGTGGGTGAGGTGAGGGTGAGTGCTGAAGTTCTTAGCATTAGTTTTGGTGAAAGTGATTTCCTAGAAATTGCACAAAGAATCATGTGTGGGACTAAGAGGGGAAATATTTACAGATAATGGATTCTGCATATGCTGATCTCGGAAAGAATAGCGAGGTCTAAGGAGTAAAGAGCGGGAGAAGAGATGTGGTCAATGGGATACGATGGATGCCAGTCGTGAAGGTGCATTTTAGAACGTAGTATTTCTAGGAAGTAATCAATGAATATGAATTGTCGAGAACCCTCTCCCAAAAGCATCTGGGTTTTCCACTCCATTCATTTTGTCTATTCTAATCGATGGAATCTCAGAAATGCTGAGTTCTTCACTAGAGTGGTGCATTGCAAACACATTTCACTTGTACTAAAACATATTTTGTTTGTATACCATACTAATATATGTCAATTTCTCACTCTTATTCTCATAAATATAGATTACTTGTAAATGCCTCTTCTTACAGTGTTACTGAGGGCATAGGACACTGTGGAGTTCTTCCTTATTACTCAATTTCTGTCTAGCTCTATTCTAGATCATTTTCTAATAGCTTCCTTACCATGCGCTAATTCAATTAGGTTTCTTTGCGCGCCATTCCTCGGATTTTCATTTTCGAAGAATAATCTTTACAAAATTCCTTTTCAATCCAAATAACATGTAACAAGTTATAATCGTTATCATTACTCATGTTACTATGAACATAGTATTAAAATCTAATGGAATAGATTGCATTTGCACTGAAGTGGCAAGCACTATTTGTTGTGATTCAATAAGTGCACTAATCACAATTGATGCAAGATTTTCACTTTAAAATATGTTTACCAGAAGATTCCTCAAAAATATCATTTTCTGGGATTCTACAACATATCATTAGCAATGAAATTTTAAAATATTATATGCATATGCATCTGCGCTATCATGAGACTTGTTTATACAGCTGAACATCATCAAAGAATTCATGCTCTAAGGCCAGCTTTCAGCATCTTGGAGCACAAACCGCGGGATCTCTCTTTTCTGAATTTGTCAACTTAGAACCTGTCCATAATTGCAATACTAGAAGGAGAAAAATCTATAGTAAAACTATACATAAGAAACCCCTTTTAAACCACTTAATTAATGCATTCTAATCTCCACTTCGCTATAATATTACTCTGCCATGTTAATGCCACTAAAAGCGATTTAATTAACTGATTTTAATAACAATAATGAAAACAAATCATTCTAAATGCCTAAAGTGGACCTGCATAGCAGGCAATGTGCTTCATCTTTATTTTATCTTGTTCTCTCTCTTCTAGAGGCTTGCTCACACGAAATGTGGTGTCTGTTGGATGAGTTGCCCCTGGAAGTGGTAACTTTATTTTTTATTAGTGCCTGTACAATGCACATGTCTACTACTACTAACATTAGAAAATTTCCACACAAAATTTGTAATAAATATTGTGTTTTCATAGCCACTAAAAGTAGATGAACAAAAATTTAAAAGGCAGATAAATCGCATTTCAGTTTTAGCAGTTCAGTTCTAATGATTTAGTAAAAGAACAAATTAAGTATATGAATGAATTACATACAAAACATGATATGAAATAAGTCCATCATAAAAATAAAAATTTAACTGTGCATAGTACACAGTCACACATTATATACACATATTTCTGTACATTTCAGCCAATAGTAATTATTATTATATATTCGTATTACGATACTACCGGAAATATTTTATGTAAATTCACTCTAAAAAGTCAGCATTTTATTGATTTTGTGCATATTTCTTGAGCATGAATGCAGTAAATGATAACTTACGAGCTGAACTGCTCATTGAATCTCAACCAGGAAAAATACAGTGATAAATACCATATTATATGCAGTTAACTGTACTATGAACAAAACAAAACATAGAAAATCCAATCTTAATGGAATCTGTTCATATGCCAGGTTTTCTCTTTGTATCTTATAGGGAAGCGATTCAAAAACTTATGAAATATCTCCGCAATATATTTTAAAGGGGAGAATTTCTCACCCGCCTGGCATCGAACCCATGCTCATTTGGTGACATTTCTTCTACTGGCACTATGGAAGACCACATCATCTCTGGCCTCTGTGATTTTGAATTCTCTATCCTACAAGGAAGTGTCTTCAATAATATTCAAAATTTCATGCAATGTATCCTAATGGGAAAATTCGGATATTTGGGGCCTTCTGGGGACTGAATCCTTCACAGTGATGGCAATGGTTTTCCTAGGGGTTTCTAATGCATAGGAATACAATGCAACTCATCTCAAATTTCAAAATCAAACCGTTTCCTAAATAAAAGGGGGGATGGAAAGATGGACACTCCGCTATTTATACATAAGATATTACTGATTCACATTTAAAAGGAGTACAATTTTGAAATGCAGTAAATATTATTTCAATTCTCTGTAAATTTTACGTATCAATTTATTTATCAAATCTCTTGTATACACCACTGTATACAACAGACCAACCATTCCATTTGCATTCTGCATTCTCCTATTCCTTTCATTTATCTTGCTGTTTATTTCCTGTACATTTTTCTCACAAATTTTGTGTGGACACTTTCAAATTCCCTCCTCTTTTAATACTAATACTTTCTATAACCCAGTTTCCTAATATAATCCAGAATTTTTGAGCATCTGATAAAATCTCATAATCATTACAATTACAAAGGACACGAAACTACTTGCTGGGCACTGCTCATGAATTTTTATGATACATAAGACATGGTAATTAGCACCTAAAATTCTTTTATTTGCAGGACTGAGTTGAAAAGATTATTGAAATCAGCTCATTTTTGAGATTGATTTCAATTGATTGCAGATTCTAATTAGTTTCAAAATTCAACACGAATCACAGTAAATGATGCAGATAGCTCTATACTTAGTGTTTAGCAGTAAAAGTTTTTGAAATGAA
This sequence comes from Pachydiplax longipennis, assembly GCA_036926295.1. Lineage (NCBI taxonomy): Eukaryota > Metazoa > Arthropoda > Insecta > Odonata > Libellulidae > Pachydiplax > Pachydiplax longipennis. The sequence goes on from JAVFKF010000066.1 coordinate 100,456, forward strand.
ATTATGCAATGCATGAGTGGTAAAATTATTATTGTCAGAATACATAGAAAATACTGTAAATTTCTGTAGCATACCTACCAAGATTCATGCAACATATTAAACCACCTGAACCAGACTTTGACAAGATTGTGCTTTCCTGCAGATTCTTTCTACCAGTAGCTTTTGAAGCATCTTTATCTATGTATTCCCCAAAATATAATTCCCATAAGTTCTAAATATGTAACAGCATATAAGAAACTAGTAATTCAGCCCATTCTAGAATATTATTCATTACAAAAAACAAATCTCAATAACTATGTTGCCAAAAGAAATTTTCACAGTGATATTCAATAAAATATATAAATTCTAGCGATAAGCAATCAAATGCACAACAAAAATAAATAACAGCTCCAAATGAAAAGATTTAAAAGTGATAAGGCAAAGAGTTAATAAGTCTAAATATCTGTACTTCCTTCCAATGTTTTTTAAAGGACAAATAATTAATGTATTTCTGGGATGCAATTATTCAAGGAACAGAGGTTTGAAATTATAGATGGGGCAATCGATTGAGAACACAATCTAATAATTACCACACTATTTTGCCATTGTTTTGATTGTTTTCATTCAAATGATTGAATTCTAAAATAGGGATTTGGTACTTCAGTTTTGCTGGAATTAATATTTTTGACATGTCTAATAAAGAAAAATAATAAATATTTCAATGAAAATGAGATTAGAAAAACTGCTTGCAAAAGTATTATGGCACCTTATAACAATGAAAAATGCGTTAAGCAACTAATTCTTCTTTTCCAATCTTCATATTTACTTCATTATTAAATATAATTCTGATTTGAAAGCTTGATTGACGTATCTACTGGATTAGTTTAATACTCTGCTATCTCTGAAATATATCATACTTTTCGATTTTTGTACCCTTCAATATTAATTATTTATTGGTGGAGTATCACTGAAGTTAATCATTTGATTTGAACAACCAAATTGTATCATTCAGTTTTTCAATTGCTCCTCTCATCAAGTGAATCATTCTATTCACACAATTGAATAGATTCACTTGGTTAGAAGAGACTGAAAAGGAAAAAAACCTCATTTTCCCGTTCCTCCTCTATTTGCAAGCAATGCTCAGGTAAGTAGTAATTTAAGAATATGTTTCACTGACACCACAAAGTACACACTTTCTAAAGTAATCAAGAATAATATGAAATAATATATGAGCAATAAATCTTACTCTTGATCTGAAGAGGCAATGGAGGCTGAAGCCATCCATTGAGTGGCACCAAGAGAGGTTGGCTGTATCCGTCACACCAGGCCATAGCAGACATGATCATGGCTCCAACCAGGTCCCCACAGCCCTCTGCACACATGCATAAGCGGCTCACGCACACAAATCACAGAGTCACAAGGGGAGGAGGGGAAAAGAGGAATTGATGGCATTCATCAAAGAGCACAAGATGAAGCTAAGGAACAGTATTTTAATCATCACAGAAGTCAATTAGAAATTATGAAAAACAGCCTTCAAAACAAGAAACTGTGGGTCATTTTGTAAAATAATATACCTAACATCTCAAACTTACAAATAAATATAACTGAAAAATAAAAACAATGAACTGTTTGAAGGAAAAGCACAGTTTTTGTTAATCTTAACTCAATTCAAAACCTCAATAAAAAGGAAGAGCACTCAATATTTTGAAATTGGTCGATAAAAGTGAGTTACTGCATATTTAAAGCAGCAAAATCAGCCGGTTATGACGAATTTATTAAGTGTATTATCTTTAGGAAAAATTGTAACATTTCTTTTGTTTATAATATCATCTTTGCAACTATGAAAACTATTGATTTTCTTAACAAGATATCTCCTGAGTGCTGGCAAATATTTTCCCTTACAAGCAGCATTGAAATAAACCTAAATTATAAACAGCTACAAGATCACTGGTATCTAAAGGGGCAGTAATATGGTGAAAACAGACCATTTCCCAGCCCATAGGTGCAAACTGACCTCAGATAATGAAGCATTTTTAACAATACTACTGCTACAAATAGCTACATGAGTTACTCCTTTGGTAATTTATTTTCTGAGTCCTAGGAATCTTACTCAATCATTTACCTTAGCTGAATATATCAACAGCTACTATTTCCATAATTGTTTACAAATAAATAACAATGATTCAATAAGTAAACTTTCACATTTTTATATCATTACAAGTGTTCTGAATAAGCAGATTAACCTTGTTCCTTTCAAGACTAAGTTTAGATGAATAGTGAAAGCAATATGTACAAAATTAAACTTTAGATGACAATGACTCTGGATGATAATTTTGTTGGGGCTAAATAAATAATTTCTTCCATTTAAAAAGCATATTCTTTAAGAATATAAACACATGATAATTAGCACAAATCATTTTTATGGTATAACCTTATACATTTAAAAAATTGACATCTATTTATGAATAAACATACACATTAGGATACTATAAATATGACTTAGTTGTCATAAATAATTAGCAATTCATCTCTATTATGTTGATTCAATGTAATACCTTGTAGAGGTCTACTAAAGAAAGTGGTAAAAAGTTTGTTTAAATTTGATGAAGAATACTTCAAATGCTCTTCTTGTTAACTAAAGAGGTAAGGTTGCCCTGAAATTGAAGTTAAAGTCAATTTTGTATTTTTGCCTTTTAGAGTTATGTTTCATTGCTCCTGATACAAAAAACTTGGTGTTCCATATTTCATTTTATAAACACTTAATTGAAATCCCAGGATGTTTTTGGCCATATACCTTTTTTAGGGCACCTGGTAATTAAGTCCTGGGTAAATTGGTCCAACACATTTTTGTCCAGGACAATTTGGTCCTGGGTGATTTTTGTTCTACAGTGATTTAGACCAATTTTAACTTGTTTATTAGGACAAAGAAAGGAAATTCGGGAGAAAGTTTAAATTTATCAATTAAAGAAGAATGAGCAAGATTGCTTTGACCGTTTTCGAGATATAGAATTTGAAAGGGAGAGAGATTATGCAGCTTGCCACACAGGGCATCACATACTGATATTTGTGCAAAAACGATCATAAAACAACAAAAAATTATGGCATTCTGTATAACAATTACAATAACAATTAATTATGAGATAAGATTCATCTTTGTCCCAATAAATAAGTTAACACAGGTCTAAATCAATGTAGAGCAAAAATCACCCAGGACCAAATTGTGTTGTACCAAATTACCCAGGACAAAATTACCAATTGTGCCTTTTTAGTTTTAAATAAGTCTTTGGTCCCAATTTTTACAGATTCATTAATGTTCTTTCAAACTGTAGCAAAAGATATACCATAAGTATGTTATAAAAGAGAAAATTAGGTAGTAATAACTGGCAAAGACCTCTGCTAAATTAAATGTAAAATTTTGCCAAGAGCAGATAATTGTTTTGGTAGAGCCAAAGAAAAATGTTTGGAATGTATATTTCATCAAGGTATATAAAGGCCTTTCCTCACATATTAATGTTTATATATTATTCTAGCAAATTATAGAGCAGATTATAAACTCTTTTAATATCAGATCTTTTTATGGTTTCAATGCCAATCTTACTTAAAAAGAAGAATATCTATTCTCGCATGCTAAAGAGATTTACATGTATCTCAATCCATAGTTTGAAATCATAAAATGCTTGTCTATATGTTTCAGTGCTTTTCAAATCTAGGGTTAAAAAAATAATGCTAAATTATATAAAATATAAATGAACACTATGAGTTGTCCAGAGTAGATAATGTTTGATGATATAATGAAGAAAAGAGAAAAAGAATGAATATAATGTGAAATACAGTATAGAAAGAAGGAAGGAAATCAGTCAGTGGGATAGGATCAAATGGGATATGAATTTCATGGAAAATTTCACTATGTAGTCTAAGTTTTAAATACTTCAAAGTTGTTTACACACTTAGTTTTACACATTTTAATAAAATTTTATCTATAAAGTTTGTTAGGGCTATACATACAACTCCATTGTCATGATATAATAAAGAAATAATATGTCATGCATTGAATACTCTAACAACCTGTACTTAGTTATTTTACATGTATTTTAAATATAGTAATTACATTGCAATACACACTTTAGCCATGTAATGGGTGGCATAATCATCTAGTCTGAATATAGTGCAGTTATTTACCATGCAACTTTGAAAATCTCATTCACAATATATTAGAGTTTTTCTGGTAATAAACCTGTGGGTATTGCATGTCTCTATCTACATTTTCACGCATCTATTTGTAATTGGTAATACAATGGTAATATGTACAAATATAATCAATGCCATCTTGAGGAGAAAATTGAAAATTAAACATAGGTTAAATATTTACTACTTCAGGTACATTATCATCTCGCATTGACTTTTATGCATGTTGCACAACAACATGCATAAAATCTTAGACATCTAGGAAACAAATGAAAAGCAAATTTTCAGCTACTACAGGCCCACTGGTAGATTTTTTTAACCCTAAAGAAATTGCACAGCATTATCAATCATGAGGGATATGTGTGGTCAATGCTACTTCTAGCATGGAATATGGTATAGAGGGACAACCATATACTGATAATATATATATATATATATATATATATCTGATAGATAACTGATATAATTTTTGTGCCGTTTCTCCAATAGATGTCATTGCCATGCTGGCAGTCTTGATTCTTTATCTATTACTCATGCCAGTCAGATAACGAAGAGTTCCAAAGAAAGAAATAGAATGATTCCAAACTAGCCGACAGAGTCAGCGTCCTATGCGCTCATATGTGGAAATGTTTCCCCATAAGGAACAATGCAATTTTGTGAGAAATTAGTCAGTTGATTTAAAAAATCTTTCCTGATACAGAAATAAATGATACATCCAGAGAGGTGGAATCTATTTTTCAATAACTTTTCAAATAAATTTTATAAAACTAATTTCCTTGTATTATTGTATGGTAAGACAATTTTTTGATTTTATCCTTATTATGCTGTTGTGAGCAAGAGAAATTTTGTATACAACCTGGTGAGTTGATGATGTATTCAATGTTATATTCTGATTTCAGTCATAATTTATACAACTGCATCGTCGTATACATTGCAGTTGATCAAAATGAATGCCCTGATTATGTACATCAACATCTTCCTTATTTCAATACAATACTCGTTGATTTTCAAGGGGGGAATAAAATTTTATAAATAACGCACTAATTGCAAACTGTTGGACTCAAAATAGAGGATTAGAAAATCAATGGATCCAGTGAGATGCAGCAATAACTATTGACACAACAAATAGTACATTTAGTCGCTTCATTATTTTGAGGTTCACAACTGAATGTAATATGAATAAAGCTTAACATAGGCCAAAATGGTCCCATTTTGATTAGGACAATCCCAATTTGTCAATGGTCAACTTTTAATATTTCCTGTTCTGAATGAAGAGGTTAAACTGAGTAATTTACTCAAGATTAAGGTATAAAAGAAAGATATTTCAAAGACACAATGCCTTTCTTGCACTCTTCACAGTAACAACAAGCTACCATTTCAGTATTTATATGAATTACTAAGTATATCTTAAGGAACATAGTTAATGTAATAATACAAATTTTAAAAAAAATTATAAGTGAAAGAAAACCATTCATATATCTCTCACTAACTTTTACATTGCTGATTCAACATTTTTTATTAAACCACACACAGTGCTTTTCATTTTGAATTAATAAAATTTTCAACAGGGGAAAAAACAGAGTTCAAATAAGAGACAGTCATAGAAACTACTATACATATTGCATTCACACAGATATGCCTTGATGTAAATCTTGAATAATGATGATTTAACTGAATTTATAGATCCAAATGCTCTGAATGTGGTTTAACAGTTATGAAACAGCAATGTAGTATTCCTTTAGAAATACATGAACAATTTAACCCATTAAGTCTTTCAAATGTGTTGAAAATTTGATTATTCCTGTTACTTTTCTTTGCTATACCACATTTCAATAAAATGGTACTCTCCATCATGAGAGGAAAATCCGTAAGTTTGTACTCCCTCTTGAAATCGGGATATCAATTTCTGAGGGATCAAGGGTAAGAGTAGGCTAACAAAACAGATGGCGTTGGGACCTTTCCTTCTAGCAAAGGCAACTTCTAGTGTAACCTAACTGTACTTCATCTCCTTAATTTCCCAGTGTAAGAGCGGATATTTTCAGAGGATGCTTCTTTCGAAAACTGAACAAAAATCAAAATAAGATATCTGAGGATAAGATAGTGTTGAAATGTCACACATGGTGTGATTTGAAAATTTCTGTTTGAGAGAAAATTTAACGACATATGATCATGAAAATTGTTGCTTATCAAATTAAGAAAATCATTGCAAGTGAGACAGATTGGCCATATTAGCCTCATTTGACAACACTTGCACGACAGCTGTGAGTGCCAGTGCCTCCATAATCTATATTCTTTTTTCAATTTCATCTTAAACTTAAAGGATTTTGACTTCCAGAGAATATGAATTCAATATCTTCAGTAGTAAATGTTCCCAATAGAAGTTTTTTCTTTGAAAACAGAAGTCAACAGGTGACTACATCTCTAAATGAATTTTCCTGAAAGATCTCAGAATTCTCATACACTTTTCCAAAACATTGTCATCAAAATCATTCATAACAAGAATACTGGCATAAGAGGAAACTGAATGAAATGACCTTTGATACCCTGATAGATCATGTTTCTTGAAAAATAAACCATAATACATTGAGACAAAGGACATTGTAATCTGTAACCAATATTCTTGAAAGTATCACTTTCTTACTTTTCCTTCAACTATGACACAATTTAACTTCCATTAAATCGCACTGTGCTGCTAGGAATTAGGGTAGGTTAATTATTGAGTAATTCCTAGTCGAAATATTTTCTCTTAAAAAGTAACTTCATGTAAAGATTTCCCTCGTGTATTGAGAATAATATAAATTAAATTTCCCTGATATTCATTGATAAAAATGTCTTGACCTCTTCAATGAAAATATGGTGTGATAATTTTCTTCATTTCATGCCATGATTTGGCACCAAATTGGTAGAAAAGCCTCATGTTTAAAAGTAGTGTCTCTTCTGATAAAAGGTCTGAGATTAATGTCCCACACTGTTAATAATTAACGGGAAAATGTATAGATAGGCTATCTGTCATTTATCTAATAATAACTAGCATGTTTGAGTTATCCAAAATAGTAGAAATAAAATTCCCGAGCGTGAAAACTGCAAATATTACCCTTAATTATGGCCAGTTTTGCTCGATTTCGTTCCGTCATGATTCGTAGCCGCTACTTCCACGACGAATAACGTTCTCAGATATAAAAATCGAAAACTAAAATTAAAACTATTTAAGATATCGTCTCACTACAAACAGAAAATAATACTTTCAACATTTACCTCAATTTCTCCTACAACAAATCCTTTGTCACGCGAGAAACATTTTTGGCGACAGAAATTGGGCAGCACAACCGCGGCTGAACACCAAAGAGATTACCGCCTGAAGAGAGGGCAGCCCCCCTTCTCGAGCTTTGCCCTCCACCTTCTCGAAAGTGACCACAAAAGCGACTTCAAACCAAGACGCCTGCACCAAGAAGAGAACTCCCGTCGACTGGACCTCCTGGAGGAAGTGGAGATCAGAAACTTCCCCAAAGATGGAATGCTGGTTAATGATCAATTGTTTATAAACCCTTCTCCCCTTCTCTCTTTACCAAGCCAGATTTTCCCATGATGCCCTTTCCCCCCCCCCCCTCTACCTTCCCCTCAACCTCTTATAGTATATATACTGCTGCAAAAGTTTTCATTAATGCCTGAAGATGTAAGAAGCTCTTACGAAACCGGTTGCCAATATTAAAGAAAATACGTGGAAAATTACAAAGTTGTATAATTTATTATGGCTTTCCACCAAGTAACGCCAGAACGTATTGATTTCATTATCAACGCTAGTATAGCAACAAAGGCGAAATTATACCGTAAATATTCTATTAAGTACGCAGCAGCTTCTCTCAATATTTACTTCATCAGCATGTGTCTAAAGTCCGGTGTCTTTCCGAAATTTGTGGATTTGAAAACCTCAGCCTCAACACCTGCAGCCATTCAAGCCATCAGGAGTGGGAAACTATCATGGCTCAAGACGGAACACAAGACCTGGTTGGCAAGAAGGGATTCCCTCTCCCATTACCTGTGCCTACTGAATATGGAACTAAGTCAGACTCTTCACTGGGTGGAATGGTTGACCATGGACGACTTGGTAAGGACACAAGTGAGTGAATTTTCCTTCAAAAAACGTTGTACATTGAACAAAAAGCTAGATATTCTCCGCCGCGGTGGTGCAAGTGAATCTTCCCCTGTGAATAATTCTACAGTTGTGAACCATAATTTCCATCCGCGTGTCACAAACCTCTCTAGTGTCACGATCCCAAAAAATATTCACGACCTTCTCTCTTTGGGACTGAAATTCTCCCCGCCAACTAAACTTAATCCCAGTTCAGTGAAAAATCTAGTGGTGGACCTTGAGTTAGCGATCGGCAATCGACACTCATTAAAACACACTTGTTGTGAACTAACTACCAATTATGCGAAGTGTCCACAAAAACCTCCCTTGAAATTACCGTGTGATATCTCCTCGGCCAGAAAATTCATATCCGAAAATAACCTCATCCTAACGAAGGCAGACAAAGGCCAGTGTGCAGTGATACTAGATAGGGAGTTATACCTTGAGAAATGTTTCTCATTTTTTTGCGACAATCAGATAGAGACCATTCCAAAGGATCCAACTCCTGTTTTGCAATCATCCGTTAAGAAAGCCCTTAAAGAAAGTTTGCTATTTTCCGAAAGAGAGAGATATTTCCTCACGCCCATGAACCCCCTCCCTCCAAGATTTTACGGCTTACCCAAATTACATAAGGATAATCATCCAGTTAGACCGACAGTTTCCAGCATCTCCTCACCAGCGCATAAACTAGCCTTTAAATTAAACCACATGATCCGTCAAACGACAAATTTTTACCCCAAATACGGTGTAAAGAACTCTGCAGAGTTAGCGGATGACTTAGGTAAAAAAGTGTTCCCAAAGAATGTGGTTTTAGTCAGCTTTGACGTTAAAAATCTATTCACTTCAGTACCAACCCAAGAGGCCGTATCATCCGTGGAAGCTCACCTGAATACAGCATCAATTGACTCTAAAACAAAAAGCGACATTATTAATTTAACGAGAATCTACCTCGAGCAGAATTACTTCGTTTTCAATAGTCAATTCTACCGCCAACGAGAAGGCCTAGCCATGGGATTGCCCTTGTCCCCTATCCTCGCCGAATGCTTCATGAGCAAGGTAGAAGACAAACTCTTCAGTTCCGGCACCACTCTACTGAAACATTGTCTTTACTGGCAGCGATATGTGGACGACATATTCTGTGTCTGGGGCAGCAGTCACAGGCAATTGAACCTGTTCCTCAAACATTTAAACTCCCTCCATCCTAATCTGAGCTTCACCATGGAGATAGGAGAAAACCACGTATTAAATTTCCTAGACATCTCCATATCAATTACCGAAGGACAACCAACCTTCGACATTTATCGCAAACCCGAATATACGGATCAAATCATCCCAAATTCGTCATCCCACCACTACTCCCAAAAGCACGCGGCTCTCCATTCTATGTTGCATCGTCTGATAAGCATCCCCCTTTCCAAAGGCAAATTCGCAAAAGAATTAAATACAATTAAAACAATAGCTACTTCCAACGGCTACAGCACAACTTTGGTAGAGAAACTTTTAAAAAAGAAACTCAAGAAGGAAGCGTTGAAGAAAATCACCCCCGGCCTCCTCCCCGCTGACAAGAAGCCCATTACCTGGCGAAGATTGCCCTTTCTAGGAAAGCTATCATACCAACTAAGCAATGCTTTCCCAGAAGACATTAGGCCTGCATTTCGCTCCCAGAACAATATACTCAGGATGCTAGGGAACTCAAAAGACAAAAGGGCGATAGAATCCACCAGTGGGGTATACGAATTATCTTGTTTGGACTGCCCTGCCAAATATCGGGGGAAAACTGGAAGATGTCTAAGGGTAAGGGCGGCTGAACACCAAAGAGATTACCGCCTGAAGAGAGGGCAGCCCCCCTTCTCGAGCTTTGCCCTCCACCTTCTCGAAAGTGACCACAAAAGCGACTTCAAACCAAGACGCCTGCACCAAGAAGAGAACTCCCGTCGACTGGACCTCCTGGAGGAAGTGGAGATCAGAAACTTCCCCAAAGATGGAATGCTGGTTAATGATCAATTGTTTATAAACCCTTCTCCCCTTCTCTCTTTACCAAGCCAGATTTTCCCATGATGCCCTTTCCCCCCCCCCCTCTACCTTCCCCTCAACCTCTTATAGTATATATACTGCTGCAAAAGTTTTCATTATTGCCTGAAGATGTAAGAAGCTCTTACGAAACCGGTTGCCAATATTAAAGAAAATACGTGGAAAATTACAAAGTTGTATAATTTATTATGGCTTTCCACCAAGTAACGCCAGAACGTATTGATTTCTGGAAATAATATATAAGATGATCATTGCCTGGTTCTCTGCCATGTTCTTTGTTTTCACTAAATGACAATTTGACTGCAGCCATCTTCATGCTGAATGAATGATTCCCTACTTGGGATTTCACCTAAGCCATTGTGAGTGACACATGGTCAGCATATCAACTCCCACACCAATGTAACTGGCTTTCCTAGACCTGAAGAGTTTGTCAATCTAAGATATGATTGCTTGAAGAATGAAAATCATCTCATTAAGTGTATTTTAACATATATAGATTTAAACTTTGAATTAGTTGATTTAAGTTTTTCTTAGATTCAGATTTTTTAGAGCAGTCAATATTAGAAGAATTGGTTTTTAAAGAATTGAAGAATTTGTTAACTCCCTCTTGACATGACACAAGTAAGTAAGCTCAAAGAACACTCGAGATTAATTTAAAATTGATTTTTTAAAGACAGCAATAATCAAGTTCACACACCTGCCACAGGACGGAGCCAACAGATGATCTGAGATGCAAGTTGAAGTGGGTCTCGGGAGAGCACATCACTGGACTTCCTCACTGCTCCATAAACAAGTTCCAAGTGTCTGTCCAAATGATAGCAGCGTGCATGCTCTAGGACACATCTCAAGTAAGAAATGGATGCTGTCTGCACCGTGGCCAGCAAGAAGTCAAAGTTGCACACAGTAAGTCTCTTCAAACGGTCTGCATCACCTGATTTTCCAAAATGTATAAGTTTGGTACTTCATTAAACATCAAATGCATTCATTTAGAAATGTGGAATTTAATTATAATAAAATTCATCACAGGCCTTAACATTTAATATGGAATCATTATAAAACAGAGAATTAAAAGGAGTAATATAATGCTGACAAGTTTGCACACATTTATGTAAAATAATCAAAAAATTGAAAGAGTACATGGATACTCTGATTCAATTATAAAATTTGCAGATAACAGATAATTTCATTAATAAGTGATTATAAGGATAAAGGAATACATAAATAAATAGTTATAATAATTTTAATTAAAATTTCCTCTTTAACAGTGATAACTTAATGGTAAATACAGCAAAAGTCCATAACAGGGAGAGCTGACAAAAATTTGAAAAGTGCTCCGTATAAAGCATACTCATTATAGCTGAATACTAAATGTCTGTCCTCTTGTATCCAAGGCAGAATGGAACTGTAGGGCTTTTAATTCTAACGCAAATATTCAGAATGTGTAAAGAAAGTACTTTCACATCAAAATTTTTATTTCATCAATTCATAAACTATGACAAATGTACATGTGAATGGTGGGAGGCCTCTTGTATAGTCAAGCGTGTTTGACTTTGGTGAAATGAGTCTCAGTTTCAATTCCTGGCAGGGGCCCATGTGCTGTTAAAGCACTTTTAAAAATACTACTAATTCACAGAAAGGTAATGTGATGCTATAAGATAATGATATTCCTTTAGCCACTCATTCATTGAATGGTACATTACACATAAGTAGAGCTGCATTCACAAGGACTTCCTCTCGCATTTGCACTCCTAATCTTTCCTGATTTTCTTTCCAGTTGCTAATGGTGCATAGCCTTAACCCTTACCAGATGACATATGGTCTGAGAGACTGTTGTGTTTCTAAAATTATGAATATTTTCAAATAGTCTGCTATTCTTGTTACCTCGTTATTTTTGCAAGGATGTAGCATTCTTAAATTTTTATTCAAGTAAAATGGTAACTGAATTTGATGAGCAGTCTGAGAGATCTCACATCACTAAATTGGAAAATCAATAGTCATTATGTAGGTGGATATGATGCCGAAGGTGATAAAAAAGTAATCTGAGTGATTGTATAAGTAAAAGAATACACAATACCTTGTGTGTTTTTGTTAGTCACACATTTAATTATAAAGTTTTCAAAAAATAAATTCAATCAAATTAAACGGTCAATCAAGCTGATGCTGAAGGCTCTCATAATATTTTTTTTCACATATTACGCATGAAACCTATCATAGATTTCACAAACAATTATAATAAGATCTGTTTATAGCCAGCTTTTTTTTGTTACTATCCCTGTAACTCTTGAAACAATATGCAGGTTGTCTGAGTTAAATCATGACGCTACTAAATTTCCTCTAAGAGGGTTGGTCCAACCAGGTCCTTCATGAAGAGTAGACTGTGCCTGGTTTTGAGGAACAGGTTATGGTATACTTGTGTTGCTCTAAAAGGTTATTCAGAGAGACAGAGAGGAAAATTTGTGAACCCTTGTATAACATAATGGCTGAAAATCTGGTTTGAGGAATTCTATTAAATGAGAAAGTTAAGTCTATTGATTATCAATCTCAGAATTTTGATGAAGGAATGCTACAAATTATATAGAATTGGGCAAACATTATGTTTCAAATGTTAAGAAAGAATTATAAATGGACCGCAGGCCTTAACTTCTAAATTTATATTAGGTAGAATTGAAATTGAAAGCCTCTCTTGGTCTCATTATGATTATACTGTGCTTCAGCTTATTCTATGATTTTCAAATTAAATAATAAAGATATATGTGCTACTTTTGTCACAGATGTCACTGGCAGGGAAATTTTCCAATCGATAATGTCAGAAGGGTTTTCAATACTTTTCATGAGTCTTTGATAACCATGAGGACTGGATGGCCTAATACAAAACTGACCCAGTAGCTCTGATTTCCAATTTATTTCATTATCTAATAAAATAACCCCCAAGGCTATTCAATGGACACCTTAACTTGTACTGATGAAATGCCTTCAGAGGTTGATTCAAAATGTATAACCTCAGCAGGCCAGCCATGAATGGTTATGTGCTTTACCGAGGCTGCTAACAGTTATCTGTATAATGCATACTTGTATGCTGGAAAAGATACTGATGAAATAGGTCAGAGGAAGACTAGAAGTCACCAAAACTAACTCAACATCTCTTAGAGCCAATCATGGGGTCCCATAGAAACATCACAGTGGATAATTGGTTTATATCTATTGAGCTGATAGCAAAGTTAAAAGCAAGGGGACCAATCTAGGTTGGCATAATTAGAAAATATAAAAGGGAAATATCTGATGATTTTAAGTCATACAAAGGGCCTATAGTAGACTCTTCACTGTATAGATTCTTGGCCAATATGATTCTAGTTTCACAAGTTACAAAGGGAAATAGGACTTTATGCTTGATTTCTTCAATGCACCATAGAGTGAGTCAAGGTTATCAGAAATAATTGGATTTTATAATAAAATGGTGGCATAGATAAATTGGATAAAATATGTTTTAGGTACTCATCCAGCTTAAGAGTAAAGAAGTGGCAGTGTTTTTCAGGATATTTGTTAATTCCTTTGTCAACTCCTTTGAGCTACAGCAGTCATTGTGAGACAAAAAAGATATGACAATATTTAATTTTACTAAATAAATAACTGCAGAGTTAGTAAAGTCCCACTTTAGATGGAGAATTTCCAATCCTAAAACAGGCATGATTAAGTATTAGACATTCTCCATAGGAAGAGGCAGATGCAGGCAACACTATTCCCTTCATACAATAAAATTCTTTTATGTTTCCAATTGAAGAAACCTTGTATGCATAGAATGCACGAAAGAATTTGCAAGGACTGTGTTAAAGCTGATATGTGAGAGATTTTGAGAAAAAAATGTAATTTTGATCAGTAGCAGATTTCATCGAAAAGAGAAAAAATTTTCAAGCATGATATATTATTAAGTATTCCTACTCAAATCTACAAGGCCTTATTTTCAACTTTTGCAAATTTATAATAATGAAAAACTCAAATAATAAAATACAGTAGAACCTCAGATATACAACCCTTGTTTACAAGATGACCTCACTTAGGCCTACTGTGCACAGGAGACTATTTGTCACGCAACAGTTTCGTCACTATCACCATTCTCAATTTGAGTGCTCAGTGACTGTCACTTGTGAGAACTCAGAATCATTGGAACGATGGAATTTGAAGAGACTGCAGCGGTTTGCGCTCTTGTTCTCAGAATTAGAAAACATAAACGTACAAAGAACTGCTGGGTTCATCCACTTTTAAGCGAAAGGCATCTCAAGGGAAAGTTTCACACTTTATGTGAAGAACTCCGTTCTTTTCCTAAAAATTTTTTTGGATACTTTTGTATGAGTGTTAATAGCTTCGACTAATTGCTGAAGACTTTGGGATCTTCAATAGCTTACCAAAATACAAACATGCGTTTAGCTATTTCTGTGGAGGAAATACTAGCTGTAACTTTAAGGTAAGAAATAAAATAACAATGTTGCTTTGAAAATATTTTTTATAAATTGTATATCTCAGAATTATCTGAATTTATGCAAAAAACAAAACCAACACTCTTGCGTTGGTAGTGTTTTTTGCGTAAAATCTTTCGCTAAACACATATTTGTATTTTGGTAAGTTATTGAAGATCCTAAAATCTTCAGAAATTCGTCGAAGCTATTAACACTCATACGAAAGTATCCAAAAAACTTTTTAGGAAAAGAACGGAGTTCTTCATATAAAGTGTGAAACTTTCCCTTGAGACTTAATATGTACATATTTCTTAGGTTCTTTTGATAGGACAAAGGAAAAAAGATGAATAAATCACTGTGAGTGTAAATGAACAAAAGTTAACTGAAGAAATTACTTGTTTGAATGAATGCCTGTCATTTGTTTTATGATTATAAGTGAGCAATAATAAATTAGCAACACAGAAAAGTGGAGAAAAACATTTTAATTTCTTTTGGAGTGCAAACTTCTTTCTAATCTTCCTTAATTTGGAGATTAAACTAAAATATTTGTGACATTTCCCATATTCAATTGAATTTCAGCACTGGTTACTTAACTAAAACAATGGAAATAACTTATCACTATTGGTGATCTAACAGACATTCTATCTGAGTGATATCATCTACTAAACATGCTTATAAATATTAATTAATAAGTATAACAAAAATTAGATTCCTATAACTTAGAACATGGGGTAACAAACTTATTATAACATTATCATTGTTAATGAATATTTCTTTCCTAATTAAATAAGTATAGTTAGGAATATGATTCCAGCTATCTAAACAAGTAAAATCAAAGATTTGAGAAAATAATTTCTCTCTCCCATTTAATAACTATATAATACTTCAAGCTTAAATTGCTTTAAGACATTCCCTGAAGAGATGAAAGTTTGGATCCACTTGAATAATAACTGGAAAACTAGACTTTCAAATGATTACCTTTGGAAAATTAAATATTTTGTACCTTTTTCCTCTAATTTGCTGGCCTTAAACTTTATAAATTTTCTTAAAGATTCATAACACATTCGATTGTGAATTGGGAGAGTTGTGATTGGTACGTTTTTATGGAATTTTGAATCTCAGAAGAATGCTATATAAAGTAATGAAAATACCAGGGAAAGATGAGGAACCTGAAGTAAATTTGGAAGAGATAATGTATAAATACAAATAATTAGGTTGAAAAAGTTAGATTTTCGAACTTATAAATCCAAAAGGATGTCTTAAACCATTTTAAAGGTCAAATTGTCAGAATTCGCAAATATGGGTGAAGAATTCGTAAATTGGGACTGACAATATCCAAGGTTGACAATGTTGTTAAACAGCCCAAGCAGTACTAAAGAATGTCATGAAGTTTGAAGAGAATACCAAAGAAGGAAGGAAAGTTGCAAAAGATCTATTGCAAGGAACAGCAAAGTAGGCTGAATTACTGAAGTTAATCCAGCGAATCAAATTCCAAAGGAAAGGACAGAGCATACATAGAGAAAGTGATTGCAATCATGTCATAAAACTGAAGCACTTAATATTTTGGGGCTTAAAACCAGGGCCTACCATTACCTGCTTTCAGAAGATGGATCCAAGATTCTTCTACATGTCTAGTGCTGTATGTGACATCTGGAGCTGCAGTCGCTTGAAATGGAGTCTCTTTCCCCTTCTCTTCCTCATCTTTCTCCTCTTCATACGTTTTCTCTTCTTCTCCTTCCTGGAAACGAGCATAAACTAGTAAACAAAGTTCATTTCACGGACGTTAGCCCTGATGCAGCATGAATTACCCCCATGAATTAAATATGAAAACAGACAAGGAAGTCAAGATACAAGCAAAGATAAAACACTTACAAGCTAAGAAACTAACGTTAATGTACTGTTCTTGCGTAAAGAAAGACAAAAATATGCCCTGATTACGATCGAGCATGACTATTAATACACTAAAGACCTGCTGTCAACAGCAGGTCTTTTGTATGTTAACATAGCTAAGATATATAATGTAATTTTCCTCTTCTCTCTGCTATAATGTAATGTATAAAAGTAAAAGAAACTATATTTAACGCCTATGGATTTTACACATAAAATAGAGACAGAATTGGATAGACAAGTAACCAACTATTTTAAATGAATGCGAATATACCAGATGGATACTACAATGGCGCACACTCACCGTTCAACCGTACGGAAAGAAATCTAGAAAAATGTCACTGCATATATTGCTCAACCGCATTGTAACGCGATAGCTTGCTAGGATCGAGATTTTGAGATAATCGATATGGATATCTGTATAATTGCAACTGTTGCAAATCTTTCCTTAGGGAATTATTATAAGGGCAAAAATTAGTAGACAATATTGTTATTTCCAGCATCATGTTATCCTACGGAGGAAAAGAAAGCAAATAAAAATTTTAAGAAAGATTTTCTTCCTACATTCCAATACCTGTAAAGTACTGCAGGCATCTTTTTAACTCGTTTTATATTTATTAGTTTAATTTTAATTAATTGTATATCATAATGGGAAAACATAACCGGCCTGGTATCGAACCAAGGTCCATTACCTTGGACGTCGCCGCTGATTATGTTACGGATGAGGCCCCTTCTATTGTATGCCAAGAAGTATGTCGGGAAGGTCCTAAAACTTTACTCGAATTTCCCATTTCATTGCAATGGTAGATTAAAAATGGGACCTTGGCGTCAAACTATGAACCATCAGGGAAACGACAAACAGCGTTTATAACCCATATTCATTACAGCTGTTCAAATGCCGAATGACAGATTCCTATTTCTCGGGAAGTTCATCATAAAGATATATGAAATCCTGACCGTACATTTCTTAAATTAACGGCCGGCCAAAATAGTTCGCAAAACCTCCACCATCCGGAGGGAGAGTTTTCTCCTCGAATAGGTGGAATGGGAAGGAATAGAGGTGGAGAAAAAGGGGTGGAGGTGGGGTAGTCATTGTAAGTAAGATAATCGCCCTTCCTTCTGGGCTATAGAATGACAAATGGGAAAGACAAGGAAGACGAGATTCACTTGCCTTCATAAGGGAAACAAGCCCGAACAATACCCAAGTGCAACATAGGAATTCCCATACGAGCATATTTTAATCCTTGCGTACGCACCCAAATTGTTACGCGCTAAGTACTCACTTACCTTCATCCTATTTTCCATATTTTTAAATAATAATACCACTAAATTCTCATCTCTTACAAATTATATCAATAAATGTACATCAAGAGAATTTTTTTGCCCCGCGGTAATCCAACGACGTTATCCTTTTTATCCTTAACTTTCATCAGTTAAAGTATTTATCAACTGAGTACTGATATTTTTTTAAACTCAACTTCTAGAAATTTACCACATAGCTAATTAAGCGGAGTTTTATCAGCATAATGTAGAACCGAGGTTCCCAAACAATTGTGTTCGCGAGTTATCTTAAGTCAATTATTTGCAATAACAGAAAAAATAATTTTAAATTTAGTCTCACTACCAAATGAAAAGCATAGTAATTTTTGCTAAAGGGTATTACCGTGGAATATTTTCGTAGTGCACCGAAAACAACAACATTCAAAATACTTAAAAAAAAACATACGAGCATAACTATTCGTCATAGCCTCATTTGTTGGAACAGAGAACACCACGTGAAGGCTGAGGTTGACTGTGGATAGGAGTTGGCTATGTTTTATGCATCACTATCCCTTGTACTCCTCCTAACCTAACTATCCTAAGTATTAAAATAACGAAATACTAATATTAAGAAATTCATCAAAGTGGATGCTACAATAAAATTAAGTTAAATCTGAAAAATAAAATATATACGTAATCACTTATGATTATTAAAAGGACATAAATGCTTTATGCTTTTTATTTTCTCGCAAGATATGCATTTTGGCCCGAAATCTTGGGATCTGAAATCATAATTAGCATCATCAAAATATGGAAAGAGCTATGATGCCGATATAAGTCACAGAAACTAAAGAGAATTTTACTTACTATAAACGGAACATATTCCCTTGATCCTCAACAATGTTCCTTTATTTTTAGTCCTCTGGGATATCTGTTCAATAATTTCTGTGAGAAGGCAATCTAAGTAAATTTTTTCTAATTTTCTTTCCATTTTATTCTCCCAGAAACTATCATCCCTCTCTAAATATACAGGAGACTCTCCAAACTGGCGTTTTACCTAGTTGAACGCTGAAAAAACTGTTGCCGCAACAACACGTACGAGAGCACAGGAAGAAAGAGAAACCTTTCCGCCTTAGACTAAAACTGAATCAACAAAAATGTTTTCCCTTTTCCTAACCATCCAAAACCCCTTTTCCGTAAATGATACTTTTTTCGAGTTAAGCTGAGAGATTATTTGCGAGTTCGAGCGCTATTTTCCCACACTCGGCTCTGGTATCAGCCTCACATCGCTTGACGAGGAGTGTGAGGGAAAATGAGGGGAAGTGGATTGCAGCGCCAGTTCCTTGGAAGACATTTTTCGGCGCATGTTGCGAAAAACGCTGTACATCTTGCTCGCGTTGCACGATTACAGGATTATTATAAAACTTAGAAACTTGAAAATTGTCTGAATTCAAAGTTAAAGGATGAAGCTAGGTTCCCATCCGACCAAATTTTCGTATCCTTACTTATAACCGAGTGCCACTACATCAAAAATGGTCGATTTCTTCAATTTTCTCTAATTTTTTCTCCGTTATGGTTTGCATTATCAAAAAACGGTCAGATGGAAACCTAGCTTCATCTTTCAAGCGTCGAATAATGAAAACAAAATTTTTTTATCGATTTACATGCCCCCATGGCGATGTAATTGCCAACAGCCTGAAAACGGATTTTCAGGCAAGGTATCGACCCCCCTTAAGGGAGAATTACGACCGCCTGGATTCCTTCCCAGAACCGTTTCGTAGGATGCGATGGTATGATTCTAATTGCTAAGGGCAACTTAAACCTTATCCAACTTTTCAGGACATTATCATATCAAGAAGGCTTTCAAACGTAATTATGTATTCCCTATTTAAATGTATTGTAGAATGCAAATGGTCTCCTTTCCTTGAACCAAGGTCCATCAGGGGAACGGTAAACTATGTATGTAATACATATAACTGCTGTTCACATACCGGATTACGTACTTCTATCTTCTTGGGAAATGCATCATTAAAAAATTGGAATTTCCCACTGTAGATTTCATACGGGAAAATTAGAATTATGATTGAAAATTAGGACCAATTAAATCCACTGAGAACCCGTTAGTGAAAGACAACTGCAAATTAATATAAGTACAACTCTGACCATTTCCAAAGTTTCACTTCAGTACATAAAATAAGGTTCCGTTAATCTGAATGTATGGGGAATCTAAATGATGCTCTGGCATTGAACCAAGAATCGTTAGAGAAATGGTAAGCTGCATATATGAAATGTATTTTTGACCTCGGTTCACATTCTGGCTTTTACCATCCTATGCTATTGGGAAGGGATTCAAAAAAATTAATAAAAATCGCTGCAATGCATTTTATATGGGAGAATTATGCACCCACCTGTCGTGAAACACATGCTCATTTCATGAGATTTCTTCCAATGGTATAATGATAATAATAACATTTATTTGTCAAGGATCAAAATACATAATGTAGACATTGTCAAAGGAGAACACAACACATATTAAACACAAGAATTATGATGACATATGTTCATCAATGTTATAATACATTTTTTCCCTTAAAAAAGATGTAAACTTCTTTTTAAAAGACATATCAGACTTAACATTTTTAAGGTAACTGGGAAGCTAATTGTAGAGGATGAGTCCCATAATTTGAAGCCCCAGCTGAGTGGATAGTGCGAGCAAAGGGGACATGCAAATTAGTAGCATAATGAGTGCTGTGGTTATGTCCTATATAGCTTAAGTCCTTAAGTCCTATATATATGCTGTGGTTATGTGTTATATAGCTTAAGTCCTATATAGCTTAAGATTGGATCTGGCGTATGTAATGGTAGTATGGAATGTCGCGACGACATTGGGGAGCTTTGTGGGAATTAAATTAACCGATTAAAAGGGTATAACACAAATTTTATTATACCTGCCGTTCCCCTGTCCTCGGGTCCTTACTCCCGGTGGTCCTTTGGGCAGTTGGTGGTGGCTTCGACCCCCCGACCCTCCGAGAGCAGTGCACGGCGGGGGTATCCAAACTGTGGTCTCTGGTGGACCTCGGCCAACTGAAGAAGGCCCAGAGATTGGATACTGGTCCCGACGTGCACCCCCTGATGGCGTTGACCCCCGATCCACCGACAGCAAAGCACGGCGGGGATATCCAAACTGTGGTCTCTGGTGGACCTCGGCCAACTGAAGAAGGCCCAGAATTTGGATATCGTCCCGACGTGCAATCACTGACTGCCCCCGAGCCGGTCGATCGCGGGGTTTATATGGTAAACCCTTATCGCGGCCCGGACTTCTTGAGACTACTTCACCGCTAGCTTGGCGTCCTTTCCCACTTCAGGGCGGTATGACACGTGGGGCCCGCAAACAAATTCGTACTCATCCGCCCTGATCCCCTTAAGAGTCGATAGGAGTTATCCACTTAAGAAGCGATAACAGTTGTCGAAGCCATCCACACAACAGGAAGACTGCATCATCAGCGACCTCTGTGAATTCTTACCGAAAAAAACCTAAAACTTTTCTCAAAAGTTTGGGCAATGTATCCCAAATGGAAAAAAAACGATTTTCGGGGCCATTATGCCTATGCTACTACAGAGTGCCAAATCTGAGTCTACCGTCTTGATTAACTTATTCTACCATATTTTTCTTTCCTCTGATTCTACAGAGAACCTTGTCATTGCTACCTTTACCTGTCCACAGTGTTTCAAAATTCCTGAAACACCACATTTCAAATGATTCAAGTCTTCTCTTCTCTTCTACTCCTATTTTCTATGTTTAGCAGCCATATAGTGCTATGCTCTATATACGTAAGTATTTAGGAACCTTATCCTTGTTTTCATTTTGATTTCTTTGGCTGTCAGCAATTTATATTTATTGCTAAATGGAACCTTTCCTTGCCCTTAAAATATCTCTCCTGCTTTGACCACCCTTTGCGATCTTGTTACCCAGCTAGGTGAACTCTTCCACTTCTTCTATCTTCTGGCCATTCAATGATACCCTTGCATTGCCCTGTCCATATTTGCTACATACCATAACTTTAGTTTTTTATATTTATTTTAAAATTATACTCCTTGCTTAGAATGTCTTTTGTTACTTGCAGATGTATCTTCCTTCCGCTTAAATAATATTTCTTTTAATGTCTGTTGATACAACTTTGAGGTCTCTGTATGCTCTAGTTTATCAATTTTCTTTCTTTTGTGTTCTGGAGTTTTTAAATATTAGAACATATTGTGTCATCATCAAGTTATGATCACTAACTGCATCCACTGCAGGATAGCTTCTGCAATCTTTACACTGACTTCTATACATATTTTTTTATCATTATATAATTAGTTTGAAGTCTTCTCTTTTCTCCATGCATTTTCTATGTATAAAGTCTTCTAACGTGGTGGTGGAAAAAGGTTTTTGCTATATTATATTATACACCTTATTTTTCAGGCAGAATCCAATCAGTCCGTCACCTCTTTCACTTCTTTTTCCCAAGTTCATAATCAGCTAATAAAGTTCCCTTCACCCATAGTGGCATTCATGTCTCCGATAATAATCAAGTTCTCATCTCCTTTAATATCTTTTACCACATCTTCTACTTCTTTATTTGGTTGCTAAAAAAATCTTGACTTTGTTTAGCTTGTTATCTTAGAAATCATTTAGATGACAACATTTTCCATGTTTTTGAGAACAAATCCTTCATTTGTGATGACTCATGTTAGGTCTGCGACAAAGAGAGAAAAAAAGGTGAGGGGAAGTAGATGCAAGGAAGGATAAGAGGAAGAAAGTAGAAAGGAAAGTAAGCAATTGGCAATCAGTGGCTCAAGACATTTGAATTAGATAATGAATGCATATTGAATTTCCTGATATTGTATAATTTGTGATCACTGATAATGTGGGAGGATATTTCATCGGTATGACTTCATGAAATTATTCCTGTTTTATTTTGATTTTGTTGAATTAAATGTTGGAAAATCTCTGAGTTCCAAGAGTTCCTCTACTTGCATCAGACTGTCAAAGAATTCCCCTCCAAAAGGGAAATGTTTAAAAGAATCTGAGGGTTCACACAGTAGATTCTTGTGTGATGGCTGTATTCGTTGGCAAAGGATAGAAGGACCATCACACATTATTTGATATTTTATTCATAAAGTCTTCTTTAATCTATTTATAGAGAAGAAGGTTACATTGCTAGTAAAAATATATTGCTGAATTAAAATCTCTAACATTTACTAATGTTTTCCTTATCATCAGCTCTCCTGCCCTATACAATTCTTATGGGCCTATCCTTCCCATCTGTAGAGGGGACAATCACCTTAGTCATTAACTTAACTGATTTTCTATTACCACAAATTGAACATTTTTTGTTTTTTGTCCAAATTGTCACAATTTTTAATCCAAAACTATATTACATTACCAAAGTAAGAATCTTTATTCAATCTCCTTTCTTTTTATACTTGTCTCGATTTTGTAGGACCATTATTTCTAAATGAATTTTGCAAAACAAAACAGTCTGAAAATGATCA
This sequence comes from Pachydiplax longipennis, assembly GCA_036926295.1. Taxonomy (NCBI): domain Eukaryota; kingdom Metazoa; phylum Arthropoda; class Insecta; order Odonata; family Libellulidae; genus Pachydiplax; species Pachydiplax longipennis. The sequence goes on from JAVFKF010000066.1 coordinate 123,913, forward strand.
AAATTTACTTTATGAGCATTTCTTACAAGAATATTTATATGAGTCATTAAGAGTCAAACCCATGATACTGTGGGGGAAAAAATAGTATGGGTTCCATGGGACTTTCCATATTCCATGGGACTTCTATCATATTTCAAGTTTCATAATTCGATTATGATGGGAGATATTTTGTTCCTTTGTGAATTTTATCTGGATACTTTTATAATCATATTTCATTTCTTTAAAAATTTGTTCCTGGTTGTACTGTCTTCAAGTGACTACTTTGGTACTTTTTCTTTTCTGTCATATAGTAGAAGAGTAAAAAGCAATACACACAGTAGGTTTTATGTAACCAGCAAGAAAATACTGATTAATTATAGAAAAATATTTCAAATTGAGCTAATCAATTTTTTTAAATCCCAATAATTGGTAATATTTTAAAATTTTCCTACAGCTGAAAGTCTAAATAACTGAATTTCAGGCACTGAAAAACCAATAATTTTGAAGTCCTGCTCAATTGTAATTTTTTAAGAGGGAACATGAATTGATACTAAGGCCACTAAACCAAGGCATTATGAGTTAATCTTGAAATATAATAGAAAATAAAATACTTAATGAAAGGTGATGGTCCAGTTCTTCTGCACAACAACCAAATTGCATACATATGACTAATTTGAGATACAAACAAGTGCTTACGAGACACAGGAATTCTCCAAGTGCCCCCAAAACCATCGGGTGCAATTCCTCGCAAAAAGGTTATCACCCGCGTGGTCGCCAGTTTTCAAAAGTGCCCAATGCGCATTTCAAGAACTAAGCTCCAATCATCAAGGATGCTGAATGAGAAGAAAGTGTGGAGTGAGAGGTATTTGTAACTGTTTGTCTTGGGAGGGGTTTTTGGGGTGGGGTTTCTTGGTGTGACGTACAGGAAGAAGGTGGGGAACGGAAATTCTGGGATCAAGTCCTTTTAAGAAGTGGTATCCAAAAGAGAGTATAATGAAGAAGTTGGGATGGAACTGTTGTCAGCATTCATAAGTTTTCCTTTGTTTCGATGTATGAAAATGCTCTCATAAGCCTTGTAGTTTTTAGATTTTCTGTATCAATTTCTTTAATCTTTAGTTGTCTAAATTAATCCTCTGATTGTGTTCTTTTAAGTGTGGCGCAGTGCTAGATTTATTAATTTAGTTACGTCTGAAGTGAGCTAAGTGTTCTTCGAATCTATTTTCTATTTTGCATTTTGATTGCCCCAGGTATACTATATCACAATCTTGGCATGAAATTTCATAAATGCCAGATTTGTGTATTGGTGCAGTAGTGTCTTTGTGGTTATGAAGGAGGTTGGATAGTGTGTTACTATCAGCAAACATCGGAGTAAAATTAAACTTGGAGAATATGTTTTTCAATCTGTTGCTGGTTCCCAGGGCATAGAAAAGTTTTATGAAGTTGTGTTTTTTGTCTTGAGTTGAGGTCAGATGACACTTCTCTCAAAAGGTTTGAAATATACTCTTCCTTACAAAATACCCCAGATGTAAGAAATTATCGCATATATAGAATCCCAAATAAAATTCCTACGAGAAAGCTCCAAAAACACCATCAGAAATTTATCTCTTAAACAGATCAGAAAAAAATTGGAAGAAAAAAATAGAAAATTTACTAACACAAAAAAATCCAACAAGAAAGAACACAACATTGTTAAAACACCTAATTAAAAAGATTGCCTTTACCTTAAAGCTGACAAAGGAAACAAAGTAGTCATCATTGACAAAAAACAATATTTTGAAAAAGTCACATCCACCTTAAACGAAGGCCCTTATGAATCTTTTTCAAAAAACCCCCTCAATCACCTCACATCCACTAAAGTTACTCTTAAAATTTGCGGAAGTCTCATCATTAATCCTATAACTATAAAACTCCATATATCCAATCCAACATTTCCAAAAATGTATTGCCTCCTCAAAATACACAAGAAAGATATCCCTCATAGACCAATCACATCATCCATAAATTCCCCCACTTACAACTTATTCCAATGGCTTAACCAACAGTTCAAACAATGGCACCTAGATCAACAATCCAACATTAAAAACACAAATCATTTAGTAGACCTTCTTAAAAATGTCTCTACACAGAACATGACATCTTAATTACCTTCAAGGTTAAGTGTCTTTTTCCTAGCATCCCTTTAGATATTACCTATCAATTCCTTAAAGATTAGTTGTCAAAACAGAACCTATCCCCCAAAGTAATCAAAGAATATATCCTATTAACAAAGACATACATGAACCAAAATTTCATTTAAATCAAAGGAAAATTTTACAAACAAACTAATGGAACCGCAATGAGGAACTGCCTGTCTCCCTTCCTCTCTAATTAATTCATGACTTATTTGAAAAACATTGAAAAGAAAAATCAGCTATTTCCCTAAAATCTGGTTCAGATACATATATGACATTTTTGCAATTTTCGATACTTCAAAATGCAACACAAAGGATTTCTTAGAAAAACTTAATGAATAATTGGAGTCCATCAAATTCACTGCCAAAGAAGAAACAAATGGCACAATACCCTTCATAGATTTAAAAATAACCAGAACACAAAATAAAGTAATATGCTTGCATACTGCAAGCTAATTGGTACATATTTAACAATAAGTTCCCCTTACGGGTATCATCTTCGAAGCTTATCCAGCAAAATTCTTAACAATTGCCGCAATACATTTCTTACGTGAGAAATTATCATCTATGTGGCATCGAACTCACGGCCATATGCAACCTTTCTTCCACTGGTTCTATAGAAAACTAATTCAAACGCAAATCCTGTGATTTTGAATAGTCTCCTGCATAGAGAAAGGCCTCAAAACAATTTTTAAAAAAATTAGTGTAAATGACCGGCTGGCGACGAACACTGGACCCGTTCGTGGGAGACAATGGCATGGAAATGTTAGATAAGTGCCAATCTCACGTGTTTCAAAGTTTCAATTCAGTATCTTATCGGGAAGGTCCTAAAATGAGATTCCGTTATTTCCGCTTGAAATGCATGGTAGAATCGGAATGACGCTCTAGCATCGAACCAAGGACCACTAGAGAAGCAGTGGACATCATGAAAGAATCTTCTCAAATGCCTCTGTCACCATTCTTGGTATTATCTTTCCAGCTTATCGGGAAGGCATTTAAAAAAATCGTCCAAAATTTCATATTTGCAATCTGTTTTGAGACCGTTCTCGATGCGATAGAGCAATCAAAATTACGGTGTTTGCAGATGAGATGGTCTTCCATTGTATCAAATGAAGAAATTTTAGCAAATGAGAGTGTGTTCGACGCCAGGTGGGTTGGAAATGCTTCCGTAAGAAATGCATTGGTGAAATCTTGGATGATTATTTTAAAATCCTTCCCGATAAGTTGGAAAGATAAAACCCGGAATGGTGACAGAGGCGTTTGAGAACATTCTTTCATGTTATTCGCCGTTTCTACAGTGGTCCTTGGTTCGATGCAAGAGTGTCATTCCGATTCTACCATGCATTTCAAACGGGAATAACGGAATCTTATTTTATGACCTTCCCGATAAGATACTGAATTGAAACTTTGAAACACGTCAGAGTGGCGCTTATCTATAATTCGTATGCCATTGTCTCTCACAAATGGGTCCTGTGTTTGACGCCAGGCGGTCATTTACACTAATTTTTTAAAAATTGTTTTGAGGCTTTTCTCTATGCAGGAGACCATTCAAAATCACAGCTTTTGCATATGAAGTAGTTTTCTATAGAACCAGTGGAAGAAAGGTTACATATGACTGTGAGTTCGATGCCAGATGGATGAATAATTCTCACGTGCGAAATGCATTGCAGCAATTTTTAAGAATTTTGATGGATAAGCTTCGAAGATGACACCCGTAAGGGGAACTTATTGTTAAATATGTACCAATTAGCTTGCAGTATGCAAGCAACTTTTACTCGTATATATATAGGTATATCCGGAGAGTTAGCTATATATAATAGATATATAGATATAGGGGATACGAATTCTGACCATGTTCCACAAGCGCCGTCCATGTCAGATTTTTAGGACGTACTTGCCCCACACTCTAGATGCCAGAATAATGCAGACATCGACGCTAGGTGTCATGGGTTCGATGCCAGACGGTCCCAAAAATCGCAATTTTCCCATAAGAATGCATTGCGCGGAATTTTGAAAATTTTTTTGAGGCACTTATCGTTAAGATAGAGTAATCAAAATCTCGGAGGTTGAAGTTGAGGTAGTCTTCTATAATACGAATGGAAGAAATGTTACAAAATGACCGTGAGTTCGACGCCAGGTGGGTCCGAAATGCCTCCGTAAGAAATGCATTGCTGATATCATGGACGATTTTTTTAAATGCCTTCCCGATAAGCTGGAAAGATAAAACCCGGAATGGTGACAGAGGCGTTTGAAAACATTCTATCAACAGGTTTACCGTTTCTCTAGTGGTCCTTGGTTCGATGCAAGAGTGTCATTCCGATTCTACCATGCATTTCAAACGGGAATAACGGAATCTTATTTTATGACCTTCCCGATAAGATACTGAATTGAAACTTTGAAACACGTTAGAGTGGCACTTATCTAAGATTCGTATGCCATTGTCTCTCACAATCGGGTCCTGTGTTCGACGCCAGGCGGTCTTTCGCGCGAATTTTCGAAAATTGTTTTGAGTCCTTACTCGGAGCGATAGAACAGTGAAATCACGGAGGTTGGATATGCTGTGGTTATCTATTGTACTAGCTGAAGAAATGTTACCAAACGACCGTGAGTTCGACGCCATGTGTGTGTAAAATTCTCCGTTATAAAATGTATGGCGGTCAATTTTGACAATTATTTTTAAAGCTTATCCGATAACCGGGAATGATATAATATGGGATGCACATAGAGACATGCCATATGTTTCATATACGCTGTTCGCCGTTCCTCTGAGGGTTCTTGGTTCGATGCCTGAGCGTCATTTATACTCTACCATGTATTTCAAAGAGGGATAGCGTAGTCATATTCTAAGACCTTCCCGATAAGATATTGAATTGAAACTTTGGAACAGGTTAGAATGGCACTTATCTAATATTAATATGCAATTGTTTCGCACGATTGGGTCCTTAGTTCGACGCCAGGCGATCTTTTGCGCGAAGTTTTGAACATTGTTTTGAGGCCATTCTTGGTACGATACTGCATTCAACTGATAGCTTGCAGTATGCAAGCAACTTTTACTCGTATATCTATTATATATAGCTAACTCTCCGGATATACCTATATATATATATATATATATATATATATATATATATATTTATAGGGGATACGAATTCTGACCATGTTCCACAAGCGCTGTCGACGTCAGATTTTTACGACGTACTGGCCCTACACTCTAGATGCCAGAATAATGCAGACATCGACGCTAGCTATCATGGGTTCGATGCCAGAAATTCCCAAAAATCGCAATTTTCCCATAAGAATGCATTGCGCGGATTTTTGAAAATTATTTTGAGGCACTTATCGTTAAGATAGAGGAACCAAAATCTCGAAGGTTGAAGCTGAGGTAGTCTTACATAGTTCTTATGGAAGAAATGTTACCAATGGCCGTGAGATCGACTCCAGGTGGGTCCGAAATTCTTCCATAAGAAATGCATTACTGCAATTTTTGAAATTTTTTTTCAATGCCTTCCCGATAAGCTGGAAAGATCAAACCCCGTGTGGCGACGGATGAGTTTGAACATATTCTTCCATGAATTTCACAAGTCTTCTAGTGGTCCTTGGTTCGATGCAAGAGGGTCATTCCGATTCCACCATGCATTTCAAAGGGGGAAAACGGAATCTTATTTTAGGACCTTCCCGATAAGATATTGGATCGAAACTTTGGAACAAGTCATAATGGCACTTATCTAATATTAATTCGCTATTTTATCTCACAGAAGGGTCCTGAGTTCGACGCTAGGCGGTCATTTGCGCGAATTTTTGCAATCTGTTTTGAGACCGTTCTCGATGCGATAGAGCAATCAAAATCACGGTGTTTTTAGATGAGATGGTTTTCCATAGTACTAAAGGAAGAAATGTTACCAAATGTCCGTGTGTTCGACGCCAGGTGGTTCCGAAATGCTTCCGTAAGAAATGCATTGCTGCAATTTTTGAAATTTTTTTTCGATGCCTTACCGATAAGCTGGAAAGATAAAACCCGGAATGGTGACAGAGTCGTTTGATAGCATTCTTTCTTGAATTTCACCGTTCGTCTAGTGGTCCTTGGTTCGATGCAAGAGTGTCATTCCGAATCTACCATGCATTTCAAACGGGAATAACGGAATCTTATTTTATGACCTTCCCGATAAGATACTGAATTGAAACTTTGAAACACGTCACAGTGGCACTTCTCTAACATTCATATGCCATTGTCTCTCACGAACGGGTCCTTTGTTCGACGCCAGGCGGTCATTTACGCAAATTTTTAAAAATTGTTTTGAGGCCTTTCTCTATGCAGGAGACTTTTCAAAATCACAGCGTTTGCGTTTGAAGTAGTTTCCTATAGAACCAGTGGAAGAAAGGTTACATATGACCGTGAGTTCGATGCCAGATGGATGAAAAATTCTCACGTTCGAAATGCATTGCGGCAATTTTTAAGATTTTTGCTGGATAAGCTTCGAAAATGATACCCGTAAGGGAAACTTATAGTAAATTTTCACCAATTAGCTTGCAGTATGCAAGCAACTTTTACTCGTATATATATATATCTATTATATATAGCTAACTCTCCGCATATACCTATATATTTATAGGGGATACGAATTCTGACCATGTTCCACAAGCGCCGTCGACGTCAGAATTTTTCGACGTACTGGCCCCACCCTGTAGATGCCAGAATAATTCAGACATCGACGCTAGCTATCATGGGTTCGATACCAGAATGTCCCAAAAATCGCAATTTTCCCATGAGAATGCATTGCGTGGATTTTTGAAAATTATTTTGAGGCACTTATCGTTAAGATAGAGGAACCAAAATCTCGAAGGTTGAAGCTGAGGTAGTCTTACATAGTTCTTATGGAAGAAATGTTACCAATGGCCGTGTGTTCGATGCCAGATGGGTCCGAAATGATTCCGTAAGAAATGCATTGGTGAAATCTTGGACGATTTTTTTTAAATGCCTTCCCGATAAGCTGGAAGGATAAAACCCCGTGTGGCGACGGAGGCGTTTGAGAACATTCTTTCATGAATTACACAGTTCGTCTAGTGGTCCTTGGTTCGACGCAAGGGGGTAATTCCGATTCCACCATGCATTTCAAAGGGGGATAGCGTAATCTTATTTTAGGACCTTCCCGATAAGATATTGAATTGAAACTTTGAAACACGTCAGAGTGGCACTTATCTAATATTAATATGCAATTTTGTCGCACGATCGGTACCTTAGTTCGACGCCAGGCGGTCTTTTGCGCGAAGTTTTCAAAATTGTTTTAGGCATTACTTGGTACGATACTGCATTCAACTGATAGCTTGCAGTATGCAAGGAACTTTTACTCGTAATATAAATAAGCAGTGAAATGTTCATTATATTGTTAATGGATTCAAGTTAGGCTTTAGTTAAAAAAAATATGAATAGTAATGTAAAATTCGCACCTCATCTTCGTCTTCATCATCCTCTTGAAAAAATAGTGCTGCCAGTTCTGCATGCAATGAATATCGGCTCTCTGGTGTAGCGAGATACCTTCTTATAGAGACTTCTGATAGTACATGATGGCTCCATCCTATTACAATTCTGCCACTTTGAATCCTCTCAAACAAAAGAGGACCTAGCAATGCAGAAAATCTTTAAATTAGCCTTTGGAAAAATAATTGATCAAACGAAAATATTACAATATTCCTTAACCTATTGACTGCCAATAATGAGTTATTTCCTCAAACTCCATGACATTTCACTTATGTATTTTGTTTTATAACTAAATGAAACTTAATTAATATTCAAAATATATAAAGAAAATATGTATACATTTTGAATTGTTGAAAACATTTAAAAATTTAACATTTCAAATCATAATTTTTAAATAAAAAAAATTGCACTAAAGATTATATTCCATGGAATGCCTTGTAGCCAATGTGTAAACATAATGTATTACATTTTAATTAATTAATTTACGGTATTATTATATGCTATTTCAGATATTGAATCTACATTTTGTTTATTTAATATATCCTTTGACTGATTTTTATATTTATATCCATTTTTATGTATATTCTGTTATAAAAACTTAATAAGTTGCATATTATGTTATTAATAATGGTTTAAAATATAATAAATATAACCTTAAAATTATTTGTTTCCTTAATTTATGTATTAGAAACTAAATTAATGTGCAATGATTACTTTATTTATAGAGGTAGACAAGAAAAATGCGTTTTAGTAGTAAAGTTAAAAGAGTTACTTTCCAAGTGGAATCAACTGTAGGGGCAATATTGCAGCTTAGTTATGAAATAAGGAAATTGAATAAATATAAACATAAAATAAGTTTTAATTGACAATTCATACCTGCAAAAGATTTAAATTGCACCTACAAGATCAAACTTGGTGTCATTACAAAAAAGTGTGAAGTTGGGGTTATTGCCCTTCAGAAGATGGGGCTCAGATTCAATTTATCATTGGTGATAAATCCATCATTGGATATATTACAGAAGGAGTTAATGGTAGAAAGAGTATTCTCATGATAATTTATTGATTACGTTGTTCAGAATATTTCATATTCTCACAGATAATTTTCTGATACAGTATTGAAATGAATGATGGAATGAAGGTGAAAAGAACGACTTATTTTGTATGCTAGAGGCTGGAGATTTAAGTTCATAATGTTGAATGAATTAAGTGAGGAAACAAGAAATTCCTCAGATTGATTATTTAAGATATAGGTAATTATCAGTTTTAAATATAATGGCACAGAATCAAAAACAAATGAGCTGAAATGTGCTTATAAAAGGAAGCATCCTTTGGAGATGAGACCAATTGAATCTTACTTGAAAAATGGATGTACTTCCTACCAATGCTCAAACTGATATTACACCAATGAAATGTCCTTAGTGTTAAGAAGCTAAGATGAGGCATGGAGTGATGCAGGATTATCCCTACCACAATTCAATACTATGCAGGAAGAAAGATGGGGGAAATTAGTGGAATATGGATAAACAGACAGATGTGTTACAATTTTTTAGATGATGGTGTTGGTTTCAGCTGATAGTGAAGAATGCCTATCAAACATGTTCAGAGAGAGTCATTCTCAGCATTGGATATAATATGAACATCAATAAGGAAAAGCAAAAGATGAGCATGAGTGGGAAAAAAGTCAAACTTACACCAAAGATTGAAACAGAACTGGAGTGGAAGTGTGTACTTGGATCCAAAATCATATCAAATGGTGACATCATTAGTAGGATTACTTAGGCTGAGGTGACTTTTATTTCCTTCCATAGGCTCCTCACATTCATCAATATCAACTTTAGTATTAGAATCACCTACTCAAGACCTTTTTATGGAGTGTGTTATTTTATGGAATAAAGGCATGGACTCTTGGATTAAAGAAAAGAGGCATTTGTGCCACTAGAGAATACTTGAGATATCGTGGGTAAACAGGGTATCTTAGGTACAAGTGCAGAAGAACATAATGAGGAGGATATAGGAATAGGCCACATCTTAAAGGACTATCAACAACTATACTGGAAGGCTCAATCAAGGCAAGAGGCAGATCTACGAAGGGATACATTAACCCTTCCATTGCAGGAGCTACTTTCTACTGCTCATTTCTCCTACAACTGTGTGCAGATAAAGTAACGGAAGTATTTTATTTCTTGAACAGGCTAGTGGTAGCAGATATAGACCCTCATAATCTGGGTAGACCTTACTCCTAATGGTTTGATCATTACAGTTGAGAAATTAAAATACTTGTGTATTTGATATGCGAATGCCAAGTATTATTTATTAAATAAGAATTTTTGATTCAATATGCAGTTCAGAATTTCTTCTTGACAGTTTGCTGATTATTTTTATACCAAACAATATATATTATAATATTATTATAGATAATAAAACACACTCACGGGCAGCCAAAATACAGAAACAAGTGAGGAAAAACTTAAGAGGGGGTTAAGATGGAATCTGTTTAACTTGGGTTTTCCTAGATAAGGGAAAACTCTTTTGAGATATTTCCAGAATAATAAAAAGGAACGAGTTTCAGTTTTTTCTGCAGTTGCCTTAACAAAATATACAAGTATGTTTCCACAGTTTAAAGGTTAAATGGATTGAGGAGGATCTACTTAGGGTTAAAAGGACTGGTGCAAAATTGGGAGGAAAGGAGATGGAAAACAACTGCGGTGAATCACTCACAGATTGCTGACTGAAGAGTAGAGAAGTTTTTATGTATCTGATGGGATATCTAATAATAGAAAGTAATGTTAAGTAAGTAAAATATCTAATAATAGAAATTAAAATCTCTCCTACTTACTTAGAAAATGTATAATTGTGCCATATGCTATTTAAAATTTCCATTTCTAATATATCATGTTTGTAGACAGAGGCTGGTCTTTTTTTAATTATTTAATGTTGCCAGAATTATTCAAATGGATTAGAATTAATTGTTACTGCAGGAATTAACTAATTATTAGTAAGAGCTGCAGGAAATTATTAAACATTTCTAACTCACAACTTTGAAATTTTAAAAGTTGCATTTCTTAAATATAAATACGAATAAAATTAAGCAGTAGTAATAATACTAACTATTTTGAATATAGGCTCTATCTAGACATTTTTATATAATTTTTGAAGTTATAGGTTAATGAAGATGAAATACGATAAAAATATCATATTCAGAGGAGTTTATTGCGAGAAAATAAAGTTACACTTGATTATAAATATATTAAATAAAAGATGAAAGAAAACAAATAAAGAAAATTTATTAAATATGGACAAAGAAATACAGTCGAATGAGTCAGAATCAGCCACACACACACACACACATATACATATATATATATATATATATATATATATATATATATATATATATATATATATATATATATATATATATATATATGACTTAAATGTTGAGTAAACTAGTAGTAGAAGTAATAAATATAAATGGAGATGGAATGTGAATGTAGAGAAGATGAAGTATATGGTGATTGAAGGTAAAGGATACTGAACTGGAAATTGGAAGAATAAAATACTTCAGTGAATATATCTTGTACTTACAGTAAATGAATAAAGGAAAGATGACATAGAGAAGAAAAATGGTAAAGGGAAAAATATGATTAAAGCACTACATTCAGCCCTGTGGAATTAGCAAAAAGAACAAAGAAAGATATATTTAAAACTTTGAGGGAGGTAATGACATATTTGTAATAAATAATGGGTATTCAAAAAAAACAGTTGACAATAAATATTCTCAGCATAACTGTCACACTGAAGGAGATGTTGTGGTTTAACTTACATTAGAAGAAAAGATTGTGTTGGAAATTAAAACATTTGGTAAGATGGAATTTGAAAACACAACTGTAGGCACAATAAATGAAAAAAATTAAAATGGCATCTAAGAAGAATCTCTGTGACAAGAATATCAATAAAACATTGAAGTCCATTAGAAAAATAGACCAGGAGATGCAAACGTTGGGATGGAAATGAAAATGAGAAACCCTTAAAGCAAGAGATTTGAATGATAAGGAATATTTGAGAGAATCGGCATATACTTGTCATATACACATTATTAAGATGCTCTCACTATCCTGCTTATATGCTATTTTCTTCTGGTGCCTTTCACATCAAGAATGTGGTAAAAATACTGCTTTAAAATGCTCTGCCTCTCATCCCCAGATGCACTTTAGCACTTGCCTCATTTGATAGAATAATTTTTTCACAATGTCAGTGTTGTCCCCTCAGCTTCACCTTATCTCTTATATGATTTATTTTGAATTTCTTCCTTCAAAAGACTGATATTATTAGAATAAAATTAAGATATCACTAGGTGAAACAATCTCCACTACCCTTGGTGGACCAGTAACTAAGATAGAGTAAGATCCTATTCATCACTTTTGTCTCTTGATTGAAGCAGAACATTAGGTTGAAAATTCGCTTGGAAGAGTTTCCTTTTGTTGTAATCACAAGCTGTAAAATATAAAAAATAAACCAGAAAGGGAGTTTAGTTTAGAAGAGACTGTGCTCTGTGGTTCACTACTGCTGTTCTAAAAAATTAGTTAATCTTCACTAATTCTCTATCTGATGATAACTGCTTCATTGTAGAGTGAAAATAATTTAAATTAAGAAACTAAGATGCTCTCTTTGTGAGGAAAGTTGATCACTATTCAAAAATATGATATACACAACTCGATTATAATGCCATCCCGCTTAAAACGCGGTTTTTGCTTGGTCCCCAAGAGAAGGACCTTTAACTTATTTTACTGTAATTCAAGATCATATATAATTTTTTTGCATTAGCAACATAATTGTGCAATCAATGTAACAGCGAGCCATTGTAAATGCATAGGGATATCGGTACATACTCATCGTCCGGCGAATGTAGCAGAGAGATGAGAAAGTGAAGTTGGCATTCGCCAGTTGCAGTGGCTCTTCCTCATTCCTGTTGGTGGGCATGGTCAGTTCGAGAATCTCTGTTTCGGTGAGGCCAAATTGGGTGGTAGAAAGAAGAGACGCAAGGCGAGCGATGGCTGCACCGCAAACCAAGTTCTCCATTGCTTCCAGACACGCCACAGCTAAATTCTCTAAAGACTCCCCTTCCTCCATTCTCTTCATCCTACTTTCGGGAAATTCGACATCAGAAAGGATAGAAGGAGAAAGAAGGAACTCGGCGGTCAATGAACTAAGAGATAAAGGTTCTCCAAGCGCCGAAATAGCGGCGACCGTCTAAGGGCGATTACCGGGAAACGGATAATCGTTTAGCGGTCCCACCGCTAAACGATTATCCGTTTCCCGGTAATCGCCCTTAGACGGTCGCCGCTATTTCGGCGCTTGGAGAACCTTTATCTCTTAGATCAGAAAGGATGTTCTCTGAGCACAATTCATGTCGCCCTTTAACGGAAAAATGGATTGATGTAAAATAAATAATATCAACTACAACATAATGTTTTAATGATAAAATATTCTTCAAATGTCGATAAGAAAAAGAGTGTAAACTGTACTTTGCGAAGTTTTTATTTAATAAAAGCGTCTAAAATTACTTCGAAATTTAAACTGGACGCAACGGCATGTTCGATGGGCAATGAAATTCCGTCAATCTTTTCAGATAAACATCGATGAAATCCATCGCTCATCGCATCCATGATATTAAAAACGTTTCCTTGGTAAACAATATCGAGGACCTATCTGTAATTTTGAAAAAGCTCACCACAATGAGACCCAGGATGGAATCTCAATGCCGTAACTTAGTTGAATTTCTCGCGAGAAGGCCGCGGCAAGAGTCGTATTTTGGGTACGTAGGCTTATATATTTTTATATATTATATACATCTCCATTTGTGCTTGCAGAAATATCGATAAAAGAATAAAGAATCACTATGTGATTCATTCCTGTGCGTTGTTTACTAAGCAACAAATTCCAACAAGTGAGGGGACTCACCCGACGGAATTAAGGAAGGTGAGAAATCTGCCGGTGAGCGGTGCATTTCCACTGAGGGTGAAGAGGCATTCTGGTGCAGATAGTCTTTCTTTTTGCATGGGGGTCAGTTTGAGTGCATCTGGGCTGAGAGTGGACGTAGCGACCAGGAGGACATTCGAAGGTAAGGAGACTGGAAGCCAGGCCAACGCAGCCACGATGTCCGACTCGGTGGGCTGCAGGGCGTGCAGATCGTCCAGCAGAAGTAAGATGAGTGGTGGAGGCCATTGAGGCTGAGTCACCGCCGCCGTCTCCGCACTGAAAATATTCCGTACTATCAATTGATATTTTAGTTATAAAAATTTCTCGATAAGAAAAAGAATGTAAATGTACTTTGCGAAGTTTTTATTTGATAAAAGCGTCTAAAATTACTTCGAAATTTAAACTGGACGCAACGGCATGTTCGATGGGCAATAAATTTCCGTCAATCTTTTCCGAGAAATTGTAGAACGTTAATAGTATATGATATTTCCTCTAAAAAAGAAGTTTCTCCGGTCAAAACAGAAAGAGTTGACTGAATCTTAAGCGGAATATATCCCTTAGAAAGGTTTTTTGCTGATGGGCCATGTGTTGGTATCTTTTATGCGTTGAAAATACTAACTGCAGCAGCAGTTAGTATGGCAAATCAGAACCTTAAGACTGATTTACGTATTGCATATAAATTCCAGGTTTCCTATACTTGCATATTGCAGGTTTACACGTTAGCACCTGGTTTATTTACATTTACATTTATAACCCGCGAGCCGCCGTATGACGTATGTCAGGGGGTGTGAAAACAACCACAACAGGATTTCCAATGTTACTGTAATGATTTTCAGAACTATGCGCTAGGTGAAAGTGAGACTAATGATTAATGATCGCTGATTCCGTTTCTGAATGCCTCAAGTAAGCTATATAACCCGAATTGTTTGAATGGTGCATAATATGTATATTAATTAAAAGAAAAATCACTATCAATAATTATGAATGATGGGTAAGGGAGTCATGGAATAACACGTTAAAAATAGAAACCAACGGATGGTAACCGGACTTACATGAGAATATTCCTCTAATTCTCATGATTCATACGTTAGCTGTTAAAATATTCTTTTTTCTATATGTAATCATTTACTCTAACATTCACTCCAAGGGACTTCGTAACATCCTTCATCCTAGACACATCATAATTCTCTACGAACTTTGCGAAGATGATTTTTAAATTTTTTTATAGTATTTTTAAATGGTAATGCAAGGAAGATCATTCCAGTTCAAATAGGACCTTCGGAAAATCTGAACGATAACATAAAGTTGACAATGTTTGGGTGCATCATATCAGAATTAGTATCTCTATATTCTGCTTTTAAAGTGAATGGTATAAACTGTATTAGCTTATACTAAATAACTAATTCAACAACAAAAATGAAAAAATAAGTAATGCTGCCTAACGTCAATTTTTATCAATCAAGCTCTACGTCAATCATTGTTTACTTTATTTACATATATTTTTTTGTGCTTTATTTTGTCCCTACATTGAGCTAACAATTTCGTAGTTTGAAATAACTTGAGAAATGAACAATGAACTAGAGAAATGCCATCTAATATTTATTCCTTACTCTTACGAGAACCAAATCGTTTAACTTCTCTTACAACATCTATAATACAAAGTTGATAGAGCGTTGAAGATGATCTTACTACATCGACTAAAGTTTCTATTATCATGTCACTAAAATATGAATTGAAACGTAAATATGGAATTTTAGATACTCCGCATATTCAGTGTCGCAGAAACTTGAAGTTTACATGCCGATTACAGATAAATTACATCTCTAAAGTTAGGTAAGATTTAGAATAAACCATTGTCTTGCATAGATAGTAATACTAATGTTAGCTATTTCTATCAGTTTGAAAAGACCTCGGAATCTCTTTCCAAAATAAATTGTTGATAAGAAGATGATTTAGGTACTGGCTTAGTGAACTACTCAAACTTTCTTATAAATTTAAAAGAAGGTTGCTACAAAACATCGAACATCACTATTGTATATAATTTCGGAAATTTATCCTGGGAATGAACAGGCATCAGAAGGAAATTTCTGAAAGTATGGTAAGCCATCGACATTATATCCTGTATATTGGAATGTTAACCATGAGAGATCTCATGCGAATTGTTTGAGGCCGTTCTCGATGCGACTGAGCAATCAAAATCTCGGTGTTTGCAGATGAGATGGTCTTCCATCGTACCAAAGGAAGAAATGTTAGCAAATGTCCGAGTGTTCGACGCCAGGTTGGTCCGAAAGGCTTCCGTAAGAAATGCATTGCTGATATCATGGACGATTTTTTAAAATGCCTTCCCGATAAACTGGAAAGATAAAACCCGGAATGGTGACAGAGGCATTTGAGAAGATTTTTTCATGTTATTCGCCGTTTCTGCAGTGGTCCTTGGTTCGATGCAAGAGCGTAATTCCGATTTCACCATGCATTTCAAACGGGGAAAACGGAATCTCATTTTGGGACCTTCCCGATAAGATATTGGATCGAAACTTTGGAACAAGTGAGGATGGCACTCATCTAATATTAATTCGCTATTTTCTCTCACTGAACGGTCCTGAGTTCGACGCTAGGCGGTCTTTTGCGCGAATTTTCGAAAATTGTTTTCAGTACTTCCTCCGAGCCATAGATCAGTGAAATTCACGGAAGTTGGAGATGAGATGGTCTTTCATAGTACGAAAGGAAGAAATGCTACCAAATGACCGTGAATTCGACGCCAAGTGGGTGCAAAATTCTCCAGTATAAAATGCATGGCGGTCAATTTTTACAATTATTTTGAATGCATATCCGATTACCCGGAATGATATAAAATGGAATGTATATAGAGGCAATTCATATGTTTCAGATACGCTGTCCGCCCTTACTCTGACTGTTCTTGGTTCGATGCCAGAGCGTCATTTCTATTCTACCGTGTATTTCAAAGGGGGATAGCGTATTCTTATTATAGGACCTTCTTTATAAGATATTGAATTGAAACTTTGGAACAGCACAGAATGGCACTTATCTTATATTAATATGCAATTGTGTCGCACGATCGGGTTCTTAGTTCATCGCCAGGCGGTCTTTTGCGCGTAGTTTTGAACATTGTTTTGAGGCAATCCCTGGTACGATACTGCATTCAACTGGTAGTTTGCAGTATGCAAGCAACTTTTACTCGTAGTATATACGAGTACATTGTAGTTAACTCGTCGTAAGAAGGTTTTGAACGGAAACGATACGGATACGCTCCCTGTCTGAACGGACAGTATAAATCGACCTTAATATTGAAAGCGTTATCCTACTCCGTACGTGACTTATCGAAAGCCCGCTGTTGCCACACGGTCGTGACAAAACTACGCATATCCGTCAGCGGCTTAAAATGATATTTTTTATATCACACAGTTGCTTTGCGAGGACCAAAAGAGAGAACGTACCGGCGGATGAGTGCCTGGAACCATGTGTTGAGGTAAAGGGGGTCGAAGGATGCATCTTTTGGAAGGAACTCGGTGTGCAGGAGGATTGCGAGGTGTTGGCAAAGCAGTCGGAGGACCTCCAGAGAGTATGCAGAACGCGGAGTGGAGGCACAGAAACGCACCACCCGTAGAACTTGATCTTTTGCGAACCAGCCGTCGGCCAGTCGAGCGACGGTTGCGAGCAGAGAGCTCTTGCCGCTTCCCGGGGGCCCGCACACAAAGATGGGGCCGTGGCGAGGACCTGCATCCACCAGCATCTTCCGGATTCGCTCCACCTGATCGCTTCCCTCCCATCTCTTCTCTTTCAGATGCTCTCGGCACAGCGACAGGTGGCACGCTGCCTCTTCGAACACTTCCTGTAAGTACGTTCTTCCAATTTGATTCATACGGAATGGAATATATTACATAATTTAATGTCTATCCATGATTCATGGTAGGCTACATACAATTGAACACTTTGTCTATTCTTGGCGTAATTGAGGGACTGAGTTTTCTATTGCATTTCAATTATATATTTTATGAAAATAATCGAATTTTTACACCCGCAATTCATAGTTCAGCTCATCTTTGCTCTCATAACCACTGTTTGGGATACAGGACTCAATGCTAGATTCTTAAGATTAAATTTTAAATTTCACTTAAATGAACATTAAACCCTCTGGGCATTATTCCCATTTTGTTAACTAATCTCATGGATAATACTGTCAAAGGCCGGTGGGCCATTAGACTGATGGCCTTGAAGAGGAACAGTAATCGAGGAAAGAATGATGCTCATATCACATGTTGGAACTGTTATTTTCTTTAATAAATTCTTCCTTACCATGATGGTCTTGTTCTTGCTCTTCATGTCGGGCTCCTCCTCTAGTGCCTTGGAAACCATAACTCTGAGATGCTCTTTCACCGAACTACGGAAGCGATACAAATACGTCTCGTGATCCTCAGCATCTATGCCTCCATCTTTCCACTGAGCCCTGTAAATAGGACTTTATAAATAATTTTTATACTCACAAGTAACACAAAATAAGTCGATCAGTTAGCAAACAGCGATTTTCTGTTGACTGAGAAATTATTCCTCTATAATCCAGACAAAAGAAAACACTCATCAACTCCCAGCCGTACTTCTGCAGTGTACATAGATAGAAGGGGTGTCTAACGACCAAACCTCCCAAGAGATATATCAAATAGAGAACCCAGAGTCAAACCATTCTAAAGACATATGACCGAGACCGATGAAAACTGCCATATTAAAAACACAACAAATGTAAAATAGTATGAGCCCAAAATACTTAAGAAATAGATGAAAAAAGGTAAAATAGCCTCGGTCAAACGATGGTAAAAACTTAGACGTGCAGCTTCAAGTAAAGAAGCTATTGTCCGTTTCAAGCCAGTATTGTCTTATGGGAGAAAGGCAAAGCCTCGCGTGCCGGGTCTCCTTTACGCGGAGCTACGCTTTCGGACAGATATAATTAAGATTTGTAGTGTACATTGACCGATTCAAACTTAATTTCTGATGAAATTCGACTGAAAATAACTTTATCAACACAATAGTGAAATCTTTACGCTCTTATAGCAAGAACAACAAAGTTAAAAGCGAAAATTGAATGAATTGCCGAGTTTTCACCCGTGAACATTATTGAAACTGCCATTACTCTCTTACAATACAACGTAAAATGCTGATTTTTTCTGCCATCGCTCATTGCATCATCTATATGCATAAAAGTTACAGGAGATTAATTTTAGAGCAACCAAATCTTAGTAAAAATTTATTTAGTCGGAAAGTAACTCAAGAAAAAATTCGTCGTGCAGTCCAATTTATACGTCGCCTAAAACTTTATGGTTTCTCGCGTGAGGAAGAATTTGTCTCGAGAGAAATCGAGATAAATGTTGTAATTTTCATTTGCAGTTTGTTTCGATGCGATATCTTGAATAGAACTTGAGTTTTTGACTTTTATATGAAAGAGCGTAATTCGCTTCGCGCTTCGAATCGCCGACGCTTCGAAACCTCACAGCTGCGAACCGAAATCGAGGAAAACCGGCCGCAGTTGATAATAATTTAGTATGGCAATCGTTTATGGCAATTTACATTGAATTTTTTTCCCCAAGCGCTCCATACTGACTGGAATCTTGAAACGGAACTTAGAATTAAAATATAGTATTTCCAGAACCTAAGCGTGTGAAAGAAGCAAATATAATAATAATAATAAAACGACTTTATTAGAGGGCGAGATTGAGACTAGTAAGCCTCTTCTTACATCTAACCCTTATAATATGAAAGAAGTAAAGAGATAGATTATGGGTTTAAACAAAAGGAAATAATAAAGAGATTTGTTTGCGGGTTAAAAAAAACCTCCTGTAACCTAAACCTATAACCACCGAATAGAAAAATTTACAGGTTCAAAATACTTTGTCAAATTATTTAAAAGGGAATTAAAACAATAGCGAAGGTTATAAAAATAAAGTGAACGAGGAAATGCTTCACAAAGATAAATGAAACAGGAAGAATAAAACTGCAAATGTGCCAAATACGATAAAATTATTCCATAAGACGGACAAGTAATGACAAAGAATTCCACTTCCTCTTTTGATATTCATACAAATGCGAGTCTTCCCAAGAAGATGCGAACCTGAAAAAGGCTGACGGTACCGGGAATCGACCCAAGGTCTCCGAATTGCTGTACCGTTCTTCTGACCGATCCGACGAGCAATTTGGCCGCGATTATTAAAAGCGGATTTACTCCGTAAGACATTTACGCAGCAATTAAGAGCTCGTAAAAAGGGCTAATTGACGAACATTCCATATCGCAATAATAATGATAATTTATTAAACACATACAGGATACATTCCCACTAAGTTGTTTTATATTAAGCAAATAAAATTAAAGAAATCGAAAGGAAAAAGAAGAATCTGTGATATTATATACAAAAAGAGGGATAAGATGAAATTAAAGAAGGAGCTGGAAACGGGTGACAAAGAAAATAAAGGAGGAGGAAAGGGAGGATAGTAAAAACTTGTAATTAGGGTACTGAATTCTCCAGTTTCTTGTGGATCTGCGTTATTGAATCAAAGAAAAGTCCGAGTTCATTCTGGATACAAATAAATTTGCTTCCCTTGTGATTCGTGGGATTGGAGAAAACTTGTATGGGTTAACTCTGCTGTGGGGTTCATGAAACACAGGTGTGCTCCTTAACCTGCGTTGTGGCACAGACACCCCAAGGAGATTTGTTAACTGAGGACAGTCAATCTTGTCAGTGAAGACCTTTTTTGAGAAAAGGATATCAGCTGCCTTTCTCCTAAATTCAAGAAGGGGAAGATTTAGTTCCACTTGACGAACCGCTGGTTGAATTTTTTCGATGCAGCTCACTTGCTTCTTATGGTGGGGATTCCAAGATACACTATATATTCTATGACTGGCCTGACGATGCTGCAATAGGTTTTAACTACAGTTGGCAATGAAAAGTTTGTTCTGGAGTTCCTTTCAATAAAACCGAGGAGTCTATAAGCTTTATTGCTGATAATCTATATTGCAATAACATTTAATTATGATATAAGCCATTGCGATGATGTATCCTTTCTTACATATCCTTTATTCCATACATGCTGACCTTTGTTAGCCAAATTCGCGACTTTTTTTACTGAAAATTAACTGTGACTTTATTACCGATCACAGAATAATCTAAACTCCAGTCAAGAATAATCTTCTCCAGTTTCTTACAATTGGAAAGAAACTTCGCGTTATCAAGTAATAATATTTTTCTAAACCGAAAGAAAAAATTCTGCAAGTAATTAGTTGTTTATTAACTATATTTTATTTAAATGGTATCGACGAATAGACTTGTTTACTGACGAGAGATAGAGGCGATTCTCGGATGGCAGCGAAGCTCCGATGCGATCCCTGAAGGCCTTCAGGAGACTCTTGTCCTCTTGAGATGGCGGAGCATTCTCGAAATCTCTCACCACCGCCAAGATGCCCGGTTTCGTTGCGGATGGAGAGATACCTGAGTAACAAATGGATTATTATTACAGATAACCGCATATTGGATAGACGATATGATTCTCATATAGCAAGGAAGAAAAGTTGCTTGCATACTACAAACTACTTAGTAAATAGTTTACAAAAATATCCGATTACTATCTGTGAATGCTTGGAATTACATCCCACAGTCCACATGCCGAAATTTATATTTCTATCTTAAAAAAATTGCATATTGTATGGGAGAATTCAGACCGCCTGGGGTCGAACCCACAGCTATTTTGGAAAAGATAAATGTATATTAATATTAGATAGGTACAAATCTTACAGTTTCCAAAATTTTAGCTCAATATCGTATAGGAAAGGTCCTAAAATAAGATTCCGTTATTCCCCTTTAAAATGTAAGGTATGTACAATAGAAATGACGCTCGGCATCGAACCAAGAATCATTAGAGAAACGGTAAACCACAGATATGAAATACGAGTATATCTATGACTTCTGTTCACATTCCGGATTTTACATTTCTGTGTAATCGGGAAACGGTTCAAAAAATTCTTAAGAACTGCCGCAATGCATTTTAAAGGGGAGGATTTTGAATCCACCTGGCACCGAACCCACGCACATTTCGAGGTATTTCTTCATCTGATACTATAGAAGACCACGGGGTCTGCTACTTCCACGGTTTTGAATTCTCAGATTTACCGAGAAGTGCCTCAAAAAGTTTGTAATGAAATTCGCGAAATGTATTCTTAGGGGGAAAAAACGGATGTTTAGAGCCTTCTGCTATCAAACCCATAAAATCCCATAGTCGAATTCTGAATTATTCTGGCGGTTAGACGGTGTACGTCGTAAAAATTTCAACTCAATGACAATTTTTCGATCTTATTTTTTCCCGCTAGCAGGAAAAATTTAAAATTCTGTTGGTGAATAGCGCCATATATTGTAGGAACAGCTGTTTGTCGGTGATCTCAGTAAGCTGACATGGAAAGTGATTAAGAATGTTGCTACCTTCCTCCTGCGCTGGGAGACGAAAAAGTGCGGTCCTTCCCAAAAGTTCATCGGTTCCACTCCAGGGCATCTACTACTACATGAATACCCTGCAAGCCGCCTTTCGGCGTGTGGCAGGAGGTGTAAACACCAATCGATTGAGCTACTTTTTTAGCCTATTACTATCGCGTAATGTTCGCGGAAAGAATGAGTTCTTAAATCGACTAGTTATAGCGTCTATTTCTCTTATTTTGCTCTCATTGTCGGATCGGCCGAAGTAACAGGGGGGTCGCATAATATCAACTACGTCATGGGAAAACGTGCTTTCTCTAAATTTATTAAGGAGTCGCAACCTAGCTTCTAACCGCCTTTCTTTCAATGATGCCCAACCTGCACCTGAGAGCATCTTCGTGACGCTTACCTTTTTCTCGTAGCATTTTTTAACGAAACGTACCGCTTTGCGTTGAATTTTCTCAAGTTCGCGGGTACCCGTTTCATCCGCTGGGTCCCATATACTTGCCGCGTATTCGAGATGGGGCCTGACCAAGAAGAAATAACTTCGCTCTATAACTTTCTCTTCGCATCTACCGACAATACGCTTTATGAAGCATAGCTTTTCACTCCCTTTTTCGCAGAGTTTACGAATGTGAGTGCTCCAATTTAAATTATTGGTAAGAGTTATCCCAAGATACTCAACTGATTCTGCTACATTTATGACTATTCCATTTATTAAGTATGGTTAATTATGACGCAATTCTTTCTTTTCGAAGAAGTTAACTACGGAGCATTTACTCACATTGAGATCTAGTTCCCATTTTTCGCACCACTTTTGAATTGTTATTAAATCATTAGATAGAGAAACACGATCGTCATCGTTAGATATTTCTCTATACGAGTAAAATTTGCTTGCATACTGCAAGCTAATTGGTACCAATTTAACAATAAGTTCCCCTTACGGGTATCATCTTCGAAGCTTATCCAGCAAAATTCTTAACCATTGCCGCAATACATTTCTTACGTTAGAAATTTTCATCCATCTGGCATTGAACTCACGGTCATATGCAACCTTTCTTCCACTGGTTCTATAGAAAACTACTTCATACGCAAACGCTGTGATTTTGAATGGTCTCCTGCATAGAGAAAAGCCTCAAAACAATTTTTAAAAAATTAGTGTAAATGACCGCCTGGCGTCGAACACAGGACCCGTTCGCGAGAGACAATGGCATGGAAATGTTAGATAAGTGCCACTCTCACGTGTTTCAAAGTTTCAATTCAGTATCTTATCGGGAAGGTCCTAAAATGAGATTCCGTTCTTCCCGCTTGAAATGCATGGTAGAATCGGAATGACGCTCTAGCATCGAACCAAGTACCACTAGAGAAGCAGTGGACGTCATGAAAGAATCTTTACAAACGCCTCTGTCACCATTCCGGGTTTTATCTTTGAAGCTTATCGGGAAGGCATTTAAAAAATTCGTCCAAAATTTCATCAATCCATTTCTTACGGAATCATTTCGGACCCACCTGGCGTCGAACATACGGCCATTGGTAACATTTCTTCCTAAAGTACTATGTAAGACCATGTCATCTGCAAAGACTGTAATTTTGATTGCTCTATCTCATCGAGAACGGCCTCAAAACAGATTGCAAAAATACGCGCAAAAGACCGCCCAGCGTCGAACTCAGGACCCTTCCGTGAGAGAAGATAGCAAAATAATATTAGATAAGTGCCATCCTTACTTCTTCCAAAGTTTCGAATCAATATCTTATCGGGAAGGTCCCACGCCTCTGTCACCATTCCGGGTTTTATCTTTCCAGCTTATCGAGAAGGCATTTAAAAAAATCGTCAAAGCTTTCAGCAATGCATTTCTTATGGAAGAATTTTGCATCCACCTGGCGTCGAACTCACTGTCATTTGGCTACATTTTTCCATGAAAGGCATAGAAGACTACCTCAACTTCAACCTCCGAAATTTTGGTTCCTCTATCTTACCGATTAGAGCCTCAAAATAATTTTCAAAAATCCGCGCAATGCATTCTTATGTAAAAATTGCCATTTTTGGGAATTTCTGGCATCGAACTCATGATAGCTAGCGTCGATGTCTGCATTATTCTGGCATCTAGAGTGTAGGGCCAGTACGTCGAAAAAATCTGACGTCGATGGCGCTTGTGGAACATGGTCAGAATTCGTATCCCCTATAAATATATAGGTATATCCGGAGAGTTAGCTATATATAATAGATATGACTGAGTCATCCGCGAATATCCTAACATTGCTATCTATCTCTTCACTCAAGTCATTAATATATATTAGGAAAAGAAGAGGACCAATTACGCTTCCCTGAGGTACGCCTGAGGTAACTTTGACTCTGTTCGAAATAACGCCATCAAGTACTACTTGTTGTTCCCGTTCGTAAAGAAAGTCCTTAACCCAGTCAATTACTTCTTTATTAATTCCAACTAATTTTAATTTGTAAATTAACTTATAGTGGGGGACTCTGTCGAAAGCCTTCTTAAAATCGAGGAAAATTGCGTCTACTTGCTTTCTACTCTCGGCAGACTTTAAGATGTCGTGAACGAATAGCGCAAGTTGTGTTTCGCACGATCGCGACTTTCTGAAACCGTGCTGGTTCTTACTGAGGAAACGGTTAGTATCTAAAAATCTCATGAGCGAGCTGTCAACGATGTCTTCCATAACTTTTCCTGATAGTGAAGTTTATGTGATGGGTCTATAGTTTCCTGGATCATCTTTTAACCCACTCTTAAAAACAGGTGTGACATTTGCTAATTTCCAATCTGTAGGAAAATGACCTTCGTTTATTGACTTGGAAAATATAATTTTGAGGTACGGAGCAATGCTTTCTGCCAGTTCCCGTAATACTCTAGCCGGAATACCTTCGGGGCCCGGCGACTTACTCGGCTTAATTTTGCGTAAGAGTTTAATGATCCCATCTTCGGTAAAGGATGTATTAATCTCCGGGAGAGTGTCTGTCGTACTATCGGACGTGAATACGCTTCGATAAAAGTCGTTTAGAATATTCGCTTTCTTCTTCGAATCGCTAGTTAAATTACCTTCACTATCCCTAAGTGAGCTTACTGTTTGAGTCTTTCCCTGTACTTCTCTAACGTAAGACCAGAAGGCCTTAGGGTCCTCGTCCAGGCTCTCCCCTAGAAGTTTCTGTTCGAAATTACGGAGGGCGTTACGCATAACTCTCTTCGTGTCGGATTTCGCTTTCTTGTGTTTCTCTAACAAAAGTGATATCGCTGTACTCAAATCAGGCTGATCTTTACCCTCGAAAGCCTTTACTTTTCCATGTAGTGCTGCTCTCTGTTTACGAAGAGCCTTTCTAACCTCGCTGTTATACCATCTAGGTTCCCAATCGTTTTTGGAGTATTTCGAGGGTATATAACGGTCTATGTATTTATGCATTGACTCGACGAAAATTTTCCAGGTTTCTTCGGTGGGCATATTAATTACACGTGACTCGAAATAATTAAAATCTGTGTTCAATGATGCCTTAAAGCCCTCAAAATTCGCTTTGGCGTATAGATAAATCTTACGCTTAGGTTTCTTAAATTTGTTTAATTTCATATCGATGTCTACATATACGCCCTTGTGATCGCCAAGCCCTTCATCAATAGAGATATTGTTTAATCTCTCGGGAACGTTAATTAACAGAAGATCGAGAATGTTTTCTCCTCTAGTAGGTGATTTTACCGCTTGAGTTAACGAGTTTTTCTGAAGTAAGTTTAATAATTTCTTGCATGTATTTGGTCCATTTCTTTACGCTATGATTTTGCCAGTCGATATCTGGAAGATTAAAATCACCCCCTATGATAGTTATACTTTGATTATTCTTGCTATTGATTTCATCGTTTAGATTTCGTAAAACTTGTCGAGAGGAGTTCGGTGGCCGGTAGAACGCGCATATATTGATGTTTGGTTTATTTGTTTGGCATATCGTGCACCAGACGCTTTCTATGTCACTATCACTCGGGGTCTGCGCATTGCTCTGAAGGGAAGATTTGACCGCAATAAAGACTCCGCCCCCTGTTTTATCCTTACGATCTCGACGGTAAATATTAAAATCTCTAGGGAATATTTCGGTATCGCTTATATCCTCATTTAACCAGCTTTCAGTGCCTATTAAAATATCGGTATTTTGACAACGAATGAGATGTTCTAAGTCGGATACTTTATTTTTAACGCTCCTACAGTTAACTATCGCAATTGATATCTTATTTTCGTTGTCAGGTTCAGGTGGGTTAGACGGTGAAGCTCGCTTATTATCTGTTTCGCTTGTTTCTACTTTTTTCCTAATTCGCTTCGACGAATATTTCGTTCCCGAAAACCCACTATCTGACCTACTCTTTACCCTAAAAAATACCTACAGTGCTCACATATCCGACGAGCCACCCGTCTCGAACCCGAAGCAGTGTAGTGAACCCCAGAGCGGTTAAGAGGAACATGGCAAGATTTGAGCGTCGGCCGAAGGTCTACGAAGTCGGCCCTGCAGAACTCCCACAGCCTCGCGTTTAGGGCCTCAATAGTCCGCCAAACGCGATAGCCACAGTCGACCCGCGGTACAATGCTGCAGATAGACAGCTTCATCCCGATGCCGAGCGACTCCCGAACCCGCGCGACCTCGGAGTTCAAGTCCTTAAAAGAACTTAGAATCTCCTCGTTGACACCGACATGGGCTACCACCCGCAGACTAGAGCAACTCGTACCCGACACCGCCGCACAAACCGCACCCGTGACCTGGGCCACTTGCCCTGAGGGTACACACCAGGATGTCACCTCCTTCCCGTTCTGCCCTTCTCCTCAAAGGGGCCACTATCCGCTTCACGTTGGAGCTCCCTATCAGTACAATTCCCTTCCCTCCCCGACTTCCCTCGGGCGCAGCTACTACGGAGGGAGGAGGCGCAGGCTTGGTGTCCCGAATCGGCTCATCGGTACTTTGCAGTACTGAGAACCTATTGCGGGTGGGTTCGGCGTCACCTCCCCAGTGCCCTTACCAGCCCGCGTTGCTCCTCCGCTCCTCGTAACCACCCTCCACTCGGGCTCCAGGAATGTGGCCGACCCCGAATGACTGGCAGCGGGCCGCGCCTTCCCCCCGACAGTCCACCCCGCGTTGACTCTCGGCGTTGGCCGAGTCATCGGCGCGGGACGAGCCCCCGCGAAGTTGGGCCTCCCATTTCCACCCATCGGAGCGACCCCACTCCTTAGAATCCACGCTTGGAGCTCCCTGATCGTACCCTTAAGCTCACAGATCTGTGCTTTTAGAAAGTCAGTTTCTGCTTCGCTCGAGCGTACTCCCAAGGATGGCTTCCATCCTAATGATGATGACTCTACGGCACTGCTCGTAAAATTACAATTTACCACCCGCTGTTTTCTACCTGAGACGCAAGGGTTTCCTTAGACTGAAGCTTGCAAAAAGGGAGAAAAGCACTTACGCAGTGACCAAGGCTTTAAAACTAAGGGAGAGAAAATGTATTTAGTGGTACTAACGTGAAGTAAAACGTGTAACAGACAGATATATGCGAGAAAGTTTAAGTAAAAATGAGACTGCAAACGCGGTTTAAGTTAGGAAGGTAAACAAGGAAACGGGAATACGCTCCTAACTCAAAGTATTAGTAAACCTAAATTGTTATCAGTGAGAAATCGAGCTACAAATCAAGAGGTAGCACCGCTGAAAAAAACAGGCAAAAACAAGAAACACAGATAAATAAAAAAAATAGAAAATAAAAAGATTAAGGTAGCCTTCGCTCTACTCATCACTTCTCCACAAGTAATTTACTGCTCTGCAAGACGGGGCAGTGGATCAAAAATCGCCGGCTACTGGTGGGTCGGTTGGCCGAGAGGTAGGCACTCAAAGGGTCGCTAATGACGTTCAGGAGAACACGTCCTTTCACCTCAGAGAGCAGGTAAAGACTGTAAGACTGGGCACCTGGAGTGGAACCGATGAACTTTTGGGAACGATAATTACTAATTAAGTAATTAAGTTTGGAAGCTTCTCGGTATGATATGGAGTTGAAATTTTGCAAATGGTGATAAGGCCGCTTTCAGAAATGTGCAGAAGTGTCTTTCAGATGGTTCGACACCAGAGTCTATTCAGTCGTCCATGTATGACGAGAATTGCAAATATTTTTAAGCAGCACCGAGAACATATAAATCCGTAGCCTGGCATTTGAACGTTATTATAAATATGTTTTGCAGTTTAACATTATTCCGATTGTCCTCAGTTCGTCGCTAGGGTATTCTCTTCTTCAATTAAAACGGAAATACGGAGTTAAATTTGAGAACCTTCACAATAAGATATTTGAAATTCAGCATATAGCTAGAGGGGGTCTTTACTGCAACATATTGTCGGCAGCGTCTATGATAATGGACATGGGTTCGATACCAGGGACATTTTCCCGTTAATTTACACACTGAGGTAAACTTGGAATGTTTGCACTAACGAAAGTGTATTTTTATGTGATTGAACAAAAATTCTCCTAAAGAGATTATTTTTGGAAGAAGAGAACCGTAATTTTTAGAAAATCGAAATAAACCTTATAAATTAATTATTTTGTCATAGAATGCAAGAAATAGACCATGGTTCAACATGAAATCGTTAATAATTATGGTTATATCTTTATTATTCTTTGATTGATTAAATAATTCCAGATTTCTCTTTAAAGAAATAATTCTTGCTTAGAAATAATTTTGAAACATTTTGGTCCCGAAATAAAATTATATATTGTTTTATATATATTCCATGCCAAACCGAACGAGAAAAATCACGAGATATTTGGATGCAGTCCAAACATTGATTAGAACAATAGAAACAAGTTCGCTAATTCCTACACCAATAATCCGAATAGATACAAAATGGCGGACTGACAAAGTTAGCAAAAAAGTGTGGAATTCTCTCTCATTCAAACTCGTTCCTTCAAACATAAATAGTATTGCAAATATTAATTTAAAAGCTGTAAATTAGGTTTTTTCTTTGATGTAAGATTTTATTCCGTTAATAAAAGACGATGCACATTGGGCTAGAATCAAAAAGAGCTGGCCAAGAGGCCAAAAATGGTGTTTGGAAGTGCGGGACATGAAACTTCGCATAGTTATTATAATATAATTGAGTTTTATGATACCGTTTATTTTTTTCATTATCTTAACGCGTTCAAAAGATACATGGCGTCAAACTTGAACAATTTTCACAGAAATGGGCAGTCTCGGACTTTTCGGAGAAACGTTCAAGTTTGCTGCTGTGTGGACGGTTTAAAAAAATTACTGTCGGAAATAACAACGATGCAGTGATCTCAAAAAACTCTTTACCTTTTGACTGGTTGCGGTAACCACTTTCAAAGTGCGTTTTTGCTCTTTTAAAGCGACAAAATGGCGGTCACCTTTTTCGGACTATTTTCGAGATAAAGTAAGGAATTCAGTTAGATAAACGGCTTCCATGCATCGAACCTTTTATACCACGTCATAGTCACAGGTATCTAGGTATGGAATCCGAAGAGACTGTTTCAATTCAGGTGCCAAATTGGGAATTTGGTGGATTTTTCGTAAACGCGGCGAGATCCGGCTCACCGTAGAATCAAAAGCAGGTTCGCTGTCTTTTGGTTGAGATGAAGTCCAACCATCTGCCTCAATCATGTTACATTCTGGCTAATTATCATCAAAATATATATGCATGTATATATGTGTATATATAAGGTCGGCCGATCCGATCCACGCCACACCCGAACACGACACTCGACCAGGAGACACCAGGGCGTGGTTATGCGCACTCTGCATGGAACCTTCTCTTCGTGACGCAATTCCGGTGTTGTGTGGAGTGTCAGTGTAGCTCTGGAGATCGAAGACATAGTCAAAGACGACTAAGAAGATGCTTTGGACAGATCGAAAAGCGGGACCGCGAGGAAAGAAGAAGAAAGTGATTCAATCATAATTATTTATTACTTTTCTACCATCTACTTGTTATCCTTATCATTTCTGTACTGGTTAACTGAATTTTTGACGTTGCAATCGAATTATTGAGGTTTATTTTGAATTTCCAGAAATAGTGGTTCTCTTCTACTTTGTCTTTTGGAAAATATTTTTCGAACATCCGACCAAAAGAGGATTCCTCACTCGGCTGAATATAAAATGCAATTACTGATAGCATGCGTGAATTGCTGTTCCAACGCTGAAAACAAGAAAGCGTGTCTGAAATGATTGGCAGTCTTCATGTCCTGCTCCTGTTCAGCATTCTCGATTATATGCCTCGCTGCTTCGACCACCACTTTCTCCAGGGAGTCTTTGATTGCTCTCCACTCAGCCCTGCACCAAAAGAAATGCTACATTAGGGAAATGGATGTATCATTTAACCAGCAACACACTTGAAGTTAAAAAATGCTGGTATCGCGAGAGATATTTGACTTTTATAATTTGGAAACCAAGCTTTAAAATTCGATCGAAGCGAAACCGAAACTACAGGATAAATTTTAAATTATCAACTACACCAAGCCTCGTTCATGGCCATTCTTTAAAAGTAAGAGGAGAAAGCAACCTATATCACACCAAAACGCTAGAAATATCTGCAGCTGTGGTAAGTGAGGCAAATTTACTTCTAGTTTTTTTTATGTGTAAAGCACTTTTTTGCTAATTAAATAGGTGAAAATACTACCCTTTTGTTCTCCAATGTAAAAGAGACAAGAATGTTGGATTAACACGGTTCCCTGAAAAGCGACTAATTGTATACTCACGGTGCATGTGGTCTCTTGAGTGTGAACTGCCCTTCAGACGGCACATACCACTCCGAAAGTAGACCAGATGAGTCCAAGTTGAGCTGAGAGGCCGTTTCTTCGACTGCGGCCATGTCTGCACCGCTCACCACGGCTGGAACCACTCGAGGAAGGTACTCATCACCTACCAGAGCCTGCCCAAGATTATCATATCATAATTAGTCGTCTAAAATTGGACCCCAATCAATGGCCTTTCGATTATGCATATTTGTGTATTTTTTGTAATACGTCTCATAACACAGACGTCTGCATTTAAAGTAGTCTATGACTTCCTTATTACGTTTTATATAAATAGGGGCGCTTTAAAACCAATTTTTCTTTCCTTACTTTCCGGTGTAGCTATATAATTTTCTATACATTTCTTCATACATTAATGCGTATGATATCTATCATTTATGCACTTTGCAAAATATCGTTACTCATTTACTTTCGACTTTTAGTTCATTTTTCCATTGTATTATATATTAATTTAAATATCTATAATTTTGTCAATATTTAAGTAAAATTTTATTTAAGTTTTCATTTTATTCAATTAGTAACATTCTTTAGTTCTTCTCCCTTTCGATATCTTCCTGATCCGCCTCAAATCATTGTCTTCTTTTGGGCACCGAAAGTTTTTTCTTTTTTCTATTAATATCACGTGTCGTTCGCGGAAAAGCAAGTGACATTATTTCTCTTATTTTACGCTCATTGTCTGAAGAGGCAGACGATCGCAAAACACTGATTACGTCCTCTGCAAACGTGCTTTTCCTGGATTTATCAAGCAATTAAAACCAAACTTTTAGATTCCTTCCTTCCTGACAGCATCTTCGTATCACTTGTCTTCTTCTCGTAGCATTATTTGACGTATCGCCTTTCGTAGCACTTTCTCGAGTTTACGGATTCCCATTTCACCCGCAAGATCCCATATACGTTGCCACGTTTCCGTAAAGACCCTTCTTACTGTATGCTGGATTTCGAGTCGATATAATATCCTGAAGATACTAAAATTCCGAATTTCTCATTTAATCGCACGGTAGAATGTAATTAGTACCCTGGCATCGAAACAAGGACCATCTGAATGAATGGGATGAAAAACCGGAATCCTTGATTGGATTCAAAGGGAATGATGGCACTTTTAATAATGTTCACTGGTGAAAATGCACATTTTCATTCCTTTTTTGCTTTAAGCTTTATTGCTATTTCTATAAAAGCATAAAATCTTCGTTGCAGTGTTGATTAAATTGTTCTCATAGGAAACTCATAAGAACTGAAGTTGAAATCTTCATAATTGTATACGATAAGACTCAGACCGCATTCAAATTGCCAGGGAGCTCAAATGCCATCGTATCCAGTCAAAATCCAAACTAATACAAGAAGGCTCTATATACTTACTCTATGATGCAATGCAGAGTTTAAACAATATAATGGTTCTTAGGAGAGAGGAAGAAGAAACTTTTTCCTGATGATGGACAATTTTATTTGAAACCAGTCACAAGTAAATATTTTTTAAGTTAGATTTTTCCAAAAACTAGTAACTATTTTATTTTAATTCTTTT
The DNA here is from genome assembly GCA_036926295.1 of Pachydiplax longipennis. Taxonomy (NCBI): domain Eukaryota; kingdom Metazoa; phylum Arthropoda; class Insecta; order Odonata; family Libellulidae; genus Pachydiplax; species Pachydiplax longipennis. The sequence goes on from JAVFKF010000066.1 coordinate 156,286, forward strand.
AAGCCTATGTTTTTTGTTTGTATTTGCGCAATCTTTTTCCCCTCCTTCCTATTTCTTTTCGCACCGCTATCCTTGAAGTGATTTGCATAATCGACTTGTGACATATTCACGAAATCTTGTTGTGCACCTCGCACTTATATTGTTATTATTATTATATTTTTAAATATATCACTCTATACAAAATAAAATACAGTTCATTTCTTACTGCGTGTAATTGCAATGATGTCAGTTTCTTCTAATCTTAAGACAAAACTATCTTACACTAGTCAAGAATCAAGAATATTTCTTTTTCCGGCATCTTATCTGAATCATACTGCTACACAGTTCTTTCCTTACCCTTCTAGCAATGTCCTCAATCCTGAGACATGCTTATTCTTTCCAAACGATAGAACACTCATTCACTCACCTTCTGTTTCCTCTCTTTCGGATCATAACATAGTCGACAGAGGGTCTTTTAAAAGCTGCCTCACAAAAATCTCTTTTTCATGTAAATGCTCATAGTTTATCAGCAAATATCAATGAGCATAGAACAATTTGCGAAATCGATGGCATTGATATTATAGGAGTTAGTGAGTCGTTGCTACATCCTGGTCTTTCTTCGTCACTCGTCAGTATTCCAAATTTCAATTTGATGAAAAATGACAGAATTGGAAAGCGCGGTGGAGGTGTCAGTGTATATAAGGTCTTTATTAAGGCGAGATTGTGGCTCTTCTTTCATCTAACCTTTCGTATACACATTTGTTTGTGTAGGTGAATAGAAAAGGAAAACTTGAGAAGGAGTGGAAACCTAAGGTGATATCAGCGTTACAACATGACGATGTTTCTTTTTTAATCCAAGATATTTTCTTAAACGTATCGGAAGTATGGTCATACTTTTTCAAGTTAAATATAAACCAAACAGACGCAAGTTAAAGGCGGTTTATGACCTACAGAAACTTTCCTCGAAGTCCCTTTCCATCTCCTTGCATGAACTTCTCTGGTAGAATCACTTACATATTTGACCACAGCCAGAAGGAGATACTGCGAGCCGGGGTTGCCCTGGGCAACGATGATAATATATATGATATATATACAAAAAAACCGTTGAAAGGCACTTGCGAAGATAATCAGCTGTGTAAACGAGTCTCAGCATAACGCAGACGGAGACATCCATATGTATATAATAATTTAAAATTTCATTGCTAATGACATGTTGCAGAATAACAGAAAATTATATTTTTAAGGAATTTTCCGGTAAACATATTTAAAGTGAAAATCGTGGATCAATTATGATTAGTGCATTTATTGAATCAGAAAAAATCATGCTTGCCACTTCAGTGCAAATGCAATATAATTCATTAGATTTTAATACCATATTCATATGAGTAATGAGTAATAGTTAATAACGATTATAACTTGTTAAGTGTTATTTGGATTGAAAAAAAAATTTGCAAAGGTTATTTTTCGAAAATTAAAAATAAAAATCCGAGCAGTGCTGCACAAAGAAAAGTATTCAATCCGTGTATGGCAAGGAGTGTATTAGAAAATGATCTGGAATAGAGCTAGACAGAAATTAAGCGATAAGGAAGAACTCCGCAGTGTCCTATAACCTCGGTCACACCGTAAGAAGAGGCATTTACGAGTAATCTATATCTATGAGAAAAGAATGAGGAATCGACATATAATAGTTTACTATACAAACAAGATATATTATTAAATTGACATTTTACAGCCTAACTTTGTGGAATGGTGCCATCATGCAAAGAAAAAAACACACTTTGTAAATTCCACAGAAATAAATTAATCGGCAACTAGTTCTGTCTGTCTGTCAGACATCATCTCAACTCCCTCCAGAAAATCCACCTATTCTAACCTCACCATCCCCTCTCATTCCTCCCATCCTTTTTCCCAGAAGTTACCCGCTTTCCACAGTATGATCCACCCACATCCCGATGCCACCGGCCAATTCCCTTAAAGAAGTTTTAATCATCAAACAGATTGCTATAAATAATGGATACAGCCCAGATATGGTGGATAAACTCTTGAGGAGAAAACCAAATATCCTCGCATGTCGTAAAATCACTCCTCCCTTCTAATAATCCTCCACAACCCCTTCCTCATGGTGGAGGATCCCCTTCCTCATGGCGGAGGATCCCCTTCCTCGGAAGTCTCTCCTATAGATTGGGACACATGCTTCCTAATGACCTGAGAGCGGCTTTCTATGTCCCCTGGAATCTACGGAGAGCCATCGGCCACCGCAAAGATAGAAGACCAAGCGACTCTCTCATTGTCAGTACGAACTCCGCTGCAATGAATGCCCTTCCCCGTGCGTGGGGGGTGGACAAAATCCTTACCAACGAATACCTCTTCCACAAGTCCTCCCCTCCTCTCTCATCCCCTCAGCCCTTTTCCGTTGATAATACCCGGTTTTTCCCACCACCCTTCCCACACCTCCTTGTTCCCCTCGGTCTTTCTCATTTTCGATATTTCAGTGTCTGATGATTTCTTATAGACGAAACTAGTTGCCTTCAATATATCTGTATGGAATTTACAATGTTTGTTTTTTTATTTGCATGAAAATATACTTTATAATAAGTGAAATGTGGTAGCAATGCAACTCTCGAGTGAAGAACTCAGCGTTTCTGAGATTTCATCGATTAGAATGGACGAAATGGTGTGGAAAACCCAGATGCTTTTGGGAGAGGGTTCTTGACGATGCATATTCATTGATCCTAGAAATACTACGTTCTAAAATGGACCTTCACGGCTGGTATCCCATTGACCCCATCTCTTCCCCCGCTGCTTACTCCTTAGACCTCGCTATTCTTTTCCGAGCCGAATTCCGTGAACCCCTTTCGCCTACCTGCTACTCCCTAGCCATTCCATTATCTGCTAATCTTTCTCCCCTTAATCCCACACGTGATTCCGGGCGTAATTTCTACAAAAAACTTTTACCAAAACAACCACCAACAACTTCAGCGCCAGGGCTCACCCTCACCTCACCCACTATCGCTTTATTGTAATCTGGTCGTCGGTGGATTAAATATATATATTAAAATATATTGCATTAAATAAATCGACGTAATTTCAAGGTGTTTGATTTGTAATTTTCCTATTTCTGGATAATACCCATGGCATCCTACTTGCCCGGGTGCGATGCACCCCTTGCACCCATAGGACGGCGCGGCTTGGGGTGAAAAAATAACGTTCATTTTTCTCTCTTTATCAAGTATGGAAACTCGATTAAGGTTCTTCATAGCCATGATGATATGTATTCGGAGAGATGAAATGAATATCAACGAAATAATTAAAAATATATTCAATACGGTTTCACTAATCTCATTTAGAAATATTAGCCAACAGAGAAATAACGCATAGAACGTCTTATTCATCCGATGTGTTCGCTATTACGCATATGCGAAACAAGATCATCCCTGTAAGCGGATTTTGAAGGGTTAACGTATTCTTTCACTGTTACTCCATTTCTATTCTAATTACGTTTTCTCTAATTTCCCCTTCTTTTGACATAATTCATAGCATTGCATTTTCTCTTAAATATCATTTATTTAAGCCCTATTATTTATTATTTTTTACGGAAAAATTCGTCCTGCGAGTATGTGGAGCATGAAGAAAAATAATGAAGTCCTTTCCAAACCTCCATTGATGGGAATTTATACATAAGCAGAAAATATGGGTAACTAAAGTATTTCTTGTCGGATTTTTTTTCGAAGAAGAGTGAATTACGCGTGAGATTGAGCAGATTTAAGAAAAATCCGAATTGAGTTCCTTTATAATACTATATTGCTTATACAGTATCCAAATGAAATAAATTTAGCCAGTATTTATAGATAATAGCGTCAAACAAGCCTCAAAACATGCGTAAGGAGGAAGACGAAACGCACGCTAAAAGCAGAGCCGCTCATAGACTCGCTCTCATCGAGCTTCATGTCCGTTAAGCGGGTAATTTTTTTTGTAAGTGACTGTACATGCTGATGTTGTGTGGATGGCTTCGATGACTCCGATCGATCCTTAAGTGAATCAGGGCGGATGACTACGAATTTGTTTGCTGAACCCGGAGTCATACCGCCCTGACGTAGGAAGGGACGCCAAGCAAACGGTGGCGTGGTCTTAAGAAATCCGGGCCGCGATAAGGGTTTATAAACCTCGCGATTTGGCCGGCTCGGGGCTGTAAGTGGGTTGTTGTAAGTTGGGGCTGAAAGTTCGGACCGGGAGCCGGTTGCGGAGAGTCGCGTTTTTGGAAGTCGTCGCCGCTAGCGAGGGTCGATGGGGTGCACGTCGGGACCAATATCCAACCTCTGGGCCTTCTTCCGTTGGCCGAGACCACAGATTGGATATCCCCGCCGTGCACTGCTCTCGGAGGATCGGGGGTCGAAGCCACCGCCAGCCGCTCGAAGGACCACCGGGAGTAAGGACCCGCGGACAGGGGAACGGCAGGTAAAATAAACCTCGTTATATACCCATTTGACCGGTCGATTTAATTCCCACAAAACTCCCCAATGTCGTCGCGACACTAAAAGATATAAAAGAAAACTTTGTGTGACTTGGAAATTACAAAGGCAGTACTATAACGAAATTACAAAAACAATAATAAAATAAAATCAGAAAAAGGAAAAACTGCAATAGTAAACAATGACGGAATAATAAATATGATAAAAACATAGGATAAAAAATTCAAACGAAATCAAAAAATAATAAAATCAAGTCAAAAAGGACGAACTTGCAGGAATAGACTAAGAGAAAATAATAATTATTACAAAAAATAAAATAAAACATTGATATAAAAAATATATACGTGATGGCCTAGATCACAAATTGATTTCTAAATCACGACAAAATTACTGCTTTCGCCTTAAATATATTATGGTTGATATTAAATCTGACTCCCGTAAACTACTGTACTGTGCTTTTTTATCGGCCGCCTAAGATTAGCTATCTATCCGATATTGAAGATGCTATATCTGACGTTCTACATCCTTATGAAGATATCATAGTTATGGGTGACTTCAACACTAAACTTCTCAAAGATAATGTCGAATTTAACAATTTCATCCACTTGTTCAACTCCTCAAATTTTAATATACTCCCTGCAGAACCTACTTATATAACAAAACATTCTGTAACTTTATTAGACCTGGTCATCGTAAGTAATAAAGCTAAAGTACTTAATCATGGGCAATTAGCGTCACCAGGAATTTCAGCGCATGATCTGATCTATGTTAACTACGCAATCCATACGAAAAAGTATGATCCTAAAATTATAGCTTATCGTGACTTTAAAAACATAGATATAAATAAATTGCAGAAAATGGCTTACAATCTATCTTTTCAGGATATATTAACTGCAAATGATATTGACAGTAAAGTACAGAGACTTAATGAACTGCTCACTCTCTTAATAGACGTGAACTCGCCAATTCTAACTAGACAAGTAAAGCATCCAAAGCTATGATCTGCGGCCACTCGAGGATTCTTCAAAATATTAATCGCTTTAATGTACAGCTAGTTCCAAAAAAAACTTACCACCTAAGCCGCAACCCGCATAACAGGCAGTGAATTTCCTCCGAGCGAGCCTTAAGAAGTGAGAGAGAGAGAGAGAAGAAAAACATGGCGGAGATGGTCTGCTTGAGTCATAACTCCGCCTGCAGAGTTGAAATGGATTTATTTGCTTTATTAATATTGCAAAGATTTATTAGTATCCTGAGTTTGGTGGCATTGGCCTAGCAGAATAGTATTATAACAATACGGATGTCGAAATGCAAGAATTCAGTTATTATAAAATGGTTATAACGAATCAGTCTATATTCTAGCATTGCTTCTCGCACACGAGGTCCCGTTATTCCGAGGCAAACCCCCTTCCCTTCCCTTCCTGTCATAAAATTCGAGTCTGAGACGAAAGGCACAAGCAGGCTGAAGGAAATTTTCGCAAACCCTGCCTCTGAGCCGCTCTGAGCTTATGTTTAGCACTGAGACGGGAGAAAGAAAATTTCCGCGCTGTTTGAATCAGTGTCGGACCAAAAATATATAGACCTCGAATTTGACGCCTTCGCTTCCAAAAATCTGCGGTTATGATGGGTTATATTATATAATATAATAGTAAATAATATTATCCATCGTTGATGAGAGCAGTTATTAGCCTTTAAAATTATATACGTAAGGAGTCCATATCGATCACCTGTTTTATCACAGCCTATGTGAATGCAATCTACACAAGTAAAGTAAGGCAAACTCATGGTCATATCTAGGCTATTACTTTAAATACATTAAAAAATCTATAAGTAAATATGTAGTATGAAGTCTCGAGGCATTCTCTGTGTATTTTAGATAAATTTTGTTTCATTTGATAAGCATCGAAATTAAAACTCGATCCGTAAAAAATCGATAAATTTTATCATCTATGCAGTTGGAATTTTTACTATACCGTCCAAATCAATTGAGAGAAAATGTGCTAGGATCGATTTTCCTGAATGAATAAAGATGACGGATACGAGACTACCATCTTTCACATTAATTTTGAATTCATTAATTAATTATTTTCGGTGTCATTGAAGTGTAAATCGAATAAACTTGATTTCTTCTGTGGATTCCTCTTGAAATGGTTGCAGTCACAAACCATTACGTTCTTAAACATTCTTCTCGCTATATTTATCACCTTTAAAGGTTCTAAAATACACAAAAAGATAGTGCGAATGAGGTTTGGTCCTACATTATTTATATTTCAATTGTTTATTATAACGTTTACAATTATTATAATGTAGAAAACGTTAAAAATACGCAAAATAATAGGGACTTGGTGAAATAGTTTTTCCCAGGGCCTTTTTACCTGTAATTCCAACCCTGTAATATCACATGGGGAAGCGCATATGAGGCTCATGTTGAAATTTTGCTCCCCTCGGTTGATGGCTGGCCCTGCGTAACTCTCATATTTTTCGACAGAATTGTAATGATTGAGATGAATGGGTGGTGGTTTGGTATGGCTAGTCTATCTACATATTTATCGCTTGGTGATATTGAAAATATTCCTTCGTATTTAAAATGTATTGGCTATGAGAAACTTTTATCTCTCCACATTCCATGACAAATTTGAAAAGCAAGATAGAGGAGTGATTGGAAGAAGTGGTTAAAGCAATGAATTCACCAGGACTTCAAGAGGGAGACTGTTTTGATAGAGGTAGGGAAGTGAGAAGCGACGGCAACAGTAATACATACACTCACATGGATTTAACAACCTAAAGTGTAAGAGGTATGTTAATTCCAGATTTTTGGATAAATCACAATAGGTAATGGCATTTCTTGCGTTCCTCGTTGACCAATTGGTTACTTTGAGTAGGAGCAACGACCTCTTTGAAAAGTATAACTCACTCACTCAGCTCAATTTTCTCATCCAATATATATTTTTTCCGTTTATGACAGCCTCCAGAGAAACTACTCATTTATCCAATTTAAGTAATATCTTAGTCAAACATGGTTAACATTCAAATATACAGGATATAACGTAGATGGCTTACCACACTTTCAGAAATTTCCTTCTGATGCATCAGTTTATCCCCAGGGTCTCCGAAATTGTATACAATAGCGATGTTTAATGTTTTGTAGCAACCTTCTTTTAATTCTATAAGAAAGTTGGAGTAGTTCACTAAGCCAGTACCTAAATCATCTTCTTATCAGCAATTTATTTTGGAAAGAGATTCCGAGGTCTTTTCAAACCGATAGAAATTGCTAACATTAGTATTACTATCTATGCAAGCCAATGATTTATTCTAAATAACTTTAGAGATTCAATTTATCGGTAATTGGCGTATAAACTTCAAGTTTCTGCGACGTTGAATATGCGGAGTGTCTACAATTCTGTATTTACGTTTCAATTCATATTTTAGTGACATTATAATAGAAACTTTCATCGATCTAGTAAGATCATCTTCAATGCTCTATCAACTTTGTATTATAGATGTTGTAAGAGAAGTTAAACGATTTGGTTCTCGTAAGCGTAAGGAATAAATATTAGACGGCATTTCTCTAGTTCATTGTTCATTTCTCAAGTTATTTCAAACTACGAAATTTTGAGCTCAATATAGAGACAAAATAAAGCATAAAAACAATATTTATAAATAAAGTATCATTGACGAGGAGCTTAATTGATATAAATTGACAATAGGCAGCATTACTTATTTTTTCATTTTTGTTGTTGAATTAGTTATTTATTATAAGCTAATACAGTTTATGCCATTCACTTTAAAAGCAGAATATAGAGATACTATAATTCTGATATGATACACCCAAACACTGTCAACTTTATGTTATCGTTCAGATTTTCCGAAGGTCCTATTTCAACTAGAATGATCTTCCTTGCATTACTATTCTTAAAAATTCGAAACATCTTCGCAAAGTTCGTAGAGAATTATGATGTGCCTAGGATGAAGGATGTTACGGAGGTCCTTGGAGTGAATGTTGGAGTAATGGATTACATATGGAACCAAGAATATTTTAACAGCTAAGGTATGAATCATGAGAATTAGAGGAATATTCTCATGTAAGTCTGTTATTCGTATATACGTATTCTTCCATGACTCATATTACTCATCATTCATAATTATTGGCGGTGATTTTTCTTTTAATCATTATACATATTATGCACCATTCAAACAATTCGGGTTATATACTTTACTTGAGGCATTCAGAAACCGAAGCAGCGATCATTAATCATTAGTTTCACTTTCACCTATCGCATAGTTCTGAAATTCATTTCATTATAACAATGGAAATCGTGTTGTGGGTGTTTTCACACCCCCTGACATACGTCATACGGCGGCTCGCGGGGTATTAATGTAAATATAAATAAACCAAATGTCAACATGTAAACCTGCAATATGCAAGTATACAAAAACCTGGTATTTATCTGCAATATGCAAATCAGTCTTAAGGTTCTGATTTGCCATACTAACTGTTGTTTCTTAACCATCTGGATTCCTTGCAAGAAGTCCTGAAAGGTCGTCTACCTCAAAAATAGAGTTGAATATCTTCATTCCCTAAGGGAATACCCGCGGCGAAGATTACAAATCGCAGATCCACCATTTCCCACCTTACTTGTGATCGGTCGCCGCCACCATACCCTAACCTTGGATACCTGCTCAGCAGGGGTGCGGTCGGTAATCCTCATTAGCGCTTTCAAATTCGCTACCCCGGATACATACGACCATCCACAATATGCCGAAAAGGGGGTTTTCTTTCTCAGAGAGGAGTTCACCTTCATCCATCGGCCGTTTTATGGTTCCTTTGAGAAAATAGATAATACCTTTCGATGGACGAAACAAAAGAAAAAGAAACAACAAAGGAATGAATAGGGGATACTCCTAGGGCCAGAGTGGAGGTCCTCCGCTCTCTCTGAAAGACTCAGTAAAACTTCAGACGGGAATTTGTCAGAAACAGCCAAATCTCATCTCAAAATCATAATGCTTCATCTGATACAATCATCACGAATGCCTGATGGAAGTAAGAACAGAATGGCATGTTGATGCATATATTCTGAATTACCTAATGCTCTGTTAATTGTAGTATCAAGCAAATTTTATACCTCTCTGTATTGCAGAATAATTCAACTGCGAAGAAATCGAGTCAAAATTTGCACCACGGGGCAAGAAAGAGATTTAGCATCAGATAAAAGTTGGGACAGCATAATTTTGCAAGGAACATGAACTTGATTTAATTAAGGGATAGTTTTTCTGGAACTGGCAATGACCAATATTTTCGGAAAAGTGTTACGAGATGCTGGCGTTAATTTCGTCGTAAACAATTTTTTTTATTCTATACGTGAAAAAATTTTGTAGTTCTCAGTATTTAAATAAAGAGTGCTACTATTCTAATATCTATGTTATTCTCTAAAATACTAAATTAGCAAGTTGAATTTTAAACAATTGCCTTAGAAAATGATGATAGCACACCAATTGATATTTTACTTTCTATCAGTTGATTTGGCGGTATTTAAATTTTTTATAATATTCGATGTAATTATCTGATTTAGTTGATCATAATTTACTTGGTTTACTTTATTGTAATAAGCTTTGGGTCTAATTTTCAGAGCTCTTTACTCTTTACCAGGTCGACTTAAAATGATTCTTTCTCAGTGTATTCGCCCAGATAAAGTTTCTTTTCATCTTCGCTTTCCTTAGTAGGATTCGCAGTTTTTTCATACTCCCCTTCTCGATAGCATTTTTCTGCAACATAAATCAGTTGAAATACAGTTGATTGTGTTCTTTTTCATAATTATTCTTTATCTCCTTACAGAGTTTTCGTTCATGTTTCTATTTGAGTCATAATCGTGAATTTCCTATAAATAAATTTAAAAGTTCGTCCTGTAGGCGTCAAGAGCATTAAAAACGTAATAATATAATCCTTTTTAATCTTGCAATGACATAATTTTTTATTTGATAATAGAAGCAGCTGAAGTAAGTTTACCCGATGCCTCCAGAAAAAGGTGAATTACGCAGAAATATCTGGCCGAAATGAGGAAATCCGATTTTCATTCATTTTTTAATATTATGCTGCTGACATAGTGAAAAGTAAGACTAATTTTAAACTAGATTTCGTGCTAATAAAGACGGTACAAATACTTTCAACGCGTTTCACAACGGTTTAAAAAGGCGCCTTCCTTCCAAGAGCCAATAGAATGCGTGGAAAACTCTAGACTCGCTCTCATCGAGCTTCACGTCTGTTATGCGGGTTGCGGCTTAGGTGGTAAGTTTTTTTTGGAACTAGCTGTACAGCTAGTTCCAAAAAAAACTTACCACCTAAGCCGCAACCCGCATAACAGGCAGTGAATTTCCTCCGAGCGAGCCTTAAGAAGTGAGAGAGAGAGAGGGAAAACATGGCGGAGATGGTCTGCTTGAGTCATAACTCCGCCTTCAGAGTTGAAATGGATTTATTTGCATTATTAATATTGCAAAGATTTATTAATATCCTGAGTTTGGTGGCATTGGCCTAAAAGAATAGTATTATAACAATGCGGATGTCGTAATGCAAGAATTCAGTTATTATAAAATGGTTATAACGAATCAGTATATATTCTAGCATTGCTTCTCGCACAGAGGGAAACGTCGCACACGAGGTCCCGTTATTTCGAGGCAAACCCCCTTCCCTTCATTAATTTGAGTCTGAGGGCGAAAGGCACGATCAGGCTGAAGGAAATTTTCGCAAACTCTGCCTCTGAGCCGCTCTGAGCTTATGTTTAGCACTGAGATGGGAGAAAAACAATTTCCGCGCTGTTTGAATCATTGTCGGACCAAAAATATATAGACCTCGAATTTGATGCCGTTGCTTCCAAAACTCTGCGGTTATAATGGGTTATATTATATAATATAATAGTAAGTAATATTATACATCGTTGAAGAGAGCAGTTATTAGCCATTAAAATTATATACATAAGGAGTCCATATCGATCACCTGTTTTATCACAGCCTATGTGAATGCAATCTACACAAGTAAAGTAAGGCAAATTCATGGCCATATCTAGGCTATTACTTTAAATACATTAAAAATCTATAAGTAAATATGTAGTATGAAGTCTCGAGGCATTCTCTGTGTATTTTAGATAAATTTTGTTTCATTTGATAAGCATCGAAATTAAAACTCGATCGGTAAAAAATCAGTAAATTTTATCATCTATGCAGTTGGATTTTTTACTATACCGTCCAAATCAATTGAGAGAAAATGTGCTAGGATCGATTGTCCCGAATGAATAAAGATGACGGATACGAGACTACCATATTTCACATTAATTTTGAATTAATTAATTAATTATTTTCGGTGTCATTGAAGTGTGAATCGAATAAACTTGATTTCTTCTGTGGATTCCTCTTGAAATGGTTGCAGTCACAAACCATTACGTTCTTAAACATTCTTCTCGCTATATTTATCACCTTTAAAAGTTCTAAAATACACAAAAAGATAGTGCGAATGATGTTTGGTCATAATGCTCATTGAATGCTACTGTAAACTATGAATGTAAAATTTTCAATTAATTTTGAATGCATACAAAACTACTTGCATTATTTATATTTAAATTGTTTATTATAACGTTTACAATAATTATAATGTAGAAAACGTAAAAAATACGCAAAATAATAGGGACTTAGTGAAATAGTTTTTCCCAGGGCCTTTTTACCTGTAATTCTAACCGTATAATATCACATGGGGAAGCGCATATGAGGCTCATGTTGAAATTTTGCTCCCCTCGGTTGATGGCTGGCCCTGCGTAACTCTCCTATTTTTCGACAGAATTTTGATGATTGAGATGAATGGGTGGTGGTCTGGTATGGCTAGTCTATCTACATATTTATCGCTTGGTGATATTGAAAATATTCCTTCGTATTTAAAATGTATTGACTATGAGAAACTTTTCATCTCTCCACATTCCGTGACAAATTTGAAAAGCAAGATACAGGAGTGAAGGGAAGAAGTGAATAAAGCAATGAATTCACCAGGACTTCAAGAGGGGGACTGTTTTGATAGAGATAGGGAAGTGAGAAGCTACGGCAACAGTAATACATACACTCACATGAATTTAACAACCGAAAGTGTAAGAGGTATGTTAATTCCAGATTTTTGGATGAATGACAATAGGTAGACGCATTTCTTGCTTTCCTAGTCGACCAATTGTTTAATTTGAGTAGGAGTAACGACCTCTTTCAAAAGTATAACGCACTCACTCACCTCAATTTTCTTATCCAACACATATTTTTTCCGTTTATGACAGCCTCCAGAGAAACTACTCATTTATCCAATTTAAGTAATATCTCAGTCAAAAATGGTTAACATTCAAATACACAGGATATAACGTCGATGGCTCATCATACTTTCCGGAATTTCCTTCTCATGCATCAGTTTATTCCTAGGATCTCCGATATTGAATACAATAGCGTTGTTCACTAATTTAAAGCAACCTTCTTTAATTCTATAAGAAAGTTCGAGTGGTTATTTTGTATCATAGATGTAAGAGAAGTTGAACAATACTGTTCTCGTAAGCGTAGAGGATAAAATGTTCGACAGCATTACTCCAGTTCATTGTTCGTTTCTCAAGTTATTTCAAACTATGAAATTTATAACTGCGTCTAGAAACAAATGAAGCATAGAAAACAATAGTTATAAAGAAAGCAAACAATTATTGACGAGGATCTCGATCAATATTAATTGACCATAGTTAGCATTACCTATTTTTTAATTTTTGTTGTTGAATGAGTTATTTATTATAAGCTAACGCATTTAATGTAGTTAACTTCAAAACCGGAGTATAGATATAAAAAGTCTTATAAGATTTACCAAAACATTATGAACTTCATATTGTCATTCAAATTTTCCGAAGGTCCAAATCCAACAAAATAGATCTTTCTTTCATTACTATGTTAAGAAATAATTCGAAATATCCTCACAAAGTTTGTAGAGAATTGTGATGCCTCTAGGATGAAGGACGCTAATATTGTCCTTGGAGTAATGGAGTTGGAGTAATGGATTACATATAGAACTAGGAATATTTTAACAGTTAAGGTATGAATCATGAGAATTAGAGGAATATTCTCATGTAAAGCTGGTTATCATCCGTTGGTTTCTCATTTTGAAGTATTCTTCTATTACTCGTTTTACTCATCATTCAGAGTTATTGATAGTGATTTTTCTTTTAATTTTTTTATATTATACACCATTCAAGCGATTCGGGTTACATACTTATTTGATGAATTCAGAAATCAAAATAGCGACCAAATATTGATCAATAATAATTATTGTCACTTTTTCTTAGTGCATAATTCTGAAGATCTTTTTAGTGTAACCATGGGGATTTTCGGATATTGAGTTAACGTTTGATTTAATGGCATCTTATAGATTTTCATCACACCTCCATTTTCCGTTACACGTTTTATGACTGAATATAACCTCCAATTACATGTCTTTATTCCGTCAAGAGATGATACTAAAAGGTACGTGGGGGGACCCAAAAGTAACTAGAACCGGGCTGTGGAGGGGAGGAACGTCAGGGGACCGAGTTCTGGTTGGTAGGGTATTTTGGCGGGAACTCTCATGGGAAAAAGTTACTTTGATAAAAGAAATGCTGTGCACAAAGAGTTGCTCTCACGGCGACGAAACTTTGCATACTGATTCATGAGAGTTCCCGCCAAAATACCCTACCAACCAGAACTCGGTCCCCTGACGTTCCTCCCCTCCACAGCCCGGTTCTAGTTACTTTTGGGTCCCCCCACGTAGTATCCAATTCTAGACCGTTATTTCTGTCGGACAAGTACAGCAGTTAGTTATTACTCGAATTGCCAGCTAAAAGATGGGAAATGTCCTTTCGAACCAGGCGTTAACTTGTAAACCTGCAATATGCAGGTTTACAAGTTCCCCTGCCTTCCCTTCCCCCTGCCATACGCCACTGGCGGCTTGCGGGGTACTCATCTAAATCTATGCAAGCGCAGAACACCAGGAATTTATATGCAATATGCAAATCAGTCTTAAGGTTTGAATTTGTCATACTGAGCAGTTGATTTCTTAACCATCTAAAAATAAATTTCTTCCTGAAGTCCTGAAAGGTCGTCAAATTCAAAAAAAGAGAGTTTTAAATCTTCATTTCCATAGGGAATACCCGCGGAAGATATTACAAATCGTGGTTCCACCACTCCCACCTTACTTTTGTCGGTCACCGCCGCTATACCCTAACCTTAGATACCTGCTCAGCAGGGGTGCGGTCGGGAATCCTCATTATCACTTTCAAACATTCGCTACTTCGGAAAGATATGACCGACCACATTATGCCGAAAAAGGGGTTTTTCCTCTCAGTGCAGAGTTCACCTGCACCCATCACCAGTTCTATGGTTCCTTTGAGAAATCAGACAATATCTAGCGATGTTCAAAACAAAGGAAAAAGAAATAACGAAAGGAATGAACAGGGAATACTCCTAGGGCCAGGGTGAAAGGGAAAGTTCTCCCTTCTCTCTGGAAGAATCAGGAAAAACCCAGATGCGAATTTGTCAGAAACTGCGCCAAATCTCACTCTCATTGCAAGTCGGCTCCTACTATTTGTGATTAGAGCAAGTGTAAATGAAGAATAGACAGGCCTTCATGCCTCACGGAAAAAATACCGAGCCGAGGGATTGCTTATGGCAGAAGTATCAGCGAGAAAGAGTAGGTTAAAGGCCTGAACCCACCGGCGCGGCGCGGCGGCCGCAAGCGTTTTTATGATGGTACCTGGTCCTTCCTCTGCGTTCGTCACGTACTCAAATTCAATGGTTTCTTATGGGGCCGACCCCACCGACGCGGAAAGCGCCGTCCGGCGGATTAGTTCAAGGGATTAGTGCAGCGTTTTCGCGCCGGCAAATACGCCGCTCGCCTACGAACTCTGCATGCACAATTTTTCGATTTGCCGCAGCCCGTTTGCAATCAAATATTGTCGTTATTTTGATAAATTTCCTCAAAAGGATGCTTGTACACGATACCTTAACAATATCTGTACACCGTGATAAGTTTACAGAACAATCAAAGCGATAGTACTCCGTAGAATCTCGTCCCCGTAAAGTACTGCAAAAATGATACGTACGATGTGTTTCCGGCATACAAGTGACTGTTTTCGGCCAAGAGTTGTATAGTTTTGATAATTTTTGTCGGAAGACGTTCAAAATTATCAACGAAAATTCTTGCGACAGAATGTTATATTTATTTATGTCAAGCATATTTACTTTACTTAATTGTATGTTTCCTCAATGTAATATATGCGGCAATTAAAATAAAGTAACAGGTGTGTGTTATATATACTCCCTGCGCATATAATAGGCTACTTTGTATTTACCTTAAGGTCCCCAGTTCGAACCCAGACAATAAAAACCGTTCTCGTAATAAATGCACGCAAACCTCACTTTTATCGGTTGCAGATTACATTTCCTTTGCAAAATTAAATTAGAAATAATAGTCGTTCGAAATCGAAACTAGCACCAAAAGAAATAAAATATTTTAATAGGAGTCATTAATATTCTGAAATTTTAACATTTGCAGTTACGAACAATTTGCAGGATCGATTTATTTACAGGGGACGATCATTTGGTTATCAGCTCGGGGTTTGTGTTCATTTTTACTTAAAACTCAAGAACAAGAATTAGTGAAACCTTAAAAAATGCGTATTATGAAAATCCATCCCCTAAGAATGAATAAAAGTTTTTCGTCTGTGATATTGGTTCTCGTTTCGATCCCAGGCGGATCCAAGCGTAATCGACCGTAATAGAAACAGATGGAGTTCATTTTAAGTTTTTCCTAATACTAATGATAGACAAGAACATGTGTTCACGACTGGTGGTCGTTCTTGCCGCAGCCGCGCCGGTGGGGCCTACTACGCGGCCAGGGTGCATTTCTACGTCACCTAAGAGACCTTTGGCCCCCCTCCCAAGTGTCATAAAAACGCGTTGCGGCCGCCGCGCCGCACCGGTGGGTTCAGGCCTTAAATGTCTCCCATGTTACAATTTTAAATTTGAAGAAGAAATGGGAGGAAGAGGAGAATGCAGAGAGAAAAAGAGATCTGTGGAGAGGGTCCAGGAGCATTATGGAGAATTGAGGGGAATTTGGATGCAAGCCAGTATGTTAATATACTGGAGAACATAATGCTCCCGTCGGTGAAAATATTGTTTCCCGAAAATTTCTTGTTTCAACAGGTAAGAATATTGTTGTGTAATTATTCCTCTATACGAAAGATTTCTTCTTTTTTCCCATTTTATCTGTAGTCCTTCTACGCGCATTTAAAACTGAAGTGTTTCAAAATCTTATCATCTCACTAAAGTCTTATGTAAGTATTTATTTCCCAAATAATTCTGTTATTTTCGTATAAATTATTCAAACCATAAATAGGACAACTCGCGCATTCATACATGTAAGCAGGCAAAGACGTGGTTCTTTGAGAACAACGTCCATCAACTTGCATGGCCTGCAAGAAGTCCGGATATAAATCCGATAGAAAATATCTGGGGCTGTATGGTGCGCGATCTCCGCGGAATTAATCGTCCATTAAATAGAGACGGACTGTGGGACGCAGTTGAGGCGACATGGGATGATGTTGGAGCATCTTTGTGCCGCCGAGTAGTGGATTCTATGCCAGAACGTTTGGTGGTGGATGGTCATAAGAAATGATGGAGGATGGATTAATTATTAAGGTATTAGCGATATTGTAGTGTTTCAATCACGCAAGTTCCTCAACGATTATATAACATGTGAGGAACAGCGTATTAATTTATTGTGTTTTTTAATATTGTGCATGAGGATCATAGGCATATCGGACTTGCAAAAATTTCCGAATCTGTGAACTAAAAGACATTTCTTTTTAAGGGAGATTTTAACAAGAGGGATATTAAATGTATTAGAAATACATTTTGCCACGGCATTTAAGAAATTTAAAAGGTTAGTATATGAGAGTTATAATTAACTTAAAAGTTTTAGTGTTTATTGGTTTGAACTTTACCTAAACGTTGGTTCTATTATTTCAATTATTGAAGATTTATGGGAAGGACAAAATTGCTTTCAGTGATTGCTGCCATCCATTGAGATGTATTGTGTTTATAGGCTGTTATCTCCGACTAGATTTAATGATTAAAATTGGTAAGAAATCAATGAACAATTTTCTAATTTTCAAATTTCAAAAGCATGTTTAAATGCAAATACGTGTGTTTTGGCATAAATTAATTCATTACTTGTTAAAACCTTTGCTTTGATTATTAATCTTAGGCCGAAACTATTATATTTACCCCAACTATATCGTATTCGATGCGCATGCTGGTCAGGTGCTGAAAATCATACTGATTCATCTGATAGTGTCATTATGAATGCCTGGTGAAAGTAAGAACAGAATTGCATGTTGATACATATATCCTGAAATATCTAATGCTCCGTTCAAATTTGATAATTCTCTCTGCTACAGATTCAACTACGAAGAAATCCAGCCAAAGGTTGCAGTAAGGAGCAAGAGAGAGTTTTATTATTATTATTACAAATTTACTACAGGCTATTACTATAGGCTATTAGCCAGGTGGCAGTGTCCCTTGCAATACAATAACAAATGAAAAAAATTTTACCAACAACCCTCACATAAGACAAATAGCAAGAGAAATATGGCATTAGATAACTGATAAATGGAAACATTACAACCCAATGAATAATCATGAATAAGACAACAGAAAATGGAGCATTGAATACACCACAACACAAAAAATATTTCACATACAATTTAGATAATTTTTAGCATAAAATTTTTCCCCAAAGAAAAAAGGTTGTCCAATACACACAGAAAACTTATTACACTACACAGATAAAGATTTGGATAAGATAATTTTGCAAGGAACATGAACTTGATTTCATTAAAGTGATAGTTCTTTATTTAAGTGATAGTTTAGGGACTGGCAATGAACAAAATTTTCGGAAAAGTTTTACTGGTGTGTTGGTGTTATTATTTTCGTAAATTAATAATTACTACGATGCGCGATCAATCTTTTTGAAGCCCTCAGCATCTACAATGAAATTAATTAATGTGATATCATCGTAATAATTATGTTATTTTCTAAAATATTAAATAGCGATTTGAACTTTCAACAATCACCTTAGATATTAGCGAGATAGCACATCACTTAATATTTTACTTTATTTAATTTAAGATTTGTTAGTGTTTCAAATGTTTATACTATGTTGTGTTATTATCTGATGTCGTTGATTGTAATTTACTCGTTTTACTTTATGTAATATGTTTTGGATGTAATTTTTCGAGTTCTTTTCCAGATTAACTAAGAACGATTCTTTTTCAGTGTACTCTTCCAGATAACGTCTCTTTTCATCTTAGCCTTTCTTGGTAGGTTTCGCAGTTTTTTCATGCTCCCCTTCTCGAGAGCATTTTTCTGCAAAATAAATTAGTTGAAATACATTTGATTGTGTTCTTATTCCTAATTATTATTTATCTCCTTCGTATGTTGCAGAGCTTTCGTTCATATTTCTATTTGAGTCATAGTAGGTAGTTTCCTTTAAATAACTTTAAAAGTTCGTCCTGTGGACATCAAGAGCGTAAAAAACGTAATTACATGATTATTTTCAATCTCGCAATACTATAATTTTTATTGGGGGAAAATTGAAGCAGCTAAAGTAAGTTTACCCGATACCTCCACAAAAGAGTGAACTACGCATAAATTTTAGGCCGAAATAATAAAATCCAATTTTCATTCATTTTTTAATACTATACTGCTAATATAGTAAAAAGCGACACTAAATTTTAACTATTATTCGTGTTAATAATAGCGATACAAAAGCGTTCAACGTGTTTCCCAAGGGTTTAAAAAGGCGCCATCATAGTGCTCCTCCCTCCAAGAGCCAATAGAATGCGTGGAAAACTCTAGACTCGCTCTCATAGAGCTTCACGTCTGTTATGCGGGTTGCGGCTTAGGTGGTAAGTTTTTTTTTGGAACTAGCTGTACCAAAAATAAAAATTTATGAGAAAGAAATAGAATATAGCTCATCAGTTAGGGATATTGGCATCTGGTTGGACCAGTCCCTCACCTACGACACACATACCACTTCAATCTGCAAGAAAACTTATGCAGCGCTTCATGGCATGAAAAGAAAACACATACTACCCATTCCATTAAAAAGACTCTTATACAATCCCTTATTCTCCCTATTTTCGAGTATTGTGATATTGTCTTAAATGAATTGCTCACCTCAGTATCTTCTGAGTTAGACCGTGCATTCAATCAGTCTGTCAAATTTATCTTCAATGCCAAAAGGTCTGATCAAGTTTTCCCACTTCTAATGGAACCTAATGTAATGGCTTCAGCTTGATGCAAGGCGCAAACTTCATAATCTCAGTCTTGTACACAAAGCTCTTAATCAATGTTGCCCGAATTATTTATTCCCATATTTCCAATTTTTAAACCATAATCATACATAAGGAACTCGCCCTTCTGGAAAGCGATTAATCCCCAAACACAGACCTGAATCATGCTCCAAATAATTCATGGTATTAGATGAAAAATGTTGGAATTAATTATCTAATACCAAAATGTCTACCATTTACCGATCGGCCCCAGAAGAGGTAATGGAGGCGAGAGATATTCGTCGCTCTAGGGTGAAAATATTCGAGGTTGGCGATTATTATGACCTTTTCCGAAGGTTGTTATTAACTTCTGATCCAATGATTTCTAGCTTGCATGAGCTAACAAAGAAAAAAATGAGGAAACTGGATGCCAATGTACGCAAATTTTTGCTTTTGAATGATGCAGAAAGTGAGTTACCATCTGAGATCCGAGTTGGTGCATGAGAACTCTCCATTTTCGAATTCATATGAATATTAAATATACACGTTCCTCTTATTTGTATTTTTATATGAAGATTTATGATTCCTTATTACTTATAAATAAGTTTCCATTTCTTATTTTAGAAATAAAAAAATAATATTATTTATTACGGCGAATGCTCTCGGTTTAGTCGTATTTTTTTACAATTTCCATAATTATTTCATCCTTATTTAGCATAGATACGGCAGAAATGATGCCAAAATTGAACCTAGAAGGTCAAAATTACCCTAGTATGACATTTTCAGACAATTTATTTCATATTTACTATTTTTGGCCAGCTTTTTCCGATTTGGTCCCACTGTGCGCTGGTGGTAAGAAAAACAAAACATTGGATATTAGGTACCATTAGTGATATAAACTGCAAATATGAATGGATAGACTTCACAGGTATGTGGGTAATGTATTACAAAGAAATTACAAGAATCACACGACGTAAGGGAAGAGTTGCTCCTTAAAGAACGACACCATCGAAGAAGATTTTTAAAGGCACACGTTGTTGAAAGGGGCCTCCATTAGACAATGCCAACGAATAATTAAATTATTCTTTTAATAAGCAATAAAATAAGCACTAATGTGGTCTAAAAATAATGATATTTCTATCTCGTGAGAATTTAATGCCACCTGTTGAAGCGCCACTTTGAAGCGTAGTGGCGGTAACGGAAGTTAATCCGCCATCGAATATCGATATATTATGGAAGAGAGCGCAACCGCAGTGTTCTCTCAAAATGTACGCATTCTTTTAGGTCTTTATTTAGGCGAGATTTAATCAATCATATCGATAAGAAATAGGTGTACATATCATGTATGAATGAATGCAAAGGTATATACAAATAGAGTAGAAAAACTTTAAGAAGAGTGGATGTAAAGAAACCTAAGGTAATATCTCAGGAAAAAGATCTATAACAGGAAAACACCCGCAAAGAAGAGGGTGTGAAAAACCGTCAAATAGTAAAATAGTAGACAATGCAAACCTTCAGATAGTAAGAGCTAAAAGTTGTAATAGACAACTGTGTATAACATTGAAATCACAATAGCGAATAACATGATCACAATTACATAAAACGTAATCTATGAATGAACACATTGAAATGATTTATTGATAAAGAGAAAACAGAATAAACAACAAAAAGTGATCATTTTGAACATATTAAATAAATATCAAAACATCATAATAAACGAAGAATCAAAAACAGGAGTATATCGTACATGTACATTAGTCTTATGAAACATTAATGAAAATAAATACTAAGAATAGAACATATAAAAATGAACTACAGTATACCAAAATTTTCTCAATGACTGAAAAAATGAAGGAAAATAAATACATAGGAAAATTGAAGAAACTTGGAAATATGTGAGGATGAGAAATGTGGGTCTATTTGCTATTAGGGTAACCCTCTATTCTGTGCTCGTCACAATCTTTTTAATATTTTCAGATGCATGACCTGCACTTTACTGATTTTCCGAAATTTTTTATCAAAGCATTTTATTTATCAAATGCTTTGAAGATCTTGTGAAAGAACCGCGCTTTTATTTTTTCTTCAATGCATTTTTACTTTTTGAGAAGTTTTTTTGGCTATAGCATCGTAATAAATATTCACTTAATTCTATAATATCACGCTTTTTGACTATTTTCCATGACTTCTATTTTTCCATATAAACGTGGATTCGAGTATCCTCTCAGCCAAGTGGACACTTGAATCGATCTTCCTCTCCTTCCACGCGATCACTAATCCATTGGAGTATCTCTTTAACTGACATTTGTCCGATATACAGTGAATATTTTTAATAATAATCACCGCTGTACATATATTTAAATATCCGACGTCAAAACTCCCGTAAGGATACCTGGAAGCAATCTCTACAAAATTAATTATACATACTTCTCTATAAGATTTAAATTCATTTACAAACTAAAGGCAACACTTTGTCGGTGCAACCATTCCTCTCTCACTTCAACTGCTCTTTTAATCCTGTTGTAAGGGTAATATTCTATTCTTTCTTCTATATCCTCGAAAAAAGGTTACTGGTAAGATTTTGGGGGTTTTACCGTTTTAAGGTAGTATTTCGAAGGGTCTCCGTCCTAATCTGCATACTCTTCTCGCGTTCAATGCACAAATTTAAGGCGGACATGTTTTCTGATACAAAGACATCATTCTTACTATTTCATCAAGATATCCTGCACAATGCCTTCAAATTAGAATCTGAAATATCCTAATCTGAAAGTAATATCTTCGTCATTTCCACGGATTCCATAGTCACGTATTCTCCTAGATAATTTTCTAAAGGCAGTCGATGCTGGGTCCCCTTCGGTTTCTCATCTGCCATTAATTCTTTTTACTTATTTTCAATTTATTTTCAAAATAGAAATTATGAGGAAAGGAACTAGTGGTTAATCCTTTAATTTCTTCTGATCCAAATTCAAGCAGTCATGTTGATTAGATAGACTTTATACCTTTTTTTTAACCCCCGCCAATTCGAATGAGCAGTGTTAGCAAGTGTCACCAGCTTCGAAATCATGAAATCAAAAGACGCTCTTTAGACGAGTGTACCGCACCCGAGTTTCGCCCAATGTGAGGCCACACGTACCTCCTCCGTATGCCATCCCTGCGAGTTAAGTATTCTTGGCTAATTCGTAGAAGAGATGTTTCGGAAATAGTGAGTTAGCTGGCACTAGAGGAAGGAGATTTTAATTAGATGAGAAACAACACTAGGCGGAAAGGAAATTCACAGCGCATGGAAGAAAAGGTTCATCGAAGGGGAGTTTTGCACGTTAATGCCACAGCTAATCGAAGACGAAACAAAATTTTATCAATACTTCAGAATGACAAGATATACATTCCAACAACTTTTGGCTAGGCTTCAAGACACTCTGAAAAAGGAAGATACTTTTAGGAGGCCTTCGATAACGCCGCAAGAGCGTTTGGCTGTATGTTTGAGGTAAGTAATGATCCTAATTATAATCTCTATAACTGTTACGATATTTTTTACTTTTATATTTTATGGCATATTAGAATAATAATTATTCACAAAAACGGAGAGAATATATAATGGTAATTGAACAAAAATATTCCGAAGAAATAAAAATATGAGATAGCTTTCTGAATAACTGGTGGTCGCCTGGGCGATTATCTTTTTCCGAGGAATTGCCCTCGACGGTTGTCGGCCCTTGGAGAATCGTTGTCTCTTAGTCATCAAACGCCGAGTTCCTTTTTTCTTTCTTTCATGAGATAACAAAATCAAGACTTCCAAAAACATTATAAGATAATGAATCATTAGAACGTCCTGTTTCATCGCGTGGTGGTAAAGATGATGCATCTGATGATGCAGATGAACATGATGTGAAATGAGACATTCGCGTTCATTTGGAGCTGTTTCATTTCCATTTCTTGGACTACCTCAAAAATCCTTCCTTTTGCTTCATTTAAAATCTTATTGTGTATAATCACTTAAAATCCCCTCCTACAACGATGATAAATCCCTCATTTTCTTTCTAATGGTTTCTTGTGATTCGGCTAGTTCCTGTATACATTCAATGTTACTATCTGGGTGCCGATAAAACGAACAAAAGATTGCCTTCCTTCCGTTCCGTCCAAAAACCGAACTCCATACCATTTCACTTGTACCGTTTCCTAGAAAATCGATGCGCTGACTCTTCAAAGATTCTTTTACAGCGATAAATACCCCTCCGCCTACCTTACAGAGTCTATCTTCACGATATACAATATAATCTGAAGGAAATATCTCACATGATTCAACATCTTCGCTTAACCAACTTTCCGTTCCTACCACAATGTCAGCGCAAGTGCTTCTATTGGGATTAAGGAATTCGGTCTGCTTATTCCGTATACTTCTGCAATTTATTTATGACTATAATTTTCAAATTACTCAAGTTCCTCTTTAAAGTAGGGCTTCTTCTCTCATCACACTTTGAATTGATGTATTTCTCTTTTCTAACGCAACCATCAGATCGTTTCAACTTTCTATGATCTCACATACCTTCTAGCTCGTATATACTTTCAAGCTCGTTGTTGTGGATCTAAAATCTAAAACACGAAACCTTTTTTCTCAATAACCTACTGTTGAAGTCTAACCTAAAAAACACCCGTATCCTTAAACACCTTACCTGCTACCTTCTCTGCAGCCTCGGCTGTATAGTGAACCCCGGAACGGTCAAGGGTACCCAACAGGAGTCAAGAACGTGGCACATATAGACAAATCCCTCTATCCCGACAGAAATCTCTCAGCCGACAGTTCAGACCCACCACCCTACTCCAAACCGTGCGGCCTCGATCAATCCGGGGGACAATACTGCAGATGGAGAGCCCAATGCTAACCCCAGACGACTCCCGGACGCGTGCAACCTCAGAGACTAGGTCCTGAAATGAGTCCAAAATCTCCTCGGAGCCACGACACGAGGCATCATTGTTGCCAATATGGGTCACCACATGCAGTGAGAAGCAACCCGTCTCCCCTTCGTCACCTGGGGCTCCGTACCTCCAGGTATACACCTGGAGAACACTCGCTCCACAGCAACCTCCTGGCGGGCCCTCCGCCGCAACGGAGACACTATACGCTGGACATTGGAGCTCCTTATCACTAACACTCCCCTCCCTCCCGCCTTCGGCCCAGCCAGGCCCACCGTGGAAACGGGCAAGTGCTCCAGATTCAGGTCCGTCAACACCTCAAACCTATTGCTGGTGAGGATAGGTTCAGCCGAAGCATCCCCAGCACAATGCTTCCTCAGCAAATCACCACGACAGGCGACCACCTTCCACTCACCGGCTCTCCGAGATGGTCAAGCAACGATACTTAATTTGCAAGGCAAGAGGGCTTGCCAAGTTTAGTTCTTCGGCAAGAGATCGGAGGCAATCTTCGGAGCAAAGGCGATTTACGGAAATAATGTATACTACAGTGGTACCTCGAGATACGAGTTTAATTCGTTCCGTAACCTTGCTCGTATGTCAAATTGCTTGTATCTCAAAGCAATTTTCCCCATTGAAATTAATTGAAATGCCACTAATTCGTTCCAGGACCCAAAATGCCACCCCAGTTGTTCTTGTTACGTGTTTTTGAATAGGAAAAATGTATAAGTAATAAATGACAAATATTGTATAAAACCATAATAAAAGATAACGTAAAGAAATAAACTTGCTTTATAAAGTGTATTTGTAGTATTTTGGTCACTAAAATGCAACTTACACACAACTTAAATGCTGCTTTATGCTTAATTTTAGTTACTGCTTTTTTCTTCACTGGTCTTTAACTTTTTTCGCCGGATTAAAAAAAAACATGTCCAAGGAGGTTTGTTCCTTCTTCCCTTTCAGAATGTTGCGGAAATGAGTTAGGCGATTAGTCTTCTCCTCTGTCGGTATGTAAGTCCTATTCGGCATCTTCCTCCAGAAAAGCTCCGTCTCGTCACAGTTGAAGACTTGCTGGGGGATGTGTCCTTTGGCTTCTATCGGTTCGGAAAAAGTTTTGAGATAATCCTCAGCTGCCTTCAGATCCGAACTTGCAGCCTCACCATGCCTGACAACAGAGTAAATGCCGGTCCTTTTCCTAAAGTTGTCAAATTTGCCTCGACTTGCTTTAAACGAGTCTTACGATGCCTCGTCCGTGGAAGTGCGCGGGGTCTGATTCAGCAAATCACCGTAAATTGCTCGTGCTTTCTCGCATATGATGCCCTGTGTTAAAATATCGCCTTTAAGCTGCTTCTCCGTCATTCAAACCAACAGCAGTCTATCCATCTTTTCATGGAGAGGGCTCCGGAGCTTAGAAATTATTGTAACGCCCTTAGCTGGCGATATACCCTTGATTGACTCCTTCTGTTTATGCACAGTACATATCGTTGAAGTACTACGCCCGTACTACCTGCCAAGTAAGCTACTCGCACATCTCGCTCATTTTTTCTATGATTTCACACTTTAATTCAATAGACGTCATCTTCTTTTGAGCATTGACCTTTCCACTCACTTTCTTCGGACCCAAGGTTTTAAAAAGAAATGTGATAAATTATTTAATTGCACAAAAAGCACAAAGCCCTAGAAAAACTTATCAAAGATGCTTCGACAGCGAGGTAAACAAGCATACTGGGGGGCTGCGTGGGATAATGCGAGAGGCACGAGGCACAGTAAACTGGTGGGTCGTGTGTAGCCGTTCCTCGTATCTCAAAATGTTGCTCGTATCTCAAAGCAAAACTTGGCTCGCTCGACGGCTCGATTCTCAAAAAACTCCTATGTTAGGGCACTCGTATCTCGAGGTACCACTGTATAACGAAAATCCCTACGAGTGTCTCTTCGACAACATTCGCAAGAATTGTCCGCCATCAGATGAACATGATCATCAAGATACCAGGGGAGTATTCACTTCTATAGTGCCATTTCGCACATTAGCCTCAACGGGATTTGAACCCGGCATCGCTTTCATCAAAGTCGAACGCGCTGCCCACTTGCCTATTTGGCGGCACCGGAAAGTAAAGTGGACGAGAATAGGGAGGTAAACCATTTTTTATTTTTTTTAGTGAAATAATACTAGAAATAATGAACAGTAGCAGTGGAAAAAACATTTAATTCGCAAATTTAAGGCCGTAAACAGCGCACGAAAAGTTGGAATCTGGGAGGGTTGCTCAAACGCTCCGAAGTTTCCCGAAGAGTTCCGAAGATACGTTGACGTGGTAGGGAGTGTTCCTCCGTCGGCGCGCGTTGTAGAAGTAAGAATCTCTTATTCTACCTTAGTATTTCGACTTCTGGGGGTGGTGAGCCTCGAAAAAAAAAATGGTGTACAAATATTGTTTTGTGCCATGCTGTTCCTCAACCACTTTCAAAAAAGACGGTGAAACACAATAGCAAGAACGACAAAGCGAAAATTGAATGAATTCTATTCGAATGATCCGTCGAACATTTTTGAAACAGTCATTACTCTCTTAAAATTCAACATAAAAGGCTAATTTTTCTTCAATTGCTCATTTTATCATTTGGATGCATAAAAGTTACATGAGATTTATTTTCGAGTAACAACAATTTAGTAAAAAATTATTTAGTTAGAACGTAACATTAAAAAATTTCCTCGTGTAGTCTAATTAATACGTCGCCTAAAACTTTTTGGTTTCTCACCTGAGGAAGAAATTGTCGCGAGAGAAATCGAGATAAATGTTGAAATTTTCATTTACAGTTTGTTTCTTGAAAATATCTTGAATAGAACTTTAATTTTTGACTTTTATATCTGAGAGCGTAATCCGCTTCGCGTCTCGAGTCGCTGTGGCTTCCAAAGCTCTCACTTTACAGAGAACCGAAATCGAGGAAAGCCTGCTAAAGTTAATGATTTTCGGTAGATTTGCACGAAATTATTCTTCACAGAAATTTCACTTCCACGTTTCCTAAAACACTACTTAGAGATAGATGAATGTTTCAGATAAAAAACATGGACTACAAGCCTTACAGATGACCGATCAAATCTTTGTCTTTGTATATTTTTAGGGAATTGCAGCATTAACTTTCTTTGCGCGGACACACGTGTCTGAGGTTCCCTTCGACCCCGAGGCGGGGTGTTTTTTGTGACTATTTATGTGAGACTTCAGCCAGTTTATGCATAAATACTCATGAATTAGTTCGTCGAAAGTATCAAAACTACTGCCCTCAAATCCCATTCCAAATATATTGAGCATTTAAACTATATGTTAGGAATAAAAACTAAACTTTTTGTTAACAAGTTATGTAATAAAGAATTTTCTATGGTATTTTAAAAAAGAGGAATATGGATTTGAAGATAGTCCAAGATTTCATTGTTTACACCTGCAATCACCAATCTGGCGCGCACAGCCGTTGGCGTAGTGATGTCACAAATTGTCGAATAACTAACACAACCGCAGCTGATTTTTTTGATATCTTATAGTTAAAAGATATTCAAATCGAGTGTACTAAGTGAGAACGCAGTGGTAGACGGTGTTTTTTTAAATAAAAATATTTTTCATTTATTGTAAATTAAAATTATCTAGGGATACACTATTTTTTATCAGAACTAAGGATAAATGGAGTAAACAATTGTTATAAAACTCAAGAACACGATACTTTTATGCATTCGAATAACTTTCGTGGCAAACGAAGGAATTCTAATGAGGAAATCTTAAAAGCGAATATGGGAAAAAAATTTACGTAATTCCCCCCATCAATATCATCCGAGTTTGAACGCTAAATTTTCGGTAAAGAAATATAAAAGAGGAAAAATGACCATTTTCGGTCGAAATTGACTTTTATCTTATACACCAGTAAGCTTTTGAGTCCTTACGAAAACATTTTTAAAATCGACTTTTGGCCGCAGAAACGGGCTCTCAGGACTGTTGTGCGACGCTTCCCTATGACGTCACAGCACTCGGCTTCCCGCCGAAACCCTCCTGTTTAAAAATTGTTCAAAGTTCATGAAGCCGTAAAAAAGTATATATGGTATATATATATATATATATATATATATATATATATATATATATATATATATATATATATACCAATTTACAAATAGTTTTCACTGTTGATAATGAATTAACTTATACTATCATTTCTAAATGTTAAAGTGCATATTTTTCAATGAGATTTACCTCCCAATTTATTTGGAAAGCATTCAGCATCGAGTAAAATGAATTCCTAAAAGCAACTAAACCAAGATTAAATAGTACCATGATCGAAGAAAATATAAGAAAGTGACACTTTTATTATCATCATGACTTTCTTTGAACCGATGCATTTGGGAGTGTCTTTTTTGGTATCAAAGTTGGCTTATTTCACCGAATTTACACCCATGTTATGGATTTTGCTGTTAAAAACTTAAGAGACAAATGTCATGGAAAAATCTATTGGATTGCGGAGAGATTTCGGGAAAATGTAGGAGAATGAGAAAGTAATGCAGGGGGAAATGTAATCGCATGCTAGTTTTCGTTTTCTTTTCGCAGGGAAAAATTCCAGCGGGAAATATTTTGAGAAAATGGTAAATTCATTTTGAGTGCAAATCAAAATCCTATCCATTACTTGAAAAAGTTTTAGATATACAATTCGCATTCAAGTTTCTGATATTTATACGCGTACAATTCTTTTCCCTCCGAAAATTTGTGACTGTTATAATGTAAGAAAAATTCCACATGAAAAATAAACGTAATTTTATACAAATCCTAGTATTATGCAATTAAAGTCTTCTGTTATATTCTATCGAAGGCATATTTATGGATTATTTGGCTGCATAGGAGTTTTTAGAAAGTGAATATGAGTGCCCAGGAGGGTCTTAATTAAAGGGAAATCTTTAAAGACATGAAAGACTCAATAGTTTCTTCTTACATCTTATTCTTTGCAATGGAACATTTGAAAGAAAGTGATGGTAAGAAAAAAGTGCATAGAAGGTAAATAATTTATGGACTTAAAAATCAAACTTATTGTTGGTGATTAAGTAAAAATACGTTATAGCAGAAATAAACATAATCGATCATCAGAGTTATCGATTTAATACAATGAACGGCTGTTGGGCATAGATTTTTAATAGTAATTTCTGGAATCGAAATCGCGGAGGTTTAAAATAAGATATGAAACAGTAAATAGAAAAGATGAAGAAGTATCCTTATTTTAAAAGAGAAATGAACTTACGATGAAGAAGCATCCTTTGGAGACTCGTCTGCATTCGGTAATTTCGGAGAGATGATGTGCAAACAGATGAGAATCTAGCGATGGGTCGTACTCAGTTCCGTAATGCATGTCAACCAGCTCCACCTGAAATCATCAGACCAATAAAGGAGAAGTTTATTCACAACGGACTAAAAAGAAAGCCATCAGACGAGGAAGGACAAGAAGACATTATAAACGATGACATTCTCCTTTTTCGTATTCAAATGCCTTTTTATATATTTTTTATCACTACTTTTTCTTTAATGAAATAAAGTTTGCTTCTCTTACGATATTGATATCTTTTAAATTTTTTCCCTTCCCTTAATTTCTCACAATACCTGGATGGCAATTCAGAAAATGTTAATTTTACGTTTCCTTCTGTTATTTTTCGTTAATTTTTAAAGGGTGTCAAAGGGAGTTAAAGTTAACCGATTTCCACAGTCTCGGAGTTCGCTGTTGAGGCTTTGATGGAAATACACTATTCTACTGTATGATCGATGAGGGATTAGAATGAACGGCATAGCGAGTGGAGGGCAGGATGTGGTGGAGGTATTGAAAAAATATTAAATCATTGGATTGCGAAAAGGAAAGTTTAAGGATAAGGACCTCTGAGGGATGTAGTTGGTTGGCAGAAGCAGGTACCAGAAGGAACGATCACTTGAATGTTAAGGGAATGAATGTGTCAGCAGCTTCATGTTTGCACAAACAATATGCCGTAACTCCAGATCATGTAGTGGGCCTGGTATATGATCCGTGTATGACTGTCAAAAAGAAATTCAGGAGGGCGAAAATTATGTCTAATAGAATGATGAGGGATGTGGACTATGATAGTCTGAAGGCGGTGGAGCTGAACGTGGTCTCAAAAGTGTGGAAGAAGCGATTAATGTGGCATTTGGTGCAGCTGATTTGACTGTGCGGGGATGAACTGAATGCGAAAACAAAAGAGGTGAAGAGAAAGAGGAAAGTGTAAAAACGGGAAAATGCAAGAAGAATGAAGACATAATATTTGATGGGTTCGACTCTTGAAGGTTATAGGTAGAAGCTTATTAATAAAGTCACAGAATTTCAGTCTTAAATCGAACTTCCCGAGCCCGTTGCAGTAATATATGCAGAAAGAGGGAAGATATATTGGACAGTGAAAATTTTCCCAGCACGTTTCATAGCTTAAGAAGGCACTAACGTGCGTACGCATTTGCGTTAAGAAAGAGAAAGTAACGCAAAGAGCATAAACCACGAACATGAGATTCTTTCTGTAGACATTCGGGACAAGAGGAGGAAAATCTAGAGGTTATAGCTATCACGATTTAAGTATAATGGAAAGGTTAGTTGAAATAGTGAGCAATGGAATAGGAAACAATAGGCAATCTGCATGGAGTGGAGGGGATTGGCGATCACAATGATGCGCGCTTAGATATTTTTTGGTAAGTAAGAAGGGAAAGAATTTTTTACGTTTATTTAACAGAGGGCTTTCCAGGAGAGAGTGGGCAAGTTAGGACTCCAATCCGTTTTGAGTTCTTTCCTATAAAGTTGTATAACGCCGAATAATATAATCGAACTATAAGGAAAGTAAAAAGAAAGACAAGAAAACTTAATCAGCTGAAACATACGGGGCGGAATACTTAATGAAACCCGCAAGATGCTCTTGTAAGAGAAAAGAAATGCTTAACACAATTTCATCGAATAATCCCTGAAATACAATGGTTGGGGAAATCTTGAAAGTATGTACAAGTAGCTAACAAGGAGACGCGGGAGATGGTAATTTTAGACTTAGGCGGGGTAATAATAAAGAAGGCCGACGAATGGTTTTCGAGTGGGTTCAGGAGAGTGTGGTAATACCACATGGGAATAATTCTGAATACTTTAGAATACTGGGTAAGGGAAGATATTAGAAAGTCTTTTCTGCCAGACGACATTCCATTCTCAAAATAGGGGGCGTACTGTATCTCAGGACGCCGTTCACAATATCTTTAAAGTTCCGAACAATTGGAGAAGCGCTAATGTTATTCCAAACTCTCGTTTGGATGTAGAAAATTATCGACCGATAATTTTAAATAGCGTAAACAGATGGAGTGGCAAACTACACACGTAGTTTCTGCGATGCAAAGAAGCAGTTTCCGAGAGGAGATTTGATTCAAGTGGCAGCGTTCGCACAGAATACAGCTGAGTTGATGCAAAGTCGTTGATTTTTCAAAGGCGAAGTAAACCATAGACTTCCGAAATGGGGATGAGCAAGAGAGATGGGTTGAACGCAACAAATTATCAATACAGGCGTTCCTCAAGGAAGTATTATTCTATTTTTAATATACATAATGACTTGGCAGTGAGTATAAAATGTAAAAAAGGATCCGCCATTTTCTGATGTAAAGTAAATAAATATTCAACAGAGCTCATTGAAACCTAGTCTTATGAAAGACAAAAAGACATTTATAGTATGGCATGATATTTTACCCGATGACTTTCCTAGTTTGGGTTCACAATCGACTTGAAGTTGAAGAATTTCGCGAAAAATCGGAAAGTGGAAATTTTCGCAATTAGAAAATGGCGGACCCTTATTTTGGAACAAATTTTACCTAAAGCGAGGAAAATAGTAGATTGAGACACCGTGTGACACATCTACATCTACATCTGTACCCTGCAAGCCGCCTTTCGGCGTGTGGCAGGGGGTGCAAGCACCAGGACTCTATTTGCCCAGTCGATTATTTTCGCGTATTGTTCTGGGAAACAAAGAATTCTTGAATCGACTGGTTTTAGCATCTATTTCTCTGATCTTTCTCGCTGGATCAGAACGGCCTATATAGCAAGGAGGGCGCATAATCTCGGCTACATCTTCTATGAACGTGCTCTGTCTGAATTTATCAAGTAATTTAAATCTCTGATTGAGCCTTATTTCTTCTAAAGATTCCCATCCTGCCTCCTGAAGCATCCGAGTAACACTTACCGATTTATCATAGCAATTTTTTACGAAGCGTATTGCCTTTCTTTGTACCTTTTCTATCTAGCGAATACAACACTTTTCAGCAGGGTCCCATACACTGCATGCGTACTCGAGGTGAGGCCTAACTAGCGCAAAGTAACATCGCTCGCGGACTTTTTCTTCGCTTTTACCGACTATTCTTTTGACGAAGCCTAGTTTCTTAAGAGCTCGCCCACATATGTTATGGATGTGGGTATCCCAAGTTAAGTTATTCGTGAGGGTTATTCCGAGATATTTTACCGAATCGACAGTTGATAATGTTTTCCCTCGAAGGCTATATGAATTATGATTGGCAAAGGATTTTCTTTCGAAATAATTAACTACTGAACATTTATCTACGTTGAGCTCCAATTGCCAGTCGTCGCACCATTTTACTATTTTATCTAAGTCATTCGACAGGCTTAATCTATCGTCATTACTTTTTATTTCTCTGTAAATAACCGTGTCGTCCGCAAATATTCTAACGTTACTGTCGATGTGTTCATTAAGATCGTTAATGTATATTAAGAATAATAATGGCCCGATTACGCTTCCTTGTGGGACTCCTGAGGTCACCTTGACTAGGTTGGAACTAATACCATCTAATACTACTCGTTGTTCTCTATCGGACAGGAAATCTTTTATCCAACTTATTACTTGTTCGTTGATGCCCGCAAGTTTTAATTTGTACAACAATTTACGATGTGGGACTTTATCGAACGCTTTCCGAAAATCCAAAAATATTGCATCGACTTGTCTTTTACTTTCGGCCGATTTCAAGATATCGTGAATTAATAACGCTACACGGGATTACTTAAACCACGATAAGCTATGAACTTTCCTTAAAGGGAATCTGAAATAAAATCTTGCAATAATATACGATATACTTCGATTTATCGACAACGAATCCGCGTGGCGGAGCACCGTCCTCCGTTAGGCCGTGGCTCCACGGGCAGCAAATTGCCGCGCTTAGGCGCGTGTGTTTCGCTACCGAAAATCTGCTGCTCGAGGGTGGCTCCACGGGACAGTAAATTACTGTCTCTAGGAGCAGCAGGTTGCCGTCGGTCTCTATTTAGCAGCTGTGAGGCGGCACTTTTTCAGTCATTCGGCCTCTTATTGCCTGAGAGCATCAACTGGCGCTTCTCTCCATTCGTTCTTAATTTTTTTGAATAACCTGTAGAGGCTATAGTAATCGAAATGCCTAGGCTCAATTTATGGACTAAAATAATCCTCTGTTTGATTATTCTTTATCGACGTCGAAGATTACGTGTTCATAAGTGGTGGATACAGAAGAAGTGAAGGAATGTTTAATTTGTTACATCAGAAACTTAAAAAGTATCCAAGGAAGTTCTTTGAGTTTTACCGCATGTCCGAAAGTTCATTCAATTACCCACAAAGGGAAAGTAGCCGATCCCTGTTGTTACTTGGATTGGAGTTTCCGAACCCTTTCACGAGACACGGACCACCTCCCGCGTGGCACGTGCAGTATCATGAAAGGTTCGGAGGGTGCCATTAAGTGATAACGGTATGTAGCGGCAAAATTTAAGATTCCACAGTGGAAAACATTCCCTAGATGACCATGTTTCATTATCGGTTTTTCCACTTCCTTCTTCCCTGGGATTCCCGAAATATGTATAGGAATCGTTCCGCTCCTTTGCAGGGCTCAATGAGTTGCCACAGAATGCGAATCACCCTTTCCTATTTCAATTTACCAATTTCAAAATCCGACAACAACATTTTCAAAACAATCTATGCCTTCGTACTCCTTTCTTTGATGTTGAATGAAATAACTCAAGTCAACGAGGGTTAAGTAAATTTGACGTAATTAAGTTTTACTTATTGTATTTTCTTCACTGAATTAGGCCATGTATGTAAACATTTTCCACAGTTTTCAGCTGCACTGCCTTAGCATTTAGGAAAGGAAGGAATTCTTAGGTTTATTTAGATTGCATATAATATTTGTTATTTTATTTGACATTGGTTAGCATAGAAGCTAAATATTTTAGCAGACTCGAGAATTATGTTCATATTTCGCAGTCTTCCGTTCTTCTTATGGCATTTATAATTATAATCAGGATATTAAATTCTTGAATACGTTTATAACTTCTCTTTAGTTAACGTAAATACCAAAATTTGCAGAAATGAGAATAAATGAATATTTAGCCTAAAATTATGCTCCTAAAAAAGGCGAATGTACGTAAAATTATGAAAGAGGAAAACAAATAAAGTTATCTTGACAAAATAAGGCCTGTAATTTTACGTAAGTCTTTAAGTAAGAGGTCTTATCTGGAATCAGCAACCAAAATGTATAAAGAACAGCTATGTTTCCTATGCAATAACTCTTAAACATTTTAACAGATATGGGTACTCAGAGATACTAATATTCCGTGATTGATTACTGTCACATTTAAATCTACATGCATTCACAAAATACCTATCTTCTCTTACACTTAATGATAAAGTAAGAATTCTTTATAGTTTCTTTAAATGTTTTCCTTTAAGCTTTTGGGTCAACATGTAATTAACTGTTCTTCTTATTGGTTGTTAAAAGGTAGGTAATGAAGCTAAAAACGGTTTTGATTTCTGGATTTCTAACTTACCGGTCTTCCAGAAAACAAATCGATTAGAACGTTCACCTTACTTAATGAAATCGGTCCCGGATTCTATTTCAGTTAGGATTTCACATAATTATCTTAGATGTCGAAGCACTTTTAAAATTACTTCTATCATAGAAAAATTAAATATAGGGCAACATATTTTCCGGTAATATCAAAGCCATATAATGTTATATAATATTATTAAAAAGCTGTCGCTCCAAGGGAAAATCTAACAAATTCTTCACGAGTCATATTTTAAACCACAAGAAAAAATACAAATTCGACAGATTAACATTCTTTCGGCAAAACGCAGAAACAGAATCCTGTTTCTTATCCGCGTGACTTTTTTTTACTTGTTTCTTTGAATTTCTGTGACCTTATGTGTATTTTTTAATACTTGGGTTCATCTTCGTATCTGTTATATTAACATTTCATCATCGACTGCGATGCTATACATTACAGTGTAAATAACGATAGAAAGTTTTAGATATAAAGATTACTCAGAATACACGCAAAGCCGACGCGCCAGTACTGTTGCCCGTGGAGCCAGTTTGCGCGTGGATCTACTGCTCGAAAAATAGACCCAAATCCATCGCTGCACGGCATGACCTTGAAGCCGTCGTACAAACGTGCCTATCGGCAGCAAAATGCGGCGTGTGGAGCCACCCTCATTCAATTCTATGGTTCTTACTTTCGGTCAGTAATTTACTGCCTCTAGCGACAGTAAAATGCTGCCCGTGGAGCCGCGGCCTTACGCTCTCGTGCTTAAAGAGGAAAAAAGAACCAATACGATTCTGAATCGTTTTTTGTAGATTTTAAGCATTAACATACATCCTACAAACCTCAGACATCTTTTTTTACTCGTAAGTTAATAGTTGCTGAGGATATGTTAGTGATTTTTGATATTTCTTCATCTCATTCTATACAATACTGAAAATTTCCTGCATTTCACTGATCATTTGTTTATAGTCATCTATTCGTGTCTCTGGCTCGGAGCTCTGTAAAAGTTCAAAAGGCGACAGGTGTCGCTAATCAAGCCAGTATCGGGCGTTCGACTTTGACATATGTTTCTGAAGGAGCCATGGAGAAAACATCGCATTTTTATTGGAATATTGCAAAAGTCGTCTATTTGTAACAATACTATGCGCGGAAACTAAGTTCCATACAGAAGATGCGGCAAATCTTGAAAAGCAGATAGTAGTAGTCGCGTTAGGATCAGCGGAGGATCCGGCAAAAGAGCGAAAGAGAGTGAGAACAGAGAAAAGAAAGGAATATTTGGTTCCTTATGAATGCTCGGCCGGTCGTGCTGCCCGACGGCTACCAGATTTTAGAGATTTCTTTTAGGCAAGGCTAAAAAGCGGAAAATACTTGTACGATAACAGTAAATATCGACTGCAAAACTGACGATTTCTTCATTGCTGACTGGCGGACACTCTCTAATGGAAACAAACTTACGTCCGTAGGAGAAAATTGGCTGGATCGATTGTTGAGAAGACAAGATTTGCCAAAGAAGAATACTTAAGGTAGACTCTAAGGAATAGCAGCAACATTCACGCTCTGCTGTGATGTATTCGAGTCAGTCGAATTCGTCAAAAGTTCCCGGACGAAAAAGGTTGTGACGACTCCATTAAGTGAACTTCCTGAGCATCGCCATACCCTACCCGTAACACAGGCTACTTGTACCTTACAGCGAGTTGTTAATAAAGACTGGACAGGTAGGAGGTGACGTGCCGTTTACCTTTTCAGGGGGGAGGCGGATATTGTGCTCTTCAGCTGAAGAAAACGTAAGTAGTATAACATTAAAGGAGATGAAGTCGCTTCTGTGGAAAAAAAACTTCCATCGTAGTGAGTTGTAATGGTAAGTAGGAATTGCTGTGTGGGCTTTGTCTCTTTGGTTGCCTGGAACTTATTCAAACTTATTCACTTTGCTGAAACCGTCATTTTTTAAAATTTTAGTGTGCTTAAATCCCCAATTCCATACTACTTAGAGGGCATTTAATGTGGTGTGTATGAACCAACCGAACACAGAACAAACTCTAACCTCCTGCTAGATAGAGTGAGTTCTTCTTCATCACTTTTTTTAGGGTAGAACGTTAGATTGAAAGGAGTGTTTCGTTTATCGTAGTCTCTGAGAGTTGCCATGACTGCAGTTAAAAAAAAACTATTGCCCTACCCTGATTTTCATTCTTGCATAAAGGCCTGAACCCACCGGCGTGGCGCGGCGGCCGCAAGCGTTTTTATGATGGTACCTGGTCCTTCCTCTGCGTTCGTCACGTACTCAAATTCAATGGTTTCTTATGGGGCCGACCCCACCGACGCGGAAAGCGCCGTCCGGCGGATTAGTTCAAGGGATTAGTGCAGCGTTTTCGCGCCGGCAAATACGCCGCTCGCCTACGAACTCTGCATGCACAATTTTTCGATTTGCCGCAGCCCGTTTGCAATCAAATATTGTCGTTATTTTGATAAATTTCCTCAAAAGGATGCTTGTACACGATACCTTAACAATATGTGTACACCGTGATAAGTTTACAGAACAATCAAAGCGATAGTACTCCGTAGAATCTCGTCCCCGTAAAGTACTGCAAAAATGATACGTACGATGTGTTTCCGGCATACAAGTGACTGTTTTCGGCCAAGAGTTGTATAGTTTTGATAATTTTTGTCGGAAGACGTTCAAAATTATCAACGAAAATTCTTGCGACAGAATGTTATATTTATTTATGTCAAGCATATTTACTTTACTTAATTGTATGTTTCCTCAATGTAATATATGCGGCAATTAAAATAAAGTAACAGGTGTGTGTTATATATACTCCCTGCGCATATAATAGGCTACTTTGTATTTACCTTAAGGTCCCCAGTTCGAACCCAGACAATAAAAACCGTTCTCGTAATAAATGCACGCAAACCTCACTTTTATCGGTTGCAGATTACATTTCCTTTGCAAAATTAAATTAGAAATAATAGTCGTTCGAAATCGAAACTAGCACCAAAAGAAATAAAATATTTTAATAGGAGTCATTAATATTCTGAAATTTTAACATTTGCAGTTACGAACAATTTGCAGGATCGATTTATTTACAGGGGACGATCATTTGGTTATCAGCTCGGGGTTTGTGTTCATTTTTACTTAAAACTCAAGAACAAGAATTAGTGAAACCTTAAAAAATGCGTATTATGAAAATCCATCCCCTAAGAATGAATAAAAGTTTTTCGTCTGTGATATTGGTTCTCGTTTCGATCCCAGGCGGATCCAAGCGTAATCGACCGTAATAGAAACAGATGGAGTTCATTTTAAGTTTTTCCTAATACTAATGATAGACAAGAACATGTGTTCACGACTGGTGGTCGTTCTTGCCGCAGCCGCGCCGGTGGGGCCTACTACGCGGCCAGGGTGCATTTCTACGTCACCTAAGGGACCTTTGGCCGTTGGCCGTAATTAGTTTGCGATATACGGAGTGGCTAATTGATCCATCAGGTTTCCTTTTCAGAAGAATATCCAGGAACGGAATGCAACAATTCTCCTCCAGCTCAATGGTGAATTTTATGTTTAGGTGTTGGTCATTTAGGTGGAGGAGGAAACCATCAAGTGAATCCTTTCCGTGAGGCCAAATCATCATCTGCATACCTGTAGAAATACTTAGACTTGAGGTTGGCCGATTTTTCTTCGAAATTTTCCATGAACAAAATCTGCCACAGCTGCGGAAAGAGGGGAGCCCATCTATTGGCTGATACGTCTTGGTAAATGAAGTATATGTCGATTTCAGGACATGTTCAAATAATTTTATCAAGCCTTCGTCAAAGAGTGGCCTTAAAATATTGAGGGTCTCGTCAACAGGTACCTTAGTAAAAAGAGAATCAACGTCATAGCTTATCATAATATCGGTGGGATCCAAATGTAGTTTGCTAATAGTTTTCACAAATTCTGTTGAGTTTTTCACGTGGTGAATACTTTTTCCAACATGAGGTGTCAGAAGTTTAACGAGGTATCTGGCTAGAAGATAGAGTTAATAGCGCTGACAATCGGTCTCAGAGGCACGCCTTCTTTATGAACCTTAGGTAAACCGTACAGTTTTGGTGAAACTAGTGCTTGTAGTCGGAGACATTTCATGGTTTCTTCCTGCTTTCTTGATTAAAGTGATTGTCTTCATGAGAAACAAACCGCAATAGACGATGTTAGTTTGATTGTTGAAAATTAAATACAGGAATTTGTATTTTCACAAATAGTACTGTATGCTGCCACCGCAGTGATCATTTGTATGTACAGCTAGTTCCTAAGAAAACTTACTACCTAAGCCGCAACCCGCATAACAGACGTGAAGCTCGATGAGAGCGAGTCTAGAGTTTGCCACGCATTCTATTGGCTCTTGGAAGGAGGAGGACTATGATGGCGCCTTTTTAAACCCTTAGGAAACGCGTTGAACGCTTTTGTATCGCTGTTATTAACACGAAATCTAGTTTAAATTTAGTATTACTTTTCACTATGTCAGCAGCATAATATTAAAAAATGAATGAAAATCGGATTTCCTCATTTCGGCCAGAGATTTCTGCGTAATTCACCTTTTTATGGAGGCATCGGGTAAACTTACTTTAGCTGCTTCTATTATCAAATAAAAAATTATGTCATTGCAAGATTA
Source organism: Pachydiplax longipennis (assembly GCA_036926295.1). Classification (NCBI taxonomy): domain Eukaryota; kingdom Metazoa; phylum Arthropoda; class Insecta; order Odonata; family Libellulidae; genus Pachydiplax; species Pachydiplax longipennis. The sequence continues at coordinate 196,462 of JAVFKF010000066.1, forward strand.
AAAAGGATTATATTATTACGTTTTTAATACTCTTGACTCCTACAGGACGGACTTTTAAATTTATTTAGAGGAAATTCACGACTATCACTCAAATAGAAACATGAACGAAAACTCTGTAAGGAGATAAAGAATAATTATGAATAAGAACACGATCAACTGTATTTCAACTGATTTATGTTGCAGAAAAATGCTATCGAGAAGGGGAGCATGAAAAACTGCGAAACCTACTAAGGAAAGCGAAGATGAAAAGAAACTTTATCTGGGCGAATACACTGAGAAAGAATCATTTTAAGTCGACCTGGTAAAGAGTAAAGAGCTCTGAAAATTAGACCCAAAACTTATTACAATAAAGTAAACCAAGTAAATTATGATCAACTAAATCAGATAATTACATCGAATATTATAAAAATTTTAAATACCCCCAAATCAACTCATAGAAAGTAAAATATTAATTGGTGTGCTATCATCATTTTCTAAGGCAATTGTTTAAAATTCAACTTGCTAATTTATTATTTTAGAAAATAACATAGATATTAGAATAGTAGCACTCTTAATTTAAATACTGAGAACTACAAAATTATTTCACGAATAGAATAAAAAAAATTGTTTACGACGAATTTAACGCCAGCATCTCGTAACACTTTTCCGAAAATATTGGTCATTGCCAGTTCCAGAAAAACTATCCCTTTAATTAAATCAAGTTCATGTTTCTTGCAAAATTATACTGTCCCAACTTTTATCTGATGCTAAATCTCTTTCTTGCCCCGTGGTGCAAATTTTGACTCGATTTCTTTGCTGTTGAATTATTCTGCAATACAGAGAAGTATAAAATTTGCTTGATACGACAAATAACGGAGCATTAGGTATTTTAGAATATATGTGTCAACACGTCATTCTTTCCTCTACCAGGCATTCGTGATGACGGTATCAGATGAAGCATTATGATTTTGAGATGAGATTTGGCTTTTCTGACAAATTCGCGTCTGAGGTTTTACTAAGTCTTTCAGAGAGAGGGGAGGCCCTCCACCCTGGCCCTAGGAGTATCCCCTATTCATTCCTTTGTTGTTTCTTTTTCTTTTGTTTCGTCCATCGGAAGGTATTGTCTATTTTCTCAAAGGAACCATAAAACGGCCGATGGGTGAAGGTGAACTCCGCTCTGAGAAGAAAAACCCCCTTTTCGGCAAATTGTGGATGGTCGTATGTATGCGGGGTAGCGAATTTGAAAGCGCTAATGAGGATTCCCGACCGCACCTCTGCTGAGCAGGTATCTAAGGTTAGGGTATGGTGGCGGCGACCGATCACAAGTAAGGTGGGAAATGGTGGATCCGCGATTTGCAAATCTTCGCCGCGGGTATTCCCTTAGGGAATGAAGATATTCAACTCTATTTTTGAGGTAGACGACCTTTTAGGACTTCTTGCAAGGAATACAGTTTAAGATGGTTAAGAAACAACAGTTAGTATGCAAAATCAGAACCTTAAGACTGATTTGCATATTGCATATAAATTTCAGGTTTTCTATACTTGCATATTGCAGGTTTAGTTACATGTTAACACATGGTTTATTTACATTTTCATTAATACCCCGCGAGCCGCCGTATGACATATGTCAGGGGGTGTGAAAACACCCACAACACGATTTCCATTGTTATACTAAAATGATTTTCAGAACTATGCGCTAGGTGAAAGTGAGACTAATGATTAATGATCGCTGCTTTGGTTCGGAAAAATCACCGTCAATAATTATGAATGATGGGTAATATGAGTCATGGAAGAATACGTTAAAAATAGAAACCAACGGATTGTAAACAGACTTATATAAGAATATTCCTCTCTAATTCTCATGATTCATACGTTAGCTGTTAAAATATTCTTGGTTCTATATGTAATCCATTATTCCAACATTCACTCCAAGGACCTTCGTAACATCCTTCATCCTAGGCACATCATAATTCTCTACGAACTTTGCGAAGAAATTTCGAATTTTTTAAAATAGTAATGCAAGGAAGATCATTCTAGTTGAAATAGGACCTTCGGAAAATCTGAACGATAACATAAAGTTGACAATGTTTGGGTGTATCATATCAGAATTATAGTATCTCTATATTCTGCTTTTAAAGTGAATGGTATAAACTGTATTAGCTTATACTAAATAACTAATTCAACAACAAAAATGAAAAAATAAGTAATGCTGCCTAACGTCAATTTTTATCAATCAAGCTCTACGTCAATCATTGTTTACTTTATTTACATATATTTTTTTGTGCTTTATTTTGTCCCTACATTGAGCTAACAATTTCGTAGTTTGAAATAACTTGAGAAATGAACAATGAACTAGAGAAATGCCATCTAATATTTATTCCTTACTCTTACGAGAACCAAATCGTTTAACTTCTCTTACAACATCTATAATACAAAGTTGATAGAGCGTTGAAGATGATCTTACTACATCGACTAAAGTTTCTATTATCATGTCACTAAAATATGAATTGAAACGTAAATATGGAATTTTAGATACTCCGCATATTCAGTGTCGCAGAAACTTGAAGTTTACATGCCGATTACAGATAAATTACATCTCTAAAGTTAGGTAAGATTTAGAATAAACCATTGTCTTGCATAGATAGTAATACTAATGTTAGCTATTTCTATCAGTTTGAAAAGACCTCGGAATCTCTTTCCAAAATAAATTGTTGATAAGAAGATGATTTAGGTACTGGCTTAGTGAACTACTCAAACTTTCTTATAAATTTAAAAGAAGGTTGCTACAAAACATCGAACATCACTATTGTATATAATTTCGGAAATTTATCCTGGGAATGAACAGGCATCAGAAGGAAATTTCTAAAAGTATGGTATGCTATCGACGTTATATCCTGTGTATTTGAATGTTAACCATTTTTGACTGAGATATTACTTAAATTGGATAAATGAGTAGTTTCTCTGGAGGCTGTCATAAACGGAAAAAATATGTGTTGGATAAGAAAATTGAGGTGAGTGAGTGCGTTATACTTTTGAAAGAGGTCGTTACTCCTACTCAAATTAAACAATTGGTCGACTAGGAAAGCAAGAAATGCGTCTACCTATTGTCATTCATCCAAAAATCTGGAATTAACATACCTCTTACACTTTCGGTTGTTAAATTCATGTGAGTGTATGTATTACTGTTGCCGTAGCTTCTCACTTCCCTATCTCTATCAAAACAGTCCCCCTCTTGAAGTCCTGGTGAATTCATTGCTTTATTCACTTCTTCCCTTCACTCCTGTATCTTGCTTTTCAAATTTGTCACGGAATGTGGAGAGATGAAAAGTTTCTCATAGTCAATACATTTTAAATACGATGGAATATTTTCAATATCACCAAGCGATAAATATGTAGATAGACTAGCCATACCAGACCACCACCCATTCATCTCAATCATCAAAATTCTGTCGAAAAATAGGAGAGTTACGCAGGGCCAGCCATCAACCGAGGGGAGCAAAATTTCAACATGAGCCTCATATGCGCTTCCCCATGTGATATTATACGGTTAGAATTACAGGTAAAAAGGCCCTGGGAAAAACTATTTCACTAAGTCCCTATTATTTTGCGTATTTTTTACGTTTTCTACATTATAATTATTGTAAACGTTATAATAAACAATTTAAATATAAATAATGCAAGTAGTTTTGTATGCATTCAAAATTAATTGAAAATTTTACATTCATAGTTTACAGTAGCATTCAATGAGCATTATGACCAAACATCATTCGCGCTATCTTTTTGTGTATTTTAGAACTTTTAAAGGTGATAAATATAGCGAGAAGAATGTTTAAGAACGTAATGGTTTGTGACTGCAACCATTTCAAGAGGAATCCACAGAAGAAATCAAGTTTATTCGATTCACACTTCAATGACACCGAAAATAATTAATTAATTAATTCAAAATTAATGTGAAATATGGTAGTCTCGTATCCGTCATCTTTATTCATTCAGGACAATCGATCCTAGCACATTTTCTCTCAATTGATTTGGACGGTATAGTAAAAAATCCAACTGCATAGATGATAAAATTTACTGATTTTTTACCGATCGAGTTTTAATTTCGATGCTTATCAAACGAAACAAAATTTATCTAAAATACACAGAGAATGCCTCGAGACTTCATACTACATATTTACTTATAGATTTTTAATGTATTTAAAGTAATAGCCTAGATATGGCCATGAATTTGCCTTACTTTACTTGTGTAGATTGCATTCACATAGGCTGTGATAAAACAGGTGATCGATATGGACTCCTTATGTATATAATTTTAATGGCTAATAACTGCTCTCTTCAACGATGTATAATATTACTTACTATTATATTATATAATATAACCCATTATAACCGCAGAGTTTTGGAAGCAACGGCATCAAATTCGAGGTCTATATATTTTTGGTCCGACAATGATTCAAACAGCGCGGAAATTTTTTTTCTCCCATCTCAGTGCTAAACATAAGCTCAGAGCGGCTCAGAGGCAGGGTTTGCGAAAATTTCCTTCAGCCTGATCGTGCCTTTCGCCCTCAGACTCAAATTAATGAAGGGAAGGGGGTTTGCCTCGAAATAACGGGACCTCGTGTGCGACGTTTCCCTCTGTGCGAGAAGCAATGCTAGAATATATACTGATTCGTTATAACCATTTTATAATAACTGAATTCTTGCATTACGACATCCGCATTGTTATAATACTATTCTTTTAGGCCAATGCCACCAAACTCAGGATACTAATAAATCTTTGCAATATTAATAATGCAAATAAATCCATTTCAACTCTGAAGGCGGAGTTATGACTCAAGCAGACCATCTCCGCCATGTTTTCCCTCTCTCTCTCTCTCTCACTTCTTAATGCTCGCTCGGAGGAAATTCACTGCCTGTTTTGCGGGTTGCGGCTTAGGTGGTAAGTTTTTTTTGAACTAGCTGTACTTCCACCAGAGCTGCGATCTTTCGTGTTACGCCGTGTTTTATCGCTGTTATCTCCAAAATGCGATTATGTAACTCCAAGTTACGAGTAACGAGCGATAAGGTAACGCGACAGGTGATAAGATGGAGGATCCATTTCATGTTCATCAAATTATGTTCCCAAGGAAGATCTGCCTCCATGTCAATGCTTACCTTTTATTGAGTTAATTGTAGTCCTCAACGGTTAAAATAGTTGATGTTAGTATGAATATAATATAAAGATAGTATAAATATAATATATATATAAAGTTAGTATAAATATAATATATATATAAAAGTATGATGCAGTGTTGAAGAATTTAAGCATACAATCCCGCTAACGTTTACATTGCTAGTTCCGTCGTCTGAGACATCCAAGCATAATTTGTTTTTGCCAAAATAACTTAGCTCGTGTATTTAATTATAAAATCAATATGCTGTTACGCGCTTGAATTCGTTATTCATAAAATTTGGTATCATGGTAGCTATTTGCTAGATATCTTTTTTGTAATTTTCGTTATGATTCTTGCTGATAATACTTTTGAGATTATCTTTCAGTAATTGAATAAATCTGATTCAGTGAATTGGCAACATGCAGGCTGCAGAAAACCAGTAGTTATTTTTATATTTCGAAGAGAAAAACATAAAAAAATAGATAAGTAACATGGATGCAGAAGGCATGTTTTGTTGTTTTATCTTGGTTATATCATAGTTTTAACAGAAAATTTATAAAATATCGAATTAGATTTATATTCTCATGCTCTCTAATATATCAGGGATTTCCTTTAGATTTACGTGGTAAGGCATTAGAAAACTCAAGACTGAATTTACCATAAGAGTATCGTTACAGTGTGGACAGTTATATGTGGATATCGATGCAAATGAGGGATATCGAAACGAACACTGATACACAATATGAAGGTGTACCTTTTTAGGTATGTTTTAGTGTTTGTGTATTCGTTTGAAGTGATTAGAGTGTTTGTTGAAACGTATTTGGGTGAGATGACAGTGTTCATCCGGGAAATTTTCACTCTGGGCAACTAGTATAAAAACTTCTAAAGTGCCTTTGTAAATTATTTCATAATTTTATTGACGCTTAAATCATGATATTTATATATTTCTTGACCACCACTCAACTTTCACCCATTTCTCCTCTTTCCTCTCCCACTTTTCTTCATTGAAGAGCTGCGTTCTAATGGGGAAATATTGTATATTGGAAATAAATAATTACAAAGGTCTTTATAATCGGACGATTGTGTTCGCTGAAGTTCAGAAGTTCATCTTCGTCGGGATACGACTGCGGTGAATTCTCAAAATATATTCTTATTGAAATGTGTTAAATAACATAACCAGCTTTTTCGGGTCAAATACACTAAATATCTTATTCGTTTCGCATGACGTAAGTAGTAAAGGGAACAGTCCAAGCAGACGGTCAAAGGTTACCACCCCCCGCGACTGTCGCCAGCTCAGACTGTCCCAACCCACCTGATGACTGCATCCCAAGTCGAACCCGTAACAGCAGCTCCGAGCATCCCAGAGTCTCGAAAGAGACCCCCCACCCCTTCGACGTCACAGGCATTTAAATTTAATTTTATTTTCCGGAAAATATTTCCTTCAAGCAGGGTTTGAACCAGCTCTCTCCAGTTCGGAACTAGCCACATGTGCCATACGACTTAACCAGTCGGCCATCACAGCATTATAAGTTAGGAGGTAAAATAAGCCATAAGAAATGTTCTGATCAGCTCTGATGACGTCGGCGCGGTAGCTTCAAACCTATAAAGAAGAGTCAAACCCGAACCTCGTGGTCGGGAAGATTCGAGCGTGTAACCATATTCATAAGTCCAGATCGGTGGGGAGCTCGTTTGGAAGATGTCGGCTGCTATCGGAGATTGGTGTATAATTAAAAATATTCAAGAAAATATTATTTTAGATCCATTTTATTTGTACAATTGACGTTTAGTACAGGTTTGAATATTACATTCATATTCGAGGCATGAGGTGTCATACTTATTCATTATTATTTTATTTGCAAAACATTTAACAAAACTATCATTACGCTCTTTATCATTTGTAAAGTATTTTGTAAACGATTTCACATTTTTGCACTTTAAGTAAAGAAACTCCAAACAATAATGTCCACATACATCTACATCTACATCTACATGAATACCCTGCAAACCGCCTTTCGGCGTGTGGCAGGGGGTGTAAACACCAATCGATTGAGCTACTTTTTTAGCCTATTACTATCGCGTAATGTTCGCGGAAAGAATGAGTTCTTAAATCGACTAGTTCTAGCGTCTATTTCTCTTATTTTGCTCTCATTGTCGGATCGGCCGAAGTAACAGGGGGGTCGCATAATATCAACTACGTCATGGGAAAACGTGCTTTCTCTAAATTTGTTAAGAAGTCGCAACCTAGCTTCTAACCGCCTTTCTTTCAATGATGCCCAACCTGCACCTGAGAGCATCTTCGTGACGCTTACCTTTTTCTCGTAGCATTTTTTAACGAAACGTATCGCTTTGCGTTGAATTTTCTCAAGTTCGCGGGTACCCGTTTCATCCGCTGGGTCCCATATACTTGCCGCGTATTCAAGATGGGGCCTGACCAAGGATAAATAACATCGCTCTCTAACTTTCTCATCGCATCTACCAACGATACGCTTTATGAAGCCGAGCTTTTTACTAGCTTTACCGCAGATTTTACGAATGTGAGTGCTCCAATTTAAATTATTGGTAAGAGTAACTCCAAGATACTCAACTGATTCTGCTACATTTATGACTAATCTATTTATTACGTATGGATAATTATGACGCAATTCTTTCTTTTCGAAGAAGTTAACTACGGAGCATTTACTCACATTGAGATCTAGTTCCCATTTTTCGCACCACTTTTGAACTGTTATTAAATCATTAGATTAAGAAATACGATCGTCATCGTTAGATATTTCTCTATATAAGACCGAGTCATCCGTGAATATCCTAACATTGCTATCTATCTCTTCACTCAAGTCATTACGCTTGATGTAGAGCTCTGCAGTGGAAAATTGTTGTAGCTGCATTGATTTGAATTCCTCTTGATGAACATTTCGTGACCAATGACCAATGACCGGCGGTTCACCAAAGCTGTCGAAATATTCACATGCACCATTTCCATCGATGAAGAATGCAATCCAATGCTCGCCAGGTTTAGTTTCCGGATCCGTGTTTGCGATGAATGCACATGGACGTCCAGCATGTATTGGAAGTGTATCAGCCGCATAAACGCCCGTATTGAAATTCTGAAATACCCTATTTTTCTTTAGAGCACTACGTAGTTGCATAGAATTTATATTCCGGTGAACGTACGCTGACAATTACAGTACTAATTTTCTTTGATAAAACCAGCGTGATAAGCGGTGAACGTTTGATAGGGCACACAAGAAATGATGATTATGTGGTGATGATGATTTGTGGTTTTTGTGGAAGCACCTTTGTCATTCAGCTTCTTCAAAGAAGGACAATTGTAGATTTCAAGATTTATAACACACATACACAGCAGATTGGATAAATATTCAGCCTTTTCGGATCCTTTGACACAAATATTTTTGTAATTGTGACAGAATTTATACAATTTATAGCTCAAGACTGGGTAAGATATATCCCCATCATCCCAGTTTATACCATGATGATATGTTACTAGCCATACGTTTTGCTTTTTGGCTTTATTGCCTAAATATTCGCTAGTAAAAGGTGCTTTCACTATCCAGTGCTGCTGTATATTATTTTCGTAGTCGAGTAGTGCTACTTCTTTTATAACAAATGTCCCTGCATCATCAACACACGCCTGGAAATCCACGAAGAGAGTAACCATGTTATCGATCTCGATGTCAACCCCAAACTTATCACAAAAGTGGACAATCGTTCTAATTATCCTCCAAAGTCGACCAAAACATTTCGATGGCGGTCGATTTCGATTACGTTATCGAATTCGGCATAGATAACACAGGTCAAAGTATCCGGAAGTGACTGTTGAAATCTAACATCGAGTCGAAGACTTCCCTGTCTTACGAGATTCCAATGCGAATGTAAATTGGATGATAAATCAGGAGCTAAATCGAAAGCCGTGAGGCAATATCCTTTAGGATACATTTCCCTATCAATATCATTACCTTCGTTTAGGAAATGGATACCTGTACCGCTGAACAACGTATGGTATGCAATTGCATTTAAGCTGGTGTTTGTGAAATCTGTTTGAAGCGGTTTAGAGGGAATCTGCTGCCCATCGATGTAGAGTGATAAGTGAGTCAGCGAGAAGTGTTGAAAATTAAATGGGTTTCTTGTAACGTCACCATTCTAAGATGCATTCGTTACGAATCCTATTATGCAGCGTTTTGGCAGTTGCCCGATGAAAATATTGTCAATTACTTTACTTTTTATCCCGGCAGATATTGTTAGGACTTAAACTTCGACCCTCGTCATTGGGTATTTAGCTGTCGATTTCTCTAGAGTTTTACTATGCGCAATAAGAACGCTAGGGTTGATGCGGACACGTCTTACTAAAAGAGTTGCATCCAATATCTTGACTTAGCATATGGTGTTTCAGACATGAGACAAAATGCATCTCTCGATCGAATCATTTTTAAGCGAAGCTCGACCCCATTCAAAAGAAATTTATCCTGATTAAATATATCTGAATGGATGCATCCAATCATGTCAAAGGATCTGCTCAGCCTTGTCAAGTTTCTTCTTTTCGCTAGTCCCGCATTATGATGATCCAAATTATCCATTGAACCTGAAGTATCATTATACCATAGAGACATTGTCAAGTGAGATTTTTTTGCCGCCGGTCCGTATGAAAGCAAATTCTCGATGTATGATCTATATGCATAGGTGTTGCTCGGAGGGGAAACCAACTTTTGATTCAAATAAACATCCACTTGTGAGAAGAGGGAATGAAGAAAATTATTTACTGGCCCCACATTATGTTCCTCTAAAGTATCAGTACCATCAGTCCTTACAATTTTAGCGACCACATGAATTAAAGTATGTCCAAGATCGATGTATTCGTCGCCGGCACCGCTGACAACAAACTCCAAAGGCGAATCGTCATTAATTGTAGAAATAGGTTTGTAATGAACCCATTGTGAATTACGAATGCTAGTTTGGGTCGGTGGGATCGCGAATAAATCCAGCTCCAATTTTGCACATTCGCATGAATGAGAATGTAAGAATGACATCCTTAATCAAAAATATCCAATTCACGTTTCACAGGCTGAAAACGTCTCCTTCTTTTGATATTTTTACCGCTCTTCACTTTTCTCTTAGATATTTTCTTCTTCCCTTTCTGAGACTTCTTTCTTCTCTGAGATACCGTTGAAGAATGATGACGGTTGACGATTCGGCGCTTCTTATAACCTTTCATTAATTTGTCTATCGAATCAACTGCTTTCCTCTTTAGATTATCACCGGCTTCATCGACACGCCTCAGCACCGATTCACGGTTTATTTTGAGCCACATCACTCAGCAAGTGGACCCCCGTACGTAAAACCTCCTTACCGACAGCTTTACTTACGACTTACCGAGGGCTCCCCTCGAGAGGATTGGCAAAGCCGCCCTAAATATTCCACCCAAGAAACTTCCAATGCCATGTCCGCGCTGGTACTCGGCACCCCTATACATGCTCGACATCCCCATGCCAGCTTGATCATCGTAATAATGTAAGTAAGGATCACGAAGAACTAAAGACTTTTCTCTAACCATATTAATTCGACCTTCGGAAATGAAGTTTCACGATTGACGTTCTAAACTCAAATGGGATTCGCCGTCCAGTGTCGTCCCTTAAATCAATCTCTATGTTATCAAACTCTCGACGCATCAGAGGAACGTAATGTGGCGAGTCGAAACTTACTAATTTTTGAGAACCGTAAACATATTTTCTAGTGTCTATATTAACCATTCTAAGGAGCGGTGCACACGTATCACCAATAAACTGTTGTTCTACAATGTCGCAATATATTAATATTTGACTTGGAAATTCTAACAATAAATTGGCAGGATGGTTTGACCCACTGAAATCTGTAGTTTTGGATCGAATCCGAGTTGAAGGGCCAGCTTCGGTGAAAAAGTCATGTATGGATTCTTTGCCTTTCCCTCTATGCTATTTATGAAATCACGACCGGCATTAATAAAAACGTGATGGCTGTTTATATCTATTACAAAAATGAAGTGAGAAGAAATTTTATCCATGCTATTTAATTCGTGTAATACGGCCAAAACGCTTTCGTAATTCCCTGGTTTGATGCGAACCTTTTCGCTTACACCCTGATTATTCGATACCCTTATGATATTGTTACCATTGGTTACCGTCAGTAGGGAACTGGGATATTGAAATTCTACCACAGCAACTTCCCATTCGCCATTAAGTTCGATTCTCCGTGGCAACTGCGTTCGAAAACCGCTCGTTGTATTGTCGGGGAATGAATTCATGCTACTATTGCTAGGCAGAGTAATATAAAACTGATCCTTCATCTCAACTTTTTAATATACTTGATACTAACCCAGGAGTTGAAACTATCGGGGTATCCTTTCCACTTGACGAACGCTTCTCTTCTGATTCCTTTACCTCTATACCCAAGTATTTTATCTATTTTTTAATCGCGCGTTTTAGAAACCCTGACGCGTTGTAGTTCCGGTTCGTAAAATCTACCTTCAATTTCATTGCCCTTTTGATCTTCCACGACATAAACTACAGGTTTTCTATTTATTAATTTACGTATTTTAAATATTTCCTCGGTCCAGTTGCTTTCATATCCTTTATCAAACGTTGATTTTATTCTAGACAATCGTACCATATCACCAACAAACAATTTAGGTTTAGGGGTTTTATCTTTCACACTACCATATAAATTTTTCCAAACCTGATAAATATTTTTTCATTTACATCTGCTAGAATGGTAGGCGTGGTTGTAACCGTGCAATAATTTTGGTAAAACCTCTATGTACCGCCTTGTGTTATTTTCCTTAAAGTAACGCCACATTCTCGTTTTGAGAGTTCTATTGAAACGTTCCACTATGCTTGCTTTCATATCAGGGTTTTGCGTCACGTAATAATTTACGCCATTTTCTTTGAAATACTTTTTCACTAAGCGGGAGGTAAACTCACCACCTTTATCGGCCTGTATGCTAATTGGTTTTCTTTTCTTAAATATTTTCTGGAGAGCCGATTTAACGTTTTTACCCGTTTTTAATTTAAGCGGAACAACCCATCCGTATTTACTAAAACCATCAATCACGGCTAATAGGTACCCATAACCGTCGTCGTGCTCTTTCAGATTACGCATGTCGATGAGATCGCATTGCCAAAGGTCATCTATGTTAGTTATGTGATATCGATTCCTGGCAAATTTACGACTAACAGGTTTATGCAGAGTGTCCAAACCTTCTAGCCATTCTCCAACTTCTTTTCTCGTATACTTCCCCTCGAGACTTTTTATTAACGGGGCTGCACCCGAATAGCCTGCTGGATTACTCGGATCGAGGTCAGTCTCACCAATACTCATTATAATCTATATTTTACCCAAGTCCTCGTTTTATAAGGGGAATATCGAGCCTTAATCTTTTCTGGTGGCACTCTAAGCATGGGTTTTGACTCTTTCCATTCAGATCCTAAACCATGAATGAAGATCCATCTTTTCTGATTTCCAATATATTCTTGCGGGATGTTTAGTTCCCTCAAAGCGTTACAAAATGCTTCCCAGCCATCGGGGTTAGTATTTTTGCGCGGTCTAATCACATCGTTGATGAGATCTGTAATGTTAGATTGCGGAATCGCTCGTCCATCAATAGTAACCATCCCTCTATCATCCCATGCTATTTTTCCGCTTCTCAAGATTCTATCGTATAGCAGACGCTATAATTACATAATCGCTTTTCTAAAATTTATGAAGAATTAAATTGCAATGATTTATGTCGCCAAACAGTCAAAATAGTAAATAAATAAATATTTCTAAATAAAAATTCAAATTATATAAAGCATAAATAGAAGAAAAGCGGAGTCCGCTTCGCAGTTCCGCGCGCGAAATATAAATATAATGTATGGTGAAATCGTTCATTTAAATTTACTTTCTCAAAAAGTAGAAAATTAAAAATAAGACGAATTATTTAAATAAATCAATTGAGTTAGAAAAGTTACAAGAACCGTACTAAAAATTAATTAAAAACTCATTGCGGAGCTGGGACCTTTATATTTCAGTCGAGATTTGGTAGATGAAGCCCACATATCCTTAAATTTTTCATTATCATTAAGTTGCGGTTTGTCGGCTAACCTTATCGTTAAGCATTTAAGTAGTTCATCAATCGATAACCATTGTCAACTGATCTATAAGATATTGGCAAAGAATATTTCAATAATACCATCACTGGAAATAATAGTAGAGGCGAATGATAAGTAAAATATTAAAGTCAAGGGAATGGCGAATAGCTTTGTATTTGTTGTCGATGTCTTATGTTATTAGACTTTGAAATAGCTTCGATTGAAAGGTGTTTTTTTTCATCGAAGTAAAAGATGTTCATCGAATTCAAAAATTGTCTCGATCACCCTACTGAAAGAGAGGCAAAAGGGTGTGAGAGAGATTACAAAAAGATACGAAAGGGGAATTAAATGATATAACAAGAAACTGTATTTGAAGGGATACTCTGCTTTCGTTGTGATATCGATAAGGGTTATTCTGGCCTTTAGCGGGTGCTCAAATAAATAGACGGAGACAGTTATAAAGTATTCGTTAGTTAAGATACAGCGTCTTCCAAGAGAATCGTTGAAGAGAATTTTCAGAAAACCGCGCGAATAAAACAAAGAACTATTAATAGACTTACAGATCATAAAAAAATTTCTTCATCATTTATGGATTGAAATGTCTAATTTCATTGCTCATTTTTATCTTTCCTGTATACATATACTTTACCTTACAAGGTAAGCTAATTGTAACTGTATTTACATTTAATTTGTAGAAAGTCAATGAAGAGTTGAAAATCTACAAGGTAAGAAATTTAAATTGTAAGTACAGCTAGTTCCAAAAAAAACTTACCACCTAAGCCGCAACCCGCATAACAGGCAGTGAATTTCCTCCGAGCGAGCCTTAAGAAGTGAGAGAGAGAGAGAGAGAGAGGGAAAACATGGAGGAGATGGTCTGCTTCTGTCCTGGCTCCGCTTGCAGAGTTGAAATGGATTTATTTGCATTATTGATATTGCAAAGATTTATTAGTATCCTTAGTTTGGTGGCATTGGCGTAGCAGAATAGTATTATAACAATATGGATGTTGTAATGCAAGAATTCAGTTATTATAAAATGGTTATTACAAATCAGTATATATTCTAGCTTTGCTTCTTGCACCGAGGGAACCGGCGCACACGAGGTCCCGTTATTCCTAGGAAACCGAGGCAAACCCCCGTCCCCTCATAAAATTTGAGTCTGAGACGAAAGGCACAAGCAGGACGAAGGAAATTTTTGCAAAATCTGCCTCTGAGCCGCTCTGAGCTTATGTTGAGGACTGAGATGGGAGGAAGAAAATTTCCGCGCAGTTTGAATCAGGCTCGGACCCAAAATGTATAGACCTCGAATTCGACGCCTTCGTTTGCAAAACTCTGCGGTTTTAATGGGTCGTACTATATATTATAATAGTAGATAATATTATACATCGTTCAAGAGAAGAGTTATTAGCCTTTAAATTATATACCTAAGGAGTCCATATCGATCACCTGTTTTATCACAGCCTGTGTGAATGCAATCTACAAAAGTTAAAGTAAGGCGAACTCATGGCCATATCTACGCTATTACTTTAAATATATAAAAAATCGATAAGTAAATATGTAGTATGAAGTCTTGAGGCATTCTCTGCGTATTTTAGATAAATTTTGTTTCATTTGATAAGCATCAAAATTAAAACTCGATCGGTAAAAAATCAGTAAATTTTATCATCTATGCAGTTGGTATTTTTAATATACCGTCCAAATCAATTGAGAGAAAATGTGTTAGGATCGATTTTCCTGAATTAATAAAGATGACGGATACGAGACAACCATCTTTCACATTAATTTTGAATCCAAAATGAATTTTTTTGGTGTCATTGAAGTGTGAATCGAATAAACGTGATTTCTTCGGTGGATTCCTCTTGAAATGGTTGCAGTCACAAACCATTACGTTCTTAAACGTTCTTCTCTCGTATTTATCAAGTTCTAAAATACACAAAAAGATATGGCGAATGAGGTTTTGTCATAATGCTCATTGAATGCTACTGTAAGCTATGAATGTGAAATGGCTGGCCCTACGTAACTCTCATATTTTTCGACAGAATTTTAATGATTGAGATGAATGGGCGGTGGTGTGGTATGAATAGTCTATCTACATATTTATCGCTCGGTGATATTGAAAATATTCCTTCGTATTTAAAATGTATGGCTATGAGAAACTTTTCATCTCTCCACATTCCATGACAAATTTGAAAAGCAAGATAGAGGAGTGATTGGAAGAAGTGGTTAAAGCAATGAATTCACCAGGACTTCAATAGGGGGACTGTTTTGATAGATATAGGGAAGTGAGAAACGACGGCAACAGTAATACATACACTCACATGAATTTAACAACCGAAAGGGTAAGAGGTATGTTAATTCCAGATTTTTGGATAAATCACAATAGGTAATGGCATTTCTTGCGTTCCTCGTTGACCAATTGTTTACTTTGAGTAGGAACAACGACCTCTTTTAAAAGAATAACCCACTCACTCACCTTCTCAATTTTCTCACCCAACATATATTTCTTCCGTTTATGACAGCCTCCAGAGAAACTACTCATTTATCCAATTTAAGTAATATCTTAGTCAAACATGGTTAACATTCAAATATACAGGATATAACACCCATGGCTTATCATACTTTCAGAAATTTCCTTCTGATGCATCAGTAATTCCCAGGATCTCCGAAATTGTATACAATAGTGATGTTCAATGTATCGTACCAACCTTTTAATTCTATAAGAAAGTTCGAGTAGTTTACTAAGCCAGAACCTAAACCATCTTCTTATCAGCAATTTATTTTGGAAAGAGAGTTCGGTTTTTTCAAACCGATAAAAATTGCTAACATTGATATTACTATCTATGCAAGCCAATGGTTTATTCTAAATCTTACCTAACTTTAGAGATGTAATTTATCTGTAATCGGCGTATAAACTTCATGTTTCTGCGACACTAAATATGCGGAGTATCTAAAATTCCATATTTACGTTTCAATTCATATTTTAGTGACATGATAATAGAAACTTTAGTCGATGTAGTAAGATCATCTTCAACGCTCTATCTATTTTGTATCATAGATGTTATAAGAGAAGTGAAACGATTTGGTTCTCGTAAGCGTAAGGAATAAATATTAGATGGCATTTCTCTAGTTCATTGTTCATTTCTCAAGTTATTTCAAACTACGAAATTTTTAGCTCAATGTAGGGACAAAATAAAGCATAAAAAACAATTTATATAAATAAAGTAAACAATCATTGACGAAGAGCTTGATTGATATAAATTGACGATAGGCAGCATTACTTATGTTTTCATTTTTGTTGTTGAATTAGTTATTTAGTATAAGCTAATACAGTTTATACCATTCACTTTAAAAGCAGAATATAGAGATACTAATTCTGATATGATGCACCCAAACATTGTCAACTTTATGTTATCGTTCAGATTTTCCGAAGGTCCTATTTTAACTGGAATGATCTTCCTTGCATTACTATTTAAAAATACTATAAAAAATTAAAAAAACATCTTCGCAAAGTTCGTAGAGACTTATGATGTGCCTAGGATGAGGGTGTTACGAAGGTCCTTGGAGTGAATGTTGGAGTAATAGATTACATATAGAATCAAGAATATTTTAACAGCTAGCGTATGAATCATGAGAATTAGAGGAATATTCTCATGTAACTATTTTTAACGTGTTCTTCCATGACTCCTTTTACCCATCATTCATAATTATTGATAGTGAATTTTCTTGTAATTATTATACATATTATGAACCATTCAAACAATTCGGGTTATATAGCTTACTTGAGGCATTCAGAAACCGAAGCAGCAATCATTAATCATTAGTCTTATTAAACATTAGTCTAGCGCATAGTTCTGAAAATCACTTCAGTGACATTGGAAATCCTGTTGTGGTTGTTTTCACACCCCCTGACATACGTCATACGGCGGCTCGCGGGGTATTGATGTAAATGTAAATAAACCAGGTGTTAACGTGTAAACCTGCAATATGCAAGTATAGGAAACCTGGAGTATATATGCAATATGCAAATCAGTCTTAAGGTTCTGATTTGCCATACTAACTGTTGTTTCTTAACCATCCTAAATTGTATTCCTTGCAAGAAGTCCTGAAAGGTCGTCTACCTCAAAAATAGAGTTGAATATCTTCATTCCCTAAGGGAATACCCGTGGCGAAGATTACAAATCGCGGATCCACCATTTCCCACCTTACTTGTGATCGGTCGCCGCCACCATACCCTAACCTTTGATACCTGCTCAGCAGGGGTGCGGTCAGGAATCCTCATTAGCGCTTTCAAATTCGCTACCCCGGATACATACGACCATCCACAATCTGCCGAAAAGGGGGTTTTTCTTCTCAGAGCGGTGTTCACCTTCACCCATTAGCCGTTTTATGGTTCCTTTGAGAAAATAGACAATACCTTTCGATGGACGCAACAAAAGAAAAAGAAGCAACAAAGGAATGAATAGGGGATACTCCTAGGGCCAGGGTGGAGGGAAGGAAAGACCTCCTTTCTCTATGGAAGAATTAGTGAAACCTCAGCCGCGAATTCGTCAGAAATAGCAAAATCTCATCTCAAAATCATAATGCTTCATCTGATACCGTCACCACGAATGCCTGGTGGAAGTAAGAACAGAATGACATGTTGATGCATATATTCTGAAATACCTAATGCTCTGTTGTCGTATCAAGCAAATTTTATACTTCTCTGTATTGCAGAATAATTCAACTGCGAAAAAATCGAGTCAAAATTTGCACCACGGTCAAAATTTGCATTTAGCATCAGATAAAAGTTGGGACAGCATAATTTTGCAAGTAACATGAACTTGATTTAATTAAAGGGATAGTTTTTCTGGGACTGGCAATGAACAATATTTTCGGAAAAATGTTACGAGATGCTGGCGTTAATTTCGTAGTAAATAAATTTTTTATTCGATACGTGAAAAAATTTTGTAGCCCTCAGTATTTAAATTGTGCTACTATTCTAATATCTATGTTATTTTCTAAAATATTAAATTAGCAATTTGAATTTTAAACAATTACCTTAGAAAATGATGAAAGCACACCAATAAATATTTTACTTTCTATCATATGATTTGGTGGTATTTAAAATTTTTATAACATTTGATGTAATTATCTGATGTAGTTGATCGTAATTTACTTGGTTTACTTTATTGTAATATGTTTTGGGTCTAATTTTCAGAGCTCTCTTGAGGTTGACCAGGTTGACTTAAAATGATTCTTTCTCGGTGCATTCGTCCAGATAAAGTTTCTTTTCATCTTTGCTTTCCTCAGTAGGTTTCGAAGTTTTTTCATACTCCCCTTCTCGATAGCATTTTTCTGCAACATAAATTAGTTGACATACAGTTGATTGTGTTCTTATTCCTAATTATTCTTTATCTCCTTGCAGAGTTTTCGTTCATCTTTCTATTTGAGTCATAGTCGTGAATTTCCTCTAAATAAATTTAAAAGTTCGTCCTGTAGGCGACAAGAGCATAAAAAACGTAATAATATAATCCTTTTTAATCTTGCAATTACATAATTTTTTATTGGATAATTGAAGCAGCTAAAGTAAGTTTACCCGACGACTCCAGAGAAAGGTGAATTACGCAGAAATCTCTGGCCGAAATAAGGAAATCCGATTTTCATTCATTTTTTAATACTATGCTGCTGACATAGTAAAAAGTAACACTAAATCTAGTTTAACTAGATGCTAATAAAGACGGTACAAATACGTTCAACGCGTTTCACAACGGTTTAAAAAGGCGCCTTCCTTCCAAGAGCCAATAGAATGCGTGGAAAACTCTAGACTCGCTCTCATCGAGCTTCACGTCTGTTATGCGGGTTGCGGCTTAGGTGGTAAGTTTTTTTTGGAACTAGCTGTACTAAGGATAAAATTTATTTCTCTTATCTGAGGGAGCATAGAGTAGTAAGTAAAGTTATATTATTTACATTTGTTATTATAATAATATAATGTATTAAACATTATTCTCCCATCTCTCTTTCTTCTTCATTTCCCAATGCAGGTGAACTGACCTTGCAAATAAAGACTAGCTTCAATGTACTCTTATGCTATGAAATTTGTCCAACTGACGTAAACCGTATGAATCTTTTATATCAGCGTCTCCTATTTAAGTTTACATACGATATTTTTGCAGAAAAAGAAATTTTAGCAGCTATGTTTTTGTTTCTGACATATAAATTAAAGGGACCATCGGACAGCTTTGTAGGAATAGGATTTGTAGATAAAGTTCCACGTGACTCTGTGACTGAGGAGAAAGGCTCAGAAATCCCAATAATTTTGGAATTATATAATTTAATTTTAGGATTTCTCCAGTGACCAATGCTTTCATTTATCAAGAGCAATATTTTCTTTCGTATTCCTTCTCTGATAAACACAATTCTTTCTTCTATTGATCCTTCCTCCTAGAAAATACTCACCGCCCAAGGTTAACTCTGCGTTACCTCCCTGCACCCTCTTTAGTAATTCAACTTTCCCGCAATATTTCAATTATTTGGCGGAAGAGTTAAAACTGGAACAGGTTGCTCAAGCGAGCGCGAGATGTCTCTTCTTACACCGCATAGGCTGTTCGATTTTGACATAAGTTTCTGAAGGAGCTGTGGGAGAAAACATCTTGTTCGAATAATGATTAGGCAAATGTCGTCAATTTGCAACAATCCCGTGCTCGGAAACTTAGTTCCGGACCGAAGAAACGGCTATCGTAGAACCACGCATCTACCCCCCTGCTATAATTTCAGGAGCCGCACTGCCGTTGTCGCGTTCGGATAAGCGAAGGATCTGGCACAACCAGTAAAGAAAAGAAAGTGAGAACAAAGAAAAGAAAAGAAGATTTAGTCCTCTGTATTTTTGGCCGGTCGTGCCCGACGGCCGAAAGAATTTTGAGCTATTTAAGTTTTAATTTTTTTTCTGTTCGTCGGATATGCTATTCGTCATGAAGTTTTCTTCGCGAAAGACACCGAACTCTTTAGTTAACTATTTGATTTGCATACCTAATGCTATGAGGAATGTGGGTCCAGAAATAGTTATCCATTCTCGCTATAATCTCACATGTTTTTGACGTCTGGCCTAGAAGATTTATTACGGAAATCACGGTTTTGCATATTCTATAGTGTAACTCACTGCTCAAAAATTTATGAAATAACTGATTTAACTGAACTGAAATAAAATATACTTGAACTAATTTCTTGAGTCTCACTATGTGCGTGCATACGAATCGATTCCGATCAGTGTTTTCGAAAAAGAAGAGGATTATTAATTAATTCCAAGGAATTCAGAAATCTCTGAATGCACTCACTGAGTAAAAGATATATACGTATCCCATCGAAATTATGTGTTTAATCATTTATTATAATAAATGCGGAAAACGATTGTAAAAAGTATCAATCGCCTTCTTTGTATTCTGTATGATTCGTTGTAAATTATTTTTCGGTCATCTTTCTATTTTATCTGTATTTAATAGAAATTGTGTTTTTCGGTATTTAATTTTTACTTGCACTGAAAGATCTGTTATTCCATCTTTTATTATAAATAAAGATAAGAAGCATCGTACATCACTAAATAAAAGTAAGAGTAAAAATATATAAGCCTTAGAGCCAAGAGTAAAGATATATTATATTTGTTATTTTGCAGAATGTGAGGTCTGTGATTCTCATTATTATTTTCTCCCAAATTAAGAGCTTTTATCTTGCGATGATGTTACACGCCGAATTGTCCAAATTATTTCCTTGGAATGTGCTTTCATGCGGGAAACCCTTTCCGTGGCATTTTCTCTCTATCTTTCTTTAAGTTAACTCAAGGATGGGAAGAAAGTCTTCTTAAGCGGTATCTGAGTGCGGAATCACTCTCTCGGCACAATTTGGAAGCCTTACTTTGGCACAATTATCTTGTGCAGTCACTGAAGCGATATCGTCCCTTTTTATGTGGCGATCGATTCTTCCATTTCAAGAGGCGAATTACATTTCTCGGATCGATCTCAGAGCAGAAAGTTCAAATTAAGGAGTACATTAAGTACGTACTATATGAACAATGACTGAAATCTATAGAAGAATAACTTTCCGAAGTAGGCGTATATACAATTCGATTAATAAGACAATAAAAGGACAATTGCGTCCTCAGAACAACTGGAATTAGTGTGTTAAAACAAATTAAGTTGTACAATTAATTGATAGGTAGAAAACTTATTATAAACTTTAATAATTCTAATATTTACTAAAACTTTTAACTCAAAACACCATCAGAATTTGGACGGTAAAATCATAAACGCTCAAATATCCTCGCCTATTGTAGTCAATAATCAAAGACGTTTGATTGCTTCCATTATTTAAGGCTTCAGGAATTACGAATATCATTGAAATATAATCCTTTGAAATAAATATATGTCCTTCAGTTGAGATTTCCACATGTTGTTGACTTTAAGGGCTAGCGTAATTCATTCTTAAAAAGGAAAATATTTTTCGTCATAGATTTAGGGGTCTATGTTTTCACTCTGTTGTAAACTAAGAATTATCGTATCCTCCAAGAAAGAAACAAAAAATATTTAATATTTAACTTTCAGATAAGAATTACTTTATTTGTATGTTGATTTTAACTGTTTTATTTAATTGATAAGATCCTTAGATCTAACATTTTCGAATAACGTATTCCAAAAAGCGATCAACAGGTAAATCTTATACCGTGAGAGATACGTCTATCCATATTGCATATAAAATTTTAAGAAGATTTTTAAATACCTTTTCTGGTGGAATTCGTGCTAATCTTGATATTTAAAGGATTTATTCCAGATGGACCACGTTCTTACCCTTGGAATTTGCAGTAGCTACGTTAAAGAAATGGCCAAGTACTTTCTAAAATTTTTATGAATTTGTACGATAAAATTCATATTCCTGGAGTCTTAAATGGTGTAGTCGCAACTTATAAACAAACTTTGCAATGCAATCATTAATTTTTCGAATGTTTTCAGTTGTTAATACATCGAAATTTCCTAAAAATTTTTTTGATCGATTCCGAAATTGTCTTCATATTTGGCAATGATGAATGTTTTTACTAAGAGACAAAGGTTCTCCAAGCGCCGACAGCGGAAACCGTCTAGGGCGATTCCCGGGAAACGGATAATCGCTTAGCGGTCACCAGTTATTCAGAATCCCTAATGCGCATTACTTTCGAAATAATTTTCGAAAGTAATGCGCATAATTTTCGAAAGTATTTCGAAAGTTTTGTTGCTATTTTGCGTTCATCCTTAATTTTTCCAATTCACTGAAAAAAAAAACCTTAAGTAATGCCATTAATAAGAAAGAAGTCCGTTAAAAAAGCTTCCGTTGTAGAGTGTTGTGTGGGTTACTAGGAGTTGCGTTGAGGGATTGTCTCTTTGGTTGCCAAGAAATTATGCAAATCTGGTTATGCTGAACAGCTAGCACATTTAGCTCCATCCTTTCCTCGTTTTGAAGAAAATTTACTTTTTAATTGTGATTGCCTGGTGAGTACTCATAATAATTTGAGAATGATCGATTTAGCATTGGTAAAAGTTTAGAAGCGCAGCCAAATACACACACACATATTCAAGTGTGTGTGTGTGTGTATATATATATATATATATATATATATATATATATATACGAGTAAAAGTTGCTTGCATACTGCAAGCTATCCGTTGAATACAGTATCATACCAAGTACTGCCTCAGTTCAAATTTAAAACTTCGCGCCAAAGACCGCCTGGCGACGAACTAAGAACCCGATCGTGAGAGAAGACAGCAAAATAATATTAGATAAGTGCTATCCTTACTTGTTCCAAAGTTTCGATTCAATATCTTATCGGGAAGGTCCCACGCCTCTGTCACCATTCCGGGTCTTATCTTTCCAGCTTATCGGGAAGCCATTTAGAAAAATTTCCGCAATGCATTTCCTATGGAAGAATTTTGCATCCACCTGGCGTCGAACTCACTGTCAGTTGGCAACATTTGTACCATAAGAACCATAGAAGACTACCTCAGCTTCAACCTCCGAGATTTTGGTTCCTCTATCTTACCGATAAGTGCCTCAAAATAATTTTTAAAAATCCGCGCTATGCAATCTTATGGGGAAATTGCGATTTTTGGGAATTTCTGGCATCGAACCCATGATAGCTAGCGTCGAAGTCTGCATTATTCTGGCATCTAGAGTGTAGGGCCAGTACGTCGAAAAAATCTGACGTCGATGGCGCTTGTGGAAAATGGTCAGAATTCGTATCCCCTATATATATATATATATATATATATATATATATATATATATATATATATATATATATATATATCTATTATATATAGCTAACTCTCCGGATATACCTATATATATATACGAGTAAAAGTTGCTTGCATACTGCAAGCTAATTGGTGAAAATTTACAATAAGTTTCCCTTATGGGTATCATTTTCGAAGCTTATCCAGCAAAAATCTTAAAAATTGCCGCAATGCATTTCGAACGTGAGAATTTTTCATCCATCTGGCATCGAACTCACGGTCATATGTAACCTTTCACCCACTGGTTCTATAGAAAACTACTTCAAACGCAAACGCTGTGATTTTGAATAGTCTCATGCATTGAGAAAGGCCTTAAAACAATTTTTAAAAATTTGCGTAAATGACCGCCTGGCGTCGAACACAGGACCCGTTCGTGAGAGACAATGACATGGAAATGTTAGATAAATGCCACACTCACGTGTTTCAAAGGTTCAATTCAGTATCTTATCGGGAAAGTCCTAAAATGAGATTCCGTTCTTCCCGCTTGAAATGCATGGTAGAATCGGAATGACACTCTTGCATCGAACCAAGGACCACTGTAGAAACGGCGTATAACATGAAAGAATGTTCTCAAACGCCTCTGTCACCATTCCGGGTTTTATCTTTCCAGCTTATCGGGAAGGATTTTTAAAAAATCATCCAAGATTTCACCAATGCATTTCTTACGGAATCATTTCGGACCCACCTGGCGTCGAACATACGGCCATTGGTAACATTTCTTCCTAAAGTACTATGGAAGACCATCTCATCTGCAAACACCGTAATTTTTATTGCTCTATCGCATCGAGAACGGCCTCAAATCAGATTGCAAAAATTCGCGGAAAAGACCGCCTAGCGTCGAACTCATGACCCTTCCATGAGAGAAAATAGCAAATTAATATTAGGTAAGTGCCATTATGACTTATTCCAAAGTTTCGATTCATTATCTTATCGGGAAGGTCCTAAAATAAGATTCTGTTTTCCCCGTTTGAAATGCATGGTGGAATCGGAATGACCCTCTTGCATCGAACCAAAGACCACTAGACGAACTGTAAAATTCATGAAAGAATGTTTTCTAACGCCTCCGTCGCAACACGGAGTTTGATCTTTCCAGGTTATCGGGAAGGCATTGAAAAAAAATGACAAAAATTGCAGCAATGCATTTCTTATGGAAGAATTTCGGACCCACCTGGAGTCGAAGTCACGGTCATTTGGCAACATTTCTACCATAAGAACCATAGAAGACTACCTCAGCTTTAACCTCCGAGATTTTGGTTCCTGTATCTTACCGATAAGTGCCTCAAAATAATTTTTAAAAATCCACGCAATGCATTCTTATGGGAAAATTGCGATTAGACGTAATATAAATGGAGTTAAATGTTCAACTTTCAATTTATTGTTTGTTTCGGGAAGATAACTTGAATTAAACGTTAAACGCGTAAGTTTCTGTGACATCGGCTGCTTTTCGAAGACAGAATGCTCCGGTGAGTCTTGAAATGAAACCATCAAACCAATTAAAATTAAACAAGAGACTACACAGAAAAACAAAATAAATCAAATTTTAGCATACTGTTTCCAGCGTTTAACAATGAATTGGAAATTCTTTTGTTTTAATCATTTCGGTATCTTTTCGCACTTTGAATAAAAGGAGTCCGTTTTTTCGCTCTTTCGGACGGAGCGCCCACTTTGAAATCTTATATCACAAAATTTATTGATTAGATCAACACAAAAATTGAACAATTTATCGCTGTATTCATTCGTAATCAATTGAAAAAGTCTCAAATTATTTCCTTTATAAAAAAGAGTTTTTATGAATTTAGTAAATCAACTTTTTCTCAGGAGTGGATGGACGTAGAAATGTAAACTTTGTTCCTTTATCAAGCTCTTGATAGAATATTTCACAAGATATAACATACGTTAATCACAACTTAGTAAATTATTTTATACAGATTATTATTTAACGGGAGAGAGAATTGGTGGGAAACGCGTCCTGCTTCAGTATTTTATTATATTTAAGTTCATCTTTTACTCAAAATAAAAAGCAAATCCTTTGATGCATCTAGTTAGAAGTAGACTCAACTTTAAAGTAAAAGCTTGTGCACTGGTGCAGTTAAACTTCGTTCAAGGACTTAAAATTTTTTCTTTCGAGAAAGAAAATGATCAGTAAACACTCTTTTAGTGGTCGAGTATCGAGGAGGACTCCAGCACACAAAATGAAAATTTTCTTTTTCATTTCAAAAAGGCGTTGGAGAGGAGTTGTTGAAACTGCACAAGCTGGCTATTGGGTTGAATTTCAAGCAACAGAAAATGAGGTAATGGAAGCAAAAACTCTGTGGCCAAGTAAGTACCGTTTTCCAACTTCTACTGGTGTTAACTCAGTGAGAAACCAAGGTTGCATAGAGACGAATTCCAAAGGTACGCTTAATATACAGGCAACTTTCGACGCGAGAGGAATGTTTAAAAGTGTTGATATAAGTTGGCCTCCATTGGTTCATGACTCTCGTATCTTGAGCAGTTAGAGAAATTATACCACTAACAAGAAACACGGTGATTATTGGTTATGATGGATATGGAATAGAACCATTGCTGATGACAAACCTATTTTTGGCGCTGAACAAATGTATTTTGATAAACTATTGCAGAACCACTAAACGTCGCAGTTCCTTCTTGGATAAAATTACGGGTTACTTTAGTTTCAAATGGGTACAGGAGTGTCCTTTAAAGGGGTGGTGAAGCGTTTACAGTTATAGCAGTAGCATCTTCACCAATGAATGAAATGTCACTTGGGAAAGAGCTACTTGGAATATCTATGTACCGTTTTACTCCAAACTGCATGGCCCCTGGACAAAAAGATTGCATGTGGGACGGAATTTTTCCATAATAACCGTACATGAAGAAAAAATAAACCCAGAGCGCAATCTAAACGAAATTTACGAGTACTTGTGAGTGCGTGAGAGATGAGCACATTGAGTATTATCAAATCGAATCAATCTATCGTTTCTGACAATACAATATGTTGGCCTCATCGCGAGATAAAATAATACGTACATTACGATATGTAACACTTTGTCTTCAACAGAGTATTTGTTAGATCTATTTTTCCAAAAGTACAAAAGAGTAACATTTTCTGTAAACGCAAATGCGTGCCTCGTTGGAGAGCATCTGCAGGATTGAAAAATTGGTTTCTCAGCTGGGAGCTGCCCGGAGAAATCGATCCAGCTTCTGCCGGAGCCCACCTCACCAACAGCATTAATGTCTGTCATCCTTTCCTCCATTTCTAATACTTGGTAGCCTTAATCTGAGGACAGAGGCCTTGTTGTTATTAAACTCGAGAGTAAGAAGTAGCGAAATTTTCAAACTATAGTGTCTTCCTTGCGCAGATAATCGTTACTTTTTACTGAAATATAAATAAAATACAGAAGATAAAAACCAATATGTTAAAATGTATAAATATCCTCATTGAAAAGTAAAATGCAGTCAGGGCTTGTTTATTACGAAAACTAATTAAAGATAGTACTGAGATTTTAAAGATGAGAATGTTTAAAGATTCTGTTTTAAATCGAAAAACAATTTATTCGGCAAAAATCTGATGCTTTTCTCAAAGTCGTATGGAGTATGGCAGGGGGTTTTATATATTGTCGGAGAGAGAAGGTACTACGCTAATTTCAATATGACGTAAAAAGAACAAGTATTTACACAACGCCAGGAAGCAGTAACACTCAATAAGTTTTCTTTGAACTATGCCAAGAAAATTAACAAAGACAACTAAACAACCAAAAAATAAACCTTACGAAAAACTAAAAATGTATTCTGTAATTACCGTAGTCTATTTCAAATAATTAATAATTTCTTCCTGTAGTTTTTAAATATCAATTGAATGTACAAGCAGACTTGTCGGAGATAAATAAATTATCGCTTCATTTCAATGTGATCTGAATCGAGATTCTTTTCTACGGAATTGAGTTCCGATGGACCTGCCGATGATAGGGCAAAACTGGTAATTGGACAGCTATTGAGCCGTATTTTTTTACCGGCGAATTTCCTAATTCAGTGCTTTTGCAGAAAAAGGTTCGAGATGAAAGCCATAACGATAAGCGATGTTAGAGCCACGGTGAAAATGCCTGAAACCCAAAGTTGACCCTAATGTAGAGTGAAACCCACTCAATACACTTTTCAGGGTACCGAGTCAAGTATAGCGTTATAACTGGGTTAGGTTAACTTTATACAGTAAAATCTAGCTCAGACGCATTTCAGGGTGGCGAACGCCTCTCGAGCGAGATAGACCGGGTTAATGCCTTACTATACTACATAATATTTTTGAAGAATTATCACACATTAAGAGCGTCTTAATATTGTTCCTTTTTCACTCTACAATCAAGCGATATTTAATAGATTGATAATTAGGGAAGAACAATGATTTTTCAACGGTGAGAGGGTCTCTCCGAGACTATGCTCAAAAACACTCATTTTTTATGTTTTCGGTATGTTTACTTCTCATGATGGTGGAGATGGGAAACAACCGACTTTAAAGGCGGCTCTAAATCTTAACGAAGTGATAGAAAAGATCTCAGATCAGTTCCGACGCGACGGTGGAATATAGATAATAACTCTGCTTCGTAATATCTTAATTTTATTCGCACAAAATTAGAAATTCAATAATAGAAACTAACAAGGAACCCTTTAATGGACAAGAGAGGACGGTGTCGCAGATAAGTAAAAATTTTTTATTCTATCGAATGCATCGCATCTGGGGACCTGCATCTGTACCGAATTTAACTGTATATGGAAGCTGTACCTAAATATAAGCTTTGGAGCAAGGCAAGTAAAATTAATATACGTACGAATATACATAAATATAACGAACATAACCTTCGGTGCAGTCGATATTTCTCCTCCGATCGCATCATTTTGCCATTCAGACCAGAGTTTACACCCTTTCATTATTCCATTAAAATAGCAATTAATTATGGGCTACATATATCTTATCATTATCATTAGCTGATATCCGCTAAAAATTGCCTAAGGGGAGGTTTTGGAAGATTCACAGTTGGACTACTGAATTATTTGTTTCTTTCCTACGAAATTTTCCATTCTTTCTATAGGGAAACGATTCTCTTCTATTTTATCGTGTAGACTTCATAACCATATCTCAATAGAAATATTAATATCCTTATTCTATGTACTATGCTAAAGTTTCGTTTTTAACGGGCTCACTAGTTCATCATCTATATAAATCTATTGGTATTGTATCAACAGATCTAATAGATTACTAGAAATATTTGAGAGAGATTTCAAACATAGATTCCTTCGAGATAAATCCACGCTTATAATTGCAGATATTGTACGCCGAAATCAGCACTTCGTTGAAAAGAAAATTAATTGGGTCTCGGTTTCATTCCTAACGAATCCTCTAATGGTGGACATGTTATCAAATATTTTATAAATCCTATTAACGACTTTATAAAAATAATTAATAAGGGCCTGGAAATGTAGAAACAAATTATTTTTTCCCTCTCCGTCGCAAGAAAATCAACGCTTCCTTCTAATGATCACTTTTCAGTTGTTCATATTCCTCATACCATTAATGAAAATAAAAAGGTTTCGAAGTAGATGCTGTGAAAAAGTCAAATGAATTTATTAAATTTGCTAATTAATTGTAAGGGTAAATATTGAAAAACTGTTAAAGTGGCTTGCCAATGTAAGCTGTGAAGTATTCAGTGACGGGGCGGCAAGCTAACAACTGACAATTTGCAATAAATAAATAAATTCCACGCCTCTTTATTTCCAACCTTATTTAAATCCTTCAAATATCTTTATTTGTTATTTTTCTCCAAGTTGAAATGTATGCTGAATTAAATTAAATGCAATAGATTTTGTGGAAATAAGAAGACCGTGGAATGAGGCATTTCAGTCTATTTCTAGTATTTATGTCGTGCAACATAGTAGTCGGAGACATAATTGTTGTAAGAGAAAATTTTCTCTTTAGGACGCACTGCTTTGAATCTTATTGAAAATAACCCTAATTTCGAAAACCTAACTTTCTGCATTATCACGTTAAAAACTATAAATTAAATAAAAGGTATCGATACTACTCTTAAATGCAACTTGGCCAATAATTACAACTGATTGTAAGTCACTTTATTTTTTTTCTTACTTTAAAGACGGTTTCTCTGTGGTGTGGGAAAGGACATGAGATAATATTTTAATAACGACACGTAATAGGGAGCCAAGGAGCATCAGAGGAGTCTGACGGGGCTCGAACCGAAGTATCCCAATTGCACGTCATTACGAACAAATATGCATCCAAGTCATGCAAAAGATAATCACGCACTTGTAAGACAGCAATAATGACTGGAAAAAGCGAATGAAAACTTTGATTTCTTTCCGCGGTTTCTGCTTTACGATTTTAGATGGCGATTTTGTGAACACGCAAACATGGCGCTTCTGAGAATGTTCGTAAATCCACATTTGGAAAGAAAGAGTCGTCCTTAGAAATTAATCCCACTACTAAACTCATATCATGAACCATTTTAACCCATATGTATGGCAACACCGATATCGTTTTAAAGATAGATGTTTGTATATATATATATATACGAGTAAAAGTTGCTTGCATACTGCAGCTAATTGGTACCAATTTAACAATAAGTTCCCCTTACGGGTATCATCTTCGAAGCTTATCCAGCAAAATTCTTAAAAATTGCCGCAATACATTTCTTACGTGAGAAATTTTCATCCATGTGGCATCGAACTCACGGTCATATGCAACCTTTCTTCCACTGGTTCTATAGAAAACTACTTCAAACGCAAACGCTGTGATTTTGAATAGTCTCCTGCATAGAGAAAGGCCTCAAAACAATTTTTAAAAAATTAGTGTAAATGATCGCCTGGCGTCGAACACAGGACCCGTTCGTGAGAGACAATGGCATGGAAATGTTAGATAAGTGCCACTCTCACGTGTTTCAAAGTTTCAATTGAGTATCTTATCGGGAAGGACCTAAATGAGATTCCGTTCTTCCCGCTTGAAATGCATGGTAGAATCGGAATACGCTCCAGCATCGAACCAAGAACCACTAGAGAAGCAGTGGACGTCATGAAAGAATCTTCTCAAACGCCTCTGTCACCAATCCGGGTTTTATCTTTGAAGCTTATCGGGAAGGCATTTAAAAAAATCGTCCAAAATTTCACCAATGCATTTCTTACGGAATCATTTCGGACCCACCTGACGTCGAACATACGGCCATTGGTAACATTTCTTCCTAAAGTACTATGTAAGACCATGTCATCTGCAAAGACTGTAATTTAGATTGCTCTATTGCATCGAGAACGGCCTCAAAACAGATTGCAAAAATACGCGTAAAAGACCGCCCAGCGTCGAACTCAGAACCCTTCCGTGAGAGAAGATAGCAAAATAATATTAGATAAGTGCCATCCTTACTTGTTCCAAAGTTTCGATTCAGTATCTTATCGGGAAGGTCCCACGCCTCTGTCACCATTCCGGGTTTTATCTTTCCAGCTTATCGGGAAGGCATTTAAAAAAATTTTCAAAAATTGCAGCAATGCATTTCTTATGGAAGAATTTCGGACCCACCTGGAGTCGAACTCACGGTCATTTGGCAACATTTCTACCACAAGAACCATAAAAAACTACCTCAACTTCAACCTCCGAAATTTTGGTTACTCTATCTTACCGATAAGTACTTCAAAATAATTTTCAAAAATCCACGCAATGCATTCTTATGGGAAAATTGCGATTTTTGGGACATTCTAGTATCGAACCCATGACACCTAGCGTCGATGTCTGCATTATTCTGGCATCTAGAGCTTAGGGCCAGTACGTCGAAAAAATCTGACGTCGACGGCGCTTGTGGAACATGGTCAGAATTTTTATCCCCTATATCTATATCTCTATATATATATATATATATATATAGGTATATCCGGAGAGTTAGCTATATATAATAGATATATATATATATATATATATATATATATATATATACGAGTAAAAGTTGCTTGCAAACTGCAAGCTAATTGGTAAAAATGTACTATAAGTTCCCCTTATGGGTAACATTTTCGAAGCTTATCCAGCAAAATTCTTAAAAATTGCCGCAATGCATTTCTTACGTGAGAATTTTTCATCCATCTGGCATAGAACTCACGGTCAAAGGTAACCTTTCTTCCTCTGGTTCTATAGAAAACTACTTCAAACGCAAACGCTGTGATTTTGAATAGTTTCATGCATAGAGAAAGGTCTTAAAACAATTCTTAAAAATTAGCGTAAATGACCGCCTGGCGTCGAACACAGGACCCATTTGTGAGAGACAATGGCATACGAATGTTAGAGAAGTGCCACTCTGACTTGTTTCAAAGTTTCAATTCAGTATCTTATCGGGAAGGTCCCAAAATAAGATTCCGTTTTCCCCGTTTGAAATGCATGGTGATATGGGAATTACGCTCTTGCATCGAACCAAGGACCACTAGAGAAACGGCAAACCAGGTGATAGAATGTTTTCAAACGCCTCCGTCACTATTCCGGGTTTTATCTTTCCAGCTTATCGGGAAGGCATTCAAAAAAATTGTCAAAAATTGCAGCAATGCATTTCTTATGGAAGAATTTCGCACCCACCAGGAGTCGACCTCACGGTCATTTTGTAACATTTCTTCCATTCGTATTATAGAAGACTACCTCAACTTCAACCTCCGAGATTTTGGTTCCTCTATCTTACCGATAAGTGCCTCAAAAATTTTTTCAAAAATCCGCGCAATGCATTCTTATGGGAAAATTGCGATTTTTGGGACCTTCTGGTATCGAACCCATGACACCTAGCGTCGATGTCTGCATTATTCTGGCATCTAGAGTGTGGGGCCAGTACGTTGTAAAAATCTGACGTGGACGGCGCTTGTGGAACATGGTCAGAATTCGTATCCCCTATATCTATATATATATATATAGATATATATATATATATATATATAGGTATATCCGGAGAGTTAGCTATATATAATACGAGTAAAAGTTACTTGCATACTGCAAGCTATCAGCTGAATGCAGTATCGTACCAAGAATGGCCTCAAAACAATGTTCAAAACTTCGCGCAAAAGATCGCCTGGCGTCGAACTAAGGACCCAATCGTGCGAAACAATTGCAGATTAATATTAGATAAGTGCCATTCTAACCTGTTCCAAAGTTTCAATTTAGTATCTTATCGGGAAGATCCTAAAATAAGATTCCGTTATTGCCGTTTAAAATGCATGGTAGAATCGGAATGACACTCTTGCATCGAACCAAGGACCACTGTAGAAACGGCGCATAACATGAAAGAATGTTCTCAAACGCCTCTGTCAGCATTCCGGGTTTTATCTTTTATTAGATAAGTGCTATTCTAACCTGTTCCAAAGTTTCAATTCAATATCTTATGAGGAAGTTCCTAAAATAAGAATACGCTTTCCCCCTTTGAAATACACGGTAGAATAGAAATGACGCTCAGGCATCGAACCAAGAATCGTAAGAGGAACAGCGAACAGCGTATATGAAACATATGACATGCCTCTATGTACATTCAATTTTATATCATTCCCGGTTATCGGATAAGCATTAAAAATAATTGTGAAAATTGACCGCCATACATTTTATACCGGAGAATTTTGCACCCACTTGACGTCGAACTCACGGTCATTTGGTAACAATTCTTCAGTTAGAGTAATAGATAACCACGGCATATCCAACCTCCGTGATTTTCACTGTTCTATCGCTCCGATAAAGGACTCAAAACAATTTTCGAAAATTTGCGTAAATGACCGCCTGGCGTCGAACACAGGACCCGTTCGTGAGAGACAATGGCATATGAATGTTAGAGAAGTGCCACTCTGACGTGTTTCAAAGTTTCAATTCAGTATCTTATCGGGAAGATCCTAAAATAAGATTCCGTTATTCCCGTTTGAAATGCATGGTAGAATCGGAATGACACTCTTGCATCGAACCAAGGACCACTGTAGAAACGGCGTATAACATGAAAGAATGTTCTCAAACGCCTCTGTCACCATTCCGGGTTTTATCTTTCTAGCTTATCGGGAAGGGTTTTAAAAAAATCATCCAAGATTTCACCAATGCATTTCTTACGGAAGCATTTCGAACCCACCTGGCGTCGAACACACAGTCATTTGCTAACATTTCTTCCTTTGGTACTATGGAAGACCATCGCATCTGCAAACACCGTAATTCTGATTGCTCTATCGCATCGAGAACGGCCTCAAAACAGATTCCAAAAATTCGCGTAATAGACCGCCTAGCGTCGAACTCAGGACCCTTCTGTGAGAGGGAATAGCAAATTAATATTAGATGAGTGCCATTCTCACTAATTCCATAGTTTCGATTCAATATCTTATCGGAAACGTCCTAAAATAAGATTCCGTTTTCCCCGTTTGAAATGCATGGTGGAATCGGAATTACCCCCTTGCATCGAACCAAGGACCACTAGAGAAACGGTAAACCTGATGATAGAATGTTTTCAAACGCCTCTGTCACCATTCCGGGTTTTATCTTTCCAGCTTATCGGGAAGGCATTGAAAAAAAATTTCCAAAGTTGCAGCAATGCATTTCTTATGGAAGAATTTTGCATCCACCTGGCGTCGAACTCACGGTCATTTGGCAACATTTCTTCCATAATAACCATAGAAGACTGCCTCAACTTTAACCTCCGAGATTTTGGTTCCACTATCTTACCGATAAGTGCCTCAAAATAATTTTCAAAAATCCGCGCAATGCATTCTTATGGGAAAATTGCGATTTTTGGGAATTTCTGGCATCGAACCCATGATAGCTAGCGTCGATGTCTGAATTATTCTGGCATCTAGAGTGTAGGGCCAGTATGTCGAAAAAATCTGACGTCGACGTCGCTCGTGGAACATGGTCAGAATTCGTATCCCCTATATCTATATATATATATACGAGTAAAAGTTGCTTGCATACTGCAAGCTATCCGTTGAATACAGTATCATACCAAGTACTGCCTCAGTTCAAATTTAAAACTTCGCGCCAAAGACCGCCTGGCGACGAACTAAGAACCCGATCGTGAGAGAAGACAGGAAAATAATATTAGATAAGTGCCATCCTTACTTGTTCCAAAGTTTCGATTCAATATCTTATCGGGAAGGTCCCACGTCTCTGTCACCATTCCGGGTTTTATCTTTCCAGGTTATCGGAAGGGCATTTAAAAAGATTTCCGCAATGCATTTCTTATGGAAGAATTTTGCATCCACCTGGCGTCGAACTCACTGTCATTTGGCTACATTTTTTCCATGAGAAGCATAGAAGACTACCTCAACTTCAACATCCGAAATTTTGGTTACTCTATCTTAACGATAAGTGCCTCAAAATAATTTTCAAAAATCCGCGCAATGCATTCTTATGGGAAAATTGCAATTTTTGGGAATTTCTGGCATCGAACTCATGATAGCTAGCGTCGATGTCTGAATTATTCTGGCGTCTAGAGTGTAGGGCCAGTACGTCGAAAAAATCTGACGTCGATGGCGCTTGTGGAACATGGTCAGAATTCGTATCCCCTATAAATATATATATATATATATATATATATATAGGTATATCCGGAGAGTTAGCTATATATAATAGATATATATATATATATAGGTATATCCGGAGAGTTAGCTATATATAATAGATATATATATATTATATATATATATATATATATATATATATATATATATATATATATATATATATAGGTATATCCGGAGAGTTAGCTATTTATAATAGATATATAAAGTATTCACAACATTCGCCTCGATCGGCCAAATGAGGCTTACTAGTGAGGAGTGAGTTAGTTTGCAGTTAGAAGAGACTTTGAACAACAACAGTTAATAAGGAGTGAACAAGATGAGTGCCAAAAAATCTGGAATCTTTTACATATTCTATCAGACTAGATCGACATCTATATCTATCATATCTATTATATATAGCTACTTCTCCGGATATACCTATTATATACGAGTAAAAGTTGCTACCATGATGCAAGCTAATCAGTTGAATGCATGTAACCTCCAAACAGTTTTTAAAAAATCGCGAAAAAGACCGCCTGGCGTCGAACTCAGGACCCGTTCGTGAGAAACAATGGCATACATGTGTTACTTAAGTGCCACTCTGACGTGTTTCAAAGTTTCAATTCAGTATCTTATCGGGAAGGTTCTAAAATAAAATTCCGTTATCCCTCTTTGAAATGCATGGTGGAAGAGAAATGACACTCTGGCATCGAACCAAGGACCATTAGAGAAACGATGAACCGCGTAAAATAATGTTTTCAAACGTCTCTGTTATCAAATCGCGTTACGTCTTTCCAGCTTATCGGGAAAGCATTCAAAAAATTGTCAAATATTGCAGTAATGCATTTCTTACGGAAAGATTAGAAGATGCGATTGCTTGATAAATTCGGGAAAAAGACGTATGCAGAGGACGTTATTATACGACCCCCTTGCGAATTCAGACTATGAGTAAAAGAAGAAAAGACAAGTCTTTTTAAGGATAAGTGATAATAAAATAAACAGAGGGCTGCATTTACCTCGATTCCAGTGGAGTCATATTCTCTTTGGAGCTCCGGACCAACGACTTCCAACAGCTGTCGACGTTCTTCTGCGAAATCTGTCAAATGAACAGGATCGCAATTAACATTTCATTTTTTTTACATTTACCCCAAAATAGGGGTGAAATTCAATATTTCCAAATCTTTATTCAAACCACCAAGTAACATATAACCTCTCAAAGGCAATTATTTCCTAAAACTTGCAATCTGATTGCAATTCATATTTTTAAATGTGTGGCACACTGTACTCCGCAGTTACTGTATCACGATAGCAATAAAAAATGAAATATCTTGATTCGAAGGAATAGAAAATTATATTTTTATTTTGGGCGAAACTGCGGCCATAATTTTTCTCCTTCCATATAAACCATAATTTTAGAGAGACTTTAGCCGGGATGAATTTTTAAGTCTGTTTTAATGTATCACGATTATAAATATATAATCTATCATTATAGAACAATACGTATTATATCATTACAGAGTGTAATTTACCACAACTAATTGCCCCGTGTGAAAATTTCGTAGACGAACACTGATACTCAATTTCCCCACCCAAATACATCTCAACAAACACACACAATCACAGATTGAATGTATTTCAATCGATGAACTTAAAAACAATGAATGATTGACTGCATATACCCGGCTAAGACGCTTTTCAGATGACCAAGCACAAACAGTATTTTAAGCGTTATAATCGGGTTGTGCAATTCTCGTTGTCTCGATCATCTGGGCGGTTTGCATTTTTCACACACAGAACTTCTTAGTTTCTTAATTTTGGTCATTTTACGATGAAGCAGATTTTACAAGATGGACGATTGAGGATGAATTTCCCGGCCGATGTAGTTACTTTTTATTTGCGGACTACACGTTAATTTACAAAATAAAAGTAATGACGATAGATTAAACGTGTCGAATGATTTAGATAATATTACTACGACTGGCAATTGGGGCTCAACGTAGACAAATGTTCGGTAGTTAACATTTTCAAAAGAAATCCTTTGCCAATGTTGATTCGTATAGCCTTCGAAGAAAATGAATGAACAGTCGATTAGGTGAAATATCTTGGAATAACCTTCGCGAATAGCTTCACTTTACCCACATCCATGATATCTGTGGGCGAGATCTTAAGAAACTCGGATTCACCAAGAGAATAGGAGCGAAGAGAAAGTCCGCGAGCGATGTAACATTGCGCTCGAGTATGAATACAGTTTATGGGACCCTGCTGAAACTAGTAGTATCTATAGTATAGTAAATTTGAGGGGACACCGCTTGAGGTCTACTTAGAGGGCTCTCGAGGGCTTTATACCAAATTTTTAGCTTAGAAAATGTTCTTGCAAAGTTATTAATTTTTAAATTTTCCAGATTTTCGCAAAAATCGGCGAACATGGGTAATTTCGAAGGGCTATAACTTTTTCATGAAACGTAGTATGGGTATTATATTTTCAGTTTTGGATAGTGATTTAATGTAATATGATAATGATCTTTGAAATGTTATCAATAAAAGTTTCATATATTTTTTATAACATAATTTAAATTAGCAACAAATTATTTAATGCAACATTTGACCGCGATGCCACCCAATCATCGCATTTTAAAATATATCATCGAATATATCTGTTTTTATCTATAGAAAAACTTTTTTTAAGTGGAACAACAATAAGAAGGCAGTGTGAAAATTAAAGAGTATCGAGCACTTACACAGCCCCGCGCGTTCTACGGCTACGCACTCGTTAGAGGTAAGCCTACTGCTAGCTTCGTAGACAGGTTTAATTCAAAATCTAAGCTTACAACTAGTCTCAGTAAGCGTAATGGTATTCTACGACAAGAATTTTTCAATTATACTGACAAATCTGAATTGTAAACACTAGAAATCTAATTGATTTTCGAAGCTCTTTGAACAGCAAATGAAAATAATGGACATTTCTTAAAATTGTGTCTGTAACTTCGGAGGGCGTCTTTATGAAGGTGGCAAAGCGTATTTAGAGAGATATTACTTCTATACATTGATCTCATCTCTACGCCTTTATACAGAACATCACCCTCGGTCACTAGAGATATAGAATTAATATCACTTTATGCATTTCTTTTCTTCATCTCTTGAAACCGAATGTTATGTATCTCATTTCGGTGGGAACTTACCCTAATATGGTAAATACGTCTGCTAGCAGGGCCACCTTAAAGTAAGTAATTTATCTCAAAAGTACCACAAAACAGAGAACTGCTGTAAATTCGGATAGCTTAGCACTGTGAGGAAACAGGAGTAGAACTGACAAGGGCTTGTGTCCTTCTCTGCGATAGAAAACGAGGCATAAAATTACTTGTGATAACTCATCTGTCGAGTAGCACTTATCTCATACCGCTTTCATTACAATTTGAGGAAAATTTAATATACCAAAGACCAAATAATATCAAGAGGAAAGTATATGCTGCCAATTCGTAATTTGGAGAAAATCAATTCACTGAAATTTTTGTAAGCAAAGCAGAGACCGGAGAATGTGTGCATGGAAGACAACCCTTCCTTTTTTCCCTTAGTCGATGTTTACAAGAAAGCTGAAGAACTTGGACGATCGTGAGAGCGATGTAAGGTAACCTCGTATTGAGACCATAAGCGTGAACCTTCGCAATTAGTCCTAAATATTAAGTGCTACTGTCAGACAATTAATTCGAAATCTATGAAACCTTATCATTCAACATGTAACGTTCATTACAATGAAATTAATGAAGTATATTAAATTGTAAATTAAATAATAAATTTCGAGTAACACGAAGACTTAGATTTCTAAACTTTACTAATTTAACAATAACAGAAGAGTATTTATGATTTTAGAAAATGACACAAAATTTGGGCTAAAATTGAAAACCCAGACGGCCAGATATATAGTTCTATTAAAATCACTTCAGCCGCTGAGGAATAGTCAAAACAAAAGTAATCATGACGCTGAAATTTGTACATTTTTAACAATCTCATGAAATATGTGATGAAATTTAACATGATGAATCCATTAGTCCCTTTAGGGTACGAAGTAAAGGGAAACACGATGACCTAAGGAAGAACTTCAGAAAGAAAGATCTATCGTTGGGCAGCAAGTAAAGGGAGCATTCACGCATGCATTCTATCGCAAAAAGACAATGTTTAAATCATAACATACTCATTTGCAACAGAAAGCTAAAGGTATGTAACTGTAATATGTTATAACTAACGTCATTATACCAATGTTTCCATTTGTTCAAATGGCTTCGTAAATCGATTAACTTCGTATGTTTACAGAGATAATAACTAACTTTTCAGATATTTAAATCATCTTTTTCTCCTTGGTTCGATTTCAGAGCGCTATTTACTTTACACAATACATTTCAAAAGGAGATAACGGAATCTTATTAGAGTGTATTTCCGATATGATATCGACTTGAAACTTTGGAAACGGACAGAGTTTTTGCTAACTAACATTGATATGCATTCATCTTTCACAAACCGGTAGTCGGTTCGACACCAAGCGGTCATAATTTTCCCATAAGATATGTACGTCGGGAAATAAAAATACTTTAGGAGGCATTTCCTGAGAGCATAGAAGTCCGACATGTGAAGAGCAGTCTCACAAAAGCAGCGTTCCGTTTCACTGACGGTCCTTGGTTCGTCGCCGATTGCGTTCTACAATACAATCACATGGGAATCACATTTGAAGACCTTCCCGGTATGATATCAACTCTAAATTCAGCATACTGTAAGAGGGGGTCTTTACCAGAACTTAATTGGCGGTAACGTTTATGATAATGGACCTTGGTTCTATAGCAGAAAGGTTATATTTTCCCATTGTGCTTTGGTGAACTTGGGAATGTTTTTGCAATCAGTTCCGAATGTAATCGGATGTTTTGGTAAATATTCACTGATCAGCTTGCAGTATGCAAGCAACTTTAACTCATATATAGTTATTTATCCAATTTTAGTTGTAGATGCTTAAGAAATCAACTCCACGATTTGATAAATCGATAAAGACAAGTCGATGCTACAAGAAATAAGACAGACGTATCTTTGTGAATGGGGTTGGATATGCAAAGTATAAATAACGAGTTGCTTGCATACTGATACGCTTCAATACGCTAATCTCGCCCAGTTCACCATAGAGCATTGGGAATCACCCCGGTGTCGAAGCCGTAACTATTTCCGAAGACGCCATTGTACATTAAGTTTTGAAAATGCGCCGTATATATACTAAACTATACTAAAAATTTCAAGTGCATATCATACCGGAAAGGTCCTCAAACGTAATTCCAAAACCCCATTTAATTTTATGGTAGAATGCAAATGATGCCCTGGAGTTGATCCAAGGAATATTTGGGAAGTTTACAAAATATATCCATGATTGCTGTTCACATGCCGAAATATAGATTTCCATCTTCTCGGGAAATGCTTCTTTAAGATATTTGATTTCTTGACCGTACATTTCTTAAGGGGTGATTACGACCGCCTGGAGTCGAACCCAGAACCGTTTCATAAGATGCGATGTTACAAATTATTAAGGGCACCTTACACGGTATCCAAAGTTTCAGGTCGATATCATATTGGAAAGGTCCTCAAATGAAATTCCCATTTCTCATATAAAAGTATTGTTGAACACAAATGGTCTCCTTGCGTCGAAAAAAGGGACCATCAGGGAAAAAGTAAACAGCGTTCGTAAAATATATTCATGAAGGCTTTTTATATGCCTGATTATGGATTTCTATCTTCTTGGAAAGCGCCTCATAAAAATATTTGAAAATTTCGCCGTACATTACAAATGGTAGCACCAATTAAGACCTCCTAGTGTCGAACTCACAACCTCTGCCGGCCGTCGTGGCGGAGTAGTTCCAGCCCCTAAGGCCCGGGTTCGAGTTCCGGCTAGGATTTTTTCCTTTTTAGGGAATGTTTGCGTGTGTTGTCTATTGTAGAAGTTGTTTCCCGTTAATTATCCAACAACGGATGTTTGCATGGGATTTGGAAAATAAATAAATAAAGAAATAGAACCCAGAACCTTAGGGAAAGATAATTGCATATTAATATTAGATAGGAACAACTCTGACCTTTTACAGTTCATTGTGATATCCAGAGGTTCGTTAAATTAGATTCTGTTATCTCCATTATAATATATGGTAGAATAAAAATGACACTCTATAATCGAACCAAAGATCATTAGAGAAACGATCAACTGCGCGTATTAAAGGTGTTTATAACTTCTGCACACATGCGATTTTATCGAATAGAGGCTCAACAAAATTCTTAAAAAGTCGCCGCAATGCATTTTGTGGGGCAGACCCACCTGGCGTCGAACCCACGCTCTTATTCTATAGAAGTCCTCTCTGATGAAGTTCAACTCTCCCTCTTCATCTACATTTACATATGCACCCTACAAGCTGCCTTCCGGCGTGTGGCAGGCGTATTTTCCTGTCTATCTTACCGTGAAGTGCCTCGAAATAATTTTCAAATATCCTCTCAATGCATTCTTATGGGAAAAATCGGATGTTTTGGGCCTTCTGGCATCGAACCCATAATAATAAGGGTCAAAGACTGTATTTTTCTGATGATTGCTTGGTGGTGCCAGTGCAAAATGTTTAAAGTTAATTGGCCTTACCTGCTATAGTTGCTGCATATATTGTATTGTTGTTAGAGGTGTCAGTTATGTATAGAGATGGGCGAATCCGATCCGATCTACTTCAAGATCAATTCTTTTAACCCAATTCTCGATTATTTGAATCGATCTTTTAGAACCGATCTTTCGATCCGATTCGATGCATCCAATCGATCTATGTGAATCGATTCGGACGTACGCGATAGAGGTCTGCGTGGATCGGGCCTAGCGGGAATAAAGGCAGATGCTAGGAAATGCTTAGGCATACGACTGTGCAATACTCGTATTGCACAGTCTTCGTTCTTCCAAGTTTATTTTCAAAGAAGAGGGCTGCTTTCATTTTCATATCTCGATGCTTAGGGACGAGAACTATTCTAACACTCCAATTAATCTCCCAAATTGCATTCTAAGTTAGTTAAATAAATCCAGTGCATTGTAGAGAATACGTAACTCATCATCTCCTAACTTTCAAATAAAGATTGTAACAAAATTATAAGGATTATAATTATTTTCTCGAAAATGAAAAGGTACAATTTGAGTAATTAACAGACGTAAATACTAAAAATGCAGCGTCATGTGGCCATTACAGCCAATAGACATTGTTGTAAACGATTCAAAACAGCCAATAAGAGAGAGCACAACCGATCCGATCGATCTTTCGAATACGATCTTGTACCTGAATCGATTCGAAGCAAACGATTTAATTCGATTCGGGAGATCGATCTCCCATCTCTAGTTATGTAAAACGTCTTCACCAGCGCCTTACTGCGGTGGAAATGTATACTAATAATGATAGAGGACTGTGTCTGTTGCAGTAAAAGGAGATTGTTTTACTTAATGAATTGATAGATTAATTGCATCATATATAATGAATTCCAATAAAAGTACTAGCGAAAGCTGAAAATGTTACGCAAAAAATCGACGGTAGTGTCGATTTGAAGATTTGAGTTTTTGCGAATTATTATAAATTTTTCTGCGCCGTAAATAAGTGGAGCACAGAACTAGTAACCCTTATAAATTACATTATTTTGTACCATTTTTAATCTTTTTATCGATAAGCTGTTGTAATAAAAAAATATATGTAATTAATTAATAGTTACTTGTCGTGTGAGTCTCCAGAATCCTGGAGTATTTTCTGTCTTTTTTCTTGATTGCATTATTTTGCCACATAACTTAGCCACGGATTACGTTCTTAATAACTGTGCGAAAATCGAAATTTTGAGAATCTATATTTCACAATGATTAAGATTCTCACGGCATGCTTAAATGGTGTGCCGCAATCAATAAAAGTGGTACGCTGGATTCGCTTCACTAAACCTTCAATATAAAGTACCTTCGGGTAAATTTCGGTAATTAATGCAGATCCCTTCTTTCTAAACATTCCTAATCCCGCGTAATTCCTTCTCTCAAACTTTTTCCCTCATAACTTTACACACATCTTGTCGAAGACATCGTAAACAACTTGCAGCTGTATATTAAACTGTACAATAACTATTTAATAATAATAGTTAGGTAATAGTGATAATTAGTTATTA
The DNA here is from genome assembly GCA_036926295.1 of Pachydiplax longipennis. Taxonomy (NCBI): domain Eukaryota; kingdom Metazoa; phylum Arthropoda; class Insecta; order Odonata; family Libellulidae; genus Pachydiplax; species Pachydiplax longipennis. The sequence continues at coordinate 239,719 of JAVFKF010000066.1, forward strand.
ACCTGTTATTACTTGAAAATTCGCATTTAGAAAAGCATACTTACCGTTTCTCGTAGAAGCCACGAATATTTTGAGCAGATTGGGAGATGGCCATCGACATGCATTGAGGCTGCCCCTCAGTACCTCCTGGATCATCTCGTCCACCTCCATTTCACCTGAAAATGGATCATCATTACTTCTTCAATTCTTTAAATATTCAAGGATTATCTTTGGGAAGCAACGATTTCCAATTAGCATCTGGAAGCACTTCGTCAGTTCGGATGAAAACATTTTGTTAAAATTTTTCACGGATTTTTGCTAATCTATTCATAACTGGCTTACGTGCCTGTTGATTATCAATAGGAAAATGGAATTTGGCAGCAACAGTGTAGTAAATAATACCAATATAGAAGATAATTGAATATCTCTCATCATAGGTTAATTCTATTGGGCAGGTTATCGAAAACAAAATTTTTTAAACTTCTCAGAATTTGGATCGAATCGTATATCCGACGATAGAAATCGCCATAGAATTTTCTCATGTTCATACGTAAGATCATTTCTTTATATTTTATTCTTTAATAGCAACATAACCAACAAGTGATTGTAATTAAATCGACTTTATTTTATTTGGAACGCTTTGCCTCCTCTGTAGTCGAACCAGAAACCATATAAAACATTGAAAGAGTCGACTTTAATTAGGGCGTTTTGCAATGGAAGTGTGCACACAAACTGATAAGATTTTACATTTATGAATTTTCAGCTCACATCCCGAATCAACCCAAGTATCTCACCTGAATGGTTTAACCGTGATTTTTTTTCTTTCCATCCGACTGGGATGAATAATATTTTGTCAATTTCGACAAAAGCAGAAATACTCCGCATTGGTTTAAGGAAAAATTCGAAGGAATTATGGGTTTCTTAAGGAGTCAATTAGGAACGATCGATATCAACTCTCCAACTGACGTCACGCCCGCCGACGCAATTCAGGGCGTAATTCAGAGAAATCGACGGGTATGTTCCGAAATTATTCAGCAATCGTCCATAAGGAATGAACCTTATACAATCTGATATGTCAATGAAGAATAAAGGAATAGTGAGAGATAACTGATTTACAATTTAAATGTCAATTATATCATACACCTAGTTCTGACTTCATTACATTATTCGAAGATACTGCAGTCCCTCAGAACGACTGATTATTGACACCAATTACTCAATGGAAGTTCGATAGCGTAACAAACTTAATACATAAGAGAAATTAAGCACACCGAAAGAGTTAATTACGTATTATTAATATGAGTATTGAGAATGTGAGAGTTTTATTTTCTTTCTGAGTAAAAATTAAAATAGAATAGAAGGTAACAAATAAGTGTCGATAGATGATTCATTTCCTATGAATGTGCATTTTTTCTCGATGAGTAATTTCTTTAATAACGAGGCATTTATTCGCCGAGAAACTTTGTCAAATCAAAAATCCAACAAATTTTTAAAGTTTTGACAAATATTTTTCCGGAGAAAGGTAAAAAGTAAAAATGGGAAAATTAACGCTCGAACTCAGCGTCGTCTTTAGAAATGGAAAATAGTAAATGAAGTATTTCGACTTTCTTATTGCTCTCTCACTAATCGATATCTTAATTTACCCTCCAACATTTGTTTACCTGAAAATCGAGAAATTTTAAGTTCACCTTTTGGCCGCTAGAACTAGCGGCCAAAAGGTGAACTAGAAGTAGCGACAGAACTTGCACGTCCACTTTAGCATGGGGCAAATTAATCATTCCGATAATCCGACTATTAGTCACAATTTAGGCTAAAACCTCACAAACTCAAATGCCACCATAAATAATTTAGCATCACATAAATGCGATTAAGAAGTGAACTTAAATTGGTTGAAAAGGAATTCGCAAATATCAACCAAATTACGTCTCAGTGAAAATTTCCTTCTTAAGCCCATTCATAAAAATGCACAAGATAATAAATTTTAGTCCTTCGGTCTTTATCTCCTCATTTATGTGTCGCTCTGAAGGAACACGATTTCTATCCTTGCCTCTTACACAGTTTATTCCAAGTTCGTCGCTTGTATAATGCAATTATACATTTATCAACTGTTTCTCCAATGCAACTTATAAATAAGGCAAAACGTTTTCATGTGAGTGTGTACGATATCCCCTAAAACTCGAGAATCAGTAGTTGCGCAACTTACAGAAAAGTCTATGCTTCTTTCAATCTTCTGCGACGAAACTAAGCCTTTCGGTACAAATACGAAAGAAAACGAAATTCTCTAAAGTTTTATATTCTTACTGTCCATTTTAGCCTTCGGTTTTGAATTATGAGATATTTTATGAGATACATATTAGTATTGGATAACTTGTCCCATGGACCCTCGCTAACATGAGAAATGATTCTCAAAATGTAATTAAGTACATTATTATTGCCGGTTGAAGTTGGGTATCGTAATGGATACGAGGAGAAATAAATATCGAATGGATTTCCAAGAAAAATTCTCAGGCGGAAAATCTCGTGGAAATAATTGTTCAGACAGTCAATTCCACTCAACTCGAAATGCAGTCTCGACCCTAAAATTGAGAAATGTAAATTCGGATTGCTACTTTAATGAGTGAGAATTTGAGGAATAAATATAAAATTAGGAAATTCATTTTATAGTTTATATCGGGCGAAAATCGAAATGAGTAATTATCAAATTCCGTTTGATGCGAATTATGAACGCTTTCACGACTGTGTTGTGAGACTGTCACGAGGACTTCCTGATGTACGCGCCTGGATATTTACATAGCAACACAGATCATTATCTAATATATTAAAATAAGGTGTGTGTGTGTGTGTACGTATGTATGTGTGTATGTGTATATGTATGTTCGCCTAAAACTCGAGAACCATAAACGGCACAGATTTCAAACTTTCACGATTGTTAAATGTACTCCCTGCGCAGATAATAGGCTACTTTTAATTTATCTGAAGGTCCCCAGTTCGAACCCAGACAAGAAAAACCGAGTCTATTTGTCTTTAGTTTCTTTAATTATATTCTGCTGATGCATTTTTCTCCCCCAAAGATGACTCTTCGAAGCCGGTCGTTTTCATTTGTATGATTCAATCAAAGTACCAAGTACAAAGTAAGTCAAATACCAAATTTCTGTTTCATCAGTTAAGTAAAGTTCTACAACAACTTTCTGTCAACGAAAATGCGCGAACAACTTGAGATTCGACAAGTGTTGAAAACCGAACGCATCTTGAACATTGAAAGAGAAAATTTGAAATCCGTATTTGGCGAAAAATGGGAATTTTCTTTGAAATGGTCTCACTCCTGCGTCTTTACCGTTTCGGTAGGTTGAGAATACTCCTCCGTCGAGTAAATTCTCTCGAGTGGAAATGGAACGACTGTAAATGTCTCAAAATTACAGAGAGAGACACGCCATTTCATTCTTTTCTCACTCACATTTCTTTTTATACTCAGCTATCTTGTAACTTGAATATTTTCGTATTTTATTGTGATTTTCTTCTGTTTATTTTACTGAAAACATTTATATTTGAAGGAAATAATGCAATAACTTGGTAAAGTTCTGCAAAAATGTTTTAATTATATGTGTTACATGTTTCGTCTCAAAGAGACTATCAGACCCTTTTCTTTTGGTTTGCTATTTATTTGTTTTGCTACCATTGCCTGACGATTTCTTTTTGAGATGAACCATGTAGCACATGTAATTAAAATATTTTTGTAGGACTTAACCAAATTATTGCATTATTTCCTGCAATGGAGTTCTACCAAGTAACGGCTACTTCAATTGATTATACATATTTATATTAGTTTTATCTGGGTTGAATACATTTGTATTCTATTCTTTCAGGTCGGCGTTCCTCTTAAATTTAGTTAGTTGGTCATCCGTAGGTTTCTTTGTTCTTCTTGCACATGATTTCATGCAATGGAGTCCTTTTCTCGTTTATTTGTAAATATTTTTTTTTTAACCCCACAAAGTAGTTTTATTCTAATTGCTTTCTTCCAATCTGCCACTTTCTTCCAAACATTAAAAGACGAATGCTTATACGAAGAGGTATGTACGAAGACACTCAATCTCTCCCTAAGTTCTCCCTTTATTATTATTTTCATATGTCTAAATAAATTTTAACACATCTATCATGCATTGCATTTTTGAACTGATCTGCAGGTTTTATAACATTTAAATAATCAACAATACCTTCACTTTACAGTTTGCAAAGAAAGTCGTGGTAATATGAAACAAAAAATTAAATAATACCTTGAGGGAAACTTTTACAACTTTAGGCGTCGATTACGTAATATCTTACAAAAAAAATATTACGTACCTTCTAACAGACAAACTTTCGAACGTTGGATTGCGGATATTTATTTATGAATTATACAATATATATGTATATATAAATATATGTATATATATATATATATATATATATATATATATATATATATATATATATATATATATATATACGAGTAAAAGTAGCTTGCATACTGCAAGCTATCAGTTGAATGCAGTATCGTACCAAGTACTAATAGTAATGCCTCAAATCAATTTTAAAAACTTCGCGCAAAAGACCGCCTGGCGACGAACTAAGGACCCGATAGTGCGATACAATAGCATATTAATATTAGATAAGTGTCATTTTGACCTGTTCCAAAGATTAAATTCAATATTTTATCGGGAAGGTCCCAAAATAAGATTCCGTTTTCCCCGTTTGAAATGCATGGTGAATTCGGAATGACGTTGTTGCATCGAACCAAGGACCACTAGAGAAACGGTGAACCTCATGAAAGAAGGATTTCAAACGCCTTTGTCACCATTCCAGGTTTAATCCTGGAATGGTGACAAAGGCGCTTGTGGAACATGGTCAGAATTCGTATCCCCTATATCTATCTATATATCTATATAGGTACGAGTAAAAGTTGCTTGCATACTGCAAGCTAATTTGTAAAAATTTACAATAAGTTACCCTTACGGGTATCATCTTCGAAGCTTATCCAGCAAAATTCTTAAAAACTTCCGCAATGCATTTCTTACGTGAGAAATTTTCATCCATCCGGCATCGAACTAACGGTCAAATGTAACCTTTCTTCCACTGGTTCTATAGAAAAGTACAGCTAGTTCCAAAAAAAACTTACCACCTAAGCCGCAACCCGCATAACAGACGTGAAGCTCGATGAGAGCGAGTCTAGAGTTTTCCACGCATTCTATTGGCTCTTGGAAGGAAGGCGCCTTTTTAAACCGTTGTGAAACGCGTTGAACGTATTTGTACCGTCTTTATTAGCATCTAGTTAAACTAGATTTAGTGTTACTTTTTACTATGTCAGCAGCATAGTATTAAAAAATGAATGAAAATCGGATTTCCTTATTTCGGCCAGAGATTTCTGCGTAATTCACCTTTCTCTGGAGGCGTCGGGTAAACTTACTTTAGCTGCTTCAATTATCCAATAAAAAATTATGTCATTGCAAGATTAAAAAGGATAATATTATTACGTTTTTATGCTCTTGTCGCCTACAGGACGAACTTTTAAATTTATTTAGAGAAAATTCACGACTATGACTCAAATAGAAACATGAACGAAAACTCTGTAAGGAGATAAAGAATAATTATGAAAAAGAACACAATCAACTGTATTTCAACTGATTTATGTTGCAGAAAAATGCTATCGAGAAGGGGAGCATGAAAAAACTGCGAATCCTACTAAGGAAAGCAAAGATGAAAAGAAACTTTATCTGGACGAATACAATGAGAAAGAATCATTTTAAGTCGACCTGGTAAAGAGTAAAGAGCTCTGAAAATTAGACCCAAAACATATTACAATAAAGTAAACCAAGTAAATTACGATCAACTACATCAGATAATTACATCAAATATTATAAAAATTTTAAATACCACCAAATCATATGATAGAAAGTAAAATATTTATTGGTGTGCTTTCATCATTTTCTAAGGTAATTGTTTAAAATTCAAATTGCTAATTTAATATTTTAGAAAATAACGTAGATAGTAGAATAGTAGCACAATTTAAATACTGAGGGCTACAAAATTTTTTCACGTATCGAATAAAAAATTTATTTACTACGAAATTAACGCCAGCATCTCGTAACATTTTTCCGAAAATATTGTTCATTGCCAGTCCCAGAAAAACTATCCCTTTAATTAAATCAAGTTCATGTTACTTGCAAAATTATGCTGTCCCAACTTTTATCTGATGCTAAATGCAAATTTTGACCGTGGTGCAAATTTTGACTCGATTTTTTCGCAGTTGAATTATTCTGCAATACAGAGAAGTATAAAATTTGCTTGATACGACAACAGAGCATTAGGTATTTCAGAATATATGCATCAACATGTCATTCTGTTCTTACTTCCACCAGGCATTCGTGGTGACGGTATCAGATGAAGCATTATGATTTTGAGATGAGATTTTGCTGTTTCTGACGAATTCGCGTCTGAGGTTTCACTAATTCTTCCATAGAGAAAGGAGGTCTTTCCTTCCCTCCACCCTGGCCCTAGGAGTATCCCCTATTCATTCCTTTGTTGTTTCTTTTTCTTTTGTTGCGTCCATCGAAAGGTATTGTCTATTTTCTCAAAGGAACCATAAAACGGCTAATGGGTGAAGGTGAACACCGCTCTGAGAAGAAAAACCCCCTTTTCGGCAGATTGTGGATGGTCGTATGTATCCGGGGTAGCGAATTTGAAAGCGCTAATGAGGATTCCTGACCGCACCCCTGCTGAGCAGGTATCAAAGGTTAGGGTATGGTGGCGGCGACCGATCACAAGTAAGGTGGGAAATGGTGGATCCGCGATTTGTAATCTTCGCCACGGGTATTCCCTTAGGGAATGAAGATATTCAACTCTATTTTTGAGGTAGACGACCTTTCAGGACTTCTTGCAAGGAATACAATTTAGGATGGTTAAGAAACAACAGTTAGTATGGCAAATCAGAACCTTAAGACTGATTTGCATATTGCATATATACTCCAGGTTTCCTATACTTGCATATTGCAGGTTTACACGTTAACACCTGGTTTATTTACATTTACATCAATACCCCGCGAGCCGCCGTATGACGTATGTCAGGGGGTGTGAAAACAACCACAACAGGATTTCCAATGTTACTGAAGTGATTTTCAGAACTATGCGCTAGACTAATGTTTAATAAGACTAATGATTAATGATTGCTGCTTCGGTTTCTGAATGCCTCAAGTAAGCTATATAACCCGAATTGTTTGAATGGTGCATAATATGTATAATAATTAAAAGAAAATTCACTATCAATAATTATGAATGATGGGTAAAAGGAGTCATGGAAGAACACGTTAAAAATAGTTACATGAGAATATTCCTCTAATTCTCATGATTCATACGCTAGCTGTTAAAATATTCTTGGTTCTATATGTAATCTATTACTCCAACATTCACTCCAAGGACCTTCGTAACACCCTCATCCTAGGCACATCATAAGTCTCTACGAACTTTGCGAAGATGTTTTTTTAATTTTTTATAGTATTTTTAAATAGTAATGCAAGGAAGATCATTCCAGTTAAAATAGGACCTTCGGAAAATCTGAACGATAACATAAAGTTGACAATGTTTGGGTGCATCATATCAGAATTAGTATCTCTATATTCTGCTTTTAAAGTGAATGGTATAAACTGTATTAGCTTATACTAAATAACTAATTCAACAACAAAAATGAAAAAATAAGTAATGCTGCCTATCGTCAATTTATATCAATCAAGCTCTTCGTCAATGATTGTTTACTTTATTTATATAAATTGTTTTTTATGCTTTATTTTGTCCCTACATTGAGCTAAAAATTTCGTAGTTTGAAATAACTTGAGAAATGAACAATGAACTAGAGAAATGCCATCTAATATTTATTCCTTACGCTTACGAGAACCAAATCGTTTCACTTCTCTTATAACATCTATGATACAAAATAGATAGAGCGTAGAAGATGATCTTACTACATCGACTAAAGTTTCTATTATCATGTCACTAAAATATGAATTGAAACGTAAATATGGAATTTTAGATACTCCGCATATTTAGTGTCGCAGAAACTTGAAGTTTATACGCCGATTACAGATAAATTACATCTCTAAAGTTAGGTAAGATTTAGAATAAACCATTGGCTTGCATAGATAGTAATATCAATGTTAGCAATTTTTATCGGTTTGAAAAAACCGAACTCTCTTTCCAAAATAAATTGCTGATAAGAAGATGGTTTAGGTTCTGGCTTAGTAAACTACTCGAACTTTCTTATAGAATTAAAAGGTTGGTACGATACATTGAACATCACTATTGTATACAATTTCGGAGATCCTGGGAATTACTGATGCATCAGAAGGAAATTTCTGAAAGTATGATAAGCCATGGGCGTTATTTCCTGTATATTTGAATGTTAACCATGTTTGACTAAGATATTACTTAAATTGGATAAATGAGTAGTTTCTCTGGAGGCTGTCATAAACGGAAGAAATATATGTTGGGTGAGAAAATTGAGAAGGTGAGTGAGTGGGTTATACTTTTAAAAGAGGTCGTTGTTCCTACTCAAAGTAACTAATTGGTCAACGAGGAACGCAAGAAATGCCATTACCTATTGTGATTTATCCAAAAATCTGGAATTAACATACCTCTTACCCTTTCGGTTGTTAAATTCATGTGAGTGTATGTATTACTGTTGCCGTCGTTTCTCACTTCCCTATATCTATCAAAACAGTCCCCCTATTGAAGTCCTGGTGAATTCATTGCTTTAACCACTTCTTCCAATCACTCCTCTATCTTGCTTTTCAAATTTGTCATGGAATGTGGAGAGATGAAAAGTTTCTCATAGCCATACATTTTAAATACGAAGGAATATTTTCAATATCACCGAGCGATAAATATGTAGATAGACTATTCATACCACACCACCGCCCATTCATCTCAATCATTAAAATTCTGTCGAAAAATATGAGAGTTACGTAGGGCCAGCCATCAACCGAGGGGAGCAAAATTTCAACATGAGCCTCATATGCGCTTCTTATCCCCGTGTGATACTTACAGGGTTGGAATTACAGGTAAAAAGGCCCTAAAACTATTTCACTAAGTCCCTATTATTTCGCGTATTTTTAACGTTTTCTACATTATAATAATTGTAAACGTGATAATAAACAGTTGAAATATAAACAATGCAAGTAGTTTTGTATGCATTCAAAATTAATTGAAAATTTCACATTCATAGCTTACAGTAGCATTCAATGAGCATTATGACAAAACCTCATTCGCCATATCTTTTTGTGTATTTTAGAACTTGATAAATACGAGAGAAGAACGTTTAAGAACGTAATGGTTTGTGACTGCAACCATTTCAAGAGGAATCCACAGAAGAAATCACGTTTATTCGATTCACACTTCAATGACACCAAAAAAATTCATTTTGGATTCAAAATTAATGTGAAAGATGGTTGTCTCGTATCCGTCATCTTTATTAATTCAGGAAAATCGATCCTAGCACATTTTCTCTCAATTGATTTGGACGGTATATTAAAAATACCAACTGCATAGATGATAAAATTTACTGATTTTTTACCGATCGAATTTTAATTTCGATGCTTATCAAATGAAACAAAATGTATCTAAAATACGCAGAGAATGCCTCAAGACTTCATACTATAAATTTACTTATTGTTTTTTAATGTAGCATATTAATGTAATAGCCTAGATATGGCCATGAGTGTGCCTTACTTTACTTGTGTAGATTGCATTCACACAGGCTGTGATAAAACAGGTGATAGATATGGACTCCTTAGGTATATAATTTAAAGGCTAATAACTCTTCTCTTGAACGATGTATAATATTATCTACTATTATAATATATAATACGACCCATTAAAACCGCAGAGTTTTGCAAACGAAGGCGTCGAATTCGAGGTCTATACATTTTGGGTCCGAGCCTGATTCAAACTGCGCGGAAATTTTCTTCCTCCCATCTCAGTCCTAAACATAAGCTCAGAGCGGCTCAGAGGCAGATTTTGCAAAAATTTCCTTCGTCCTGCTTGTGCCTTTCGTCTCAGACTCAAATTTTATGAAGGGAAGGGAAGGGGGTTTGCCTCGGTTTCCTAGGAATAACGGGACCTCGTGTGCGCCGGTTCCCTCGGTGCAAGAAGCAAAGCTAGAATATATACTGATTTGTAATAACCATTTTATAATAACTAAATTCTTGCATTACAACATCCATATTGTTATAATACTATTCTGCTACGCCAATGCCACCAAACTAAGGATACTAATAAATCTTTGCAATATCAATAATGCAAATAAATCCATTTCAACTCTGCAAGCGGAGCCAGGACAGAAGCAGACCATCTCCTCCATGTTTTCCCTCTCTCTCTCTCTCTCACTTCTTAAGGCTCGCTCGGAGGAAATTCACTGCCTGTTATGCGGGTTGCGGCTTAGGTGGTAAGTTTTTTTTGGAACTAGCTGTACATCAAACGCAAACGCTGTGATTTTGAATAGTCTCCTGCATAGAGAAAGGCCTCAAAACAATTTTTAAAAATTTGCGTAAATGACCGCCTGGCGTCGAACACAGGACCCGTTCGTGAGAGACAATGGCATACGAATGTTAGGGAAGTGCCACTCTGACGGGTTTCAAAGTTTCAATTCAGTATCTTATCGGGAAGGTCCTAAATTAAGATTCCGTTCTTCCCGTTTGAAATGCATGGTAGAATCGGAATGGTTCTCTTGCATCAACCAAGGACCACTAGAGAAACAGCGGACGTCATGAAAGAATGTTCTCAAACGCCTCTGTCACCAATCCGGGTTTTATCTTTCCAGCTTATCGGGAAGGCATTTAAAAAAATCGTCCAAGATTTCACCTATGCATTTCTTACGGAAGGATTTCGAACCCACCTGGCGTCGAACACACGGTCATTTGGTAAGATTTCTTCCTTTGGTACTATGGAAGACCATCTCATCTGCAAACATCGTGATTATGATTGCTCTATCGCCCCGAGAACGGCCTCAAAACAGATTGCAATAATTCGCGCAAAAGACCGCCTAGCGTCGAACTCAGGACCCGTTTGTGAGAGAAAATTGCACATTAATGATATAAGCGCGATTCTGACGTGTCCCAAAGTTTCACTTCAATATCATGTCGGGAATGTCCCAAAATCAGATTCCGTTAGGATGGTGTTGAGGTATTCTTCTATGGTACTAACGGAGGAAATGTTACCAAATGACCGTGTGTTCGACGTCATGTGGGTACGAAATCACCAAATTTCCTAATTTTCAGGATCCCCAGCGGTTATCTACAGAAGTATCGGAAATCGAAGATTTTTCTCATTTCCAATTGGAGCATTCATTTTCGAACTCTTCTTTCCCAACTTTTTCCAATGTTCGCTTAAAATTAATGCTGTAGAATGTTCTTCGAGGTAAGAGTTTTTGAAGTGATCGTTCAAACGGAAGGCGATTCCTTATTCGGTTCATGTCTGTTCCTACACTTGCATTGCGGCATTCTAATAGCACTTCAGCCGTTTTCAATTCTACGTCGGATGTAGACCTCCCAAAGCGTTTCACATAATTCACCTTTCCTTTCAGGGTTCTTCTTGAAATATGTACTATTTGTTATGTAGTATTGGTGCACTCATCAAATAACTACCAAGTGGTGACCACGTTCGTTTCTCTGGCCGTTTGTCCAACGACGGTGTCATCAGTTTTCTGCTGACCTGAACGAGCGTTAAGATCGCTAATCATTTCTTAATAATAGTGAACTTCCTTATCATGTTCAGCGCTCAGAGAATTTTTAGAACTCCGTCGGACTCCCCTTTAGGTCGGCCTTCTATGCGATGCGAAGAGGGAAAGCTTTATCTATTCACTTCAGAGTTTTTGTCTTCCATTAGAGGGGCTCTCTCTTGTTCTACAATTTTGTAAACACTCGAGATTCTCCAAGGACAAGTGGTTCAGAAGGTCTGACGAAGTTCTACTTATCTTCACAGCGTGAAATATGTGTATCGCAGTTATTTTTAATCAGTCATCAGTTATTTTTTACTTATATATAATGGACAACTTTTCCTCTCCTATTCCCTTTGATGGTCATCGATCAAAGAAAATTTACTGCTCTGGGAAGAGAACTTAAAAAGAAGAAGTAAGTTTTAAGAATCGCTGGAATCGAATAGATGCGACTGTTTAATTTAAACGATTTTTAAGACATTTCGCCAGTGAACTGAAGAAGTAAGCATGGAACTCACAATTTCAGTAAGTCCTTTACAACTTCTTTAATATCAGATGAACATATATTATACTTTGATTTTATGAATACGTTTTATCGATATTATAAGAAAGAAAATAATATGAAAAATTAGCAAAAAGTAGAGACTCACCAACTTAGAAATTTCATGTCCAAAGAGAGGGGAAGAGCGGGAGGTCATGTAAGGCGAAGTAAGATTTTGAAGTGAGTCTGGGAGACTCTTCCTATAAATAGAAACTATCCAGTGATCAAAGGTACAAATATTTTTGTTTTTTCCATATAGGCTAGAGAAAGAATGTTCTAAACGAGACAAGTGATGCTTCCCGGGGACCATTTGGGATTCCAAATCAACAGGCTAATCACAAAAACATCTCGAAAAAATTATCCGATGAGAACTGAAGAGATAAGGTGTTTTCACACGATGTTGAACTGATATCAAACTCAGTAACTAAGGCAAAAATATGGGACCATTCGATTCTAGCCCATTGTGTCAATTTAGCAAAGTGGCGCTATTTAATTGACGCACCTTAAAATTTGTTCCCTCGGCTGCGAAAGGAACATTAATGGTTTGATTTATAATCCGCCACTCTTTAATTATAAAGGAAAATGTGATTTAAAAGGGTTAATTGATTTGGTGGGATCTTTGGTAATTTTCTCACTCACGAGAAAAACTGTAGAAACGTGGGATACTTTTAAGACAGGAAATGATTATTATTATAAAATCAACAATCCAACGACGTGCAAAAACATGCATAGGGTGTATATGTACGTTAGTATTTAATTGCATTGCAATTAATAACAACGTATGCTAATTACTAAATACCAATCTAATCTAATATAATAAAATAAGGTGTGTGTGTGTGTGTGTCTATGTATGTGTATGTATGTTCGCCTAAAACTCGAGAACCATAAATGGCACAAATTTCAAACTTTCACGATTGTTAAATGTACTCCCTGCGCAGATAATAGGCTACTTTTCATTTACTTAAATGTCCCCAGTTCGAACCCAAATAAGAAAAACTGTTCTCATAAGAAATGCACGTAAACCTCAGTTTTATCAGTTGCAGGCTACATTTCTTTTGCCAAATTAAATTAGAAATGATAGGCTTAGGAAATCGAGATAAGCACCAAAAGAAAGAAAAATGAATAAAGATTATTATTTTGGTCGTGAAATATCATTATCGAGTCGAAATGGCGAGAATTCGGTTACAATAAACAGAAATTTTGTGAAATTTTGAGGCTGTAAACAACGAGTTCCCTTGACGACGAATGCGATTGTTGAAACCGAGGTATTGCGTTTTTCCGTAAGAATACACGATTATTTTAGGTCCATAGAAAGTAATGATTTGAATGAATGTTCATAGCAGGCAATATTCTGGAATTTCAGCATTTGCATTTACTAACAATTTGCAGTTTTGATTCTCAGGAGGCAACGTATGATCATTTAGGGAAAGTTTCTTTATCACCTCGACTTTGCCAGCTCTATTTGAAAATGATGAAGCTACTACGCGTGATTTACACTGGAAAAACTTTAAACTGATTAATGTATACTGCGTGCAGCCTCTTGGCGTGTAGCAGTGGGTGCTTGAACCATGAATCTACATCCCTAATCGTCTAATACCGCGTATTGCATTTTTTAATTTTTTAAAAATTAGATATCTCTCTTTAATTAGATACCTCTAATTTACTCAACGGATGTGGAATTAAGGGAAGTTTAACATTTAGGTAAAATGCGTCTGCATTCAAGGTAAAATAATTAAACCAAATGTTAATGAGGATCTAAATTCTACATCTATGACCTCTATGACAAAAATGTCTATTTACAATATAAATATTTATACTAATATATCGTTACCTTATAGCAGCTTTCGCTTATTCGTCAGAAGTTGAATCGTCTGAATCCTCATCATCAATTATTTCACGCTCTCAGTCGTCGATGATGAGAACATTTCTCAATTCTTTCGACATTATCTGTTGTTTTATGTATCTGAATATTGCCGACATGGAAAATTTTTGGATCTGATGTAAGCGAAATTCTTTTAAAGAAATCCTCGGTTGTGGCAACTCTCGAGTGTTTTCTTGTGCATCTTTCACGAAACATCTTTCTTTTTTGCCTCTTCCGAGAGTTCTCCTAACGGAAGAGCTGAGTTTTTTTGCAATTCATGTTCCATGTACTTATGTACTGTCAGAGGCATGTAGCACCAAGGATATAAACTTATTCATAAAGAGATAGCATTCCAACAGTAGTTTCCGAATGACTCATCATCAAGAGGTAAACAACAAATGCCTTCAGAATATTTCCGAATTTTTTTATTAGCTCTCCGTTATTTCCTAGGAAATAAATGGTATTGAGTTATTTTGATTATCCAAACACCACTGAAACCAGTTACATGCATAATAAGCGCCAACAGAAAGCCATTTCCGCGATTTATTTTACGGTGTTCTAGATAATTTACTCTAACAATTATTCCGGGGTTCTAACAATTATTCCGGTAAGTTCTAATTTATTCCATCAATATTCGCGTAAATCGTTCACTAAACCTATTGAAATGCGTTTCGTGACTCCTCCAAGCTTAAATGAGAATTTAAATACTCATATTATAAGTAAATAATTACAAGTAAATTAGTTCATATTTGTACATTCATACCTGAGTGCGTCGAAGTACTGGGTAAGCATTGGAGAACATTATCAGGAAGCTTCATGTGAACCTTACGGAAGAACGAATACGGCAGAATGAGGCTTAATTCGTTACTTCGCTTGGTTTCTCTCCATTTTCTGAAGTATCGTTTTAAGAAAAAATTAGTAAGGCAACGTCTAAGAGGATCTCTCCGTAACCGGAAAAAGTTCCGCCAGAAAAAGTGCCGCCGGTTCCGCGGTTATTAAAGGACCTAAAATAAGTGGATGGAAAGAATTGTCTGTATTATGCCGTCTTTTTTTAGGGCGAATTTTAGCCAATGCAGGCCATTCTTACAATTAACCCTTTTTTGTTTCTTTTCCGTCCTACTTTTATATTTTTTTCTCCTTTTTTCTTATTAAATACAACAATCACAGACAACCATTCCCTAACCGGAAAAATCCGATTAGCCGGGATTCGAAGCCGGGACCATGTGGTTGGAGCGTTAACGCGCTAGCACGCTAACCACTCCGCCACCACGGCCGGCATTATGCTCCAATATGCAAAGAGAAGAGTGTGGGGAAACACTTTAAGGCGGGCAATAATTTTTACGCGGCTTTGATGGAATAAAAATGGGCAAATTATGACACGCTCAGACAGATGGCCACATATTAATCTTTCACGCAAAGTTTCATTGTAAATTAAAGGTACGTAAATAATTGTAAATAAATAAATGGTTGTATTGGTTCTGGAACCGTGTCTGTTTTGTTATCCTTCTCGTAAGAGGATTAAGAGATCGTGTCTCTGCTAATACCACCTTTGACTTGTACAAATAGGAAATTAATCCCTTGATTTTGTTTAAAAACTGCGAAAATACCCTCTTTTATCATTTTCCCCTAAAATTCTAAAATAATAGCTCGATTAGAATATACTGTTTATTAAAAATATAAACACATTATGAAAAATTAAATTATTGCAGGCGCAATCTAATATTATGGCTGACAGCGCGTAAGAACTGTTCCAAGTTTCTAGATTTATTTAAAAATTCAATACTGATATTTCTTAATGTTTTTTGGATCCTGGCGTATGTTGGGCGAATCCTTCATTTGGAACCGGCCCGACGTTGATCTACTCAATAGTAAACACTCTTTAGTTTAAATCGGGGAGCAATAACTTCAAATACCGAAGGGAAATTGTTTAGTCTCTCAGTCTCAAAGTGCTCGGAGGCAATTTAAGTCACTATTGCTCCTTATATTTTCGATCAATTAAAATAGATAACTTTGCGTGGAAGTATATAGATTCAGGAACTAAGTATTACTTTCAATTATTCGCATTTTCTTCTGTCTTAGTCACATCCAATATTTAATTTTCTTAACTCCACTAATTAATTCTAAAGGATCAAAGCATATTTTGTATCATAACGTAAACGAAGGGAAACTTCTACACTGTTTGCTTGGAGATACCTGCTTAGTAAAAACAAAGGTAAATTATTATATCCATTTATAATATTTATGCGAAAGTATTTAATTGATCTGATGAGTGAAATGAAAATGAGCAGTAAAAGCGATGTTCAATTACTAGATTCATTGCAAAATACTAGATAATATTTCGAGTGAAATTTTACATTCATTTTCAGTTGATTAAATTTTAAACAGCGAATTCAATCCACCATGTCGGATAGTGCAACAAAAGATTCCTTTTCATCAAAAATAAAGAAACACTATTGTTCATTTAACTACGAGTGGTTAAAGTAATTCGATTGGGTACGAAAGATGAACAATTCGTATGCAGAATTTACAATTTGCGGCCAAACCTTCTCTTCGCTTCGTCGGCAAAACATAATAATTTACAAAATGAGGTTCAGAAAAATTGTAAAATTACATCTTTTCTCAAGAAAAAAGACACTAGAGATGAAAATTGATCACAGCTGCGGAGGTTCATGGTGTAATGCACCTTTATAGTTATAATAGCCCAGATTTTGAGAATAAGTTGTCTCAAATTTTTTCCCGCAATTCATCTATTGCGAAGAAGTCATCTGTGGAAAACAAAAGTTGAAAATGTACTTTATAAGGAAATCCAAGTTTATAGCTGAAAAAAGATTGCTAATTTGGGAACTCGAGACTGCCCATTTCTGTGAAAATTGCTCAAGTTGACGCCATGTATCTTTTTAACGCGTAAAGGTATCGAAAAACGACAAATAGGAGCATACATTCAATCATTTAGTAATAACTATGCGAAGTTTCAAAACTCGCACTCAAAAAAACCATTTTTGGCTTCTTGGCCAACCTTTTTCAATTCTAACCCACGGTGCAGCGTTCGGACTGAAATCTTTAGAATTCGCCCAATAAAGATTGGACTAATGTTATGATTCGTACAAAGTAAAACGAATATGATCCCAAGTTAAGAAAGGAGAAGTGTAACAAGACTGATAATGAATTAGAAAACACTCTGTTGGTAGCCCAGGACTAGTAGGAATCACCCAAGGCGCATTTCGATCCTCATGAGTTTCACCCATTCCTACTATATTCAACCCGGTGCTCCGAAAAGACACCCGAGTTCTGGTTCGGCATTTTTTGCACGAGCGACTGTTTTGGACTGGAGAATTGCCATTTATGTAATAAAAGTAAGATAAAAGGTTGTTTATACGGTAGAAATGCATTGAACGTTGGAAGCGGAGGATTCCAATGGCAACGAAAACACCATCATTCGCTGGGATTTTCATTCTCTACTGTAAAAAGATACTCATCTGAGAGGGATAGTTGCTTAATTGGACACGATAAACTGTGAACGCACTGTTTAACACTCCAATTATGACGACCTTAAAGAGGAATACAGCTTTCCCGTTATTCCTTCTCATTCCCGACACACAGTTATTTTACTGTATGTATATGGTTATATATCTGTTAGCATATCTAAAGGCTTGTTTTTGACTAGAAATTCATTACAATTAACATGTTTTATTTTTTCCATTAATATCTATAACTTTTAAAGTTGCGCGAAATTGTTTCACAAATAATATGAGTGAAAGGTTTATAGTTTATATAAGTGTCAGTTATCCAACACTTGACCAATACGTGCATTTTAAAATTTCAAAAATTCAAACGGGAAGTCAGTTAAATAATGCTCAAAAATATCTTAACATTTGTAATTAAAAATACGGCAAATTGGTCAGCTCTAAATGATGTAGGATGGGAACCTTTCAAAAAAGACGAATTTAAAGTTTGATAGCTTCAAAAATATATAGATGCTACGTTCTCAATAGTTATTTGGAGCTGTTCGGTTCGACAATTCATATCCTCCACAAATTATACGAACTGAAATCAATTGAACGGCTCATGCAGCAGTTGCTTGTAGATGGCTCTGATAATACGAGAGTTACTGACGTGTTAATCGTTCAGAATTCATCGTGATTCTCCATTTTGTTTGCAATTATGCTGTTCGCGCTCAAAGTTAACTCCAGAAGCTTTGAGTTTTCGTAATCGCGAGTAAATGACTTTCTATTTCTTATGCAATGCTCGTAACTTAGGTTTCGTCCAACGTTCACGCATGTTTTTAGTCGGAACGTATTTAATTAAACCTTCATTTAGTATACGGAAAAACTCTATCCAACTGTCATTTACTGAATTACATTCCATCAAGCGATAAAAATCGTCCTTGCACGCGTTTATGTAGCTTTTAAATTCTGAAAATTTTGCTTATCAATAAGATTAAACAATCGATATTAATATCCAACTTCAATTTCCGTCTAGTTAATTTTTTCAGTTTTTGTGAAATCGCAGGAATTCTTTTCTGCAAACATCCCTCAATAATGTTTCATTGCGAATCTATTTAACTTAAAGCTAAAAAGTCTTGGTGTATTCTCAGAAAATTAAATTAAAGCTTTTCATCGCCAAGTTAGCATTTAGATTAAACGAGTTTGCTAGGTTTCTCATTTGATCTTCCAATTCAACTGAAACTTCGCTAGTTTCGGAATAAAGTAAGAGACGGAACGCTTAATATCTCAATGTCTTCTGTGTTGTTTCTCCTTTAAGAGGTCTCTTTCCTCACTTTCACATTATTTTATTGTGGAATTTTAACGCGGAATTCTTGCCGTAATCACGCTGTTTTACTTGTATTGCAATCAGAGTCTTTCCCATTACAAATAAATATTTGGAATGAAATGGAATCTTTTATTATATTTTACCTTATAGAAGCATCGAAGTTCTCTTTCTTTATCCTCAGTTGAAAAATTCCTTCTTTCACCTATTCATTTTGGATTTCGCCGTATCCTCGGAGGCTAAACACTCGTATGCCCAATGAAAATGGCTACATTCTGCCCTATAATACCAATTGGCTAAATTTAATATATAAAATATCTTTCCTTTATATCTAAAAAGGGTATCCAGGGATAGAGATTTAATATTCATCGTTTAGACTAATAAACGAAAAGAATAAATATCGCAAAATATGTGTATGTACCTAAAGAATTTTTAAACGGGTCATTTCACAGGAAATCAGACAGAAATTGACCTCTATTTTTGAAAAAATTGTGAACGTTTTTATAATTGCGCACTTGTATGGTAAGGCCATTCATAATGTAGACATAGAAATCGTGGGGCGCGCGACCGCTCAATACTCTTTAATTCTCACACCATTTTACAAAAAGGGTTTTTCTATAGATAAGATACAGATAAATCCGATGATTTATTTCAAAATCTGATGATTAGGTTGCATCGCGGTCAAATGTTACATTAAATAATGATGCTAATTTATACAATGTTATGAAGAATATCAGAAATTTTCATGGAGAACATTTTGAAGACACATTCGATAATTACCCAAAACTGGAAATACAATCCCCAGAACAGGTTGTATTAAAAAGTTATAGCCCTTTGAAATGGCCAATATTCGCCGATTTTTGCTAAAATTTCGAAATTTTAAAAAATTTGCAAAAAAAAATTCTGAGCTGAAACGTTAGCATAAAAGTTTTATCATAGAAGAAAATTTTCACAACTTTTAAAAAATAGAGGTAAATTTCTGTCCGATTTCCCGTGAAATGTTCGAAACCATGACTTTCTTTTGCAAACAATAGTGTAAAACTCTACGGGAATATTTTCAAAAATTTACTTCAGTTCTCATGATCGTCTAAGTAAAGTTAAAAATATTTTTAATGCGAAAAAAAATTAATGGATTCCACAGTACTATTTCTACTCTAACCTCTCATGCTATCTCAGATCATGGCCACTCAACATTACTTTTATTTCTTTCTCTATGTCGTTCCACCAAGTTAAGCACCATCGATTATTCCGTTTTCTACTTACTATAGCAAAACATTGCCATCTCCGTCTTCCGTATATTAATTTATATTAGTGATGGAACGATACGTATTAATATTAGTTTAAATCATTTGTAAGCATCTTTTCTTTAAAAAAATGTTCCTAATCAAGACAAGTTCCATATGAAAGTAATTTCAGTTATGAGTTAAATTCGCGAAGCCTCAAATTATACGGAAATGAGACTTGTAAAAATTTCCCTGATTTTCGTTTTACAGAAACATCCATTTAAGACGATTCATACTCGATTTACGCATACGGTATGGAGACCGCCAAATACATGGATTTTTCCTACTTTATCGCTCGTCTCATTCGATAGACCTACTGATTCTTCGTATGCTTCGCCGTATTGGTATACTACTTCTTTGCCTTCTTTGGAATGACTAATTTTATAAGACTAAAACCAAGATATCGCGAAGCAGAACTATCTCCATCCTACCGTTGAAGATGATACCCATTCTGAAATAGGGTAAGATCTTCCTTATCACTTTTCCCAGGGTATAACGGTATATTAAAACTTCACTCGGGGTTATTCTCAAGCTGTAAACATATCGATTAAATCATAAAGGGAGTGTTTTGTAGTCTTCTGAGAATAATCATACGGAGACTTTGTGATGCCCTCTCACGACTGCTGTGATATAATTCGTTATTATTCTAGTAATCTATCTGGTGAAAATAGCTTCACTATAGAGTAAAAAATGCCAAAATTAAGCAACCGAGACTCTTTGCGCGAAAAGAAGACCATTCTTCAAAAATATGATGCAAGATACCTAGAATTACAGAACCAGGTTATAACACTATCCTGCTTTAGACGTGGTTTTGGCTTGGTCTCCCGAAAGGTGTCTTAATCCGATATTTCGCGTTTCTAATTCACTACTGAGCCATTAATTGCGTATACGTATTTATCAGATGAAATGGTGAGAGTTTATCAATAGAGAGGTAATCGAAAAAGAAGGTATCTCTTCTCTTGCAATTGTTAGGCTCGTTTCACACACAACGGTTTTTGCCGTAAGGTCGATAATCCCACAGCTTATCAACCGTGTGCACGGCGCAGTTAACTGAAGAAGTATATGGAGCCTTTCACAGTAGCGATCGTACGGCATTTTGCCGTGCATCGCCGTGTAGCAGCTCGATTTGTCTCGCGACAAGTTCTTCTTCACGTGAAAAATCAAAAAAGCAAATAAAGAAATTTTTTATATCATCCCGAACATAGTTTATATCGATTGAAATAATCGTAATGCATATCCAAGTATCATGGAGATGGAGGCAATCTGTAAGTATTGCAAGTTGCAATCGATTAGGGTGCCGAGAACATTCACCGCTGTCCCAAGGAAGAATATACTTGAAAACCGGACGAGACCAGTCAGACGTCGGGCCTATCTCAAGTCTATTTTTCCTTGGTATTTTTCCTGGGTGCACGCCATCTTCTGACAATTCACCTAAAACCCATTCCTTATTTACTGCTGTGCAATTTGCCTCAATGACTTCAAATGAAACTGTAATTCGAATGCATGTTCTCATAACATTGGTTTTTTCTTATGCATGAAGATGTCAACTCGCTTGCGAAAGATATTGAATTAAAATCTACTGAAGAGCTTTCCTTTCATTTCACCAACTGCAGATTGACCATGTTGATTTTATTTTCGTTATTTTTTAAGCTAAGAAATGCAAAACCATGAAAATATTTCCAGTCAGTTCTAAAGATCTCCAGAGTCGACCCGCTGATAGCAAGTATGTTTCATACTGACAAGCTGTGGATTGTTGATGACATGCAGTACGTTGATATCGAATGAGTACCTGTCGACTGAATCTTTCCTTCTAAAGATCAAAGTTTTCTGCTTTCTGCGTTTACATTCTGAGGCTTCATTATTAGTGACAAGTGCTTCCAATGCGTTTTGTTCTTTAATTCTGAATGTTTAGTTGCTATTCATGTTACTTTTTGTATATAACTTATCATTCTAATGCCGAAAAATGTAAATATGTAACTATAATCAAGCTCAAAAACAAGCTCAAAATTTCTGAAGCCTTAATTATATGTTTATGTGATGCTCGTTAATAATAATAATTATTAATATTTTGAATTTTGTTCCTTTTAATTTGGAGAATTTTATAAAGTAAGAAAATGTGGTATTAATGTAAGTATGGAGAAGAACTTAAAGAGGTTTGTACTGTTACCACAGATTTTAAAAAAATCTAAAATTTTAAAATCTGTGGTAGAAGTACAAACCTTTTTAAGTTCTTCTCCATTATGGATTACCAAAATACCTCGCCTGATTCTGTGAATTTTAATGTAAGTATGTTTATAATTGTGTAGTTGGGTTTACTTATGAATATCTTGTTATGTAAAATATTTGAAATCGGAATTCGCATCTTAGTTTCGATGATATTATTGTACATTCCAATCAAATAACTTCGCATGACTTTCGGGATGTTTTTGGAGAGGTTTTCTTCCCGAATTAAAAGGCCGAATGCAGGGATTTTGCTTTTTTATTTCCCCTGAAATGATTGGCACGATGATAAATGTCTATTCGTAGTAATAATTTATAAATACTTTAATGATAAATGAATAAAATTTGAAGAGAAACTCTATTTCAATGTCGCACGGAATATAGATGGAGTGAAATCAATGGGAAGCGAAGGGCTGTGACAGCCATCAAAAGCATTGATTGAGAAGCGCTTTCCTTTCCAGAAGAGATCTTATTTGATCGAGAAAGACTACAGCCGAAGAAGATTTCGCTCTTTCCTTGAGTGAGTAAGAGAAGAAGTGGTCCAGATTAGATCCTTAAATGAACGTCAAACATCCGTTTGAATTCGGAATATTGGAGATCGCATTGAAAATTTTCAAATCTAATGGTATGTGAAAAAGCAAACATGTTTTTCCTTCGAGATTTTTAGAGAAGCTCAGATTGAGAAGATTTCTTTCCGTCAACTTTAATTCCAATATTTGTATAAGTGCATAGAATCAGTTGTGATTAAATATCAATCCGTTTTCGGATAAATATGTTATCCGCCGCACATATTCACAATTCTCCTTTCCAATATCGTCACAATTTTAAGAAGTAAATATATGAAAATATCATAAAAGGAATGTTTCTCTTGAGCGTGTCATGATGCTCTCTTACCTCTTCTCTTCGTAAAAGCTGATCTATTGCGGAGTCAAAAATGACCAAATTTAGTAACTTAAACGCTCATTTTATGCAATTTTATCTGACCACACACACGCATGCGTGCGCACACATCCATGCATATGATGTAATGCAACATAAGCACAACATAACCCGGTTATGACGCAATATTCTCTTGGTCCTCCGAAAAGTGTCTTAACTGAGTTTTGCTTTCTCATTTTTTAATTTGTGTTTTGGATAATTACTTTAATCTTGCAAATATTTCGTTCTAAAACCTGTACAAAACGTATCTTATAGATTACATAAATAAAAGGGGTACACATATTTCTGATTAAACACCACACGAGCATTCTTAGTCTCACTGAGGTAGTTTATTACCTAATCATTTGACAAGGAAACCAACATGGGAGTTAGTTCATATCGTTAGTTACGAAAAAATCGAATGAGTTACACTAACCGGATGCATCTGAGCTATAATTAACAGCAAAATAAATACTCGAAAGAATGTTCTGATGTTAAGAATCAAAATTGGCGGAAAAAAACCGTTTTTCGTATTTGTGTGCAGAATATTCGTCGTAGAAATTAAAATTTCTGAAAAATCATCTTTTACCGAAACATCACAAATAGCAGTGGATGCAGTCTCAGACAGCGTCTTTCGTTTCACATATATGTATTCATGCAATCTCTTTTATATATAAAGCAATCAAAAATTGATCTCTTCAGTATGTTATTCACTATCCCAGGCAATTGCGACAGTTGAGTGTTAATTGAAAAGAGTCTGCCATTGGGAATTGAAAGAACTTGTCTGGGGCCCACGTTCAATGCTCGTTATAATGTTGACATTTATTTCATAATTGTATTAAAATTTACATTTACATTAATACCCCGCTAACCGCCGTAAGGCGTATGGCAGGGGGTGTGAATACACCGAACTCCCTAACCAACCATCTGGTTTGCGTACCTAATACTATCTGGAAAAAGAGACCAGAAATAGCTATCTGTTCTCGCTATAATTTCGCGGAATCTTTTTGACGTCTGGTCTCGAAAACTACGCTCACTGAGTACGGGAATCACGAAGTCGCTTATTTCTTCATGTAAATCGCTACTCAAAAATTTCTCGAAAAGTTTATGCCTATACTCATTTCTTCTGTCCTCGAGGGATTCCCAGCCGAGGGTTTTAATCATCTCTGACACACTGCTGTCGAACTTGTAGTCTCCCTTGACGAAACGGGTCGCTCTACGTTGCATGCGCTCTAGTTCTATGATCAATCCTTTCTCATGTGGATTCCACACCGCGCAGCAGTACTCAAGCAATGGACGAACCAACGAAAAGTAAGCCACTTCCTTGACATTCTGTTGGCAACCCCTGAGAACGCGATTACATAGCCTCAGCGTCCTATCAGCTGACCCCACTACGTCTTGAATATGCGGTTTGAACGATAAGTTACTACTGAAAACAATGCCTAAATATTTGTATCTACTTACGAATTCTAATTTTGTACCGCTAATAAGGTAGGATGTTTGTTTTAAGTTCTGGGACGGGGAGCGGGTCATGCTCATCGCTACACACTTCTCTATGTTCAAGCCGAGCTGCCAATCTTCATACCATTTCGAAATAGCGTCTAAGTCACCCTGTAATATGGAAGTATCTTCCACATTTTGAATTTTCCTGTATATGAGTGTGTCGTCCGCGAAAAGCCTTACCTTACTTCTTACATTGTCTACTATATCGTTAATGTAAATTAAGAACAATATCGGTCCAATGACACTGCCCTGAGGAACTCCAGATGATACTTCTACTTCATCAGAGTAAACGCCATCTAAGACTACCCGTTGAACTCTGCATGTGAGGAACGACTTAATCCACTGAATAATATGATTTTCGATTGCATATGACTCTAGTTTCTGGAGTAACTTTGCGTGTGGTACTGTATCGAATGCCTTTCTAAAATCCAGGAATATGGCATCTGTCCTAAAACCTTCATCGGCTGCTCGCATTATGTCGTGATTAAGAAGTGCTAACTGACTCTCACATGAGCGACCTTTGCGGAATCCGTGTTGACTGCGTGTAATTGCATTACTATCACTAAGGAAGCGCATTAGATAACTGCATATTATGTGTTCTAGAATTTTACAAAATATCGAAGTGAGCGATATTGGTCGGAAATCATCCGGTTTTGACTTACGCCCTTTTTTTGGGACTGGAGTGATGTTCGCTCTCCTCCATGAGGCAGGAACCATACCTTCGTCTAAAGATTTCTTGAAAAACACGAGTAGGAGGGGAGCAAGCTCGTTAGCTAGCGTAGATATAACGAGGGCAGGTATACCTTCTGGCCCGGGGGATTTTTTGCTGTCAATTTGCAATAAAAGGTTCTTAATACCTGCTTCATTTAGTTCTAATTTACTCATTTTAGAGGTAATACGAGTAGGAAATGCATTTACGTGACCGTTATCAGATATGAAGCATTTCTTAAAGTGTTGGTTTAGAATATTAGCCTTTTCACATGAATCTGATACGACGCTACCATTGTTGTTTATGAGATGCAGAACGGTCGATTGTTTGCCTCTTGTCTCTCGTACGTAAGACCAGAATTCCTTAGGATTCTTTTCCAGAGATTCGCGTAGCGTTTGAGATCTATACGTATCGAACTCCTTACGTGCCTCAATCTTCGCTGACCTCTTGATATCTAAATATTTACGACGTTGCTCCTCGTATTCTATGCTATTTAATGGAAAAGTCTTCATAATGGAATGTAAAGCTCTTTGTTTTCTTTGGAGTGAACGTAGTTTAGGCTTGACCCATCGCGGCTCTTGCCGATTCCGAGCCACTCTTGTCGGAATAAATCTAGAGGTACCTTCACGAAGGATTCGGAGAAACTCAGACCAACTGTCGTCTACTGAATTCTTCTGAATGAAACTAATAAGGGGAGCACTTTCTGTCTTTATAAACTCCTTGAACGCGGGGAAGTTGGCTTTCCTAAAAATGTATAATGTACGATGGGGCTTCAGAACTCGGAATGAATCTATCTTAATCGAGGCGGCTATTATTTTGTGATCGGAAATACCTTCACTGACGGAAATTCTGTGAACGAGATGAGGATGGCTAGTAGCAAGGAGATCTAAGATATTGCCCCTACCAAGAGTAGTCGTTCTGGTCGCTTCTGTATTTACTTGTTCTAGAGCGAAGGCCGAGAATAAATCAATTAATTTCTGCGATGCGTTTCTATCTCTACTATTACTAGCGACGGACATATTCCTCCAGTTAACACAAGGAAGATTAAAATCACCTCCTACGAAAATAGCTGCTTCGGGTTTACTCTTACGGAGTTTACTCAATGCTTCGTACAGATCCTCTATGGGCTCGTCATCGCGATTAGGAGGGCGATAAAAGGAGCAGAAGTACGTTTTTCTACCATGCTTGTCAGACACTGAGCACCAAATCATCTCAGCACTATCCTGGCATTGGAAGTTTTCTAACTGACTCACCAAACTATTTTTTACAGCGATAAATACTCCTCCCCCCATTCTGCTGTCTCTATCCTTTCGATACACAAAGAAGTCGGGAGGAAAAATCTCACTAGAGGCTATTTCTTCGCTGAGCCAACTCTCGTTTCCTAGTATTATATCTCCGCATGTATTTTTAACCAAGTCGAAGAATTCCGCTTGCTTATTGCGAATACTTCTACAGTTAACTACCACTAACTTGATATCCTTATGACTATCACTCTTGAGCTCGGCGGGTAAATTCGAATTATAACTATTGGAATGACATCTATCTAACTCTTCACCATTTCTAGCTGATATTTTTAAGTCACTTATGTCGCCTTTAACACATCTCGTTCTGCTTTTCTCATTTCCGCTATTTTTTATCAAAATAGAGCCATTTACCGAAGCATATCTACGAGTACTAATATCCTCTGCTGAAATTTCTCTTTTACATCTATCATTAACATCCTTTTTAGATGGAGACACCCGCATATTACTATTCTTATCTAAGTGGGTGTTTTCGTTCCCTAAGCTAAGCTCTATACAAGGACTAATCGCGGAAAAATTTTCATTAAAAACGTTGATCTTTTTTAACCTAAAAAAACACCCACACGCCTAAAGACCTTACCCGCTACCTTCTCCGCAGCCTCAGCCGTATAGTGAACTCCGGAGCGGTCAAGGGGTGCCCTGCATGAATCGAGGACGTAGCCCAGGTCGACAAAGTCCACTCCCTTGCCCCGACAGAAATCCCTCAGCCGACGGTTCAGACCTCCCACCCTACTCCAAACCGTCGAGCCTCGATCAATCCGCGGGACAATGCTGCATATGGATAACCCAATGCTGACCCCAGACGAGTCCCGGACGCGAGCAACCTCGGAGACCAGGTCCTCAAACGAGTCCAAGATCTCCTCGGAGCCACGCCTCGAGGCATCGTTGGTGCCAACATGGGCCACCACACGCAGCGAGGAGCAACCCGTCTTCCCGACCGCCGCCCTCAACTCCTTCGTCACCTGGGGCACCGTACCTCCTGGTATACACCGGGAGAACACCCGCTCACACACTCCCTCCCGGCGGGCCCTTCGCCGCAACGGAGACATAATACGGCGGACGTTGGAGCTCCCTATGACTAACACTCCCCTCCCCCCACGGCTCTCCTTCGGCCCAGCTTCCTCCGTGGCAACGGGCGAGTGCTCTAGCTCTAGGTCCTTCAGCACCTCAAACCTGTTGCTAACAGGCGCCGGTTCAGCCGAAGCATTCCCAGCACACTGTTTTCGCAGCACTAGGCCGCGAGCACCGCGACTGGAAACCACCTTCCACTCGTCAGCCCTCTGGGAAGGAAAAGCAACTACCCGCGTGGTATCCTCCGCAGAGGAGCCAATAGGCTTGCCTACAACCGTACTCGGGCAAGGCCGAGGCACCTCAGGGGTGCGACAAGCTTTAGGGCTCGTAACGGAGGGTCCTGCGCAAGCCGAAGCCAGCCGTAACCCTTCGAGCTGAGAGCGGAGGTCCGCAACTTCTTTCCTAAGTTCCGTGACTTGCGACACAAGTGCCTCATAGCCAACGGTTCCCAAGATTGAAGAAACGGGGGTCCTTGGGGAAGCCATCCTAATCTCAAACACTCCTAACTGAGCTCTTACAAAAGAAACTTGATAGACTGTAATAGGATAACAAGACCTGAGTCAAATATACGAGAGAAAAATAAAGAGTGACGCTTAAATATTATAAAATTAACTCGAAATTGACGCTCTCGTAGAAAATAAACGAAAAAGTTAAACTAAACGGTTGACCTGAGACTACAGCACAACGGATTCAATCTGTTTAAGAATCTCAAAAAGGACGATATATATTTCTTTAACGAACTAAATCGAAAGGTTTAGTGAAAAACAACTAGAAGTAACGATAAAAACTCTCTACTTAAAATATAGATGCACCTCACGAAACTAAGCACTTAGAGGTTAAAATATATAAAAGAGATACAACAATTCCCCTTCAACGAACTAGAATACTCTGAAAAACACTAATTAAATTGAACACAGAAAGACTATAAATAAAGAAAAAGTCTTAGTTGTACTCAACACTAAACTGCTGCTCAGCTAAGACAGGGGAAAGCTGAAAAACAAACACCGGTTAATGAGGGCTTGATGACCGTTGGCTTGTCACTCTGGGGGTCCGTTCAGGAGCTCCGGAGAACACGTCCTTTCACTTCGACTCTCAGGTCAAGAATGAATGTGTTATAATATATATAGGTCAAGAATTAAAATGTGTTATAATATACGCGTATAGGCATGCTATTACATTCTTCCTTTTAATGTTTATTTTTATTTTAACATCCATGTCCTCTAGACCGCTTCGAAAGCAGAATTTTCGTCAAAAGAATGGCCTTTAAACTGACTGTTCTTCTGGTGTGCCAATTCTGCATCAGATAGTCTACTAATATGTTTCCATCAGTTCATTGCTGAGTAAAAGAAAAGCCTACAAGGAATAACTAAATTTTAAAATATACTTTAAAATAACATCTCAGAGAGACTCATTGGGATCATTCAGAAAATCAATCCGCTCCATAGAGTAATATCTAAAGCTATCACAAAGCAACAGGTTAGATTTAGTCTCGATATACCTCGATTAACAAACTGAACCCTTGAAATGTATAGATAAATACATACAAATAGCTCCCTGCTATGCTGTTTACCAATCGCAATATATCTATTAATTCGCAGCAAAAGTAAGTTTGCTCTTGTGAACTTCTCCAATTTCTTTCAAACTGATGAAACATTCATAAGAACATACTGGGGATCAAGAATAACCGAAATTTCAATGACTAAATTTAGCTTATAAAAATATACAAATATCTGTTTCTAGTGAATGATCAAATATTAAAATAATTTCTCTCCGATTTAAGCATCCGACATTACAGAAACTGAAGCTATAAGCAGAACGTTTAAAAATTTTCATAACATTTCATGTGGCCTAATCACCTAAAATGATAGAGTTAACCAAAATATTATTGCTGTTTACTATATTTAAAATCAAATAAAGGCAAATTTATTCTGAACATGCTATTCTCTTATTTTATTTTTAAGGAAATATATCCATATACTGTAAGGGTTTAAGGTTATTTATTATTTCAAAATCATTTACCGATTTACGTAAAATTTTGCAATCGTAGGTGTGATGACTGAGAAACTTA
Organism: Pachydiplax longipennis; assembly: GCA_036926295.1. Taxonomy (NCBI): domain Eukaryota; kingdom Metazoa; phylum Arthropoda; class Insecta; order Odonata; family Libellulidae; genus Pachydiplax; species Pachydiplax longipennis. The sequence goes on from JAVFKF010000066.1 coordinate 269,674, forward strand.
GGGAGTGGAAAAGAAACGATGTGTATTAATTATGGGATATATGCGGTGGGAATATTTTAGAATCATCATTTAATTCTTATCGTTGTTTTAATGTGGTTCTAATTCTGTTTATAGTGATGTTTTTCGGAAGACTCCTAGATTAAGGGAATGAGAAGAGAATTAGGGGCTGCCACCTGAGGACTGCCAATTTGCAGCAAATAATAAATAAATAATGCTCTTTGACATGAGATGGGATTCGCTCGATAATAAGGGTTAATTTTGTATAATAGTCAATGTTGATGAGAAATGATAAGTTTCGGAATAAGGATATTACATTTGCTCTATGTCAGGTAGAAATATTGTACGAAAAATTACTAGAAACCAGAAAAGCTACAGATCCATCTCTCTTCTACGATGAGGAGTGATATCACAGAGAAGTGAGGCGTTTGTTGAGAGATGCTGTGGCAAGTATATCCTTGGAAAACTTTTCAAATTGCAGGAACTCACAGAAGGGGTGATTGCTAACTCGGCAATCGATATGAGCCGCTTGGACTGATAAGCATGGGTGTCTCTCGGAGATCAAAAAAGGTAGCTAAATCCATCGCGAGTGGGAATCTATCCTCAAATTAAATATGACACTCAGAACCAAACACATTAAAATAAATTTTAAATGATAGAATAAAAAGCAAATTGTGGGGCAGATGATTAATGAAATATAATCAGCAAAATGTGTGTACGGGTCTAAAAAAGTATTTTTTTGTGCCAAAGATTAAATCAAATGTTTTGATGAAAAGAATGAATTGCGAATATAAAAGTGCGAAAAATAGCACATTGAACTAGTGAAAGATAAAAATTTGCAAAAGGGTCACAGAGAAATCATGTAAAAGATGAGGAAAATAGAATAAAAAGGAAAAGTAAAAAGAAGACGTTTTGGATGGCCAATTGATGAGTGCGCAAGGTTAAAAACAAAAATTGGAATTAATTAATAGAGGGATACTGTAAAAAAAACGATCTGTAGTGCAAGAGAAAGCTATGATCTTACTAATAAAGAAGTATTTGTAAGAGGGAGCGTTAAACGCGCTAGCACGGCAAAAAAACCGGCAAAGCAAAAGCTAACCACTACTCTCGCAGTGACAATAAAAATAGGGGTTCCAGTGACGTTACTCATGTGCTATCCCACATTTGTACAACCATTGCGAAAGAAAATTTAATTTTACAGAAAGCGGAATTGTTTAGTGATTCTGGACAAATGTTATAACTCAACAAGTCTATAAATTACTACGAATAATATGGTGATATTGATTATGTCGTATATTCTATAAACATGTCATTGAGACTTTTTTATGTAAAATTCTTTCCAGAAACAAAAAACAAGTACCCGTTAATTCGATATGCATCTAACCAACCGCGAAAATGTTGAAATTTGCCTCAATAGTTTTGCAATAAACCGTTTTCACATCTACGAAAACTTTAAGATCGAAGTTTTGAATCGACAGTCAAATTCTTGGGGGGAAATTTCCCAGCTCTTGCGGAATGCAGTTGGGAATTCATTCAAAGTCAGAGCATTCAGTCAGGAGAGTATGCTTGCCGTTAGGAATGCCAATCGTTTTTTTGCAATATCTCTGGATTTATCAATCGGATGAAACGCTGAACGCAAATTAAATAAATTTTAAGTTGAAACAAGAATAAGTTGATAAAAAAACGCCATCTCGTACATCACCAACCATTTCCTTCTTTATTTGGCAGAATGATAAAAAATATTGTCAACATATCTCAGCCAAATTCCAAATTATTTGAAAAAATGATTTTTATGAGAAAATAATTGGTTTTCAACATTTAAGAAAATTTCAGATAAGGAAGGAGAAACAGGGCAAGACCATCTGGTTGAATATAAAAGCAATCATCTGAGCAGAAAATAGTCTTGAGACATGCGCACGCCAATTAGCGATTCAATAATAGTCAAATGTTTTAACAAACGGCATGTCTTTGGTCAAACCTGGTCGTCAGAATATATATTTCACCGGAATAAAAAACAATCTTTTCAATTCATATGTTATTTCCACCATTAACTAGAGTTCCACGAAGACAGACAACAGAAATTGTGGTGGTGTTCCTAAAAGTGTTTCGATCACTTCGCACCGGGAATCGAACCCGGGATCACTTTCACCGAACGCGCTGCCCACATGGCTCTCCTAGCAATTGAGAAACAACTTGAGATAAGTATGAAATCATCAGAATGAATGCCTTCCCGTACGCATTGATCGTGATCGCCGTAATTACATAAATCGCAGATACTAATGAAGATATTTTTCCTAAAATATTATAGTATTCCAGGTTCTAAATAGGCTGTCAGAGGGTCTTCCGATCGTTTTCTTTTTAATTTGAAAGTTTATTAACTGATTAGGCGACGGGACTTTCTCACATACCTCAAACATCAACCACTCTCTGCTGAATATTTAATGCATCAGTCAAACTTCAATTTGCCGATTTTTCCATTAGCAGCGATTTCCTCCAAATAACATCCAATCTCAGTCTTTACCTGCTCTCTGAGGTGAAAGGACGTGTTCTCCTGAACGTCATTAGCGACCCTTTGAGTGCCTACCTCTCGGCCAACCGACCCACCAGTAGCCGGCGATTTTTGATCCACTGCCCCGTCTTGCAGAGCAGTAAATTACTTGTGGAGAAGTGATGAGTAGAGCGAAGGCTACCTTAATCTTTTTATTTTCTATTTTTTTTATTTATCTGTGTTTCTTGTTTTTGCCTGTTTTTTTCAGCGGTGCTACCTCTTGATTTGTAGCTCGATTTCTCACTGATAACAATTTAGGTTTACTAATACTTTGAGTTAGGAGCGTATTCCCGTTTCCTTGTTTACCTTCCTAACTTAAACCGCGTTTGCAGTCTCATTTTTACTTAAACTTTCTCGCATATATCTGTCTGTTACACGTTTTACTTCACGTTAGTACCACTAAATACATTTTCTCTCCTTTAGTTTTAAAGCCTTGGTCACTACGTAAGTGCTTTTCTCCCTTTTTGCAAGCTTCAGCATAAGGAAGCCCTTGCGTCTCAGGTAGAAAACAGCGGGTGGTAAATTGTAATTTTACGAGCAGAGCCGTAGAGTCATCATCATTAGGATGGCTTCCTACAGGTCCGCCTTGGGAGTACGCTCGAGCGAAGCAGAAACTGACTTTCTAAAAGCACAGATCTGTGAGCTTAAGGGTACGATCAGGAAGCTCCAAGCGTGGATTCTAAGGAGTGGGGTCGCTCCGATGGGTGGAAGTGGGAGGCCCAAGTTCGCGGGGGCTCGTCCCGCGCCGATGACTCGGCCAACGCCGAGAGTCAACGCGGGGTGGACTGTCGGGGGGAAGGCGCGGCCCGCTGCCAGTCATTCGGGGTCGGCCACATTCCTGGAGCCCGAGTGGAGGGTGGTTACGAGGAGCGGAGGAGCAACGCGGGCTGGTAAGGGCACTGGGGAGGTGACGCCGAACCCACCCGCAATAGGTTCTCAGTACTGCAAAGTACCGATGAGCCGATTCGGGACACCAAGCCTGCGCCTCCTCCCTCCGTAGTAGCTGCGCCCGAGGGAAGTCGGGGAGGGAAGGGAATTGTACTGATAGGGAGCTCCAACGTGAAGCGGATAGTGGCCCCTTTGAGGAGAAGGGCAGAACGGGAAGGAGGTGACATCCTGGTGTGTACCCTCAGGGCAAGTGGCCCAGGTCACGGGTGCGGTTTGTGCGGCGGTGTCGGGTACGAGTTGCTCTAGTCTGCGGGTGGTAGCCCATGTCGGTGTCAACGAAGCCTGCTCCCGTTCGTCTGAGGAGATTCTTAGTTCTTTTAAGGACTTGAACTCCGAGGTCGCGCGGGTTCGGGAGTCGCTCGGCATCGGGATGAAGCTGTCTATCTGCAGCATTGTACCGCGGGTCGACTGTGGCTATCGCGTTTGGCGGACTATTGAGGCCCTAAACGCGAGGCTGTGGGAGTTCTGCAGGGCCGACTTCGTAGACCTTCGGCCGACGCTCAAATCTTGCCATGTTCCTCTTAACCGCTCTGGGGTTCACTACACTGCTTCGGGTTCGAGACGGGTGGCTCGTCGGATATCTGAGCACTGTAGGTATTTTTTAGGGTAAAGAGTAGGTCAGATCGGGAACGAAATATTCGTCGAAGCGAATTAGGAAAAAAGTAGAAACAAGCGAAACAGATAATAAGCGAGCTTCACCGTCTAACCCACCTGAACCTGACAACGAAAATAAGATATCAATTGCGATAGTTAACTGTAGGAGCGTTAAAAATAAAGTATCCGACTTAGAACATCTCATTCGTTGTCAAAATACCGATATTTTAATAGGCACTGAAAGCTGGTTAAATGAGGATATAAGCGATACCGAAATATTCCCTAGAGATTTTAATATTTACCGTCGAGATCGTAAGGATAAAACAGGGGGCGGAGTCTTTATTGCGGTCAAATCTTCCCTTCAGAGCAAAGCGCAGACCCCGAGTGATAGTGACATAGAAAGCGTCTGGTGCACGATATGCCAAACAAGTAAACCAAACATCAATATATGCGCGTTCTACCGGCCACCGAACTCCTCTCGACAAGTTTTACGAAATCTAAACGATGAAATCAATCACCACACTAGCAAGAATAATCAAAGTATAACTATCATAGGGGTGATTTTAATCTTCCAGATATCGACTGGAAAAATCATAGCGTAAAGAAAAGGGCCAAAGACATGCAAGAAATTATTAAACTTACTTCAGAAAAACTCGTTAACTCAAGCGGTAAAATCACCTACTAGAGGAGAAAACATTCTCGATCTTCTGTTAATTAACGTTCCCGAGAGATTAAACAATATCTCTATTGATGAAGGGCTTGGCGATCACAAGGGCGTATATGTAGACATCGATATGAAATTAAACAAATTTAAGAAACCTAAGCGTAAGATTTATCTATACGCCAAAGCGAATTTTGAGGGCTTTAAGGCATCATTGAACACAGATTTTAATTATTTCGAGTCACGTGTAATTAATATGCCCACCGAAGAAACCTGGAAAATTTTCGTCGAGTCAATGCAGAAATACATAGACCGTTATATACCCTCGAAATACTCCAAAAACGATTGGGAACCTAGATGGTATAACAGCGAGGTTAGAAAGGCTCTTCGTAAACAGAGAGCAGCACTACATGGAAAAGTAAAGGCTTTCGAGGGTAAAGATCAGCCTGATTTGAGTACAGCGATATCACTTTTGTTAGAGAAACACAAGAAAGCGAAATCCGACACCAAGAGAGTTATGCGTAACGCCCTCCGTAATTTCGAACAGAAACTTCTAGGGGAGAGCCTGGACGAGGACCCTAAGGCCTTCTGGTCTTACGTTAGAGAGGTACAGGGAAAGACTCAAACAGTAAGCTCACTTAGGGATAGTGAAGGTAATTTAACTAGCGATTCGAAGAAGAAAGCGAACATTCTAAACGACTTTTATCAAAGCGTATTCACGTCCGATAGTACGACAGACACTCTCCCGGAGATTAATACATCCGTGTCGATGCCGAGTATATCCTTTACCGAAGATGGGATCATTAAACTCGTTAAACGTTTTCCCATGACGTAGTTGATATTATGCGACCCCCCTGTTACTTCGGCCGATCCGACAATGAGAGCAAAATAAGAGAAATAGACGCTAGAACTTGTCGATTTAAGAACTCATTCTTTCCGCGAACAATACGCGATAGTAATAGGCTAAAAAAGTAGCTCAATCGATTGGTGTTTACACCCCCTGCCACACGCCGAAAGGCGGCTTGCAGGGTATTCATGTAGATGTAGATGTAGAATCAATCTCTTGCTTCATACACCTCCGCATTAACCGTCTTCTGTGCTAACTGTTTGACTAGAGTAATACATTATTCACAAAACAGTTTTTAAAAATTTCACTGCTCATTTCTCTCATGAAATATATAATACTACGTTATACTGATAAAGAAAATTGTTTAAATATCAAAGAGATTATACTAATTAACTACAAATTCTTTTTACCACGATAAATCATAATCTTGGTAAAATTCCGAAGAACGTACTGTTAATTAGTAACCAGCACTGTAAATCTACCTATCAACACGTGATTACACTGTATATGTATTTTGAATTATTGTTTTATAAATGTATGCTCTCTAGAAGAAGAAATGTTCAGTCAAACGCATAATTTTCTTAGTAAATTCAGAGAGTTCTTAAATGATGTTATGCGCCGTTCTGATGCTGTAAGAAAGGTCAGAGAAATAAAGCGTTGGACTATTTCAAATATAACTAGACAAGAAGTAATTTTTCCGATACGTGAAAGTAATTAATAAGAAATTAATTTGGAAAGTAGAATCAAGGTGCATGCACCCCCTGCCACCTTTTGGGAAGTTTCTCAAAAGGTACATATATACATATATAGGTGTACTTTATAGGAACTCTGAGAGTGAGATCTTCTCCATTAATTTTTTTTCAGAGAAGAACGTAGATTCTCAAAGTTCTATGTTTCCTTTGGTCACAACCTTAAGATCAAAGAAAAGAATTATTTCGTGGGCTGTTGAGCAAAGAGATGCCCTCTCATCACGGTTGCTATAAACAAGCGTTATTCTTTAATAGTTGTCTTCAGCTTCAGTTTTGGCGGCAGAAATAAGCGGCGAATGAGGACGCTCCTTTGTGCACTCCATTTCATTCGAATGCACATAATAATATTAAAAATTAAAGCTATAGATTTTCATGTACTAAATAGCAATTTCAAGTATCTTATCTATAATTCGAAATGTAACATTAAGAAATCGATAAAAATTATCTCCAACGATACCCTGCGAGCCGCCATTCGGCGTGCGGCAAGGGGTGAAAAACAAACGAACGTTTGAACTACTTCTTCGGCTTATTTTTATCGTTCACGGAAAGAATGAGTCCTTAAAACGACTTCACATCTATTTCTCTTATTTTATGCTCGTCGTCGGTTCTTCCGAAGCAGCAGAGTTTATTGCCTTTCTGCAGATTTTCGGATATGTGCTATGCAGCTAAAGTTATTAAAATGAGTTATCCCAAAATATTCAACCAATTCTACTATATTTTCATTGATTCCACGTATTATACATAATATAATATGCATCGCTATGATCCTTAATATCGAGTGTTTTAATCACCAATTTGGTAAGCACCTTTCGATCTCCTTAATGTAAGACTCGGGTTTGCTGTTCATTGATGTTCATTTTCGATATATTACTCAGTACAGGAAGTACCTCAGTTGTAGGAAATCCGGAGAAAGGGCATCAAATATCCTCTCATTCTTGGCGGAGTTACAATACATCTCATTTTAGTCTTCTTCGTCTACATTGTAGTTAATTTACTGATATTTTATACTTACATTTTACTTATAATATTAATTAAATTTATGTCTATAATATGAAAGAAAATTTACTTTCATTAAGTTTTGTTAATAAAAGGTTATAAAGAAATGATATATACAAAATACTTGTGTAATTATATTCCATCTACAATGTCTAAATAGTGGTACTACTACATTCAATGATTATCCATCCAGTAAGGTTACTTATCAAGATTAATATTAATTATTATTATTAAGGGGAGTAGTTGATTTAAGAGCCTTATTTGTACTGTTAACAATTCACTAACCTTGAAGAAACGGTTGAACCTACAACTTGAATTCAATCAAGAGATGGACTCACAAGAATACGATTCATTTTCTTAGCCAAGTTTCCTAAATTTGGTCGATTCTACATTTTGGTGTTCTTTCGGTCCTGAAATACGTTCATAGAGACGATGAGAATGATAATCAAATTGAAATAGAACCGTGACTTCATTCCGGTATCTCGCAAGAATTAACTTATGTTAGGAATTTCGATGAAATTCTGCGTGAAGAGAGAATTTTGGGATACTTGTCATACTGTGAAAATGAAGGCAGCTAGATAGGTAATCGTAAGACATAAGAAGGATGAAGGTTAGATCAGTTAGAATTAGATTTAAGCGAAGATTAGCGGATGCATTTAATGCACTCCAATAATAGCAGAGATGAGCCAATCGAAGTAGGATGAAGTGATTGCGACCTAAGGCATCGAGCGAATTTCGAGGTGACTTTTGAGCTACTTTTCATGCACATTATGGTCAGATATTCGATCAAAGACCTATCAAAACGCGGCCAAAATAAATAAACGAAGCACGCATAACGGTTTGGTGTAGAATTATGTGAAGTTACTGCAATTAAGCATGGTCAATACCTGGCTTCACCTAGCTACCGCAGAATCTTATACAAGAACGTTTACTATTGGATACTCTTACTATTAACTCTTTATCTATTTAAAATTTTGATATATTTATCGTAAGTTATGCTAATTTCCTCGTTATTTATATTGTTTTCTCTTTGGCGATGAATGACTACAATGTGTCTAGTTATTAGTTTTTTTGCCATTTTGTTACAGTATCGCTTTTATAATTTCTATGCTATATCTAGTTTTCCATTACATCCTTTCACTTGTGTACTATCAGTTGCTTTTTTTGTTGTTGCAGGTTTTTCACACCCTCTTCTTTATAGGTGTTTTCTGCTGTGGATGTTTCCCTAATATCATACCTATATACATTATTTATTATTTCACCAATATCATAGATGAAAGGTTAGATGTTGACCTTTCAGCCTCAATCCAGCCTAAATAAACAGCTTTAAGATGTTTAGTTAAATATAGAAAAGTGCTGCAGTGAAATAAATGAGCTCCTACATGAATCTCTTACAGTCTGAAGTATACGTTTGCAGGTAGGGAGATCTCTCTTGTCAAACAGAAAACAAAATGTCAACTTTCGAAGCAAACGACAGAATATATGACAACATCGCAAAGAAGGATGGACAAGACAATGCGGCATCAATTGGAGGGTTTGTCTTCCGAGAGATGAACCAACCGAGGAATCTCTGTACTATAAGAAGCATCAATGTGATTTATGACCGCTCTTTCCAGACCGTTCTTCGGAATATTCCGAGCATGCGCAGCCCAAACATATTCCCCAAAAGCTTTCTAATGAATAAATCTCAGAGGATTCATTTTACGGGCATCACAAACGTCAAACATTTGCAAATAAAATTAAAGGTATCGACCCAAATACATTATATGGCTCTTCCGAGGAATAAGAAATGAAGAAGGATTAATCTTTTTATTAATGGTTCCTTCTCTGTATCGACTCAAAGATTAAAGAAAGAGCCTTCAGACGCGAAGCGAGACGACGACTTCGATAGCTCACTATTTCTAATGGAAAGATATAAGATAAACTCATTCTTTAAGCTATTAAACAAGTCGACATCCTCTGCCATTCACCAAAGATCGATTTATAACTTTTATTTTTCCAAATGATGTAGCATTATGTATGAGAAGAGAGATATTTAATATGTGGATGTTAATGAATTACGCCTATTTATATCGGACTAAAATGAAGGACTGCAAACGGATGTTGCAAAATATTCATTTATCAATAGAGGGAATGGAATATGAAGCCTGAAGAACTTCTCGTTCCAATGCTGAAAAATTAAAATATTTCCAAAGAGAAGCTCTTAAGTTCTGTAATCTAAATTGTATGTTTATATGGTATTATTTCTTATTATTATTATTTTGTTCTATTTTTTGATTCCATAAAATTAGGAATATTTTAAAATCTGAGAAAATTTGATATTGAATGGTGTGTATCAAGATCTATGATTGAATTTACTTAGAAATTTTTTGTTATGTAAAGTATTTGAAAATTTAAGTCGAACTGTAGAATTGTAATATTATAGTAATAGACTGGAAATATTTGTGAAATGACTTTGTATGATGCATTTAAAAATAAATTAATATGTCCAAATTAATGTACGAGTTAACAAGTTACAAGTTATTTATGTTACAACAATTTCGTTTCATCAATCCACGAGGAATATTCACGACGATTCTTCTCTCTTGAATCATTTTTTCATCATTCAATCGATATTTTCGAGACTAATGGCTGCCACTGATTTCTCAGCTCTGTAATTAAAGCAGAAGAATATTCTTATAAACCCTCATTCGCTAGTTTTAGGGAACTGATATTCCCACAAAAATATACAGTACGTAATCTTCCAGCGAAACAGCCGCGTCAAAGTGAACTTTGAAGAGCTGAGGTTACGACCCACCAATCTATTTGAGACAAATCCCATGTAAAACACATTTTTTCCGATCTGCAATCGTTCTAATCCGTCTGCTTATATGCAGATGAGTGAAGAGGTCCGGAAAGATAACGTTACATTAGAAGGATGCGCAATAGTCAGTGATAACAAATACATTGGTGGCCGTATTCACCTATTATTTGGTTTAGTTGGACAGTCATCAGGTGGCAGCCCCAAACATTGCCTAAGAAATTTTTAAACACTTCCCAATCCCTTAAACTAGATGTCTTATACAGGTTAACATTCTGAAATAACATTTAACTATTTAACTATTTAAAAGCAGTATTAGAAAAAACATAAAAACATCAACAAGACTTTAAAACATCCTCTGATACACCTTCATTCACATAATATATATCACATAATTAAATTTTCAGTCACAGTTTACGTCGTTCCTTTGACAAGTCACTTCATTAGTTTGTCAATCTTTACACTTATACCTATGCAAATAATTAAAAATTCTCTCCAATATTTCACAAAATCTCCAACATCTACTTCTAAACTCCTTTTTATTTTTTAGGTTTGAAGACCTCTTCCAGCAACATCCCTCTATTCATAAACAAATACTTGGCGATGTCAGTTCTTTGCTTTATTATATTTAACTTAAGACCCTCTCTTATAATAAGGATATTTTGCTTTTCCCATGCCTTTCCTCCATGTAAACTGAGTCAGTTTATACAATACAATTTATGCCTTCATAAATGCTTCCTTCATAAAATATTAGTAACTGTTGAGTGACCTGAAAAGAAACCATGTTGTTCAGGGATAAAAAGAGGCTTAAGAAAAGGGAATATTGCATTCAGTAGTAATTTTTCAAAGATTTCTGGAATGCATGACTGAATTGTTATGGGTCTATAGTTTGTAACATCAGATTTGTTACCTTTTTTATGAACTGGAATGATATAACTATTTTTCCAAGAGTCTGGAAATATAGCAAGTTAATGAGGAATGAAATAGAGGGAAGCAGAGTTTATCAGCACATGGCTTAATTACAGATGGAGGACAAAGGCCCTTTCTACCATCAATAGACTTTAGAGCTTTTAGTACCTCTTCAGCAGATTATTTCACTGAATTGATAATCACAAAGTTTTTGTAGTTGATAACAAGAGGATTGTCAGTATCTGCAATATATTTCTTATATAAGTTAGAAAAATAGTTTGCAAAAAGATTAGCAATAGGTTCACCTTATCTGTATCATGAAGCATACAATTTGGACCACCTTTCTCTCTCAATTTTCTTGCTTTCCACAACGTTGCTGTTCTTTTGGGCCCATTTCGCTCCATAAATCAAAAAATAAAAAGTTAAAAGCTGATTAGCAATTTTTGAAGCAACTAAAATTACAAAACAGCCGTCGCACAGTGGGCTAGAATCGAAAAAAGCAGACAAAAATACGAAAACGCTTTTTTTGAGTGCGGACCTCGAAACTTCGCATGATTGATTATGAATAAATTCTGCATACGACTATGGAGATCATTTACGTTGGATCCTTCGCATTAAAATTATACAGGAGGTCAAATTTGACCAATTTTTGCGAAAATTTCCCGTTTCCGATTTTTCGCGAAATTCTTCCACTTCGAATCGATTGTGAACCCAAACTAGGAAAATCATCGAGTAAAATATGATGAAATATTATAAATATTTTCTTTGTCCTTCATAAGACTTAGTTTCAATGAGCTCTGTTGAATATTTATATACTTTACATAACAAAATGGCCGACCCCTATTTTGGAACAAATTTTTACATAAAGCGAGGAAAATATTGAGACACCGTGTGACACGGGATTACTTACACCACGATAAGCTGTATACCTTCTTTAATGGGAATCTGAAATAAAATCTGGCCCCAATTTGCCCCAATAATATATAAGTCGACTTTTCGACAACGCTGCAAGGGCCAAATCCGCGCGGCGGAGTACTGTCCTCCGTTACCCTCTCGTGTTTTGAGAGGGACAACGAACCAATACGATTCTGATTCGTTCTTTTTGTATATTTTAAGCATTATTATACTTCGTACATATCTTAGATATCAACTTTCATTAGAAAGTCACCAATTCTTTTAGGGTGACAATTGAAAAAGATGAAATTGGCTATTCTTTAAAGCATGGGACCACGTCAGCGATATTTATAACAGATATTAGTTTCGTGTGATAATGCTATATTTCTCGCATATATACATATAGTGGTGGCATATAGTATCATGGATACAAGCGGACATCTCTGCTGTAGCATAGCAATAATCTTTGAACGCTATTTCATTTAGTGGAAAATCACTTGAAATTACCTTCAATATATTGGCGAATCTTTTTATGAGATCTTCGTCAATTTTTTTCAGGAAATTTTTAATTAAATTATAATTGGGAGACGGTAGTTTACGAAAAAATTAATAATATAAATCAAACCATAAACAGAACTCTTATCTTTGTGAGTGAAAATCTATTTCAGTGTCCTGTTTTTTACATTTAATAAAAGATTACGCATTAATAAAAATAAATTCAACTTCGCACTTGTTATTTCAGCTGCTAGATACGGACTTTTAAAGAAACGCCTTGATGTATTTCCATAATTTGTGAAGCCATATCCTGGTTTAGGTACATCTACAATCAGTCTCATCTTTTTTCTAAACTCATTCTGAAGATGAGATTTTCTCTCCTCAAACAGTAATTTGTGATTACCACGAGTCTACCTAAGCATACTACCTGGCCTGAAAAGTCCCGAGCCTAACAAATAAAAAATCAATTTTTTACCTGAAAACCTTTTTAATTCTTCAGTAAAATCTCTATCTAGAGCTATGCACTTATTCCACCGGTCCTCGAGCATTTCGATGCCTTTCGAAAAAAATGATTTCTCAAGTCCTCCAAAATAGGCCTCTGTTTCGGACATGACTTCTTCATTTGACGTGAATTTCTTCCCCTGAAGAAATCTCTTCGTGTTTGGGAATAGATAGTAGTCGCTGGGTGCCAGATCTGGTGAATACGGGGGATGTGAAACCAATTCGTACCGCAATTCACTCAATTTGACCGTCGCTTTCATTGACGAATGAGCTGGTGCGTTGTCGTGGTGATACAGCACTTTCTTCTTTTTCATGTGTGGCCGTTTTTTCTTGATCTCGATGTCCAAACGGTCCAGTTGAGCAACGTAGTAATCGCCTGTGATTGTTTTTCCCTTTTCCAAGTATTCAATCATAATGATTCCACTTGCGTCCCAAAAAACACTCGCCATAACCTTCCTAGCTGACTGTTGAGTCTTTGGACGCTTCGGACGACTGCTACCCGCTTCTAACCATTCTGCAGACTGCCGATTGGACTCAGGAGTGTAATAATGTATCCAAGATTCGTCCATCGTCACAAATCGGCACAAAAAGTCCTTTTTGTTGTTTTGAAACAAGGCCACATCACGCTCGGAATCCTCCACACGTCTTTGCTTCTGGTCCGGAGTCAGGAAACGCAGCACCCATCGCGCGATAAGCTTCTTCATCGCCAAATGTTCATGCAGAATATTTCCAACACGTTCCATCGATATACCCACAGACTCTGCTATCTCACGCAACTTTACTTTTCGATTGTTCAAAACGATCAGATGGACTTTTTTTATATTTTCTGAAGTGGTGGCCTCGGAGGGGCGTCCAGGGCGTTCGGCGTCTTTGGTGCTGACACGACCACGTTTTAAGTCCGCGAACCACCGTTTCACTGTGGCTTCCGAAGGCGAGGATGTTGGGTAACATTTATCTAACCTAGTTTTGGCTTGGACAGTGTTTTTTCCCATCAAGAAACAATGTTTAATCAAAACTCGAAACTCGTCGTTTTCCATCGTTCGCGAAATGCCTAAATTCCGTGAAAACAATCAGCTGCCATTCGGGAACTAATACATGAATTGTCATGAAATTAAAAACAGTGCCATCTTAAGGTTGGTTCTCAAGTGAAATGTGCAGAAAAAGTTACTAGCGGCGACATCTCTATGTTAGGCTTGGGACTTTTCAGGCCATGTAGTATTAAGATAAGTTCAATGGGTACGTCTTATGACATAACATCATACTCATCAATACGGTACTCTCACCTACAGTTGCTCAAAGATAAGTCGAAAAGAAATATGTAATAAACATTCAAAAAATCTAATTCAACCATGCATGGTATAGGACAAATTTTCTGCGTCCACGTTTCGATTACTAATCACCGATAGATTGTTCATATCCGTAAATTTCTCTCCGCAAATGTAGGATTTCATAATACATGCAGGATAAAGGGAGTAGAAACTACTCAAACAATGAGAGCACATTTTAAAACGATCAGAAAATACATCATATTTACCACCGTATTCTGATACATTAAATAAAAGGGAATATATAATGAAAAAAACATTCCTCACCAGATATAATTCCTATGAAATATGTAAAACCTCACACTAGGAATGCTACCAGGATATGGAAGATGGAAACAGAGGAGATGGAAAAGAGGATCGAAAGACTCGATGATAAGAGGGAAGAAGAAGTGGTTCCGATACATGTTGGAACTAATGACATAAAGAGTGCAAGCAGCAAAGATCACGTGTATGGGTTAGTTTGGGGTATGTGTGCAGCGGCAAAGAGGAAATTCAAGAAGGCGAAGGTAATAATAAGTGGCATTTTGAGACGGAGGGATGTTCCCGCAAGAAAGATTGACTATATAAACGAGGGAATTGAGTGGGTGTGTCAAAGACAAAATTTATGATTTGTAGATCCGAATTGCTGGTTAGAGGAAGAAGATCTAACCAGAGATGGACTCCATCTAAATAGGAGAGGGAGCAACAAACTTGGGAGGCTAATGTTAAATGTTATCAGAGCCAAGTGTTCGGAAAACTAGAGCGGGGATCGGAAGGTGGAAAGGTGCTGGAGGAAAATGGAGCGGTGGAAGATGGTCCAGTTGGGTTATGCGGTGCGGCGGCCCACAGGTGGGCGGAATTAAAATTGCAGTGTGACAGTAAGTTGGGTGGGGCTCTCAAGCTTTTGCAGGTAAACTGCCGTAGTATTGTTAGTAAAATTCATCCGTTCATTACATTAATAGACTCTTGCGATGCAGATGTAGTTGTAGGCACGGAATCATGGCTTAGAGATGAAATTTCTTCTGCAGAAATATTTCCTTCAAAATTTGAGGTTTACAGGCGAGATAGAGATGGAAAAGGGGGTGGTGTTTTCATCTGCGTGTCTAAAAAATTCTCTAGTACGGTCATATTGAAGGACAGCGATTTTGAAATTTTAACGGTAGAAATACAGGAGAAAACAAGCGGACGAAAATTGCAGGTAGTCGCAGCATACAGACCCCTGGGGGAGAGTTAAATACGATAGAGAGGTTAGTGGAAATGACGTGCGAAACAAAGAACATTGGTAAGGCATGTATAATAGCGGGTGACTTAAACCTACCTCATGCTGACTGGTCAGGGAAGAAAGGGTCAGGGGGAAGGGCACAGCAACTGGTAAATACATTAGTGGGAGAGGATAGCTTTCAGCAGGCGGTAAACGAAGCAACGCGAAACTCTAACACGATAGATATATTTCTAGTTAGATCTCAGATCTTAGTCAAATCTTGTGAGACCTTACCTGGCATCAGTGACCATAAGGCAGTATATTTAGAACTTTTCTGGGGCTATAGAAAAATAGAGAACTCAAAAGATAAGGTCACATTTAGTTTTCAGAGGGCAAACGTCCATGGTTATCGAGACTACTTGACAAAAGAGTTTCATGATTGGGTAGAATATGGCACGGACATTGAGGAGATATGGAATAGCTTTAAAGATATTTTGAACAAAGGATTAAAAAAATTTGTTCCTACTAAAAAACTAAAGGGTAACGCGGACCCAGAATTTTACAACAAGGAAATACGATCCTTGAAGCGTAAATCAAGAATTTTACATAAAAGAAAGAGGAATAACCAAGAAAGTATGACTAAATATGGCGAAGTTATTAAATTGTTAAATCGCAAGAAATAGGACGCGGAGAACAAATTCTTGTACGAAATGTTAAGCGTAAATGGAAGCAGTTCCTTTTATAAATATATGAAGCGTAGGAAGAAAAGCGATTGCGGGGTAGATGTGATAGAAAATACCGATGGTAGGATAATAAATGACAGTACAGAAATAGCCAAGGAATTTGGAAATTACTTCTCAAGTACATATAAAGTAGCGGATCCTTCATCTAAACATTTCGATTTAAGCAGTAATCCTTCTATATCACATTCTTTTACAATAGGTTACAATGATATCCTCAAGAGAGTAAGAAAGTTAAAAAACAATAAAAGTCAGGGACCGGACGGAATAAGAAATGAAATCATGAAACTGGGAGATCGGGAAATCATCCCTTACCTTAGAAGAATTTTCCACGTATGCATCAATAATAACCAAATTCCCAAGGATTGGAAAACTGCCGTAGTAGTACCCATACCCAAGGGAGGGAATAAAAAATCAGTTAAAAATTATAGACCCATTAGTTTAACAAGTGTTGTTTGCAAAATGTTTGAAAGAATGATTTCGGATTACTTAAAAGATTTTTGGGAAACGAAAGGTTGGCTTAACGAATTCCAACACAGTTTTAGGAAGGGATACTCATGTGTGTCTCAGAAGTTAAGTTTACATCAGGATCTAGTAGAAGCTCAGGATAAAGGAGAACAGGTCAATGCCATAGTGATAGATTTAGCCAAAGCGTTCGACGTTGTAGATCATGACCTTCTTATGAAAAAAATAACGTTATGGGGCTAGACAGTAGAATAGTAAAATGGATAGAATCATTTATTAAAGGCAGATATCAAAAAGTAAAAATTGGCGAATCACAATCCACTGAAATAGAGGTAACGTCAGGAGTTCCGCAAGGAAGTGTGTTAGGACCGTTATTGTTTCTAATATTCATAAATGACATGCCAAATGCAGTTAAATCTAGAATCAGATTATTCGCCGATGATTGTATTATATATACAAAAATTATAAATGAAGTTGATAGCGAAGAACTGCAAAAGGATCTGAATTCCCTGCTTAACTGGTTAAGAGCAAATATCAATTCGAGTAAATGTATAGCCATTAGTTTTAACAAAAATAAAACAGAATATTCATATAGTATAGGTGATTATGAAATACCGAAGGAAAACGAGATTAAATATCTAGGGATAACTTTCAGTTGTAATCTAAAATGGAATATAGAAAAGGTGGTAATGAAAGCTAATAAAGCGCTAAATTATGTCATATGAACACTTAGAAAATCGAGCAAGAAAGTAAAAGAGATAGCGCATAAATTGCTAGGCCACTTTTAGAATATGGAGTGCTTGTGGGATCCGCATAAAGTAGGGCTCAAAATAATTCTTGAAAAAGTACAGAGAAGGGCAGCTAGGTTCGTCTTAGGAAGGTATGACAGGCAAGAAAGGGTAACGAGGATGTTGAAAGAATTAGGATGGAATAGTTTAGAGTCACGAAGAACAGACAAAAGACTAGCGATCTTCTTTAAAATTTTTACAGGACATCCTTCATATAAGGAACTAAGGGATAGAGTGAGTAAATCAGAGTTCTTAGGCAGACGCGGTCATAACTATAAAGTTAACTATATGAAACAAAAAACTAATATAAGTAAATTTTGCTTCTTGAACCAAACAATTGAAAATTGGAATAGTTTACCTGCAGAGGCTCTAGAGCCTTTCCCAAAGTCATTGAGGGGATTTAAGAAAAATTTAAAAAGATTTGTGAGTCTACCGAGGACGAAAAGTAAGATGAGTAGGGGATTGCCTGATAGGGTGATGTACGGCGGGGACTTCGTACGCCCCGGGACCGCTTCGGTAGCCGTGAAGGCCTATCAGGATCCCTGAAAAACCTTACTTGAAAACTCATTTCTATATTTACTTTATGTTGGCTTGTATGGGTGAGGGTATCAAGGTAGTTTTAATATATATGTGATGTAATGATGTGTATGTGATCTTAATATGTGTGTTCATAAATAAAATTTGTCTTGTATTGTGTAAATAGTTCTCACTTGTACTGTGCCAATAGTTCATTGTTGTATAGTAAAAATGTTTTGTATATTATGACAATGTAAGATGCTGCCACCTGGCGAAAGTCAACTCGCAGCGTGAAATAATAATAATAATATTGTCGAAGACTTCATGTTTCACGAAACTGTCGTAGATACAAAACACAACCTCTTCTTATCATATGTTCAAATAGAACAAAACCATTCCTAAGCTTGTAAGGAAATTCAAAGACATACAATTCTTAGGGTACCTTAATAAAATCGCAGCTGCCTGTCATAAAACGAGCCCTTTTCCAGAGCACTGCGACAGTCACCAAAACAACTCCAGATGTGGGCAATTTTTGTATTTGAATAAAATGATACGCTATATTCCACCATTTTCATAATATCACAACTTATATTTCATTACTGTTATGAAATTACACAAAGTGATGGCTCTTTCTATCGATTTTGTAAGAAAATTTTCAGTATAGTTGAGAGTAAGAGTGAAGAAGCATTCAGTATCAATATCACTTGTGGCACATTTTTAGAATTTGAATCCCCTATATATAGGTATATCCGGAGAGTAAGCTATATATCTATTACGAGTAAAAGTTGCTTGCATACTGCAAGATAATTGGTAAGAATTTACAATAAGTTCCCCTTACAGGTGTCATCTTCGAAGCTTACCCAGAAAAATTCTTTAAAATTGCCGCAACACATTTCTTACGTTAGAAATTTTCATCCATCTGGCATCGAACTCACGGTCATATGCAACTTTTCTTCCACTGGTTCTATAGAAAACTACTTCAAACACAAACGCTGTGATTTTGAATAGTCTCCTGCATAGAGAAAGTCCTCGAAACAATTTTAAAAAATTTGCGTAAATGACCGCCTGGCGTCGAACACAGGACCCGTTCGTGAGATACAATGGCATGGGAATGCTAGAGAAGTGCCACTCTGACGTGTTTCAAAGTTTCAATTCAGTATCTTATAGTTAACAGTGGACGTCATGAAAGAATGTTCTCAAACGCCTCTGTCACCATTCCGGGTTTTATCTTTCCAGCTTATCGGGAAGGCATTTTTAAAAATTGTCCAAGATTTCACCAATGCATTTCTTACGGAAGCATTTCGAACCCACCTGGCGTCAAATGCACGGTCATTTGCTAACATTTCTTCCTTTGGTACTATGGAAGACCATCTCATCTGCAAACACCGTAATTTTGATTGCTCTATCACATCGAGAACGGTCTCAAAACAGATTGCAAAAACTCGCGCAAAAGACCGCCTAGCGTCGAACTCAGGACCCTCTTGAGAGAAAAAATAGCAAATTAATATTAGAGAAGAGTCATTCTCACTAGTTCCAAAGTTTTGATTCAATATCTTATCGGGAAGGTCCTAAAATAAGATTCCGTTTTCCCCGTTTGAAATGCTAGGTGGTATCGGAAATACCCTCTTGCATCGAACCAAGGACCACTAGACGAACTGTGAAATTCATGAAAGAAGCTTCTCTAACATTCGTATGCTATTGTCTCTCACAATCGGGTCCTGTGTTCGAAGCCAGGCTGTCTTTCGCCGGAATTATCGAAAATTGTTTTGAGTCCCTACTCGGAGCGACAGAGCAGTGCAAAACACGGTGGTTGTAGATGCCGTGTTTATCTATGGTACTAACTGAAGAAATGTTACCAAACGATCGTGAGTTCGACGCCAAGTGGATGCAAAATTCTCCAGTATAAAATGCATGGCGGTCAATGTTGACAATTACATTGAATGCTTATCCGATAACCGGGAAAGTTATAAAATGGAATATACATAGAGGCAATTCATATGTTTCATATACGCTGTTCGCCGTTCCTCTGACGGTTCTTGGGTCGATACCTTAGCGTCATTTCTATTCCACCGTGTATTTCAAAGGGGAATAGCGTAATCTTATTTGAGGACCTTCCCGATCTGATATTGAA
Organism: Pachydiplax longipennis; assembly: GCA_036926295.1. Classification (NCBI taxonomy): domain Eukaryota; kingdom Metazoa; phylum Arthropoda; class Insecta; order Odonata; family Libellulidae; genus Pachydiplax; species Pachydiplax longipennis. The sequence continues at coordinate 289,758 of JAVFKF010000066.1, forward strand.
TTGAAATTTTGGAACAGGTCAGAATTGCACTTATCTAACATTAATATGCAATTGTTTTGCACGATTGGGTCCTTAGTTCGACGCCAGGCGGTCTTTTGTGCGAAGTTTTGAACATTGTTTTGAGGCCTTTCTTGGTACGGTACTGCGTTCATCTGATAGCTTGCAGTATGCAAGCACCTTTTACTCGTATATAATAGATATAGATACCCTTTTCATTCTGCCTCCTGTTTCTAATTTTTCCCGTCTTAGATTGACGCATTCTGTCACTCCATATTTTCCTAATACAAAACTTTAATTTCGCACGGGAGTTAACGTCATCTGATAAATAAATACATGAATGCATGCTGAGAATGCTACCGGCAGATGGGAGTAAGAAGATGATGTGAATGTAGGCAGTTATTCTTAAGGGAATTTTATAAATTCCCTTACACTAATGTTTTCTTCTTGTTTCTAATGTCCATCATCTTATCGTTTCCTTTCGGATTAATAAAGTATTTTCTCCTTACTTTACCCTTCCATATAAATGACTTTCACATGCAAACAAAAACTGAATTCAGCAAGAAAGTAACTTTTCATGCTGGAATGCTATATTAAACTGTCATGGTCCATAATATATATTGTGCATTTAAAATTACTTAAACGAAAATTTGAGACAGGTGTTATAGAGCAGTCCTAAAACACTGTAAATGAGTACTTAGAATATATTGGTATCCATACTAAATTTTTTTTATTATAAAATGCCTTATACATATTTTGTGTTTTTGCAATATTCTTTTCTTTTGGATAATAATTAACTGAACCAATCTACACTAATTTGCTATTCTCGCACATATATTTTGCTTCTGACTTATTTACATATTCCCTTCCATGGACTACACCTAATCTTAGTGGAGGAGCTTGTGTGTTCCTAAGACCAAGAGAGCTACTGGCTGGAACTGTTTCTGGTAGGGTCAGTCATGCCAAGAAAGGTCAATAGGTAGGGGCCAGACGAAAGGTAGTCTGTACATCAGTGAGGTGGCTGCAAAGGCATCTGTACCCCAGTGGGGCGGCCTATATGAGTGATGGAGTCACGTTAAAAACAATGTTGAGGAAGGCAAGGGGAGACCACCTCAACTATCTATCCCGTGATTATGATCCGCCACAATAATAATGTTGTCACTGGCAAATACGGGACTCAGTCCTCTGGGGAGAGTGTCGTGACCGGCAGGGTTGGTGGTAAGGCCACCCCGGTCGTCATTTCACGAAATCCTTACCCAACGACACAAGGGAATAAGAAGATGACCAAGGAAACTACGAAGGACCAAGGAACCTGGAATGTCAGGACCATGCTAAGGAAAAGGAAACTAGAAAAAGTAAAGATAGAAATGAAGAGGTCTAATATTAGGTGTAGAATTCTTGGGCTATGCGAAGTACGGTGGAAGGATGGGGGAGATTTTTGGAGCGATGATGTGAGAGTCATATTTAGTGGGATGTGGTTGTAGGAGGGGAGAGTAACTGTGGAAAGTAGGGGGGATTGAGTCCGAAATAAGTGGTTGTTAGTCAATTCGTATTTACAATGTAAGTAATGTGTGATCTCTATTTGTTACAAGTAATTAAGCTTAGTGTATTTACTTTGACAGTGTAACAATTGTCAGTGGGATCAGATGCGCGATATCTTTTTATTATTCTCAGAAAATTGAAAACTAGTGACGAGCAATGAATCGCTTTAAAGGCACAGATTAAGTGCATGCAATGAGGCGAACGATTGGCCAGTCTTAGGCAGAGCGTCTTAAATGAGTGAACCCGTCCTGAGCGGGTTTTATTGTACATAGTATATATAATAGTGTAGTATATAATCATGAGAAGTGAGCATAAACCATCTCAAATGAAAATTTAATTCAGAGAAGAAATTTAATGAGAATTAGATAAGAGGATTCAATTTCCCGCTGCATGAAAGCGATCGAATGTCAGTGACGTAACTCGCATTGGGATGAACACAAATATTGCAGAATCTTGTTAATCTGCGATAACGGGAATCGTTAGATTGATAGGAATGTTTCAAGTGAATAACGAATTTAGGATTACAGGAAACAAATTATGCTGCGATCATCATGGAAAGTCACAATTAAAAAAGCAAATTATGGATGATGTTAAATACTTAATAGAGGAGTACAGAAATGGAATATGTTGCATGAACAGGCCTTCAAGACCTTACCTGAAACAAGAATTTAGATAGAGGTCTATGAATTTGTTCTAAAAATGTAATGTATTTACATATATACATAATATTGTAACAATAGTACATGTATTGTTACTATGTTGTTATATACATTGTTATATAAAATGTTATATTGTTACTATGTTATATACAATGGTACATGTATAGTTACTATGTTCTTAGATTTTGCTTTTTGCTTATAAAATAATGTTAACGGTGGATCTATCCGTAAATATTGCTGTAATAGGTCAATGGTTATGTCAGGGGGCAACAAAAATAGTATATTAACAAAATGTATAATTTATAAATCTGTTGTTATTTAATATTTAAAATTTTATATTATGCGGTAAGGTTTCCGCCTGAATATCGTCCTACTGCAAAAATCTTTTATAAATAAGTAAATAGCTGAAAGCATTAATATTATCCCGGTTTACAGTATCCTCTATATATTATTTTAAAACATGCTTTTTTGGTGATCGGGGCTTTTCTCCCTTAATGCTCCACCAATACATATAAATGAATGACCGTTTGAAGGCAAGAGTTGCCAGGTTCCTGCTAAAAATAAACAGACAAATTCACCATTTGTTAAAGAAATTGAATTAATATTTTAATCATCGCGTTGCGTCCTGGACGAAAAAATGCCTGTGTTGCTATATACAGATTCAATTTGTTTACTTAGTGACGAGTGTAAACAAGTTTTGAAATCGGATAATGCACCTATTCTCGGTCATAAAATGATCGAAGCAGTTTTCGTAATCAATATTACAGTATCCATGAATGAAAACTTCGACGTCATACGCAACCACAATAGTTTAATAAGCAAGCCACATTGCATCTTGCGGGAGCAGAACGACAGCCAAAGAAACATGAACATTGCCGAATCAGAAAGTTTGCGTTACGGTTTTATCGTATGGTATGTTTGATAATTTTGCATCATATTACTTCCCGGTGGTTAATTTAAGATCGACAATATTTAAAATTCAATTTGAGGTATTATGATTAGATTTTGGAGTATTCATAGAAAAATTAGAGAAATTAATTACGAGTCATGGGATCAAAATAATTAGGTCGTTAAGTTGTTTCCGAGTATTCAAATTTATTTAGGTGAAACTTTCGTATGTTGCAAATTTTCTATATATCTAAACCTGATATAAAATGATTCTCAGTGTTTATATTTCACTCACTGAATAGATAATATTCAACATTTAATCATATTTCTGAGTAAAGAAAAAGATGTCCTTCGATTTCAGAAAACTCACCAGCATGGAATACAAACTTAACGAAAGCCCAAGCTTTTATTCCCAATCGCTATCTCCGAAGCACAGAAATGTATTATTTTGCCACATTAACGATGTTAGAGACTTTCAATGCGGGGACAATGCTGTGCGCCTTGACAATGTAACACAATGTATGTTCGTATGAAAGTGTGACATATAGCTTCCCCTCTAGCTCTCCTCTCCCAGATCAGATCACTGCAGACGAGTAGTAGTTACTTTTATATTTCAGGTATGAAGAGAAGAACATAGAAAATAAATAAATAACATGAATGCAGAAGGTATGTTTCGTTGTTTTATCTTTGTTATTTAACTGACACATCATTGCCGGTATAAAAGGAAGCGGTATTTATAACGACAGGGTTTAGGTAAAGCTGGCAGTGATATTTTGTATCTTTACCATAATTCATTTTGTCATAAATGCATTGAGTGAATTGAGGTATTCGGTATAGGATAAGATATATGTATCGTTATAGTGATGACGCGCACTTTTCAAGATTATACTACTATAAGAAATTTTTTAAAACATTTGATAACATTTATACTCTCACGTTCTCTAATATAATAGGGATTTTGTTTGGGTTCATGTGGTAAGGCGTTAGGAAACGCAAGACTTCTCATTTGGCCATTGAGTTTCGTTACTGGATGTGTAGATAGCGATATCTATCGCTACAAACGAGGTATATCGAAACAGACACTGATAAAGAATATGAAGGTGTGTATTTTTAGGTATGTTTTTGTGTATTTGTTTGTAACGATTAGTGTTTGTTGAAGTGTATTTGGGTGGGAAATTGAGAATTAGTGTCGTCTGCGAAAGTTTCGCACGAGGCAATTAGTAGGAATTATAATATAATTTAGACAGTTTAGTTCTGAATTCGGTACCTCGAGGTCCCCGTGCGTACAAAAAGACCCGAATAAATTGCATCTCAGCAAAAGTCGACTTTGCTATTTGCCATTAGATCACGGCGTCTGCTTCAAAATTCGTTTGCTTAGTGTATTACGGAATTTCACAGAATAACAAATTCGGCATATGAAGCGAAGAACTTCTCCCGAAATAATGCGGGAAAACTCCGCTTGCTTACTCGAAATCGTGGAATTCGATTTTATAGGTCAACAGGATTCTTCTGCACCAATAATTCTAATTTTAATGGAATCTTTTCATCCTTCACACATTATCTGAAGCATACAAGTTGTAGTATTGTTAAAAGTGCTACTACCGGGAGTCGAATCCGGGACTGCTTTCATCAAAGTCGAACGCACTAACCACTTGGCTATGGAAAATTATTACTGTAAACATGTTACTGACATGGATATTTATTTTAATGAATTAGTGAATTACTTCGTCAAAAATGACGGAAACAAATTCAAAACAAACAAATATGAATTTTAATCCCTATTGAATAGGAATTGAAATGTATTAAAATATATTATTGCACTTCATAGGGATTTTTGATAGCAAAAGATAGCATTCGTTGAAATATTCATATGATTTCAATTCGTTATTAAAAGTAACCACAAATTTCCTTTCATACAAAACATACTATAAACAAATACCTTAAACTTTATTCCTTCCCGGACTAGGCCAGAAACTACAGTCCATAAACAAGTTTAATACATGAAATACATAATAATACCGAGAATACGATTAAAATACAATAAATAAACTTTAGACATTGGCTCAAGCGCATTCCGTGGAATAGCATTTTATATAAAGATTTTAATATTTATAAATTTAAGATACAAATATAATCAATGTGCTTTAGCTTGACTTGGTGGAACGCCACAGTGAAAGAATAAGTAAAACTTGGTAGTTTCCACACTAAAGTGTCTTCAGGTCAATCTTTAGGTCTCCTGAGATTTCCTTGAAGATGACTCGCGAGAGTCGAAACCGGTCGTAAATAAAAACCTTTCCCGTGGAAACTACCAAGTTTTACTTATTCTTTCATTAAGATACAAAGTTTTCAATTTCAAATTGTGTAATTGAAAGTATATGCCGAAACATTATTTGGCTTTCCGTGACAGGACCCTCTTAATTCAGATCATCAAATCGCCTTCCACCGGGAATCGAACCACTGAGTGCGAACGATTTGCCAATTAAGCAATCCGGGGTCCCACTTTTATCAAGTCGTAACATTAATAATATCACCGACAGGCAAATGAACATCTGATTTACACGAAAGCAAAAAAGCTACTTATATCTGCTACAACTCGTTACTAACGATACATCGCATAAGATGTCAAAATGAGAAATTCGTTAACAACTGTTAAAACCCCTGCATTCCTTTACAAGCAATAAGATACATTTGATGGAGAATTGATTTGAAAGTTTTATTATCCATAAAGAGTAGGTTAATGGAAGATAGCCCGTCAGCTAATTGGAAATCCATTCGCTCGATTTGAAAAGGCGAAACGCCACTTTGTAAATGAAGAATTGCACCGCAGCGCTGATTATCAACTGCGGAATATAGCCGAAACGAAAGTTCTAAAACCATTGAAAAGTGAGAAAGAATAAAGTTTCACCTGTTACGGTGAATATCTTTATAAAGAGAGAAAACATTACATTTCCAACGCATTCGCTGGGAAGACATTCCGGGAACTATTTGAAAGTCTGGCATATGTGTTCAGCCAGAAAAGATAAGGAAACCCGTTGAAAATCTCATGTGTGTCACACGAAATACATGGAAAATAAGATGCTCTGCTTGAGAGAACAATTTTTCCAGATGCACTTTACCTCTGTTGTTTCGTTAATTTTCTCAAATTGTCTATTTGCAAAAATCTACTTGATTTTGGAGTGAAACATGATTAAAATTAAGTAACTAGGAGAGTCTTTGTGAGGAAAAAAACATTCTACAAATATAGGATTAAATATAATGAATTATATCTAATATAATCAAATAATAATAAATATAATGAATTGCGCAACCCGTCTCCTGAGAAGGGTTTTAACCTGGTTTTACTGTTTTCATAAATGCGATTTTATATTTCTTCATTTTCCTGCTCGATTTATCTATCACCCGAGTTTTCCTCGAGAGAATTACAAAAGAAATTATTTGTGCGAGCAAAACACACGGAATCGTAGTATAAGGTACATAGATAAATAAGAACTATAGGTTAACTACAATGCAATTACATGCACTATTATTACAATCTTAATTCATTATATTGTATGAGAATTTCATAGATCTCTGTTTAAACTCTTTACTTCTGTGAGTCTCTCACATATTCATGCATTTCCTGATAATTTCCTTTTTTATTATTCCTTTGTTAATTTAGCATAATTCTGCATAGTTGGACCTTTTAAATTCGGAAAATAAGGCTGATAGTCCTGATTTGATTGAAATACTTAATGGAGAAACCGTTATACAAGACTTATCTCCCTTCGTTTGAATTGGACGCACACCATGTTTGCTCTCCCGGGCTCGAATCCCGCCTAACCAGAGTATTCTGGTTAATAATAATTATTAAAATGAATATCATTGAAAACATTTTGTTGTTTCCATTAAGGATATTATTCTTACTATTAAATGACGAAGTAAGCTGTTTTAAAGTGTGACACAAAGTTCGAATTCACGTTTCTGTGGTTGTCTTTCTTCTCCCAAAAGATGAAAGACGGCACTGTTAATAAAAATGTTATTATGTGCGACGCCGAGGTCTTCGTTTTTGGAGACTATAATATTACTTATACTGTCCAGTCTATTGGATAGAATGGTCACGTGAAACTAAATTTTTAGTATCTGTGTTTGTAAATATCCTGTACATATTACTTAAATTGTACGTTTTCGTTTTTTTGAGAAAATGTAATACTTATAAAATGATTATTATTTAGTCGCAATCTTTATTCGAAAGTTAGGAGATGATGAGCTGCTAAGTATTCTGTAGAATGTATGTCCCGTTCTACGGACTACACCTTGACATGGTGAAGGGGCTTGCGTGTTCCTAGAGAGTTATAATGGCTGTTTCTGGTAGGGTCAGCCATGCCAAGAAAGGTCAATAGGTCAATAGGGGCCAGACGATAGGTAGTCTGTACATCAGTGAGGTGGCTGCAAAAGAATCTGCACCCCAGTGGGGCGGCCTATATGATTGATGGTGTCACGTTAAAAACACTGTTCAGGAAGGCAAGGGGAGACCACCTCGACTATCTATCCCATGAACATGATGTGCCAAAATTTCATATTGTCCCTGGCAAAAACGGGACTCGGCCCTCTAGGGAGAGTGTCGTGCCCGGCAGGGATGGTGGCAAGGCCACCCAGGTCGTCATTCCACGAAATCCTTACCCAATGACACAAGAGAAGAAGAAGATGACCAAGGAAACCAGGGTAGGGAGCTGGAACGTCAGAACGATGCTTAGGAAAGGGAAGTTAGAAAACGTAAAGTTAGAAGAGAAGAGGTCCAACATTAACATTCTGGGGCTATGCGAAGTACGGTGGAAGGATGGGGGAGATTTCTGGAGCGATGATGTGAGGGTTATATTCAGTGGAGGAAATGAATGCCAGAGAAGGGTTGCTATAGTGTTGGACAAGAGAGCGGGAAATGCTGTGATAATCACCGAACTGATAATCGACCGAGTAATGTCCGTAGAAATCAAGGCTGAACCAGTATACACTGTGATAGTGCAAGTGTACCTCCCTACTAGCGATTACACTGAGAATGAAGTAGATTTAGTTTACGAACGAATAGAAGAGGTCATTGGAAGGGTGAAAGGCAATGAAAACCTCAATGTTATGGGGGACTGGAATGCTGTGATTGGGCAGGGTAAAGGTGGGGACGAAGTGGGAGAGTTCGAAATAGAAAATAGAAACAAATGGAACGTAAAAGCCCTCAGGAGTAGGAAAGCTAGAGAGTTTCAAGAGTTAGTCAACAGGGCTCTAAATGGTAACGAAAGGGAACTCACCGTAAACGAGGGATGGGAAAAGATCAAAACCAGCCTCAAGGATAGTGCCCAAAGAACCATCGGGAGAGCTAAACAAATCAAAATTAGGAAACCATGGGTGATGGTAGGGGGAAAAAGTTCTATCGGGCAAAAACAGCTCTCAAATGAAACTTACAAGCCCTCAGGGGTAAGAATGCAAGAGAGTTTCAAGAGTCAGTCAACAGCGCCACATGGTGAAGAAACAGTCAACACATGGTGAAGAAAGGGAATTTACCATAGACAAGGAATGGGAAAAGATTAAAACCAGCATCAAGAAAGAATAGTGCCCTAAGAACCATTGGGAGAGTCAATCGAAAAAAAAATTATGAATCCATGGGTGCCAGTAGAAATGATAAATAAAATGGAGGAAAGAAGGTAATGGAAAAGGGTCAACGCAGAACACCGATGTAGAATGCACCAGGCACTGAACAACAAACTGAGGAGGGAAACAGACAGAGCAAGAGAATTGAGGTGGAAGGTAATAAAATAGAGAAGATGGCAGAAAGTGGGAGGGTTGACCTATTATATAGAAAAAATTAAACAATTGAGGGATAATAAAATTAGTAATATAATGGCCACTGTTAAGCACAATGGGGAAAACGTCTTAAGGGAGCCAGCTAGCATTAGGGAACAATGGAAATGAATATGTTGAAGAATTGAATGCTAAAGAAATGAAGTCTACCCACATAAAGATAGAAAGTGTACAAGAAGTAGAGGAAAATGATGTTGGACTGAGTATACTGAATAGTGAACTTGATAGGATACTGCGGGACATAAGGGGAACAAATCAACGGGTGTGGATGAGATTCCAGTAGAATTTCTTAGGAACCTGAGGGAAAAGGGTAAGAAATACTACTTCAATTTATGTAGAAAAATTTAAGAAGAAGGAAAGTGGCCAGAGGATTTTACCAAGTCTATTCTGGTTCCGTTATAGAAAAAGAGTAATGCCTTAGAATTCCAGAATTACCGCAAAATTAGCTTGATATCTTATGTGACAAAAGTAAATTGAAGGGTCTTAAATAGAACAATCGATGGAAAAACTAAGGAACAATCGGTAATGACCAGTTCGGTTTTCAGAGCGGGAAAGGAATGAGGGATGCAATTGGGGTTATGAGGGTTCTCGTAGAACGAAGCTTAGAATTTAAAAGGGACGCTTGTGTATGTTTTGTTGATTTTGAAAAGGCCTTTGATAGAGTTCAATCGCCAAAACTGATGGTGATACTAAAGAAAATTGGGTTGGATTGGAAAGATAGGTGTTTAGTGCAAAATATGTATTTAAATCAGACCGAACGTGTTGCTAATGGGGAATCGGAATGGGCAGAGTTAGGGAGGGGAGTAAGACAAGGCTGTCCTTCATCGCAATCTCTTTTTAACATAGGGTTTGCAAATCCTAGTAAATACACTAAACGATATAGCAAAGGAGTTTGGGATGAAAATCAATGTAAGAAAGACTAAAATTATGAGGTTTTCTAAGGGAAAGAAAGCTAAGTTAACGATTAGGGTGGATGGGGAAAAACTAGAACAAGTAGATCAGTTTTCATACTTGGGCAGCCTTCTTTCCAAGGATGGCAGATGTTCCACAGAAATTAGAAAGAGGATAGCATTAGCGAAAGAAGCATTCACGAAGTGAAGGGAACTGATGACAAAGGGACTTGATAATGGAATCAGGAAGACATTGGTAAATCCTTGGTATTGAATGTAATGTTGAATGGGTGTGAAACATGGACGATAAGAAAAGAGGATGTCAAAAGATTAGAGTCTTTTGAGATGAGGGTATGCCTTAGAATGAGGAAAGTAAGTTGGGTCAATTGAAAAACGAACGAGGAGGTACTAGAGATGGTTGTGGAGAAAAGAGTAATCATTGAAGCAATTAAAAATAGACAAAAGAAATGGGTGGGTGTAATATTGAGAGGAGAGGGATTATTGAAGAGGGCGATCGAGGGACGCATGCTAGGGAAAAGACAGAGGGGAAGACAAAGACAGAAGTTGTTAGACGAATTGAGGGATGGAATAGGTTACTGGGAATTGGAGGAGGGGCAATTAAATAGAGAATGTGGAGGCACATGAACCTACCGAAAGGTAGAACACTTTCCATATAGAATGTATGTACTGGAATCATATATGTAACTTAGAATGCAGTTTGGGAGATCAATTCGAGTGTGAGACAACTGTAAACAAGGCAGGATTCACGAAGGTTAGAATCACTGTTATAGAAGATGCTTTTTATGATAAAGATGCGCTATGGGATCTTAAACTTATTATCATACATACATACGAATGTCTTTATTGGCAAAATTGGGACTGGGCAGTCCCATCTTACATTTTACCAATAAAACAAATAAAAATACAAGTATAAATACAAATGAAAATAAAATGAAAGACAATAAAAAAAATGTAAATAAAAGTAGAAATGAAATACAAATAATGTAAAAAAAATAAAAATAAAGATATAACGGTCAAATAAAGATATAACTAAAATATAACCAATGCATACAATAAGAAAAAAAATAAGGAATAAAGAGGGATCCTCAGTGTAAGGAAGGGTTAAGTTGTAATTTGTCTGTGTCAGTGGAGGTTTGATTTTGGAAGAGGAATTGGTAGTAGCGGATCTTAAATGATCATATCATTAACTCTGTTATCAACAGAATAGCACTGGCTAAAATGTTAGAGGTATGTATGTATCACAGATTTATATTGAGTTAATGAAGTAATTTACTTTCGCATTAAAATTATATTAATTGTATCAGTAGCAAATGCTAAGAAGTCGACTTAACGAAATGCTTTCATTAATGTGATGCGCAACTTTTTAGAAAAAACACATTTCCATTATTTTGACCTTCTAAAGCCTTCTAAACGTTTCCATAATGCTTTGCAAAGTAGCATTGAATTGGATCACAGCTAGAAAGATGAGGAGAATCATGAAAAGAGATTGTCATTCCTTCGTTGATCAGTAAAGAGGGCTGCATTGTAGAGAGCAGAGTTGTTTAAAAGAAGGTAAATCTATTGAGAAAAGAAAAAGCAAATACAGATACCCTAATTGAAGGTGATAAAACAGTTATTTCTTTTGGTTAGGTTGGACTTTTACGGTTGGTTAGTTTCCATGACGAAAAAAGCCGCACGATATTTTCCCAGGAAACGATAAAAGAAGGATTTCCATGAAAAGTGACATCCATATTGTGGACGATCGCCTTCCAATAAAAAAAAAAGAAATCGTGTATATTTGGCGAGACCAAGGGCTCCGAATGTCAAGACAAAAGAATGTCGACGGGAGAAAGATGAGTAGTTTTCGAAATATTTCAAGATAGATTTTGATGGTAATATTCACTAAGGGAAGATAACATTTAAGGAAACTTCATGAAATCATTGAGAGTGCTTGTCTCGATTAGGGAATCTTCGTTAAATCATTTCTACCCAGGGGAACTTACTTCTGTGCCTCCATTTGTGACAAAAATTTTTTTCTTTATCTGTTGTGTGATCTTTGTTTTATTGTTATTGACACTCAATCCATATTGCTGAATAAGGATTACGTTCACTTTCTTTAGAACATCGCCTCTGCAAGAAGTACGATATCGTGTCATAATGAAGTTCATTAACGGCTTAAATAGTCTAAAAAGAGAGAATGTTATCGGTAAAATATTGCGAAGGAAGTCACCAGATTAGAATGGCATGGAGATTGGATGGATGATACAGTAAAAGACGAATAATTCAAGCAAATGCCGTCATTTGTCGACCATTGATAATTTCCAAAATTGATGCGTTCTCTAACTTTATATCGAATATTTGTTAATACGGATTCTCTCGCAGAAACACGTCATACCTTTTAACGCAGGAAAGGCAGGGTTTCCGCACCTTCAATTAATCTCTAATCATAAATTAAGAAAATGTGCATAATCAATATTTTAGAAAATTACGAGTAAATATATTATTCTATTGCAGCAAACCGAATTGTCTAAGACAATATAATACTTAAATAACGATAACAATATATTAAATAAGATATTATATTAGATAACAATATATAAAAACTTTTATGACCTTTTCTACATTCCCATAATACTAAATACTCAGGAATGTTACATGTACATGATTTCCATAGATACCGCCTTTCGACGTGTAGCAATAGATGTAAACGCCGAACGTTATAACTACTTCTTTCGTTTGTTTTTATTGTTTATCGGAAGGAATGAGTCCTTAAAACCTTAGCACCTATTTCTCTCATTTTACATTTATTGTCGGATCCGCTCAAGTAGCAGAGCTATCTCTCGTCCTTAGTCTCCCTTCTTTCAATCTTTTTCTCCTAACAGTATTTCACTAAATTAACTATCCGAGTCTAACAGGATTTATACTTACTCTAGTTGAATTTGTTCCTGAAGAGGATTAGAAGGAAGTAAAGTGGTTAACAGCAGCTGGAGTAAGGTGTTCATGCACCCTCTGCCACACGTAAATGAAAGATAGTTTGGAAAGATAATAAACGAGAGACCAAAATGTCCTGAAGAAAAATCGAAAATATGAAAGATAAAAGAAATTAAAATGGAAAGGAGTAAATAAAAAGATGCAGGGAAAGATATTTTCAAGGATAAGAATGGATCGAGGCAATCAATACGTTCAAAAGGGAATTTTCTAAGGATCGTATGCCACAGAGTACAATGAAATCCCTAGTAATTCCTACGCTTAAATTCTCTATAGTTGACCCGCTTGAATTGCAATTGGCATTGGAGGTGGTGGATCGATAACACGCGTGTGACTGACAAGTGTTGCCAACCGAACTCCTATGAGCCACATTATCGAACCTCGTGGCATCATATTTACCAAATTAAATTAAAATTCTTTTATTTATTACGGTGAATATGCAAATATAATAAGTAATTTTACAAATAATGCATTTATAAGGTATCTCCCAAGAAGATAGAAATCCATAATCAGGTATGTGAACAGAAGTTATGAATGTTTTAATAACGCAATACTATATACCGTTCCCTTGATGGTCCTTGGTTCGACGCAAGGGGACCGTTTCAATTCGACCATACATTTAAACTCGAAACATGGAATTTCGATTCCGATTTTATATCGTCGCGATACAGTTTGCCCATACTCATTAGACCTCACTCAAGGCGAACTTAAACATATGAATTACGGGAAATCAGAAAAATTATTTTGAAGCGAGAAAATTGACATCCATAATTCCGCATGTGAACAAAAGTGATGAATATATGTTATGTTTGCAGGTTTCCGTTTCAGTGAAAGTACTTGGTTCGACACCAGAAAACAATTCGTATTCCATTATGCTATTACATGGAATTCGGGATTATGTTTGAGCACCTTCCCAACATGATATCGACATAGTATTCGGCATAAGGGAAAATATACCAAGCAGGAGGGGCTTCAGTACTATGGACCACATCCAAACACTACAAGAAATAATCACCAGAACGAATGAATACAAATGAATAAGAGATGCCGCTAGTACTATGCTTTGTGGACTATGCTCAGGCCTTCGACTCGGTAAGTACCTCCTCTTCACTAGAAGCTCTGCAAAAACAAGGAGTAGATGCGGAGTACATCCGTCTCCTACAAAGCATTTACAGAAATGCCACAGCCTCAGTAATGCCACACTAAGATACTGAATGAATTCAAAATTGAAAAGGGAGTTAGACAAGGCGATTGCCTTTTTCCAATTATTTTCATAGCTGTTCTGGAGGAAGTTTTTAAAACCTTGGACAGGGAGCAGAAAGGCCTGCGGATTAATGGGGAGGGTCCTAAAGATTCTTTCATGACGTCCACTGCTTCTCTAGTGGTCCTTGGTTCGATGCTAGAGCGTCATTCCGATTCTACCATGCATTTCAAGCGGGAAGAACGGAATCTCATTTTAGGACCTTCCCGATAAGATACTGAATTGAAAATTTGAAACACGTCAGAGTGGCACTTCTCTAACATTCGTATGCCATTGTCTCTCACGAACGGGTCCTGTGTTCGACGCCAGGCGGTCATTTACGCAATTTTTTTAAAATTGTTTTGAGGCCTTTCTCTATGCAGGAGACTATTCAAAATCACAGCGTTTGCGTTTGAAGTAGTTTTCTATAGAACCAGTGGAAGAAAGGTTACATATGACTGTGAGTTCGATGCCAGATGGATGAAAATTTCTCACGTAAGAAATGCATTGCAGAAATTTTTAAGAATTTTGCTGGAAAAGCTTCGAAGATGATACCCGTAAGGGGAACTTATTGTAAATTTTTCCCAATTAGCTTGCAGTATGCACGCAACTTTTACTCGTATATAATATATATATATATATATATATATATATATATATATAGAAGAGACAGGAAACGCAACACCTGGGTGAGGATGAAGACCGGAGTGACAGACATCATAGATAAAGTAAGATCACTGAAATGGATGTGGGCAGGCCATGTGGCGAGAAGAAACGACAACCGTTGGACAAGAGCGGTTCTGAACTGGACACCAAGAGATGTGAAGAGACCAAGAAGAAGACCAAAGGACCGATGGAACAGAGACATAATTAAGTACTTAGGTGTGACATGGCAAAGAGAAGCTCAGAATAGAGAGAATTGGAAAGCGCTTGGGGAGGCCTACATCCGACATCGGATTGAAAATGGCTGATGATGATGATGATGATGATATATATATATATATATATATATATATATATATATATATATATATATTGGGGATACAAGCTCTCACCTTGTTCCACTAGCGCAATCAACGTGAAATTTTTACGACGTACTGGCCACAACCTGTAGATACCAGAATAATTCAGATGTAGACGGTAGCTATCATGGGTTCGATATAAGATAATCCCAAATATCGGAATTTTCCCATAAGATTGCATTGCGCGGATTTTTGAGAATTATTTTGAGGCACTTATCGGTAAGATGGTGGAACCAAAAGCTCGAAGATTGGAGTTGTGCTTTTCTTCTTCGGTACCAATGATGCCAATGTTACCATTTGAACGTGAGTTTGACGCTTAATGGGTGCGAAATTCTTCCGTTAGAAATGCATTGCTGTAATTGTTGACAATTATTTTTATGCTTTCCAGATAAGCTAGAGAGATAAAACCCGGAATGATTACAAAGGCGTTTGAAATCATTCTTTCACGCGGTTCACTGTTTCTCTAATGGTCCTTGGTACGAAGCAAGAGCGTCATTTCGATTCTACCATGCATTTCAAACGGGATAACGGAATCTTATTTTGGGACCTTTGGAACAAGTCAGAATGGCACTTATCTAATATTAATTTTATATTTTCTCTCACGGAAAGACCCTGAGTTCGACGCTAGGCGGTCTTTTGCGCGAATTTTTGCGATCCGTTTTGACACCGTTCTCTGTGAGATAGAGCAATCAAAATTACGGTGTTTGCAGATGAGATGGTCTTTCATAGTACCAAAGGAATAAATGTTACCGAATGACTGTGTGTTCGACGCCAAGTGGGTGCAAAATTCTTCCATAAGAAATGCATTGCTGCAATTTTTGAAAATTTTTTTCAATGCTTTACCGGTAAGCTGGAAAGATAAAACCCGAGATGGTGGCAGAGGCGTTTGAGAGCATTCTTTCATAAGGTTCGCTGTTTCATCACTGGTCCTTGGTTTGATGCAAGTCTGTCATTCCGATTCCACCATGCATTTTAAACGGGAATAACGGAATCTTATTTTAGGACCTTCCCGATAAGATACTGAATTGAAACTTTGAAACAAGTCAGAGTGGAATTTATCTAACATTCGTACGCCATTATCTCTCACGTAAGGGTCCTGAGTTCGACGCTAGGCGGTCTTGTGTGCGAATTTTTCAAAATTCTTTTGAGGCCGTTCTCGGTGCGATAGAGCAATTATAATCACGGTGTTTGCAGATGAGGGGGTCTTCCTTAGTAACAATGGCAGAAATGTTACCAAATGACCGTGAGTTCGACGCCGAGATCGACACCTTACGCACCGAGAACGGCCTTAAAATATTTTCACAAATTCGCGCAAAAGGCAGATTTTTGGGACTTTCTGGTATCGATCCCATGATAGCCAGCATAGAAGTCTGAATTATTAGAGTATCTAGAGAGCGGATTACTCATTGCTAGTCTAATAACGCAGTGTTCCAAAGATAGAAACTGAATTATTACAATGTTTCTGACAGTAGTGTGAGCGTCCTATGTACATTTGTTTCCCCCTGTAGGTGCAATTTTACGAGAAATTCATTTGTGAATTTAAAAACTCTTTCCTGATGAAGAAATACGATACTTCAAGTTGTGAAATTTATTTTTCAATATCTTTTTGAATAAAATTTATAAAAATCATTTCCTAACATTTTCTCGTGTCAAGACAATTTTCATTCTTCTTCATTATTCTTTATCACGCTGTTGTGACCACGGCGTTATATAAATAACTCAAAATATTCTAGAGAATCATCTTTTCAAGAAACGCAAAATTCGTTTTCCAGCGAAATTACACGCAAAAGCTAGAGGACTGTCATTTTCTTCCCGTTTGAATATTTTGTTAATTCTTTCACTTTTTCTTCAAAACTATAATCAAGAATATATCCTTAGGTTTCTTGGAAACAGCCTCTAAACCACTAGAAGACATTCATACAATACATCGCAAACTTCTTGTTCAGAAATATTAAGAGATCAAGAGGCCATGATAAAACTGAATATGGGTTCTTCTCGAGAATCATTTCGAAGACGGTAAAATGACCATAGTAAACAAAGGCATCGCATAACTCAACTTTAAACATTGTAAAATGGGAGAAATAGGGGTAAAGAGGTGTAGATAAGAAGAGTAAACAAAGCTAAGACAAGGCATTGGTTAGGAAAAAAACCTCTCAAAATTTAAACAGGCCAACAGTGAGAACAAAGAACGACAAATAAAAGCAGAAATCATCAGCTTACACGTACATCAATTATAATTTGTTTAAAAAAATCTGAAAGTTTAATATAACCAATACCTTTGGAGCATCGGGATAATGATATATAAAGAGAAAAAACGTATACATCTAAGCGCTTAACAGGCAACGAAAGTTACTGCACTGTATAGGGCAATAACAATAATAATTAATAGTGATCTCAATCTCCTATTTCCTACAATATCCTATGAATCAGTAGATTGTATTCAAGGATTACTTCCCTAAAATCAAAAAATTTAATATCTCTTTGAGAGGATAATTTAATGATATACGATCATCATCTGTCATTCATCTAATAGTAACTAGCATGTTTAAGTTATCCAAAATAGTAGAAATAAAATTCCTGAGCGTGAAAACTGCATATATTACCCTTAATTATGGCCAGTTTTGCTCGATTTCGTTCCGTCGTAATTCGTAGCCGCCACTTCTACGGCGAATAACATTCTCGGATATAAAAACCGAAAACTAAAACTATTCAAGATATCGTCCCACTACAAACAGTAAATGATAATTTCAACATTTACCTCAATTTCTCCTACAACAAATCCTTTGTCACGTGAGAAACAGAAACGTTTTTGGCGACACACAAATTGGGCAGCACGACCTAAGTTATTCAAGGCTATGTTCCAAATAAATAATTTTTTCTAAGTTTTGGTTGCTCATAAGTAATTGTTATGCGTGGTGATGATACAAAGAGCAATAGAGGAAAAATTCCGTAGTCTTATATTGGATTCGAAGGGAGTAATATAGTTTTAAAATGTTCACGGGTGAAAAATGCACACTTTCATTCCTTTTTTGCTTTCAGCAATATCTATAGCTAAAAACATAAAATCTTCGCTGCAGTGTTGATAAAATCATTAAAATCTCATAAGAAGTGAAGTTGAAATGAGTGGCCACGAGTGACCGAATTGAAATCGCAGAGACATGGAGACATGTTATAATCGTACTGTGTCAAATTCCATATCTCATAGAGGGGCTCTCTATATACTTACTCTATGGTTTATCTATATTTAACTGCCTGATGGTAGTAACTCACAAGCACAGGAGACAAGAAGACTCAATAAGGAATAGACGTAAAGCTGTTTGCAAGCTTATTTTTATTTACAAAATTATATTAAAAATAATGGTCCTCCAAAATCGAGACAATTGCCGAAAGAATTAAAATCAAATACAACTCTTATTTGGATCGTGGAATATCGTTTTCGATTCGAGAATCATCGTAAAAGAGATGAATATCATTTTCTACATCATGTGGTTGACGAATAGGGCTAATATTGGATCATGCACTTTCCATTGAGAATACATGAATTGTTAGAAGATGTTGTTTTAAGAGAAGACTAATTCCAAGTATTCATAATTACTAGGTAAGAGCAGATGTACGGGAAGAATGAGATGAAATTCTCGTTACGAGAAGGGTTAGGAAGACACAAAGGTGTAAAACTAAGTTTCATGTTCAGGAACTGTAAGCACATGTGTTGTATAAAGTTCAATAAAAGCACTAAAAATTTGCTTTATGCATTCTGTTTATATTTCTAGCTTCGGATTCTATCTAGCTGTATATTTAGAAAAGGAGAAGAATGATCGGTGTAGTAATTGTAGTTTGGCTTTTTAAATTTAGTTTCGTAATTTTTGACGGGGGAATTGACTAGCTAACGATATAATCAAAGAATACATGAAGTCATTTTTATTAATTATAATAACTATTACTAGTTAAAAAAGCAAACCCAAGATTGGATTAGAATGAAAACATTTTCTTGTTTCTTTCAAAGATTTATAATTTTCTGTATCTCTTTGTTTTCTCTCAACAGATGGTAACTTTGTACCGCCAAAGAGGTGCAAAGCATTCTTATGGCCATCTGCTTGTTTTCATTCGAATAGCAATTACTATTGTTGCGTAACCCGAAGGCATCGCATCGCCAAGGAGTGTAAATTAAGTTATCCTTTTTATTTCTTATCAGACGCATCCATAAATCTCCCCAATGTGCCTTCCAACCGCACTTAAGTCACGTGATTTTTATGGTCCTAGTTATAAATTATGCCCAGAAAAACGAGAGAACATATCCATAAAATAAATAGTATCAAACCAATTACTACATCATTCGCTAAATGACATAGAAGACGATTCTTTCAGGAATTAAAATATTACTTGCAGAATATTTCTTTCGGTTTAGAAGAATATGATACCGTGAAGGCGGAGTTTATTTAAAAATAGAAGAGAATTTATTACCAGTCATAGTAAACTCCTCACAGATTAAGTAACACTTTGGTTTGACAAATTTCTGCAGAGGGTATCACCATAACAATTAAATGTTATTGCTAACCCAGCGACTTCAGACAACGCAAAGAAGTATGGAAAGGTGTATGCTTGGGATCACAAGAAGAGACAGGAAACGCAACACCTGGGTGAGGATGAAGACCGGAGTGACAGACATCATAGATAAAGTAAGATCACTGAAATGGATGTGGGCAGGCCATGTGGCGAGAAGAAACGACAACCGTTGGACAAAAGCGGTTCTGAACTGGACACCAAGAGATGTGAAGAGACCAAGAAGAAGACCAAAGGACCGATGGAACAGAGACATCATTAAGTACTTAGGTGTGACATGGCAAAGAGAAGCTCAGAATAGAGAGAATTGGAAAGCGCTTGGGGAGGCCTACATCCGACATCGGATTGAAAATGGCTGATGATGATGATATATATATATATATATATATATATATATATTCTATACAAATGCACTTTTATAATCCATTGACTATATTTATTAATGTATCTACTTGACTATGCTTCTTGATGTATCAAATGTATTTATATAACAGTAAATTGAATTATTTGCTCTCTTTTCTATTGTTTTATTTTATGCTTTATTGTATTTGTGTATTGTTTTCTTACTTTATCTTTAAGTTATTACTATCGGTAAGTTTGCGCAGGTTTTTCACACCCCACTTCTTAGCGAGTGCAGTGGATAATTTTTCCCTAAGAAAATCTTAGGTTTTTCATACGCAATTTTCATTTTTTCTCTTCATAAATGTATTATATGTGACGATGGGTTAAATGGAAGAGGAGACTTCTTAGCCTCAATCTCGCCCAAATAAAGGCCTTGATTAATGTATAGTTACTTTGAAAAAAATTTGCAGCAAAAGAAATCGTAGCTTATGCAGAGTGTAAGGAAAATGCTTTGCAAGTGGTGACGTCGCAGATGGTGTAAAAATAGAGGACAAATCCACGTCTTAAACGGTGATTTGTGTGAGAGAGTTATTAAGCGTCTTAAACGGGTTTTACTTTAGTTGGAAAGGATGAGGAAATATATAAATATGCAGAACCTCTTTGAAGTTAATGAAATTAAATACGATCAAAAATGATAAAAATGCGCCCACATCAACAGTCAATTTTCTCAAAGTAAAAATTGATATTCACACGAAGTAGTTGAAATCTGTTAAAATTAGCATTGGTATTTTCGAATTATTAGTTTATAATCCAAGTGAATTTCCCATCAGAATGACGGCACTAACTTTAACTTGAGTTAAATAGTACTTTCCTGACTTTCCTTCCTCATGGGCTTACGTTTCCCTTCGAGTCATCAGCGCACTAAATTATACCAATCTTTTCTTTCTCCCAATTTTCGCTCTCTCATTTCGGAAGACGACGTTGCGCATTAAGTTTTGGAAATGAACCCGTATTGTGCACTTAATTGTATGGTAGAATGCAATTTTGCTCTGGCTTCGAACAAAGGACCATTTAAATAACAATAAACTGTGTTTGTAAAACATATTCATGACTTCCGTTCACATGCCTGATTATGGATTTCAATCTTCTCGGGAAATGCTTCATAAAAATATTTGTAATCTCCACCATACATTTCTTATGGGTGACCAATTAAGACGGCCTGGTATCTAACGCAGACCCCTTTAGTGAAAGATATTGTGTATTAATATCAAATCGGCACAGCTCTTCAAGTTTCCAAACTCTCAGGACAATATCATATTGGGAAGGTCCTAAAACAAGATTTCGCTAACCCCATTTTAAATATATGGTAGAACACAAACGATGGAAATAGAAATAGTCAAGTCACAACTTTTCACTTCTTGTATAACCTTATATGGAAGAATGTAAACGACGCTCTGGTAATAAACCAAGGAAGAGAAACGGTGAAATTCGTATACAAAATTTATTTATGACCTACCGTTCACGTTCCGGTTTTACGTTTCCTTGTTATCGGGATACAATAGAAGACTGCGTCACGTACAGACTCCATTCCATATACGAGTATTTGTCGTGTATTCAAGATGAGTATTCAAATATAACGAATATCTCGATTTACTCAAGCATAAGGATCATTTATAACTAGATACTAGACAAGATGAGCAGCTGATTTTAAGCTTTTGACACCATTTTAAGTATAATTATTTTCCTAAAAGAGCTTATTTCTAGCACAAAATCGCTTTCTTTAGCGATGAAGTGCCAGAGTAGCGTCTTATAATTGACACTTATGAGTAGAACATAATAAAACTTTTATTTTTACGAAGAAGTTGAAATGAACTACAAATCATCAATCAAGATTTACCATCTAATCAGTGTCATGAGGATTTCAGTGTATTTGTAGTGATTCATTATGATAATTAACAAATAAGCTTATGTGAATCACTGGGTATAAGATACTTCATTTTATTACTCTCCTAATATTGATGACCACTCATAACCGTTATTGATTGAGACAAACAAGGAATGGAAAAGCCGTGGAGCTGGTCCTAAATCCTAAAGAATCCTAAAGAAGAACAAAATGATTAGAAGAACCGGGTTCGAGTCCCGGTTTGTTAAGGCTATTTTCATATTCGATTCGGAATTATCGACTGAGAAAATTTTTTAATGCTGAGAACCTATGAAGTTCATAATAAGGATGTTCTTGAAAACGGCATTAGTAAAATAGCTTAATTTTGTTTGTACTTTTGGAATTTGTCCATTTAGTTCAAAGAACTAAGCCAATCTTGGAGATTCCTTCTCTCTCTACTCCTGAATCACTTCTTCTAATTTATCCGTAGTCTGAGTCAATGGGCAATTTATCTCCAATAAATTGCGAAGGATATAAATTATAAGGATTACTAAGCGTAATAACGGCATCGTAATAATTTGCCTTACCAGCATGTATTGCGCCTTTTTCTTAAACATTCCATAAAAGTGACCGCTGTTTATTTTTGCGCTGCGGCAGATCTTAAAAATAAAGCAGTCGACTGAGCACTTCGAGTGAAAATAGAACGAGTAAATGCTTCAAGTCTGGAATGCCGTCATCGAGAGATGAAATTTAGCCGTGATGAGCCATTAACGTTAAATCCGGTTAAGAAGAAGGCGGGATAACCGGGTAGATTACATCGTATATTTAGAAAAGGAGAAGAATGATCGGTGTAGTAATTGTAGTTTGGCTTTTTAAATTTAGTTTCGTAATTTTTGACGAGGGAATTGACTAGCTAACGATATAATCAAAGAATAGGTTAAGTCATTGAAGTTATCGTATATTTCGATCTGCTTTTAGCTCAAACAGCGTCTTGGTTACTTAATTTAGGTCACTCTAAAATCAAAAACACAGAGGGAAAATCAGGGAGGAATAACGAATCTTCAACAGATGTAATCAGGAGCGATCTCTCCGATATCATGTTCAACATGAAATTCCATTTAACTCGGTCTTAAGATGAAGACCAAAGAAATACCGCGACTTTAAAATACTATATGTATTTCTGTTCTGAGAAAAAGTGATCTCAGTCGACGGAAAAGATCCATGTTTTGAGCGTCTTTTTGAAAGGGAGAAGCGGGTTTACGTCGATATCGATACGAAAATAAAATAAACATAAGATCGACTCGGCATCAAAGAGATAATCTTAGACAAAAATGAATTTTGAGACATTTCAGGACATTCGTCAAATTTGCGCGATTTTGAACCGAATTTGTTTCTCTTTGTAAGAGAAATTCTACCGCATGAATAAATATTCGGTCGATGACCCCTTCCAGAATAATTTGACAAAAGAAGTAAAACAGTAATTGCGATCTAATAGAAATGCTTTGATCGGTCGAACACCATGTAAAAGAAGACAAACTTTAACAATGCTATTCAAATTTATTTACTCGATTATTTCGAAAGATTGCTTCATTCGCATATGTATTATTCGTGGGATTTAATTTCGTATGCTGGCATTCAGTTTGCTAAATTCACCGAAATAGATTTCTATTGATACTTATTATTATATATTTTTGACGCGAAGGTTTACACGAAAGCTATGTCAAACAAAATCACAGAAAAGAATTGAATCATACATCCCGTGTACTGGCTGCAATAATATACAATTTAAATAGCTATAATGTACATGTCCATCTAATCTAAACCACTACAGCGTGAATGTAGATTTCAGAATCGCCTAAAACAACTCATCAAAGCCTTGTATCTATATAAGTACATGTATGTAAGTATTATGTAAGTATGTATATATACAGATATAGTATGACAGTAAAAAAATGATATTGCCAGCTTTATAATATGGATTACAACGAGCATCGTTTAATAGTTTTAATTTACATTAAAATTGACTAAATATTTATAATAATTTTTAATTACGGAGTAATAGTTATATGACTGACAACACTCGATTTGGCATATAGTAATAATTCTCGGTAGCGAAACTGTTATAAAGCAACTTCTTTTCTAGTTCCTATAAAAATAGTTGCAAAATTGCAGCGAATGTTCCCATTGGAGGAATCGGCGCGTACGCCCTTTCTGTACATTGTGCGACGAATACATATTCGATCTCATATGGAATCTCTCATTTGCTTCCAATCGCGAATATTAAATTTAGATGGAAATTGTTTGCATACGACTACAGAAATCGTAATAATTACAACTCAGGTCGGAGAAAGTTGAATAAATAATCTTATTTTTATCGAGAAACGTAATAACCAGTTCGAAATCACGATAAATAAATCGAATAAAAAGTTTTTAGTGTTGAATTAAGCATGCATTAACCATGAATTAAAATTGATTTGATACTTGAATTGAAGTTGTTATTCAAACGCAAAAAAGATTGCTTTACGAAATGACGAAAAACATTATATGCATATGTGGCAGTCTTTTCTTGGAATGAGTACTCATTATTCTTATATTAATTCATTAGTTTCAGAGAGAATTACAGTCAATCTGCAACGTTGATTCAATAAAAGTATAGAAGTACTACACATAGAATACTAATGCATAATACAATATTATTTACAATTACAGAAGACATATCAACTACATACAACGATAAACTATCACGAAATAAATATACCTCCTTTACTATAAACCAGTGGTTCCCAAAGTGGGTGCTACCGCCCCCTGGGGGTCTAGTCTTTGGGGGCGAAGAGAGCCAAGGGGGCGGCAGGGGGGCACCGGAAGATCCTTCGCATTTGGGATCCTCCCAAATGCGAAGACTCGGAAATCTTCCTTTTGTCCTTGTTTTCAGGCTTCGTTTTTTAAGTTAACATTGTTTTCCACATCTGGAAGCAATTTAAACCAAGTATTTCCTTAGATTTTAAAGTAAGAACGGTTGAAAAATATTTCCAAGCCTTTCTCGCCCAAGGGAAATATTTGAAGGGGTTTAGTCTCATTTGGTCTATCGTTGGCACAACTTCAGGACATTGAGTACTTCGGCAGTAAGGTTCAGTGTGAATAAAACGGGTGTGGATCTGGAGAGGAATCAGGTCATCTAATGGTAAGATTCGGTGGTTTTACATCAAATATTACCTGAATAACCATTTTCCAAACAAGTCGGTTCCAACGATATTATCAAGGCCGTATTGGTAAGTTATTTTTCATTCATCGCATGATATTATTCCAGTTGTAGTACTATCATATAATATTTTCTATAATTATTTATGATGATCACAAAAATAAACAGCCAGTATATTGTTTATGTTTTCATGAAATGGTAATAGGTTGTTCAAAACGAGGACCTTTTCTCTCATACTTTGTACGTATACGATTAAATTTCCCCTTTGCCGGCTGGATATCAATTCATTAAATTTTTGGTTTACGGATCTAAGTTACGGTTTCGCTGTTATTATGCATTTCCTTGGACCATAGCTTTTCTCAAAAAATGGGTAATATTTACAATAATTCTTTAAATTAAAAGAACAAAGTGGAGATGATTCGCCTTCACGAGTAAATTAAGTAGTAAACATACTTCTTCACAAAATTATTCTTAATGATATATCATCAAATGAAAAGGTGGCCTTGCAACGGAAAAAGCTTTTGTTGAATCAACGCACTCACAAGCAACCAAAAATTGAATCAATGCTAATTTCACCGCAAGTCCCTTGAACTACCTTTCTCATGAATTCAATTTATGGAATTGCATGAACTAATATGCAGTTCATAACGACAGAATAGGAGCCAAACAAATATTAGTTCGCCCTCAACTGACTAGACCAGTAATATAAATTGAATTTGAGAGGAACTTACTTTGTCAGCCGAGTTGTTTGGTTTCTCCATGAAATACGGCAAAAGTGCATGTGCAGACCTCTGGCACAAACTCCCTATGCACCATTTTCGAATTTGCGCTCGCGTGATAAATGTTTTGCATTTGGATATGAAATGTACAATTTCCATATAAAATATATAAACTGTATTAATATTTTCAGTTTACCCAAAGTAAAACTACTACCGTTCCAGAGCAAAATAACGTGTATATAAATCCAGTTCTATACCAGGTTTGCATATATTCAGCCTTGCTTATATATGTTTGAAAATATGCCGCAAGAATATAAATGTTTTGTTTTGATGTTTTTCACTTGGTTATTCGTAATTTTATTTTAAAAAGCAACCACTTACAGATCGAATCCACGTCTTATCATTAACACATACCCATATTCCATTTTCTTAATAATTAATTAATTTATATTTATTCAATAATTTTAATTTAACTAATTTTATTTTAACAAAATTTTATGTATAAACCTTTGTTGTAGAAACAGAATGGCAGGAACTAACTCATCAAAGAAGAAATGTAGACAGTATAATGTGGATTATCTTAAGTATGGATTTATAGAGTCACCTTCAAATAAGCACCTGCCTATGTGCTTAATATGCGAAAGGGTTTTTTCAAATGAGGCAATGAAACCTTCCAGACTAATTGACCATTTGAGGAAGGCACATCCTGACAAGACAGAAAAGACATTAACTTTTTTCAGTCTCTTCGTGACTGAGTGCAAAATCGTCCAACACTTTCAAGTATGTTGTGTAATGCTTCAAAAAAATATCACTGATGGTTTGCGTGCATCATATAATATTTCACTATTAATAGCCAAATCTGGAAAGCCACATACAATTGGTGAAGAACTCATCTTACCAGCAGTAAGTGAAGTCCTGAGTACTGTTCTCCATAAGCCACCATATGATACAAAAAAATTATTCCCCTAAGCAACACTTCAATTCAACGACAAATGGCTGAAAATGTGGAAAATATATTGTGTAGCATTCTGAGAACAACAGAATTTGCATTGCAATTGGACGAGTCAACTTTGCCAGGTAATGAATTTAGATTTTAGATTTAGATGAGTACCCCGCAAGCCGCCAGTGGCGTATGGCAGGGGGTGTAATGACACCATCTTAGTATTCTAATCGACCCTATTAGCCTCTCTAATAGCTCGCGGGAAGAACGACCAGAAATAACTATCTGTCCTTGCTATTTCCTCCTCATAACGCTTGGTTGATGCCTCTCGGAGATCGCGCTCACTACTAACCGGAATCAAAGTTTCATTCACCTCGTCCCTAAATTCGGAACCGAGGAACTTTTCGAAAAGTTTCCTTCGGTAATCGTTTCTTCTCTCCTGAAGTGAATTCCAACCGAGGGATTCTATCATGGACGTAACGCTACTGTCGAACCTGAAATCTCCTGTAACGAAACGAGCTGCTCTACGTTGGGCCATTTCTAAGTCTGAGACCAAACCTACCTCGTGTGGATCCCAAATCGCGCAGCAATATTCGAGATTAGGTCGAATGAGTGAAAAATAAGCTATTTCTTTTACTCTTGATGAGCATCCCTTCAGCGTTCTACCTGTTAGTCTCTGTTCGCCTTACCTATTACATCTCGAATGTGTTCTTTAAAAGATAAACTACTACTGAACGTGACTCCTAGATATTTATTATGACGCACGAACTCTAAGGGATGTCCTGAAATTTTGTACAGTTCGGGAATAACGTTTGTAGAACGCGTGAAACTCATAGCAACGCATTTCTTAAGATTCGGATCAAGCTGCCAATCCTTACACCATCCTGCTATAACGTCCAAGTCATTCTGTAGTATATGTATATCATTTTCTGACGAAATCTCTCTGTATATGAGGGTATCATCGGCGAACAATCTAACTTTGCTCTTTACTTTATCCGCTAGGTCGTTAATGTATATGAGGAATAAAATCGGCCCTAGGACACTTCCCTGCGGAACACCTGATGTGATACTAATTTCGTTGGATAATATTCCGTCTAACGCAACTCTCTGAGATCTGTTTTCTAGAAATGATTTTGTCCACCTGACCACCTTTCCGTCAAGCGCGTAGGAACTTAACTTTTGTATAAGCTTTTCATGGGACACCGTGTCGAAGGCTTTCTTAAAATCTAGAAAAATTGCGTCTGATCTAACTCCATTATCTGCTGCCTTAGATACGTCATTCATAAAGAGGGCTAACTGGGTATCGCAAGACCTACCCTTACGGAATCCATGCTGGCTCTGACTGATTGCTCCATTTTCAGCTAGAAAGCGCATAATTGAGCTGGCTATAATATGTTCCATAATTTTGCAAAATATAGAAGTTAGTGATATGGGCCTGTAGTCGTCTGGTTTTATAGTACGCCCTTTCTTAGGCACCGGAGTGACTTGTGCTTTCTTCCAAGACATTGGGACAGTACCCTCATCCAGTGATTTCTTATAGAATACCTGAAGAAGGGGGGCAATATTGTCGGCTAAAGTTTTTATGACAACAGCGGGAATACCTTCGGGTCCTGGCGCCTTTTTCCTTTCAATCTCTCGCAATAACTTAGCAATTCCATCAGCTGATATCTCTATGGGACTCATCTCTGAATCAATGCGCACAGGAAAGTCATTAACTTGGCCATTGTCTGCAGTGAAGCATTTCCTGTAGTGCTGGTTTAGCAAATTAGCTTTTTCTGTTGGTTCATTCACGGTGACTCCCTCTTCGCTTATTAGGTTAGGCACAGAAGACTGACCTCCTCGAGTCTCACGGACATACGACCAAAACTCTTTCTGATCTCCCCCTAGTGATTCTAACAAGGTTCTAGATCTGTATTCCTGATATTCTTTCTGTGCTTATTCTTTAACCAGTTTACGTATTTCTCTATAATTATGCTGTTCGCGCTCAAAATTATCTCCAGAAGCTTTTAGTTTTCGTAATCGCGAATGAATGACTCTCTGTTTCCTATGCAACGCTCGTAACTTAGGTTTCGTCCAACGCGGCTCTTGACGTTCACGCACGTTTTTAATCGGAACGTATTTAATTAAACCTTCTTTTATTATAGGGAGAAACTCTATCCAACTATCATTTACTGAATTACGATCCATAAAGCGATAAAAATCGTCCTTGCACGCGTTTATGTAGCTTTTATATTCTGAAAAATTTGCTTTGCGAATTACATATACTTGCCTCCGCGGCTTAAGAGATTTAACCGCTGCACTTTAATATGAGCCATTATGACATCATGATCTGAAATACCGTCGACTATATCGGGACTAGTTATCATTTGTGGGTGGGAAGTGGCTAGTAAATCAAGAATGTTACCTTGACCCGCCCGGTTCTTTCGAGTTACCGTCATATTCACCTGATCTAAAGCATAAAACGAGAAGGTATCGATTAATTTTTGCGAAATTTTCTTTTCTCTGCAAGTACTTGAGCATGTGAAATTCTGCCAATTAATATACGGAAGGTTAAAATCTCCACCTATGAAAATGATAGGATCTTTCATTTTCTTACAGATTATCTCTAATGACAGGGATAGGTCATCTATACAATCAATACCGCCGTCGGGAGGACGATATAAGGAGCAAAAATGAACTTTACTTCCGTTTTGTCTCAGAATAGAACACCAAACCATTTCGCTTGTGTTTTTACTTACGTACTCTTCACGTTGACTGATTAAATGATTTCTGACCGCTATAAACACTCCACCGCCTGTTCTACAGAGTCTATCCTTTCGATATACAACATAGTCGGGAGGGAAAATCTCGCTCGACGCGATATCCTCACTTAACCAACTCTCAGTTCCTAGTATGACGTCCGCGCATGTAATTTTCGTGAGATTAAGGAACTCTGGCTGCTTGTCTCGTATGCTTCTACAATTCACGACTATTACCTTTAACTCTTTTTCCACGTTTTTACAAGTCGGGTTTCTCGTTGCTCTAACCTTCAATTCATCCGAAGCTATTTCCTCATCATTAAAACTAACTCCTTTTACCTGAATTGGTTCACATGTAACTGCATGCCTATTACTGTGGGTGTTCAACTCGTTGAATATGCTCCCTAATCTTTTATTCTCGCTCTTAATATTTTAGTCTAGCCTAAAAAAACACCCACATGCCTAAAAACCCTACCCGCTACCTTCTCCACTGACTCTGTCGTATAATGCACACTGGAGCCGTTCAAGGGTGCCCTACACGAGTCAAGGACGTTGCCCAGGTCGACAAAGTCAACTCCCTTGCCCCGACAGAAATCCCTCAGCCGACGGTTTAGACCCACCACCCTACTCCAAACCGTGCGACCTCGGTCAATCCGCGGAACAATGCTGCATATGGACAGCCCAATGCAGACCCCAGACGACTCCCGGACGCGAGCAACCTCAGAGACTAGGTCCTCAAAATGAGTCCAAAATCTCCTCGGAGCCACGACACGAGGCATCGTTGGTGCCAACATGGGCCACCACACGCAGCGAGGAGCAACCCGTCTCCCCGACCGCCGCCCTCAACTCCTTCGTCACCTGGGGCACCGTACCTCCTGGTATACACCTGGAGAACACCCGATCCACAACTCCCTCCCGGCGGGCCCTTCGCCGCAACGGAGCCATCATACGCCGGAGCTCCCTATCACTAACACTCCCCTCCCCCCACGGCTTGCCTTCGGCCCAGCCTCCGCCATGGCAACGGGCGAGTGCGCTAGCGCAAGATCTGCGGAGTCGTCCACCGACACCACCTCAAATCTATTGCTAACAGCGAGCGGTTCAGCCGAAGCATCACCAGCACACTGCTTTCGCAGCACAACACCACGTGCACCACGATCGGAGACCACCTTCCACTCGGCAGCCCTCCGGGACGGACAGGCAACGACCCGCTCGGAGTCCTCCGCAGAGGAGCCGATAGGCTTGTCTACTTTCTTACTCGAGCAAGCCCGAGGCACCTCTGAGGCGCGACAAGATTCGAGACTCTTGACGGAGGGTCCTTCGCAAGCCGAAACCAGCCCGAGCCCTTCGAGCTGGGAACGGAGGTCCGCAACAACTCTCTCAAGTTCCGTGAAGCGAGACACAAGTGCCTCACATTCAGCGGCACTCAAGGTCGAAGATTCGGGAGTCCTCAGGGAAGCCATGCTAAACTCAAAAACTCCTAACTGAACAGTTGATAAACTTGAAATAAACTATGTGCCCACTAAGTTGGTTTAAACGTGAAAACAGATAACGATAGCTACCCTCGGATTGGACTACTGACCGTGACGAGAGACCTGAGAGCTTACTTAAGAACTGAGCAAATATAAGTATAAAAAGAAACGATCTTTAGAGTGACGCCAAGTAACAATGAACGAATTCGATATTAAAAACTCCAAATGGATAACTGTCAAACAATTAACTAAATTGTGATGCGAGAAAGCTAGAATTCCTTTACGGATACACAGATACCCTAGGCGATTACAAGTAAAAAAAAGTAGTCAAGAAACAAAGTCAAACTAAGAAAGGGAGAACTGAAAAAAAAGATAAGAAATAAAGAAAGACAGTAAGCCTGTTGCTACTCAAGACTACTCCTTGGGATCTACAGCACTGCTAACCCAACCGCCAAGCTGCAAAACACCGGGTAATGATGGCTCAACTGCCGATTGTCAGTCACACTGGGGGTCCTCTCGGGAGCTCAGGTAAACACGTCCACTCTCTCCGACTCTCAGGTCGATGAATCTTTGCTTCTAGCTTACATATGCTTTATTAAAGATGAAAATATATCTCAGGAGTTGTTGTTTGCAAGGCAATTAGAAGCTGACACCAAAGGGGAGTCAATATTTCTTATCGTAAAGCAGTTCTTCAGGGACAACAAAATTCCACTTTCTAACATGCTTGCAATTGCAACAGAGAGAGCTCTGTCAATGACTGGTCTTCATCATGGTTGTATTGCATACTTAAGAAAATATGTACCAAATGTCTTTGCTATTCCTTGTGTCATTCACAGACAACATTTAGTGGCTAAAATACTGAGTGATTGCCTTCATAAGTCCTTAAACATTGTAATTACAGCAGTTAACAAAATAAAAGCCCATGCTCTTAATGATCGACTCTTCCGGGAGTTTTGTGATGAGAACGACGAAAATTTTAAACGTTTATTACCACGCACAGAAGTTCGCTGGCTATCAAAAGGCAATTGTTTAAGGCGCTTCTATAATCTTTTTGACACTGTTGTGCAGTTTTTTGAGGATAAAGATGCTTTTCTCAGCAAAAACCTTAAAGAGACTAGGTGTGACGTTGCATTTTAATCTGACTTGTTTGCAAAGTTTAACGAAATGAATTTAAAATTGCAGGGAAATGATACAAACCTTATAAAGGCAAAATCTGCGGTGACTGTATTTATTTCTAAGTTGCTTTTATTTAAGCGCAATATAGGTCGCTGCGAGCTTCATCAATTTCCTTCCTTCCTTGAGCTAGAAGAGCAAGCTGGTATAGGTGATGATGATTTGAGAGTCTTTTGTGACCATTTAGCCACCCTGAATGATAATATGATGCAGCGATTTGAGAATCTTCTTTTGTTGAAAATTCCAGACTGGGTTATAAATCCGTTTGTAGATATTGAGGAGGTTGGAGTATTAGAGGAAGAATTGATTGGACTAAAAAATGACATTGAATTGAAATCAAAATTTAAAATAAATTATCAACAGATTTGGTTACAGAAGGAGGTTTCCGATCGTTATCCTGCATTATGGATGGTTGTTAAAAACTCCTTGCTTTTCCGACTTTGTATTTGGTGGAACGTGGTTTTAGCACAGTTATTCAGCTAATTTCCAAGCAGAGAAACAGACTTCCGGTTTGAGAACGCAGTGATTTAAGACTCCTGCTAATTGATATTAAACCGGACGTTGGAAAACTGGTATCATGTCATCAAGCCCATCCCTCCCATTAAAATAGTCATTAAATTGCTTTACTAATTTTAAAAAAAACATGGTTGGTTATTCTATTTCCATAAATTGAAAATGTTAATGTTATATATTTGCCCAATAACTATGGAAATGACATGTAAACTTCTAAAAAAAAAAAGCTTTCTTAATGTTATTTGTTTTGATAATTTATTTTTATGTAAAAATTATACCTAAGTTCTTTTCATTGTGTATTAAGTCTTTTGCATAAATGTGCTATGAAAACTAAACATTTGTTAGATTATAAATAAACATTTCATTATTCATTGTTTTTAATTTAATTATTACAATGTTCTTAGTCTGGTTATTTAGTCTATGATTCTGATTATTATTTCAAAGTTACCGCTTGAGGGGCGTTGACTATAGGTTTATGGATCTAAGGGGACGGTGGCTCGAAAAAGTTTGGTGAAACACTGCTATAAACGATATTATTTGGAATTCGTTAGTCATTTTAAATACACAGGAGTACACTCAGTATCAGTACTTCCTTCAAAGAGCATAATCGACGCCTTATGGGTTAGGCGAATCGAATGCAAATATTTTCAAGTAGAATTTTGAGGGGATGCTCATCGAGAGTAAAGGAAACGACCTCTCCTCTCCTATTTGGGATCCTCACGGGATTCGATTTGGTCCAACGGCTTGCTTCGTTACCCTGAAAGACTTGATTAAAAGTTGAAACAATGTATTTGATTAAAAATTCAAGCCAACGCTAATTCAGCACATGACCGAAAATTTTCCGATCACTCAATCTACGAGCAAGTACATCTACATCTACATATGTACCCTGCAAGCCGCCTCAGTATTTAGCTCATACGAAATCTCATCAACCGGATGATTAATAATGGAACAAATCTGTTGAATTTTACAGCCCTCAATATTAAACACCGGGTAATGTAGATTCAAAATTCCGTTCTCTTGGAGGCACACTTATCGCGGCACACCGTTATAATGTTTTAAACATTTACCAACATATTCAATGATTTCAATTCAGATTTATCATGTTCTGTGAATAGTCACTGCCCTAGACTACAATTATACTTATTGAGAATTATTAATGAGAGATAAGACGCAGTAAGATGAAGGACATCACTCTTTAATTATGTCCTTTTTGCTGTCCCACTTAAAAATGTGTTATCGAATGTTAAAATGGGATTCTCAGAAATCCTATGATTGGGTTGCAACGTGGACTGTGAGTCAAAACCTTTCAAAACTCATAAAAATAGAGGTCAACCCGAGGAGAGGTCCGATTTAGTGCGAATGACGCACAATCCAAAACATATCCATTTTTCATCCATCCATCATTCCATTAAGGACTAAATCGTTTAAAATTCTTTAGAAGCAACTGCATGAATGAGATGAAACTGATTAGTGGCGATGACTATCTTTGTGTTCTATTTTAGAGGCGCTTTGGCTCTAATCCAAATGAGATCCTCTCAGAAACGCCTTTTCAATATGTTCATACGCTCATATTTCTTTCCGAATCGAATGTTTTTCTTTCATTTTGCTAATAAAAATGAAGGCTGATTATCCGATGTTTCCCTTATCAGGAATCGGCGTACACATCCGAAAGTTTTTCGAACCTCTTATTGATAAAGACAATAATAAACGAGTTTTATAAAAGTAAGATTGAAAGTGATGAGTCTCTTCAGAAGTCAAATCTCATAAGAATATATGGGAAAGATAAGTCCATATAAGCCCATATGTAAAGTATGTGGAAGGAGAGCTGATATTTTACGGAAAGGAAAGCATTAGTAAAATTTTTGAAATCTAAATTCAGCTACACAAAATTGCAAATAATAATATCTTTTATAATGTAGATGGTTGAAAATTACACGCTGTGAAAAAAGATCAAATATAAATGGAAAGGAACTATTAAAGATTTGTACTTTTACCACAAAAAACAATTTTTTTTTGTGGTAAAAGTACAAATCTTTAATAGTTCCTTTCCATTATGGATTACCACAACACCTCGCCTGAATCTGTGAAGTTTAATCAAATATAAATGCTTTCGTTCTCAATAATGATTGTGTGGATAATTTTCGTCGAAATGAATCCGAAGGAAACAATGTACTTTAGCTATCAAATAAACTAATAACGCGTGGTTTACGAAAAAATGAGACTAAACTACACGTTATATGTATTTTAGAGTGCGAAATATATATAAAGTTACTATGAATACCTATACATCTATGTAATTGTGCGCCATTAAAATACACAACTGCGCAGCCAAGTAAAGAATTGCTTTATTAAAACACAAGCTATGGGTAGGTTTTTAAATTCATGGATGCGATGAGCGATGGATTTCATCGATGTTTATTTGATTACTTCGATGGATTATCGATGAATTTAAGAACAGTCTGTTGGCTTGTCTGCTGTTTCCCAAGATGGCTACTCTTGCATATTCAACTAGTTCCATCTCCATAATTCTTTGAACTCTGTTGGAATGTCAATCATCGCTTCCTTTGTGTTCGTTGATTGTTGCATTATTAACACGTTATATTCCTCATTGTTAATTGCCATTTACCTCTTTTCTATGAGGTTACGGATATTAACTTATGAAATACCCGCCACTGTCATCAAAGCCATCGGAACTTCATCGGGTATTAATGACGATGGAAGCGATGGAAAGAATCGGAGATCCATCGGTGAATTAAAAAACAGTTTGGTGGATCCATTGATGAATTTAAACACGTGCCCTATGCTACACGTAATATTTGACAAAATTTTACAAAATAAGAGCGTAAATTCGAGTTTAATACATTTTAGACTGCAAAATAAATATTACTATTCGAAATCTATAGTAATACTTAATTTATATACTACATTAATAATAGTGTTGTATATTGATCATGATTGTCAAATGAGTACAATAATGAGTAAATGAGTATAATAATATTTGCGGATTATAAATTCGGTATATATATATATATATATATATATATATATATATATATATATATATATATATATATATATATATATACTATAAATTATAAGCTAATAAATTAATTACCAATATAACCTTGTGTGTAACACAAACTAAAGGTTTATATCGTAAATGTATTGAAATTTAAATACAAATGTATTTTTGCGTATTTAAAGTGAACAAAAGCTTAACGATCTAAATAATTGCCTCTCAGCAAAGTTGAAACCTGATTTTCCAGAAAAAGTTTTCCCTAAACAGGATTCGAATCACTGAGGATAGAAAAACTTTTGTAAGAATCTTTGGAAATCTTATTAGAATTTTGGATAACTAATCTACGCACACTAACCACTCGGCCATTTTGATGATAATATAATAAATAGGCTAATTACAAACAGTATTAACAGATAATCACAGAGAATATGACATGTGCAATTTAATATTATTAAACTTGAAAAATCATAATTCAGCAAAATATATTTACAAATAGTATAACCTATGCTCTGGATGCTTTAAGTTTGTATTATTTTATTTGAATGTACTAAACAGCAAAAGCATTTCTTTTCTACCTGATAGTTAAGGTTTTAAGGTAAGCCTCACTTATTATGTTTAACAAAATTTAATCGAGTTATTTTCGGACGTTCATATTTATAGCTTCAGTTTTTATCACAATGGTCATTTAAAGTTTGAGAGAGATTATTTTTATGTTCGAAGATCTAAAAGGTTAGATATTTATGGATATATCATAAGTTAAATTTGGTCCCGCCATTTTTGACGGGGGAATTTACTACTTATATAAGAGTAATCCCCGTCAAAAATGACGGAGCTAAATTTAATTTACGAAAACATGTACCGCTATTATCGCAAACATCTGATCCTTCTTAATAATAATCAATAAAATTAATCGTTCATCACTAAAAAAGTGGTATTATATATTGTAAATGAAAGATGACCTGAATTTCTTTTCTTCTACAAAAATATTGATGTGGAGGGTATTTACTTCTTTGGTTGCTAAAGCAATATCACCTTCTATTTACATCGTTACCTTCGGAAAGGTTTCGGCGAAAATTATTCATAATTTTGAGAAAGAAATAATTTACGATTTGAACTTTTATTCTACACGTGCAATTTAAAACCATCTACAATGTAGAACGTATTTGAAAAATTATGTAGATGAATTCCAAAGTTTACGAATGCTTTCGTCATGAAATGTCTGCTCTCCTTCCCAATACTTTCCATATGGACCTATCTTTCCCATATATTATTCTGAGAATTGTCACTAGGGGAACGCTATGATTTTAACCGGAAAATTACACAAATGTTTCGTCATTTTGATAGGAATCCTCTCAATTTCGACTTGAATACGATTTCATACGACCAAAAGAAGAATCTGTATTTAATTTCCTTTCTCATGGAACTTGTCTCTTAAAGCCATAATTTCTGATTTAATTCTTTAAAAAAAAGCAAGTTAGCAATCGATAAAAATTAACTTTACATGTTTTTCTTATTGGAGTATTTTCGAGCCAGCCAGAGTCGAACCAAGGATACTTTGGACCGACAAATATGAATATGTGATACTCCATTAGACTTTAAACGACTATCAAAAATTTATAATCCTTTCACGTCGGGAAGTGCATGAAATTAATGTTCCAATATTTCACCCATGTATTTCTTATGGGAGTTCACTGGCATCGGAGAAATAAATATACGCACACCGTAATTACATAAGATACACCGCAGCTGGAAAAGAATCTCAAGAATTTGAACGAGACCCAGAGACAGTTAGTAAAATTTTATAGAAAAGACAATTTAAAACGTCTGAAAGACAACGCAATACAAGTACACTTTAAATTTGCTAAAAACAAATGGAAATACGTCTAACTAAACCAATAAACAAAAGAAAATTATAATAAACAGCATGCTTAGCAAATTATAACAACAAAAGTAATAAAAAAAATATATGAAGGAAAATACACAATAGATATTAAAGAATATCTTGTTATATCACTTGCATATCTCTTTTTATATAAGATGGGATCTACTAATACATGTAATTTCCTTTTGTCCGGGCCTTATTGATTGTTCTTTTGGTAACTGAGATGTGTATAGAAACTACTTTGTATTTGTTTCTCTTACTTTGAACATATCTCTTCGTCGAGAGTTTAAAAAAAATGCGAATGTTTTATACGCATTTCTTTTACCAAAGTGCCTGTGATAATGTTACATCCAAAAAGACTTCAAAAGTAGTGCAGTACCTTTACACTTCTATGAAGGTCAGGTTAGTGTTGTGAAGAAAGTTATTTCAACATTTTTATACCTTTACAACGCCGTGTGATGGCAAATGTCTGAAATAATATTTTTCTGTTAGGTGAAACCACCCAAGTAGAATTCACCAATCGGCGCATTTTCCGTTTTTCTATATTAAACTTTCAAATCAAACCGTTACTTTTGCAACATCTAATATATTCGGTGATGAAAAATACTCGAAATTTGGACAGCGTTTGTTTCTAGGTACAGATACGTCCGTGATAAATGAAAATTGGGGAGCAACTATTCGACTGAAAGCGAAATTGGCGGTAATCAAAAAACACCCCTAAGGTGACAAATCATCATGTGGTTGAAACATCAGAACAGAACCGCCTGTAAATACACAAAGGAAACTAACTGATTAAGGGAATATTCTAGGAATATTAATTATGCAGTTGATCCGCTTAAAACGCGGTCCTCACATGGAATAGATCGTTTCCTTTCTTCACAACATATCGACAAAACCAAAAAAGGAGTGTTTTTAGTCTCAAAGAGATGCCCTCTCACCTCTGCTATTGAAAAATCGTTATTCTTTCTTCGTTGTCTATCTGGTAAAAATGGTTATATTTACCCCGAAAGCTGAAAATTCTACAAAATAATATGATGTAATGAAATCAGCATTACATAAGCATACATTCCGTGAAGGCCTACCAGGAACCCTGAAAAAATCTGTACGATTGAAGGTGAATGTTTGGGAGGGGCCAGGGGTTCATTAATGTTGCTTGTGATTGAATGTCTATTGTTTCTCTGGGAGTGTCTGTGTTTTAACTTTGCAGAGAATAAGTGTTGTAGTAGAAGTAGGACATTTTTTGCAATGGAGTTGGGAATTGTGTTATATTGGAGTTTTGTATCATGTAAAGTAGTTGTATGTATAAGTGTTTAATCTTGTGAGTGTATTATATAGTTTGTTCTGAGATGTTTAATTACGTTTGTGAAAATTACCGTAGTTGATTAAATGTTGCCACCAGACTAGCAGTCTATCTGCAAAAATGTACTCAATAATAATAATACGGCATAAGACGTAGTTAAAAGCGCGTGCACGAGCTCAAGCCGGCAGGAGGAGGAAATTACAATTTATCGAGCGAGTATGCATGCAAGGCAAATTAGTACATCTAAAGGCAATTGAGATTTGCTATGATTAATTGAATTTTCTACTCCTTGTTTATCTTTTATGTACTACCTCGTTTGTCTTCTATTGAATCTACTTTGTTTAGAAGAAGGAAGGTTTAATCAAAGACTTGCTTAATCAATTTAGAGAGAGTAGGTTCGTGCGTAGCCGATATTATGCGCCGTCCTTGTTACATTAACCGTTCTGATGAGGAAGATCAGATAAATAGATGCTAGAAAAAGTCGATTCAGGAATTCGATTTTTCGAGAAAGAAACGCAAAGCTAAAGGATTAGGATAGTAAAGTCATAGTACGTGCGTCTCCTGCAACACGCCGAAAGGCAGCTCTAAGTATAAGAAAGATGAAAATCGATTAAAAAAACTGATTGTATCGATTGTGAGAATATTCTAACCATTTTAGTTTTAATTATACTATTCTTTCTCTTTTCGGGACAATGTATGAAAACTTATATCAATAACCTTTTATAGAATTTTGGGCCACATAAGTCCCACTTTAAATATATTACCGATTTTAATTCAAAAAACTTGAAAATTCATCACTACATGCTGGATCAAGTTATTCAATTTCGAAACTAAAGATTGTGACCGCTGTCATATATTTAAGAAATAGCTTCACTTTGGAATTTCTTTAAGAAATTAAACAAAATAATTCAATTTAACTAATCATCTTTTTCTTTAGTAATCAACAAATCGGAAACTTCTACCAAAAATACAATTATTTACTTTTCTCTAATTACTATCACTTTTTGAGAATATTAACTGATACTTATTTTTGTAACTTAAAGTACGATTACACAAACTTTAGAATTTAATAATAATATGATAAATAGTTGGTGACTTTCGTGCTCCCAATATTCACTTTCAAGTGAGGAAAACTCATCATAACAAAGTCCACAATTCGGAAGAGACACCCGCGTCATCCTTGGGGCCTTTTTGACGACTTCAATTTTTCCATCGGGTGGAATCCATGGGTGTGAACCATCAGGAACAGTTTTTTTTCTTGATTCATTCATTCATGGTCTTCCAATGCAGTCAACGTGTGCTCCGGCAACGTTGGATTACATCCTCTCTTCAGTCGGTGGAAACATCTTTCAGTCGGACTCAGTGGAATGCCTTTTTCCGTGCCCCAAGAACCATCAGAGTATGGCACAAGCCTCTTGCCTTCTGGAAACTCCTGACGAGGCCTTTTCTCATCTCGGATTTCGTTCCTTCCCGAAGGATATCCAAGAGAAAGGACCCTTGGGTTTCCCAGAAGACTTTGCTATGAAATAAGAAAGATGCCTTCCCCAACGCGCGTCTCCTTCCGTGATCTTCGCAGCCTATCGAGAAGACGTCGGAACCACGCTGTGTACATCAATAGTGTTTCCGCTGATATCTCGGACAATTGCTAGAGATTTTGCACCGTTATAAATCAGAGAAGAAAATCTACTCGTGTACCCTCCCACTCCATTTCTTGTAGGGGCTTCCTAAGAACGAAAGAGCCTCTGGTCTCAACGATTACTTCCGGTTTAACTTCTCCTTTACCACCACTGCTGCTTTGCTTCCTCTTCGGCCCTCTGCAATATATCTTCAACAGGAGAAGTCTTTCGGCAAACGAACCCATTGACAACATTGGGGCCGCACTATCATTTCCCTGCGCCAATAACCAAACTTTTTAACCGTTTCTTTTCAGCCGGCACTTTCCCCTCCTACTAGAAATCCGCTCAAGTTATCCCACTGCTTAAGAATGGCACATCAAATAGAATTGATGATTACCGTCCCATTTAGATTCTTCCTGAACTTTCAATTTTCTTCGAACTCATTATCGATTTCTCTCTCTCTCACTACTGCTTTTCTTTCTACTAATCAACATGGTTTCCTTTCCGGTGCCTCACAAACCTCTCGTATCTGCTCTCTCAGATCTTTTCTACGTTCGAGGATTCCTCGCAGTCTTCTGTTATTTGGACCTGGGCAAGGCATTCGACAATGCCAGTTACTCCCCTTTTAAACATAACATTTCCTATTTGTACCAGTTCTATCTGGGTGGGCCAGGGTATTGTGCTGGGCCCCCTCCCATTCGTCCTTTATCTCGACGATGCACAGTGGGCTAGAATATATATATATTTATAGGGGATACGAATTCTGACCATGTTCCACAAGCGCCATCGACGTCATATTTTTTCGACGTACTGGCCCTACACTCTAGATGCCAGAATAATGCAGAAAAGTTGCTTGCATACTGCAAGCTATCCGTTGAATACAGTATCATACCAAGTACTGCCTCAGTTCAAATTTAAAACTTCGCGCCAAAGACCGCCTGGCGACGAACTAAGAACCCGATCGTGAGAGAAGACAGCAAAATAATATTAGATAAGTGCCATCCTTACTTGTTCCAAAGTTTCGATTCAATATCTTATCGGGAAGGTCCCACGCCTCTGTCACCATTCAAGATTTTATCTCAGATTCCCATTAACGAAGGTTAGTAGTTTATCGTGGTGTAAATAACTCCGTGTCACACGGTGTCTCAATCAACTTTTTTTCTCGCTTTAGGTAAAAATTTGTTCCGAAATCAGGGTCCGCCATTTTGTCATGTAAAGTACATAAATATTCACCAGAGCTCATTGAAACCAAGTCTTATGAAGGACAAAGAACATATTTATAAAATGGCATCATATTTTACTCGATGATTTTCCTAGTTTGTGTTCACAATTGACTTGAAGTTGAAGAATTTCGTGAAAAATCGAAAACTGGAAATTTTCGCAAAAATTGGTCAACTTTGACCCCCTGTATAATTTTAATGGGGAGGATCCTACTTAAATGACCTCCATATGTATGTAGAATTCTGTATGCAGAATTTAATCTGAATCAATCATGCGAAGTTTCGTAGTCCTCACTCAGAAAAAGCGTTTTCGTATTTTTGGCCAGCTTTTTTCGATTCTAGCCCACTGTGCGATGTCAACGAAAATATTAGTAGTCACGATGCAAGGGCACTTTTTTGCGCGAACGACTGCAAGATTTAAAAGAAGTTAATAATGCAGATGACGCCTCCACCCTGCAAACTACAATTGATTCCGTTGTGGTGCTCGAAGTGGGGCCTCAAAATTAATCCCTCAAAATCGTGTTGTATCACCTTCACCCTTTGAACTAGACCTTTTCCCTCAACCTACATAATAAACAATATCCCTGTCCGAAAGGTAACTACTCACAGTGACTTGGGCGTGATTTTCAACGAGAAACACTTTCATCGAACACGTTACGTCTGAGTACATTAATACATGTCTGCTTAGTTTCCCCGAAACTTATTTTTTATCATTGGCTGCGGGCCATTATAAGACTGACCTAATGCATAAAAACCCGTTTAGAAGACTTATATCCTGACACCGCTTATCCACTGCAGTCCACTTAAGTCGACTTTCGTCATCTGTGTCACGCCTGTTTTTTTACTCGATGCTTACACGTTTTTAAGAAGCATGTTTCACCGTGTATGAGTCCCTTTCAATCTCTAGAATACTTCCTTGAAAATTCCGTCAGAGCTCATACGAATTCTGAACTATATTTTCTCTATATTTTCTTCTTATTACTATTTTTTTCTGAATATTATTTTCTCTTTGGTGACGTTTCATTCATTCTTGGTATAGAAGACCCCTACATCTGAAAAATCGGTGATTTTGAATCCTCTATCTTACGGAGAAAAGACTCAAAAATATTTTCAATTATTCGCGCAAAAGGCCGCCTAGCGTCAAACTCAGGACCCGTTTGAGAGAAGCAATTGCATTTTAAATTTAAATGAGCGCCATACTGACCTGTTTCAAATTTTCGATTCAATATCTTATCGGGAAGGTGCCAAAATAAGATCCGTTATACACGTTCAAAATGCATGGTATAATAGAAATGACGCTCTTGCATCGAAACATTGGAGAAACAGTGAAGGAACTTTTTTAAATCCCTCCACTATCATTCTGGGTTTTATCTTCCTAACTAATGGGAAAACCATAAAAAATAATTATCAAAAATTACCGCAATGCATCTTATGCAGGAGAATTTTGCACCCACATGGCATCGATCTCACGATCATTTCATAAAATTTCTTCCATTGATACTACAGTAGACTACCTCATCTTCGAGATTTTGGTTCCTCTATCTTACCGATAAGTGCATCAAAATAAGTTTCAAAAATCCGCGCAATGTATTCTTATGGGAAAAATCCGATTTTTCGGACCTTCCGGTATAGAACTCATGATAGCTAGCGTCGAAGCCTGAATTATTCCGGTATCTACAGGGTGGGGTCAATACTTCGTAAAAAAAGTCGACGGCACTTGTGGAACATGCTTAGAATTCGTATCCCCTATATCTATCTATATAGGTATATCATGCGTATATATAT
The DNA here is from genome assembly GCA_036926295.1 of Pachydiplax longipennis. Taxonomy (NCBI): domain Eukaryota; kingdom Metazoa; phylum Arthropoda; class Insecta; order Odonata; family Libellulidae; genus Pachydiplax; species Pachydiplax longipennis. The sequence continues at coordinate 333,170 of JAVFKF010000066.1, forward strand.
ATATATATATATATATATATATATATATATATATATATATATATATATATATACGAGTAAAAGTTGCTATATACGAGTAAAAGTTCCTTCCTTTGGTACTATGGAAGACCATCTCATCTGCAAACACCGTTATTTTGATTCCTCTATCACATCGAGAACGGTCTCAAAACAGATTGCAAAAATTCGCGCAAAAGACCGCCTAGCGTCGAACTCAGGACCCTTCCGTGAGATAAAATAGCAAATTAATATTAGATATGTGCAATTCTGTCTTCTTCCAAAGTTTCGATTCAATATCTTATCAGGAAGGTCCTAAAATTAGATTCCGTTTTCGCGGTTTGAAATGCATGGTAGAATCGGAATGACCCTCTTGCATAGAACCAAGGACCACTAGACGAACGGTGAAATTCATGAAAGGAAGTTTTCAAACGCCTCTGTCACCATTCCGGGTTTTATCTTTCTAGCTTATCGGGAAGGCATTGAAAAAAAATTGTCAAAAATTGCAGCAATGCATTTCTTATGGAAGAATTTTGCATCCACCTGGCGTCGAACTCACAGTCATTTGGCAACATTTCTTCCATAATAACCATAGAAGACTGCCTCAACTTTAACCTCCGAGATTTTGGTTCCTCTATCTTACCGATAAGTGCCTCAAAAAATTTTTCAAATAACCGCGCAATGCATTCTTATGGGAAAATTGCGATTTTTGGGACCTTCTGGCATCGAACCCATGACACCTAGCGTCGATGTCTGCATTATTCTGGCATCTACTGTGTGGGGCCTATATCTCTCCGGATATACCTATATATATATATATATATATATATATATATATATATATATATATATATATATATATATATATATATATATAGATATAGGTATATCCGGAGAGTTAGCTATATATAATAGATATATAGATATAGGGGATACGAATTCTGACCATGTTCAACAAGCGCTATCGACGTCAGATTTTTTGGACGTACTGGCCCTACACCCTAGATGCCAGAATAATGCAGACAGCGACGCTAGCTATCATGAGTTCGATGCCAGAGATTCCCAAAAATCGCAATTTTCCCTTAAGAATGCATTGCGCGGATTTTTGAAAATTATTTTGAGGCACTTATCGTTAAGATAAAGTAACCAAAATCTCGGAGGTTGAAGTTGAGGTAGTCTTCTATGCTTCTCATGGAAAAAATGTAGCCAAATGACAGTGAGTTCGACGCCAGGTGGATGCAAAATTCTTCCATAAGAAATGCATTGCGGAAATCTTTGACGATTTTTTTAAATGCCTTCCCGATAATCTGGAAAGATAAAACCCGGAATGGTGACAGAGGCGTGGTACATTCCCAATAAGATATTGAATCGTAACTTTGGAACAAGTAAGGATGGCACTTATCTAATATTATTTTGCTGTCTTCTCTCACGATCGGGTTCTTAGTTCGTCGCCACGTGGTCTTTGGCGTGAAGTTTTAAATTTGAACTGAGGCAGTACTTGGTATGATACTGTATTCAACGGATAGCTTGCAGTATGCAAGCAACTTTTACTCGTATATATATATATATATATATATATATATATATATATATATATATCTATTATATATAGCTAACTCTCCGGATATACCTATATATATACGAGTAAAAGTTGCTTGCATACTGCAAGCTAATAGGTGAAAATTTACAATAAGTTTCCCTTACGGGTATCATTTTCGAAGCTTATCCAGCAAAAATCTTAAAAATTGCCGCAATGCATTTCGAACGTGAGAATTTTTCATCCATCTGGCATCGAACTCACGGTCATATGTAACCTATCTTCCACTGGTTCTATAGAAAACTACTTCAAACGGAAACGCTGTGATTTTGAATAGTCTCCTGCATTGAGAAAGGCCTCAAAACAATTTTTTAAAATTTGCGTAAATGACCGCCTGGCGTCGAACACAGGACCCATTTGTGAGAGACAATGGCATACGAATAATAGATAAGCGCCACTCTGACGTGTTTCAAAGTTTCAATTCAGTATCTTAACGGGAAGGACATAAAATAAGTTTCCGTTATTCCCGTTTGAAATGCATGGGGGAATCAGAATGACCCTCTTGCATCGAACCAAGGACCACAGGAGAAATGTTGACCCTTATGAAAGAATGTTCTCAAACGCCTCTGTCACCATTCCGGGTTTTATCTTTCCAGCTTATCGGGAAGGATTTTAAAAAAATCATAAAAGATTTCACCAATGCATTTCTTACGGAAGCATTTCGAACCCACCTGGCGTCGAACACACGGTCATTTGCTAACATTTCTTCCTTTGATACTATGGAAGACTATCTCATCTGCAAACACCGATACTTTGATTGCTCTATCGCATCGAGAACGGCCTCAAAAGAGATTGCAAAAATTCGCGCAAATGACCGCCTAGCGTCGAACTCAGGACCCTTCTGTGAGAGAAAATAGCGAATTAATATTAGGTAAGTGCCATTATGACTTATTCCAAAGTTTCGATTCAATATCTTATCGGGAACGTCCTAAAATAAGATTCCGTTTTCTCCGTTTGAAATGCATGGTGGAATCGGAATGACCCTCTTACATCGAACCAAGGACCACTAGACGAACTGTGAAATTCATGAAAGAATGTTTTCAAACGCCTCCGTCGCCACACGGAGTTTGATCTTTCCAGGTTATCGGGAAGGCATTGAAAAAAATTTTCAAAAATTGGAGCAATGCATTTCTTATGGAAGAATTTCGGACCCACCTGGAGTCGAAGTCACGGTCATTTGGCAACATTTCTACCATAAGAACCATAGAAGACTACCACAGCTTCAACCTCCGAGATTTTGGTTCCTCTATCGTACCGATAAGTGCCTCAAATTAATTTTTTTAAATCCACGCAATGCATTCTTATGGGAAAATTGCGATTTTTGGGACATTCTAGTATCGAACCCATGACACCTAGCATCTATGTCTGCATTATTCTGGCATCTAGAGTGTGGGGCCAGTACGTCGAAAAAATCTGACGTCGACGGCGCTTGTGGTACATGGTCAGAATTCGTATCCCCTACATATATCTATCTATCTATCTATTATATATAGCTAACTCTCCCGGATATACCTATATAGATATATAGATATATATATATATACGAGTAAAAGTTGCTTGCATACTGCAAGCTAATTGGTAAAAATTTACAATAAGTTCCCCTTACGGGTGTCATCTTCGAAGCTTATCCAGCAAAATTTTTAAAATTGCCGCAATACATTTCTTACGTTAGAAATTTTCATCCATCAGGCATCGAACTCACGGTCATATGCAACCTTTCTTCCACTGGTTCTATAGAAAACTACTTCAAACGCAAACGCTGTGATTTTGAATAGTCTCCTGCATAAGGAAAGGCCTCAAAACAATTTTTAAAAAATTGCGTAAATGACCGCCTGGCGTCGAACACAGGACCCGTTCGTGTGAGACAATGGCATATGAATGTTAGGGTAGTGCTACTCTGACGTGTTTCAAAGTTTCAATTCAGTATCATATCGGGAAGGTCCTAAAATAAGATCCGTTTTTCCCGTTAAAAATGCATGGTAGAATCGGAATGACGCTCTAGCATCGAACCAAGGACCTCTTGAGAAGCAGTGGACGTCATGAAGGAATCTTCTCAAACGCCTCTGTCAGCATTCCGGGTTTTATCTTTCCAGTTTATCGGGAAGGCATTTTAAAAAATCGTCCCTGATATCAGCAATGCATTTCTTACGGAGGCATTTCGGACCCACCTGGCGTCGAACACACGGACATTTGGTAACATTTCTTCGTTTGGTACGATGGAAGACCATCTCATCTGTAAACACCGAGATTTTGATTGCTCTATCGCATCGAGAACGGCCTCAAAACAGATTGAAAAAATTCGCGCAAAAGACCGCTTAGCGTCGAACTCAGGACTCTTCCGTGAGAGAAGATAGCAAAATAATATTAGATAAGTGCCATCCTTACTTGTTCCAAAGTTTCGATTCAATATCTTATCGGGAAGGTCCCAAAATGAGATTCCGCTTTCCCCTTTTGAAATACATGGAGGAATCGGAATGACCCTCTTGCATCGAACCAAGGACCACTAGACGAACGATGATATTCATGGAAGAAAGTTTTCAAACGCTTCTGTCACCATTCAGGGTTTTATCTTTCCAGCTTATCGGGAAGGCATTTAAAAAAATCTTCAAAAATTTCAGCAATGCATTTCTTATGGAAGAATTTCGGACTCACCTGGAGTCGAAGTCACGGTCATATGGCAACATTTCTTCCATAAGAACCATAGAAGAGTACCTCAACTTTAACCTCCGAGATTTTGGTTCCTCTATCTTAACGATAAGTGCCTCAAAATAATTTTCAAAAATCCGCGCAATGCATTCTTATGGGAAAATTGCGATTTTTGGGACTTTCTGGTATCGAACGCATGATAGTTAGCGTCGATGTCTGCATTATTCTGGCGTCTAGAGTGTAGGGCCAGTACGTCGAAAAAATCTGACGTCGATGGCGCTTGTGGAACATGGTCAGAATTCGTATCCCCTATATCTATATATATATATATATATCTATATAGGTATATCCGGAGAGTTAGCTATATATAATAGATACGAGTAAAAGTTGCTTGCATACTGCAAGCTAATTGGTGAAAATTTACAATAAGTTTCCCTTACGGGTATCATCTTCGAAGCTTATCCAGCAAAATTATTAAAAATTTCCGCAATGCATTTCTTACGTGAGAAATTTTCATCCATCTGGCATAGAACTAACGGTCAAATGTAACCTTTCTTCCACTGGTTCTATAGAAAAGTACTTCAAACGCAAACGCTGTGATTTTGAATAGTCTCCTGCATAGAGAAAGTCCTCAAAACAATTTTCAGAAATTTGCGTAAATGACCGCCTGGCGTCGAACACAGGACCCGTTCGTGAGAAACAATGGCATACGAATGTTAGAGAAGTGCCACTCTGACGTGTTTCAAAGTTTCAATTTTGTATCTTATCGGGAAGGTCATTAAATAAGATTTTGTATCTTATCTTTGTATCTAACTTTTGTAACTTATTGTAAATAACACATTTGTTATTTACAATAAGTTTCCCTTACGGGTATCATTTTCAAAGCTTATCCAGCAAAAATCTTAGAAATTGCCGCACTGCATTTCGAACGTGAGAAATTTTCATCCATCTGGCATCGAACTCACGGTCATATGTGACCTTTCTTCCACTGGTTCTATAGAAAACTACTTCAAACGCAAAGGCTGTGATTTTGAATAGTCTCCTGCATTGAGAAAGGCCACAAAACAATTTTTTAAAATTTGCGTAAATGACCGCCTGGCGTCGAACACAGGACCCATTTGTGAGAGACAATGGCATACGAATAATAGATAAGCGCCACTCTGACGTGTTTCAAAGTTTCAATTCTGTATCTTATCGGGAAGGTCATAAAATAAGATTCCGTTATTAACGTTTGAAATGCATGGTAGAATCGGAATGACACTCTTGCATCGAACCAAGGACCACTGCAGAAACGGCGAATAACATGAAAGAATGTTCTCAAACGCCTCTGTCACCATTCCGGGTTTTATCTTTCCAGCATATCGGGAAGGATTTTTAAAAAATCATCCAATATTTCACCAATGCATTTCTTACGGAAGGATTTCGAACCCACCTGGCGTCGAACACACGGTCATTTGCTAACATTTCTTTCTTTGATACTATGGAAGACCATCTCATCTGCAAACACCGAGATTTTGATTGCTCTATCGCATCGAGAACGGCCTCAAAAGAGATTGCAAAAATTCGCGCAAATGACCGCCTAGCGTCGAACTCAGGACCCTTCTGTGAGCGAAAATAGCGAATTAATATTAGGTAAGTGCTATTATGACTTATTCCAAAGTTTCGATTCAATATCTTATCGGGAACGTCCTAAAATAAGATTCCGTTTTCCCCGTTTGAAATGCATGGTGGAATCGGAATGACCCTCTTACATCGAACCAAGGACCACCAGACGAACTGTGAAATTCATGAAAGAATGTTTTCAAACGCCTCCGTCGCCACACGGAGTTTGATCTTTCCAGGTTATCGGGAAGGCATTGAAAAAAAATGACAAAAATTGCAGCAATGCATTTCTTATGGAAGAATTTCGGACCCACCTGGAGTCGAAGTCACGGTCATTTGGCAACATTTCTACCATAAGAACCATAGAAGACTACCACAGCTTCAACCTCCGAGATTTTGGTTCCTTATCGTACCGATAAGTGCCTCAAATTAATTTTTTTAAATCCACGCAATGCATTCTTATGGGAAAATTGCGATTTTTGGGACATTCTAGTATCGAACCCATGACACCTAGCATCTATGTCTGCATTATTCTGGCATCTAGAGTGTGGGGCCAGTACGTCGAAAAAATCTGACGTCGATGGCGCTTGTGGAACATGGTCAGAATTCGTATCCCCTATAAATATATAGGTATATATATATATAGGTATATCCGGAGAGTTAGCTATATATAATAGATATCTATATCTATCTTATCTATTATATATAGCTAACTCTCCGGATATCTATTATATAAGGCTAACTCTCCGGATATACCTATATATATATATACCTATATATTTATAGGGGATACGAATTCTGACCATGTTCCACAAGCGCCGTCGACTTCAGATTTTTACGACGTACTGGCCCTACACTCTAGATGCCAGAATAATGCAGACATCGACGCTAGGTGTCATGGGTTCGATACTAGAATGTCCCAAATATCGCAATTTTCCCATAAGAATGCATTGCGCGGATTTTTGAAAATTATTTTGAGGCACTTATCGTTAAGATAGAGTAATCAAAATCTCGGAGGTTGAAGTTGAGGTAGTCTCCTATAATACGAATGGAAGAAATGTTACAAAATGACCGTGAGTTCGACGCCAGGTGGGTGCAAAATTCTTCCATAAGAAATGCATTGCTGCAATTTTTGAAAATTTTTTTCAATGCCTTACGGATAAGCTGGAAAGATAAAACCCGGAATGGTAACAAAGGCGTTTGAAAGCATTCTTTCATGAATTTTACCGTTCGTCTAGTGGTCCTTGGTTCGATGCAAGAGGGTCATTCCGATTCCACCATGTATTTCAAATGGGGAAAACGGAATCTTATTTTAGGACCTTCCCGATAAGATATTGAATCGAAACTTTGGAATAAGTCATACTGGCACTTATCTAATATTAATTTGCTATTTTCTCTCATGGAAGGGTCCTGAGTTCGACGCTAGGCGGGCTTTTACGCGAATTTTTCAATCTGTTTTGAGGCCGTTCTCGATGCGATAGAGCAATCAAAATTACGGTGTTTGTAGATGAGATGGTCTTCCATAGTAGCAAAGGAAGAGATGTTAGCAAATGACCGTGTGTTCGACGCTAGGTGGGTTCGAAATGCTTCCGTAAGAAATGCATCGGTGAAATCTTTTATGATTTTTTTTAAATCCTTCCCGATAAGCTGGAAAGATAAAACCCGGAATGGTGACAGAGGAGTTTGAGAACATTCTTTCATAAGGGTCAACATTTCTCCTGTGGTCCTTGGTTCGATGCAAGAGGGTCATTCTGATTCCACCATGCATTTCAAACGGGAATAACGGAAACTTATTTCATGTCCTTCCCGATAAGATACTGAATTGAAACTTTGAAACACGTCATAGTGACGCTTATCTATTATTCGTATGCCATTGTCTCTCACAAATCGGTCCTGTGTTCGACGCCAGGCGGTCATTTACGCAAATTTTTAAAAATTGTTTTGAGGCCTTTCTCAATGCAGGAGACTATTCAAAATCACAGCGTTTCCGTTTGAAGTAGTTTTCTATAGAACCAGTGGAAGAAAGGTTACATATGACCGTGAGTTCGATGCCAGATGGATGAAAAATTCTCACGTTCGAAATGCATTGCGGCAATTTTTAAGAATTTTGCTGGATAAGCTTCGAAAATGATACCCGTGAGGGAAACTTATTGTAAATTTTTCACCAATTAGCTTGCAGTATGCAAGCAACTTTTACTCGTACCTATATATATATATATATATAGATATAGGGGATACGAATTCTGACCATGTTCCACAAGAGCCATCGACGTCAGATTTTTTCGACGTACTGGCCCTACACTCTAGATGCCAGAATAATGCAGACATCGACGCTAGCTATCCTGGGTTCGATGCCAGAAATTCCCAAAAATCGCAATTTTCCCATAAGAATGCATTGCGCGGATTTTTGAAAATTATTTTGAGGCACTTATCGTTAAGATAGAGTAACCAAAATTTCGGAGGTTGAAGTTGAGGTAGTCTTCTATGCTTCTCATGGAAAAAATGTAGCCAAATGACAGTGAGTTCGACGCCAGGTGGATGCAAAATTCTTCCATAAGAAATGCATTGTGGAAATCTTTGACGATTTTTTAAAAATGGCTTCCCGATAAGCTGGAAAGATAAAACCCGGAATGGTTACAGAGGCGTGGGACCTTCCCAATAAGATATTGAATCGAAACTTTGGAACAAGTAAGGATGGCACTTATCTAATATTATTTTGCTGTCTTCTCTCACGATCGGGTTCTTAGTTCGTCGCCAGGCGGTCTTTGGCGCGAAGTTTTAAATTTGAACTGAGGCAGTACTTGGTATGATACTGTATTCAACGGATAGCTTGCAGTATGCAAGCAACTTTTACTCGTATTATATATAGCTAACTCTCCGGATATACCTATATATATACACGAGTAAAAGTTGCTTGCATACTGCAAGCTATCCGTTGAATACAGTATCATACCAAGTACTGCCTCAGTTCAAATTTAAAACTTCGCGCCAAAGACCGCCTGGCGACGAACTAAGAACCCGATCGTGAGAGGAGACAGCAAAATAATATTAGATAAGTGCCATCCTTACTTGTTCCAAAGTTTCGATTCAATATCTTATCGGGAAGGTCCCACGCCTCTGTCACCATTCCGGGTTTTATCTTTCCAGCTTATCGGGAAGCCATTTTTAAAAAATCGTCAAAGATTTCCGCAATGCATTTCTTATGGAAGAATTTTGCATCCACCTGGCGTCGAACTCACTGTCATTTGGCTACATTTTTTCCATGAGAAGCATAGAAGACTACCTCAACTTCAACCTCCGAAATTTTGGTTACTCTATCTTAACGATAAGTGCCTCAAAATAATTTTCAAAAATCCGCGCAATGCATTCTTATGGGAAAATTGCGATTTTTGGGAATTTCTGGCATCGAACCCATGATAGCTTGCGTCGAAGTCTGCATTATTCTGGCATCTAGAGTGTAGGGCCAGTACGTCGAAAAAATCTGACGTCGATGGCGCTTATGGAACATGGTCAGAATTCGTATCCCCTATAAATATATAGGTATATCTATTATATATAGCTAACTCTCCGGATATACCTATATAGATATATATATATATAGATATAGGGGATACGAATTCTGACCATGTTCCACAAGCGCCGTCCACGTCAGATTTTTACAACGTACTGGCCCCACACAGTAGATGCCAGAATAATGCAGATATCGACGCTAGGTGTCATGGGTTCGATGCCAGAAGGTCCCAAAAATCGCAATTTTCCCATAAGAATGCATTGCGTGGATTTTTGAAAATTCTTTTGAGGCACTTATCGTTAAGATAGAGGTACCAAAATCTCGAAGGTTGAAACTGAGGTAGTCTTCTATGCTTCTCATGGAAAAAATGTAGCCAAATGACAGTGAGTTCGACGCCAGGTGGATGCAAAATCCTTCCATAAGAAATGCATTGCGGAAATCTTTTTAAATGTCCTCCCGATAAGCTGGAAAGATAAGACCCGGAATGGTGACAGAGGCGTGGGACCTTCCCGATAAGATATTGAATCGAATATTAGAACTTATCTAATATTATTTTGCTGTCTTCTCTCACGATCGGGTTCTTAGTTCGTCGCCAGGCGGTCTTTGGCGCGAAGTTTTAAATTTGAACTGAGGCAGTACTTGGTATGATACTGTATTCAACGGATAGCTTGCAGTATGCAAGCAACTTTTACTCGTATATATATAGGTATATCCGGAGAGTTAGCTATATATAATAGATATACCTATATATTTATAGGGGATACGAATTCTGACCATGTTCCACAAGCGCCATCGACGTCAGATTTTTTCGACGTACTGGCCCTACACTCTAGATGCCAGAATAATGCAGACATCGACGCTAGCTATCATGGGTTCGATACCAGAAATTCCCAAAAATCGCAATTTTCCCATAAGAATGCATTGCACGGATTTTTGAAAATTATTTTGAGGCACTCATCGTTAAGATAGAGGAACCAAAATCTCGGAGGTTGAAGTTGAGGTAGTCGTCTATATTACGAATGGAAGAAATGTTATAAAATGACCGTGAGTTCGACGCCAGGTGGATGCAAAATTCTTCCATAGGAAATGCATTGCGGAAATTTTTCTAAATGGCTTCCCGATAAGCTGGAAAGATAAGACCCTGAATGGTGACAGAAGCGTTTGAAAACTTTCTTCCATGAATATCATCGTTCGTCTAGTGGTCCTTGGTTCGATGCAAGAGGGTCATTCCGATTCCTACATGTATTTCAAATGGGGAAAGTGGAATCTCATTTTGGGACCTTCCCGATAAGATATTGAATCGAAACTTTGGAACAAGTAAGGATGAGACTTATCTAATATTATTTTGCTATCTTCTCTCACAGAAGAGTCCTGAGTTCGACGCTAGGCGGTCTTTTGCGCGAATTTTTTCAATCTGTTTTGAGGCCGTTCTCGATGCGATAGAGCAATCAAATTCTCGGTGTTTACAGATGAGATGGTCTTCCATCGTACCAAACGAAGAAATGTTACCAAATGTCCGTGTGTTCGACGCCAGGTGGATCCGAAATGCCTCCGTAAGAAATGCATTGCTGATATCAGGGACGATTTTTTTAAATGCCTTCCCGATAAACTGGAAAGATAAAACCCGGAATGGTGACAGAGGCGTTTGTAAAGATTCCTTCATGACGTCCGCTGCTTCTCTAGAGGTCCTTGGTTCGATGCTAGAGCGTCATTCCGATTCTACCATGCATTTCAAACGGGAATAACGGATCTTATTTTAGGACCTTCCCGATAAGATACTGAATTGAAACTTTGAAACACGTCAGAGTAGCACTTCTCTAACATTCATATGCCATTGTCTCTCACGAACGGGTCCTGTGTTCGACGCCAGGCGGTCATTTACGCATTTTTTTAAAAATTGTCTTGAGGCCTTTCTTTATGCAGGAGACTATTCAAAATCACAGCGTTTGCGTTTGAAGTAGTTTTCTATAGAACCAGTGGAAGAAAGGTTACATATGACCGTGAGTTCGATGCTAGATGGATGAAAATTTCTAACGTAAGAAATGTATTGCGGCAATTTTAAAAATTTTGCTGGATAAGCTTCGTTGATGACACCCGTAAGGGGAACTTATTGTAAATTTTTACCAATTAGCTTGCAGTATGCAAGCAACTTTTACTCGTATTATATATAGCTAACTCTCCGGATATACCTATATATATATATATATATATATATATATATATATATATATATATATATATATATATATATATATATATATATATATATTTATAGGGGATACGAATTCTGACCATGTACCACAAGCGCCGTCGACGTCAGATTTTTTCGACGTACTGGCCCTACACTCTAGATGCCAGAATAATGCAGACATCGACGCTAGGTGTCATGGGTACGATACCAGAAAGTCCCAAAAATCGCAATTTTCCCATAAGAATGCATTGCGCTGATTTTTTAAATATTATTTGAGGCACTTATCTGTAAGATAGTGGAACCAAAATCTCGGAGGTTGAAGTTGAGGTAGTCTTCTATATTACGCATGGAAGAAATGTTACAAAAAGACCGTGAGTTCGACGCCAGGTGGATGCAAAATTCTTCCATAAGAAATGCATTGCTGAAATTTTTGACGATTTTTTTAAATGTCTTCCCGATAAGCTGGAAAGATAAAACCCGGGATGGTGACAGAGGCGTTTAAAAACATTCTATCATCAGGTTTACCGTTTCTCTAGTGGTCCTTGGTTCGATGGAAGACGGTCATTCCGATTCCACCATGTATTTCAAATGGGGAAAGCGAAATCTTATTTTAGGACCTTCCCGATAAGATATTGAATCGAAACTTTGGAACAAATATGGATGACACATATCTAATATTATTTTGCTATCTTCTCTCACGGAAGAGTCCTGAGTTCGACGCTAGGCGGTCTTTTGCGAGAATTTTTGCAATCTGTTTTGAGGCCGTTCTCGGTGAGATAGAGCAATCAAAATCACGTTGTTTGCAGATGAGATGGTCTTCCATAGTACTTTAGGAAGAAATGTTACCAAATGTCCGTGTGTTCGACGCCAGGTGGGTCCGAAATGCTTCCGTAAGAAATGCATTGGTGAAATCTTGGACGATTTTTTAAATGCCTTCCCGATAAGCTGGAAAGATAAAACCCGGAATGGTGACAGAGGCGTTTGAGAACATTCTTTCATGACGTCTACTGTTTCTCTAGTGGTCCTTGGTTCGATGCAAGAGTGTCATTCCGATTCTACCATGCATTTCAAACGGGAATAACGGATCTTATTTTAGGACCTTCCCGATAAGATACTGAATTGAAACTTTGAAACACGTCAGAGTAGCACTTTTCTAACATTCATATGCCATTGTCTCTTACGAACGGGTCCTGTGTTCGACGCCAGGCGGTCATTTACGCAATTTTTAAAAAATTGTTTTGAGGCCTTTCTTTATGCAGGAGACTATTCAAAATCACAGCGTTTGCGTTTGAAGTTGTTTTCTATAGAACCAGTGGAAGAAAGGTTGCATATGACCGTGAGTTCGATGCCAGATGGATGAAAATTTCTAACGTAAGAAATGTAATGCGGCAATTTTAAGAATTTTGCTGGATAAGCTTCGAAGATGACACCCGTAAGGGGAACTTATTGTAAATTTTTACCAATTAGCTTGCAGTATGCAAGCAACTCTTACTCGTATATATATACACGAGTATTCACGAGTATATATACAGGAGTATTATATCCGGAGAGTTAGCTATATATAATATATATATATATATATATATATATATATATATATATATATATATATATATATATATACATACATATATATATATATAACTATTATATTTAAAATATATACTATTATATATAAAATAACACTAATTGGTGAAAATTTACTACAAGTATCCGATTATAGTCCGATGCGTATATATGACACCTGTTCACATGCCGGATTTCATCTTTCATGTCGCAGAAATACCTTTTAAAAGGGAGAAATTAGCATCCACGTGGCCTTTAAACAACACTCGTTTGGTGGCACTCCTTCCACTACTGCTATAGAAGATAACTTTATCAGCAAATTCCGTGATTTTGAATACTTTATCGTACCGAAAAAGGACTCAAAACAACGTTCGAAAATTCACGCGAAAGACCGCCTGGTGTCGAACTAAGGACCCGTTCGTGAGAGACAATTGCATATCTATGTTAGATAAGTGCTATTCTGACCCGTCCGAAGGTTTCGATTTAATATCTTATCGGGAAGGTCCCGAAATAAGATTCCGTTATCCCCGTTTGTAATGCATGATAGAATCGGAATGACCTTCTGGCATCGAACCATCGAAGGACCATAAGAGAAACGGTGAACTATGTAAAACAATTTTTTCAAACGCCTCCGTTCCTATTCCTAGTTTTATCTTCCCAGCTTATCGGGAAAGCATTAAACAAATTGTCAAAAATTACCGCAATGAATCTTAAACGGGAGAATTTCGCAACCACCAGGCGTCGAACTCACGGTCATTTGGTAAAATTTCTTCCTTTGGTACTGTAGAAGACCACCTGCAACATCACCTCTTTTGCAAATACCGGGATTTTGATTCCTGTATCGCACCGAGAACGTTGTCAAAACAAGATTCAAGAATTCTCTCAAAAGACCGCCTAGCGTCGATCTCAGGACCCTTTCGTGAGAGACAATTACAATATAATATTAGATAAGTGACATTCTGACCTGTACTTACTTGAAGAGTAAGAGATTTGAAAAACTTTTCGAATAAATTTTGCCTATTTGTTCATTGGAGGATTTTTGAATGCACAGCCTAGTTTAAATTTTTTTCCTATCACTTTAAGAGGTGTCGAATTAAGGAAAAAATACGTTGTTTTTTCTACTCTCCATGATGAGCATCCCTTCAGAATTCTATTTGACAATATTTACATCCAATTTGCCTTACCAATGACGCCTCGAATATGCTCTTTAAAGAAAATACATATATAACTACTGAGTGAAACTCCCACCTATTTAAAATGATTTACAAAGGATATCCGAAACGGTATAGTATAACGTCTCTTAAAACCGTGAAAGTCAAAGCTTCTTTATATTAAAATGCCAGTTCCTTTACCAATTCTTCCGAAAATGCTTTTAAAAGGTAATATTTGTATATTTATCAAATATTTTCCTAACTTTCAAAGGCAAGCACGAATAAAATAAGGTAAAATGATATCGTTAACGTTATTTTGCTAAAGATGACATATCGGAAACTAGTTGCCTTTAGGTCTGTGGCAGTGTAAACATCAAACGTTCGAGCTATTTTTTTAGCTTTTTCTTATCACATATCGTTCACGGAATCCATAAAACGACTTGTCTTCTCTTTTTCCCAAATTAGAGCATTTTCGAAACTTTTTTCTCGCACCATGCATGTACAAAACGTAACGATTTGCGCTGCTTCTTCTCGAGTTAACGAATTCATCCGCCGGATCTCATATTCGGCCAAAATGAAAACTCTTAATTAACACAAACTAACGCTTTATTTCTAAACCACAAAATTTTGAGTATATTTAGTTCCTGGAGTATGATAAACAAGACATTACTGGGTTGGTCCAGTATTTGAATGCGTCAAATGGGCCACTATAGTGAGAGAGTACTAACCGTGAGTTCTGCGGTCCTTCCTGGTCGGAGTCTGGCGAGGGACTGCGCGTGAGAGCGAGAGGGGAGGGGAGGGGAGGGCGAACCGAAAAGCGAATTTCATTCCAGTGAGTAGAATATCGACCCAGCCATCCGCCTTTTTGTTTTTTTTTCACTTTTGTGTCCTCTCAGGTGGCGCCGTAATAGTTGTAGAAATTAACCCTTCGTTAGTCACCGTAACAGTATGGATGGTTAAAGAATTTGTGGTATTTAGTTGTGGGGAATTCATATAACCAAGGAACGTAATAACGCAAACTGGGCATTTCAATAATAACAACTTGACCAATCAAAATTAGCAGAGGAAACCCTTTTATTTATTTTCTATTTTACTTCAGCGCTGCAGTTCTGATGTTTTTGATAAAGGAAACCACGCAAAATTTATGATAAACATGGAATCGTACGCAAACTGCAAATACTACTTTTCCGGATATCTATTATATGTAGCTAACTCTCCGGATCCACAAGTTTCATCGATGTGAAATATTTAGGACGTACTGGCCCCACCCTGTAGATACCAGAATAATTCACACATCGTCACTAGCTATCATGGGTTCGATACCTGAAGGTCCCAAAATGGCAATTTTCCCATAAGAATGCATTGCGTGGATTTTTGAAAATTATTTTGAGGCACTTATCGGTAAGATAGAGGAACCAAAATCACGAAAGAAGCAGTTGAGGTGATCTTCTATGTTAATAATCGAAGAAATGTTATCAAATGACTATATATTCGATGCCAGGTGGGTACGAAATTACCTCGTAAGGAATGCAATATTTGACAATTTCTTTAATGCTTTCCCGATAAACAGAGAAGATAAAACCCAGAATGGTAACAGAGACGTTTGAAAACACTTTCACTCCGTTCATTGTTTCTCTCAATATCCTTGGTTGGATACCAGAGCGTCATTTCGATTCCACCATGCATTTCAAGCGGGAAGAACGGAATCTCATTTTAGGACCTCCCCGATAAGATATTGAATCGAATCTTTGGAACAGGTCAGATGGTCAATGGCACTTATATGATATTAGTACGCAATTCTCACTCACGAAAGGGTCCTGAGTTCGACTCCAAGCGGTCTTTTGAGCGAATTTTTGAAAATTGTTTTGAGGCCGTTCTCGGTGCGATAGAGCAATCAAAATCAAGGTGTTTCCAGATGATGTGGTCTTTTATAGTAACAAGGAAAGTAACGTTACCAAATGACCGTGAGTTCGACACCAGGTGGGTGCGAAATACTTCCATAAGAAATGCATTGCTGCAATTTTAGAAATTTTTTTCAATGCCTTACCGATAAGCTGGAAGGATAAAACACAGAATTGTAACATAAACGTTTGAAAAGAGATAAAACCCGGAATGATAAGAGAAGCGTTTGAAAACATTATTTTACGCGGTTTACTGTTTCTCCAATGGTCCTTGGTTCGATGTAAGAGCGTCATTCCGATTCTACCATGCATTTCGATCGGGGTTAACGGAATCTTATTTTAGGACCTTCCCGATAATATATTAAATCGAAACTTTGGGTCAAGTCAGAATGGCACTTTTCTAATATTAATTTGCTATTTCCTCTCACGGAAGGGTCCTGAGTTTGACGCTAGGCGGTCTTTTGCGGGAATTTTTGCAATCTGTTTTGAGGCCGTTCTCGGTGTGATAGAGCAATCAAAATCACAGTCTTTGCAGATGAGATGGTCTTCCATAGTTCTTTAGGAAGAAATGTTACCAAATGACCGCGTGTTCGACGCCAGGTGGGTCCGAAATGCTTCCGTAAGAAATGCATTGATGCAATCTTTGACGATATTTTTATATGCCTTCCCGATAAGCTGGAAAGATGAAACCCGGAATGGTGACAGAGGCGTTTGAGAGCATTCATTCATAAGGTTCACTGTTTCACCACTGGTCCTTGGTTTGATGCAAGACTGTCATTCCGATTCCACCATGCATTTCAAACGGGAATAACGGAATCTTATTTTAGGACCTTCCCGATAAGATACTGAATTGAAACTTTGAAACACGTCAGAGTGGCACTTATCTAACATTCTCATGCCATTGTCTCTCACGGACGGGTCCTGTGTTCGATGCCAGGCTGTCTTTCGCGCGAATTTTTGAAAATGATTTTTGAGTCCTTACTCGGAGCGATAGAACTGTGAAAATTTCGGAGGTTGGAGATGCTGTGGTTATCTATTGAACTAACTGAAGAAATGCTACCAAAAGACCGAGAGTTTGACGCCAAGTGGGTGCATAATTCTCCGGTATAAAATGCATGGCGGTCAATTTTTTCAAATTATTTTGAATGTATATCCGATTACCGAGAATGATATAAAATGGTTTGTACATAGAAGCAATTCATGTTTCACATACGCTGTCCGCCCTTACTCTGACGGTTCTTGGTTCGATGCCTGAGCGTCATTTCTATTCTACCGTGTATTTCAAAGGGGTATAGCGTATTCTTATTTTAGGAACTTCCTCATAAGATATTGAATCGAAACTTTGGAACAGATCAGAATGGCACTTATCTAATGTTAATATGCAATTGTGACGCACGATCGGGACCTTAGTTCGACGACAGGCAGAATCCTTGGTACGATACTGCATTCAACTGATAGCTTGCAGTATGCAAGCAACTTTTACTCGTATAATAGATAGTTATCTATAAGATGTCAGTAGCCACCGTAAGAAATACAAAGAAGTTATTTATGAACATTAATTTCGCGGACTCTCTGACTAAATTAAAACAACGAAATGCAAAAATAATAGAAATATGAGCAAAAAATATTTTAGAGGTAATGTCACTTCCTTTGCTGTAAATGTTTAAAATATGACTTTGTGATTTAAAGTAATAAATGTTAATAAACGCGGAATTATTTTAGCAAGCAAATTAAAAAATACTATCCACATCAATGTTTTGTCTAGAAGCTTTATATAAATTTTAAATGGTATATATATAGTTAAAATTCTAGGAAGAAAATATTCAGAACGTCTTTCATTTGAAACATATGAACCCCACTAATACTTGAGAGCGATTATTCTTTTTGTTTTACATTCGGAAGGATCAGTTGTATGCAATGATAGTTGTATATTTTTACAAGTTAAATTTGGTTCCTTCATTTCTCATGGGGAAATTCACTATTCTTATATGATAAAAATACAGATAAAATCTCCTCGCTGACTTCCCCGAGAAGTAAATGCATCTTCAGCGACATTAGAGGTCTAAATTGAGACAATCCAATAATAGATCTCTCAAATTTTACAATAAATACTAGAAATTTGTTTGCTGTTAGTTCTTTGACGAGAAGTTCATCTTTTTGTCTCAAATCTCGTCATTACCAATCTATCGAAGATCGAACAATCGTCAGCAATCGAAAACTATGAGAATAATAATTTGTATTCAATTTCTTTTCCTTTGGCGCTTAAATCAATTTCTTGTGGCAATTGTATTCAATTTTATTTGGCTAAAGAAAAGAATCCTGCTATCGATCATAATATAAATTTACGTGAATTTCTTGTGAGTGCATTTTCGAGTCGTCTGGAGTCGAACCAAGGACACTTTTCTTTTGAGGTCAGTAGACCTCAAATGAATCCTCCGATTCATGAATTTCTATCTTTTCGGGAAGTACGTGAAAGTGATGTCCAAAAATTTCTTCATTGTATGTTAAATGAGAGTTATTGGCATCGGATGGATAAATATATACACAACGGTGATTATTATGTAAGATTCAATGCATATTTTGAATTGGAAAATGATCATCATGAGTGCACGTATTTCTTTAGGAAAGCCCCCAATTTCGGTTGTAATCCACGTGGCTTAAAGGTTATCATATGAACTGCATTTCCTTGTTCTTTCCTTCCACTTAAATTGACATTAAACTACGCGTTGCCTACATTTTGTCTTGATCCCAAATATGACGCCCAAAGTAACTGCACAACGTTCCATCGAATATATATGCACTTTTGAATGTTTTCTTCGCTGAACGACTTGATTTAACAAATTCACGTAGAAGCGACACCGGCAAAACTGCTTAATTCATTCACTGCCCACAACACGTTTAGCACTGAGAATAAATACTAATAGAGCACCGATTTCTACTGGAATAGGATCCTTGCGTTGCTGAAGTTAATGATGAACCTGAATGCTCAAGATGAGCAGCGCCCGCCTTCAACTGTATGAGGTCTTGATTTCAGACAAAGATTTCCTGTTGAGGATACATTGTGGTATAAACCTACTTGCGGAGTATTTAAAGGTCTTTATTACTATTATTATTCGTATTATTAGTATTCAAATCATTGGTGGCTAGTAGGGTCTCCATGTAAATGTGAATATTTATCAAAATTCGGTGATCAGCTTTACGCAACGAAAGCAATAAGAGGGACATTGGTATGTACTGTATTGTACGCAACAATAACATTTAATTATGGTTTTAGTCATTGTGACGATGACCTATGCTCACATATCCTCTGCTAACATTGACTGACCAAAATTATGAATTTTTCTGTGAACATATTCCTTGACTTTATTAATGGCCACCGAAAATTGTGATATGTTTTCGTGTGACGTTATTACCAGTCATCTGGAGAACATTCCCTCCCAGTGCGTAAAAAAATCCCGCATTCTTGATATCATCAAGCAATAATCTTCTAACCTAAAAATATTCCAAATAATTTACAAGTATATATTTTAATTCCCGAAAAATCGCAGCTGCGAATCGTCTCCTCATGACTCAAAGTCGTAGGAAATGAATTATCCAAAAGACGTAGTGAGAAAAACAGTAGAAAGAAGGGTCAGTCGATACTTTTCCCAAGCGGGATTGCGTCAAAACCTGGTTGCGTAATGCTGCTTGCCCTATGCAATAATTTTGAATCTGCTTTTGCAAAAAGGGAATTTCTTAGATACTTAATTCGTTTTCACTCCTTACTGGAGTACAGCAGATTTTAGCAGATACACAGTTATTAGTTAGAGAAGTTGGCAGTTTTATCAATCGAAAATGCTAAATTGGATTTGACAAAATTAATAAACAATCAGAGATCAGCTAGTGGAAGTGATAGTGAACCAATATTGGACTGTGCAACTTGTTTTTATCAGTATTGTTGGTTCACATTTTTTTTAGTTTATGAGCTGTTTTTACTATTACTAGCTGAGGCGCCCGTTGATTCTCAACGGGGATATATATAAATTAGCAGTACTATAGATAGTATATTAAGTAATAACTCGTACAGAGGAGAATCTAACATCTCTCACTTAGCTTAGATCAATGAAAATGTTATCCTAAATGAAAATGTTTTATATTTTCTAACTTCTTATCATTTGAATGCAAATCTAGAATCAACGATAAGAAAAGGAATCGTCTTAGATTTTATCTCTTTAGGAGTTTCCTCAACTGTGTAAGATGATTCTTCCTTGGGAATTTTCCTAGGTGCACATCGTTTCATAATTCATAAATTTACTTATTAAGATAGTATTGCTTAACTACACATTGACTCCTATACTGGAGAAAATTTTGATGGAGACAATACAACTTGCGGTTTGCTCACGAATACAGAACATCACCCGTGTAAAAAATGAGACGTTTGATTAAGTTATCATTTACTCGAAATGCTAATGTAATACGCGGTATTAGACGATTAGGGAAGTAGATTCATGGTTCAAGCACCCACTGCCACACGCCGAGAGACTGCACGCAGTATATATTAATCAATTTAAAGTTTTTCCAGAGTAAATCACACGTAGTAGCTTCATTATTTTCAAATACAGTTGGCAAATTCGAGGTGATAAAGAAACTTTCCCTAAATGATCATACGTTGCCTCCTGTGAATCAACACTGCAAATTGTTAGTAAATGCAAATGCTGAAATTTCAGAATATTGCCTGCTATGAACATTCATTCTAATCATTACTTTCATATGGACATAAAATACCCTTGTGTTCATACGGAAAAACGCAATACCTCGGTTTCAACTTATTTGTTAATCATGTTAGCAGCTGGTGCAAAGAAAATCTTATGTCATTAAATTATAAAAAAATGTTTCACCCTAACTTCTCATAAAATAAAAACATCTATTTGACTAAGGCCTAAATTCTGTAGCCATTACAAGAGAGAACAAAGTAAAAGACCTCAGAGCTATTTTTAACACTGCACTGCACTCATATATAGATCATATAGTAAATTTCTAATAAATTATTAGCTCTTATCGATAGATTTTCAAAAGATTTCTCTGGCCCCAATATTTTAAGGTTCCTATTAATATTCCTTATCTACCCTGTATTAGAATACTTTTCCATTAGTTGGTCTTCTTTGTCCTCATCAGTAGGATAGAAAAGATTCTGAATAATAAAAAGATAGAAAAGACTATCTATATAAATCAGTTCCTATTGAAGACATGGCATTAAGATTTGGTATTGTAAGCTTATCTCTAAGGCTAAGGCCACACCGGAGGTGCCTAGTTGCCTGGTGCTCTTGGTGCCTAGTTGCCTGGTGACACGCTTGTTACTAAGTGCCTAGATGCTAAGTGGCCACATCAGAGCATCAAAGTCAATCGCCAAAATTGTGTCGATCGTTCAAGTAATTGCAATGCCTCTTTCAGCATTTACTCAGAAAATGCTTCTAACAGAAAATATTTCTTTGAAATATGAGCGATTGTGGAAGCTGCCTTCATGCTGGGTGCATGATATTAATAGCGAAAGAAGTGAACGTGGGGAATTTAACGGGCTGTACAAACAGCTACAGAATTATGAAGACAAATTTTTTGGATACTTACGAATGAGTGAAAAATCATTTGATATCCTCGTTAGAAGCATTACAGAAGACCTACAAAAACAAGACACCAATTACAGAGCTAGTATATCTCCTGAAGAATGTCTCACGGTTACTTTGACCATTTTTGTATAGAGTCACTACATCTAATAGTCACTTGTTGAGATCTGTCATTAAGGTAAGACAACTGCCTGTTTATTGGAGTGCCTCTGATAGCTATTCTATCAAGTTTTTGAGACAGGAACTGTATTAAGCTGCAAGTTATAAGCAGCTTGTATTAATGTATGAGTAAAGCAATGATGAGAACATAAAAGCATATTCACTATGAAACAGCATGACTGATGGAAATTTTTAATGAGACTAGCAAGGAATAAAAGGCAGAAAAGGAAGACAACTAGGTGAGGGTAAGTATCTAACAAGTAATGTATGATTTTTTAGTGTGCATCATTGTGTGTGGTAACTTCTTAGATGGAATCACATGAAATCATTATCTTGTAAAAAATAGGTGCAACAATTTCTTTTGAAGTAGTGAATTGAATATATACATATACGAGGGTGGTCTGAAAAGTTTCTGACCCCAGATTTTTCAGAAATATTCAGAAAATTTTCAGAAAACATGTCGAGAAATGGCAAAAATGTCAGAAACATTTCAGACCAACCATGTATATCCATTATATATAGCTAACTCTCCTAATACAAACTCTGACCATGTTCCATTAGTGCCATCAACGTCAAATTTTTATGACGTACTGACCCCACCCTGTAGATACCAGAATAATTCAGACTTCGACGCTAGCTATCATGGGTTCAATACCAGAATGTTCCAAAAATCGCAATTTTCCCATAGGAATGCATTGTGTAAATTTTTGAAAATTATTTTGAGGCACTTATCGGTAAGATAGAGGAACCAAAAGCTCGAAGTTGGAATTGAGGTACTTTTCTATGGTACCAATGTTAGAAATGTAACAAATTGAACGTAAGTTCGACGCCAAATAGGTGTGAAATTCTTCCGTAAGAAATGCATTGCTGCAATTTTTGACAATTTTTTTAATGCTTTCCCGATAAACAGAGAAGATAAAACCTGAAATTGGAACGGAGGCGTTTGAAAACACTCTTTCACTCAGTTCATTGTTTCTCTAATGGTCCGTGGTTCAATGCAAGATCGTGACCTTCTCAAGACCTTCTTTGTAAGAGGGCGCCCTTCTACGGACTATGTCTTGACATCATGAAGGGACTTCTGTGTTCCTATGACCTAGAAAGCTATAGTGGCTGGAACTTTGTTTCTGGTCACTCATGCCAAAAAGGTCAATAGGCCAGACAAAAGGTAGCGGTTGTACCTCAGTGAGGTGGCTGCAAAGGCATCTGTACCCCAGTGGGGCGGCCTATATGAGTGATGGTGTCACTTTAAAACACTGTTGAGTAAGGCAAGGGGAGACCACCTCGACCATCTATCCCATGAACATGATGTGCCAAAATATTAATATTGTTACTGGGAAAAACAGGACTCAGCCCTCTAGGAGAGTGTCGTGCCCGGCAGGGTTGGTGGTAAGGCCACCCCGGTAGTCATTCCACGAAATCCTTACCCAATGACACAAGAGAAGAAGAAGATGACCAAGGAAACCAGGGTAGGGAGCTGAAATGTAAGAACTATGCTTAGGAAAGGGAAGTTAGAAAACGTAAAGTTAGAAGAGAAGAGGTCCAACATTAACATTCTGGGGCTATGCGAAGTAAGGTAGAAGGATGGGGGAGATTTCTGGAGTAATGATGTGAGGGTATTATTCAGTGGGGGAAATGGTAGCCAGATAGGGGCAAGTGTTGGACAAGGGAGCAGGAAATGCCGTGATAGCCACCGAACTGATAAGCAACCGAGTAATGTCCGTAGAAATTAAGGTTGAACCAGTATACACTGTGATAGTGCAAGTGTACCTCCCTACTAGCGATTACACTGAGAATGAAGTAGATTTAGTTTACGAACAAATAGAAGAGGTCATTGGAAGGGTGAAAGGCAATGAAAACCTCAATGTTATGGGGGACTGGAATGCTGTGATTGGGCAGGGTAAAGGTGGGGACGAAGTGGGAGAGTTCGAAATAGAAAATAGAAACAAATGGAACGTAAAAGCCCTCAGGAGTAGGAAAGCTAGAGAGTTTCAAGAGTTAGTCAACAGGGCTCTAAATGGTAACGAAAGGGAACTCACCGTAAACGAGGGATGGGAAAAGATCAAAACCAGCCTCAAGGATAGTGCCCAAAGAACCATCGGGAGAGCTAAACAAATCAAAATTAGGAAACCATGGGTGATGGTAGGGGGAAAAAGATCTATCGGGCAAAAACAGCTCTCAAATGAAACTTACAAGCCCTCAGGAGTAAGAATGCAAGAGAGTTTCAAGAGTCAGTCAACAGCGCCACATGGTGAAGAAACAGTCAACACATGGTGAAGAAAGGGAATTTACCATAGACAAGGAATGGGAAAAGATTAAAACCAGCATCAAGAAAGAATAGTGCCCTAAGAACCATTGGGAGAGTCAATCGAAACAAAATTATGAATCCATGGGTGCCAGTAGAAATGATAAATAAAATGGAGGAAAGAAGGTAATGGAAAAGGGTCAACGCAGAACACCGATGTAGAATGCACCAGGCACTGAACAACAAACTGAGGAGGGAAACAGACAGAGCAAGAGAATTGAGGTGGAAGGTAATAAAATAGAGAAGATGGCAGAAAGTGGGAGGGTTGACCTATTATATAGAAAAAATTAAACAATTGAGGGATAATAAAATTAGTAATATAATGGCCACTGTTAAGCACAATGGGGAAAACGTCTTAAGGGAGCCAGCTAGCATTAGGGAACAATGGAAATGAATATGTTGAAGAATTGAATGCTAAAGAAATGAAGTCTACCCACATAAAGATAGAAAGTGTACAAGAAGTAGAGGAAAATGATGTTGGACTGAGTATACTGAATAGTGAACTTGATAGGATACTGCGGGACATAAGGGGAACAAATCAACGGGTGTGGATGAGATTCCAGTAGAATTTCTTAGGAACCTGAGGGAAAAGGGTAAGAAATACTACTTCAATTTATGTAGAAAAATTTAAGAAGAAGGAAAATGGCCAGAGGATTTTACCAAGTCTATTCTGGTTCCATTATAGAAAAAGAGTAATGCCTTAGAATTCCAGAATTACCACAAAATTAGCTTGATATCTTATGTGACAAAAGTAAATTGAAGGGTCTTAAATAGAACAATCGATGGAAAAACTAAGGAACAATCGGTAATGACCAGTTCGGTTTTCAAGCCTAGAATTTAAAAGGGACGCTTGTGTATGTTTTGTTGATTTTGAAAAGGCCTTTGATAGAGTTCAATCACCAAAACTGATGGTGATACTAAAGAAAATTGGGTTGGATTGGAAAGATAGATGTTTAGTGCAAAATACGTATTTAAATCAGACCGAACGTGTTGCTAATGGGGAATCGGAATGGGCAGAGTTAGGGAGGGGAGTAAGACAAGGCTGTCCTTCATCGCAATCTCTTTTTAACATAGGGTTTGCAAATCCTAGTAAATACACTAAACGATAAAGCAAAGGAGTTTGGGATGAAAATCAATGTAAGAAAGACTAAAATTATGAGGTTTTCTAAGGGAAAGAAAGCTAAGTTAACGATTAGGGTGGATGGGGAAAAACTAGAACAAGTAGATCAGTTTTCATACTTGGGCAGCCTTCTTTCCAAGGATGGCAGATGTTCCACAGAAATTAGAAAGAGGATAGCATTAGCGAAAGAAGCATTCACGAAGTGAAGGGAACTGATGACAAAGGGACTTGATAATGGAATCAGGAAGACATTGGTAAATCCTTGGTATTGAATGTAATGTTGAATGGGTGTGAAACATGGACGATAAGAAAAGAGGATGTCAAAAGATTAGAGTCTTTTGAGATGAGGGTATGCCTTAGAATGAGGAAAGTAAGTTGGGTCAATTGAAAAACGAACGAGGAGGTACTAGAGATGGTTGTGGAGAAAAGAGTAATCATTGAAGCAATTAAAAATAGACAAAAGAAATGGGTGGGTGTAATATTGAGAGGAGAGGGATTATTGAAGAGGGCGATCGAGGGACGCATGCTAGGGAAAAGACAGAGGGGAAGACAAAGACAGAAGTTGTTAGACGAATTGAGGGATGGAATAGGTTACTGGGAATTGGAGGAGGGGCAATTAAATAGAGAATGTGGAGGCACATGAACCTACCGAAAGGTAGAACACTTTCCATATAGAATGTATGTACTGGAATCATATATGTAACTTAGAATGCAGTTTGGGAGATCAATTCGAGTGTGAGACAACTGTAAACAAGGCAGGATTCACGAAGGTTAGAATCACTGTTATAGAAGATGCTTTTTATGATAAAGATGCGCTATGGGATCTTAAACTTATTATCATACATACATACGAATGTCTTTATTGGCAAAATTGGGACTGGGCAGTCCCATCTTACATTTTACCAATAAAACAAATAAAAATACAAGTATAAATACAAATGAAAATAAAATGAAAGACAATAAAAAAAATGTAAATAAAAGTAGAAATGAAATACAAATAATGTAAAAAAAATAAAAATAAAGATATAACGGTCAAATAAAGATATAACTAAAATATAACCAATGCATACAATAAGAAAAAAAATAAGGAATAAAGAGGGATCCTCAGTGTAAGGAAGGGTTAAGTTGTAATTTGTCTGTGTCAGTGGAGGTTTGATTTTGGAAGAGGAATTGGTAGTAGCGGATCTTAAATGATCATATCATTAACTCTGTTATCAACAGAATAGCACTGGCTAAAATGTTAGAGGTATGTATGTATCACAGATTTATATTGAGTTAATGAAGTAATTTACTTTCGCATTAAAATTATATTAATTGTATCAGTAGCAAATGCTAAGAAGTCGACTTAACGAAATGCTTTCATTAATGTGATGCGCAACTTTTTAGAAAAAACACATTTCCATTATTTTGACCTTCTAAAGCCTTCTAAACGTTTCCATAATGCTTTGCAAAGTAGCATTGAATTGGATCACAGCTAGAAAGATGAGGAGAATCATGAAAAGAGATTGTCATTCCTTTGTTAGGTGCTAGAGACAGTTGGGGAGAAAAGGGTAATATTTGAAGTAATTTGATATCAGCAAAAGAAATGTGTTGGTTAAATATTGAGAGAGGGATTATTATAAGAAAGCGATCAAGGGAAGAATGCTAGGGATAAGACAGAGGGGAAGACATAAACAGAAGTTGTTAGATGAATTAAGGGGAGGGATAAGTTACTGGGAATTGAAGGAGAAGGAACTGAATAGGGAATGCGGGGGCACATGAACCTACCGAAAGGTAGAACACATATTAATATTATATAATGTGCAGGAGGCTATAGAAAACAGCAAAAGTATGAAGAAGACCAGACAACATAGCAGACCACTTCAGCAACCTATACAAGAAGGAAGAGAATGCTGAAGAGGAAAACCAAGAAGCAAGCAAAAACTCACAAGATTCTCCCAGAAGAAGAAAAAATTGCAGAAATAAAGAGGACAAAAAACGGAAAAGAAGGAGGAATAGATATTTAAAACTTGGCGGAGCAGAAATTGCACATGTTTTGCAGTTATTCACTAATAGCCTGAAACAAGGAAGAATCCCCCAGGACTGGAATCATGCAAGAATAGTCCTTTTGCACAAGAAAGGAAGCAAGGAAGAGCTGAAGAATTACCGCCCCATCAGTCTCCTTCCTGTTGTTTACAAAACATTCATGAGGATAATAGCTGAACACATAAAGATTACTCTATCATCTGCCCAGCCTAGAGAGCAAGCAGGATTCTGAACAGACTTTAGTACTATGGACCACATCCACACACTACAAGAAATAATCAGCAGGACGAATGAATATGAGATGCCACTAGTACTATGCTTTGTGGACTATGCTCAGGCCTTCGACTCGATAAATACCTCCTCTACACTATAAGCTCTGTAAAAACAAGGATTAGATCTGACTTCTACAAAGCATTTACAAAAATGCCACAGCCTCAGTTATGCCACACAAAGTTACTGAAGAATTCAAAATTGAGAAAGGAGTTAGACAAGATTGCCTTTCCCCAATTCTTTTCACAGCTGTTCTGGAGGAAGTTTTTAAAACCTTGGACTGGAAGCAGAAAGGTGTGCAGATTAATGGGGAGCACATCAGTCATCTGGGCTTTGCAGATGATATAGTACTCTTCGCAATCAATGGAGAAGATCTAGCTTCAAGACTTCATGAACTGAACACTGCAGGACAGAAGATAGGACTCAGGATAAACTTAACAAAAACAAAGGTAATGTATAATTCTTTTGCAGCACAAGAAACAAACAAATTTGAAGGGACACCTCTGGAAGTCTGCTCAGAACACACATACCTAGAACAATTAGTAACCACAGGAGAGAACAACATGATTAACAAAGTGAACAAAAGAATTATACTTGGCTGGAGTGTCTTTGGAAGAAATGTACATATTCTAAAGTCAAAAATGCCAATGGTCTTGAAGAGGAAGTTCTTCAACCAATGCATTCTACCAGTGTTGACCTATGGAAATGAAACCTGGGTGTTAAGCGCAGCAATAACCCAGCGACTTCGGACAATGCAAAGAAGATGGAAAGATGTACAAGGTGTGGCTATAAAATAATGAGACTGACGCTGCTACAGAAGAAATGTTCATGCGTCAAACGCTAGCAACTGACAGTTATGTATAGTGAAGTCTTCTCTTTGGAATGCAGTACCTATCGCTTCTGTAAACAAATCAGTATAGCCGTAGCTTTTGTTTTCATTAGAGTTGTTTTTTTTCTTTTGCCGGAAAAATGTTAAGTGTAACAATAGAGCAACGAATTGTTGTGAAATTTCACATGAAACTTAAAAAAGCTGCCACTGAAACTTATAATTTATTGAAAGAAATGTACGGCAATGAATTTTTATCGTGTGCACCTGTTTTCGAGTGGTTAAAACATTTTCAAGATGGCCGAGAAGATGTTCAATATGATTCACGCTTGGGTCGCCCTTCCACGTCAAAAACGGATAACAATATCGAAAAAATCGGTAATCTGATTCGACCTGACCATCAATTAAGTATTCGTGCAACTGCTGAAACTGCAGGAATTGATAAAGAATCCGTCCGGCAAATTTTAAAAACAATTTGTGGAAGGACAAGTAATTGGTTCTCCATGAAGACAATGCGCCGGCTCATTCTGCGTTATCTGTGAAGAGGTTTCTAGCCAAGTACTGCATCCCAGTGTTAGTCTATCTGCCTTATTCGCAAGATCTTGCGCCATGCAACTCCCTTCTGTTTCTTAAGGTGAAATCTGCATTATAATGAACATAATTTGAGTCCGTTGAAGCTATAAAAAAAAGCAGCACGTGTCCTCAAGGAGCTGACAGAAAAAGACTTGCAGCACTGTTTCGAACAATGGAAGATACGCACGGAGCGTTGTAGGGATAGAGGAGGGGTGTATAGTAAACATGTATCAAATCAAAATAAATTGTTTTACAGTGTCAGTCTCGTTATTTAATAGCCACACCTTGTATGATTGGGATCAAAAGAAGAGACAAGAAACACAACACCTGAGTGAGGATGAAGACAGGAGTGACAGACATCATAGATAAAGTAAGGTCACTGAAATGAATGTGAGCAGGCCATGTGGCGAGAAGAAACGAAAACCGTTGGACAAGAGCGGTTCAGAACTGTGAAGAGACCAAGAAGAAGTCCGAAGGACTGATGGAACAGAGAGATCATTAAGTACTTAGGGGAGACATGGCAAAGACAAGCTCAGAATAGAGAGAATTGGAAAGTGCTTGGAGAGGCCTACTTCCAACATTAGATTGAAAATGGCTGATGATAATGATGATATATATAATTCATGTATAAATATTTTATCTTATTATTGTAAAAGGATTCATCTCCTAGATTTGAAGAAATTAATAAATAAACCCAGCACATAGTAACTTGTTGCCATATGTCTTTCAAAATTCTCCTACTTTTGCAGAAATGCAAATTCAGTTTTTTGAATGAATATATTTACTCCCAAGAAAGACAACCCAGGCATCAAACTACTTGTAGCAGAACGAAAAAACCTTGAAAATATATAATGCAATTCATTATAGAAGATAATGTTATTAAGATTGCTAGAAAGCAGACACATTTTAAAAGGCATGATATTTTTCCAAACAAGCCCAAAACTGATTTCCCCACAAATGCATAATTTGGCTCTAAAAACACTAAGCAATAATTCAATAGAGGCTATAAAGACCATCTTCAAATCATAGGGTGAAATCAATGAATTGTTCAAGATGAATTAATACATATCATACATGATTCAGTAAGTTGATTGGGTCCTATTTAAGTAAGAATACTGCTTGAATTGACAATATACAAGTATATCATGAGTAAATATAAACATATAAAAACAGCCTTAAATACTGAAAAATTAAATTAAATTATAAATTTAATAGTTTATAAAAAATGTGAAAGAAATTCAAGAAGGGATATCTTGAATTTAGTCATAAATGTTTACGGTAAGGGATGATCAAGTAAAATGAGGTAATTTGTTGGCATCGTAAAAATTACAAACGTCCAAAAATGATGCCAAATTGATGAATGAAGATTATGCTGCACTGAAAGTAAAATTTGTACACGTACTCCAGCAGGATTATAGTAAGACAATCAGGAAATTCACCGATGAGCAATACCTAAAGTAAAATTCAATGTTAAAATTATTTATCATTTAATAGACCTTGGGAAACACCTTAGCTTCATCCAGCATTACTAAGCTTCTGCAAGTATTTCTCCAACGATGACTTAGCTGTATATGACATTTCACGAGTACGAAAAGCGCGCTTATGTAATTTTAATGTGCTACTCGTCGATCACTGCCATCACTGCAATATATAGTTATCAAAATGTAAAACTACATGCAAATCCAAAATGGCGGTCAAGCAAAAGTGTACCTGTCCAACAAAAATCACAATATTTTCAACTTTTTTGAACTAATGAAACAATTTACTTTTTTCGTAAATGCGCAATGTTTACATTATATTCCTAGTACATTTCATTGAAATCCGTGCCATTTTAGCGGGAAAAAATTTCCCCAACGGTCCTGTCCCAGACATGTACCAAAATGCAATTCATAAATGTAACGGAAGGGTATCGAGATCTACAGGGAAAAACTAGAACATGGAATGAATAAACTGCAGCTTATTCTATTTCAAAAATAGAATATCACAAAACACTTCCAGGAAAGCTCGTTCCCCATCGATTGCCAAACTACAATAATGTTCCATTAAATTACCCTGAGGAAAAATGTTAACTTGCACAAGGCAATTTACAAAATCCATGAATACAGGTCGGAACGCTAAGATCTTCTAAATTACGCAGTACATCTTCAACAGACTAGCTAAAGTTTTCAGCACATTTTCCATGGCAATACAAAATATTGTTAGTAGAGGAATGAAAACCTTTGATGGACGCACTGTCGGTTAATTGTCAATTAAGGCGTGTGCTTCGAAACAGACATGACAACCTCACTTGCGTATTACATTTGGTAATGCTTTAAGTATCCTATAGCAATGGTTAGACTTGTTTGTTACCTAAGGGATTGGACTCAAGGATGAGGAATTGATCCCGCTTGAAATATTTTCCTAGAAGCTGCCGTCGGATATCTATGAGATCTAATAATAATGCTGCAACGGAGAAGCATTATTGGCAATGAAAGAGCTGAAAGGATTACATTCACATGCCTATCGGCGTCAACTACACGAAGAGTTATCAGTTCAAATTCACTAGTTGAAACAGGTGAAAAACAAAACATCTCAGTGACATCTGGAATTCATTGTTAAAAACAAGCTCTCATGGATATGGTTATCCTTCATAATAATAAATACACGTAGAATTGTCTGCTTAAAGAAAGGTTTTGTAGCATTGCACACAACTGTGATACTTAAGAATGTCAGCCCGTGGAGTGAAGAAACGCCAAAAAGCATTGACAAAATCTCAGAGAGCGAATGTAACCTTTCCTGTCGCGCGAATGTACCGATATTTAAAAGCTGGAACACATCGGCTTCGGATTGGTATGGGTTCTCCCGTGTACATGGCAGCCGTGATAGAATATTTGACGGGTAAATTTTAATATTTAATTTGGCAATGATAATCGCATAAGACTTTTAAAACCTTCCAGAAGCCTAACGGCCTTTAATAATCGGAGCTTATTTGAAGTAAATTCTTGAAGAAGTCTAGTGTTCGTTCATTAGAGTTAAGCTAATCTTGCAATAAGACCGATAAGTAATTGTAATCATCGCACCTTTGGAGTGATAAAAATTTCTTAAATTTTTACAAATTGAATTTTCGTCTCGCAGCTGAAGTATTGGAACTGGCAGGAAACGCGGCTAGAGACAATAGAAAAGGAAGAATCACCCCGAGACACATTCTCCTAGCAATTGCGAACGATGAAGAACTCCATTTGGTAATTATTGAAGTAAACCCTACAAATAGAATATGTTTCAATGATTTTTATGCTTATAACCAAATCTGGTTGGAGAAAAGAAAGTTGTCCAGTCACTGTAGGTAAGGAAAATGTTTCACAAAATTCAATGAAAATTGAATTAAATTGCAGAAAATAGATCGCATGATTTGATTATTTTTCAGAATGATTTATCTCCAATACGTAAGTTTTAATGATAAAATAACTAGGAAGAATAGCAGGATAACTATAACATACTGACTTTTAACTTAAATTCTCCTTTCATTCTTTCGTAATTGAATCAAGAGAGTTGTGCAATCATTTTGAAATGTTTCCATCTAATGAATTCCTTGTCCAGGGATGAATGTGATGTTGAAGATGATGACATTCTTCAGATATTTCAAGAGCCAAGAAATATTCTGATTTTTCACTGCTGAGATAAATCTCTTGTTAAACCCTGAGATGTCTTTGCTTAGTCTTCATTCTTCTACTTTTTCTGTTTAAACATAGTTTGAAGAAGAAAGAAGATTGCCTGCTCCAGAAAGTAAATATTATTCATTTGTCATTCAGTTATATTAAGATGTGTTCATTGAATAACCTTGTGGGAATTTCCTTGCCTGTGAAGAGTCTTCTTACATCACAGCTTTGAATCTAATATCATACTAACATTTAGCCAACTTTATTTCTATTACTGATGTTACTTGTCTCCCTTCCTTTCATACTAACCATTCTACTATACGTTTGTTGGTCCATTCTGCATTCATAAAGGACGTATTATAATGGATCAGCTTCATGTAGGAATATTAATTATAAACAGAAATTTAATTAAAAGTACCTGCTGTAAATGTGGTGGTTTTTCTAGTTATCTATGTGTTAAGTATTCCTCAAATACAAGAATTCAGCTCCATTTAGTATAACTCAAGCTGGCATGTTTTAGACAGCTATTCTAAGATGAAAATGGCTTATCCTCAGATTTCTCTCTGCTTATAACTGATAAATGTTCCAATTACAAATTCCAAGTCTTCCTTCTTCCAATAATGTTCTTTTACAAAAAGTATAGTATAGCATTCATTTTCAAAGTAAATATTATAAATTTGAGGAGATTTTCAATGGCCCTTAAATAAATAATATGATGGAACCACCTCAGTCTCTTGGAATCATTTAAGGAAGTAGTTTCTCAGCAATTCTAATTTTGATAAATTAATGGCATTCATTATCACCCTCTCTCATAAGTGTATGTGCAAACAAGAGAGGGTGATAATGAATGCTATTCATACATACATATGCATACATACTGCCTCCTGAAAAGACCTCTCTAAGTAATTTATTGTTCTGGATGTGTGTGCATTACATTGAAAATGATTGGCATGTCATGCTGATTGCTCTCCATGAGGCCTTTCAACTGGTTTATGTATACATACTAGATTTTAAGGAATAATGGTGGTTTAATCTTACAGAGAAATTCATTTTAGATGCAAAAAACTGCTTCTTTTTCTAAGGGAAGAAATTAAAAAGAAAATAAAACTTGGCCCTTTAAAACATCAATAATGTTCTCGTTCACTTCCACAACCATAACTTTTCTTAGAGCCATAGAATATTGCTATGCTTCATACAGAATGAAGTCATTAGGCTGAAGTGAAATGTTAACTATTCAACTCATTCAGAATACCAAAAAATGTTTGCATTAAGAGGGCATAATTCATAGAAGAAGTCATTCAAAAAGAAGAAAGATCATAAATATGGCTTATTTATGTATTAAAATCCTTCTTAATAAATAAATTATGCTACTTAAATTTTTAAATGCAAATTTTTGATGAATGCACTTTTCTCCTCATTTTTCATCCAACAATTTTGAAATCATTAAATTGAACAGTAGTTTAGCTTGCTAATTATTTTTAAAATTATGTCTACAGCTTCTGAAGAGTGTGACAATAGCATCTGGTGGCGTATTACCCAAGATCCATCCAGAGCTGTTGGCCAAAAAGAAAGGAGGAAAGTTTGTTGTTGGCAACAATATCCCTCTAACTGTACCATATAAGAAACCAATAGCAACTAAGCCAATGGCACACAAAAAGCCAACATCTCCAGCAGCTGCTCAACCTTCTAAAAAGGCTATCTCTTCTGGTGAGTGCTCTTCCTTCACAATCTTGATGGGTGTTCAAGAATTCTTGAAACAAGGTATTTATTCATATACAAAGCCGAGCTCCATTACTCATTTCTTATGAACATTATAATATATAAAATATAAGGAAGAAATGTTAGAAATCACAGTAAATACAAATGTTAGAGTATAAAAATAGTTATAGGAAGATAGATCACAATTTGAAACATGGATAATCGTAAAAATGTCTAGAATCATAGATGAAGAAAAACTTCAAATGTTTTCTCAATATGTATACTATTCACATAAATGCAGAATAGTATAAAAATCATTAATTAAACAATAACTGAAATAGAGATGGAAGGAAATACAAATGAAGGATAGGAATATTTATAATGTTCAATTGGAATAAAATCCCTTTAAATTAATGCTTATCTGAGCCCAATTGTAAAGATTTTCAATGAAATATCAGGAGTATCTGATTGTAGAGAAAGAAGATCTTTTATTATGTAATTATTTGAGATGAAGAAATAATTTTAATGTATTAAAGGAAAAAATGTATAATATTCTTAAAATAAACAAGGATGAAAGTGTTGGAAAATATGGCAAATAGTTCTTAATTGATATTTCAGGTAATTTTTGACATGGTTAATTTTCACTTCTACTGTATTCTGATTAAATTAAAAATACATTATCTCCATGAAATTGAGAAATGTATGAAAATCAATCAATTTCTTGAGAAAAATCAAAATTTTATTATTTAATCCAATTATAAATTTGATAATTTTAATTCACATGTAGCTTGAAGGGAAGTAAATAAAAAGAATGTTTCTTCTTGAGGATTATACATTTTCAAAACAAAAATAATTAAATTAAATATGTACGTGTGAAGAAGGCTAAATTTTACCTCATTTTCGTTTATAAGTTGTTCTTATGATAAACCATTCTTAACTTTATCAGTTTAATTGAAGGAAAGCATTCTATACCATTTCATGTTCTTGTCTATTCCAAAAATATCATTAATTTATTTTCCAAAGTCCCCAGTAGCATTCATTGTTGGTATGTATAGGCTGAAAGTTAATAATAATAATAACTTTTATTTGCCCTGGAAAATTCCCATGGAACAGGATAGTAAATAGAAATTACAAAGAACTAAAAAGCAAACCAAATAGAAAAAATATACAGATTATTATAAAAATAATCATATACATGACACTAAAAAATGAAAGAAAAATAAAATTCAGGCAGATTATGATGAATATTTAGTTAACTAACCTATTTCTAAATAAACACTTTTCTAGCTAATCTTTAGTGTTTGAAAAATCATACATATACAGCTATTTTTTCTATAGAAGATTTTCAAACAATCTGAAAAATATAATAAAGTAATTATTTTAATATGTTCAAGAATAATCAGAAATAATACATATAATAGTTATTTTAGAAGATGTAAAATAATTGGAGAAAAATACTTTAAATGACTCTTACATATGATTAACTAATTATTAGAAAAAATGCATGAAATAATTTGTACTTATTAGATAGAAATAAAAATATAAAAGGCATTAACAAAGATATATTTTCTTGAATAATGATTCTTTTCTTAGTAAATTCAAAAGTCTCAATCCTGGAAAAAAATCTTTGTTGAGATTTCAATATTTAATGTATATGAATTAATTTTCTGAGAGGCAAGAATTTGTCATAAGTTCTAAATAGTTTCATGCTTTTCTGTACTTCTCATCTTACAATAATACGTTAATTTTATGGTTACTTATTTTCACTACAACAAAGTATATGTTTGCACATAATGTATATTTACAATTTTATCCTAAGGTAGCTTGCCGCAAGAAATCAATAAAAATGGTTATTATTTCAGTTATACCAGCACCTCTGTATGCATAACAAATTCATTCCTGATTCTCAATCAAGTTTTAAATTTGTGAATAACTATTTTGTTCTTTCCAGTTTTCTCCTTTCTTCAGACAATGGAAGTACTATTTATTCATTTAGTGAAATTTTTGGCTTTTCACAGTCTCTTAATTGTTGTAGAATGTTTTAATTTATGCAATTCTGTCTATTTGTTTGATGAATACCTTCCAAGGTATAAATAAATATAATGCAAAGATATTTTAATTTTAATAAGGACCTTTCTAAGCCATTTCTGTTTGCAATTTTAAACAAATGAAATATCATCTAAGAAATTAGTATTCATTTTGAATTTTCACTCATTATAAGAAAGTTGTTATTTCAAGTTAATTGCATTGCTCATGAGTTATCAATAAAAATTACAATATTAAAATTATAATCTCACTGTAATAAAAGAATAGTTATTTCCAAGTTTATTGAATATGTGTTTAGGAACTGTTTTGGCAAAGTTAGGAAATTTTAAGAAATTCAGATTCCGGCTAAATCTTACCTTTGAAGAGCATTCACATTCAAGAATTCCTCGAGAAATGTAAATCATGTCACTAATTATTTAGCAAATATACAAAATAAATAATCTCATTCAGTCTCTCCTCTGAAAATTATTGTTGTAGTATTTTGGATGGGGTGCCTTCCCTTCTATCAAAATTTGTCCTCTTAATAACTGTTATGAGTCCCCTACATTACATCATCTTTGCAAACATATAAAATATAATTGAACTTTAAAATTAAGATAATCTAATGTGCTATATAACTAAGGAACAAGACTTTTCAATTACTTTAGATTTTTTATCCACCACTTTGTCAAACCTGCTTGCAATTATTGGTGCTCTTTCCAAAATTCTCACAATAAAATTCAAGAAGTAGCTTTTCCTCTCTGTATCATTTTGCACTTGCATTTTTTTATCAAAACAACTGCAGTTTCTTCTAACAAAAAATTTATTTCTTTGCAGCCAAACCCATTCGAGGCAAAGTAAAAGGTAGGGATAACCCTACTCCAACTGGAGCTGGAGTTACTGTACTTTCAGAAAAG
Organism: Pachydiplax longipennis; assembly: GCA_036926295.1. Classification (NCBI taxonomy): domain Eukaryota; kingdom Metazoa; phylum Arthropoda; class Insecta; order Odonata; family Libellulidae; genus Pachydiplax; species Pachydiplax longipennis. The sequence continues at coordinate 370,479 of JAVFKF010000066.1, forward strand.
AAGTTATTTCTTGGTCAGAAGGTAAGAATATGTTGTGTGTAGTGTAAGTCCTCACACAAAGCCAAAGAAATCATGAGATGCAATGACTTTTGAATTGGAAATACCAAAGGATGTGTTGAAGCAAATAATTGTAGCCGTTGTCATATATCTGTTACTTCTTCAAAACTGTTGGAAGAGTGTGATGATTGGCCTCTCTCATCAATCACATTTACCTCATTGTTTCTTCAAATTTTCTCACAGTTTTTCATCCTTAAACTTATAACAGGAAAAATTGTATATTTTTATTACATCATTCTCTCAAAAGTGAAACATTGCACCCATTTAAAATCTTGTTGGCATAAAAAATTGCAGTAATTTCTTTTTGGTTGATTAAATATATTGATTATATCACTTTTACATGAAATACAATAATTAGCAGTGAGTTATAGCAGCTAATTTATTAAGTAATGGCTTATGTGGAGAGGAACGGACATAGACTCTGTAAGTATGGGTTAGATTTGAATTCTAATATCCATACTTAAGAGTATTCATGACTTAATAGAACATGCTTAAATAGCTCAGTAATATTAATTAACTTGACAGACTTAATTATCTAAATTAAGAATATTATATCTTTCTATTCCTTCAGTACATAATTTTCTTCTTAACTAATGTCTATATTACCTAGGAAAATTTTTAAGTGTCTCAACCTATTTGCCTTTCTTTTTTAAGCTTCAGTATTTCTGTTTCTTGATAGTTTCAATTTTTCATTATCTTACGACTTGCCTCATAAATTACTATGTAATTTACTTGGGCGAATAAAATTATTATTATTGCATCTCAAATGCTGGTAAGGGGAATAATTTATACCCTATTTAAGGTTTCATAAAGGGAGGATGTTTCATGAATGAGATTTCAATAAACAGAGTGTATTGAATATACATTTTATTGTATGGAGACTTTTTAATAAGTTGCACATTGAGTAATTATTACTTGAGAACATGGAAATTTGTATTGTAATAATTTTCTTAAATTGTAGCTGACAGTAGTTGAAGGGGACATAACAAACATGATGGCTGAGGCATTGGTTCATCCTACCAATACCAGTCTTGGCCTAATGGGAGAGGTTGGGCAAGCGCTTGAAAAGGCTGGTGGAAAAGAATTTTTGCAGGTGAAAAAGTGCAAGTATCACATGTGACACTGTTGTTATTACCAAAAGTTACTAGAACAAATGTCATTTCAAGGTTGTAAACAGAAAATTATATCACCAGGTTTCATTATGAATTCTTTGCATCAGATTGGGGAGAAGATTTTTCAAATGAATATTTTATTTAGAATGCTTAATATCTGAAGAAAAAAATTAAGCATCTCGTTCTAATTTTTACGCTATATTATTTCACACAAAAATATTCATTTAATTTAATTATATCAATTTGCTTGCTATGTAGTATCAAATAATTAGTGGTTATCATATAAAAGAAAATAAACTTGTAAATCAATTCAGTTAATTTAGAGATACTGTCATGTAATAGAAACTATAATAGAATTATATGGCAAACAAGTTTCTAGATGGTATGTTAATTTTAAGTTATGAATAATGCATGTTCATAATTGTAATTTGTGTTGATGAAAATGTTAAATATGTTAACGAAATTTTGATCTAGTGATTTATATTCATTGGACTAGACAATTAAACAAGGACCATTTCATACAATTATTGAATCTCTATGAAGTGTATTGTATATCTCTGCATTTACTCTATTAGAGCGTGCCTCAAATTTTAAATGTTTGGTGGCGAACTTAATCAATTGACAACCATTACTCAGTAAAATTTCCTAACATGGTGGAAAAACTCACTTTTTAAAGTCTAGCAAGAAATTAACTTATGATATCATCTGTTAACCTACAAATTGATCAAAACACCTTGTATTTACTCTATAGGTTAATTATATCTGTCTGTTCAAGTTTATAGGAATCAGTATTGTATGGAACAGTATAATAGATTAATTCATCTTCCATTGCTTTGATCATTGCTGTGTGTTGAGAAGGGCTTCCTGAAAAGAATTAAGTTGGGATCATGAGGTATTGATGTCACCTCAGTGAGAATTGATATCTTTCAAATTGATACTTTTTAGGAAGTTCATGATCTCCGATCTAGCCACGGCTCTTTGGATCCAACAACAGGTAAAAACAAACTCTTTATTATTGTACAGGTTATATTTCAGGAGTTTTAAGTTCTTAATTAATTTTTATGGAATTTTGGGAGGACGGCATTGCAATTGGTTATAGTTTACAAATGGAAGAAAATGTTTGAATCAAACAGTGGCTCAAACATACCAAAGAATCATCTAATATCAAGTTTTATAAACAAAATAAAACCAAAGGAAACTTTCCACTGGGAAACAAGATCCTGAAAGAAAGAAAAAGGAAATCGGCATTCAATGAATAAGAGACAAAGGTTTCTCCAATCGCCGGGAGCGGCCACCGTCCAGGGCAATTCTCCAGAAGAAGATAATCGTCTGGCGGCAACCAGTTACTCAGAATTCCCTAATGCGCATTTTGAAAGCAATGCTTTCATGATCACAGGGGGTCCAATGCTGAATGGACCTCCTCATTGGAGAAACCTTTGTCTCTTAAACAAGATCCTGTTTTAAGGTGCATAAAAGCAAAAGAGATCTATTCCATGAAATTATAGAATCCATTTTAGAGAGAAAATTATTTTGGTGGTTTTTCTTACAACTTACTTTACTTGTTAGTTTGTAGTGAAAGTCTAAAATGTTTCCTCATTTTCAGTTGATTTTACTCAAGTTTTGAAAAGTTAAAGGAGAGTATTTTTATGCTATATTTGTATAATTTTCACATCCAATGTTTAAAATGTAGAAGTGAATAAATATGAATTTTATTTTCAGCCACAGTGTGTCCAGGTCACAACTTTCCTGCAAAGTGGGTAATACACGTTAATGGACCAACTTGGAATGAATCAGATGCTGCAGATAAGCTCGAGAAGACAGTGAAGAATCTGCTAACTTTGGCAGATCAAAAGAATCTCAAATCTTTAGCAATTCCTTCTATTGGCAGTGGCAGGTATTTATTACTCACCTAGGAATATCTTCACTTTGATAGTATTAATCAAGCATATGATGTGCAGTAGTGTGATATTAATAAATCATAAAAACTAGTGTTGAATTGCAAATTTTGGGTCTGGGAAAAATGTTTCCCCAGCCACCACTTCATATGCAATAAACAATTTTTCCTCATATGTATTCTCCGTATAATCACCCTTTCATACTTTAATAATATAAATATTTATTTTTACAAATTAAACAATAAAGAAGATTGAATCATAGGACACATCATTAAATAAATTCAATAAAGTTACAGAAGCAACAACAAATTATAAAATGATATCCTCTTCGGAGCTTTATAATCACTTATACTATAAAAAAATTGAGAAATCAGAAAGTTCATCATCATGTGGTTTGATGGCAGGTCTCTTTCAATCCTTCTTTTTAGTCTCAGTATAATTTTTGCTCTTCACCTCATCCACCAGTTCTTTTTCTCCTTTCTAATGCAACTGTTAAAATCCCTCTAATTACATGACCTAACTATTTAGCTTTCCTTTTACTAATTTCCTTTATGAACCTTCTTTCACTTTATTTTACTCATTTCTCAATTTATCCACCCATCTTACTTTTTCCAACTTTCTTCACACCCACATTTCAAAAGTCTCTATTTTATTTCTTTACCACTTTCTTAATGTCCATGCTTCACATTCATACATGAAAACACTCCATGTGTAACATTTAGCTAGCCTCTTTCTCAGTTCCAGATCCAGGCTTAACTGCACAACAAGCTTTTCTCTGGCTGAAAGCCTGCCATTACTATCCTTCCTTTCATGTCAGAAACATATCTGTTATCATAGTTCCTAGGTAGCTATAGCTTTTGACTTTTTCTATTATGCCTACATTTATTCTCTTACTCATATAATCTTCACAGTTTACTGTCATAACCTTAGTTTTTTCCAATTTTACCTTCATCCCATATTCCTTCTTCCAGAACCTTTGAAGTGCTTGCATGTCATCTGCTAAAATGACCATATCATCTGCAAATCTTCTTACCCTCCATTACCAACTGTATTCCATCCAATTTGTATATCTCAGCATATACATGAACAAGGTTGGCAACAGCCAGCATCACTGCCTTATTTCACTACCAAGATCCACCCTATTTTTCATACTTCTTCAGAAAATTAGAAACACAAATTTTCTAAGTAGAAATATAATTTTTTCTTTCTTTATTCTCTTTGGTAAGTGATTGAACAGTCTAATTATTTGAGTCCTTTTGGGTCACTACTACTTATTATATGCAGATCAAAACTATTTCTTGTTTGATAATAATGGATAGGATTTCACTTCTTTGTGAAATTATTAACATGTTTTTGTTAAATGAAATACTATAGTAAATGAATATAATTGGCACAGTTAATATGTCTAGACTTCTTGAAAGAGGACAGAAAAATGCTGATTATCAATTAATCTATTTTTTATTATAAAAGTTTCATTAATATGAGGAGAAGTATTTAATTCTTAAATACAATGCCGTATGTGACTAGAGAAGAAGAGAGTGCAGCTTAAATTCTTGATTTAAGTATGTTTTAACTCTGAGATGAGATGAAAGATTGTATTAAAATTTTGAACAGACTTATGTCATATCTCATTTAGCTTTGAGTAATATTAATACCAAGTAATATACTAGCTTTCAGACTTTCTTTATAATGTAATCTCTGACTCAATGTTCTTTAATTAAATTCTCTTATTGTTGTTCTTTCCAAGTATTATTATATGTATGCTTCCATCAAGAGATCCAAGTTTTGCTTCCACACAACAAGTTGGGTTACCTTAATACATTGCCATTTCTTATTCTTGTGACAGTTGTTAGTGTATAACTACCAATCAAATCAACCCTTCACTCATCCACATTCATTCATTCAGTTAACTACATTTGTGTTTGATTTATTTACTATTATTATTGTGGTCATATGTTTAGAATATCTCTGATATTTTTATGTAATTTTCAGGGCTGGTTTTCCCAAGCAGCAAGCTGCTCAAACTATCCTAAAAGCTATTAGTAATTACTTTGTTAATGTTATGACTTCATCGCTGAAGCAGATATATTTTGTCTTGAAGGACATGGAAAGCATTGGAATATATACTGCCGAATTAGCTAAACTGGATTCATAGGAGGCATGCAGTCTTTGTGAACAGGTAACTTTGCCATTACTGTTGAACTCTGGAACAGCTAAAAATTTCTTGAAAAATTAATGCTGAAAATTTCCCATTCGATACTTGTTAAAAGTATAATATATCTTGATATGTTAAAGCTGATTCATGTAAGAAGGGCTCCAAAGTTAATCCCAACATAAATTAAGTCATTAAGCTAAACCATCGCCTACTGTTTTTCTCTTCAGCATATCAACATGCCAATTATTTGTGATAGTTGCGATGAATATAAATCAGTAAAAACTGAGTTACAGTGAATTTCTTTTAAAGTCTATAAATAAAACAGAATAAGGCAGGTATTATGCTGGTAAGTAGCAAAATGGGAATTCCATCTCTCCAATCCATAAGAATCTTTTACCCTTTCTTGCATGTGAATCCTGACAGAAGTGGCTCAGGAAATAAATAATAACACTCTTCCCTCATTATAGAAATTGAGTGAACATGAAAAATCTCATAAAAATTATTTCCATCACTGCTGGAAAATTTAACTTTTATTACCCCCTGTAGATGATACTACTTATAAGTACCCCTTGTTCACTGATAGAAATGTTACAATATTTCAAGGAATAGGATTCCATTTGCAGTCTGAAAAAAAAACAAAGGAATAAGTAGAAGTAAAAAATTATTTGCGATTTGAATTCAAATGCAGACATTCCAATTTGTAAAGTGCACTTATAATATACTTAGAATTATAATATATATAATTGAATGAACCTCCACTAGTATAAATTTTAATCATGTCTGACTGGAAAAATAATACTTGAATCTGAATATATTTTAACTTCAAGCTTAAAGCAAATCGTGCCTGAATTAGTTCCAAGAAAATCTCCATGTGGCAGCACCAAAATAAGCCAAATTTATTTTCTTTCTTATTCGTGTTAAATGTTCCTTTCAATTTTCAATCAAAAAGTGGATTTTAACTGTAAATAGCCGTAGAAATTTGAGCATTCCTGAGAAAAATTTATTCTTTTGAAAATTCCATTTTTATTAAAAACTATTGTCATATAAAAACTTTTTCCAAAAAATAGCAGTAGTCAAAATGTAGAACAATTTTTTTTAAACACATTGAAATTCTTATATTTATAAATTGATACCTAATAAAAGTAATAGAAAACAACTCTATGCTACAACGCTGCCTGTGGAAGTGCATTTGACGGGAGCTCACGCTAAACTCCTACGAATCCCAAAAGGATAATATGAACTTCTATGTGGAAACAAATCAGAGTCGTCTGCTTTCTGATCATCCCTTTTCGACCACCTAACCTAGTCTTTGAAGAATTTTGAGTCATATATATATTGCATGTACATAAATAATATAGCAACCTCAGCAGTATGATATAAAGTACATTAATTAGCAAAATTAAATAATTTGTCCAGCATTTTTATTTATGTTATGAGTTGTAGCAAACAGCTTCTTCCAAAGTGGTAATTATAGTGCAAGTAATGGAATGTTTAAAGCATCATCTGCAGATTTTAATATTCATATAACATAGTCCCTATTTTGACTTTTCCTCAATTATTTATTTCTTTCATAATTAGTTGCAATTTTGTAAGTGAACCAGGTGGCAATGGTTGAGTCATCTGAGATATATCTTTTCCCTCGTTAACCAAAATTCATAATATTTACTCCAAAATGTTAAAATATAAGGTGAAATAGAGAGATGCAAAGAAATAATAGACCAGAGAGAGAAAGAGCCTACTAATTTAATTTCTAAATGAGGAATTAACTAAAGAATATAATATTCATCAAGTGATTCCTGTATCACCATCATCAGGAACTCTTGAGACAAAAATTACCATATTTTCAAAGATGCCCACCTATTATTCAAGATGAAAATGCTGTTCTAGTGCAAAACCTCTTAGAATAATAATAAACTCTTGATAATAATATTAATAAATGGGTACATTTTCCAAAACCTCACAGAGCAGTCACACTGTTTTTAGTCAAGCTGAATTGGTAATGCATTCACTTGCAATGGAGGTTTAGTCTTCTTTTTTCTCTTCATTCCTTATACATAGTATTCACCTTTTTTCAAAAACTTCAATTTTGATTTGACTTCTTCCGCCCACATTCTCTCCTGATATGGATTTGCTGATTATGATTAATAGTCTTTTTTATTTATATTCAGGAAAATTGAATGAAAAAGGTATTTTGGAGAATGTTCAAGAAATTTGATTTCCTTTTTTTTTATTTTTAAACAATTGAAAATATATGTAATGAAATATGTATCACAAAAAGTGATATGATTATTTCATTGATCATGTTGCCCTTTTGTTTCTGATAAACTAGATTCATATTCATTGGTAAAGTTAATTTCATCTAATCTTAAAATTGAGTAAACTAAACAAATTTATGGGAAATGATTATGGTGGATTGCAAGTGATATAATTCTGGTGGTTTGGATTAAATTGTTATTGTACACTTTCATCATACTCTTTTATTCAATATTTGTAATGTTATAATATATATCTTAGTATTCTATATTTATCAATGCTTATCTTTCTATGGTGAGTCTCCAACTTGGTTTTCTTGAGTTATAAAGCTTTTCTTGTCATTCAAAGTTTTCTTCTAAATTAAATTCCTATTTAATAATATATTTTTGTCATTTACTGTAACTTACCTCTGTTTATGCAATTTTGGTCAATTAGTCATCTTTATACTGTCACATTTTTTACATTGGTAAGGAAAAGAGGGAGTATTTTTCCTGAGATGTCTATTAGATTGCTCTTTGAGTTGGAATATTTAAGGAAATTTAAAACACATGACATTACCCTAATTTCCCAATTTACTGTATTACATAATTTTATGCATTTATAATGCTTCATTAAAGTCCTGATTGCTTATTTTCTCACTTTCTTGATGGTATTGTCAATCCTTTTTCATTGCTGGGTTCATTTTTATTCACATTAAGAAGAAATAAAAACTCTGATTTACATGATCTTGTTGTAGCCATTTTTATTAGTGACTTGTCCATTTTCTCTGCTAGTGCTTACATCATCATTTTCTTCTGATATATGTTTCTGTATTATTTTCATAGTTTTACATTACTCGATTGGGAAAAATGTAGAATTTCTATATTCCTCTGACCATTCTGTTTTGCATAACTCAGAGTCTGATTACTACATTTTATCATTGGTAAAAGTATGTATTTCAAATTGGTTGTAGTATTTCCAGTCATCTCAGTCATCAGAGATTTAACTGGATAACTGTTTCATTTGGTACCCTTGAATTTTTATCTTCAATGTAAATTAACTTCACTAATAAACAATTTATTAAAATTAAGTATTATTCTTTCAGCCTTATTTTCATTAGGAAATAGATTTTTCTAATAAGGAAAATAAGGCTGAAATATATAAATAAATTATTATAAATAAATAACTCAACATATTAAAAATAAGTGAACTATTAATAGGATTTAAATATGAAAAGCTGCAAGATGAGAGCAAAATTCAACCTATCGAGATATGAATATTCTTGGATACAACTTGGTAATCCCCTATTTTTACAATCTCTGTAATAATCTGATTTATTATAATTGGCAGAACTACTTTGATTACTTCAATTCAAGCAGTTTCTATCAGTAAATCCTACATTTTCATCTCTGTTTCTCCTTATGTCTTCTGGTTCACTATGCAGTTGGCTGATTTCTTAAAAATAACTTTCTCTCTTTTCAGACGATGGCCAGAGATGTAGCTGGTTTTCATTTTAAGCTGGCCAAAACAGAAATACTTTGAACTATGAACATTTTGTTCAGTTGACAAATACACTGAGAAAATGGTGCTTAGTGTCATATGGTTTCCACACTATTCTTTGTCTTTCATAAATTATCCAGGTAATGTGTGTAAGAGATGTTTTAGGAAGGGTATTTTAACCAATTTTTACGAGAACCAATAAGTTTTTGTGAGTATTTAATATGATTCATATCTTTAGCCTAAGATTTTAACAAATCTTCACTTTCTCTCGATGAAATTCAAGGATACTGAATATGTTGCACAACCTAACAGTGATCAAGCTTTTGAATTTTGTAAGTAAATCAGGAAAGATTTTATAAGCATAAATTGGGTATTTTGCATCAAGAGAAAGCCAAAGTTATTATAGATCTATTCTAGTCACTAAATACTGGAGTATTTTAATTTCAGAGTACAAGTAAATGCAATGCAAGCAGAAAAGATTTGAAATGTTGAAAGAGAGAAAGAGGAGGAAAATTGTGATGAGGATCTCACTCAGAAAGCGGTTGAGCTGGATTCTCCTTTGATTCTTATGGAGGATCCATAAAAGTGGCACATCCTGGGGTGGCATTTTCATTGTGAATTTACATACAAGAATCCAGTGCCAATACATGGATGGCCTTTTGGTGCTGAATGTTTGAATTGCATCTAATAGATTCAACCAAAGGCTCAAAATATTCCTTTTGCATATTGCATTACAAAATATTAGCTGAAAAGAAACAATGTCGAATTCGACTACAGGACAAACAATTTTAGATAATGTAGAACTTCTAAATTTTTACATTAAAATATTAATTACTAGAACTGTATCTTACAGTGAATTAGTGTTCAATGTTTCAAATTTCATAGATGAAAATAGCTTAGTAGACAAATTTTTGAATAATTTATTCCGCTCATTATTCTGTCAACTCTTTCTGTGACCATTGCCAGTCAAGAGATATTTTTTGAAGTAAAAATCCAACACTCTTAACTTTCTACAATTCGACAGAAAAGATTGACTGAATATTTCCCATTGAACATGTGTCCAATTAAAATTTTGAAGATATTTATAATAATTTTCCTTAAGTAAAACTTCATAAGGAAAATTTAATTAAATATTCTTTCTTTTCTCATTAAAGAATTTTTATTGTTAAAACATTGTTTTATGAATGTTACCTTGTTTTTCAATTTTTGTGTTGAAAGTGTTGCATAAATAGCACTTGCCTCTGCCAGGTTGTGCCCGTCTCTCTTTGAAGATCCTACCTTAAAATGTGAGTGAAATTCCAAGAAGCAAGAAATAGAAAATTAATAAAGATGTGTAGAAGTGATTTCATCTTTGGTGGATCCTCTATTAAACAGCTGAACAATCAAAAGAGGGAACAGTTCAGCTCATGTGAGCAACTTCCTGGCACATCTGATTCCGTGATGATCTCCATCAGAAATTTCACTCCTTCTCTAGCATAAAGCATATGCATTACTCATTGACATTTTGAATTGTTTAAAATGTAGGCTGTGTTTATCTCTGCATAGTTTAAAAAATGCTAGTCTTATATGCTGTAGTTGTTATGATGGTTGATGTTGCATAGAAGTATTTCTGTTCTCTTTGTGTTGAACTTTAGCATATTATGTCTGCCATACAAACACATTAGCATAGGGCTGACCAGATTAATGTAAGTGGAACAGTCTGTTTGGAGGATTTTCATTTTGTAAGCATACATCTCTCCATTTCTAACTAATTAGTGAAGCTAGTTTCCTGCCATGAAAATTCTCAATTGACTACCTATTTCCTGTGTTGAGGTAACATATCAATATGTACCATATATGCTTGTGTGTAGATCAATTGCCAAAATGATATCTAAAATTCCAGTCATTACACATCCTATTTAAGCCAACCTTGACTTTTGTGTAATTAGCAAATATTGTAAAGCAAATGCCAATGGATAATTTCAATTATAATTGCTAATATTCAAGGATTGAAGTAAATACACTTTAATATTTGTAACTCGCAGGTGTTGGTTGCATAAGTCAATATATACAATAGTTTGATAATATTTTTCCAATCTACAAATAGTAAAGAGTATGCCAGAATCTTTGTTACCCCTTTGGCTAAATGGTAAATTTTATCCCAACTACATGTTGGACTTTGAATTACTTCTGTGTAAAAGTTGAAATTATGATTGTATTTTCTTACATCAATGCTAGGGTCTATAGATTTTTCCATTGGCAATTTGTATTATAAGGTCTACAATTATGCAAGCATACATAGTACTTAAAATGCTGGAGAAAGATATTTGAGAGCTCAGTTTACTTAGGCCAGAAATGCAGTATTAGATTTACACTTTGCAATAGTAACACAGTTTTTGGTATTTATTTTTCATGTTAATTTGTGATTTCCTTCTTTGATTTCAACTTCAGGCAATAGATGAATTCTCACAAGGTCATTTATTCTGCTTAAATTTTCATTCAAAGTAGATAAAATTGAAGAAGGGAGTTTTGCAACCACTACCAAAATGAGATGAGTGACAATTATTATTTGGCATTACATTCAAACATTGTGAGGCTATAGGTGATCCAAAGTGTTGAAGGTAAAACCTGCAAAGGTTCATGTGATACTTAATCATTCCATCATTTATGAAGCAAGAAACAAGTAGTTGGACATCTGGTCACCTTACAGTGTATGACTCTCATTTTGGCACATTATTGTTTCTATGAGAGAAAATATTGTGCTGCCATTTCTAAGCCGTATATATAGAATACCTAACACATGAAACTCTTTGAAGATGTATTTTCTTTAATGGTAATATCAATGTTCTTAGAAGATGTTTGTTTAGTATGATGGCCTTGTATCCAGCCATTTAACTATTTTTACATAACTTTGGAAATATGGTACAAAACTGTAGGCATGATATTTTGAACTAATCAAATTAGATGATAGGAGAAAAATTAGTTCCAAAAATGCTTATAACGTTGGTAAGGATATTTTGGTCTTAGCCACACCATGAAAGGAGACTTAAATAAATCTAAGAGTCCACTAAAATGACATAAGAAATGATCTGGCATCTGATTTGAACCTTCAGGTTAAAACAATGTAAGCAAATGAGTTGGTTATAAGTGATGCTAGGTGACAGTCATACAACACTTCAGACCAATGCTGCCATGTGTTCAAGACCACTTAGTTCATAAATTCAGTTGCATTTTATAAATTTGATTTTGCAAGTATTTTCTCACTAGAAAAAATTAACATATTATATTTGGGATTCTCAAAGAAATGAAAGATGATCCTTTCTATATATTTAATTTTTTGAAATCATGAAGGCAGAACATTATTGTACATCGGCTTACAAAGAAAGATGCACCATTAAAGTCTCTTACTGAGATCACTATTATTGCATGTAATCAAATTGGCTGCATTTGATATGCAACCTCATTATCATATTACTGATAGCATTGCTGCAATATTGGTGTGCTTTGAGTCACACAAAAATGTCATATTTGTCATGTTACTATCAGACCATATGTCAATTTGGTGGACACTAAGGCAATGGGATTAAGAATAGAATTCACTTTCACAAATCTCTTTAAAGTCTCTGTTCTCAGGTTCACTAATCTTGCATCAACTGCAAGGAGCTTAAAATTAAATGACCCAATAACATGTACCAGCATTTTTGGAAATAATGCATTGAACTGTTGGTTTTAGAAATGTTGAGGTTGATGTGAAAAAGAGTAATATATAACTGAAAACTTGTGTGAATGAAGTGGGACCATAACAATCAAGAAGGTATATGTAGTAAAAAGGTTAAGAAAGATGTTCATTATCAAAGATTGGTAGATTCTTGTATTTCAAGTTCAATATAAAATAAAACATTTTATGTGAATGTGTTTATACAAGTACAGAAAGAACGCCCTATCATTTAACCAATCTAAGTCTTAAATAAGATAATCGTGGTTTTCATCTACTTCCCACATAATGTATCAAAAGAAAAAATAATTTGCAAATGAATGGTTGAGCTATTTGTATGTCGTTTTCCACACTAATCACTCAATAATGAAAACATCACACATTTTGACTGAAATACAGTGATTAACATCAACAAGGAAAGTCTTAATTTATTCTATTAAGGAGCCATTCAAATGTTACTCACTTTTACATAGATATTACGGCCAAGTTTAAGTAATTTAACACAATCGCAAATACAGTGAAAATCCATAAGCTAATGTTAGTTGATTTCCCAAGAAAACTTTTTGATAAGAATTCTTTTCGACGAAGAAAATCTTCAAGAACATGGGCAGCATCCTATTTCATTTGAACTCCGTTGGAATGGAAAAGAAATTTTATATTTCTTGCGCTAATCTAAGCGTGGCCTCATTTAAAATTGTTCAAAAACCGCTCAAGAAATAAAGACCTTTCCCACACACCATAGAGATGGTTGCTATTTATGTTATACTGTAATAATTTTTTACCACTATTTGAAAGAAAATTTCTATCAATTCCTTTTAAAGACTCCAGTGCATTCAGTATCCGCATGTAGTATCAATGTAATCGAGATACTTTTTACCAATTCCTAATAATGCCGCACTAGAAGATAAACCTAAGACAGTGCACAGGGAAGCACGTTCGGGTATTAGACTACGTATTACAGCCCAAAGGAGGACGGAGCCGAAACTAAACACAACCGCGCCATAGGCACTGAAAAAGAAGAATAAAATCAACGTAATTCATAATAGATTGAGGATGCTCTGAAAAATTATTGATTACCTAAATAAAACACGGTCCTTTGGTGATGCTCGAAGAAGATGAGGTCGACTGTAAATGTGGAGACCGGCGCCAACAACAGAATTAACTAGTAGTAAACTTGTAATATCCCGATTTGGTATAAATCTGAAAGTGGTAATCGAATCGCATGAAAAATGATTTATTATAATGTAATCCATATTAAAAAGACTAAACTTACAAACCTGGAAACAAGGCTCGGGTTCACAACATTTATTGAGAGTCCAGCATAACTTGTAGCGCTTTGTAGAGGAATATAGAAATATAAAATATTACTTGTTGTTAAAGGTTTAAGTCCCAGCTTATCACATATGGACATAGGACACTTTTTTGGGCTCCCCATAACTAAAATATAACGAGACGATATGTAATGGCAATCGGTAGAAATCTAATCTCTTTGATCTTCAGAAACTTCACGGTCTAGCTCTTCACTCCGCTCAGCTCGCTGATGTCTGATCAGATATATCGGATATATCGCTATGTATTGAAGATCGATCAACATATATATATATCGAAATTAGCGATTGTACTACAGCGAGATACGTCGCGATTGTTCGAGGCGGTGAATGGTGGTTATACTCGGGACTCGTCTTTGCATCAGTACCAGTTAAAGACTTCTGATATTCGCTGTTTAGTCTTTAACACTAGAATCATGCCGCGTATTATGATAAAAGGTGGTGTGTGGAGGAACACCGAGGTAATTTCTATTACTTTAAGTTGAGAGCTTCATTTTTCTCGTGTTTACAAACGGTGTTTATTCATCGGGAAATATAAATTACTTTTCAGGATGAAATTTTGAAGGCGGCTGTTATGAAATATGGAAAAAATCAGTGGTCACGAATCGCTTCCTTACTTCATAGAAAGTCTGCAAAGCAATGTAAAGCTCGTTGGTATGAATGGTTAGATCCAAGTATCAAGAAAACAGAATGGAGTCGAGAAGAAGACGAAAAACTTTTGCACCTAGCAAAGTTGATGCCTACCCAATGGCGCACAATTTCGCCTATTATCGGAAGAACAGCAGCACAGTGTTTAGAAAGATATGAGTACCTCCTGTAAGTTGTGAATTCAATTGATGTTTGAAATTCGCAATTAATGAATGATCTAAAAAATAAAATTTGTATAGGGATCAAGCTCAAAAGAAAGAAGAAGGAGAAGACGCTGCGGACGATCCTCGTAAATTAAAGCCTGGAGAAATTGATCCTAATCCTGAAACAAAGCCTGCTCGGCCTGATCCTAAGGACATGGATGAGGATGGTAAATAGTGAAATAAAATCTAATTGTCTACAGGACACTAAATGTTAACATTTATATTATTATTATTATTATTGCCTTTATCGGAAAGAGGTTTCCCCAATTATATCCGTTTTAATATTTCAACGTGCGCTAACACTCGTATGACGATCATCTACACCCATGTTCTAGTCCGGGAAAATGCGGTTATCCGGGACTCGAACCCGCGGCCTCTGTGTTAAAGTTAACGCGCTAACCGTTCTGGCCATATATGCTCACATTAAATGAATCAACACTGTAAATAATTCGATTTTAACCACAAGTTAGAATATGACTTTATCAAAGAAGTACCATTATTGATGGGCTCCCTGTGGTAGCGCGTTCGCCTAAGATGTAAGCGGTTTTGAGTTCGATTCCCGGTTAGGGCCCATATGTGTTCAATGACCTTAGTTGTCGAAGCACTTTTAACAATACTACTACTAGAAAAATTATTGATATTTGTGCATATTTTGTTCTTTTTAAGAGCTGGAAATGCTTTCGGAAGCAAGGGCACGTCTAGCTAACACTCAGGGAAAGAAAGCAAAACGGAAGGCCAGAGAAAAACAGCTGGAAGAAGCAAGGAGACTGGCAGCCTTGCAGGTAACTCAATAATACAGATTTTATGATTTCATTTGCATCGTTGTTTGATATTTGATAGAAGATATTTGTGCTTTGACGTGAGTTAATACTGTTGCTGCAAAATATTGGCGTGAAATAAAGAAAAATTCATTCAACAATCAGTTAAAGATTGTATTGAAAGGCAACGAATCTTGAACATTTTGTGAATGAAATATAACCTAACTTGAAATTATTAGGTAAGTTTGAAAATAAGAGCTGCTACAATTTGAAATTAGCTTACATTTAGGTCAGACAAGTATCTGTTGAGAATATTGTGATTGAGTGGTCGCACTCTAAGGATGCACGGAAGTTAGGAAAAGTGGGGAGGAGTAGGGGATGGGAAGCTAGCCAAGAGTTTTTGCTGGCAGAAACAGGAAAACAGGTGAATTCCTTGAGCACGACCACTCTATCAAGAACGATTGTTTCAATTGTTTTGATATTTTTTGTCACAAATGAGCCTCGGAGTACAGGTATCAAATTCCTGAGAACTTCTCTCTGAAGATGTTAAACTATATATTTAAAAAAATGAGCTTGCTGCTTGAATGTCATGTGCTCTTAATCTCTCTCTGGGAGCATCTCTTGTGTGCACTTCTTGGATTGTTCTTCTCTTACTTGAAATTTGAGAATAAATACTCCTGGTGGAGAAATCACCCTTAGTAAAAGCTTAGTAGTTCTTTAAAATTTCTGTTTTCAGACCTTTCACATCATACTGGGCCTTATAAAGCTAATCAGGATATCTTTAGTTCCATGACAGCCAAGTGAGCAAATAACTACTCAAACACTAAAACATACCTTAAAAACCCTCCTTCACATTTTGTATCAACGTCCAACCCGAGTGAGCCTCTTCCACCTAACCTTGTTTGATGGTAATTACCATGTAAGATCATCATACAAGGTAGAGAGGCCCACTCGGGCCTAACCTCGCCTAATAAAGGGCACCTAATATGCCTGTTTGCTCACTGGTCATCTCATAACTGTCCCATCCTGTCCTAGGCTACCTTTACTCCTTTGAATTGACTGCAAGTTTCATGCAGGTGATTAGCCCAGCAATGATTACACCAGTGCCCCTTTTAGCCTAGGGTTTCACAGTTCCTACAAGGCCTTCTCAGCTACGGTAGCAGTCATGGTTTCCACTGTACATTGCCCTGGCAAGCTACTTTTCTAGTTACCACCTCCCACAACCTGGATTTAGGGGCCGGACTTTGGGAGACAAAACAGTGTGTTGAAATTATATTTAAGGATTATATAATTAAGTGAGGTAAATAGCAGGTATGAAGGCTATAATTCTCTTCTTCCCATCAGCAAGAAAAGCAAAATGTGTGCAGCTGAAGAAGAGGAAATTGAGAGCAATATATCACAGTTATCAGTCTTCAGTATCAGTCACAGTATCACAGTCTTTTTCACTTGGTGAAATGCTTTACAGAAAAGAAGAGAGCTTCGAGCAGCTGGTATAGAGCTACCACCTCGGAAGAAGAAAAAGCGTGGCGTTGACTATAATGCTGAGATTCCCTTTGAAAAGCGACCGGCCCCTGGTTTTCATGACACCAGTAATGAAGAGTATGATCCTATGGGACCGGATTTTGCTCGTCTCAGACAACAGCACTTGGATGGAGAATTGCATTCTGAAAGAGAGGAGGTAAGGATGTGCACAATCGTATGTTTGATCAAAGATTTGGATGTGTTTATTATTTTGAAATGTTATAAATTGCAGAGAGAAAGGCGTAAGGACAAGCAGAAGTTGAAGCAGAGGAAAGAGAATGACATTCCAGTGGCCATGCTGCAGAATCAAGAGCCTGCGAGGAAGAGGAGCAAACTCGTTTTACCAGAACCACAAATATCAGATCAGGTCTTGTTTCCTTACATCCTATTTCCTGACTTAAATACCAGATAGATGCACATTTGATATATCTCATTTAACATTTCCTTTTTTAGGAGTTACATTTTCGTACTCATTGCTCTTTGTCTCCTTAATGAACGCTATTTATTTAGCTGATTTACTTGTTCTCCATTTCTTCATAGTACTTACCCATTCCCAATAAATTGTTCATATTCCCTGTATTTTTTACTTCTTTGTTGACGTCAAGTAGAAAAATACATTTTCAAAATTCTTTGACCTTTGAAAATCACAAGAAATATTTAACTGCATTTAACCACACCAAAACTCATGCAAAACTAAGCCTTACCTGTGAAAACCATGTTAAAAAACAACTACATGACTCTGAAATTAATGATAAGCTTACCTTATAAAAAGGCATCCCATTCAAATATCATTAACTCTTTCCCAACCTTTTGTACTCCATGGTGCATTTTATGTATTACTTCACATCATTAGTTATTTTGATGAATCTGTGAATGATGGTGAAATACTTATTGTGGAATATCTTTCCTAATTCTTAAGTGTTTGTCTTTCTGTTCACTTGCTTGTCTTCCATCTCTCATTTTCTATTTCATCTAATCTGATTTCCATCCCACAGAATCTTATTTGCTAGTTCCAGACCAAGTTCAAATTGAAGGAAAGTGAAAATCATTCGTGAAGTGAGCTTTTCAAGCATTATCATTATTAAGCTGCTATGAATGACTATAGTTAAGTGCTAAAATAATTGAAAACTCAATCTTTTCATTCTTGGATATATCCTGGAGGAAAATCCTCAGTCAAAAATTCTTTCACTCAGTCTTCGACGGCCACCTCTTATGTCCACAGATATTCTCCTCTTTATGCATACCCTCACTGCTGACCTTCTTCATCTACCATCTATGGAACATTTTCTATTCTGCTTAATTCTCACGTCAAACAATTTTCTTCATAAAAACCTTCAATTGACCTTTTTTGTCTGAGTCTATGTTCACTTCTATCATTTATTACATCCATAGTTGGGTCTGTAAATTCTCCCCTTCTTTGTCTTGTTATTTTAAATGTATTTGTTTTCTTTTATGTTGTAGTTTATTTGTCCTCCTGTTTGTTGTGGTGTGAAGTGTAAGTTGCCATTCATGGCTGTTGTTTGATTAGATTATAAATTATGTAGATGAGCAATATATAGTAAGAATCTTTTGGTTGAATTAGGAATTGGAGCAAG
Source organism: Pachydiplax longipennis (assembly GCA_036926295.1). Classification (NCBI taxonomy): domain Eukaryota; kingdom Metazoa; phylum Arthropoda; class Insecta; order Odonata; family Libellulidae; genus Pachydiplax; species Pachydiplax longipennis. Next base: position 389,177 of record JAVFKF010000066.1, read on the forward strand.
TGGTGAAATTGGGAAGAGCAAGTGAAGCAGCAAGGGAGGCTGCATCAGAGGCTGGTGGTGGTGCTGCATCTGATGTTCTTCTTGCAGATTATGCTTCCCTAACTGGATCTGGAGGATCACTACGCACTCCCAGAACGCCTGCTCCAACTACTGACAAGGTTCTTCAGGTAAAGACACTCATAGTATGACTATCATTTGAATTATCGATCTTGAAGGAAAGCACAAACAATAAGCAAATTCATAAATTGATATGTAAACAAGTAGACCAGAAGCAGAGTTAGGGCTTATATCTACAGTCAACTTGCATCTTGAAAAGTAAATTGTAATAGAAACAAAAGATATTAAAGTATACTTTTGTAAAACAGAATATAGAGAAATAGATAAAGATACAGATTAAATGCAAGTATAGTTTCAAGCTATATCTAAATACAGTTATATAACATATGTGAGAGATAGGTTGTGGGAAAAAAACTACTCAACTAAAGGTCTATTGAAAAGTGGATGATTTGGGGAAATTGCCACACAAGAAGGGGGGTCAATAAAACCAGCAAAAGTAATAAAAAATACAAATGGTCATAAAAATTCAACATATGGTGTGATGGTGCATTGGCATATACGATCCTTGTCAAATAAAAAGCAGGAGGTGCATTTTAACCAGTTTTCACTGCATTTTGTTGTGACAGAAAGCAGTTCATTCAGTTCTGAATAAATAGTTGGCATGATTTAATACTCCAGTCATTGCATTGCCTCATTGTGTGATACCTCAAATAGATGATGGGAGGACTAAAATGTTGGTTTTAATTTTAGGAGGCCCAGAACATCATGGCTTTGACCCATGTAGATACTCCTTTGAAAGGTGGTTTGAATACTACTCTGCATGACATGGATTTTGGAGGCGTGACTCCACAACGAGATGCTCTCACCACCCCCAATACCATTCTGGCCACACCTTTTAGAAACACTGAAGGTAAAACATCTCATTTATGTATTAACATCCAAAACAAATTGCTTTTTAAGAGGCAAAAGATGCAGTTACCCTGTTATTCAATATTTATTCAATAAATTGACATCAAAATACAGCAAGAGGCCAATTTCAGCTGCCAATAAACAGAAGTGAATGGATAAGATCCTCAATTATGTAATATATAAAATGGAATAATGAGAATTACAGGACAAATTACATGGATTGACAATTGAGACCAGACATATTACATGAATGAATCTGTTACAACCATTCAAAGACAGTTTTAAAAGGGAGGTAAAATGGATCAAAATCTTTATTATAAGAGTTGAAAAATTAAGGTATTCTGAAAGTCTGGATGCTTTTCAGGTAACTCATTGTGAGTGAAAACCACATTATAAGTGGGATAGCATTTTTAATGGGATAATACATTTTTTGATTTCTTTTAAATAATTTTTCAATTCTTTTAAATTAGAAAACAAAAACTTACTGGTTCTTTTATTTCTAAATAAGTATTTTAAACCTGAAATACAAACTATACTTACTTCAGCTATACATGCTTGGGTATCTGAGAGGCCCACAAACTATTACCCTCTCCTTGGATACCCAATCATGTATAGTGGAAGTAAGTAAAGTTTATATTTTAGTTTATTGTGTATATAACCACAATAAACTAAAATACAAACTTTACTTACTATATCTATTATATATAGCTAACTCTCCGGATATACCTATATATATATAGATATATATATATATATATATACGAGTAAAAGTTGCTTGCATACTGCAAGCTATCTGTTGAATACAGTATCATACCAAGTACTGCCTCAGTTCAAATTTAAAACTTCGCGCCAAAGACCGCCTGGCGACGAACTAAGAACCCGATCGTGAGAGAAGACAGCAAAATAATATTAGATAAGTGCCATCCTTACTTGTTCCAAAGTTTCGATTCAATATCTTATCGGGAAGGTCCCACGCCTCTGTCACCATTCCGGGTTTTATCTTTCAAGCTTATCGGGAAGCCATTTAAAAAGATTTCCGCAATGCATTTCTTATGGAAGAATTTTGCATCCACCTGGCGTCGAACTCACTGTCATTTGGCTACATTTTTTCCATGAGTAGCATAGAAGACTACCTCAACTTCAACCTCCGAAATTTTGGTTACTCTATCTTAACGATAAGTGCCTCAAAATAATTTTCAAAAATCCGTGCAATGCATTCTTATGGGAAAATTGCGATTTTTGGGAATTTCTGGCATCGAACCCATGATAGCTAGCGTCGATGTCTGCATTATTCTGGCATCTAGAGTGTAGGGCCAGTACGTCGAAAAAATCTGACGTCGATGGCGCTCGTGGAACATGGTCAGAATTCGTATCCCCTATAAATATATATATATATATAGGTATATCCGGAGAGTTAGCTATATATAATAGATATATATAGGGGATACGAATTCTGGCCATGTTCCACAAGCGTCATCGACGTCAGATTTTTTCGACGTACTGGCCACACCCTGTAGATGCCAGAATAATGCAGACATCGACGCTAGGTGTCATGGGTTCGATACTAGAATGTCCCAAAAACCGCAATTTTCCCATAAGAATGCATTGCGCGGATTTTTGAAAATTTTTTTGAGGCACTTATCGGTAAGATAGTGGAACCAAAATCTCGGAGGTTGAAGTTGAGGTAGTCTTCTATATTACGAATGGAAGAAATGTTACAAAAGGACCGTGAGTTCGACGTCAGGTGGATGCAAAATTCTTCCATAAGAAATGCATTGCTAAAATCTTTGACGATTTTTTTAAATGCCTTCCTGATAAGCTGGAAAGATTAAACCCGGAATGGTGACAGAGGCATGGGACCTTCCCGATAAGATATTGAATCGAAACTTTGGAACAAGTAAGGATGGCACTTATCTAATATTATTTTGCTATCTTCTCTCACGGAAGGGTCCTGAGTTCGACGCTGGGCAGTCTTTTGCGCGAATTTTTGCAATCTGTTTTGAGGCCGTTCTCGATGAGATAGAGCAATCAAAATCACGTTGTTTGCAGATGAGATGGTCTTCCATAGTACTTTAGGAAGAAATGTTACCAATGGCCGTATGTTCGACGCCAGGTGGGTCCGAAATGATTCCGTAAGAAATGCATTGGTGAAATTTTGGACGATTTTTTTAAATGCCTTCCCAATAAGCTTCAAAGATAAAACCCGGAATGGTGACAGAGGCGTTTGAGAAGATTCTTTCATGACATCCACTGCTTCTCTAGTGGTCCTTGGTTCGATGCTAGAGCGTCATTCTGATTCTACCATGCATTTCAAGGGGGAAGAACGGAATCTCATTTTAAGACCTTCCCGATAAGATACTGAATTGAAACTTTGAAACATGTGAGAGTGGCACTTATCTAACATTTCCATGTCATTTTCTCTCACAAACGGGTCCTGTGTTCGACGCCAGGCGGTCATTTACACTAATTTTTAAATACTTGTTTTGAGGCCTTTCTCTATGGAGGAGACTATTCAAAATCACAGCGTTTGCGTTTGAAGTAGTTTTCTATAGAACCAGTGGAAGAAAGGTTACCTTTGACCGTGAGTTCGATGCCAGATGGATGTAAAATTCTCACGTAAGAAATTCATTGCGGCAATTTTTAAGAATTTTGCTGGATAAGCTTCGAAGATAAAAAAGTACAAGTAAAAGTTGCTTGCATACTGCAAGGTAATTGGTGAAAATTTACAATGAGCTCCCCTTACGGGTGTCGTTTATCTATTATATATAGTATATATATATATATATATATGTTGTTAAGGAAGTGGCAGAAGAAGTGGAAAACACACCACGAAGAGCAAAAGATAGAAAGCTAAGTGAAAGCACCTGACAAATGATGAAACAACGTAAGGAACTGAAGAATTCAGATACACAAAAGGATAACATCAAATATGTCAATCTTTGTAAGGCTATCAGAAGAGCGTATATGGAAGATGTGAGAAAATTCAATGAGAGAATTGTGCAAGAGGATATAGAAAACAGCAAAAGTATGAAGAACACCAGACGACACCTAGCAATTGGAAGATAACAGATTTTTAGCCATACAGAAGGAAAATGGTACAAGAACTTGCAACAGACAAGCAACACTAAGGATGGTAGCAGAATATTTTGGCAACCTATACAAGAAGGAAGAAAATGCTGAGGAGGAAAACCAAGAAGCAAACCAAAACCAACAGGATCCCCTCTCTATTCTCCCAGAAGAGGTAATTGCAGCAATAAAGCATACGAAGAACGGAAAAGCAGGAGGCATAGATGGAGTGTTAGCAGAATATTTAAAACTCAGCAGAACAGAAGTTGCTCACATTTTAGCGCAGTTATTCCTTCCTGTTGTTTACAAAACATTCATGAAGATAATAGTTGAATGGATAAAGATTACTCTATCATCTGCCCAGCCTAGAGAGCAAGCAGGATTCTGGAAGGGCTTCAGTACTATGGACCACATCCACACACTACTAGAAATAATCAGCAGGATGAATGAATATGAGATGCCACTAGGACTCTGCTTTGTGGACTATGATCAGGCCTTCAACTCAGTAAGTACCTCCCCTATACTAGAAACTCTGGAAAAACAAGGAGTGGATGCAGAGTACATCCGTCTCCTACGCAGCATTTACTACATGGCCTGAAAATTCCCGAGCCTAAGAAATAAAAAATCAATTTTATACCTGAAAACCTTTTTTATTCTTCAGTATAATCTCCATCTAGAGCTATGCACTTATTCCACCGATCCTCGAGCGTTTCGATGCCTTTCAAAAAAAATGATTTCTCAAGTCCTCCAAAATAGGCCTCTGTTTCGGACATGACTTCTTCATTTGACGTGAATTTCTTCCCCTGGAGAAATCTCTTCATATTTGGGAATACATAGTAGTCGCTGGGTGCCAGATCTGGTGAATACGGGGGATGTGAAACCAATTTGTACCGCAATTCACTCAATTTGACCGTCGCTTTCATTGACGAATGAGCTGGTGCGTTGTTGTGGTGATACGGCACTTTTTTCTTTATCATGTGTGGCCGTTTTTTCTTGATCTCGATGTCCAAACGGTCCAGTTGAGCAACGTAGTAATTGCCTGTGATTGTTTTTCCTTTTTCCAAGTATTCAATCGTAATGATTCCACTTGCGTCCCAAAAAACACTCGCCATAACCTTCCCAGCTGACTGTTGGGTCTTTGGACGCTTCGGATGACTGCTACCCGCTTCCAACCATTCTGCAGACTGCCGATTGGACTCAGGAGTGTAATAATGTATCCAAGATTCGTCCATCGTCACAAATCGGTGCAAAAAGTCCTTTTTGTTTTTTTGAAACAAGGCCACACCACGCTCGGAATCCTCCACACGTCTTTGCTTCTGGTCCGGAGTCAGGAAACGCTGCACCCATCGCGCGATAAGCTTCTTCATCGCCAAATGTTCATGCAGAATATTTCCAACACGTTCCATCAATATACCCACAGACTCTGCTATCTCACGCAACTTTGCTTTTCGATTGTTCAAAACGATCAGATGGACTTCTTTTATATTTTCTGAAGTGGTGGCCTCGGAGGGGCATCCAGGGCGTTCGGCGTCTTTGGTGCTGACACGACCACGTTTAAAGTCCGCGAACCACCGTTTCACTGTCGCTTCCGAAGGTGAGGATGATGGGTAACATTTATCTAACCTAGTTTTGGCTTGGACAGTGTTTTTTCCCATCAAGAAACAATGTTTAATCAAAACTCGAAACTCGTCTTTTTCCATTGTTCGCGAAATGCCTAAACTTTGTGAAAACAATCAGCTGCCATTCGGGAACTAATACATGAATCGTCATGAAATTAAAAACAGTGCCATCTTAAGGTTGGTTCTCAAGTGAAATGTGCAGAAAAAGTTACTAGTGGTGACATCTCTATGTTAGGCTTGGGAATTTTCAGGCCATGTAGTATAAAAATGCCACAACCTCAGTAATGCTACACGAAGTTACTGAAGAATTCAAGATTGAGAAGGGAGTTAGACAAGGAGAATGCCTTTCCCCACTTATTTTCACAGCTGTTCTGAAGGAAGGAAAAGATCTATTTTCAAGACTTCATGAACTGAACACAGCAGGACAGAAGATAGGACTCAAGATATACTTAACAAAAACAAAGGTAATGTAAAACTCTTTTGTAGCACAAGAAACAATCAAATTTGAAGGGACGCCTCTGGATGTCTGCTCAGAATACACATACCTAGGACAACTAGTAACCACAGGAGAGAACAACCGGATTAACAAAGTGAACAGAAGAATTGAACTCAGCCGGAGTGCCTTCGGAAAAAATGCAGATATTCTAAAGCCACAAATGCCAATGGTCTTGAAGAGGAAGGTCTTCAACCGATGCATTCTACCAGTGTTGACATATGGAAGTGAAACCTGGGTGTTAAAAGCAGCAATAACCCAGTGACTTCAGATACAAAGCATACATCTTTCCATACTTCAACACAAAGAAGTATGGAAAGATGTATGCTTGGGATCACAAGAAGAGACAGGAAACACAACACCTGGGTGAGGATGAAGACAGGAGTGACAGACATCATAGATAAAGTAAGGTCACTGAAACGGATACATCAATTATATATATCATCATTATCATCAGTCATTTTCAATCTGATGTTGGATGTAGGCCTCTTGCCTTGAGCTTGCCACTTCTTCTGCTGCTTCCTTAACAGCTTGCATGACTTTGGTTTCTAGTTCTTCTTCTTGAAGTGCTTAGATTCTATTTTTTAGCTCCAGCTGGAATTTATTATTGCTTTCTTCTAGCTTTTTGGTGCTTATTTCATGTTTCTTGCATGAAATCAACTTCTTGCATTCCATTTAGAGATTAATCTTCATTCTGCATCTTACGATCCTGTGGTCTCTTCTAGTGCTAAAGTTATTCAAGACTTCACAGTGTGTTACTGTGTAGAGTTTATTAACCAAAATTTAATCTATTTCATTTTTTACTCCGTTGGGTCCTCTCCAAGTCTACTTCCTTTTAGGGTTCTTCTTGAAATATGTATTTGTTATGTACATATTGGTGCATTCAGCAAACTACCAGGCGGTGACCACGTTCATTTCTCTGGCCCAGTCCACATTGTCCTGCGACGGTGTAATCAGCTTCCTGTTGACCTACACGAGCGTTAAAATCGCCCATAATTATTTTATAATAGTGGGCTTCCTTATCATGCTCAGTGCCCAGAGTTTGGTAAAACTTTTCAATTTCTTCTTCGCTGCTTGCTGCTGTTGGTGAGTAGATTTGTATGATCTGAACAGAGTAACGCTCATTTATCTTGAGTATGAGCTTGCAAATTCTCTTAGATATACTTTCTATCTTCTATACGTTGTTTCTCTATCTCTTGTTGATCAGTAACCTGACACCTCATAGTCTTCCATCCTTAGTACCCCTGGACAATAATTCACCAGGCTGTCCTACTGCCGGTTGGTGAATGCCACTTACAAAACATTGCCTCATGTGAATCAACACTGCAAATTGTTCGTAAATGCAAAAGCTGAAATTTCAGAATATTGCCTTCTATGAACATGTATTATTCGTATTAATGATTACTTCATATGGACCTAAAATCACCGTCTATTCTTACGGAAAATCGCAATATCTAGGTTTCAACAATCGCATTCGTCGTCAAGGGGACTCGTTGTTTACAGTCACGAAATTTCCGTTTATTTTAACCGAATTGTCGCCATTTCGACCCGATAACGATATTTCACGACCAAAATAATAATCATTATTCATTTCTCTTTCTTTTGGTGCTTATCTCGATTTCGTAAACCCATTATTTCTAATTTAATTTTGCAAAAGAAATGTAGCCTGCAACCGATATAAGTGAGGTTTACGTGCATTTCTTATGAGAACGGTTTTTCTTATCTGGGTTCAAACTGGGGACATTTAGGTTAATGAAAAGTAGCCTATTATCTGCGCAGGGAGTACATTTAACAATCGTGAAAGTTTGAAATTTGTGCCATTTATGGTTCTCGAGTTTTAGGCGAACATACATACATACACACACCTTATTTTATATATATATATATATATATATATATATATATATATATATATATATATATATATATATCTCCTTAAATTCCCGGTAACTTATCCCACCCCTTAATTCGTCTAACAACTTCTGTCTTTGTCTCCCCCTTCCTGTCTTCTGTCTTCCCCTCTGTCTTTTCCCTAGAAACCTTCCCTCGATCACTTTCTGCAATAATCTTTTTCCTCTCAATATTTGACCCACCCATTTCCTTTGTCTATTTCTAATTACTTCAATCATTACTCTTTTCTCCCCAACCATCTCTAGAACCTCCTCGTTTGTTTTTCTATCGACCCAACTTACTTTCTCCATTCTACACCATACCCACAACTCAAAAGCCTCCAATCTTTTGACATCCTCTTTTCTTAACATCCACGTTTCACAACCGTACAACATTACACTCCACACCAAGGATTTACATTATATATACATATATTTATATGTCAGAAATTTTTCATATATAAATATATGAAAAGTTTCTAACATTTTGCCATTTCTCAACATGTTCTCTGAAGATTTCTGAAAAATCGGGGGTCAGAAACTTTTCAGACCACCCTTGTATGTGTGTGTCTATACACACACATGCACACACACACATTTTTATAAGGTAGAGGATTGGGTTTTTTTACACTTGTATTTCATGCAAAATTTTCACACTGGGCAATTAGTTTTTATATATAGTGTATAAAAAACCCAATCCTCTACCTTATAAATTAGATAAACTTATGAATGCCGATGACAATTCCATCCCAATATTCAGCATTTGGCCACCCTTTATGATGGAAACAATTTTGGAAATAGGCATCGGGTGTTTCTGAAAACTTGAGCCTTCCCAGGTGATAATCATTTTCTGAGGAATCGCCCCTGATTGTTGCTAATATTCGGCGCTTGGAGAATCTCTGTATATCTTATTCATTGAAAGTGAAGTTCCTTTTCTTTCATGGAAAATATAGAAAAATCTCCCATTTTTTTAGTAAGAAGCGCAAGGATTTTTACCATCCTGCACAATAGAAAATACCACAGAAATAAGCGCAAATATGAGGTTGCATTCTGTTCTGTTGTGCCCTAGCACCCCTGTTTCTCTCCATAAGCTTGAATGGGAAATGGATGTGTATTAATTCAACATCCCCCTAGCGGCAGTTCAGAAAATCCAGAACATGTCGGAAATTGGCCAAAAAATGGTTAAAATGGTCATTTTCAAAAACTAACATTTCTGTAAGTACACATTTGGTAATACACCTTGGTAATGTTCAATGAATTTCTTCAATGTGCATTCTTTATTATTTATTAGGAAATAATGATTATAACTGTAAGATAGATTTTTTATACTGTATAAATTTGTTTCCAACTAGATCCATAGTGAGAGGTACTGTTTACTCCAAGGCTCCTGTTGCTGGAAACAGAAAATTGAGATCTGAAATTCAGATAGTTACCTTATTCTTTTCCATTAATCACTGGATCTGATATTATGGTCAGGAATGGATGCAATTTCATCAATAATATATTTCTTGAATACAAATTCTAAATGAAATAAGAATTATAGATGTAATATTGATAGTTTAGATGCCTTAAATTTTTTTCCAACAAGATCCTTTGCAAGAGGGGTACCAAAAATCCCTAATATATTAGAAAGTGCAAAAATATGTTTTAGAATATTTTAAAAAGTTTCATTTAGCACTATACTCAAAAATAGTTTGCGTTATTGCTTAACAATGAGTATGTCTTATCCAATACGGAATACCTCAATGCACTTCATGGATTTATTGCATAATGAATTTAGACAAAAATGCAAACTACCACTATGAGCTTTATGTTAAATCTGTCATCCTAAATGCCACTTCTGGCAATGATGTGTCAGTTAAACCACATATTTGACATATATAACCAACATAAAACAACAAAAACATACCTTCTGCATCCACGTTACTTAATTATTTTCTATAATCTTCTCTCCACGCACAAAATATAAAAATAAAAACTACTCATCTGCAGTGAAATTGCATCTTTCCCATTCCCTGAATCAGATTTACTCAATTGCTGAAAAACGTACATTCAGGAATAATCAGCTTGTCCCTGCCAGCGAAGAATGACTGAGAATATTACTGATTTATGAGAGGAAAGCTAAAGGGGAAGCTATGTGGAAGAAGGTGTATGTCTCACTGTCATAGGACCATACATTGTGATATATCGTCAAAATGAATAGCAAAGCCACTAAACCCATTACCCCCACATTTCTTGAAAGTTCCTTGTATAAATATGATGGTCAGTCATGTATGGAAGTTTGGGGTTTTTTTACGCTTGTATTCCATGTGGGTGAGTTCTGGAAATGCTGGTATGATATCCTTTTCTTTACCCAAAGATAGCAATAAATGTTGTTATCTATTCTGCGAGTGAAATATAAATACTAAAAGTCATTCGTGATCAGGTTAAGGTATATAGGAAATTTTCTGCAGGCAAAAGTTTCACCAAAATGAAATTTAATACTTGGAAAACAACCTAAATATAGTGATTAGTACTGGGTATTAGTATGAATTCTCCAAGACTCTTAATTAAAACAATAAATTATGTATAAAAAACTAGTAAATCATAAGTAATCAATTTTTTCCATTGTTGCTCTATTAATAATCAAATTTTTGGATTTCTTAAATTTAAATGACTGGGAAGTAATACAATGCAACATTGTTCAAACAAACCACACAGCAACAGATATGAAAATTATTCTCTGTCAAGGTATCTCCTATTCAAAGTGGTATCTAACTAAACAGGGAAGTAGACAGTTTTATAATGCTCACCATTCCGCAACTTTAAGCAAACATTTATAATACCCAAGTGTGACACAAACCTTCATATTCTATGTTCATGTTTTTGTGGCTGTTGCTCTGCTCACTAAAGATGCAAATTCATGCTAGTTTATTAATATGTTGTTATAGTTGAGTATGACATTGAGGTCTTCGTTTATGGAAACTATTTAATATTACTTGTGAAAACTGATCGATTGATAATTTTAAGACCGAGAATAAATATTACCTTTCAGTGAGGAAAAACTATTTATTTACCACAACAAACAACCATGGAAACCATAAATTCCATATATAGCAATGCTGATATCTTCAAATCCAGTATGAAACTCAATGATTCAAATATTAACTCAATTAGTTAACCAAATGGTACATTTTTCATTGATCTGACTGGCCTGAGGCCTGATTCATATGGGTCCCATACATTTGTCGCATATTCAACAATCAGCCTAACCAAAGATTTATGCACACTTTCCCTGACTCCCTTCCCACTCTGTCTTAGATTTATCATTACAACGTGAAGATTCCTGTAACCCTTTGAAGCAATATCTTCAATGTGGCTCCCCCATTTAAGTTTTTCCGATAGTCTAACACCTAAATATTTGCAGTCAGGTACGGTGAGTATGGTTTCGTTGTTCAGTGTATAAGAATTTATTTCAGGAGACTTTTTTCTAGAAAACTTGATATTTTTACATTTACCTACATTGATCACCATCCCATTTACTTTAGACCATTCAGCTAACTATTTTAGATAACTTTGCGAAATTTCTCGATCCTGCCTCTCCCTTATATGCCTATATAATATGCAGTCGTCTGCTAAAAGCATCGGATTTAATGTTCTTTGGGATAATTGTTTTCTTTCTAACTTTCCAAATACTGTTATGCCTGCTCTGTGGGCGTTATTTTTATTAACCTGTGAGAACCAGTCATTAAATGCCTCGGCTACGTCCTGTTCCCAAGTTAAATTATTGCCTATGTTAGTGTTGATTGTGAGCACATTATTTACATCTCCTTTTTTATGGTATAAATATTTGTAAAACACATAAACACCAGAGTCAAGAGTGTTTTTTAAATATACCTCCTCTGCTCGTACTTTTTTAGCTGCTAATTCTCTTGTTAATTTCTTATACTTTTCCGTTGAGGTTAAATCATGGTCTTTCCTTTTATGCGCAATTCTAACTTTTCTTTTAAGCCATCTAATTTTCTTATTATAGTATCTGGGATCAGGATTGTTCTTTAAGCGCTTTTTACGAACATACTTATGGATACCGCGGAAAATAATCTTTTTTAAATTCTAGCTACAATCTTCCAATGAACATCCCTTACCTGCCCATTCGGCATATTTTTGACGTAAGTATTCTTGGAATCCGACATTTTCTGTTTTACTATACTAAAACATTTCTATGTTATTTGGGACTAGTGACCGTTTCCAAACATCCCACTTTAAAACGAGTTTCTGTGCATTGTGATTGCTTATTCTCAGAATAGTTTTAACTCTGATGAGTGAGTCTAATGGCTTTAGTAGGAAAACATCTAGTATGTTCAACCCCCTGGTGGGCTCCACCACGACCTGAGTAAAACCCCCTTCACAAACAATGCTGTTTACGAGCTCCTGTGGTTTACCTACTCCCTCTGCGGTACCTTCCCAACAAACATTAGGTAGGTTAAGATCCCCTGCTATGGCAGTAAGGTTATTATTCAACTCCTAGTGCATAGGTCATGTAGAATGCTTAATATATGAAAATCGTCACCAGGTTTCCTATACACGGTAATTGCCATGAGGACCATTTCATTTCAGGGATTTGTGATTTTAACACCTAACATCTCGCAGTCATCGTGTATCCATTCAAGATTACTATTCAATTTATCAGAAACTCATGCAAATACACCCCCACTTCTTGAACCGTGATCCCTTCTAGAAACCGTAAAACCCAAAGGAAAGATCTCGCCTGAATAAATGTCTTTATGCAACCAAGACTCCATTCCTAATATTATATCTGGATTTGAAGTGTCAACTAATGAAGAGAGCATTTCCCTCTTACTGTAAAGGCTTCTGCAGTTTATCTGGAGAATTCTCAAACCACTACCATCATCGTAAGTTCTTATATCAATACCATCTCCCTTGGCCTCTTCAGATTTTTTTTGATGATAGCGCACTCCATCAATAATCATTCTTGGGGCACCAACTCCACAGCCACCACTGATTTTGTGACATTTGGCCCCGTCATCTAGTTTTCCCGTTCCAACCATCTGCTCACCAAGTCTAAAAAACATTTACTTAATCTGTAGTTTCCCTTTTGATTAAGGTGTAAACCATCCCTTCCCAAGTCCTTCTGATTCACCCAATTATTAGGATTAACAAAACACAAGCCCTGGCTTTTACATACCCATTCTATTCTCCTGTGTATGTCATTGATTTTCCCTGATGCCACATCCCTCCTTTTGACAATCCCATTGACAACTATTTTAGTTTCATTAATTTTTTTAGAAGCAACTTTGCACAAATCCCAAATCGCCCCGATTATATGATCACACACACGAAGCGAGGCAACCCTCTCATCCCTTTCCTCCCCCATTCTTTCAATTTTATTACCCAATTTCTCAACCCTTACACCTGGAAAACATTCCACAACTCCCCCCTTTACACTTGCATTCATTTCCACTGTATCTAACCATAGGATTCCCTTAGACCAGGACATTTTTAAAAGAATCAGTATTACATTTAGGAGCAGACACATTCACTTTGGTTATACTTAACTTTTTCTTAAGATCTTCATTTTCTAACATCAATCTCTTCACCCTTTCCTTCTCTGCGTCCAATTCCTTCCTTAACTTCTCGATCAGCGCGTCCTTCTCCTCCATGGTGCTCTTCTTTCTCTTTGTAGTGCCAGAAGTGCATCTCCAATCATCCTCTATGCAATTTCGACTCTAAATTGGCTACAATGAAAATTAAGCGACTTTTTACAGTCACCTCAGCAAACTCTGTTCTTAACCGACTTCCTACACACTTGGGTAAAGACACAGACGTCCCTGCCATTATGCTTTCCTTTCTCTTTCCACTGTGAGAGCTACCTGGAGACATGTCCTACCCTTTTGACCGCTGAGCACTGACTGTAGCAGGAACCAGAAAACTCTTTCAAATAGTCCATTGTTTTGATGAATTGATGGCCTGTGCAGGGAGAAAAGCCCTGGTCACCAAGAATATATGTTTTGAAAGAATATATAGAGGATACTTTAAGGAAACTGCAGTATCATGTTATGGAAAGTATGGAAAGATTTGGTTCTTCCCCAGAGTATGGAATGCAAGAGATTCTCTCTCCCTGCTGTATTACCAAAGATAGCTTGCAGGGTATTTAAGTAGAGGTAGATGAAAATTTCTCTGTGGGAATTTAGATTATATTCACTAATATTACTAAGATTTCTTTTAGGGATTTTGTGAGCATTTTTTAATAAGTAAGCTGCAAAGGAATTCTGTGAGTAGGGTACGCATGATTTTATTATATTAGTAAAAGAAATTGAAGATCTGGTTGAGACATGCAATATTAGAATTGGCTGACCACATAGAGGAGCTATTTGAAAAGACCAGGAATACCATTAATGTAAAATATAATTTAAGTGAGTTTTGGTCAGCTACTGGCTGTGGGTCTAATGATTATAGCTTAATTTGGTATTTGAGAAACAATTCGTGCTTGAATGTATTCCTCTAATTCTAATAAGCAGTCTGTATTTACATTAAATCTTTGGTAACAAAAGAAAACTTACAAACTCAACTATGTAATTACTGTTGAAGATAGAGTTAAATACAGTGGTACCTCGAGATACGAGTTTAATTCATTCCGTAACCTTGCTCGTATGTCAAATTGCTCGTATCTCAAAGCAATTTTCCCCATTGAAATTAATTGAAATGCCATTAATTCGTTCCAGGCCCCAAAATGCCACCCCAGTTGTTCTTGTTATGTGTTTTTGAATAGGAAAAATGTATTTATAAATGACAAATATTGTATAAAAACATAATAAAAGATGACATAAAGAAATAAACTTGCTTTATAAAGTGTATTTGTAGTATTTTGGTCACTAAAATGCAACTTACATACAACTTAAATGCTGCTTTATGCTTAATTTTAGTTACTGCTTTTTTCTTCACTGGTCTTTAACTTTTTTCGCCGGATTAAAAAAAAAAAACATGTCCAAGGAGGTTTGTTTCCTCTTCCCTTTCAGAATGTTGCGGAAATGAGTTAGGCGATTAATCTTCTCCTCTGTCATTATGTAAGTCCTATTCGGCATCTTCTTCCAGAAAAGCTCCGTCTCGTCACAGTGGAAGACTTGCTGGGGGATGTGTCCTTTGGCTTCTATCGGTTCGGAAAAAGTTTTGAGATAATCCTCAGCTGCCTTCAGATCCGAACTTGCAGCCTCACCATGGCTGACAACGGAGTAAATGCCGGTCCTTTTCCTAAAGTTGTCAAATTTGCCTCGACTGGCTTTAAACGAGTTTTACGATGCCTCGTCCGTGGAAATGCGCGGGGTCTGAGTCAGCAAATCACCGTAAATTGCTGGTGCTTTCTCGCATATGATGTCCTGTGTTAAAATATCGCCTTTAAGCTGCTTCTCCGTAACTCAAACAATTAGCAGTTTCTCCATCTTTTCATGGAGAGAGCTCCGGAGCATAGAAATTATTGTAACGCCCTTAGCTGGCATTATACCCTTTATTGACTCCTTCTGTTTAAGCACAGTACATATCGTTGAAGTACTACGCCCGTACTACCTCGCGAAGTCAGCTGCTCGCACATCTCGCTCATTTTTTCTATGATTTCACACTTTAATTCAATAGACGTCATCTTCTTCTGAGCATTGACCTTTCCACTCACTTTCTTCAGACCCAAGGTTTTAAAAAGAAATGTGTTAAAGTATTTAATTGCACAAAAAGCACAAAGCCCTAGAAAAACTTATCAAAGATGCTTCGACAGCGAGGTGAACAAGCATACTGGGGGGCTGCGTGAGATAATGCGAGACGCACGAGGCAGAGTAAACTGGTAGGTCGTGTGTAGCCGTTCCTCGTATCTCAAAATGTTGCTCGTATCTCAAAGCAAAACTTGGCTCGCTCGACGGCTCGTATCTCAAAAAACTCGTATGTTAGGGCACTCTTATCTCGAGGTACCACTGTAACTATTTACACATGTTAGAATCATTATACTTTAGAATAATGTTTTCATTTTGATGCTCTCTTGAATGAGAGTATCGTTTAAGTTATTAAATTCTCATGTGTAAAAAAAATGTTGGTGAAAGGTATGATACCCAAAGATATCATAGGTTTTTGAAGTTAAGTGATGGAAACCAACTCTTTGAAATAAAATATAATTAATTGAAAAGTAAAATTTGAAATCATTTACATAAATTGATATGAAAGAATAAAATATTAAAGACCATAAATTTCCTACCAACAAAATACCCTCTTTGTGGCAGTGAGAGTATAGAGGGCACATTTCAAGTGAAGCATCTGATTAGGAGACTTTAGGAGTGGCTGGAGATATTCTTCTTAAAAAGATTTTGTGCTTTCCTGTCCAATATTCTACTTGGATTCTCAATAACTTTATCTCCTTGTATTCTCACAAAATTAGTCCAATAGTAAAGTAAAAACATTGAGTGAGGTAAACAATTGACTACAGAGTTGCAGTGCATCAGAGAAGGGGGAAAATCCACGTGTTTCATGTGAAAGAGAAAAATGTGTATCAAGCGGGAGCGTTTTACTGTATAACACAGTGTGAGCTTAATGAGTTGTTGAGTATGCCACTTTGTGCACCTCCCCTGCCTCTCCCATTTCCTTATATTCTTAGAATTTTGTTTGCAATTAAATTGTAATATTTGTTGAAGGGCGTACTCCAGGATCAACAAGTGTAAGTGCTGCAGGCAGCAACTTTGGCACTCCTGCGAATGAACCTCAGAAGATGGCCACTCCAACTCCTGTCAGAGACAAGTTAAACATCAATGCAGAGGAAGGCCTTGATATTGGAGACACTCCTCAAGCGTTCAGAAGTTACAGGAGACAGGTTTGTTTATTTTTCATTTGTTTTCATTAACCCTTGACAATTTCCTTTTTTGCATGCAATATTATATTTTTTGCTTGTTTATTTTTTCAATTGTTGCATTCTTTCGAAAAATTTTCTTTATTTGCTGTCCCATTATAAAAATAAAACTATTTTCCCAGAGATCAACAGTACAATTTTTGTCTAAGATTTAAGGCACATCTTAAAAAAGCATAAGTCAAAATGCACTGGTGAAACATAACAAAATAAGGTAGAAGAACAAGATAAGGAAGAAAATCACATAAAGTATAGAAGTTATGCAAAATAATGCTATCAGTACCCCCAGTAAACCTCAAAACCTTTTTTCTGATAAAAAAATCTTTAACAGAATGACATAGCTTATGGAGAAGAATTGATATTGTGTTTGAATTCACTGTAGGGGAGAGATTTTTTTACATTATGTGGTAGTATAGTTTAGTGAGAAAACCTCACAGATAGTGTTATGGAATATTTTAACTTTTCAGTACTGATTGAGACAATTAACTTTGTATAAAGGTTTTATCTTAAACAAACATTTTCCCAACCAGCATTAATGTCCACTAGAAAGAACTTGCTCAATAAAGCCTTTTGGATGAAAATTAAAGAAAATGAAACTTTACCGTTAAGCAAAGCAGAATTTAATTGTAGTTGGTGATTGAAAATATCTATCTCATGATCGATGACCAGTCTTTATGTTCCTTCTACTGAAATGTGGTCAATTTCCAATATTCATCCACAGTTACTTTCCAAAAGCAAAATCTTTCTTTTAGAAATTCAACTATCTATTCATCCTATGGTTTTCCTTTTCCTCCATGATCTTAAAGTGCTACAGATTTGAAGCATATCTCTTGTACTAAATATATTGATTGTAGAACAACATATATTTCTTTATCCATAATCATATATAATTGAAACAAACTCAGAAGAAAAAAACTAAAAGGACAGGAGTAATATAGGCATCAAGCAAGTATAGGGGGTGTTCAAATGAAAAGGTACAAAAAAACACTGTGGGTATAATTGAAGTCTTTATTCAAAAGTAATCACCAGAGGCTTGAGCACAACTATCCCACTTTTTTGCAAGCTGAAAGGTTCCCTGTTCCCAGAATTCTTGTGACTGTGACAGAAGCTAGTCCTTCAATGCGTCCTTCAGTTTGTTGTCCGAATTCAAGCACTTCCCTTTGAGATGTTTTTTCAGTGAACCAAACAGATGAAAGGTGTAGGGTGACATATTCAGACTATAGGGAGATATCTCAAGGTGCTCCTTCTTGAACTTGGCCAGTAAACTTCGCATGGCCCTGGAGACATGTAAACGCATATTATTGTGGAGCAGAATCACTCCCTCCTAAGCAGCCGTGGCTTTTTGCTTTTGATTTACTTGCGCAGGCTATGGAGTGTCTCCCAGTACACATCGCTGTTAATGGTTTTTCGATGCTCGAGGAATTTGATGAGAATTGGACCTTAGACTTCAAAAAGGCAGTGAGCACCTTGCCTACTGGGGGCATGGCTTTGTGTTTTTTAGGGGGAGGTGATGATGCTTGTTTCCATTGCTTGCTGTCCCGCTTTGTCTTTGGCTCAAGTGGCCCAACCATCTCTCGTCACCAGAGACGATCTGCTCCAGTAAAGCAGGATATTCATGATAGCGTAACAGGCATTGCAGTGTAGTGCCCCATGCGAAGTTCCTTTTGCAGTTTGCTGAGCTTCTTTGAAACCCACTGCGTGCACACCTTCCGGTAACCCAACCTGTCGTGCACAAATGTCCACACTGTTCCAACACTGGCCCTCACCATCACTGCCAACATTTGCACTGTGACACACTGATCACTTTTCACATTCACTTTTTCAATGAGTTCAGCTGTGATTAGTGTTTGCTTGGCCTGGTCTCGGATCATCAGTCAAACTCTCCCTGCCCTCTCGAAAACGGGCGCTCCACTTTCTCACTGACTTGTCAGACACACAGTCTTCCCCGTATAGGCCATCATCCGGCTGGTAGATGGTGTATATGGATGAATATAGGCCAGTTTAACACCTTCCAAAGTCAGAAATCTGATAACGCCTCGCTGCTCTACAATTGTCGAATTTTGTAACGCGAACACCATAATGTTCCCATATGCACTGCTGCTACAATTGGACAGAACAAACCACCGATCATTGTTATTGTTTCTATTGTTACATCCACAAAAATTTTGGGAGCAGGAAATCCTTCGGCTCAATAAACAGTGGAAGAATTGTGCTTAGACCTCTGGTAATTACTTTTGAATAAAGACTTAAAATATACCAACAGTGTCATTTCGTACCTTTTCATTTGAACACCCCTTATATATAGAGGGCCAGCCTCCTGTTTTATTAGTTTGATAAGAAATTGGATGTATTACTGTATACGATTCTAAGACATCACTACTGAATTTCACCTCCATAGCTGCCCACCCTGCTCTTCAGTCATGGGGTATTTCAACTTCAGTTCTTATGAGATTTGAACAAGGGATTTTATCAGCATGGCAGCAAAGATTTGATGCTTTTATAGTAATAACAGTATTGCTTACAGCATAAAAGGAATGAAAGTTTGCATTTTTCACCCATAAACAAAAACTACATTACTATATTCACTATATATAGCTATTTGGCTTATGTTAAGCTTATTCATGTTACGTTTTGATGAGAACTGTCAATGTGACCTCAAGATACTGAAGCTACTAAATGTGCTTTTCATTGTGTAAATAGTTATTTCTGCATCTCATCTGTTCTATTGATTATCTATTGTTCTTTTAAGAGTCTAGCTATTTGCAATTAGTGTGATATTAATAAATTTTTATTTCCTCATTGAAAATCAACAGTTATTGTATCAAAATAAGGAATATGATGACATAGTTACATTCATTTTTGTCAACCGCAAAATATATGACAATGCAATAGATATGAATTATACCTTAAGTTAGAAGATAGTGTTGAAAATATTTTCAACTTACGAGGTTGTGTATAGAATTTCAATTGAATTTAGAAAACAAATTTCAAATATTAATAATCATTTTAGTTCACAAAATCATCTGTAAACATACAGTAGCTACGAAGGAATATATTGAAAGTCTTTCTCATGTTCAAGAAGATTATCATATTTTTATCCTGACTTCCATATGGGTCTAAATTCTCAATGTTTTCTTACATAAAATGGCTTGAAATCGTACTGTTGTGTGCTAAGGTTGATAAGGATCACCAAGACAAAGAACTCCACTTTTAAATATAAGAAAGAACTTTAATCCTGTAGAATGAAATACAAATAAACATAATCTTCTTAGTAGTAACGCCAGTGTTGCGACCTCCCTGCCATTCCTTATGGCACCTCTCCTCCTCATGGCCCTTCCTTTCATCCTCCTGGTCATCCTTCAAAGCATGACAAAAGGGGTTCACACTGCCCCTAGCAAACTCAGACAGGTCGCCCCACTATTGTTTGGTGCCACAATAGGGTGCCAGCCTATTTAGATGAACTTCTAATTCTATGAACCAAATCATTAATTCTTTTCACAGTTGTGTATGGCCCCTCCCAGTTTGGCTAGAGTTTAGTTGATTTCCCTTTTTCTGTGGCATGGATTGAAGAACCAAAATACTTTCCCTTCTGCAAATTAAACCAGGTTTGCCCAGGCATCACATGTGCTCTTTATCATTTCTGAAGCTATGCAGAGGCAATCCTGGCGCATGGCAACGAGTACATGCCATCTTTTCTACTAACTTTTATAGGTAGTCACTCGTGTGCATGTAAATGATAATGGGATATGCAAGTCCCAATTATCCTGGCGTTCATCTATGACTTTGGGTAAATCAGTCCTTAATTGAACCTTTCCACCATGCCATCTGATTGTGGGTGGAGGGGGTTGGTAAGAGTTTGCTCATGTCTAAGATCCGGCACATTCCCTGGAAACTTTCAGATTCAAAATTGCATCCCTGATCTGTGTGTATTTCTCCTGGAACTCTGTACCTACAAAAAAAATTGCCACTTGATAATGGGGCCAATATCCTGGTTGCATTCTTGCTCCCTTCGCACATCCTTGGGGAGCCTGGCATTTGAAGCTCCACTCTTCTAATTACAACAAATTCTTGTTTGTCTTCAATCCATTGACATTGACAACAATCGGTTGTATAGGGATGGCATGAGAAGGCATCAGCATTTTGATGTGCCCTTCTCTTCCGATTGGATATTGAGAATCTGTAATTCTGGAGTAGCTCAAGCAATCACGCAACTTGCCATTCTGGATTTCTAAGCTTCAACATCCATTTTAACACTGCATGATCCATTCTAATGATGAACGATCTTCCATACAGATAATGGTGAATGTGTTGCACTGCCTTTACAACCGCCAGCAGCTCCAAATGTGTGGTGCTATAATTATGTTCCTGCTTGCTGAATGCTTTGCTGTAAAATGCTAAAACATGCTCCTCTCCTTCTTGTTACTGAGACAATACTACACCTATAGCAGTCTGGCTAGCATCAGTATCCAATACAAAATCTCCCTCATTGCAAGGGTATGCCAGGATGGGAGACATCATCACATCATCACTGATGGTTAGACAGCATTGAAATGCTAATTGACACTTAGGACTCCTGACAAATGCTCGATTCCCTTCAGATACCTGGTGTAAGGGCTTCTCAATGTTGGAAATCCCACTCTATAAATCTCTGATAAGACAAGCTAGGACTGAGAAAACTCTTCATCTCGGTCTTACTTTACGGCATAGGCTATTTCTGAACAACTTCAATCTTTTCTTGATTTACCTCCACTCTTTGTCCTGAGATGACATAGCTCAAATATCTTACCCTTTTCCTAAAGATTTGGCACTTCTGGGAATTGAGCCACAACCCTGGGGTGCAGATCCTCATAAAGATGTCAGAGAGGCTTCGGGGGCTTTCCTCGAATGAAGTACCTAATACAGTAATGTCATCTAGGTACATTGTGACTATGTAAACCCCTTGAGTCAGTCTTTAAATTGTAGCAGGGGTATTACATAACCTGAAAGGCCTTAAATTTCCAGAGAGCATTTTCTGTGGTGAATGTGGTTTTTTCATGGTCCTCTGCATGACCATAGAAGTGATTTTAATCCAAGAAGCGCGCATGAATTACCATCAGCTAGACCTCCTGGAAGAAGTGGAGATACTGCATTTCCCGAAAGATGGAATGCTAGCAAACCAGCAATTGTTCCTTTTCTCTCCTTACCAAGCCAAATGTTTCCCTGACACACCCACTCCTCCCCTTCCTTCAACCACCCTCTATATGCTGTGGAAAAATCAGATTTTTTGCTTGAAGATGTAAGTCCGCTTACGAAAGCAGCCAAAAAAGAAATTATCTGCAGAAAATTTACCAAGTTTCTCACTTCACTGCAATGGCTTTCCATAAAGTCAAGCCTGACAATAATTATGTTATTTTTTATCTATATTATTTTTTGGCTATTTTTCACATGTGATATATATTATAGCCAAAATTTTTTCACTTTACAGTATTAATTTTTCTGTTTATAATTTCTTTATGTAAAGATTTTTCTTTTTGTATCTGCAATTTAAAGTGTACATGTATCTTGCTTTCAGATGTCTCAACCTGCCTTTTCCGTAGAACTTAGTTTTTTCTGTCTTAAGGTTTCGCATGTTTCTCCCTTCTTCCCTGCTGTGGAATATTTCTTCCTAAACACTAACTTTAAACCAACAAGTTAGTTGTTTCTGTGTTCTTTTTTCTTCCTGAGTATTCAATCTCACCTGAACATTGACCAATTATTATAGTTATAATTTTTGTTGATTTTCAGTTGAAAGAGCAGTTAAGGCAAGGATTAAATGCTCTTCCTGCTCCTCGAAATGATTATGAGATTGTAGTTCCAGAGGAGGAGGAAGAAGGTGGAGGGTCGATGGACCAAGAGAACCTCTTAGAGCATGAAGAAGATCAAGCTGACGTGGATGCCAGACAAGCGGCAGATGAGCAAGCACAACGTAAGCTCCCTCAGTCATTTTACATTGATAATGGTACAACCTGTCTCAATCCATTAGGAGTGAGATTTTTATCTGGATATGTTTTCCACTCAATACAATGGTTGGCCATTAGTACTGAAAGGGGGCTACATTACCACCTTTTCTGATTAGGCTAGATCTGTGGAATGTTTGGCTGACACTGCTATGCAGAAGTGGTTTAAAAAAATAATCTTATATCTTTGATTTTAAATTTTAACATGGAAATTTATATGTAATTATACAAAATATGAATGTATCCTATTGTTTTTTACTGTTTCACTTATTTTCCTGTATTATGCAATTCTCTACATACTCATATAATTTATTTTCAAAGAGAAATCTTTTTCATCAAACATAAAAGTTATAATGATTTAAATTAATGAATTATTGTGTTAATTAATTAAATTTTAATGATTGTGTTAATTTATTAAATATTAACTATCACAATTGATTCTTTCTGATTTAATGTTGAACCTCTCTACCATGGCCTACTTGTTATCTTGAACTTTTTTACTTTGGCATTTTTTGACAAAAGAATTGTGTTTTTATGGTTAGTTACAAATTCCTTGGATCAAAGCTTGTGGTTCTTTTCTTTGAAGATTTTCCTTTGGAGAATTTTTGTCTCAACATCCAACTTAAATTAAGTGAGTGTGAATATAATGTCTGATCTGTTTTCAGGAGAGAGGGAGATGAGGAGTAGATCTCAGTCGGTCCAGAGGGACTTGCCTCGTCCTATTGAGGTTAACATGGCCATTCTTCGCCCTCCAAACACTGAACCACCACTAACCGATCTGCAGAAGGTACGTTCCCTCACATCCATCTAACCTAAATTTTTCATACTTGCATCTTAGTGCGTTCCCTCAGCAAAAATGACAGAGCTAAATTAACTTATAATAAACATATAAGTCTATATTATTTATTTGGTTTCTAAAACAGTATTGAGTTTATTTTCATCGTTACCTTATACCTCATCAACTCATTGCATCACCAAGTTTCTGAACGTTTCTTAGAAGAAAACATTTATTATTTGAAATTTTACTATCAAAATCCAATTTTAAACCATACATAGTATAGAAGGTTACATTATGAGTAAAAGGATATAGCTAAATTTTGAATTCCCAAGTTTACTTATCCTTTCTTTACCATAAATTGTCAGCTCTCTTTCCCCATACATTTCATATGGTCCTATCATTCAATTCAACAATTACCATCTGGGGTTTGGTTTGTTTATACCTACAAATTGTATAAATATTTCATTATTCTTTTGCAATTTGAAAATGATATTCTATGACCAAAATAAGATTAGATGTTCAATTTCCTTTCCTTTGATAGTTTCCCAGGACCACTAATTTTTCTTTCATTCTGCTATGGAAGAAATGGCCGATATCTGCTCTGGGTAGCTTTTGGCATTTGTCAAACTATTCCTATATTGCTGTTGTACTAATATATAGTCAATTTGGTACCTTATTCTGTTTAATCTCAAAATCCAAGTGTATCTTCTCCTTTTATGATTTTTAAAAAAGGTGTTGCCAACTATCATACAATTTTCTCTGCAGAAGTCTACTAGCCTTTGTCTTAGTCGTTTCTAACTCCTAAGCCAAATTTTCCCATAATCTTTCCCTCTTCCCCCTCACCAACGACTGAATTCCAGTCTCCCATTATTATCATGCTGGCATTTCTTCTATCTTTTTGTAACATGCTTCTATCTCATCATCTGAATTCTGGCTATTAGGCATATAAAGTTGAATTATTACCATGTCTTTCTTGCTACCTTTTAATTTTATCAAGATAATCCTTTCATTTACATTATCTATCTTTATTACTTTCTCTTTCCTACCATTATCGCTACTCTGTGTCTTCCTTTTCTTTCTTCGCCAGAATAATAGATTCTATAATTGCCACTGTCTGTTTCTCCACATCCTCCCCATCTCACTTCACTCATCCCTTCACTCGTCCAGATTGTTTTTCCTCATTTCTTGTTTTGTGTCTTCCAATTTTCCAGCCTCCAGTGGTGTTAACACATTCCAAGTTCCGATTCTAATTCTATCCTTTTCTTTCTTGGCTCTCATTGTTACTTTCATTCTTCGTTGCATACTCTGTGTTATATCATATCTACGATATCATTCCTGTTGTAGTACTATCATATAATATTTTCTATAATTATTTATGATGATCACAAAAATAAACAGCCAGTATATTGTTTATGTTTTCATGAAATGGTAATAGGTTGTTCAAAACGAGGACCTTTTCTCTCATACTTTGTACGTATACGATTAAATTTCCCCTTTGCCGGCTGGATATCAATTCATCAAATTTTTGGTTTACGGATCTAAGTTACGGTTTTGCTGTTATTATGCATTTCCTTGGACCATAGCTTTTCTCAAAAAATGGGTAATATTTACAATAATTCTTTAAATTAAAAGAACAAAGTGGAGATGATTCGCCTTCACGAGTAAATTAAGTAGTAAACATACTTCTTCACAAAATTATTCTTAATGATATATCATCAAATGAAAAGGTGGCCTTGCAACGGAAAAAGCTTTTGTTGAATCAACGCACTCACAAGCAACCAAAAATTGAATCAATGCTAATTTCACCGCAAGTCCCTTGAACTACCTTTCTCATGAATTCAATTTATGGAATTGCATGAACTAATATGCATTTCATAACGACAGAATAGGAGCCAAACAAATATTAGTTCGCCCTCAACTGACTAGACCAGTAATATAAATTGAATTTGAGAGGAACTTACTTTGTCAGCCGAGTTGTTTGGTTTCTCCATGAAATACGGCAAAAGTGCATGTGCAGACCTCTGGCACAAACTCCCTATGCACCATTTTCGAATTTGCGCTCACGTGATAAATGTTTTGCATTTGGATATGAAATGTACAATTTCCATATAAAATATATAAACTGTATTAATATTTTCAGTTTACCCAAAGTAAAACTACTACCGTTCCAGAGCAAAATAACGTGTATATAAATCCAGTTCTATACCAGGTTTGCATATATTCAGCCTTGCTTATATATGTTTGAAAATATGCCACAAGAATATAAATGTTTTGTTTTGATGTTTTTCACTTGGTTATTCGTAATTTTATTTTAAAAAGCAACCACTTACAGATCGAATCCACGTCTTATCATTAACACATACCCATATTCCATTTTCTTAATAATTAATTAATTTATATTTATTCAATAATTTTAATTTAACTAATTTTATTTTAACAAAATTTTATGTATAAACCTTTGTTGTAGAAACAGAATGGCAGGAACTAACTCATCAAAGAAGAAATGTAGACAGTATAATGTGGATTATCTTAAGTATGGATTTATAGAGTCACCTTCAAATAAGCACCTGCCTATGTGCTTAATATGCGAAAGGGTCTTTTCAAATGAGGCAATGAAACCTTCCAGACTAATTGACCATTTGAGGAAGGCACATCCTGACAAGACAGAAAAGAAATTAACTTTTTTCAGTCTCTTCGTGACTGAGTGCAAAATCGTCCAACACTTTCAAGTATATTGTGTAATGCTTCAAAAAAATATCACTGATGGTTTGCGTGCATCATATAATATTTCACTATTAATAACCAAATCTGGAAAGCCACATACAATTGGTGAAGAACTCATCTTACCAGCAGTAAGTGAAGTCCTGAGTACTGTTCTCCATAAGCCACCATATGATACAATAAAAATTATTCCCCTAAGCAACACTTCAATTCAACGACAAATGGCTGAAAATGTGGAAAATATATTGTGTAGCATTCTGAGAACAACAGAATTTGCATTGCAATTGGACAAGTCAACTTTGCCAGGTAATGAATCTTTGCTTCTAGCTTACATATGCTTTATTAAAGATGAAAATATATCTCAGGAGTTGTTATTTGCAAGGCAATTAGAAGCTGACACCAAAGGGGAGTCAATATTTCTTATCGTAAAGCAGTTCTTCAGGGACAACAAAATTCCACTTTCTAACATGCTTGCAATTGCAACAGAGAGAGCTCTGTCAATGACTGGTCTTCATCATGGTTGTATTGCATACTTAAGAAAATATGTACCAAATGTCTTTGCTATTCGTTTTGTCATTCACAGATAACATTTAGTGGCTAAAATACTGAGTGATTGCCTTCATAAGTCCTTAAACATTGTAATTACAGCAGTTAACAAAATCAAAGCCCATGCTCTTAATGATCGACTCTTCCGAGAGTTGTGTGATGAGAACAATGAAAATTTTAAACGTTTATTATTACACACAGAAGTTCACTGGCTATCAAAAGGCTATTGTTTAAGGTGCTTCTATAATCTTTTTGACACTGTCGTGCAGTTTTTTGAGGATAAAGATGCTTTTCTCAGCAAAAACCTTAAAGAGACTAGGTGTGACGTTGCATTTTAATCTGACGTGTTTGCAAAGTTTAACGAAATGAATTTAAAATTGCAGGGAAATGATACAAACCTTATGAAGGCAAAATCTGTGGTGACTGTATTTATTTCTAAGTTGCTTTTATTTAAGCGCAATATAGGTCGCTGCGAGCTTCATCAATTTCCTTCCTTCCTTGAGCTAGAAGAGCAAGCTGGTATAGGTGATGATGATTTGAGAGTCTTTTGTGACCATTTAGCCACCCTGAATGATAATATGATGCAGCGATTTGAGAATCTTCTTTTGTTGAAAATTCCAGACTGGGTTATAAATCCGTTTGTAGATATTGAGGAGGTTGGAGTATTAGAGGAAGAATTGATTGGACTAAAAAATGACATTGAATTGAAACCAAAATTTAAAATAAATTATCAACAGATTTGGTTACAGAAGGTTTCCGATCGTTATCCTGCATTATGGATGGTTGTTAAAAACTCCTTGCTTTTCCGACTTTGTATTTGGTGGAACGTGGTTTTAGCACAGTTATTCAGCTAATTTCCAAGCAGAGAAACAGACTTCCGGTTTGAGAATGCAGTGATTTAAGACTCCTGCTAATTGATATTAAACCGGACGTTGGAAAACTGGTATCATGTCATCAAGCCCATCCATCCCATTAAAATAGTCATTAAATTGCTTTACTAATTTTAAAAAAAACATGGTTGGTTATTCTATTTCCATAAATTGAAAATGTTAATGTTATATATTTGCCCAATAACTATGGAAATGACATGTAAACTTCTAAAAAAAAAGCTTTCTTAATGTTATTTGTTTTGATTTTGAAAATTTATTTGTATGTAAAAATTATATTCTCACCTAAGTTCTTTTTATTGTGTATTAAGCCTTTTGCATAAATGTGCTTTAAAACATGTTAAAAATGTTAAATACTGTCTCTTTAGCCCTGATTATTTGATATCATACATTTTAAGAAGTCAAAAACTATCTACTGCAGTTTTCAGTTATTTATAACAATAGGAAAATGAAGGGTCAACTTATTCACAAGATATCCAATAAAGTATTTGTAAACATTTTAGGGGTCAACAGGACAACATGAGTGTAATTTATTTTGTAATATTTCTTTATGTTTGGTGTTTAAAGGTGCAATCATTCCATTTGAAATACAGTATATGTTTCTCTAATGAAATGTATAGACTTGGCAATATGGTATCTAGAATCCTGTGCTTCCTTAAGGTCATGATTATATTGTTAATTGTAAAATAATGTGTAATATTTAAAAGCAAATGATAATCTGTAGAATTAAGTAAAACTCGTAAACTCAAAATGGTCGACACCTAAAAATCAATGTCAGAGTTAAGTGATTTTGAGTTACACAAGCATACAAATCAGAGTTTTCACATGGATGAATTTTCCATGGAGAATACCATGTGCTTGACATTTACCTGTATATTTTCAGTTTCTTATTGTATGAAAACCCTGAGATTTCCATTACGGTACATTAATATCCAAGCAAAGGATGAAGATGACTATAAAACACTATGCAGTTGTAAAGCTTCTGTGCAACACAAAAAGATGATGTTGAGCCACTTACAAAGTTTGCTTAAAATAAAGTTCTGTCACAATCTGTCAACAGGATGCTTGGACAGACATCTCAGACCCAAAGGGTTTTCAAATTATCCTCTTGTTTATACATATGCTATTCATATATGGAGATGAATTTATAGCTAACCGAATATTAAGTTACAACAAGAAGTTTAAATTACATTATAATTCATATGCTATAAACCTGGAAGTAATGAATGATTCAGACTATCAAGCATTATGAAATATCTGAGATTGTATATAGTGTTCCTTAAATTTTGATTTGCAGGCTGAGGAGCTGATAAAACGTGACATGTTGACAATGCTTCACTACGATGCAGTGCATTCACCAACGGCAGCTCAGCTGGACCAGCGAAGTGGAGTGAGACGGAAGGGAGGCAACACACAGATTCTATCTCAAGCGCAGCACTTGGCCTACTTAGAAAGTCATCCATATGTCACATATTCAGAAGATGAGTTAGAGAAGGTTACTATCAGCCAAAATGCCTTTATTTTGCATCCTATTTATATATGATTAAAAGTTGCTTATTGTTTCTTATTAGGTCATCTGATTAAATGACCTCTTTTATTCAAAGTTGTAGGTACCCATTGACTGTTGGCATTAATATAGATCATTGGAAAAATTACTTCATTTGATTTTTTTAAGGCTCGTGAGCTGTTGAAACAGGAAATGGAAGTTGTGAAACAAGGGATGGGACATGGTGATTTGTCTTTGGAAGCATACTCACAAGTGTGGGTAGAATGTCTAGCTCAGGTAAGCCTTCCTCAACTATCCTTGTCTGCCATCCAAACTGACTTTTGAACCACCCTATTCCCTAAGCAAGTCTCCCTGTCATTTAGAAGTCATCATCTTTCTACTTTTTCATGTTTTATTTTGTCACAATCTTCAGATGTAAACCAATTGAAAAAACCAGAAAAAGTTGTGGTTACAGAGTGATGATTATGAATTTGGTTTTGGCACTATGGCTCTTCCTATCACCTACTCTTAGGAGCTTTTACAAAAGTGAGTCCAGACTGGAACTACCTGGTCCATCTCAAGCAATTTACACTATCTGCCAACACCAACTGGTTTTGAGTTCCTCCTCAAAATTTCATGGTTGAAGTTACAGTGTTCTCATATTAAAAGTTTGTAAAACATTAAATTTAAAAAGTAGACTTACATGGTGATTCACTTACTTATACACTTACATACTTTAGCCACCTCCTGCTATGATTTTGCTTATAAATCTTGGTATTTCTTGTGAGATTGGTCCCCCAGCAACTGTTGTTCTTTGATGGCAGAAATCGTGTCCATATTTCTATAATAAACTAAAAACAAGATAAAGAATTGTCCAACATAGAATCAACCACCAAAAATGCCTCCCAAATAAGCAAGTTTGATTCAACTCACTTAGCTTGTGACAGATTGGATTAGTTTGGACTCGCTTGGCTTTAAGTCTGAATATTCCCACACTGATACCAATGTTTGTTCCCGGTGTGAAATGGTCTTCAGTGTGAAAGGCACCTTATTTAGGCCTATTCATCTGAACAAGAAGTCTTAGCAATCTCTCTGTCAATGTACTTTTCTCCACCATTCCTCATCATTCTATCCCATCCATCATCATTTCAATTCTCCCACCATATTACCGTATATTTTGGTGATTCTTTCTATGTATTTTGTCTTTTGCATGTAGGTCCTTTTCCTCCCTTCTCAAAACCGCTACACCCGAGCAAACTTGGCTAGCAAAAAGGACAGAATTGATTCTCTGGACAAAAGATTAGAACAAAATAGGAGTCACATGACCAGAGAAGCCAAGAGAGCAGCAAAAATGGAGAAGAAGCTGAAAGTTCTCACAGGAGGTTATCAGGTCTGTTCACTTCATTTCTTCGGCAGTGTTCTTTCTTCACCATCCTAACATTTCATTCTTAGTATATTTTTATCTATCTTTAAGAAAGCTGGAAATAACAAAAAAGAACATCGCAGTGAAACCCAAAAATAATTACATAAATGTTTTATGTGCATCTTGTTAACTACCATAGCATAGGAAGAATTTACTTAAGAAGGTTTCCATTGGACTTGTCAAAACGAGAGATAAGGGCAATTGGCATAAAATTCTATATTCATAAATTCACCCATTCATTGTTCTATATTCAAGATATAGATATTCTTTATCTACACTACCAGCTATTTATTTGAATTCATAAGGAATTTATTTCATATAGGCCTCTTAAACTGTAAGTGGAATCATTTTCTAATGAAGGCTGTAGTTGCCAGATTTTAGGTGAATTATGTATTAATTGTCTGAAATATAGGATACATAAACACAAGGAAATGAACACTAAAATCTATTTAGTCAATTATTAATGAAAGAAAGAATGTTAACTACTAATTTACTGTGATGTATGTCATCTAGCAAAATTAGCAACGAAGCAAACAAGTTTATTTGACATCATTGGGATTTCTAATTGTACCACGTTGGACTGTGGAAAATGTGACAAATCTTAAAGTATAGTAAACTTTGGGATCAATGTCTACCTTAACTATGATAATAATCCTTGTGAACGATAATGTATATCATTAACAAAGAGATCTTTCCATTCAAAACTAAACGTCTGGTGTTGAGACCAACACTGTAACCACATCTCTAAGAGAGAGAGGTGCCAGCAAAGAGCAGATATGCATATGATTTTCACCACTAAATACATTAATTTTTCTTATTTAACATTGTTACTGTTTGGAGAGAGTATTTATCACTTTATAATACTTCAGTCTTTTGGACATAAGACATCTTAGAATTAAGAAGACATATTTTACCATCCTAATCTGCTTCTATTTAGCACTCTCCCAATAAGAAAACACAAACTCTGGCATTCCAATTAAATGTCACAAATATTATATCGGTCTTTCGAAGTCTTTTCTATTGAAATTGATGGAGCATAAACTTTAAAAAAGTAGGTAAGGTAATATATTGTAAAATTGACTTCCACTTTAATTTTGGGGTAGCCTCCTTAAGAGTAGGAAATTTAAAGTATAGAAAGGTATCAATTGTAAGGTGTCAAGGAAATCAAACAAGAGCAGGCATGCACGAGTATGTTCGATATCCATTTTATCGTGATTACTAAACCATAGTTGAAGTCTTGCATTTTCCATAAATGCATGAGTTTCATAGTTTTAGAAATCTTACTAGCTCTCTTGTGCAGAACTATTTATTTACTCAATCTAATTGCTGTTCAGTTTAATCAAAATTGAAATTTCTATATGAATATCCAATTATATATTGATAAAATGAACCTAAATTTTATAGGTTTTCAAAATAAATTTGTTTATCTGTATTAATAGGTTATTTAAAAAATTGTCAAATTCAAAAATACTAATCAGTTTATAAACTTATTAAAAAATAAGTTGATGCTGTCAAGAATTCTATCACTATCTTAAGTGTTATATGTGTTAAAAAGTTTTGTTAATTTCAGTCAAGAGCACAAGCATTAATCAAACAGCTCGAGGATTTACACAAGGAGTTAGAGCAAGCACATCTGGAACTATCAACATTCAAATTTCTTCAACAGCAGGAAATGGCTGCAATTCCCAGGAGGATTGAGGTATCTCTAATTTCATTCCATTCTTAACTAAATCTCATCCTCATTTTCTTAGAAAGTAATTTAACAATTATTCTGTTAAACATCATTTCATTTTTATCATCTACAATCTCCATCTCCTGAATAACTTTTGATGCAATCATTAAATACTTAATAAATAATATTAAATTTAAAATTTTATTTTAAAAATTTAAGTTTTTCTGTTGCTGTGACAATTTCTTAGATAGAAGCACACTATCACTGCAACAGAAATTAAAGGGGGGTTTGTTCTGTTCCAGCTTAAAAGCAGCCATTCAGAAAGTGGGAGATGGACTTTTTCTCCTTCATTTCTTCATCTAAATTTAAATATTTTTTGGAAATCATAAAGAATGATATAAATTATGTTAATAATAATAAACATAGTAAGAATCATTTGAACTCTAATTTGCTGTTTTATTTCTTTTATTGACATACTTGTTATTTTGTCCTCAATTGCAGTGGGTAATAAGGGATTCACCTATTCTTTATTTTAATTCCACTTTTTATCATTACATAACATTTCTCTTCCATTTTTCCAACTCATCATTTAAATTCTTGTCCAACATTTTTATTTTCTTTGTCCACCCAATTGAATTCCTTCCTGAAACAAAATATTTTAAAAAATAAATGCTTTTGCTTAATCATTTTGACCTGTGGATTGACTGGGTTTTGGTAGTCTTAGCATACTCATGCAAATAAACTTTGTTAAAACCATGCTGCTATTTGTGAATAAATTTCTTGTCTCTGCCAATACTCTTTCAGTTAATCAAACATGATTTTCATAAAAAATTTGCCAACTTTGCTTGCCAGACTAAATTTCTTTAATAATGTGTTTTACTCTCCATATTAAGTATGATAACTATCATTGCTTTTTCCTATCATCTGGAACCTGCTCTGGTTTTTATTTACATTGAATATTTCTCTTACATATGGCACTACTTTTCCAGTAAACTTAGTGGTTCTTTGCATCAGTGCATATTTCAGAAAAAGTTGAATGAGTTTTTCAGGATATATCTTCTGTTCCACACCATTGATTTTATGTACTCTGTTGTTATTATTAATATAACATAATATTTGCAAGTAGATTCATAATCTGGTAGCAGCAGATAAAAGACAGGCTTTTCATTCATACATTCTGATATCATATTAACCAACAATCAACCAGTCCTGATAATATCTATGTAATATTCTATTCTTATGTAGTCCATGAATTTTGATGAACATGATAAATTGAGGCATTTGCAGAGATGGAAAGCTTCCCTCTGACAACTAAGAACTTAAATAATGTGCTACAAAATATATTAATGAACTGTACAAAGCTCATCCAAGCCTAAGCTAATTTTTCCCAGTTAATACAGATTCCTTAGCTTAACCTTTCTGAAAGGAAATTGCTTAAATACAAGGGTGGTCTGAGAAGCTTTCTGAAAATGTTTCATAAGCATTAACATTCTTTCTTTTCATTCTTTGTTTCATAAACATTAACATTCTTTTCTTAGATTGCCTTCTTTCTTCCATAAGTTCTTTTATTCATTCAAATGTTGATTATTTGTTCATCCCTCACTGTAGAAGTTATTGAGCCGTGGGTATATCAAAGTTTAACCAATTTTTTTTATCAAAATTCTTATCTTTTCAATTTAGGTAATTCTACAACAGAAGTTTTGGCTAAAACTTTAATTTTGGTTTCTTTTTACTTTCAGTCCCTCACAGATGATGTGAATAGGCAGACAGAGAGAGAGAAGGCTCTGCAAAAGAAATACGCTGAGCTGCATGCAGCACTTGAGGAAGTGAAAAATTCATCTTGAATTATCGTTTTCCAATTTATTGAATTTTTACGGCATAGAAATGAACCGTAATCAAACTATGGGAATACATAGTTCCATAAGCATGTTATAATTTATTCACATAGTTTGGTTGTTGAATAAAACTGGCCAAGATGCAAATTTTTGATATTTTCAATGAAGATGAGAAATGTAATGTTTCTTAATTTCCCCGCAATATAAAATTATTGTAAACATGTTAACAAGCAAGATAAGTTTAATTTAAGGCTACATTTTTCTAAATGCATCCTAATTCTGGTTCAATGATCTAATTGTTGTCTTTTCTGTTGTCAGAATGTACTACAAGAAGTGTTTACTTTTCATCATCTGAGACTAAATAAAGCATGGATTATCAAGTATCATTCAGAGTACAAATGTAATGAGCATAATAAAAAGTATACCAATATTATGATACTCTTTATTTTTAGTGAAGCAAATTTTCTGAATCCCATTTGTCGTTAATTTTTCCAAATTCCTGGATTTTTAAGGTGAATCGTGCCTGAATTAATTCCAAGAGAATCCCCCATGTAGCAGAATCAAAATGAGCCATATTTATTTACCTTCTTATTCATGAATGGTTTGTTTGATTTTCAATCTAGTAATGGATTTTTACTGCAAATAATAATAAAATTTAAGCTGTTTTGAGAAAAAATACTTTTTTTGAAATTTTCCTTTTTCTTGAAAATTTTTTTCTTATGAAAACTTTCTACAAAAATTAGCGGAGTTCGAAATGTAGAACAATTTATTTTTAAGACCTTGCAATTTTTACATTTCTAAATTAATGTATCGTTTGATCAGGAGTGTGTCTTATAGAAGTAATAGAAAACAATTTTAAATTGCAACACTGCCTCTGAAAGTGTATTTGAGGTCATGGGAGTGTGTGCTAAATCCCTTTCCTATGAAATTCCTTCTACGTGAAAACAAATCAGTTGTCTGGCTTCTGAGAGCATATGTTTATCACATTTTCGACCACCTAACCTAGTCTTTGAAGGACCTTCCCGATAAGAAATTGAATCGAAACTTTGGAACAAGTAAGGATGGCACTTATCTAATATTATATTGCTATCTTCTCTCACGGAAGGGTCCTGAGTTCGACGCTGGGCGATCTTTTGCGCATTCTTTGCAAACTGTTTTGGGGCCGTTCTAGGTGCGATAGAGCAATCAAAATCACGGTGTATGCAAATGAGATGATTATCTATTGTACCAACTGAAGAAATGTTACCAAATGACCGTGAGTTTGATGCCAAGTGGGTGCAAAATCTCCGGTATAAAATGCATGGCGGGCAATTATGACATTTAGTTTTAATGTTTATCCGAAAACCGAGAATGATATAAAATGGAATATACATAGAGGCAATTCATGTGTTTCATATACGCTGTTTGCCGTTCCTCTGACGGTTCTTGGTTCGATGCCTGAGCGTCATTTCTATTCTGCCATGTATTTCAAAGGGGGATAGCGTAATCTTATTCTAGGAACTTCCTTATAAGATATTGAATTGAAACTTTGGAACAGGTGAGAATGGCACTTATCTAATATTAATATGCAATTGTTTCTCATTATTGGGTCCTTAGTTTGTTGCCAGGCAGTCTTTTGAGCGAAGTTTTGAACATTGTTTTGAGGCCTTTCTTGGTACGGTACTGCATTCAACTGATAGCTTGCAGTATGCAAGCAACTTTTAGTCGTATCTATATATATAGGTATATCCAGAGAATTAGCTATATATAATAGATATATAGATATAGGGGATACGAATTCTGACCATGTTCCACAAGCGCCGTCCACGTCAGATTTTTACGACGTACTGGCCCCACACTCTAGATGCTAGAATAATTCAGACATCGACGCTAGCTATCATGAGTTCGATGCCAGAAAGTCCCAAAAATCGCAATTTTCCCATAAGAATGCATTGCGCGGATTTTTGAAAAATTTTTTGAGGCACTTATCGGTAAGATAGAGGAACCAATATCTCGGAGGTTGAAGTTGAGGTAGTCTTCTATAATACGAATGGAAGGAATGTTACAAAATGACCGTGAGTTCGACTCCAGGTGGGTGCGAAATTCTTCCATACGAAATGCATTGCTGCAATTTTTGACAATTTTTTTTTAATGCCTTCCCGATAAGCTGGAAAGATAAAACCCGGTGTGGCGACAGAGGCGTTTGAAAAAATTCTTTTATGAATTTCACCGTTCTTCCAGTGGTCCTTGGTTCGATACAAGAGGGTCATTCCGATTCCACCATTCATTTCAAACGGGGAAAACGGAATCTTATTTTAGGACCTTCCGAAAAGATACTGAAATGAAACTTTCAAAAACAAAGAAGTGGCACTTATTCATATGCCATTGTCTCTCACAATCGGGTCCTGTGTTCGACGCCAGGCGGTCTTTCGCGTGAATTTTCGAAAATTGTTTTGAGTCCCAACTCGGAGCGATAGAACAGTGAAAATCACGGAGTTTGTAGATGCCGTAGTTATCTATTGTACTAACTGAAGAAATGTTACCAAACAACCCAGAGTTCGAAGCCAAGTGGGTGCAAAATTCTCCGGTATAAAATGCATGGCAGTCAATTTGACAATTCTTTTGAATGCATATCCGATAACCGGGAATGATATAAAATGGTATGTACATAGAGGCAGTTCATATGTTTCATGTACGCTGTTCGCAGTTCCTCTGACAGTTCTTGGTTCGATGCCTGAGCGTCATTACTTTTTACTATTTATTTCAAAGGGGGAAAGCGTAATCTTATTTTAGGACCTTCCCTATCAGATATTGAATTGAAACTTTGGAACAGGTCAGAATGGTACTTATCTTACATTAATATGCAATTGTTTTGCTCGATTGGGTCCTTAGTTCGACGCCAGGCGGTCATTTGCGCAAAGTTTTGAACATTGTTTTGAGGCATTCCTTGGTACGGTACTGCATTCAACTGATAGCTTGCAGTATGCAAGCAACTTTTACTCGTAAGATAGATAGAAGATAGATAGATAGAAGATTAGGCTGGCCCACGCAACTAGCGTCGCGCCTGGGCGGAAAGAGAAACTCCGTACCAAACTACGTCACTAAGAATAATTTTCGTGGAAACTCATATTCATGTTTATAAGTATTAATATATTATTGTGGAGTGGAGGAACTTGATATTTTGTTTGACCAAAAGGGGAGAGTAAGTTGCAGATGGTATTGCTGCTTCAATGAAACGAAGAGAGACATTAATATTAGATAATAAGATTTTTTGGCAGCTGTTTATGTAGACCCCATGCACCAATTCTGCTGGATGATAAGCAGCTTACTAAAATGCTCTGTTTGAGGTAGCTGTCAGAATGAATGGAATACAGGAATGTGAGGAAGAAAAAGAAGTTGGTGATGCTGCCATGTCTTCCCCCTCGTCAACTGAGGATGAACTTGATTTTTTTTAATATTTGAAGCACTTGGAACGTGCAAAATTTCGCCGCATAGAAAAGGATTCCTCCAAACCCAAAGAAAACAATATAAATAAATTTCAGATAAATTTCTCACTATTTATTAAGTAATTTAAGCATTAAAAGAAGTGGAAGATTTTGATCATTCATCAAAACTAACAGTGAAAGAAGCCATTCCCTTACATCCTGAAATTGTGAGAGATGTTGCCATGGTGGTTACTGCTTTACCACCAACCCAAATATATATATCCAAGTCTCAGTTTGTCTCAAGTGATGAAACATTTTGTGGTGATGAAGAAAGTAGAGTAATGAAAAAGTGTAACAGTGTTTGTCTAAATGGGCCTTAGTTTCACTTCAGTAATTAATTGAAAATTGATAATTGAGTATAGACAACCCCGCAATGCATATCTGTGCTATCCGAGCATGTAGGAGTAATGCATTGCTCTCTGATATATCTTATTTTCAATTTCATGTTCTAATTTTTTCTCTGTTACTTACAAATTGACTTATTATTAATAATAAATAGAATGCTCAATCGGGATTATCCATTAAATAACCTTTGTAAGCGATATTTTTCTACTTAAGGTAGTTAACAACTATTCTAAGAATATAATTAGAACTTGTAATTGAATTATTTAAGATTCCTAATCATAAATAGCAATTACTTACTAAAATTTTTATGAGAATCACCATTGTCTACTTAGTAATATATTTAATAATCTAATTTTAGCATCTCTCGACAGAAATGCATGGAAGTAATTTTTGGAAATTTCATCTCACTGTCTCTGACAAGATAGAATAATGAAATTTAGAAAATCGTTAGAAGCCTAATAGTGTGTTAAATATTGATATTTTTGCCCATTGTATCCTTGGTTAGATTCCAAATGAACTCCACTGTTCTGGATCCTGAATGATTCCGAATCCACTGTTTACATCAATTTTTTTACAAGAGATGTTAAAATCAGATAAGTAAATATAAAAACCATGGTGATTAATTTATAAGACTTTGGAAGGAAATCACTACATATGGTTGGAAAATCCTAAGTAATTCGAATCCAAGTTCTTTTTTCATTCTAGGATGGTCGTGAAATACTTTAAATGGAATCATATCACTTACAAAGGTTGTTTAATGGGTTACATACCTTTCTCAACCTCAGAAAAATTAATTGTTTGCTTCATCCAAAAATTTAGAGAATGAAGCTTAATGAATATTCAGGCGAGGTAGTATTTTCATATTTTGAAATTAGCTGAGCTACAGCAATTTTTCTTGATCAAAGCAGAGCACTCAATGCGCCAAAAGTCACGGTCATAAGCCTGTGGAGTCAATCATATAGGGGTATATTTCCTTCTCCTAAAGCTTTCTTTCCTAGAAGTAACATGTAGGTATTTATTATGATGTTGAAATAATGGTTATCATGTTTTAAGGAAATAATAAACTTAATGAATATATCAATGTTATTATGTTATCCTCCCTTCACAAATTTTCTTTATTTGTCACAAATAAAGAAAAGTTGTGCATAGTAGTTAAAGAAAGACATTAAAAAATAAATTGTGATGAAGATCAGGTAACTAAGCTTTAAACAGGACCCGTTCGTGAGAGACAATGGCATTCGAATGTTAGATAAGTGCCATTATGACCTGTTCCAAAGTTTCAATTCAGTATCTTATCGGGAAGGTCCTAAAATAAGATTCCGTTATCCCCCTTTGAAATGCATTGTAGAATCGGAATGACCCTCTTGTATCGAACCAAGGACCATTAGAGAAACGGTGAACCTCATGAAAGAATGTTTTCAAATGCCTCTGTCACCATTCCGGGTTTTATCTTTGAAGCTTATCGGGAAGGCATTTAAAAAAATCGTCCAAAATTTCACCAATGCATTTCTTATGGAAGAATTTTGCACCCTCCTGGTGTAAAACTTATGGTAATTTTGTAAAATTTCTTCCAATGTCAGTACAGAAGACTACCTCAACTTCAACCTCCGAGATTTTGGTTCCTCTATCTTAACGATAAGTGCCTCAAATAATTTTCAGAAATCCGCTCAATGCATTCTTATGGGAAAACTGCAATTTTTGGGATATTCTGGTATTGAACCCATGATAGCTAGCATCAATGTCTGAATTATTCTGGCATCTACAGGGTAGGGCCAGTACGTCGTAAAAATCTGACATTGATGGCGCTTGTGGAACATGGTCAGAATTCGTATCCGCTGTATATAGGGAGAGATATATCCGGAGAGTTAGGTATATATAATAGATATACCTGAAGTAACTATTATGTTACTTTAAATTTGACTTGCTTCTTGAGCTCCATGGTGAATTGGATGGAAGGATGTTGGGAGTTGCGGTGCTCTAAAAATCCTGCAAGTTTTTGTTTCCTGTGGGGCCTTCCCTCACGCATTCCTCATGTTGGTAAAGCCTAATGAAGAAATGACACAGTACTTAAAATTAAAATCAATAAGAGATATAGCAACATATTACAATAAAGCTAGAAAAAACATATTAGCTGTATGACAACAGAAAGAATTCTCAAAAAGGTGTTGAAATATAAACCTTGAAGGGGGAAGAAGTGTTGGCAGACAGAGACTAAAGTGATGAAGTCAGAACTGGTAATATGCCTAATTCTGGAAAGTTATAGGATGATTAAAATCATTAAAAAATTACTTTAAGATTATTTAACATTGATCTAGATCATGTAGTATACATAGGTGGTGTGAAAAGTTACCGATATTTTGCCATTTCTCGACATGTTTTCTGAAAATTTTCTGAAGATTTCTGAAAAATCTGGGGTCGGAAACTTTTCAAACCACCCTCGTATCAAACGTTATGGATAAAAGGCAATGTAAAAAAAACACTCCGCATCAATCACCTAAACTATTAACTTAACCCGGAAAGCATAGTATTAAAATTAACAATATCGCATGTATTACGCGATTTTTTTACACTTAAACGATTTAAAACAACGAAAGAAAAGAAAAGTGGTGTTTAATTATATTAAAATATATTTTAATGTAATTAACCCACTTAATGTAATTAACACCACTAACAATCGAATAGATTACTAAAATCAAATTGAATAGTTATTCCGTATTTCAGCAAAATGCTAGATATCCTGTGGTCTTTTCGTTCACATTTTTTTTAACATGATATCGTTTCTCAAGATTCTTAGCATAGAACCCATCATACAGCTAATCAATAATCTCTTCAGTAACATTCATGCCTGATAAGTTGAAACGGTATTTAAATTTGAGCATTTTATCTCGAAAGATCCGTTAATTTTGAGTGAAATTTTCTAACAAAGTATAACTTCTTTCAAGTAGGGATAAGCGGTGAAAGAAAGGACTCCAGTAAAGAGGTTAGAAAGTTACTCTTTACTTAAAGAAAGCTACTAACATTGTTTCCTGGGAGAAGGGATGAATCAATTGAGATTCATACAACGAAATATTTCTCTTATTAGGCACACTTACTGACAGTTAGATTATGACAGGCGTAACAAGA
Source organism: Pachydiplax longipennis (assembly GCA_036926295.1). Taxonomy (NCBI): domain Eukaryota; kingdom Metazoa; phylum Arthropoda; class Insecta; order Odonata; family Libellulidae; genus Pachydiplax; species Pachydiplax longipennis. Next base: position 430,340 of record JAVFKF010000066.1, read on the forward strand.
ATGTTCACGTCTGTCACGTTAGCTTAATTAATAATAGTCTTAATTGATTGTCAATGTTAGCAATTAGCAATCCACTAAGAATTCCTTACCTTGAATTCAGCAAAAATTGAATTTATTTCCTAAATACCATAAAATTAACTTAGTAGCCAGATTTAACCACAAAATATCTTTTTCATATTGCAGGAATCAGTACTTCTGGTAAATTTACCCTTACCCTAAACCCAATTTACCCCTATTCCCGGCTTACTTCCCAAATCTTGCTAACACATGACAATTAACTTGTCTTAAAAAAATAGCAAGACGGAAACTGCGGAGCATAACATGAAAATTTTCCTTACATGCTAAAGCACGTTATTATGCAGTCTAACGCAACTCGAGATACCATTATTTGAAAAATGGATGGGATCGGAAATTGAATTGTGTACTTCGTTTGAGACAGTAGAGCAACGGAAAATGTTTTTGAAGTCAGTTTCCTACAAGCTTTCATCATTCTTTGCATGCACCCTCGTTTGAATATACATGACATTTACTTTCTCTTATTCTTAACGATGATAATAATTCAAAATAATCGAAGGATCATGTATGACAATGTCATGGAGTTACTTGACACCAGTGAAGTTCTAGATGGATATGCGACTGCAGAGGTTTAATGATGAACCAAGGTGTATGAAAAATAAATATAATCGCTTATGAATAGGCATGTAAGTTTTAGAGACTTTGTTCACAGAGTTTTTCTCGCTCATTTTCGTATTTTATCTGAAAGAATATATGTATGAATACTTGTATTAAAATACTTCGGTAATCAGTACTACAAAAATTTATCTACTTCGACCATAGTGTGTGGGGTGGGTTAACACCAGAATCAGGTAATGGACCTTTTAATCATGGTATTAGATAATCAATGTGAGGAACGGGGCAAGGAAATACAAAAATAGGTATGGGTTATGGAGATCATTAATTCTTCTGGTATAGTGTTGGTGATAATCCATGTTTTTTCAAAAAGGGAGATATTTTGCCTTGTAAAAATAAGAGTATTATAAATGAAAATAGAGAAGATAGTTAAAATTGCTAATTTTTAAACAATGTTTACAGTTTGCTCTGTATGCTCATTACAAATAGACCTACAATTTTTTCTGGATCTTAAAGATATTTATGATTATGGAGGAGGAACCCCAAAAGGCTATGCCATAAGATGCATGGGAATAGGAGTGGGTATACTAAACCTTTTTTGGAACATCAATACTTAGGGAATGCATCAGTACTGATAACATATATAACACAGAGCTAAGTTTTTGCAAAGATAATCGATATGAACTGACCACTTCAGCTGAGGATCAAGATGAATCCCTAAAAATTTAATTACATCAGTAGTTAGGTCCAGGTCAATGCTGAGGGTGATACCATGCAATTTCCTTGATGATGTCATTAACAGCATTGATTGTGTTTTTCCCATATTTAAAGTTAAGCAGTTTGAATTGCACCAGTCTGTCACTGTCTGTGATATGATCTTTCATACACGAATCAGCCATTAAGATATTCACATCATTAGCATATATAGTAACATTGTTACCCTTTACTGTGGTTAAATGCCTTTGTAGATCATTGATAAAAACTAGAAGAAAAATAGGGTTCAGAATGGAAACTTGAGGTATGCCAGAGGGGACCAGTTTTGGGTGAGATAGTTATCTCATACCATTTTTAGATATAGAAACTATCTGATATCGATTATCTAAATACCACTTGAGCCAACGCCTCTAATACCTAGAGAACAACATTTTGATAAAAAAGATTGTGATTGACAGGATCAAAGGTTTTACTGATGTCAAAAAATACTCCAGGGATACTTTTATTCAAATTGAGATTCTCGGCAATATAGTTGAAAGAGGGCCTCAATTGTAGACTTACCCTTGCGAAAACCAAATTGTGAACAGGATAGAGTAATGGATTTGTTTAAAAATTCAGTTAAACGAGTGCTATAGACATACTCAAAAATTTTTGAGAATTGTGAGACTTGGGAAACTGGTCTATAATTTTGAATAGAATTTTTATCACCCTTCTTTTTGTAGATATGTATCACCTTAGAAATTTTAAGAGCATTTGGAAAACTTCCAAACTCAACAGATTTGTTAATTAGATAAAGAAGAGGCATGGAAATAAATTTACCACAGGAAATAAGTAATTTACCTGGAATATCATCAGGACCAGTAGAAATTTTTGAGCCAACTTTAGAGATATAGGTGCATAATTCATGTTCATTACAGGGACAAAGATACATAGAATTAGAAGTAAAGTATTGATTGGTAATGGGGGGTGGGTAAGAGGTAAGTTGCCACAGTTATAATTTTGAAGAGGGATATCAAGGAAAGAGTTGTTTAAAACATTGGCTAAGCTTCTAGGATCAAGTGGTCTGTGATTATTGTCATTTAGTGTAGGTAAAGGAGTTGTTTTACAACTGCTAGTGGTTTCATTGATAATGTTCCATGCAGTTTTGGTTTGGCTAGAAGCAAACATAATAATTGTATCATTGTAAGTTCTTTTTCTTAAGTTGAGGTGTGTTCCAAACTTTCTCTTAAGGCAGGTAAATTGCAAGTAAGTATCAGAGTCACCACTATACTGAGCTTGGAAGTAAACACTATATAACTCTAGAGAAAGCATACATATTTCAGAGGAAATCCATGCTTTAGTTGCTATTTGTCTGGGTTTGATTTTAATGAAAGGAAAAGTGGTATGAAAAGAGTGTAAAAATTTGTTATAAAAAAAGTAAAAGCTGTCATAAAAAGAGCAACTGTAGAAATTAGACCAGTCTTCACAAATATGATTAAATATCTGGAGTTTAGATTGACTAAATATTCTAAAATGAACTTTAATAGTGTGTGTGTGTATGTATATATGTATATATATATATCTATTATATATAGCTAACTCTCCGGATATACCTATATATATATTTATAGGGGATACGAATTCTGACCATGTTCCACAAGCGCCGTCGACGTCAGATTTTTTCGACGTACTGGCCCCACACTCTAGATGCCAGAATAATGCAGACATCGACGCTAGGTGTCATGGGTTCGATGCCAGAAATTCCCAAAAATCGCAATTTTCCCATAAGAATGCATTGCGCGGATTTTTGAAAATTATTTTGAGGCACTTATCGTTAAGATAGAGTAACCAAAATTTCGGAGGTTGAAGTTGAGGTAGTCTTCTATGTTTCTCATGGAAAAAATGTAGCCAAATGACAGTGAGTTCGAAGCCAGGTGGATGCAAAATTCTTCCATAAGAAATGCATTGGACGATTTTTTTAAATGCCTTCCCGATAAGCTTCAAAGATAAAACCCGGAATGGTGACAGAAGCGTTTGAGAAGATTCTTTCATGACGTCCACTGCTTCTCTAGTGGTCCTTGGTTCGATGCTAGAGCGTCATTCCGATTCTACCATGCATTTCAAGCGGGAAGAACGGAATCTTATTTTAGGACCTTCCCAATAAGATACTGAATTGAAACTTTAAAACACGTGAGAGTGGCACTTATCTAACATTTCCATGCCGTTATCTCTCATGAACGGGTCCTGTGTTCGACGCCAGGCGGTCATTTACGCAAATTTTAAAAAATTGTTTTGAGGCCTTTCTCTTTGCAGGAGACTATTCAAAATCACAGCGTTTGCGTTTGAAGTCCTTTTTTATAGAACCAGAGGAAGAAAGGTTATATTTGACCGTGAGTTCGATGCCAGATGGATGAAAATTTCTCGCGTAAGAAATGCATTGCAGCAATTTTTAAGAATTTTGCTGGATAAGCTTCGAAGATGATACCCGTAAGGGGAACTTATTGTTAAATTTGTACCAATTAGCTAGCAGTATGCAAGCAACTTTTACTCGTATATATATATATATATACATACATACACCTTTCCATACTTCTTTGCGTTGTCTGAAGTCACTGGGTTATTGCTGCGTTTAACACCCAGGTTTCACTTCCATATGCCAACACTGGTAGAATGCATTGGTTGAAGACCTTCCTCTTCAAAACCATAGGCATTTGTGACTTTAGAATATGGGCATTTCTTCCGAAGGCACTCCAGCCGAGTTTGATTCTTCTGTTTACTTCGTTAATCCTGTTGTTCTCTCCTGTGGTTACTAGTTGTCCTAGGTATGTGTATTCTGAGCAGACATCCAGAGGCGTCCCTTCAAATTTTATTGTTTCTTGTGCTGCAAAAGAGTTATACATTACCTTTGTTTTTGTTAAATTTATCCTGAGTCCTATCTTCTGTCCTGCTGTGTTCAGTTCATGAAGTCTTGAAGCTAGATCTTCTCCGTTGGTTGCGAAGAGTACTATATCATCTGCAAAGCGCAGATGACTGATGTGTTCCCCATTAATCCGCAGACCTTTCTGCTCCCAGTCCCCAAGGTTTTAAAAACTTCCTCCTGAACAGCTGTGAAAAGAATTGGCAATCTCCTTGTCTAACTCCCTTCTCAATCATGAATTCTTCAGTAACTTCGTGTAGCATTACTGAGGCTGTGGCATTTTTATAAATGCTGCGTAGGAGACGGATGTACTCTGCATCTACTCCTTGTTTTTCCAGAGCTTCTAGTGTAGAGGAGGTACTTACCGAGTCAAAGGCCTGAGCATGGTCCACAAAGCATAGTACTAGTGGCATCTCATATTCATTCGTCCTGCTGATTATTTCTTGTAGTGTGTGGATGTGGTCCATAGTACTGAAGCCCTTCCGGAATCCTTCTTGCTCTCTAGGCTGGGCAGATGATAGAATAATCTTTATCCGTTCAGCTATTATCCTCATGAATGTTTTGTAAACAACAGGAAGGAGACTGATGGGGCAGTAATTCTTCAGCTCTTCCTTGCTTCCTTTCTTGTGCAAAAGGACTATTCTTGCATGATTCCAGTCTTGGGGGATTCTTCCTTGTTTCAGGCAAGTAGTGAATAACTGCGCTAAAATGTGTGCAACTTCTGTTTCACCAAGTTTTAAATATTCTGCTAACACTCCATCTATGCCTCCTGCTTTTCCGTTCTTCGTCTGCTTTATTGCTGCAATTACTTCTTCTGGGAGAATAGAGAGGGGATCTCGTTGGTTTTGGCTTTCTTCTTGGTTTTCCTCTTCAGCATTTTCTTCCTTCTTGTATAGGTTGCCAAAGTATTCTGCTACTGTCCTTAGTATTGCTTGTCTGTTGGAAGTTCTTGTACCATCTTCCTTCTGTATGGCTAAAATCTGTTATCTTCCAATTGCTAGGCGTTGTCTGGTCTTCTTCATACTTTTGCTGTTTTCTATAGCCTCTTGCACAATTCTCTCATTGAATTTTCTCACGTCTTCCTTAATTCCCCTTCTGATAGCCTTACTAAGCTCGATGTATTCGATGTTATCCTTTTGTGTATCTGAATTCTTCAGTTCCTTACGTCGTTTCATCATTTGTCGGGTGCTGTCACTTAGCTTTCTATCTTTAGCTCTTCTTGGTGTGCTTGCCACTTCTTCTGCTGCTTCCTTAACAGCTTGCATGACTTTGGTTTCTAGTTCTTCTTCTTGAAGTGCTGAGAATCTATTTTTTAGCTCCAGCTGGAATTTATTATTGCTTTCTTCTAGCTTTTTGGTGCTTATTTCATGTTTCTTGCATGAAATCAACTTCTTGCATTCCATTAGGAGATTAATCTTCAATCTACATCTTACGATCCTGTGGTCACTTCCAGTGCTCAAGTTATTCAAGACTTCACAGTCTGTTACTGTGTGGAGTTTATTAACCAATATGTAATCTATTTCATTTTTTACTCCGTTGGGCCCTCTCCAAGTCCACTTCCTTTTTGGGCTCTTCTTGAAATAAGTATTTGTTATGTACATATTGGTGCATTCAGCAAATTCTACCAGGTGGTGACCACGTTCGTTTCTCTGGCCCAGTCCGCATTGTCCTGCGACAGTGTCATCGGCTTCCTGTTGACCTACACAAGCGTTAAAATCGCCCATAATTATTTTATAATAGTGGGCTTTCTTATCATGCTCAGTGCCCAGAGTTTGGTAAAATTTTACAATTTCATCTTCGCTGCTTGCTGCCGTTGGTGCGTAGGCTTGTATGATCTGAACAGAGTAACGCTCATTTATCTTGAGTATGAGCTTGCAAATTCTCTCAAATATACTTTCTATCTTCTGTACATTGTTTTTCCATCTCTTGTTGATCAGGAACCCGGCACCTCCTAGTCTTCCATCCTTAGTACCCCTGTAATAAAATAAATTACCTTCCTTGAGTGTAATCAAGTCTTCTGATTTTCTTCTAACTTTGCTGAGACCGATGACGTCCCAATTTATCTTCTCTGCTTCATTCAGTAGTTCCAGTAGTCTGTCTTCACTCTTCAAGCTGCGGCAATTGTAAGTCGCGAAGTGGAGGGTGGTAGCTCTTTTCCTCATGATGGACCTCTGTAATGCCACTACCTCCCGGACATCCGAATGGGTGGTGCTTTTACGTCCGGATAAATTTCCATTACAGAAGCTCATCATGAAAATTGTATTTGCATTTAGGGGATGAAGGACAATAATTCACCAGGCTGTCCTACTGCCGGTTGGTGAATGCCACTTTCACAATTTGGCCGGAGATATTGTTGAAGCCTTCTTAGCATGGTTGAACCTGGGTTATGCATCGCCTCCAACCTCCGTTAACACCCCTCCGCCCCATTGAAGCAATGAACTGTGGCAGTGTGAGGAGGGGATATATATATATAACATTTAAAAAATTAATAATTTATGCATAAGTTTATTATAAACACTATTAATGGTGAAGAAGTCAATGAATATTATTGAAACGAAGATACATTGTATCTACAAAGATTTGTTGTGGCAATTTTCAAAAGCTGAAACAAAGCTAACTGAGGTGACATGGGGTGATGTTTTTTGAGCTGCTGTATTTAAGTTTTTTAAGAATGTTGTAATGAGAAGCTGTTTTATATTTTTGGGGTATTTCTGTTAGGCATTAATGCATAAAATATAATTTTCCACTTTATTTGCAAGCTATGTTTCATGGAGGGGATATTAAACCATATTATCTGTTAACAACTTCTTAATGGTGATTATATCAGAAGTATTTCAAATTAAAAATTTTCAACCTCTTCAAATACCTTTTTGTTAGTACTTACTTTCTCACTCACTTGCCTTTGCCAATGTCTTTAGGTTTTCCACTGTGGGCTCCTTCTTAGGAGACGAGGAGTTCTTCTACATCATATTTTTTTCATATTCATATATTATTCTTCTTCTATGTAATTGGAATAGTAATATCCTATGTCCATTTGAGAAAATCTTTACTATTATTGTCCAAAGATTTATTTATATTTATTCTAATTGTAATTTGTTCAATCTTTTGTCTTGGTTAATTATATGCTGTTTTCAATAAACGAGTATGTGTTTAGTTCAATTTGTGATGTCCTTACTGCTGTTTTCTCAAAGCCTTTCATCGCAGGGTGTTTAATGCTCAGACTCGGGTACTATTTCCTATAAAAAAGCGAATACATCCAGACAGTATGTTGCAGAGTAGCTACTATTACCTTGATAACAGGGTATTTTATTTGTGTCAACTATGAGGACTGCTCATTGCTTGATAATCTCTTGAGTCATATTGATAATTTAATGTCATTTCTTGCAGTTGATGGAAGAGGGAGCTAACAAGAAGTTGTTGCTTTATTTAGATCTCAATCTGAGAGTTCTTCTACATTACCTGCAGCAGTCACTGCAAGTAAAATGTTGAAGCAGTTAAGGCCCATATACACGGGCCCTAACTGTATAAGGGCTCTGCTGTATAAGAGCTTATACTCGTATTAAGGTGATCAATTTAAATGTAATAAATTACTCATCTTTGAAGATGGAAGAGAACTTAGGGATGAAAGAAAAAGCATGACTATTCAGGTGTTTAAAGCACAATCCAAACTCTACTTTATATTTTTATCAAGATGAATAAAATGAGGGTGCTCTGGCCAAACTTTGTGGAATGCCATCATTAATTAACAAAACTGCTAGTAATTTCCACAGAATTTATTACAGTCGACAAGATGCAAGCAGAGCCATGAGATGAGGTCCCAAGCTAGTGAAAGTAATGAGGTCCTATACATGTTCAGTTGTCCTTTATCAATAACTGTTTTTTATGTTGAATGTATGCCATTTGGTGTAATAGGTATCCAAAGTGATTTGTACCTTAAAAAATATGTATATTGCAAATGTAATTGTAAAACAGCAATTCAACACTCAACAGCAATCAAGGCACTCAAAATTATGGGATCCAGAGTTATTTAACTTGTACATTAATCCAGCACTGTATATATATCCTGGGATACCCTCTTTATGATCTTATAATATTTTTTCATTATGACAAACTGTTTCCTATTGCTCCCGGGGATTCTCTTTTTATTCTGAGAAAGTTTATTATGCTCTCAAAAATAAAATGCTCATCTATCAACGGTTTAGACCTAAAGTTTTATGAAGTAATTTCTAATTCCAAATCACAAAAGCTTCCATTTTGATTCATGGTAGGTTATTGGAATATTTAAGAGGACAATTTATGAATAATAATGCAATTTACCTTAAGGAGAATGAGCTTTAGCTATTAAAATAACGTAACCCTCTGCTTTTTGATTTTGAAGTTGTTGTATGAAAAAGAAAAACTACCTCTGGGAACATTCATTCTGATTCCTATATTGATCAGAGTTTCCAAAATTCCATTGATATTAACAATTTTATGGATATTTTTGTAAAATTTGTGCAATTATGAAGTTTTCATTGTGTCATGATAGTATTTGTGGTGACTCTTAAGAAAAGAAATTACTATACATTTGTTATTATTTTTGAAATCTACATGAGCCAAACAAAGATGAACCCTCCTGGAGTACAGACGACACACATTGCTGAAGAGGGAATGTACTTGATGCCACTCAACAGAAAATGAAATTCCATGCATGTGCTTGTTCCGCTTAAGGAGCCTCATTTAGTACCACACCTTCATTTGAAATTTGTCATTTTATTGACGATGGGTAGCAGACGATGTAATAATGAATTGAGTTTCTCTCACATGAAGCCCTAAGCACAAACGACAGAGACCTCTCCATAAATCATGAGAGTGAAAATTCAATGTTTTCCATAACATACATAAAAATATACACCAAAGACAGCTTGGTTGGTTAACTATGGCAAGGATTAAAAACATCGAATTAGAAGTAAAATTTACATTGATTATTTTGAGTAATGGACAGAATTTACAATGTATGCATTTATATGGTGATATTAATTACATAGCATATTCCATAAACAGGTTACGAAGACTTACTCTATATTATATTCTTTCCTGAAGTGAAAATCAAGTACCCATGAACACATCCCACACATACCTCTAAAAACTTGAAAAGCATGTAGCAGATACATTAATGATAGATCATAAACAGTTTTATTTAGGCCATAAAGGGATGAGGCTCTTAGCTAGTGCATATTGCACCTAGTTATAAATCTGTCCCTGATCAGAACATAAAAAATTTGCAAAAAATAACACAATACATCATTCTTTAATACCCAGAGAGTGCAAGATGGTCATAATACAGGAGACCAACTGATTTAGTATGATAATGGAGGCCAGTTTTATCAGCATCATATAAATGTCATCTGCTTAGAAATTCTTTCAAAAAGTAGGAATTATGTTTCTTTTCTATAGTTCAGTACTGCTGCTATCTACACTGCCCTTTTCACCATGCAATTTTGAAGATTTTAAGTAAGGATCTTATCTATCATCAAGACAACCAATCATCAGTTGCTTTGTCTTGGTCCATATTTTTTGAGATCATCTCTGACTTCCCCGAATGTTCCCTCTAATTAACCATAGAAAACTAAACTACTGATTTACATTGACTTCTACCTCTGCGTTATTTCTATCATGTTTTCATTTAGATGTTTCTATTGGCCCTTCCTGTTTTCCCCATTAATAATAATAATAATAATAATATTTATTTTGCCAAAGACCAGAGAAAAGGCATAGGCATCGTCAAAACAGAAAATATCTCACAAAAAATAGGGAAAAGACAATTTCCAAATACAGAAGATATGCATATTATAAAACAAAAGGTTCATCAAAAATCACAAAGTACATAATGGTTCAAAACAAAAAAAATTACAAGAGAGAGAGTTAGAAAAAACAAAAAAAATTAAACAGTTATGTTGACTTTCATATTTACAAATTCATCAATAGAGTAGAAAGGATTTAGCAAAATCCAGTCATAAATGAGTTTATGAAAAGTTATAAAAGGTGTATCTTTTATTGTTGAGGGCAGCTTATTAAATAATTTTATTGCAGAGTAGTTTATGCTGGTTTCCGTCTTCTTGAGTCTATGCTGAGGAATATCAATAAGTTCAGAGTGACGCGTATTGTGTGAGTGGATGCTGGAACGTTGGTTAAACTTATGGAGATTGATTTTGGCAAAAAGGAGTGATTCAAAAATATAACATGAGTATACAGGCATAACCCTCTGTTGAATAAACAGAGGCTTACAGTGATCTCTTTTGGAGGAGCCAGTTATTAATCTCATTGCCTTCTTTTGTAAAAGTAAAACACTATGAGCATGAGCTGTTTGTCCCCATAATCTTATTCCATACATTACATGGGTGTGGAAAAAGGCAAAATATACTGTTCGTAGGTATAAATCAGAGACAGATGATTTAAGCCTGCGTAACATGAAAATCACTCTTGATAATTTGCAACAGAGGTTATTGATGTGTTCCTTCCAAGTTAATTTGGGATCGAGAAAGAATCCTAGGAGTTTCACACAGTCATTGTTTACAGGTAGCTTGCCCAAAGAGAAGGTAATTGTTTGATTTTTATTCAGATTTAAAATGAGACCATTGGCACTGAACCAATCTTTGGCTACAGCCAACAGAGTCTCAGATTCAGAATGAGATTCCTGAAGCTTCTTGTTATGGTGGACAAGCGTAGTGTCATCTGCGTACAGGATTGTTTTGCAGGGTATGCAGAATTCCAAATCATTCACTGCAACAAGGAATAATAAAGGTCCAAGCACTGAGCCTTGAGGAACTCCATATGGAACTTTTCTCTTGAGAGATTTGTGGTGATTGGCAATTACTATTTGATGTCTGTTGAGCAAGTAAGACTCCATTAATTTTAAAGAGTTTCCCCTTAATCCATAGAAACATAATTTAGATAAAATTATTTCATGGGAAATGCAGTCAAAAGCCTTGCTTAGGTCACATAGGATTGCTGAGGTGCTCTCTTTCCTCTCGAAAGCTTGATAAATAACATCAACAAGGGATTCTATTGCATGAGAGGTGGATTTTCCCTTGCGAAAACCAAACTGAGAGGATGCAAGAAGGTTGTTACTTTCAAAATATTCATAAAGTTGTTTAAACATAATGGTTTCAAAGACTTTAGATATGACTGGGAGAATGGAGATAGGTCTATAGTTTAGAGGGTCATCTATTGAACCTTTCTTGTGAATGGGTACAATCCTAGCAACCTTAAGGTGGTTAGGAAAAAGTCCAGAGTTCAGTGAATCATTGATTAGATTACATAGTGGAACTGCAATCAAGTCCAGGACAGATTTCAGCAAATAGGGTGTCATTCCATAGATGTCTTTGCTGTTGGAATTGGCCATTTTTGAGACAATGTTAATGATGTCTACTGGAGAAATTTGCTTCCAAGAAAAATTGGCTGCAACTCTTCCATAGTTGGATAAGTACTCTTTAAAGTTGTATACAGATTGAGGAATACTATTGACGAGAGATTCAACTGAATCCAAAAAGCTGTTGTTAAATTCATTAGCACTGATGCTGGGATATTTGATTGATTTGTTCTGACAAGTTTCCTCTTTTATAATTGCCCAAGCTGCTTTACATTTGTTGTGGGAGTTGTTTATGTAGGACTCAATGCCTCTCCTTTTAGCATCCTGTAAACATTTCCTAAAATGCTTTTTAAACTGGAAATAGTTTTAATTAACAGTTAATTTTCTGCTTGCAAGATATTTGCTACATTAGATTACTACTACCAGCAAGTGTAAGATTGCTTGTATTAAATGGGTAGCTATTAATTTTATCAAGCGAAACAATTTTACTTGCCATTGTAAAATCATTTCAAGGGATGGTTTTTCAATTTTTGAAAAAGATCGACAAAACAGTGGTAACAGTAACTTACTGAAACCTTTAATTACTTGAACATCATTGATGGTCGACAATAGATAACTTAATGGCAGCTGTCATTACTGTCCCAAGTAATTGAATGATGTCCCAACTAAGAGTTTAAATTATGCATTAGTTTTATTTTCGGTTCTCTAGATTTGGCTCAAATAAACTGCCTCAAGAAACGGTTATTCAATTAGTGAAAACGATTGTACAATAATTATTTATTTTGCTGGAATTACATTCAGGTGCAAAGGACAAAATTAATTTGTATTGAATCGGTGACAATCAAAATCAAGAGCATATAAAAATAGGTTTCAAATGAAACAATATGAAAAAGATGAACACTCTATGTCTTTATTTTTTCATAGATTACATTGGAGAATTTTTTGCGAATTACATTACATAAAAGTACATATCTTAAGTTATGTTATTAGTAAAGAAGAAAAATATCTAACCATATGAATTTCTGCTCATGAAGAATTCATCTACAAAAAGGTCCCGCAGGCAAGTGCCTACTTCCTTCTCTTAAAAAAGCGTTTTTACGACTAAGGTGATTTTGCCCCCACTGGTAATGGAACGTGGGATCGCTTTCATTGAAGGCGAACATGCTACCTTCTTGGTTATCTCGGAGCTGCCTGGTTAAAGCGATAAGTAATTCTTAGCTACAAAAGCATGACTCTCCATTGTATGTAACAATTTCTTGCAAATATATTGTTTGTATTCTCTTATAAAAACACTAGCTGAGGCGCCCGTTGATTCTCAACGGGGTTATATAAATACGCAGTAGATAATAAATAACATATGCAGAGGAGAATCTAATATCTCTCACTTAGCTTGGATTAATGAAAATGTTATCTAAACGAAAATGTTTAATATTTTCAAACTTCTAATAATTTGAATCCAAATCTAGAATCCACTATAAGAAAAGTAATTGTCTTATATTTTCTTTCTTTAGGAGTTTACTCAATTGTGTAAAATGATTCTTCTTTGGGATTTTTCCTTGGTGCAATAATCACTTATACCCATTTCCTTGCTTCTTTTAAATTTACTTGTTAAGATAGTATTTCTTAGCTTCACATTGAATCCTTTAAGGGAGAAAATTTTGATGGAGACAATACTCCTTGCGGTTTGATCGGCTCTCGGATCGGTAAAAAATTTGGCGTTTGATTAAGGTATCATTTACCCGAAATACTAATGTAATACGCGGTATTAAAGTAGTGGTAAGGACACTCACTGCCACACGCCGAAAGGCTGCACGCAGTATACATTTATCAATTTAAAGTTTTTCCAGTGTAAATCACACTTAGTAGCTTCATTATTTTCAAACAGAGTTGGCAAATTCAAGATGATAAAGAAACTTACCTTAAATGATCATTCGTTGCCTCCTGTGAATCAACATGGCAAATTGTTCCTATGTGCAAATGCTGAAATTTCAGAATATTGCCTGCTATGAACATATAATATCATTCATTCTAATCATTACTTTCATATGGACCTAAAATAATCGTGTTTTCTTACGGAAAAACGCAATACCTCGGTTTCAACAATCGCATTCGTCGTCAAGGGGACTCGTTGTTTACAGTCTCAAAATTTCACGAAATTTCCGTACATTTCAACCGAATTCTAACCATTTCGACTCGATAAGGATATTTCGCGACCTAAATAAGAATCTATATTCATTTCTCTTTCTTTTGGTGCTAATTTCGATTTCGTAGGCCTATTATTTCTAATTTAATTTTGCTAAAGAAATGTAGCCTGCAACCGATAAAATGAGGTTTACGTGCATTTCTTATAAGAACAGTTTTTCATGTCTGGGTTCGAACTGGGGACATTTAAGTAAATGAAAAGTAGCCTATTATCTGCGCAAGGAGTACATTTAACAATCGTGAAAGTTTGAAAGTTTTGCCATTAATAGTTCTCGAGTTTTAGGCGAACATACATGCATACACACACCTTATTTTATTAGATCGGACTCTCGCAAGTTGGGACCGCTTCTAACTTGAGGCCCGGATGCTAGGCAACGAAGGATCTTGTCCGACTCTGGATGTCAACACGAACTGGAATGTATTCTGAGTGTTTTCAGAAGAATCTAACTGGTGTTAAATTACTTAATTCAGGATTTCCATCATATTTTTTTCTTAGGGATGAACATGATACAATAACAGGTACAAATATAATCCATCAATGAATTTCATTTCAAACAGCATCGGTCACAAGAAAAATTTTTCATTAGATTTTGTTTGGTATGACAGTGTTGGATAGTCTGGGAGAGTACTGGCATAGTCTGTAAGAAGAGGAACAAAGTCAGTGTTATCATTAATTTATCGAAGGTCTTCTTCTCCCGCATCTATAATTTTAGCTTTCCGTTTAATGAAGTCTTCCGCCATTTAAGGTAGGGATATATTATAGGACTGATATGCAATGAGAAGTTATATAGCCGATCAAAGTTCTAGGTGTCTAAAGCTTCAAAAGCAAATGTATGCTCCCTTTTTAAAGAGCATCATACGACAGTTAATGAATTCATCGAGCTCTTAATTGCAAGAGGTAAGCTGAAAATAACAGTAAGGGCCTACCACATCTAAGAGTAATAATTTTATTCATTGGGTATGCAATAATTGCAGTAATCTAAATTTGGACTAATCTAAATTTTTCCTCTCACAAATTCTTGCTTACGCACTGCTCCAAAAATCTGTACTTTCTCTGAGAGGTTAATAATTTGTTATGACCAAACAGTGACAAAGCGGAACGCAATTTGGGAGCCTATAAATCCGGGAGGTTTACGATTACACCCAAATGCATACTCATTACAAAGAGAATCATGCTAGATAATTCTGTTACCGGGATTTTTATTCTTCCGCTGTTTCTATTAAAGGGAACAGTCGAGTCCATGCTTCTTTTGCAAAATCAAGAGAGAAGAAATGTCTAAGAACATTCTACTGAAATTATCACTTGAACGAAATTGAGAAAGAAAACGCTGTAATATATGTATGCTTTTCAGACCGTCGATTGTAATTCATGTCATGAGGACCCTTATATGTCTCCTGACAACGATACTTAGAAATTTCCGTAAGTTCATTATCATAGTGGAGTAATTTCATTCTCTGTTGATATCTGAGCATTTTGGTGTCAGTTTCTTAAAGGATAACTCGATTATTACTTATGAAAATCGAACAATTAAGCTTTCTTTTAGATTTTTTTCATTGCAGTATCACTGATTGAGATATAGAGCATGGCATTGTGTTTATATTGTTATTTCTTGGGAGCGAGGTCGTTTCGAATTGACCTCAAGATATATCCTCTTGACCTTTGATTGGATACGGCGTGACCTTAAGGAGATAATGAGTGGAAGATGGGTCTTTACCAATCCAGAGACTTTCAATAAGAACAAGGAAATGAATTGCATAATTTGCGTGTTGTGAGTTTGGATTGCAAGCGCATTATATTCAGACTCGGAAGTTTTCATGCTAAGCTATATTCAAGAATTTATTCGACGGCTTGATAGACTGCATATGAGCTAGCAGGAAGAAAAGCTGATAATTCTCAATTGAATCAATCAGGGGTGGAATCTATTTGCCGCAATGATTCCTCGCATGGAAGTTTTAGTGTTTGCTCTTCTTCCTTTCGTCATCGAAGCGGTAAGATCGACTAGCAAAGTGAACCATATGTAGTTTATTTTTGTACCATTTTAATAATATTGGTAATATATAACCAAAGAATTAAATGCGATTACTAATCTGAAAGTAGGAGTTGACGTTAAGAAATTATAGTTCTCTCAGTAAGTTATTTCAATGATGTAATCAAAGATTATTAGATCAGATTAGATTAGATTATATATTAGATCAATACTTGTTAGATTTAAATTAATTAATGTAAGCACAATATGTGATAGTATTACCTTTTCTCTGAGATTGAAGTAAATTGAGTTCATGAACGCATTCATATAGTATTTCAGGATTAAATGAGTATAACTTTTCCATGTTATCAAAGTGTTGTCTCTGTCATCAGATTTTGCTTGAGGGAGAGCATCCTGTCACTAAACCACCTCTAAGAAGAGAATTTTTGTGGTATAGGAGAGGTGGCAATGCTTCATACTCATTATCACCTGTGGATCCTTCTACTAAAGGTCAAATTAATAGTCGACATGTATCAGCCAATCAAAGAGCTTCATCTCTTATGCAGAAGAGTGAATTTAATGAAACATTTATCGAGAACATGAGGGTTGTTGAAGAAAGAAAAAGCAGTGATTATTCAAAAGGTAACTAACTATTATACGAAAAGAATAACATATGGCTCAAAGAAAATGTTTTGTATATTAGGAATCATTGTGCAAGCAAAATATTAATATATATAGAAAAATAATTACTTAACACCTTCATTTTAATAATAAAGAAAATGCAACCAAAAGTTAATAATGATACAGACTTAGGAATCAAATATCAAATCTATTTAATCAATTGTGATTTGAAAACAATCATAGCTTTGCCATTTTTATGTTTTCCACATTTTAGATATTTTTCTGGGTGTTTTAGTGTTTAAAAAAATGAGAAATTGGTTGAGAGACATTAAAAAATATTTCTCAATCTATTTGTCTGTTATAATTTCCTTTATTTTATAATTTTATGTTTTTCCTCATTTTTAATGCATCCTGGTTGCAACATGTGATGTACATTATAGGCTTAATTTATTATGGTATGTCAATCAATATGAAAGAAAGGTTGTGAAGGTTAATTAATAATGGTAAAAAGCATTTTTCCTTTGAAATCAGTATTACTTACAGTGCTAAACTAACTTATAATTATTTTTTATAACGTAATTTTTTTAACATGAATTTTAATTCCAGGTTATTAAGTCTAACGTAATAGATGGATATTTTTACATATTTTTCTAAAATTCAAGAATTACAGATTAATCATCTTTGTAACAGTGTTCTTCTCTGAATGCCAAAACTCGAAAAAATTTCATCTTCCAGACAATCCCCATTTTTGGAGATTTGAAGGTTATTTTAAATAGGGGAATTCAATGTGAAAGCTCATATGGTTTATTGTAAAATATGTTGAAAATAACAATTATCAGATAAAAATCAGTCATAAAAAATTGCTAAGTGTTGTTATATTACCTTTAATCTTTACATTAACAATTATAAATCAAAATTTGGTGTGCTATTCCAAGATTTTATCAAAATTCCTCCATTTCATATTATGTCATCTTGTTAATTGCTGAAGTGTTATTTATCTTTGCTTCACTTGCTATTTTCAGACAAGTATATGCATCAAATATCTATATTATTAAAAATTTCTGGGCTTGTGTACGTAACTGTTGGAATAATTAATCGAATTTGAAAAATAGCATACATTTCATATTTGGATAGTGCTGAGCAATATAACTAATATGAATTCTTTACATAATTGAAAGCCATGCTATCACAAAAACTGGTTAACCAGTGTTATTGCAGGAATTATGACACAGTTAAAAATTTTCACAACTTGCTTCAGTAAAGCATTTATATTTTCTTTTAGCACTTAATTATGGGATTCCCACCAAAAATCACAAAAGATTTATTATTTTATTTTCATGATCAGTTATAGGTTCGGAATGTGTGGGAAGAGCTCATAGTTGGGGATGTGAACATCCTGCAGTACAAGAGCAAAGAGAGGACTCGGAAAGACATGAAAACAGTCAAAAGCAGATCAAATTGAGAAGAGAAGGAAATGAGCAGCTTCTCCAAAATAGAGAAATGTCCTTAAGAGGTTGGACGGCAGTGAATGAATGGTGTGTGAAGCCAACTGGCCAGTTTCCCTATCCTTTGGATTGTAGAAGATTCGTTAATTGCTGGAATGGAAGGGGATTCGTGCAACCATGTGCCATTGGAACTCTCTTCAA
This sequence comes from Pachydiplax longipennis, assembly GCA_036926295.1. Taxonomy (NCBI): domain Eukaryota; kingdom Metazoa; phylum Arthropoda; class Insecta; order Odonata; family Libellulidae; genus Pachydiplax; species Pachydiplax longipennis. Next base: position 448,367 of record JAVFKF010000066.1, read on the forward strand.
TCCAGAGACATTGGAGTGTGATTTTCCATCCAAAGTCAAAGGATGTGCAGTGCACAAAAGGGATACTAATAAAGGTAGTTACATTCAGAAAACGGATGAGAGCAACAGGGAGAAGATGGCTTTAAAGAACATGGAAGAGCACTATGGAGAGGATTTGATTGATGTGAGAATGTCTCACAGACAATTGAGTGGCAGTAGGAGGACAGAGGACAATCACACTACTTCTCCTCCGATGATGCCTTCAACAACTAAAACAGCTGGACAAACCAGAGATGGAAGAAATAAGAAATATGTGCCTAAATGTCCAGAACCAAGTGGTGTATTCCCTCATCCAAATCAATGCACCCATTTTATCAATTGTCATCTCGGAAGAGCCCATGCTATGATGTGTCCCCCAGGAACTCTCTTTGATGTAAAAAGCAAGCACTGTGACCATGCCTACAAAGTTAAATGCTCTCTTCCTACAGGTAAGCTTGTATATTAATTTTATTTATATGCTTGAGAGCCCATACTTACCCTTTTCTGCTTTGAAGCTCTAGTTGGGCCACTTCACTTCCTATTCAATAAATTCGTAATCCTCCACTCCTTTCCTACAAAGTGGAAATCTATGATAAACACTCCTACTCATAAAGATGGTGAGAAAACTGATGTTAGGAACCACTGACCAATATCTCTTGTTCCCCTGTTTGAAAAGGTTTTTGAAAAACTAATTTCTAAGAAACTTATAACCCATTTTTTACGAATATTTTCTGAGGAACAACATGGTTTTCTTCCACGTTGGTCTTGTGCGACTAATCTAACCATGCGTATGATTCATTTAGCAACTGTCTGCAATGAGAGCAGTCAAACAGACTGTGTTTACTTCTATTTTAAAAAAGCTTTCAACAGTGTTGATCATGGTTTACTTCAAATTAAACTAAAATCGCTGGGTATTGGCTGGCCGTTTTTCTTGTTGCTCCAGCCCTACTTCTCTAATCGAACACTTAGAGTCATTATTAACATTAGTGCTTCTTCTGAATATGATGTAATAACTGGAGTTCCTCAGGGGTCAATACTTAGTCTTCTGTTTTTTTAACATTTTTATTAACGACTTGCCTCAAAAGATTTCTGGAATACCTATTCTATATGCGGATTATATCAAAATCTCTAAAAAGATAATTTCTGAAAGCAGCTGCTAGGATGTACAGAGTGACATTAATAAATTTGCTAATTGGTGCAAAAAATGGCATCTTACCCCTAATGCTCTCAAATGTAAAGTTATCTGGTTTTCGTTGAAGGAAAATGTCTGTTTTTAGTTTTAAACTGAATGATAACTTCTTGGAGAGAGTTGTCACTGTTTAGGACTTAGGTGTAATTTTAGATACCAAGTTAATTTTTCAACACACATTAACAAAATAACAACGAAGGCTTTCAGATTATTTTGATTCATAAAGAGGAATACTGTTGAAAAATTTTCTACAAGAACTGCTGTTAGAGCCTACTGTGTCCTTGTCAGACCACTATTTGTATTTTGCATTGTTATCTGGAATCCCATACAGAACACAAAAATAAATCTAAGAGAGGGAGCAGATGCACTTCCTTAAATGGTTATGTTATAAGGAATCCATGCCATTTAACCCATAGCAGTATCATTCCCATTGCAAGAAATTTCATTTACTTCCACTCTCCTACCAGTATGATATTGCAGACCTCCTTATTTTGGAAAAAAAAGAAAACTATATTGCCGGTTATACTCTAGATGCATCTAAATTAATTGGTCTTGTAAATATTTACAAATATTTGCCAATACTGAGGATGCTTAGTCTAGCCAACAACATACTCAAAGAACTTAGTACTGTTGGCATTTTCTGTTAATATTGAAATGTTAAAAAGAGCACTAACCTCCTACTATGAGACTAGGAATAATTTGTTTCTAATTTTCTTGTATGCATTATCATATTGACTTGTCAACCCTTAGTTGACATTTTGTCTTTAACAATTTTATTGTGCTTTTTCATTGTATGCTTTTTATTCTTTGTTTTTTTGTAAGATATTTTTCTTAATGGATATTATTAATCTTTGTTTGAGGTAGTCATTCTCTGTATTATTATAACTCAATTTTTTCAGCTAGTCCTGTTTGGGTTAAATAAATAAATATGTGACTTATATGCTTCCTTAAATAATATTGACTAAGTTAACCTAGACAGAAATTATTTATTAATATTTATTTATATAATTATACTCTTAATTGGATTACTCTACATTATTTCTTAAATTTATTCTTTTATCTATAAATTGAAATAAAGTGGAGTTTTTATTTTAAATATTTTTTTATGTTAGGTAGGAATTAGGTATATTCTGTTGATTTTACATGAGTAATGAATTCTTTTCTTAATTTTTTTATTCTTCCTTTAGTACCATTATGAAAACTTGACTGTTATACAGATAATTTTTCAAAAAGTGTCAGCTCCTTTTAAATTAGAAAGCTCAACCATTAGTTCTTTTTTTTCTCTTTCTTAAGTAAACATTATGTTTCTTGTCATCTTCATTTCCTACTAATATTTGCTTTGTCCCAACAAATGGGCATGTATCTCTTTTCATTTCATACAGAAAATAAAATAGATGCAAATAAGCATCTCCAAACAGTAAGAATTAGAAGTAAAATTTTAGCCCAACCTTCAGTTTTGAGACCATCTGCAAGAATTTGGTATAATTTATTTCAATTAGGAACTGTGCTTTATGGTCCATTTCTACAACAACATTTATTTTCAATGTATTCTGTCTAACTGGTGAAATTAGGTTTCTAGAAAATCTGTATATTGTTACTGGCAGATAGCAGGAAAATTAACCTCTGCCTAGGGCTGAAGATAAACCATTTACCCTTAGGTTTAAGTGCAAAGATGGCTTCCTGCGAAACAACTAAAAACATCAACTCATAGTTTTAAGACATCTCTTTAGAGTGATTTTTCCTCATGATGCTGTGTTTTCTACCAATGTATTTACAAAATTATTTGTGCTACAATGGTGGTCACATTTATTAATACATTATCTCTTCTTCTTTAGTTATGACAATTCATAAAAGCCTAAAATATCTACTCTAATATTACTTCTTGATGCTGCCAAGAGCAACATGTATGAAGATAATTGGTATATATAGATGTTGAGAGATTAGTTTTTACTTAATGATGATACTATGCTTCAAATATATATTATAGTGAAGTCCATGTAACAATTTTAAAATGATTGGCATAGAGTGTCAATGGATATCAGAATTTTATATCTAAAATACAGCTTTTAAAATCCCACCATTTCGTAATAAAACAGAATGCTCTTAACAAGGCTAGTTCACAGAGCAATCTCAAAAGAAAAGCTATGTATTAGTTTCATACAAACCAAATAGTTACTACTGAACATAAATAAGAAGTTATGAACTACATTGCTTAAGCCTTAAAATAACAAATTGTCTATTATCCTTACTGGTTTTACATCAAGAAAGAATTTTAGAGCTTCAGTATCTAGTAAGTTATGTAAACAATGGTAAGAATACTTAAACATAATGTAAACACATGTAAACAATGGTAAGAACACTTACCATTGTTTACATAAATCTATTTTTATATGTTAACTCATAGCTGAAATTGCAGAACTGACAAGACAAATTGATGGAATTTGACAAATGCTATCTAAAAATAATCACTTGCAACATAATCAAGAACTGAATGTGAATTTTTGCCTAGCATATATACTATGCCAGCTTGTATTTCTTGGATCCAATAAACCAATAAAAAGTTATGGATTGTGAGCATACCAGAAGACGATTATGTTGTACATAATATTATACCATTATAATGTAAATCTTCTGAAATTGAAAAGTGGGATCTCACATGTACTTTTTAGGATTAGTTTAAGACATACTTTTGCATTTATTATATTATATTTATTTTGAATGAATATGATGTGAATATTCATGCAAAAAGATATTTATACCAGACATTATTAGATAATAACAACATTATTAAATAGAAGTAGCTTTTATGTATCTCCTTTTTCCATTATAAACAACTTATCTTCTGGAATTTCTTTGAGTGAAGCTGCTAATGCATCATATCTATTTGTAAGAGTGTATATAAACTAATTTTCATGGATATGATTTTTAATGATCACAGGATTTTAAGCTGAATAATATATTTTTCTTATGCCGATTGTAAATAATTTCATTACAGAGTCACTGATTACAGAAGTAATCTAAATTGAAGCACTTCGGGGGAAAATTTTTATATAGAATATCCTTTCAATTTCACAAAAATAAAGAATAATGCTATACATTAACATTTAGCAACAGATATTTATATTATAAACAACTGTTAGATACATGGGAATGATTGAGCTAGTAACTTCTTCAAATTCCTTATATAACCAATGTAGTGATTGTCATTCTAACATTTTCCAGAAACATAGTTTGGAATTCTTTGATCCCAACTGACATTCTACTCAAATGAACTTCTACTGAAATTCTTCTTTCATTTACATATCTTACAATTTTACACATCTAAAGCCTGTTTTCTTTGATCTAGATATACCATAGTCTGGAATTTAGTGTACTTAGGTATTAAACAACTAATGTATAGATGGCAAAATACTTCAAATACTACCTTAGGCTTTCAGCCATTCTCAAATATCTAATAAGTTACATACAGGGCATACTGTTTGCAAGTTAAAAATTCTTCTTACAATTTATAATAAACTAAATCCACTAAAACTGGATTTCCCTCCTTTCAATTGATACACAGCATGCTAGCGCCATAGCTAAAAATCATACTACTAAGTGGGACGGTTTAAGCAGTTAATCTGAGTTTAAGTAATAAGAGGTTAATTTATCTGCGTGAAGTTGAAGAAACAAATAAAATTTAAATGATGATTAAATTTTAACTCTGATTTAACACTCTGAGGTTAACTTGGAGTTTATAGAAACCAGCCATTGTCTACACTGTGAATTGCATTCACTCTCATCCATATTTACTCCCATTTATTCATTTTCCAGTAAATACTGAATACAAGTAAAAGTTGCTAGCATATTGCAAGGTAATGGGTGATAAATTGTGCCGTTACTTTGTGAAGAGCTTACAGAGCCAAGTTACTTCAGTACATATCTAAATGGGAAATGTAACTGGCCTGGTGATGAAACATTTTGGTGCATGTCATTTCACTTTACATTGAAAAAAAGATCCTGATTGTAGAATTTCAAGTCAGTATTACATAGTGAAGGTCCTCAAACATAATTCTGTATTCCCATATCGTATCATAAAATGTATGATATAATACAAATGATGCTCTGGTATTGAACCAAGGATCATTAGGGACTATCTCAATTGCAAGGTATTAAAGATATCCATGGCTTCTCTTCACCTGCTAGGCAATACACCTCTATGAAAGAAAGAAAAAGGAACTCGGCGTTCAATGAATAAGAGACAAAGGTTTCTCCAATCGCCGGCAGCGGCCACCGTCCAGGGCAATTCTCCGGGAGAGGACAATTGTCTGGCGGCAACCAGTTACTCAGAATTCCCTAGTAACCTGAGTAACTGGTTGCCGTCAGACGATTATCCTCTTCCAGAGAATTGCCCTGGACGGTGGCCGCTGCCGGTGATTGGAGAAACCTTTGTCTCTTAATACACTTCTATGTTTTGGGAAGACCTTCAAAAAAAGTTTTAAAAATGTACTCAATGTATCATCATGGGAAAATTTGAGATTTGAGACTTTCTAATATGAAACCTATGACAGCTAGGATCAAAGTCTGAATTCTTCTGGTGATTTTCTGGTAGGATCTGTACATGATAAAAATTTCAAATCAGTTTCCTTCTTCCAAGCTCCTTGTGGAACAGGTTAAAATTTTTATTCTGTATCTATATATAATATCATAATCAATATATAATAGGAGATACTGTCATGTTAGCTCTGTTATTTATCATTCCAGGATATCCATAAATATTTTGATGTCAAATTTCTATTTTGAAGTTGCTATTAGTTGATGCATGCATATTTTTTGCTAGCTTATTCATGTTTGATTTTCTCTTTTTTAGAAGTTTTAGAGGCAGAGGAAAGTAGGCACATCTCTCATTCCCTCAAATATGGAAAATCTCAAGATCTTAACCCTAAAAATAGAACTAATGATACAAGTACAAGATCATCCAGCCATAGAGGTGAAGAATTTCTGGAAATCACAACGCCTCTCTTACCTACAACATTATCTCCTATTCACATCGCTAAAGCTCCTCTGCTCCAACCCAAAGAGAACATTCTTCAAGGAGTGACTCCAAAGACAGGGCAGCAAATTCGATTGAGAGGAGGAAAATCACCATGGGAAGGATATGTGGAAATGTATGTTTTGCATGAGAATGGAGAAGGATCTTGGAGTCCAATCTGTGATGATGTGGGAAAGTGGGGCTTAAAAGAAGCTAATGTTGTTTGCCGTCACTTAGGCTATCACAGGTGATCACATTTATTTTCTCACCACTACCATTTAGTTTGTAAGAAAATGTTATTATTATCATAGGTACAGATAGGATTTATGCCTGTTGGTTGAGGGGGATATGGAAAGATCCCTGCCTCACCTTAGAAACCCCTCCAAAAATCCTGATGGCATATGCTCAACAAATACTAGAATATTTCAACAAATGACAAAATTTCAATATATTTCCCAGTATAAAAATTAGCAGTAAAACAATTGTTAATACACTCAATTTACATCTTATAATGTTATATTTCTCTCAGTTTACAATTTAAAAAATTCTATCTATAAAAACATTGCAGGATTGGGGAAAATGTTTGAAAACTTTTTGAGATAAATTGTTCCATTCCGTGGTTGAGAAATGAATATAGCCTTTGCAAATTTCTTTTTGAGTGTGTAAGCTATGTTTGTGATCTCAAGATAATCTGGTTTTTTAATTCTACTTTTAAATTCTTTCATAGATGGTTTCCTTGTTATAGTTTTACATAGACTCCCCAATCTTTTTGTTATGCGTCTTGTTTCTAATTTTTCCCAACCTGCCTCCTGGATCATAGTAGTGATGCTTTCTGTCTTCCCTAATATGGATCTTGCTGCTTTTCTATGTATTTTTTTTGTCCTTAAGTCTATTTGATGCTGTCTCTTACATCTGCCTAACAAGTAAGCCTTTTTCCCTTATGTACTTTCATAGGTTTCTTGTTGTATAAGTCCTGTTTGCTTTGGAAGCTATTCTCAATATCCCATTTTAAATTGTTACCAAGGATTATTCTTGGGTATTGAATATTTTTATCTCTCTGTATAATTATCCTATTTTGTAATTGAATTTAAATCTACTTCAATTGAAATCGATTAATTTGCTCTTGATAGCATTACATTTAAATTTATTCTCAATGAGCAAGATATTTAACTTAATATTATAGCAGTGATAGTAAGTAGTACATCTCATATAGAATTAACATCATGGGTTCAGATGGATATTTTTATGCTATTCTGTTATTCATGTGTTGTAATAAGTTAATGTGTGATTAGACTTCTCTTCTATATTAGTCTCTACTTTACTTCCTATCGCCAAAAACAAAAGCAATCTCTCCATTTACATAACATCTCCTTTCTCAGATGTAAATGTATTCTTGATTACATCTTTCTTAGCTGAAATTGTATATGTTGTAAATCTGTTTTTATCCATACCACTTTTGCTCATTTCTTGCTAGCATTTTGTGGCAAATGCAGCTCTTAGCACTTTCTTTATTTCTTCTTGCACTCAATGCATGTATTTGTTGTTTGAATATAAAAACCAATTTATGGCACTCCTGCTTGAGAATATCTCACTGTATACTCAGTTTTCTACACACAGAGTACATTCTAAAGTTAAAGCATAAGACATTCTTCTTCCTGCTTAAATCATAGATCTCCTGATGAACTACAATCCACTGTAGCCAATCATTAGCCTCATTCAATAGACCAAAAATTTTTACTGTGTTGCCATCCTCTTTAGAAGGGTTCCTCTTCTTTCATATGACTGATTTCATGAGAAGGTTTCTTGAAGCAGAGTTATCTATATCCTATCATTGCAATCTCAATATGTAACCAAATTGAATAAACCAGAAAAGGAGTGCAGTGTTTGGTGAACATAGCCTTGGAGAGGTCATGCTCTGTGATGGTATCATAGCATTGCTGTTAAAAATCATTATTCTTCCTTAATTTTCTGTCTAAAAACTGCTTCATTGTAGAGTGAAAATTACCAAAATTAAGTAACTGAAATGCTCTCTCTCTCTGCAAAAAACAGGAAAATCTTGAAATAAATATAATTTAAGGCAACCAACATTACACAACCCTGTTCAAATGCTATCCCATTCAAAATGCAGTGTTTGCTTGGTCTCCTGAAAAGTTTCTTAAATGGGCTTAACTGTATGTCTCTAAAATATCCATATGAAGCATTTTTCATTGTCAGATTAGTCTGTTATCCAATAAGTCAGCTGCTATTCTGCTTTCATTTACCCTCTTAATGATACCAAACAACATTCCTTCATACTTTTGAAAGACTTGTTCATTCTAATATAATTGATCTGACTATGAGCATTCTTCTTTCTACACATCCTACTAAATGCTTACAATTAACTCATATGTTTGTCTTTGCAAGTCTTGCTTCTATACAACAACAGAGCAACAGTTTCATTATTATTGTCTTTGTACTGGTTTAGGGGTGCTTTAATAGCATGGCAGGGCATACAAATGGAGAAGGATATGTTACAAGATGTTCACGTTGGATCCATCCAATGCACAGGCTCTGAAGATTCTCTTCTCCATTGCATTGCTGGACAAAATTCTTCTACACAATGTAACCTCAAAAAAAGAGCTGTTGGAGTCCGTTGTCAAAAGGAGTACAGGTCTTTATGTGGCATCTCAGAAGTAGCATATGCTGGTCAGTGTTATTTCCTGGTCGCTGGGGATGAATCAAAACCCTTCTTGTCCAGACAATTTGCAGCTGAGGAATGCAAGAAAAAGGGATCATCTCTTCTCAGCATCAACTCCCAAGTAAGTATCTTGTTTTTGCCCCAAGTAATTATGATGATGGAAGTAATAAAATGGAATCCGCTTTTAACAAGGGAAACTAGTTCCTAAATTATTAAAGATACAGCTATGCAAAATGCCACAGAAGAAAGTTACAAAAATCCTAAAGATGATGCTTCAAAACATGTTATGCTTTTAGTTACTGTGTTGTGTACTATTTTGCATAACTGCATCTCTAATAAATTAGGAACTATTTCCATTGTGAAAAGTGTTTTTTTTTCTATTTCTTCCAATCTCTATTGTAGTGAGGCCTATTATTTTTGAAAATCTTATATTTTTTCATCCCGATCTTCACTTCATCTCAGATAAGTTGTTATCCTATATGAAATTTTCATGTGTAAAAAGAATTTTCACAGAGGAGGTTAAGTGGAATAATACAAAGAACAGATGAAGTCAATGAGAAGAGCATATGAGGAAAAATTTGATAAGATTGGAAATAAAAATAGGATATTAATTTATTTAATTTGGAAGGGTATAGTAGTGCATCATATTTTTTAATAAGGTTGAATTGATACAGATAGACTACTCAAATTACCTTAATTTGAAATTATGTTTTCTAGGAGGAGAATGATTTTATATCAGAGTGGCTTACACATACCTACCCTAACATACTGTCTGTAATGACTGGTGGTATGGGAATGAATTTTGGCTCAAATTATATTTGGATGTGGGAAGAAACTCAGTTTGCTTTCACCTATACCAATTGGTGGAAGGGTAAGTCCAATATTCTCTCTTAGTGCTCAAGGGTCAAGTACCTAATTATTTATGTAATATGTGCGTGCGTGTGTTTTTTTGTTTATGATCAGAAATCATTTCTTTTCAAAGAAATCTTGAATCTTTTAAATCAAAAATTAATAAGATTAGTAAGAAAGTAATAATTTTTAGTTAAGATTCAACAAAGATTATGTATGATTTTATGCTGAGTATTTTTACTATGGTTTTTTTTTATCTTGTACATTTCTACTATGGCTAACTGTATTTTTTGATCTAAGAGAGGATTTTTCTTGGATAATTTGGAATTTCCAAAAATTGTGGCTCTATGCTTCTTTCGAGACATTCTTTCTTAAAAACTAGGGTTATATCATCTGACTTTAGTCACATAGTGAAGTGTAAGAAGAGTGTTAAAGGTTTCATGCTATTGCACACATATTTATAAAAGATGGTTGAGTAAAGTAGGTGTTTCAAGGCAATTTGATGCAGTATTTTCAGAGATTTGCTTTGTTTAATGAAACTATAAAATATCAATGTATTATTGCCAAGGATGGAAAGGAAATTCAGAAGAGAAAATGGATAGGACATCAAGGTGTATGGTGGCTTCTAGGAAATTCCCTTGCTTAGGCAGCAAGCAGATTCAGCCAAGGAGGACCAGTGGACTTTTCTGCAAAACTGATTACTTCTTTTGGTCCCCTCAAGACTGCAATGAATTCACTCAAGGAGCAATTTGCAAAAGGAATCCCATGGACATTGGTAAGTGAGAAAAATGGATGCAATTGCTAGGATCTTTGTGAGGATTTCTTTCTTTCAAAAATAATTTTTTTGCTGGAGGACATTAGTATTAATTCATACACTTATATGAAATGCTTTCTTCTTTAAATCTGGTGGCCATAGCTATACAGACATTGTATATTATGTAGTATATGTATACAGAACTGTATGTGTCTATACTGTACCTGGCACTTAATATTGCTAAAAGGTGCTTCATGCCCTGATAGTATTTGCATCTGTCGCTATGAAAGAGTTAATTACAAATTCCCTAAGGAGATGGGAAGTTTTGCATGATTTTATAATGGAGAGAGGAAAATTGAATTATTCGTTTTATAACACTGAGCAACACACATTTTCACGTATAAGACCTATTTCTGGGTACTTTGGTGCTGCTAATATACTGTATTTACTAAAAAATAACTACCTCCTTTGTTTTGGGTTCATAAGTAAATGAAAAAAACTGGTATGCAAATTTAAGCGCCCCTTCTGAAGTACTTTAAAGGCTGTTTCACACTACAGTCTCATGGCAAAATTGATGCAATACAATCAAATGAGAGTGTTCAGACTGGATCACACCTCCTTGTCCTGTCTCCTATATACTGCACATTACGAACATCGGAAGAAGAGATGCGACGTCTTTCTGATTTAATAAATAAATACATAAAAAAAAGTATATTTTCATGTTAAGGCCCATAATTTCTCTCTTCTCACTCTCTGTTAAGTGCGTGTGAAAAATTAATTGAATATAACTGCCCTCTCTGTTTTTGGGATGAAAAATTTAGCAAAAAAGCATCGTTTTTTTAGTAAATATGGTAAATTTTACCCATCAGCTCTAGTTTTTAAAAACAGTGTAATTATCATATGTGCTAGTCACACTCTTGGCATGCTAGAATAAGGGAGCATAAGTGGCATGTCAACATTAAGTATTAATGAAGGATTTGATGTTTTATTGGTGTATATTGCTAAGGAAATCTTCTTGAATAGACAACCATGTAAACCAATGTTTTGGTGACATCTTCTGTCGCCATCATCAGGGATGTCATGTGTGCATGTTTGCCAGGTATATATTCCTATCTGGAGTATATATTCCTATATCCAGGTATATATTCCTATAAGGAAACATCAATTTACACTAAAGAACTACGTGGTTGTGTACCTGAGAAGATTTCTCGTATTATCTTTTTGGAAAAAATATTTATTTATTCTCATAAATCAAACATTTGGATTATATAACTGTAAATCACATTGATTCTCATAAAATTTTATGTTTACAGTTTTAAAAAATTCCTGCTTTCAGTTTTGAAAAGTATGGGAAATGTACATAGATAGGATAGGTGTCCTAAGGGGAATAAAGGCACTTCTTTGGTCCATCATAAGGTATTACCTTTGGAGTCCTATGGCCTTGCAAAAATCTATAATGCCACCACTAATATTCCTGGGTTCCTGGAAAAGGATGCCTATGAGGTGAAGCTGAGTCCTGGAAGTAGCCAGGCATTTGCACAGAAGATGAAGTGTTGACTCCTTCTCTTGATAGCACCATCTACAGCTTCAAGAGTCAGTTATTCCCATGTTGTAGAGATGCCTTATCACCAGGTAGTTCCCAGATAAAATTCCTACCGTAGTTCTTAGCTTCCTTCAAGGGATAGGAGTTTCTTGCCATAGCTGGAGTTCAGTCCATCCAGAAAACTCATAGTCCATCTTAGTCCCTGCATTGAGGGCAACATGATGAGGTGCTGGGCTCTAGCCCAGTCCCTGATCTCAGAACAGGAGATGAAATAGGTAGAATTGACTCAGGGCCAACAGGATTGCAAAAAGTGTTCCTCTTGGTTAGCTCATCTGCCTTTCCATTTCCTGGAATACCTTCATATCCTGGTACCCAAAAGTGATGAATTTTATGCTGTTTTGCATGGTTGTTGCGTTCTTTGTCACACACTAATACCTGCTTATATTTGCTTCAAGATGAATTAAGAACCCTTAGAGCTCCTTGACTCTCAGTGCATATGTACAAAGGGCCAAGTGATTCCCTTGATGACATGCAAACAAACAGAATTGCAAATATTTCTTCTTGAAAGACTGCTACATGCTTTCCTAGCGGAATGGCTAAATTTATTGAGGGTGATTCACAGAAGATCCCCACTCCAGAATTTCCATGTGCCAAACCTTGGATTCTTGAAAGATATGTTTTCCATATTTCCATTCTGTTTCAGGAGAGAAAGTGAAAATTGGCATTGTAGCTTAGCTTGTATTGCCTTATAGCTTCTTATGACCGAATATCATTTCAGTATCATTCCATTGGCTAGAATGCTTCAATTGCAAGGCCATATATCTTGCTTGCTTCTCTATCTCCACATAGAGTGGTGCGAGTTTAAGCAAGGTCTCTTATGCCAGGGTTGGGGTGGTTCTCATGGTCCCAAAACAAGCCATTCTTTGCATATGGTTGACTTTGCTTCTGGCGCATTTAAGGTGGGATCCTCTCCACCACATAACAGAACAGTTCAGCAGGTATGGTCTTACTGTTATGATGTAAACCCACTGCATACCTCTAGGATATAGTCCCCAAGTTCTGGCAAGGTCTCTTCTGCATGCCCATAAAATAGACCAAGCTTTCTTAGCTCTGGACTTTAAATGTTGACTCCAAGACAACTTTGAGTCCAGAGTCACACCCAGATATCTGACAGTGCTTGAAAGGCTTAAAACTTTCCCATTGAGGGAAGGAGCTGTCAGGCCTGCTTTGCTTCTTTTCCTTGTGAATAGAATGACCTTCATTTTGTCTGGATATCCCTGTGCTGTTGCACTATGCCGAAGGCTAATTGTATAATTTTCGAAGACAGTATCAAGAAATATACCAGGGATGAATATAACTAAATCATTTGCATATCCCTGAGAGTAGGTGCCATGGGAAATGTACATAATCTATACTGGAAGCACAAACTGTATTTGTTTAACAAGCTTACAAGTCGCCTTGATATATATGTAAAGGCAAAGAATGAATATCTCTCAAGCAACTAGATTAAAATAGGTGTTTTCCTACTTTTTGAAAACTTCTTTGATTTGATACCTAATGAGCTACATTGAGTGACTTCTTGCAATAAAAAGAGCATAATGAAAAAAGTCATTAGAAATATCATTGTTCTCCTAAAACAAATCAAGACAAAACTCTTTATTGTGTAGAAAACACATTTTGTAGAATAAAGGAAAAACAATCTGGTGAAAATTTTACAAATATATAGGTAGTCACCCTAATGAGTTATTAGGGTGACCCGCTAAATTGGGATAACCATCCCCTTTTTTGGAGATACTCTCTCAAAATATGATGATGAAGACTTATATATCGCTAGAAGGCCAATAGACTATTAAAAATCTATATATTTCTACCAGACGTATCCATGGTTTGATTCCAGATGACTTGAAAAGTCTCTCATAAAATCCTATTTGATCAATAGCTGACTTCTTTTCTTTAGCATTTTCCCGCAAGAATATACAAGGTCCAATGTATACCCTTACAGAATGTATAGTAGAGCAATATTTGCAATTCCAACATTAAAGACTATGAAAAATAAATCATAAGCACGATATTACAACAATGTAGCAGAATTACAGTTATTCACAATTATAGAGGCAAAGATAAAAATCATGTTTCTTTCAAGTCTTTATAATGAGACAGAACCTTTGAGTAATTTAATTTACCATTTATCCAGTTCCCAACAAAACTTCTAACCAATATCTAACATATGTTATAAATGAGAAACATATAAAGGCTTTATATATTAACAGTCCATGCATTCTGGCATAGAAGGTTTAGATGCGTACTGAAAAAATGTACATTTTTAAATACATTAGGTTCCATCATTTAAGAAGTGGATGTTCACTAGTAAGGTAGTGAATTACAGACAACAAACTGTACAGTAGTGATAATAGACACGTTAGTAATTACCTACTCATTCGAACCCTCTTATTATTATTATTCCATTAAAATTTTTAATTTGCTCTTTTATCATTTTTAGGATGCGTTTGGAACCTTGGGATGGATTACGTTGGGAATGCAAATATAACTACTTCTGGTAAGCCTTGCATTCATTGGAAAAATGGCCAATATGAGTCAGCAGATGAGAAATTTTTCTGCCGGAATAAGAGAGGTGCAGATGGAGGAGGAGCTGCTGAAGGACACCCTTGGTGCTACGTTGATCAAAATGGAAGCTGGGAGCAGTGTGATATCCCACCCTGTAGATACAGGGGTACGTCAATCCCCCTTATATATTGCTGCATATGATCACTAAGAAAGAAAAGGCATCAAATTATTTTAAATTACTAAAAAGTAGTGAAATTTTGCATTCAATTTTGACAATTTAAGAATATATCCTTCTCTCCCATTGCTGCTGTTTTCTGGCCTTTTTTTTAGCTCTTCTAGTTCCGTATAGTCTCTTGCATTACCTGTGATTTCTGATGCCTTCATGAACTGACATATTGACAGACTTGCAAAGCTCGGTAAATTAATGATAGTAAATAAACTTTATCATAGAATACTTACTCTTTGACCATATTAAGGACATATGAGTTATTAAATTTTTTAAGCAGTAGTTATAGAAATAGAAAAGGAAGAGAATACATAACTTGCATAAATAAAGTAGAGAACTAGAGTATAAAGTAGAAAGTAATACAAATATAAAATGCAAAAGAAATATTAGAATTTGTAATACATAATTACAAATTATTTGACCCATAACATAATATTTGGAATATTAATTCTTAAAAGTTGCAGGAATTAAGAGAATAAAAAGTAATAAAAGGTTTAGAATTTTGCATCGTATATTCAGTATCATCTCTTAGTTTGTCTGAATTATTTACTTCCTTTCAGGGTTTCTTCAGTTACTGTGTTTTAGCACTTAAATTTCTATTTTTTAGTTTTCTCAGTGTGCTTTCCTTGCATGCCTTTTTCTTCTAGTTAGGGTTATAGTCCGTAGTATAGTCAGGGTTTCCATTCAGAATGAATTCAAGCCATTGCTAAAACACAAAAATTTCAAGAAAAGGCTATTCTCTCAATTCTAAATGAAAGAATAATGCTCAAGTGTCTAGTGTGACTCTGCCTTTGTGGGCTGAATTCTAGGAACCCCTTTAAACCATCAAATGCATGCATTCTTACTATTGCTTTTTATAATGGCTAGGCTATATATCATCCTATCTTCTAATTTATTTACACCTAAAGGAAAGAAATGTGTTTACCATAATGAGAAATACTTTGTGAATATTATATGAAAACTTCCCAAATGCACCAGAGGAACTTTGATAAACCTATTTTAGTATTCATGTAAATACAGTAAAACTTTGTTAAGATGCTTTTTGAGGGACCAAGCAAGAAGCTGTATAGAATTATAACCAAGGTCGTGTAATACTGGTTGAATTACATCATATATTTGTAGAATGGTCTGCTTTTTGCATTAAGAGAGCATCTTAATTACTTAAGTATGGTCTTTTAATCTCCACAGTGAAGCAGATTTTACCAGATGTACAATTAGGGAAGATAAACGATTGCTAAGATTAGGAAAGAATTATGATTTTTAACCTTGGTGTTGAGAGGACATCATAATCTCGCCAAAAATATGTTCTACAGCCTACAAAACACCCCTTTTCTAGTTTTTTGTTATGATTACTTCTTATGATTAAGATGAAAAGAAGCTCTGAAAAATGATTTTCTAATCTACGTTCAGTCTTGAGAAAAATTAAGATAGAGAATATTTTATTTAGAGTTCATATGGTGGGATTTGCTCTGCGTCATGATATCTTAATTTTTACCACAAAATTTGTCATTTGAGAGTTAAAATGCATAAGGAACCCCTTTAGAAACAAAGAGAAGAGAGAGTATGGTAACATGGATGATGTGAATGAGGCAACGGCAAACTATTTTCTATAGTAGATTACACTGTAACTGAGGGCAGGAAAAATCCACATCTTTATCTTGCTAGTGGAGCATCTTTAGTGGTGTGAAAGGGACTGAAACCATGAGAAAAATGATTCTTACGCAGGCTTTACTATATGTGGCCCAAGACATGGTAATAATTTAATATAAGGAGGTGATTATATGTTAGAAAAAGCTTTTATTCATTTACTATAAGAAATTACTCGTGATTTCAGTATTTCATGGGAATAACCATGTATTTGATCATTTTCAGAAGATGAGAAAAATGCCGGAAGTGCCAGGATGAAGCAATGTGCAAATGAGCATTTTGAATGTTCTCCTGGAGAGTGTATCCCAAACACTTTACTTTGTGATGGAACTAAGGTAATAATATTAAAATAATGTTTAAAAATAGTCATTGAACAGCTATACTTTGCATTGCAGAGTTTTTGATGGAAAATCTTTTGTTATGGCATGGTTTCTTGTTGCTTGAAAGAGAAGTTTCTATGTATCCCTATGTGAATCTAGATTCCTAAAAGATTAAAAACCATACAGAATTTTAAAACTTAATTGTTTAAAGAGAAAAATGGAAAGTCAACCTTTTTGGAAATGTTACGTTAAGGAAATTTTTGTATCTGCTGCAACTTAATTTTAATCATTTCCATTTTTTGTTATAGCTATCAAATACTGGTAAAATATGGATTATTAAATAAGAACATTGAATATATTGAAGGTAATTGCATAGTGGTAGCAGATTTAATCAGTAAGTGGTATTCACAAAGTTCATAAATCACAATTATTACATTTTGCTTAAAAAAATAGTCAAAATAAAAAATATATTCCACAAGTAAATAAAATTACAAAATTTTTAGGGGCAGTGTTAGATAGGCAATTGTCCTGACTGGAGCATACTAATACATTATGAGTATGCTGCAAGCTAATTGCTAATCAGTTGAATGCACTATCGCACTGAGAAAGGCCTCAAAATAATTTTCAAAAATACATGCAAAAGACTGCCTGGCATCAAACTCGGGACCCGTTTGTGAGAGACAATTGCATATTAATGTTTGATAGGTGCTATTCTGACCTGTTCGAAAGTTTCAATTCAATATCTTATTGGGATGTTCCTGAAATAAGATTCCATTCCAGCTCTGGGTTTGAAACCAGTCAGTACTAATTCCCCCATATAATATGTATGGCAGGGAATACAAATATTTTGTAGAAGCATTTACTGAGAGGATAAAATTATTTACTTTGGCATATGATCAGCAGTCATGATTGTTTTTAAAATTCAGTTTATCGTTAATCTAATGATCCTCGGTTCAATGCCAGAGTGTCATTTCTATTCTACCATACATTTCAAATGGTGATAATGGAATCTTATCTTAGAACCTTCCTGAGATGATATGGTCTTGAAACTTTGGAATTGGTCACAGTTATTCCTATCTAATATTAATATGTAGTTGTTTCTTATGAACAGGTTCTGAGTTTGATACCAGGCAGTCTTAATTGTTTGTCAATCTCCCATATGAAATGTAAGGCCGGAAATTCATATATTTTTATGTGGCATTTCCCGATGAGATAGAATTTATATTTCAGCACATGAACAGCAGCTGTGAATGTTTTATAAAGGCAATTTACCATTTCCCCGATGGTCCTTGGTTTGATGCCACAATACCATTTGCATTCTACCATAGAATTAAATGGGAAATTTGAAATAACATTTGAGGATCTCACCAACTTAAAATTTGTTGTTGTGTTAGAGGGATTGCTACAGCAACTGAATGGATATTTCTCTGTTACCCTAGTGATCCTTGGTTTGATTAATGTTTTTTAACTTTTGATGTAACATTTATCAGAAAGATCCGCAAAACAAAAAATATAGTGTAAATTATTGAATTTCGTAAAGAAACAAAAATTTTAAGTGTCGTAATGATGGCTTTAAACATGAAGAAAAACATATCAACATTCCAAAATTATGTATGTAAATATGGACCATTCAGAATAAATTTTCATAACCTAAGTCATTTTTCATTTAGCTGAAACTAACTTTTACTATTTACAAATTTTCAAGGGAATTATAACAGTCTTGTGCACATTTTGCACATTGTACAGCTCAACTTACGCTTGTGTGTACTCAGTAATTATAAGAAATGTTTTATATCATATTTGCATATGGAAATATTTCAAACATTCCTATCTTTATCTATATGACTTTTATTTCTCTTTTTAAAATCATTCCAGAAACAACTAAACAGGAGTGTTTGAAATATTTTCTCTTTCGTGCTATCTTTTAGCACATGCATAATTCCATTTTCTTGTATAATGTTAATTTTTTATATTTTAATTCAATTTCCTTAGGATTGCACAAATGGAAATGATGAATTTGATTGTCCTGAAATATTGAAGGGTTTCAGTCGTAACCGAGGTGTGAGAGTTGTCTTGAAGAAGGAGATGTACACGGTAGAGAAGTGGGTGCAAGTGAGTTTGGAAGAATGTGCCAAGCAGTGCCTCAAAGGAATGTGCCATTCATTTAGTTTTCAGTAAGATCATGTCATCATTTGCAATATGAGTTACAATCTTTTATGTAGAGATAAGCAATTTCAATCCTCATTTATTAACCTCTCTTAATCTTTTCATCCTTCTTTTAGCTACTAATCTTGTATTTTGTGTAACTATATGCAATCTTGCATTCTTCTTTAGCCTCTACACATCTTTCTCTCCATAAATTTCTTTCTATAGTTAATTCCAACATTATTTAGAACTGTTAACATTCAACTTTGGCTGTATCATCTGGGATATCAAAAACCATGAATGTTTCTTGTTGTTTAGTAAACGCATTATATGAAATAAGTAAGTGGAATTACGAATATATTGAGTTTTTTTCAACATATTCGACAGATCCATGAAGACTGGGAGGTCAAGGCTCTTTATGTGGAGTACCAAGCATAAAAAGAAATTTGCAAAACAGTTTCACTCTCTTCTCTACTTTAAAACAAACAAAGTTTGAACTGTTTATTACTTTGGTTGAACTGATTGAAATGAATTTTTGTTTTAATTCCTTCATTAAAATTAATTTACATAATAATACATTTTAATATTTACATCTTCTTAGTAACAAGGACCAACATTGCTTGCTGGTAGTACACAAGAATAAAGCTGGCAGTATAAAATTGGAGCTTGAAAAAAAGATAGGATGGGATCATTATGAGTTTTTACCTCAGGTGAATCAGTGCCAAGGAATGTTCCACTGTCCAAATGGAACTTGCATTCTCCCAAACAAGGTAAATATCTGCTTTAACTTGAAACCAACATTTTTCACTTTTCAATATTATGTGATACTCTAAAGTATATCCATTATTCCATTCGAGTTGTAAGCATTAGCTGTAAAGTTTTACAGTACATATCTGGTTATATTATTATTATTAAGTACATTGTTGCAGATAGGCTAGTCTGGTGGCAACATTACAAACGACTACACTAATTTTCACAAACATAATTAAACAGCTCAGAACAAATTATATAATACTCTCACAAGATTAAACATTTAAATTCAACTACTTTACAAGGTATAAAACACCAATATAGCACAATTCCTAACTCCATTACTGATTCCCTTGCAAAAAATGTTCTACTAATACAACACTTATTCTCTGAATAGTTAAAACATAGAAACTCTCACAGAAACAATGCACATTCAATCAAAAGCAACATTAATTAACCCCTGCCCCCTCCGAAACATTCACCATCAATCATACAGGTTTTTTCAGGGTTCCTGGTAGGCCTTCACTGCTACCATAGCGGTCCCGGGGACAGGTCCTCTCTGTACATCACCCTACCAGGCAATCCCCTACTCCACCTGCAAATCATTACTAGCAAGCTCCCTTTATCTACGAAATATTTCTTAGAAACACTTTATGATTTTTGGGAAAGGGCTCGAAGACTCCTGCAGGCAAATTATTCCATTCTACAAGAGTTCGATTTAAAAACGAGAATTTACTTGTATTTGTTCATTGTTTTAGCAATTGAAGTTTATATTTATGGTCTTCTCCAATGGAAAGTGTTGCTCCCTTTATTTCTGCTGCTAATTCCTCAAATGACGCAATCCCCGTGTATATCTTGAAAAATAATCCTAACCTTTTCTTCGCTCTCCTCTCCTCTAAACTTTCCCAACCTAATTCTTTTATCATTTTTGTGACACTATCAAGCCTTTAGTACCTTTCTAAAATGAATCTTGCTGCCTTTCTTTGAACCTTTTCTATTTTCCGCTTTAGACCTACTTCATACGGGTCCCAAAAACATTCCCCGTATTCTAAAATTGGCCTAATATAAGATTTATATGCAGCCTCTTTAACTTTCTTATTCAATTGCCTTATGGTATGCATTATAAAATTTAGGGTTTTATTAGCTTTTAGAATTGTACGCTCTACATGCTCATTCCATTTTAAGTCCCTGATAAACGATACTCCACCTAACTACGTTAAGTATTTTACTGTATCCTCACTAGATGAAACTTTCCCACCTAGGTGATAAGTATATTGGTTTTTATTTATATTAAAACTTAGCATTTACTCACATTAATTTCCAATTTATTAGACGATACCCATTCGTACAAGGTAACTAAATCTTCTTGAAGATCCCTACAATTATTCACACTTTTTACATTCCTATTGATGATGCAATCGTCTGCAAATAAACTAATTTTTGATATTCCCTCCAGTAAATCATTAATAAAAATTATAAATAATAAGGGCCCCAATACGCTTCCTTGGGCAACACCTGACAATACTGCCATTTCCTCGGATAACTAATCCCCAATTTTTATTCTTTGCTTCCTACCTTTAATGAAAGACTCCAGCCATTTTAATATTCTAGGATCTAAACCCATCCTGTTTACTTTCTGCAGCAAAATGTCATGGTCAACAACGTCAAATGCTTTTGCTAAATCTATCACCACTGCATCAACCTGTTCTCCAATGTCCTGAGCCTTTACTAAGTCCTGCTGTAGGACTAACATCTGTGATTCACACAAGTACCCCTTTCTAAAACCATGCTGGTATTCATTAAGCCATCCCTCTTTCTCCCAGTAATCTATTAGGTAGACTGCCACCATTCTCTCAAACATTGTACAAACCACTCTTGTCAAACTAATTGGTCAGTAATCAATCGTTTGTTGCCCTTTTTATGTATCAGAACTATTGTTGCCTTCTTCCAGTCCACTGGAATTTGACCGTTGTTTATACTTACGTTAAATATTCTTCTGAAATAAGGTACCAATTCATGCCCACCTAGTTTAATGGCTTTGCTGCGTGTTCCGTCCGATCCATGCGATTTATTGTTTTTCAATTTGGAAATTTCTTTTAATATGTCTTTAGAAGTTATGCTAACCACCGGAAAATCCTCCTTTATGCTATTTATTACATCATTATTGCTTGTTACCAACTTTTTGTAAGTACTCTAGAAATAAGAACCAAATTTGTTTGCTATTTGTGTACTATTTGTTAAAATTTTGCCATTCATACTTTCTATCTTATCTATCACATTTTCCCATTTCCTTCGATACTTTATGTATTTAAAAAAGTTTTTTCCACTATCCTGCTTAATCAAATTCTCTAAGAACTTATTTTCAGCTTGCTTCTTTTTATTATTCAATAACAAAGTTACTTCCTTGTATTTAATTTGGTTATGAAGGTTAGAGTTCCTTTTTTTATACAATGCTCTTGATTTACATTTTAAAAACCTAATTTCAGTATTATAGTATTCCGGATCCGCGTTATCTTTCAATTCTCTAGTAGGTATGTTCTTTTCTATACGGACCAGTAAAATACGTTTGAAATTATACAAAATCTCCTCGATATTGGCCCCTTCGTTAATCCACATTTTGTATTCATCTCTAAGGTAATCGTGGAAACCATTTGCATTCCTTTGACTCCAATTGACGTCTAAATATATTGCCTCATGATCAATGATTCCCGGCATTACCTCGCAAGTGTTTAGCAGTTCAATTGGTTTCGCAAGAGAAACATCTATTAAGTTCAAATTACGAATTGTCTTGTTTACTACCTGCTCAAAACCACCATCACCTACAATGGCATTTATCAGATCCTGAGCTCTCCCACTTGACCCTTTCTTCCCTGTTCAGTCTACCTGCAGGAGGTTTAAGTCACTTGCAATTTAACGGATTTGTTTATGTCCCTAATGTTACAGGTCATTTCAACGAGCTTCTCTAATACCCCTAGGTCCCCCCCAGGGGGTTGGTATGCCCCAACTACCTGTAATTTATGTTGTCTAACTCTGTCTTCTACTTCTACGCTAAGGATTTCAAAATCACTATCTTTTGAGACCATAAAACTTGAGTAAGTTTTTGAAATGCATATGAATACACCTCCACCTTTTCCCTCTCTATCACGTCTATATACTTGGAAGAATTTAGGAAATATTTCTAGGGAGTTAACTTCCTTATTAAGCCAGGACTCCATACCTATGACTATGTCTGTTTTACATGAATCTATTAATGTACTGAACTCATGAATCTTATTTTTAATGCTACGACAGTTTACCTGCCTTAAGAGCCTTAGAAACCCTTCCTTTTTCTCAAATATCATCACTGAATTTACATTTACTTTCACAGCTATTTTTGCCTTAGTCACACAAGCCCCCAAAAGATCTTCACAATTTTTTCTACTATTTAGTTTTTTGGATATGTTTCATTTAAATGATTTATGAACCTACAAAATAACTATCCCAACTTGTAATTGCCTCTCTCCGGTTTAAGTGTAGACCATCTCTACCGAGATCGTTCACATTCAGCCAGCAGTTAGGATCCACAAATGTCAAACCCTTTGCCTTACATGCCCATTCAATCCCATTGTTGATATAGAACAATTGTTGCATCTGGCTCATCTTTTCTCCTTACTATTCCACTTACTGCTATCTTTGCCTTCACAAACTTATCCTTCGCTGTTTCGCACAAATCCCACATATACCCAATTACATGTTCCTCAGTTTCATCCTTCTTTGCATCATTGGTACGCACATGAATCAAAACTACCTTTTCACGTTCATTCTTACCCCTCTTCTCAATCTTCTGCTCTAACTGATCTGCCCTTATACCAGGATAGCACTCCACCATCGCTCCCTGTTTTCGGCAGACGTCGCCGCTATAACTTATGATAGAATCTCCCATCACCAGCACATCAGAATCTTCCTGAATTCTCTTCTTTTTCTTCTCTACTTTGGTCCATCCTTCACCTTCACAGCTTTCCTCCCTCAATTCCTCATTCTCCATTTCAAGGCAGCTTATTCTCTCCTTCGCATTGGCCAGTTCTATCCTTAGTTTCGTAACTAACTCCTCTATTTCCACCGGTTTTTTCTTCTCACACTCGTTGCACTGAACCCCTCTACTGAGCTTCTTATTGCACTCAACACACTTGCCACCAGCCATCCCACTGTTTTCCTTTCCTACGGAGCTACTTGCAAACACGTCTTCACCCTACGGCTGCCACTGACTTTATCCAATTTCTGTAGTAAAAAGGATGACCTTTCCTCTAAGGTCTGCTTTTTCACTGATTTCTATTTCATTTTCATATTTCTAAATTTGCTATGACCATTAAATATGACGTATAAATAAAGCATCAATAATGATGAAAAGGCATGGAAAGTTTAGAAACTAGTGGAAGGCAAAATTGTCTGTTGAATGCCTGAAAGTATAGGCTAGTAAAGGAGGGAAATGAGATAATATTGCAACTGGTGCCATTAATGGGGAAAATCAGGAGGAATAAAACCAAATGAGGGCAGAAATACATGATGAATAGAGGATTTAAAAATTCTTTAGGGAAAAAAATGTGGATGGGGGTAAGGTGGAATGATAAATGGTAGACATGCACATTCTGATAGATAAGTGGTTGCCCCATTATGGCATTTGGTGTACTCATTCAACTTTCTTATTATTTAAGTAATATTTGCCTCTAAAATGGAATTATAAACATTCAAGCCAACTTATCAACTGCTGCTAAATACAAAAATCCTTTATTAATGAAAATAGCTTCAAAAGGAAGAATTTAAATTTATTCTCCTTCCTCTGTATCTGTTTACAGGTATGCAATGGAGTGAATGACTGTGGTGATCAATCAGATGAAACAAACTGCACTTCAGAGACTGTTGATTTTTCCATACGATTAGTTGGAGGAAACAACTCTCATGAGGGACGCCTTGAAGTCAGTGGTAAGGAAATGCGACTTCTTAACTATCCATGTTATGTTCAAGAAGTACCTTTGAATGTTACCTTCTCATAATGAAAATTAGTTCATCACCAATTTATGTGATGAGGAAATGCACTGCCCTTCAATTCAATTTTTAAATGCCTCCATAATTTTTTTC
This sequence comes from Pachydiplax longipennis, assembly GCA_036926295.1. Taxonomy (NCBI): domain Eukaryota; kingdom Metazoa; phylum Arthropoda; class Insecta; order Odonata; family Libellulidae; genus Pachydiplax; species Pachydiplax longipennis. The sequence continues at coordinate 473,176 of JAVFKF010000066.1, forward strand.
TGAAGAAATGGACTCATCAAAATGAAAAACTAGTGATTCTTATAGAATATACAAATGACGGAAGTTAAGTTTATGGGTCTGTAATTACATACATTTGTTATATTTCCCTTTCTTGTACATTGAGATTACTATACTTGTTTTCCATTCAGACAGATTGCTAATGACTGTTTGCATTTGTTATTTGGAATTAGGACTTAAGATAAGGTGTTATTTCGTCGCCCCCTAGCTTTAATTCTCCGGAACCCAAGATATTCTGGACCTTTAGATTTATACCAGTGAAGATTTGAAATCTTTTTAAATATATTTCTGTTTGTTATATTTAGGCTAGGTGCATTCTCTGTATGACTATCTTTTGTTACTGTGTCTACATTGTGTACCTGATATACCTTTGAGAAACATTCACTGAATTTGTTTGCAACCTTAGGTTCATTTACCAGATATTCTCCGTAGGAGTTTTGTACTCGTTTAATTTTTACTTTTTCCCCATTTTGACTCAGATATGCTGTCCATTCCTATCAAAAGATTTTCCAAATGAGAGTCGTTAACAATCCCTTTTTAATCCCTTTATTTAATCTTTATTTAATTCTTTTACCAGATGAAAGTATTTAGATTTAGGTATTTTACCCTGTTTCATTTTGCTATATGCATGTCTAACTTTTCATCTGAATCTTTTGACTTTAGCATAATAAAACTCAGGGTTTCACAGGAAATGAATGAATCATATGGATGTAAAAGGACTATGTCTAGCACATGTCCCCTGCTGGATGCCTCTGGTGAACTAGCTCATTTACTACCATTTGTGCTTTGCTATTTCTACAGGTTGCTCCATTCAAATTTACTTTGGGTAGATTTAAGTCTCCTGCAATTACCTTTATTGTATTGTTCACTTTTATGGAATATCTTTTACTTAAATTTTCCAGAACGGTATTATCATCTCCCGGTTTCCTGTATGCACTGATAATATTAACTGATCTTCACTTTCCTCATTCAAGTAATTTAATGCATTGCATTTCGACCTTGTCATTGATCCATAACAAAGTGCTAACAATTGTTTCCCTAATACACTGAATACTCTCCCTATCTTATAACTTTCTCTTCCATTTAAGTGCACTTCATCCCTCCCAGTGTCCTCAATTTCCAAGCATGAATCTGGATTAATAAATTAGACACCTTGCCTATCACAGACTCATTTTATGCCATCATTTATGTAGTCTATTCTTCACTTGGAAACATCCCTTCTCCTTATGATTCTACTTATTTTTGTGCCTTTGAATTTCTTCTTGGCCACTGCACACAGATCTCACGCATGTCCAACAACATACTCGTCATTTCTTAGCCACCTTAAGGCGAATCATCCCAGAAAAAGTTACGATTTAATTTCAAGAGATGGCTAGCGTCAAATTTGTTTTCCTTCTCATTTTATAACGGTTAACTCGATTTTCGTTTAGTGAACGGTTAAATTAACTAAATAATAATAAAATATTCGCAGACCAAAAATCAAAATTTACATTCTTTTTTTAACCATCTTTTTGACAAGAAAGGTTCTTATAAAGACGTAATAAAATATTTTGGTGTAGTCAGTTTGAGGAGCTAATTTTTTAAAACATGTAGCAACTTTTATTTCCAAAATTGGATGTATAGTTCCTGCAATAGCATGAATTAAAGGAAATTGTAAAACGGCAATGCCGCATTACGCCGCCTAAAAAGACAGACTCTCTGGATGTGAGGGTAAGCAGAGTTAAATGCCATGCGATACCTGCGTAATCTCATGTTAACTGATAACCGTCCTTCGCCGTCGGGGTCTTCCCTCGGAAGCCTTGGTATATTTTGCTTGGATGTTTTCCTCAGGCACCCTGAAATGTGCTGAGTATTGAGAGGGGAATATTTTTTATATTATAGAATATATTACAGAAATTGAAACTCTTCGCTGGAAGTTTGAACGCACAAATATCTCTCATTATTATATATATATATATATATATCTATTATATATAGCTAACTCTCCGGATATACCTATATATATATATATATAGATATATATATATAGGGGATACGAATTCTGACCATGTTCCACGAGCGCCGTCGATGTCAGATTTTTTCCACGTACTGGCCCTACACTCTAGATGCCAGAATAATGCAGACTTCGACGCTAGCTATCATGGGTTCGATGCCAGAAATTCCCAAAAATCGCAATTTTCCCATAAGAATGCATTGCGTGGATTTTTGAAAATTATTTTGAGGCACTTATCGGTAAGATAGAGGAACCAAAATCTCGGAGGTTGAAGTTGAGGTAGTCTTCTATGGTTCTTATGGTAGAAATGTTGCCAAAAGACCGTGAGTTCGACGCCAGGTGGATGCTAAATTCTTCCATAAGAAATGCATTGCTGAAATTTTTGTCATTTTTTTTTATTGCCTTCCCGATAACCTGGAAAGATGAAACTCCGTGCGGCGACGGAGGCGTTTGAAAATATTCTTTTATGCATTTCACAGTTCGTCTAGTGGTCCTTGGTTCGATGCAAGAGGGTCATTCCGATTCCACCATGCATTTCAAACGGGGAAAACGGAATCTTATTTTAGGACCTTCCCGATAAGATATTGAATCGAAACTTTGGAATAAGTCATAATGGCACTTACGTAATATTAATTCGCTATTTCTCTCACAGAAGGGTCCTGAGTTCGACGCTAGGCGGTCATTAGCGTGAATATTTGCAATCTTTCTTGAGACCGTTTTCGATGCGATAGAGCAATCAAAATTACGGTGTTTGCAGATGAGATGGTCTTCCATAGTATCAAAGGAAGAATTGTTAGCAAATAACCGTGTGTTCGACGCCAGGTGGGTTCGAAATGCTTCCGTAAGAAATGCATTGTTGAAATCTTGGATGATTTTTTTTTTAAACTTCCCGATAAGCTGGAAAGATAAAACCCGGAATGGTGACAGAGGCGTTTGAGAACATTCTTTCATGACGTCCACTGCTTCTCTAGTGGTCCTTGGTTCGATGCAAGAGTGTCATTCCGATTGTACCATGCATTTCAAACGGGAATAACGGATCTTATTTTAGGACCTTCCCGATAAGATACTGAATTGAAACTTTGAAACACGTCAGAGTGGCACTTCTCTAACATTCATATGACATTGTCTCTCACGAACGGGTCCTGTGTTCGACGCCAGGCGGTCATTTACGCAATTTTTTAAAAAATTTTTTGAGGCCTTTCTTTATGCAGGAGACTATTCAAAATCACAGCGTTTGCGTTTGAAGTAGTTTTCTATAGAACCAGTGGAAGAAAGGTTGCATATGACCGTGAGTTCGATGCCAGATGGATGAAAATTTCTAACGTAAGAAATGTATTGCGGCAATTTTAAAAATTTTGCTGGATAAGCTTCGAAGATGACACCCGTAAGGGGAACTTATTGTAAATTTTTACCAATTAGCTTGCAGTATGCAAGTAACTTTTACTCGTATATATATATATATATATATATATATATATATATATATATATATATATATATATATATATATATATATATACACACACACACACACATATACACGCACACACGCGCGAGGGTGGTCTGAAAAGTTTTTTTTTCAGAAATCTTCAGAAAATTTTCAGAAAACATGTCGAGAAATGGCGAAATGTCGGAAACATTTCAGACCACTCATGTGTTTGTGTGTATAAATATATAATTTCACGCACTTCCCGACGAAGTAGAAATATGAAATTGAATGATTCATCAGAGGATGAGTGACCTAACACATAAATTATTATCAACTGCGGCCGGTTTTCCTCGATTTCGGTTCGCTGTGAGGTTTCGAAGCGTCGGCGATTCGAAGCGCGAAGCGAATTACGCTCTTATTGTTAGATATAAAAGTCAAAAACTCAAGTTCTATTCAAGATATCGCATCGAAACAAACTGCAAATGAAAATTACAACATTTATCTCGATTTCTCTCGAGACAAGTTCTTCCTCACGTGAGAAACGAAAAAGTTTTAGGCGACGTATAAATTGGACTGCACGACGAATTTTTTCTTGAGTTACGTTCCAACTAAATAATTTTTTACTAAGATTTGGTTGCTCTAAAATTAATCTCATGTAACCTGTATGCATATAGATGATACAATGATCGATTGAAGAAAAAAATCAGCATTTTACGTTGGATTGTAAGAGAGTAATGGCAGTTTCAAAAATGTTCACGGGTGAAAACTCGGCAATTCATTCAATTTTCGCTTTTAACTTTGTTGTTCTTGCTATAAGAGCATAAAATTTTCACTATTGTGTTGATAAAGTTATTTTCAGTCGAATTTCATCTGAAATATAAGTTTGAATCGGTCAATGTAAACTATGAATCTTAATTATACCCGTCCGAATCCGTAGACCGCGTAAAGGCGACCCGGCGCGCGAGGCTTTAACCTTACGGACTTTCTCCCATAAGACAATACTGACTGGAAGCTTGAAACGGACATTAGTACTTCTTTAAAACACTTTCCTGATCAAACGATAAATTAATTTATTAACATAAAAATTGCATTGTGTTTAAAAAAAAATTGCTCTACACTTTGAGTACCGCTAATTTTTGAAAAAAGTTTTTATAAGGAAAAAATTGTTAATAAAAATCGCAATTTCAAAAGAATAAATTTCTTCTTGGGTATCCTCAATTTCTATGGTTATTTACAGTTAAAATCCACTTTTTGATTAAAAATTGAACGAACCATTCACGAATAAGAAGGAAAATAAATTATGCTCATTTTGGTGCTGCCATGTGGGGGATTTTCTTGGCACTAATTCAGGGACGATTCACTTTAAGTCATTTTTTCCCACATGCACAATCTCTTAGTCCTTATTACTGCATTCATCCATATTCTCAATCTTCCTCTGCATTTGGTCTACTCTTATTCCATAGCCCTAATTCATCTGCATTGCTCCCCACTGTACCTAATCATAGAGTCCTCTTTCTTACATGTTTTCCCATTCTTCCCAACAGTTTGCCACCTTTCTGTTTCAATCATCACATCAGCAGATTTAAGGCACTCAATTTGGCATTCAAGTGGCATTATCATTTCTCTCTCCTCATTATGTCTCCAAATCCATGATCATTTTATCTTTTTCTTCCAGCCTTCTCACCTCACTCCATATACTACATTCATTACACATCCAGTACTCTACATTCTCAGCATCACTTTTGCTACATTTGAACTCCTCCTCACTCCTTTTCTCTCTAAGGGTTCCTCGCAAGTCTCTTCTTCCAAATGACTAATTTTTAAGAATAAAATAAAGATATCGCAATAACAACATATATCCTACTAGGCGATATAAGATAGAGATTTTCTCTAACACTTTTTTACAAGGCAAAATGTAGATTAAAAAGTTGAGGTTACTTTTCCTGTCCCATCTATTTTAAGAAGTTAACATATGGAAAAAGAATGTCTCTAGTGAAGGATAGGATATTGATTGTATTGTCGAGGAGATCAAGATCACCACTGATACAATTGTTATATTTCCCTGATTGTCTATCTGGTAGAATCTGCTTCTTTGCAGAGTGAACAATGGCCAAAATTAAGTTACTAAGACAGTGTCTTTGTGAGGAAAGCAGACTATTCTTCAGAAATATGATATTAAAATGCAACCAGTAGTGTACAACCCAGTTAAAATACTATTCCCGTTTTGGTTTTGAAGTTTTGTTTTTACTTTTACTGGACTTAGCTTAGGTATACTAAGATACTGACTTAGGATAGATGCAACAAGAGGTCAATTATGTTGGGACATGTGGTTAACCTGACAGAATTTAGCTTCTCCTGTTAATTCAGATAGCTACTCATATTCATTATGATGCTGGTTTAACTTCAATGACTTTGGGTTCCCTTGGCCATTTTCACTTTCCCATCTGGAGTTCCAAAATAAATACATATATACATGTAATTAGGAAATCTGTTATTATCATTAAATCAATTGTTTGTTAGTGTTTGGCCGATGGGGTGTTGTCTGCGATGACCTGTTTGGCTTGGCAGATGCTCATGTTGCTTGTCATGAGTTGGGATTCCCATTGGGTGCAGCAGAAGCCGTCTCTCATTCTGGTTTTGGATCTGGTGTCAACAAGGGAGTACCACTTTTCCTCATGGATGATTTGGAATGTACTGGAGTTGAAAATTCTTTGAGTGAATGTAAATTTCCTGGATGGGGAATCAATGACTGTGGTGCAGAAGAAGTAAGTTTTGTATTGCTTTATGTGGTAGAGAATAGAATAATTTTACCTTTTTATTCAATATATTTTAATTTAATATTGTCTAAATTTGAAGAAATTTTGATATATTTCTTAACTTTATTAAAAATCTTCATTTCCAACCACCATTCTTTACATGATTTTAAATTTATTTGTTTAAAAATTTGTGAAAATTTATTTGTTGCATTAAATTGTTTGAATTTTCTTGAAGAATATTAGTTTCCTTCAGATCAAATCACTTCTTGCATCATTGTTTCATATATTTTTATTTATAGTTTGTAAAGGTATAGGATAGAATGCGTACTGCTAATTACTACTTTGTATTTTTCTTCCATTTTCTAAAGAGTGAACCCTTTTGGTATCTATTATATACGTGATATATTCAAACTGTGCTTAATCCCCCCTCCCTCACCTGTACCTATATATAATGTTGCTTTTGGATATATGTCACCTGAAGATGGTCTTAATGGCCGAAACCATGGTCGTGAATTAAAAACTTTTAGTGGTACAGTATACATATTTACTTTCATTTATAGTTACTATGGATGACTACCACAAAGTCGATTAGTAGAAAATATTTTTTGTAAAAATGATGTTCAAAGTGAATGGCCTGATGTTTGGCTGCTCAAAACATATTTAAGTTAGAACCAATAATTTCTTCTCCTGTCACAATGTAGAACAATATAAAACTGTAAATTTAATATAATTTTAGTTTAAAGAAGAATTTAAATAATTCAATTTTCAGACTTTGCAAGAAATTTTATTCTAGGTCAGTTTCTGAGCCTGATTGGATTATCAAGTTGTTTTATCATATTCATACATCTCATCGAGCATCTCATTAAAGAGTCCAATAACCATCAGAAATTTATAATCTAACTAGTTACATCCATCCATTCAACATTTAGAAAAAACACAAAAATATTCTATTGGAGTAATGTTATTTTCCAATGGAAGAATTTTTAATGATAAATAGCTAAGTGTAACTTTCTTGCTTCGGTGACATCTGGGTTGGGACAAGGCAACCAGTCGTTGGGATACCTCGGCGCTGGAGAGCAAGTCTATGAGTTACCCCAGTGCAGGACTAGTGGGCCACAAACGATTTTGCCTAAAGACAGCTCGACAAAGAGTGAAAATGTTTAATATTTTGTAATCATGGGATGTTAGACAATATTAATATATAATTATTATCATTGATAATACTAAACATAACATTTTTATATCTTCCGAAAAGGTATAGCTGAATGTAATTTATTCAAATGAATGGAAGAATGCATGATGCAAGTAGAAGAATTTTTGTTGATTGAAGTATTATATTTTGATATATAAGATCTCAAAGTGAACACTGTTTGATAGCATGAAAACACAGGCACATTTTTCATTCAAACTGAGCTGAGATATGGAAAAGATTAAAGTGTTTCTTGTAAGTAATTAAGCGCAGGACAAAGTATGCTAAAATTTGATGTAATGTGTTTTTCTTTGGAGTCCCTTATTTAATTTTTATTGGTTTTCCTGCTCTCTCCAACTCTCACCCAACCCAACCCAATGCATTTTCTGAGGCTAGAAAAATGTTATGTTTAGTGTAATTGATGATAAAAATTATGTATTAACATTGCCATATGTCCCGTGATTTGTAGAATCGCATATTAGACATTTTGTTCTCACACAATGAAAAAAATTGTTTTTAAGAATATTTAAATAACTTTACAACATCTTAGAGGTAAAAGAACACATCTCTTATTTCCATTCCATTGATGAATTTTATAGCTTCTTTAATGTCCAAAGATAATCTTATGATAACTAAAATTAATGACCATTTGAATTATTATATCATATTTATTAAGGATTGTTCGAATGATTATATTTTCTTACGTTGCTGGTTTGTATCTTCGTCAAGTAGTCCTCTGCCAAATAGTCTCTTAAATAGATAGGGTTAGATGTAAGAGGAGACTCATGATTCTCAATCTAGCCCAAAAATAAAGTCCTTTTATTATTAAATGACTTGTCCTTCACCGCCTTTGCCCTTCGTAGAGGACACCATCACTCTCTTTCTTGAGCTGTCTTACGACGAAATTTTCCGAAGTACACCAGTCCTGTGACTCGCTGTCTCCCAACGACCGGGGCACGGGTTTTTCACACTGGGACTGTCTGTTTTCATTAGGTAAGAGGGGTAAGAGACTCAGGGCTTCTCCAAGTGCCGAATATTGGCAAACCATCAGGGCGGTTTGGCTTCTGAAGGTGATAGGTAAGTAATCATCCTTTTCCGAGGAATTGCCCCCGATGGTTTGCCGATATTTGGCGCTTGGAGAATTCCTGTCTCTGTTATACATTGAACGCCGAATCTCTTTTCTTTTCTTTTAGGTATTTGTAAGTAGTATTTTTTACATTAACTACATATAAATTTAATACATTGTACAATCCTTTCTCTGAGAAATCCAATTCTTACTAAATCATCTCTATTGTCTGTGAGGAATAAATTATTATTATTCACTTAGTTGAGCTCCCTTGTCATCTTACCTGATACCTTCATTGTAGATCTGCTAATAATATCAGTTGTTAAGAAACAGCTGTTCTAACAACTTATCTATGTTATATACTTATCTTTTTATTAATCAATCTACTTTTGTTCATTTCATTGACAGGTTGCTGGTGTAGTTTGCAAAATTCCAGGGGCCATATGTCAAGATGACCAATTTCATTGCCAGACCAGTAAAGAGTGCATTCCAATCGATTACTTATGTGACAAAGTGATTGACTGTGGGGATGGAAGTGATGAAGATGTAAATCATTGTCAGGCAAGAAAATCTATTATCTGATTTATATTTAATCTGTTTCGTATCCATGGATTGCCCATAAGAGTTTTGTTACTTAGTCAATCTAAATAAACTGCTAAACCAAGAAATAAGCAGCCTTGTACAAATGAACCTGAAAACTGTAAATGTTAACTAAAGTGATATCTTGGTTAACGACGCTAATCCATTCCAGGATTATTATCGTTAACCAAAATCGTCATTATCCAAGGTGTAATTTTCCACAGGTATAATAATAGTAATTGATTACTGTATTTCCCAGTGTCGAAGATGCACCCAAGGTTTTGGAAGTGACATTTTGGAAAAATATTTTGTTTGGATTAAAAAGCAAGACTGATTGGTAAGTGATTCATGCCAATAACATTGATACCAGAAATCTATTATGGTATACGCATTTCATATTAATGTGGCAAAGATTTGTTGAATGTGTAGTGCAGATAACCTTCCTCTAGTATTAGCATTGACTTAAGAAAAACCTTCTGCATCAAAGATGCACTGCAATTTTGAGAGACTTATTTCAAGTAATAAACCACGTCCTTGACGCCGGGAAATATGGTAATTACTCTTTCCCTCAACCATGGTGCATATTAAAGGTGCAGATAAAAATTCATTCAAATGTCATAAAAATATGGTACATATCATTTATTCATTTATATTTGCTACAAAAATGTGTTATTAATAAAATGAGTAGTTCATGACTAAAGTTTTTTTAAATCAGTCTTCATCAGGATAATTCGGCTACCCCAGGATTTTTTTGATTGAAGAACCTGGAAAAAAACATGAATAGGGTTGTTTGCCTTTTCTTCTTTTTTATGATTCTGAAAAACTGCATAGACTTTTCATTAAATAGATCTGCTGTTTGGATAACCTCAGATTTGTTTGGATTCCATTTCATAGCAACATGATGAACTTCTTCCCACTTTGCCAAAACATTTTTTCTTTCTCTATGTCATCATCTTCAAATGAAATATACATTTTGTTTTCACAATGCTACTTGTAAAGTTCTTTCAGATCGTCAGTAGTCAGTTCTTGGTCATGCTTCTGCTGTAATTCTTCAACATCTTAAATGTACACTTTCACAGATTTATTTCTTGGGCCACATGTTTCGCTAGCAAGCTAGCATCTTCTGGCACATCTTTTAATTTGGAATTTCAATATTTATTCATAAATAGGGAATTTTGGATGGAGGTCAGGGTTTGAAGAGTTTACTAGGAAGAGAAAGGAGGGGGGAAGGGTTGGGAAATATGTGGTCGTCGGTCAAAATATGGGAGGTACATACAATTTCCACCTCTTCCAAAAGGTCAAGGTGGCAGCCTTGCTTTTTGCAGTGGAGACAATTAGGCTGGAAATCACTCTTGTGTCCTTCTTCTAAGAGATGCACCGTGAAGTTAGACATGGGCGACCCCCTCCGAAGACGGTAGTCCCTATTGTGTTCCTCCGCCCACACCCGCAGATTTCTGCTGGTTTTTCCGATATACCTGGCTTCACAAATAGTAGTGGGGTCTATGAACTCAAATGTGATGTTTTTGGATTCTTCATCACCAAAGGAAGGACACAGTTTCCTCCATGCTGCTTTGAGACATTTCATTGTTACTTCTTGCCAAGCCTTTAAAATCAACCTATAATTGCAATGAAAATATTATAATAATGGTTTATTTACGGGCAGAGAGCCCTTTTTAAAAAGGTACATTCTAAGTATACAGAATACAAACTAAGTTATGATACAAAGTATATTATGATACAAAAATATAACAAGTATCTATACATAAAAGACAAATATAACAAGTATCTATATTTACAAGACAGGGTACAATAAACAATGGGTAATTTAAAGTTTGGATTTAATACTATTTTTAAATCTATTAATTGAAAGATGAAAGATATCAACTTCATGACAAGTTTTATTAATCAAGCGCATTAGCCTGAAAATTGGGAGATAATATAGATAGTTTTTTTGCAAAACAGGGACTTCAAATACATTACAGTGTCTAGTAGGTAGAGGTGGTACTTTAAAGGTAATGTAGGATAGAATATCAGGACTGGATACCATATTATTAATTATTTTGTACATAAAAAGGATATCAGTATAATCTCTTCGGGCTTGTAGGGTGGGAAGTTGGAGTAAGTCTAGAATTGACTCATAATGGCCAGGTTCTCTTTCTAAATTAAATCTAAAGGATATCATCCTGAGAAATTTTTTTTGAATTCTTTCTAGGGTATGGTTATATTTTGCATAATATGGATTCCATATAATTGAGCAGTATTCCAGTTGCGATCTCACTAGGGAAACGTACAGGATTTTATAGCAAGTGATACTCTTGAAGTCCCTACATACTCTACCTATAAATCCTAACATTTTGTAGGCTTTAGTGGTAATACTATTGATATGTAAATCAAAACTAAGCTTATCGTTAAACACAACACCTAGGTCAGAGATGTGCTTGACTCTTTTCACACGGTACTCTGAGATAAAGTAGTCCACACAGATAGTTTGTTTTGATTTATGATAACTTACAACATTACACTTTTGGATGTTGAGTTTCATCAGGTTTTTGTGACACCATTCATTAATAGAAATTAAAGTTTTTCAGTATTTTGGCATCATCATTGCAGTTGACATGATGATAAAATTTCAAATCATCAGCATATAAGAGGAACTTTACAGAGTTGAGAGGATGTCCGATGTCATTAATAAATAATAAAAACAGTAAAGGACCTAAGTGGGATCCTTGAGGAATGCCTGACTTGGCAATAAAAGGAGAAGAAACTGAGCTATTGACCTTAACTAAGAGTTTTCTATTAGTCAGATATGATTCAATCCATTTTAGTATATTACCATGAACACCATAAGCCATGAGTTTAGACAGTAAGATAGTGTGATTCACATGGTCAAAAGCTTTAGATATATCACAGTAGATAACATCCACCTGATTATGTTGATTGAGTAGATTGGTAATATCATGTTGAAAAAGTAGAAGATTAGTGATAGTGGATCTACCCTGCCTAAATCCATGCTGTTCATTGATAAGGATGGGTTCAATTATAGGGTGCATGGAGTCTACTATGAGGCTTTCAAAGATTTGAATTCTATTTGAATATTGAATTCTTCCTTCCCAAATTTTCTGATGGACATGTTGGTAATCTCAAATGTACATGTTTCAAAGCACCTGGTAAAAAGTGCTCTTGTGTAAAGTTTTTGAATTTGCAAATACTAGCTGATCCATAGGTTGGATTGAAGATGCAGTCTTGGGAGGAAGAAAAATCACTTTAATAAAATCGAATTACTTGGGTAGCTCTTCTTGTATGTGGGTTGGATGGTCAGTTGTATTGTCCATAGTTAAAATGGCTTTTAGAGGCAGATTGTCTTGTTCAAGGTAGGCTTTGACAGTGGGTCCAAACACTTCAAGAATCCAGTCCCTAAATTCTCTTCTTGTGACCCGGGCTTTGCTGTTGGACTTCCACTGGACACCAAGATTGAATTTAGAGATATTGAACTTGAATGCTCAGGGATTCTCTGAGTGGTAGATCAACATTGGTTTTACCTTGCAGTCACCACTTGCATTTGCTGCTAACAGCTATGTTAACCTATATTCATTAATTAATGTCCAGGAAGTGTTTTTTCTTTTGCAATAAGTGTCCTCTTAGGCATATTCTTCCAAAAGTAGCCAGTCTCATCACAATTGAAGACTTGTTGAGATAGGTATTGTCCTTCTTCAATAATTCTTCTAAAGTCGTTGACAAATTTATCCATTGCTGCTTTGTCAGCACTAGCTCCCTCTCTGTGTCTAACTACACTATGGATTCCTATTCCCTTTTTAAAGTTGTCAAACCAACCTCGGCTACCTTTAAAATCATAATCATCTACCTCATAGGTTGATCCCAGAGTCTTCACTTTCAAATTTTAATAAATCTGTGTAGCTTTCTCACAGATACCATTTTGAGATGTAGAATTGCCCGCTATTTCTCTTTCTTTGATCCAAATTAATAATAGATTTTCTTTCTTTCTTCTAGAAGGAAACCTCTGACATTCAACCTTGAAGTTTCCTTAGCAACAACTACCATAAGTTCTTCTTTCTTTGTCAAAATAGTTGATATTGTAGAAAGACTGGTTTCATATATTCGAGCCAACTCCATAACTTTTACACCTTCATGGTGTTTTGCTATGATTTCTTTCTTCTGTTCAATAGAGAAAACTTTTTTCTTTTTTCCCCTTGCTAGCCTTCTCGTTGGGATACATTTTGTAACAAGGTAAATATTTCAATCTGTGAAATAAAGGTACTCAAAATATTACTACAAACATGTACAACACAAAGACAAAGAACACAAGATACATTACTAACCGTTATACATGTTAATTAGCAGCAGATTATATCATCCAAAAGTTAATTTTAGAAGTATTCATGTGATATGTCTTCGAAACTTGTTCTTATGTCCTCTCTAAACTGTGTAATTCACGGGTTGTCTTGAATATTCACTGAAAATTTTGCAAGCAAAGCAGTGACTGGAGAATGGGTGCATTGAAGACTACCCTTCCCTTTGTTAGCTGTTCAGAAACTATAGTGTTGATGAAAATGCATAAGGCCTCTTAGTCGATGTTTGAAACTTAATTTAATTTTAAAATTTAATAACTTTCCAAAAAAATTTCTCTGAGCTGAACTTTGGCATAAAGGTTTTACCAAAGAAATACACAATTAAATAAATTTTCATCAATTTTAAATAATAGAGGTCAATTTCTGTCAGATTTCCCGTGGAATGACCCGGCAACATCTGAAACTTTGAGCAGAGGTGTGTATGAATACAGAACAGTCATCCAGTGGCAGATAGCTACGTTCATAAAATATATTCTGTTATTAGTTTAGTGTGTGGTGGCAGGAAAAGAAATTGAAAGTGATTGAGTATTTACATTGTGCAACTTGTTTTTGGCATGTAAGATGTCATGATCATAAAAATGGAAACAAGAAGAAATAGGAAAATCATATGGTGTATCTATTACAGAGATTAGAAAGAAACTCCAAACCCTTAAGATGCAGTTTCCATGGGAACGTAAATACACTAATGGATTTAAGAAAAGTGACAGTTGAACTGCAATCGGCTGCCCAAAGCCTGCAATAACTTCATTGGAGATTTCCACGTGAGATACACAGTGTATGATATTGACACAGGACAATATTTACAGGCTGTTGCAAAACAATGTTTCTCAGCTGTTTATTAACAGTTCAAGAAAAATATTCAGAAACAATGAAAACAGTCTGAAATAACCTAAAAAAACAGCGAGGAGTGTTTACCAACTTTTTTCTCTCTACTCCCCAATAAAGACATTTATTTATTTACCCAATTTGGCTTTAAATTCAGAACCTATTTGTCATTTAGAATCAATTTCAGTTCATCCAGCATTTTCTAAGTGCATCATTACTTACTAATTAAAAAAATGTGTTGTCCACAGTCAGAGGTATTAGTTCGGCTTGCAGAAGGTCCATCCCACCTGGAGGGAAGAGTGGAAGTACGATACAAAGGAGTTTGGGGAACCATTTGCGATGATGACTTTGGAGTTCCTGATGCACAGGTCACTCATATTTATTTAGCATATTCTAGTTTTCCCAATGTAAGATCCTCAATAGCAAGAAAAAATGGTCTGATGGTACTGGGAATCAAATATGGGATCTTCCTCCATCCTAGAGGCAGCTTTAGCCAACTAAGTCATCCAAATGTGTGCTCCAAATGCAAGGGGTGGCTGAAAATCTATGAACAGATTCCTAGACTTATCAGTCCTCCAATGAAAATTATGTTAAAAGAATTGAGACCAAAAAGGGCATGGAGAAATGTTTATGAACCATTCTTAAATTTATCTTTAGCTAAAAATATTTATCTTAGATTTGTCTAAATAATTTTCATTATTCAACTTAAATAACACTAACAAGAAAATGGCATAATGAACATTAAATTTATGTTGAAAATGTAATTTTGTACAGAGTCATTGAGTTTCTATTAATGTTTTAGTAATTTTAACTGCTTCTATCACCTTTACTTTATTTTTTATAAAAATCATGCAATTCCGAGCTAATCTATCAAAATTAATTTTTAAAATCATGCAATTCCGAGCTAATCTATCAAAATTAATTTTTATCTTTAATTTTCTTTTACCTTTTCAACTTTCAATTGAGTGATTTTTATCAGATTAAAGTACTGTTTATTATTAATATTATTATTACTAATAATTACTTGGTTGAGTTATTGAACCAGATGGAAACCCTATAGGTCTCTAACAATGAATTATCTATGCTTATAAACCGAATTTACTTCATTTTAGTGTCTTAATTATTGTATTACCAATTGTGCTGGCCTTTACTTGGTGTAATCCCACGGCAAACAAGAAAGTTGATGAAATAAATTTATTTATATAACACAACAGGAACTTGAATATACGTTGACTAAATAAATTTTTTTATACCACAAAAATACCACAAGAACTTTAGTACATATGTGGTAAATAAATTTATTTATTATATCTATTAAACTTCCTATATTCATTTATAAATTATATATTAAAGTTCCTGTGGTGTTGTACAAATAAATTTATTTAGTTGACATTCTTGTTTGACTTGTTCTTAGTTATTGCTTACAATTACAACTTACTAGTCATAGACTGGATACATTTTTGAAAATATTCCATCATTCCCAAAGCGAAATCAGTTGCTAATATTATCACTTTTCTTGGTCTTGTCTAAATTAATAGTGCTTGTAACCATAATAATAATATTCATGACTTGGTGTTAACATCACTATATGACTCATCGTCCTTATTTTCTTAGGTTATATGCCGTACTTTGGGACTGGGATGGGGATCTGGAGTACTGGCACTTAAAAATGCCCATTATGGACCAGGGAAGGGTCCTATTTGGCTAGATGAGCTGCATTGTTCTGGAGAAGAAGAGACTCTGCTGGCATGCCCTCGTTTTCCTTGGGGAAAGAGCAACTGTGCTCACAAAGAAGATGCCTCCGTGAGATGTACAGCTCCTGGAGATGTTGCCTTCTCTAGAAGAGCTAAGAACCCCATCTACACCAGGAATCATCCTCACACAGTCAAGTTCATACTGAGAATATTTTAGAGTAGGAAATCATTGAATACTGCTCAGTATTACACACACTGTCCAGTGGGAATGGTGACTGATGAGAAATAAAATACAATATATTGTTAGTATTTTACTTACATAAGGTTTTATTTTGAATAGACTACTTTGTAGGTCAAGTTTGAGTTGTAAAATTGAAACATTCCTGAAACTCATTCTTTTCAATCACCTTCAGGTCCTGGATGTTTAAAATTGCCTTTCATTTGTAATTTCAATTTGGGAAACTGACACAAGTAGCATAAATATTATGAGTACTGTGAGTGATCAAGCACCAAAATCCTCTTTTTTTTAACTTGAGCATTTGTGAGTCAGCTCCTTGTTTTGCAATAAAAGCTTTTGTTCCTGATATTCTGTACAAACAATTCTGGGCCATAAACAATTTTAAGTACCTGCATAATACCATTCACAGCTTTCTGTTTTGATGTGAATTCTTTATGGTTACTTCCTTTGGAGTTTCTTCTGATTGTGCTCTTGTTCTCTTCCATTACAAAATCTTGGATACCTGTTAAAAACATTATTTTGTCTTATTACCTTAAACAATAATTTTAACTGTTGCACTTTTACCAAATTTTCAACATAATTTTATATTGGTACTTCATTCTTCCTTTTCTGATAGAGGTTCAGAAGGAACCAAACTGTTATGTAATTGTTAATAAATTAACAATGATAGCATTGTGAAACTTTTATAGTAGGTGGTCTGAATTGAATTAAACCAATTGTTTGCCAACAGAAAATACAGTTACATGAAAATTAAATCAGTCACCTTTACCATTGGACACAATTTTTATTAATTGCTCAGATATTTCATAGTCCCTTGACAATGGGAGCTATATAATTTAGGCTAGTTCTCATGTTTATTATCTTTATATACTTTTTAAATTCTTGACTTCTTTAATTTGTATATAATTGAAGTAATCTACATTGGTTTAGGGAAAGAGAAGTACTTGTATTAAGTACTATCTCTCACATGCTGTGTGGTTGCTCTAACCCATTGGTTGGCAGACGTTTGCTTGCAAGCCATATGTAGCTCTTAGGCCTCATGAGTGTGGCTCTTTCTCAAAATAACACACAGGCATGTGGAAGATAGGGGGTTACCAAAGTTTATGTTTTTGTCTCAGGGTTTCTCCCTAGAAGAGTAAATAAGCACATGAAAAAGTCGTGAATGCAAATTAGTCATGAAAAATTGAAAGAAGCTGCTAGCGCCTTACACTGAGCTTTTGCAGCATCGACATTAAATACATTGCACATTTTAGTCTTGCTGTTGTCATTTTTCCTTTAAAATTTTACATTAAGATCTCTCTTTAAATTTTTACACATTTCATCATCTCCTCTGGGATTACCTATGTTTAATTCTTCATACAATTTCTTAGAGTTTTCAGTAACAACTACATCATCTGCATTTTCTTTAACATAATTTATAGTCTGAATTATATTTACATTTATAGAATCATTCCCTATAGCCCTTACCTCATTGCTCCCATTGAATTTCCTTTCCCATATACTGCCAACCCTCTTTTCCTTCCCTTCATTGAATCAACTACATCTTTTAGCATTCTTCTGAATTTATTTACCCCTTCTATTTAAATGAAGACCATCCTGACCCAAGGCTCCCCAATTAATCTTGCTGTTTGGATCTACAAAATGAACTCTCTGTTTTTCACAAACCCAATCAAACCTCCTATTTACCTAATTAATCCACCAAAATGGCATATCCCTCCTCTTTATAATTCCACTAACAACAATCTTTGCCTTACTGAATTTTTCCTTTGCCACCCTACACTAATTGTATATTGAACCTATAACATGGTCTTCTGATTTGGCCAATTTTAAGTCGTAAGTGCCCACATGAAGAATTACCACCTTTTCATCCCTTTTACCCTACATATTTTCTATTTTTTGTTCCACTTGTTCAATTCTTATCCCTGGATTAACATCAACCTTTATCCCATTTCTTATGCATTCCTCCCCGGCGAAGCGCAATATCAAATCCCCAATAATCCTGTACGTACCTTCCTCCTTATCTCCTTCCTTCTTATCCGTGTGTCCTCTGTTTCTTTACAATGGTGCTCCATCCTTCCTCAGTGGAACCACCTGGATTGCCAGCCTTGAGTGAAGTATTCAAATCCCTCAGTTTGCAGATTTTCTTCTTGGCCGCCTGAAACTTTTCTCTCAGTTCCTCCAATTCTCTGTCTTTCTCCTCCAGCAGCTTCCTCACTCCAAGATCAGTGCAACATTTGCAAGTCCATCCATTAGTTTCACATACTTCAATATTAATTTTACTACATTTTTTGTGGAACCAAGAATTGCACATCTCACAGTGAACGCCTACCCTTAAGTTTCTACTGTATTCACAACATTTCAGACCACTAACCTTTCCACTTACCTTTGCCATGGCAACTGCTACTGCTATCCTTTCACTAAGAGCTAATTAGGCATGTCCTTCCCCTATGAGGTCTCGTTCTCGGCTGATGAAAATTTTTCCCTAAACAGGATTCGAACCACTGAAGATAAACTTTTGGATTAATCTTTGGAAATTTGAACCAGTCACTCTAACCACTTGGCCAATCTGGCTCCACTCTGCCTATCTGTTATTCTACTGCACAAGCCTAAAATACAAAGGGAAGTAGATCAAATAATCTATGTAAATACATTAAATTACTGGATTTGATGAATAAACTGAATGGCTCTAACTAACTACTAAGAAAATATTCAATCGAAGATAAGGCGATGTTTATTGCAAAATTTGCAGAGTATGTTTGAGTGCTCATAGTGACTTTGCGGTGACCATTAAAGCAGAGGAACAGAAAGCAAAGGTCTAAACTGGAAAACTGTGGTAAGCAGGAAATTGCAGTGTAGGATGTCTGAAGTATTCCATAAAATTTATCTTTTTAAGCATTATGTTTTATAATTTAAATCCTGTCATCATTAAGTTAAGTATCAATTCAAAATACCCACGATTTAACAGACTTAACATTTTATATAAAGTTTATTAATTTAGTTCTAGGGAGCATTGTGGAATGCAGGAAGATTTAAGGTTAGGTATGTCGAGATGATATGGACATAAAGAGAGATTGAATGAAAGGAGATAGACAAAACAGGACGTTTGGATGGGAAAGTTGGAAGGGGACTACTTCAGCGAATGTATGTACCTAAATCACATTGAGGATGTTTTTAGCAAAGACAGTACAATGATTGAAATTTATTTTGAGGGCCAAAAAAATTTGGAGCATTTATTTACTCTGGAGTATTTTTACCAATATCATCATTGTTTTTCCATCATTTATACGTTATCATATATAGTTCCAGGCACATATGATAGTAACTTTCACTCCTCTCTTATCCTTTTGATAACCACACTCTTTTCAGCTTCATCCACTTGCCAAAATCTTTTCTTACCCATTTTTATTCTCATCACCACTTTAAGATAAGTTTGGATTGTTTTTCTCTTCTTTTCTCTTTCAAGCATGCATATAAATTAATTTATAGTTATTTTGTACTTTATATCATTCAGTCTAGCAAGGAAACCTCACTTGGTATAACTAGTGATGGGACAAACATTTTCTGAAAAATTGCTTTAAGCGAAGAAAATCACATTTTTTTGAAATTCGAAGTTAACCATAGAAATCGATTGTTATTTCAAAAATTGGGTTTGGCCTTAGTTGATAAGTTTAAGATATCAAGTAGATCATGGTAGAAAGACTCAACAAAATCACAAGTGATTGTTGAATCAATATTATTCTTTGTTTGATTTAAAAAAATCAAGATTTCTCTTCGGGAAGAAATTATTCCTGCTTAGAAATAACTTTTTCAAACATTTCGGCCCCAAAGATCAAATTTATTATTTTAAAGTTTTTTTGATTTTTGATAGATGTCAATCCCTAAGGAAAATATAAAAAAATCAGGTAAAATAAAAGTATTATTTCTGAGCTGGATTTATTTTTTAATATATATTTTATATCTTTTAATCAAATATAGAAGTAATAATGATTCAACGCTAATTGCTTGTGATTTTATGTTGAATCTTTCTACCATCCTGCTTGTTATCTTAAACATTCCTGCTTTGGCCAACGGTATTTTTTGACAGTAGAATTGATTTTTTATTGTTAACTTAAAATTTCCAAAAATTGTGCTTCTCTTCTTCTTTGAAGATGCTCTTTAAAAAGAAATAATTCTTGCTTAGAAATAATTTTTTGAAACTTCTTTGCTCCCAAATAAATTCTATTCAGTTTTATAGTTCTTTCAATTTTTGACAGATATCACTACCAGCAGACATTATTAATATATCCGAAAAAAATGAAGAAAAAATTATGGCAGGATCCCCACATCCAGTAAAAGAAATAATCTGTAAAACACATTATGTAAGTTAACTATTTGAATTATTTTGTTTTAGGATGAGCCTAAGAATGCAAGAGATATATTACCTGTTGGGTGTGGAATCCAGGCTAATGTGAGTGCCTGGTTGGAGGCATTCGATGTTAAAAAGAAATCAAGTGTAGCCCAGGCCCGGGTGATTGGAGGATCTGAGTTCAAATTGGGGCCTATTCCCTGGCAGGTGAGTGGCCAAAATTTGTGGGTGATTTCAGGGAAAATTGGGATATGATTGGGAATTAGCTTTGAATACATTTGGCATAGTCATCTCAGTTTCTCTAAATGATTTCTTGTAATATTGCTAATTCTGTAATGAATATTCAAACATTTGTGGCAAATTAGTCAATGAAATGCTTTAAAGCTCTCTTCAAAGTCATTCTAAGGCACACAAAATTAGTTTAAATTGATTTTTACAGAAAAGGGTAATCCAATCATGTCAAGATTAGATAGAATGCAATCGCAGAAGAAGAAGGATTTTGTTTGATGAAGATTTTAAAGAAAATTTGAAAGGATCACAAAACAAGATAAATATGACCAATACTGGTCATCTAGATGCTTCTTCTCAGTGAGATGGACCAAGAATGGTTTCTTACTTTCTACATGTTTTTATCATCCATTCTGCATAGGAGAGGAGTTACACATAAAAAGCAATATCTATTTGGGGTCTCAAATTGTTTTCATGATATCCTCACAAATTGATGGAGATGAATTCAAACTTAGCACATGAAATTGTGTGACTAACCCAAGGTTGAACAAGAAGTGAAAAATAGTGACTTAACTTTGAACCCAAATCTACCACATTTCAGGCAAGTATTCTAACCACTGAACTACCAAGCAACGTAATCTTCACTACTGTAAATGGCTGCTTGCGGGGAGCAAGGGAGTAGTGCTTTACTTAGTGGCACCAACCACCCCATTGAGGCCCTCATTGAGGCAACCAACCCAACAAAGGGATATATAAGAGGAATCCTATCTAAGACTTGCCCAAATTACACTCACCTCACAACTTATTCAATCTTCAAATTTTTAGATGAGGGCATGCTCAGAAGTACTTGCTTTTTGCTTCAGAAATAAATTTTATATTGAGTAAGTTTATATTACACTTAAATAGAATATACTACATAATTTATGTCACTATGTAATTTTAAGTTTATCTATCATTTGCAATAAATTTATGGATATACTACTTCTAATCAATATTTTGTTCATTCTTGTGAAATTCTTCTTTTTTCTTTAGCCTCTTCTTTAAAGTGAAGAAACTGAGTAATCTATAGCATCTATATTTATGTATTTTTTGTAAAAATTTTATTTCAATTTTCATAATTCATAGTTGGGGCCTCTGTCTAACCTTTGTGCTTTAATGGCTTTATTCTGCTCCTGGGTGATATGATATTTTGAGTAATTTAATCATTCAA
The DNA here is from genome assembly GCA_036926295.1 of Pachydiplax longipennis. Classification (NCBI taxonomy): domain Eukaryota; kingdom Metazoa; phylum Arthropoda; class Insecta; order Odonata; family Libellulidae; genus Pachydiplax; species Pachydiplax longipennis. Next base: position 495,113 of record JAVFKF010000066.1, read on the forward strand.
AAACAGTTCTTATCAGGAGTTGCTCATTATATTTAATTTATTTTTGAATTTTTTTTGTTTCCAATTTGAATAGGCTAGTCTGAGGATCAGATCGCATGCAGGGAAGTCGGTTCACTGGTGTGGTGCTGTGCTCTTATCTCCTCTGTTTGTCCTAACGGCTGGACACTGCCTTCAGGACTTTGCCAAGGAAGCATACTTTGTACGTGTTGGAGACTATGATACTGAGGTTTGTCTTTTATTTCTATTTTTATGAATTTTTATCACTCCTATGACTTTAGAGATTGTCTTGAATACATTCAAATGACTACCATACTATGATATCACTTGAAATATATTGTTTCTAAGGTACTTATTAATATATATAGCAAATTTTACTTGCATATATCTATTATATATAGCTAACTCTCCGGATATTCCTATATATATATATAGATATAGGGGATACGATTTCTGACCATGTTCCACAAGCGCCTTCGACTTACACTACACTCTAGATGCCAGAATAATTCAGACATCGACGCTAGCTATCATGGGTTCGATACCAGAAAGTCCCAAAAATCGCAATTTTCCCATAAGAATGCATTGCGCGGATTTTTGAAAAATTTTTTGAGGCACTTATCGGTAAGATAGTGGAACCAAAATCTTGGAGGTTGAAGTTGAGGTAGTCTTCTATATTATGAATGGAAGAAATGTTACAAAAAGACAAATGACTGTGAGTTCGACTCCAGGTGAGTGCAAAATTCTTCCATAAGAAATGCATTGCTGAAATCTTTGACGATTTTTTTAAATGTCTTCCCGATAAGCTGGAAAGATAAAACCCGGAATGGTGACAGAGGTGTGGGACCTTCCCGATAAGATATTGAATTGAAACTTTGGAACAAGTAAGGATGGCACTTATCTAATATTATTGTGCTATCTTCTCTCACGGAAGGGTCCTGAGTTCGACGCTGGGCGGTCTTTTGCGCGAATTTTTGCAATCAGTTTTGAGGCAGTTCTCGATGAGATAGAGCAATCAAAATCACGTTTTTTGCAGATGAGATGGTCTTCCGTAGTACTTTAGGAAGAAATGTTACCAATGGCCGTATGTTCAACGCCAGGTGGGTCCGAAATGATTCCGTAAGAAATTGGTCATTGGTGAAATTTTGGACGATTTTTTTAAATGCCTTCCCGATAAGCTTCAAAGATAAAACCCGGAAAGGTGACAGAGGCGTTTGAGAAGATTCTTTCATGACGTCCACTGTTTCTCTAGTGGTCCTTGGTTCGATGCTAGAGCGTCATTCCGATTCTACCATGCATTTCAAGCGGGAAGAACGGAATCTCATTTTAGGACCTTCCCGATAAGATACTGAATTGAAACTTTGAAACACGTGAGAGTGGCACTTATCTAACATTTCCATGCCATTGTCTCTCACAAACGGGTACTGTGTTCGACGCCAGGCGGTCATTTACACTAATTTTTTAAAAATTGTCTTGAGGCCTTTCTCTATGCAGGAGACTATTCAAAATCACAGCGTTTGCATTTGAAGTCCTTTTTTATAGAACCAGAGGAAGAAAGGTTATATTTGACCGTGAGTTCGATGCCAGATGGATGAAAATTTCTCGCGTAAGAAATGCATTGCAGCAATTTTTAAGAATTTTGCTGGATAAGCTTCGAAGATGATACCCGTAAGGGGAACTTATTGTTAAATTTGTACCAATTAGCTAGCAGTATGCAAGCAACTTTTACTCGTATATATATATATATATACATATATATATATATATATATATATGTATATGTATACACACACACACACACACGCACGCACACGCACACGCGCACGCACACGCGCACGCACACGCGCACGCACACGCGCACGCACACGCACACACACGCACACGCACACACACACAGACACACACACACAGAGACACACACGCGCACGCGCACACGCACAGCCACACACACACACAGACACACACACAGACACACACACAGACACACACACACAGACACACACAGACACACACACACACACAGACACACACACAGACACACACACAGACACACAGACACACACACACACACAGACACACACACAGACACACACACAGACACACACACAGACACAGACACACACACACACACACACACACAGACAGACACACACACACAGACACACACACAGACACACACACACACACACACAGACACACACACAGACACACAGACACACACACACACAGACACACACACAGACACACACACAGACACACACACAGACACTCACACAGACACACACACAGACACACACACACACACAGACAGACACACACACACAGACACACACACACACAGACACACACACAGACACACACACAGACACACACACAGACACACACACACACACACACACACACACACACACACACACACACACACACACACACACACACACACACAGACAGACAGACAGACACACACACACACACACACACAGACACACACACACACACAGACACACACACACACACACACACACACACACACACACACACACACACACACAGACACACACACACACACACACACACACACACACACACACAGACACAGATATATATATATATTTTATTTATATATATATATATATATATATATATATATATATATATATATATATATATATATATATATATATATATATATATATATATATATATATATATATATATATACATATATATATATACATATATATATATATATATATATATATATATATATATATATATATATATATATATATATATATATATATATATATATATATATATATATATATATACATATATATATATATATATATATATATACATATATATATATATATATATATATACATATATATACATATATATATATATATATACATATATACATATATATATATATATATATATATATATATATATACATATATATATATATATATACATATATATATATATATATATATATATATATATATATATATATATATATATATATATATATATATATATATATATATATATATATATAAAATAGCGGGATATATATATAAAGGGAGAATTCAGCATCCACATGGCGTGTAAACAAACTCATTTGGTTACATTTCTTCCACTGCTACTATAGAAGACACCAAAACATACAATTACGCTTGGAACTGCTTGCAAAAGCATTCCTAAATTCAACTAAGCATAGATTAGAACAGGAAAATGTATCATGCCTGATATTGAACCATTACCATAAGTGTTGCTGCCGCTTAAGTTTCGGAAATGACTGTTCTTACCGTATGCTGGATTACAAGTCCATATAATATTGTGAAGGTACTAACATTCCAAATTTCCCATTTAATTGTATGGTAGAATACAATTAGTACCCTCGCGACGAACCAAGGACCATCAGGGAAATGGTAAATTGCTTTTGTAAAACATACTCTTGACTGCTACTCACACACCAAGGTATGGACTTCTATCTTCTTTGGAAATGTCTCATTAAGAAATTTCAGTATCCCACCATACATATCTTATGCGAGATTTAGGACCACCTGGAGCCAAACCCCGGACCTTTTCAGAAAATAAGATATCACATGTCTGTTTGGTAGTGGCAAATCATACCGTTTCTAAAATTTCACATCCATTAGATATCGGGAAGTTCCTAAACCATAATTTGGGATTCCCCATTTGAAGTCTATGATAGAATCAAAAGGATGCCCTGGCATCAAACCAAGGCTCATCAGGGAACTGGTAAATGGAGCATATGAAAGCTTATTATAACTGCTATCCGCATTCTGGGTTTTACCTTTGCAGGTTATCAAAAAATTATTCAAAACAATCCTTAAAAATTGCAGCAATGTATTTTAGAGGGGTGAAATTCACACCCACCTGGCGTCAAACCATATCTCATTTGGTAACATTTCTTTCACTGTTAGTATAGAAGACCACTACATCTGCAAAGTCTGTAATTTTGAATCCTCTATCTTACGGAGAAGTGCATCAAAAATATTTCCAAACATTCGCCCAGAAGACCGCCTGGCATTGACCTCAGGACCCGTTTGTGAGAGACAATTGCATATTAATGTTAGATAAGCCTATTCTGAAATGATCCAAAGTTTCCATTCAATATCTTATCAGGGAGGTCCTAAAATAAGGTTCAGTTATCCCTGTTTGAAATGCATGGTAGTATCGAAATGACGCTCTGGCATCGAACTAAGTACTATTAGAGAAATGATGAACTGCGTGAAAGAATGTTTTCAACCACCTCTCTTCCCATCCTAGGTTTTATTTTTCCACCTTATCGGAAAGGCATTCAAAAAAATCTTAAAAATTGCCGAAATGCATTTTAAATAAGAGAAATTTTGTACCCACCTGGAATCAAACCCACACTCATTTAGTGACATTTCTTTCAGTGTTACTGTAGAAAGTAGAAAGGTGAGGTTTAGAAGCCTCGGTGACTCGAAGCATGAAGCGGATTATGCTCTTAGAATTAAAAGTCAAAAACTAAAGTTCTATTGAAGATATCGCAGCGAAACAAAGACAATTGAGACAATTTCTTCCTCACGTGATAAACCAAATAGTTTTAGGCGATGTATAAATTGGAATGCATGACAAATTTTTTCTTGAGTTACATTCCACCTAATTAATTTTTACTAAGATGTGGTTGCTCTAAAATTAATCTTATGTAACTATTATGCATTCAGATAGTACATACAATGAGCAATTGAAGAAAAAAATCAGCATTTTATTTTGGATTGTAACAGAGTAATGGCAGTTTCAAAAATGTTCACTGGCGAAAACTCGGCAATTAATTTAATTTTTGCTTTGACTTTGTTGTTTTTTATATAAAAGCATAAAATTTTCACTGTAGTGTTCATAATGTTATTTTCATTCAAATTTCATCCGAATTTAAGTTTGAATTGATCAATGTAAACTATGAATCTTAATTATATCCGTCCAAATCCGAAGCTCCGCGTTGAGGCGACCTGTTGCCAGGCTTTGTCTTTTTCCCGTAAGACAATACTGACTGGAATTTTGGAGCAGGATATAGAGGTTTTTCCTCTAGTGTTGTAAGTATAATGGTTTGTTTTCAATAAATATTTTTTCCTTTTACAGCATTATATTTATTTAACTGTCTCAATGTTATATCATTAAATTCCTTGTATAGGTCTCATGTAGGTTTCAAATTCTTTTTATCATCAATTTTTGTAGAATAAAATGAGGTTGTATCAATGCGTCATATACCCCACCACAATACCATATGTAAGTATATAATGTACCAATGCATAGTGGTTTTTTAAGTATTTGATTAGATAGGTAAAATTATAGACACTTTTAATAACAATGTTAAGTACAACTTGTGATGTTTCCATGTCAATTTATTGTCTATCTTACCTCTGAGATACTTTGTTTACTCAGCTATTTTTATAATTTTGCACAAGTACAATCTATTCTTTGAGCACTTTGTATCATAACATCAATTTTAACATAAGATGTGCCTAATTTACTTTGTGGAAAACTGTAAACATATCTTTTGTTTCAGTTGGATGAAGGAACGGAACAAGAGGTACCAATAGAAGAAGTTTATCTGCATGAAGAATTCAATGTTGGAACATACCTCAACCATGACATTGCAGTGGTCAAGGTAGCTCTCTCATTTAAGTAAACTGGAAAAGAAGAGCTGTATAGAATTTATACTTTTTACTATAATTAAAGAGGTTAGACCTAGATTATTTTGGCCAGTTTATGAAAATGGTTAAACTCTCTGTACATTTGGGGATTTGTGCTTTTTGTGCAATTAAATACTTTATCACATTTATTTTTATAACCTTGGGTCCAAAGAAAGTGAGTGAAAAGGTCAATGTTCAGAAGAAGATAATTTCTATTGAATTAAAGCGTGAAATCATAGAAAAATGAGCAAATGTGCGAGTAACTGACTTGGCGAGGTGGTACAGGCATAGTACTTCAACGATATGTACTGTGCTTAAACAGAATGAGTCAATAAAGGGTATAACGCCAGCTAAGGGCGTTACAATAATTTCTAAGCTCCAGACCTCTCTCCATGAAAAGATGGAGAAACTGCTGATGGTTTGAGTGATGTAGAAGCAGCTTAAAGGCGATATTTTAATACAGGGCATCATATGCGAGAAAGCACGAGCAATTTACGGTGATTTGCTGAATCAGACCCCGTGCACTTCCATGGACGAGGCATCGTAAGACTCGTTTAAAGCCAGTCGAGGCTGATTTGACAACTTTAGGAAAAGGACCGGCATTTACTCCGTTGTCAGGCATGGTGAGGTTGCAAGTTCGGATTTGAAGGCACCTGTGGATTATCTCAAAACTTTTTCCGAACCGATAGAAGCCGAAGGACACATCCCCCAGCAAGTCTTCAACTGCGATGAGACGGAGATTTTCTGGAAGAAGATGTGGAATAGGACTTACATACCGACAGAGGAGAAGATTAATCGCCTAAATCGTTTCCGCAACATTCTGAAAGGGAAGAAGGAACAAACCTCCTTGGACATGTTTTTTTTTAATCCGGCGAAAAAAGGCAAAGACCAGTGAAGAAAAAAGCAGTAACTAAAATTAAGCATATAGCAGCATTTAAGTTGTGTGTAAGTTGCATTTTAGTGACCAAAATACAAATACACTTTATAAAGCCAGTTTATTTCTTTACGTTATCTTTTATTATGTTTTTATGCAATATTTGTCATTTATAAATACATTTTTCCTATTCAAAAACACGTAACAAGAACAACTGGGGTGGGGGCATTTTGGGGGCTGGAACGAATTAATGGCATTTCAATTAATTTCAATGGGGGAAAATGCTTTGAGATACGAGCAATTTGACCTACAATCAAGGTTACAGAACGAATTAAACTCGTATCTCGAGGTATCACTGTATGTTTCATTTGTTCTTTATTGACTCATGAAAAAGTAACCATGTGATGAGGATGTGGTAGTGGATTAGCAGTGAAAAGATAAAAGTTTCAATCAGTTAATAACAAAATAGTATTTTAGTTTATGTTTGACTTTGGTAAGTTGTTTATATAAATTAAAAATGGGCCAATCACTCTTCCCTGAGGTATCCCTTACATTAGGTCAATCTTTTCTTATAAATGTTCCCCAACTTTTACCCTTTTTCCACAAATGCTCACTGCAATTCTTTGCAAAACATATTACCTTTCATTGTACATTTTCAAAATGCGAATATAACATTTTTAACTGGGAAATACAGATTATGACCATTTTAAATTTCTCATAACATAGGGATGATTGCTTTTTCAATGTTCCTTGCAGTAAAAAGACATGAAACTAATCCTCATATATGAATTCCATTTTCCCATGTATTTTAAAGTCTAAAAATTTGTCATTATTTTGTTTTGAAATGTGTCAATGGTTTTGTTCAGTTGAAGGGCACTGGTGTTCACTTTGAGAAGCATGTTCATGGTGCATGTCTACCCTCTCAGGCAAGTGGTATGCAGTGGAATGAAGACATTAACTGCATCATCAGCGGCTGGGGATCCATTGGAGGATCTGGAACTGGTGATTCTTACTCAGTTGTTATCATTAATCTTAGACAAAAAGTTTTTATATACTATTTTCCATAAGGGAACCTTGTTACTATCAAAAGAGAGCACTGATAGAGCCTTTATTATTATTTGCACAAATAATAATAAAGGCTCTATCATATATATATCTTTCATATTTTTGTAATATCTTGAAAAATAAATATTTAATATAACTGAACCAGATTTAATCAATGCTTAAGGAAAGCTAATTAGAGGGTCACTATCAAGGGTTTAGATTATATGATAGATAGGTTTCCCTAGCTGTTTCTATTTGATGAAAGAATTAATGTTATGCAATTCACTGTATAGTGAAGTTTAATTTTTTTAAATATGAAAGGAGGTTTCAGTTTCTTTGTCTCCTTAGTTAATGTACTAATTTGTTGAACGTTTGGTTTATTATATGGAAAAGGAGAAATATTATTCTGACAATAAGTATACTATTTTGCCTATTGTTACTGATTGAACCATTATTATTGCATAAAATTATTCACTCTTGGGTTCCCAGATAGCCAAGTGAGCAGTATTTACAACTAAGGTGAAAGTGTCTCACAAGAAGGAATTGCAAAAATGATGATGAATAAAAGCATGAACGTGGAAGAAGACAGAGAGGTAGTTAAAAGTGACACAGGCTTTGGCTCTATAGGCCTAGATTTGAGAGATAAAAGGAAAAAGCAATTCCTTATCATAAATTAAAAAATTGTGTTAAACTGTCAACTGATTGTTGATACTTGTATAACTTTGCCTGGTAAACTTGCAATCACCATAAAATTATCAAAAGAAAAAAACTGTTTTTCGAAAAGCATGAAGTTTGTTTACCCAAAGAAATTTAGAAAGGCATACATAAATGTTTGAAAAATAGCTTTATAAGATGTGCATGGTGCTCTTCATTCCTGTGCTTTTATGTAATTCATGCCATCCAATTTATGTTTAGGGAATTCATAAATCAAAACCTATATATAATACCTGTAATAATCTTTTCCTCTATTTACTTTAACATCAATTGCTGTAAAATTTGCACCTGTGTGAAATTCTTATCTATTTACAAATAGAATTCATTATTTCCAAATTCTTTGAGTGCTTTTTTTAAACTTGTTTTACCGCAAAGTTTGAATGTGAATGTTTTCAAATGTTGATGTTTTCATGCTGATCACAAGCCCATTGGGCAAAGTTGTGTCAGTATCAACAATCAGTTGACAAATTATACCCAAATTTTGTAACTTAAAACAAATAATAATGTGATGTGACTTATCTCTACCTTCTATTTATGTTCAGAGAATAAAATGTTACTTAAATCCATTTAAATAGGGTCATTTTTTTTAAATTCATGTTATACTTCATATGCCGTAATGTTAACCCCAGCACATCTTCTTTGCTTTTGTAAATTGTGGCAGTACTACATCTGAAGGAAGGGTTAGTTGGTTAAATACCATATTACAAATGCATTTATGAATCTTTGCTCAGCAAAAAAATTTAAACAACAAAATATCAATTGCAGTAAACGATACTATAACAACACCATTTATTTAAAAAATGGCTAACTGACAATTCAGAAAAAAGAAAGCAACAAGAATCTGACAGATCTCACTACTGCGCCTTACCTTCTGATGTGAAAATTTTGTTGAATTTATGAGAAGGAATTCTTTCTTTTTTATCTCTCAAATCCGGGCCTATGTTGCAAAAACCTGCTTCACTTTTTGCCGTCTCTCTGTCTACTTTCACATTCAGTTGCTTACATGATGATCCTGAAAATCACTTTAATGATTTCTCCTTGTCAGGTTTGAAACCCAATGGGCATTGATTATTATATCTTACATTATTTTGGCATCTATGCCTAAATAATCTTATCTTTTGAAGAAATTTTAAAAATACAACCATTTCTACTATTAATCACTTTTTGAACATATCTGTTATTATTATCATTTTAATTCTTTTATCATTATACTTTTATCACTATAGCTGTTTCTTCATCGGACTGGCAACCTTTTTGGTCTCTTTTCTGACTTCTTTGATCTCTGCAATCTTCTCTCTGAACACTGCTCTATTTGTTAAATCTTCTACCTTGATTCCACATTTTTTTATGTCTTCATGGACTTTTATTTCCCAAGGGCTCTGTGTCTTCATGTTCTCCTAGAAGGTGAGGATCTTGTTTGCAATTCTGTTAGGTTGCAGTTTCTAGATTCTTTGCAAAGAACACTATATCATCTGCAAAAGTGAGACCTTCAATTCAAAGCCCAGTTTTTTGGTGGCCCAATCAAATTCCATTCTAAGTTTTGTAGCAACTCATTTCTTTCCCCCATTCCTGGATGACCTTCTCCAAGACACTGTTATAGAGGATTGAAGAGAGACCATCACTTTGTCTCCCACCTGTTTTGATTTCAAAGGGTTTTGATAGTTCTAAGAGTTTAATATGTGACTGGGTGTTTGTTAACGTTTTTTGTATCAGTGTTGTTGTTTTATCGTCTTCTCCAAATTCTTGAAGTACTTTATCTTTGTATCCCAGTCTATGGAATTGTAAGCTCTTTTGAAATCCATGAACATCACAATTACCTTATTGTCTGCTGCTTTTGCTTTAGTTTTCATCAAGGTCTTGATGGTGAAGACCTGTTCCGTAAATGATTGTCATTTCCTGAAACTTGCTTGGTACTCTCCTAGCTATTGATTTATGTGCTTCTCCATTCTACCCTGCAATGCTTTGGAGAGTATCTTATATGCTACTGGTAGGAGTGAAATTTCTCTATAGTTGTTGACATTTGTTTTGTCTCCTTGTGCAAAGGATGGATGATCATGTTCCACATCGTCCAATCATATGGGTCATTTTCTGTGTGCCAGATCTCTTGGAAGTCTTTCGTCTTGTTCCTTCATACCTTTTCTCTGGCATATTTTAACGATTGAGTCTTTGCCAGATATTTTGTTGTTTTCAAGGCTTTTTAAAATCTCTTTTATTTCTTTCTTATCTGGTGGAAATGAGGTGGGAAGTTTAATTTGTTGCTTTAGGAAGGTCATTTTGTTCTGTGGTTCACAGTTGAGTAATTTCTTAAAATATTTTTCCAGATGTTCACAGTTCTGCTTGTTGTTTAAAATTAGTTTACCTAAATCATTCTTGAAGCTGATGTTTGGGGAAGAATAACCTCAAAGTTTTGATTTAAAGGTTTGATAAAATTCTAGGATATTGTTGTTTTTGAAATTCTCTGCCATCTTTCTTAGATGCTTAGATTTCAAAACTTATTTTGGTATTTCTGAAGATTTTGGCCATCCTTATCCCATTGAATTTTGAACTCTCCAAAGATGGTGGAGTTCCACTTGTTCCAAGCTATACAACCTCTTCGCTTAGGGTGTTTTTCCTTTTTCGCTATGAAAAAAATAGAAAAATTGTTTGTTTTGCTGCTTTTTGGATTCTTTGAGCCATTTTGTCCTGTTTGTAGGAATTTAATGAATCCAGCTCTCTACTATTTCCTGGTTGTTTTTCAATTCCTTTCTAATCTTTGCATTTGAGTCTCCCATCTTCACATATTTATCTGAAGTTCTGAACATCTTTCCTTCAAGTAATGACCAAGACTCTTCTACTTTTTCTGTTATCCTCATTAATCCAGGCATGGGCATGGGCAAAAGTCAGTATAGATAGTCTGGGTGATAGACATCTAAAATCTATTATGGAATCTACTATTGAGTCATGGTCAATGAAAGTTGTTCCAAGTATTAACATTGTGTTCTTGGTTCTCTATGACTTTCACAGCCTGTCGTCCCTTCAGTATGCAATAATTACCCATCATTTAGATTTCATCTGGTGTGAATCTTGTTTTCTGAACCGTCAGCAGTTTGATCTAGTATTCTTCAAGAACCTTAATCAGCTCTTTATTTACCTGTTTTCAAAAGAGTGTTTATGTTGAGTATGCCGAAGAAATGTTTCCATATCATCCTGAGTTAACTGTTATTCTGTCTGATTTGAACATGACGGTTTAGTGCCCCAGAATCCTTTAAGAGCTGGCCCCAGATTGAACTGGCTCAGGCACTATTTTCTGTTTGTTTTGCCATTGTGGTAGATATATGAGATTGGGATGGAACTGGGTTCTGCCCTGGAGTAAAACCAAGTTTGTAAGACCCAGAGTTTAAAGAAAAGAACAGATGTGCCCTATCATCAGTTGCTGATCAGGAACATAGGAACAGACAATCCTGGATTTTTATAAATCTTGGGGATTTATTTCCCTGGGCTCTTCTACTCTCTAAGCCATTGGGATCTTTCACTTTGTATCCTAGGTAGGGGCCCTATAACAGGTTGTTACCATCCTGAGCTAGATAGTTTCTTAGTGAGTTTCATACTCCTTCCTCATCTTTTGGATGATGAGATTGCAAACAGCAGTGGCAGAGTTAATCATGACCTTTATTCATGTACTACAAGTAACTGAAATGTATCCTTATTTCAGGGTATTCTCGCATTCTCCGTTCAGCTGTAGTACCCTTGCTTTCTCAATCAGTATGCAGAGCTTCTCATGTGTATGGAAAAGAGGCAATTGGACAAGGAATGGGATGTGCTGGATCACTTTCAGAAGGCGGCTCAGACTCTTGCCAAGGGGATTCTGGTGGACCTCTCATCTGCTTTGAAGAAGGTTTTATTTATTTATTTATTTCAATACAATTTTTAAAAAGCCAGTGTGACCAACTGCATTGAATCATAAAACAGAAAGATAAACAAAAATATAAATATTAACATTTAAAAAATACATGTGTGTGTTTATATATACACACACAATTGTGTATATATTTTATCCAATTTCATCAACCCCTGCAAGAAATATATGGAAGAAATTTTTTAACATTTTAAAGACCTTTTGATATTTTCTACCAAAATAATCTTTGGTTCGACTCTGGACAACTCGAATTTGCTCTCATTAGAAATACATGTAAAATTAATTTTAAAATTGATTATATTAAGTAAACTGAATAAGAATTCTTATTATAGTTGTAAATATTGTTTTCAAATTGACATTGCAAGCATTAGGACAGAAATAGCAGAATATTTGTATAATTTTGCAGGCATTAAAAATCCATTCCCTTCACAGTTAAGGGGATTGTTGAACTCAACTCACATGCAAATATATGGGAAAGATAATCCCATATGAAAAGTATGGAGATCCATATTTCTTGCTAAAGAAAGCATTAGTAAACTTAGGAATTGGAAGTTCAGCATTATATATTTACAAATAATGCAGCCTTCTGTACTGTTGATACTTCAAACTGTACTTTTTTAATACAAGTTCAAATAATAAAAGCTTTTATTGGCAACATCATGAGAAAAATTTGCTATCAAAATGATGTTGATAGTAAAAATTTAATATAGTGTTTGGTACCAATTGAACAAATATTATTTACATCAGTGTTTTAGTGGAAGCTAAATATCAACTTTACATGGGATATAATAATATACACTTTCAGAAGATAAGAATACAAATATTCTTTTATTTACAATACATAAAATTGCTCTATTGCTGGAGAGACATTATTTTTATCAGATGTATGTATGAATGTACATTTATCATAAGTTCCATAATTTTTATCAGTGAATTCACTTGTTTATTAATAATTCTGATCTCTGTTCTCAGGGGGCAATCCAATCCTCTATGGCATCACAAGTTGGGGTCAAGGATGTGGCCGTGCCAACAAACCTGGAGTTTACTCAAGGGTTGCATTTTATAGAGATTGGATTGACAAGAAAGTCCAAGAAGCCATTTCTGGAATGTGAACAGAGTTGAGTTCACCAGTTTATGCAACAAAAACTATATATATATATATATATATATATATATATATATATATATATATCCAAATATATATATGTGCTGTGTCGTGGTCCTAAGGAAAATAGAAATGTTTCCCATTTAACCTTTTCTTTCATCTGCAGAACTTTTGCTTTATTCATGCATTCTTACTGCACATAAATCTTTCTCTTTCAATCAGGTAAAATTTCTCCTGAGAATCTAATTTAATCAAAACACAGATAAAATTATGGAAATGTTGTCTTTTTAATCTAGCCATTTCTTACCCAAATGTTCTCACCTATTCCAGTTTAGCTAATTACTTCATAAAAATCGGCAAAAGATGACAATTGAATTAGGTCATCATGAGAGATTGTCTAAAATCCATATATGTCTAGAATTACATAATAATCATATGAACGGTTGTGATTTTTAATCAGCAATTTTTTAGGTATTTCTGCATGGAAATTAGCAATGTTTGAACTCAAAAGCTGCTATGACATTGATATTGATCGGATCATCTATACCAATCCACCGAATACTTCTCCTGTTTGGAGTTGCCATGGAATAATTCTTATTACCACTTTCTTTACTGCCATCATCATTGCATATGATGTAAATGTAGTATATATTATTAATTAATATGCAGACCACATTGAATCCTATCTAATCCTGTGTTCCAAAGGTGGAAAGGTGGGTGCTTCAAAAGGATGGGGCAGCATTTTGATAAAAGAATTGGGTGTTAATACATGAAATTTCTATCCTGAAATGTCTCAATGGTCTCTAATAAAATTTATCCAAAGGCTGCCATAAAATTTCTTAGGCAATGGAAATAATATCTGAATTGAAACATGTTGAATTCAATTGAATGATTAGATGATGTAGAGCTTTAAAATTTCAGTGATAAAATGTGAAATTTTGGGAAGGTTTAACATTGAAATAACAACATGAGGTTTTAAATTTAATAGTTCAAAATAATTTCAGAGAAAATTTTCTATATAGTATATTCTGAAAGAAAAATAAAGCAACTTCGCTTTCAATGAATAAGATGAGACGGATTCTCCAAGCACTGAATATCGGCAACCGTTGGGGACAATTCCTCAGAAAAGTATTATTACCTGGGCAGCCGCCAGTTTTCAGATCCACATTTCGGAAATTTCCATCATCAAGGGGGACCAAATGCTGAATGAGAAGAAAGTGTGAGGTATTTGTAACTGTTTGTTGTTGGAGGTGTTTTTGGGGTGAGGGTTTTTTTGGTGTTACATACTGGAAGAAGGTGGGAAATGGAAATTTCAGGATTAAGTCCTTTTGAGAAGCTGTCTCCTAAAGAGAATATAATGAAGAAGTTAGGATTAGACCATCAAATTAGCTCAAATTTAATATATATAGGAAACCCACTCACACAGAAATGTACATACCATTTGACTCATACATACATACTATGTACATACTGTCATCGTATTTCATACTAACTAGCTCCATTCCATACTATGATTAACATACTACTAAAAATACCACTTTCACAAAAATACTTCAAGAAAGAATTAAACCACATCAGGAATATTGCAAAACAAAACGGATAAGATCAAGACATGTTTAACAACATTCTTAAGAAACACAGACATAAACTCAAAATAGAACAGAACACAACTCTAACCTCAACTCAAGACAATAAAACACAACTTCATAAAACTTACATTCTTGATTTTACTGTTCCAGCTTATCGGAATAGGTTTTTCAAATGGAATTCTTAAATTTCGTAACAATGTATTTTAAATGGGAGAATTTCGTTCTCACCTGGTGTTGAACCCACACTCATTTGGTGAAATTCCTTGTATTGGTACTATCGAAGTCCACGTCTTATCCATGATTATAATGGCTCAATCCTACTGAGAAAGGCCTCAAAATAATTTTCAAATATTCGTGCAAAGGACCGCCTGGCATCAAACTCATAACCCGAAAAACCTCGAAGAGACTGGCTCTGGAATCGAACCAAGCACCCTTAGGGAAACATTGACTTGCGCATATGACAGCTTTTTATAAACGCCTGTCACATGCTGGGTTTTAAGTTTTTCTGTTGCTTTGAATTGATTAAAAATATTCCTAAACATTGCCGCAATTCATTTTAAATGGGAGAAATTTTGCACACGGCTGGTATCGAACTCACGCTCATTTGGTGACAGTTATTTCACTTTTACTATAGAAGACCACGTTATCTCCCACCTCCGTGATTTTGATTCCTCTATCTCATCGATAAGTGTCTCAAAATAATTATAAAAATTCCGCGCAATGCATTCTTATGGGAAAATTCCGATGTTTAGTACCTTCTGGTATCGAACCCATAATAGCTTGGCGACTATATCAGAATTATTCTGGCGGCTACAGGGGGTCCAGCACGTCTTCAAAAATTCTCCTCCACTAAATACTTATGAATTAGTTTGTTGAAAGCATCAAGACTACTACTGGCCTCAAATCCAATCCCAAATATTTTGAGTCTTTAAACAACACATTAGCAATAAAAACAAGCTTTTTTTAAGTAAATATGCAATGATGATAAGTCTATGGTAGTTTAAAGAAGAGGGTGATGGATTTGAAAATTGTCTGAGATTACATTGTTTATACCTGCAATCGCCGATCTGGCGTTTACAGCCGTAGGCGTAGTGATGCCACAAATCGTCAAATAATTAACAGAACCTCAGCTAACCGCAGTCGATTTTTTGCTATCTCCTAGTTGATAGATATTCAAATCGATTTTACTACGTGAGAACGCGGTGTTTGTTTTATAAATCAAAATCTTTTTCATTCATTATGAATTGAAAGTAATCCAGGATTATACTTTTTATACAGACCTAAGGGAAAATGGAGTAAATACTATAATTGTAATAAAACTCAAGAACACCATACTTAAATGCATTCGAATAACATTCGTGGCAAATGAAGCAATTCAACTGAGGAAATCTTAGGAGCGAATATGGGGAAAAATGTAACGGAATTCTGTCAATTTTCATCGAAATTTGAACGCTAAATATTTGGCAAAAAAATATAAAAGAGGAATATGACCGTTTTCGATCGAAATGTACTTTGATCTTATGCATCAGTAAGTGTTTCAGTTCGTACGAAAACATTTTGAGAATTGTTTTGGCCGCAGAAACCACTGTGAGGTCATGTACACTCAGCGTAAGTGCATAAGTTGTCCTCAAATTCCTTTGGTTGATTTTGAATTTATATGCTATATGAAAGACCGCTTTGTTTAATTACTCTCCTTAAATTTCTATTTGCTTCAGGAGTAATGTAAATGTAAGTTATTATAAAGAGTTCACAGCTTACGTTATCCTCATGAAACTACCTCTCTTTCATCTCTTTTACCAAGTTTCCCAAAATCTTATTTTACGATGAGGTCCTGGGTTCGGATCCAAGCGGTCCTAATTCTCCCGTAAGAAATCTACATCTATGTACAGCTAGTTCCAAAAAAAACTTACCACCTAAGCAGCAACCCGCATAACAGGCAGTGAATTTCCTCCGAGCGAGCCTTAAGAAGTGAGAGAGAGAGAGGAAAAACATGGCGGAGATGGTCTGTTTGAGTCATAACTCCGCCTGCAGAGTTGAAATGGATTTATTTGCTTTGTTAATATTGCAAAGATTTATTAGTATCCTGAGTTTGGTGGCATTGGCCTAGTAGAATAGTATTATAACAATACGGATGTCGTAATGCAAGAATTCAGTTATTATAAAATGGTTATAACGATTCAGTATATATTCTAGCATTGCTTCTCGCACAGAGGGAAACGTCGCACACGAGGTCCCGTTATTCCGAGGCAAACCCCCTTCCCCTCATAAAATTTGAGTCTGAGGGCGAAAGGCACGAGCAAGTCGAAGGAAATTTTCGCAAAATCTGCCTCTGAGCCGCTCTGAGCTTATGTTTAGGACTGAGATGGGAGGAAGAAAATTTCCGCGCAGTTTGAATCGGTGTCGGACCAGAAATGTATAGACCTCGAATTCGACGCTTTCGCTTGCAAAACTCTGCGGTTATAATTGGTGGTATTATATAATATAATACTAGCTAATATTATGCATCGTTCAAGAGAGCAGTTATTAGCCTTTAAAATTATATACCAAAGGAGTCTATATCGATCACCAGTTTTATCACAGCCTGTGTGAATGCAATCTACACAAGTAAAGTAAGGCACACTCATGGCCATATCTAGGCTATTACATTAATATGCTACATTAAAAAACAATAAGTAAATTTATAGTATGAAGTCTTGAGGCATTCTCTGCGTATTTTAGATACATTTTGTTTCATTTGATAAGCATCGAAATTAAAATTCGATCGGTAAAAAATCAGTAAATTTTATCATCTATGCAGTTGGAATTTTTACTATACCGTCCAAATCAATTGAGAGAAAATGTGCTAGAATCGATTTTCCTCAATGAATAAAGATGACGGATACGAGACTACCATCTTTCACATTAATTTTGAATTAATTAATTAATTTTTTTCGGTGTCATTGAAGTGTGAATCGAATAAACTTGATTTCTTCTGTGGATTCCTCTTGAAATGGTTGCAGTCACAAACCATTACGTTCTTAAACATTCTTCTCGCTATATTTATCACCTTTAAAAGTTCTAAAATACACAAAAAGATAGTGCGAATGAGGTTTGGTCATAATGCTCATTGAATGCTACTGTTAGCTATGAATGTAAAATTTTCAATTAATTTTGAATGTATACAAAACTACCTACAATATTTATATTTCAATTGTTTATTATAACGTTTACAATTACTATAATGTAGAAAACGATAAAAAATATGCAAAATAATAGGGACTTGGTGAAATAGTTTTTCCCAGGGCCTTTTTACCTGTAATTCCAACCCTGTAATATCACATGGGGAAGCGCATATGAGGCTCATGTTGAAATTTTGCTTCCCTCGGTTGATGGCTGACCCTGCGTAACTCATATTTTTCGACAGAATTTAAATGATTGAGATGAATGGGTGGTGGTTTGGTATGGCTAGTCTATCTACATATTTATCGCTTGGTGATATTGAAAATATTCCATCGTATTTAAAATGTATTATGTATATATTGGCTATAATAAACTTTTTATCTCTCCACATTTCATGACAAATTTGAAAAACAAGATACAGGAGTGATTGGAAGAAGTGAATAAAGCAATGAATTCACCAGGACTTCAAGAGGGGGACTGTTTTGATAGAGATAGGGAAGTGAGAAGTGACGGCAACAGTAATACATACACTCACATGACTTTAACAACCGAAAGTGTAAGAGGTATGTTAATTCCAGATTTTTGGATGAATCACAATAGGTAATGGCATTTCTTGCATTCCTCGTCGACCAATTGATTACTTTGAGTAGGAGCAACGACCTCTTTCAAAAGTATAACGCACTCACTCACCTCAATTTTCTCATCCAACATATATTTTTTCCGTTTATGACTGCCTCCAGAGAAACTACTCATTTATCCAATTTAAGTAATATCTCAGTCAAACATGGTTAACATTCAAATATACAGGATATAAAGTCGATGGCTTACCATACTTTCAGAAATTTCCTTCTGATGCATCAGTTTATTCCCAGGATTCCGAAATTGTATACAATAGCGATGTTTAATGTTTTGTAGCGACCTTCTTTTAATTCTATAAGAAAGTTCGAGCAGTTAACTAAGCCAGTACCTAAATCATCTTCTTATCAGCAATTTATTTTGGAAAGAGATTCCGAGGTCTTTTCAAACCGATAGAAATTGCTAACATTAGTATTACTATCTATGCAAGCCAATGGTTTATTCTAAATAACTTTAGAGATATAATTTATCGGTAATCGGCGTATAAACTTCAAGTTTCTGCGACGTTGAATATGCGGAGTGTCTACAATTCCGTATTTACATTTCAATTCATATTTTAGTGACATTATAATAGAAACTTTAGTCGATCTAGTAAGATCATCTTCCACGCTCTATCAACTTTGTATCATAGATGTTGTAAGAGAAGTGAAACGATTTGGTTCTCGTAAGCGTAAGGAATAGATATTAGATGGCATTTCTCTAGTCCATTGTTCATTTCTCAAGTTATTTCAAACTACGAAATTTTGAGCTCAATATAGAGACAAAATAAAGCATAAAAAACAATATTTATAAATAAACAATCATTGACGAGGAGCTATTTTTTCATTTTTGTTGTTAAATTAGTTATTTAGTATAAGCTAATACAGTTTATGCCATTCACTTTAAAAGCAGAATATAGAGATACTATAATTCTGATATGATACACCCAAAAATTGTTAACTTTATGTTATCGTTCAGATTTTCCGAAGGTCCTATTTCAACTAGAATGATCTTCCTTGCATTACTATTTAAAAAAAATCGAAATATCTTGGCAAAGATCGTAGAGAATGATGATGTGCCTAGGATGAAGGATGTTACGAAGGTCCTTGGAGTGAATATTGGAATAATGGATTACATATAGAACCAAGAATATTTTAACAGCTAAGGTATGAATCATGAGAATTAGAGGAATATTTTCATGTAAGTCTGTTTACAATCCATTGGTTTCTATTTTTAACGTATTCTTCCATGACTCCTTTTACCCATCATTCATAATTATTGACGGTGATTTTTCTTTTAATTATTATAGATATTATGCACCATTCAAACAATTCGGGTTATATAGTTCACTTGAGGCATTCAGAAACCGAAGCAGCGATCATTAATCATTAGTCTCACTTTCACCTAGCGCATAGTTCTGAAAATCATTTCAGTATAACAATGGAAATCGTGTTGTGGGTGTTTTCACACCCCCTGACATACGTCATACGGAGGCTCGCCGGGTATAAATGAAAATGTAAATAAACCAGGTGTTAACGTGTAAACCTGCAATATGCAAGTATAGAAAACCTGGAATTTATACGCAATATGCAAATCAGTCTTAAGGTTCTGATTTTCCATACTAACTGTTGTTTCTTAACCATCATAAACTGTATTCCTTGCAAGAAGTCCTGAAAGGTCGTCTACCTCAAAAATAGAGTTGAATATCTTCATTCCCTAAGGGAATACCCGCGGCGAAGATTACAAATCGCGGATCCACCATTTCCCACCTTACTTGTGATCGGTCGCCGCCACCATACCCTAACCTTAGATACCTGCTCAGCAGGGGTGCGGTCGGTAATCCTCATTAGCGCTTTCAAATTCGCTACCCCGGATACATACGACCATCCACAATATGCCGAAAAGGGGGTTTTCTTTCTCAGAGCGGAGTTCACCTTCACCCATCGGCCGTTTTATGGTTCCTTTGAGAAAATAGACAATACCTTTCGATGGACGAAACAAAAGAAAAAGAAACAACAAAGGAATGAATAGGGGATACTCCTAGGGCCAGGGTGGAGGTCCTCCGCTCTCTCTGAAAGACTCAGTAAAACTTCAGACGCGAATTTGTCAGAAACAGCCAAATCTCATCTCAAAATCATAATGCTTCATCTGATACTGTCATCACGAATGCCTGATGGAAGTAAGAACAGAATGTCATGTTGATGCATATATTCTGAATTACCTAATGCTCTGTTAATTGTAGTATCAAGCAAATTTTATACTTCTCTGTATCGCAGAATAATTCAATAGCAATGAAATCTAGTCAAAATTTGCACCACGGGGCAAGAAAGAGATTTATCATCAGATAAAAGTTGGGACAGCATAATTTTGCAAGGAACATGAACTTGATTTAATTAAAGGGATAGTTTTTCTGCGACTGGCAATGAACAATATTTTCGGATAAGTGTTACGAGATGCTGGCGTTAATTTCGTCGTAAACTAATTTTTAATTCGATACGTGAAAAAACTTTGTAGTCCTCAGTATTAATATTAGGAGTGCTACTATTCTAATATCTATGTTATTTTCTAAAATACTAAATTAGCAAGTTGAATTTTAAGCAATTACCTTAGAAAATGATGATAGCACACCAATTAATATTTTACTTTCTATCAATTGATTTGGTGGCATTTAAAATTTTTATACTATTTGATGTGATTATCTGATGTAGTTGATCGTAATTTACTTGGTTTACTTAATTGTAATAAGTTTTGGGTCTAATTTTCAGAGATCTTTACCAGGTCGACTTAAAATGATTCTTTCTCATTGTATTCGCCCAGATAAAGTTTCTTTTCATCTTTGCTTTCCTTAGTAGGTTTCGCAATGTTTTCATGCTCCCCTTCTCGATAGCATTTTTCTGCAACATAAATTAGTTGAAATACAGTTGATTGTGTTCTTATTCATAATTATTCTTTATCTCCTTACAGAGTTATCGTTCATGTTTCTATTTGAGTCATAGTCGTGAATTTCCTCTAAATAAATTTAAAAGTTCCTCCTGTAGGCGACAAGAGCATAAAAAACGTAATAATATAATCCTTTTTAATCTTGCAATGACATAATTTTTTATTGGATAATTGAAGCAGCTAAAGTAAGTTTACCCGCCGCCTCCAGAGAAAGGTGAATTACGCAGAAATCTCTGGCCGAAATAAGGAAATCCGATTTTCATTCATTTTTAATACTATGTTGCAGACATAGTAAAAAGTAGCACTAAATATAGTTTAACTAGATGCTAATAAAAACGGTACAAATACGTTCAACGCGTTTCAAAACGGTTTAAAAAGGCGCCTTCCTTCCAAGAGCCAATAGAATGCGTGGAAAACTCTAGACTCGCTCTCATGGAGCTTCACGTCTGTTATGCGGGTCGCGGCTTCGGTGGTAAGCAAGGTGATATAAGTATGTAAGGTGGTTTTTTGGAACTGGCTGTACATTCATAATTAACAAATCTCTATGCGTTCATTAAAGGTACTCGTATGTGCAAGTGTTGATTTCGATTATATTTTCACAGAATCTTTCGAGATACTTCAAATAATAGAGCTGCATATACCGGGAACGAATATTCCAAAACTATATGAAGAGATAAGAAATAAAATACTCCGTAGTTTCCACAGTGTTACGAACTCATCTCAAGATTACGTAAATCGGAACCGGTCGGATTATTAAAAAAACTGTTCTTTGGAAACTACAATACATTTTATTTCTTATCTATCACGTTCGTACAAGAAATTTTAAACCTACTCAATCATATGTGAGGAGAGATTTCGAAGATATTATTTCTTTACTTTTGTTAATGGAGTTTTACGGACAAGATATAATTTCGGGATGGATCGTATATTATTTGGGGGCGAATTAGAAGGGCGGAAATTCGAGACAGGCAAACAAACATGCCGTGGCAACGTGGTGGGATTGCTTGAGGAGCTTTCAAGGTCCAGTGCGAGTGCCCATCACAGAGAGGGAACTGTTTTAGTCTATTATTGGCACCGAGTTTACGGAAGACTTCGAAGTGATGGAGCGAAGAGTCGTACAGCGGGAGTCGAAGGCAAAAGAGTCTTTGGATTGGGGAGAGAGAGGGATTAATTTGGACCAGACTAAGAGGTGCCGGTCTTAATTTAAACCTTAAAAGAGGGAGACCAAGATGGATACAAAGCGGAGAAGAGAGAGACAGAGAGAAACAATGTGGTATTAATATAATGTGGATATTATAGAAACGTACTAGTAAGAATGTACGTGCATCGATACGTTTTAATAAATTGCAGAACGTATGTCGTCTAAAACTACTTAAAAACTTTTAAAAAAAGGTTGTCAAACAATAAGACCGATAGCGATATTCAGTAACACTGAGTGTTATAGCATAATTCGTACGGTAAAAATAGTTATAAGAGTTATGTGATAACAATAATGATAAACATTTTAAAACGCCTGAAAATACTTGCATCGATACGATTAGATAAACTTGGTACTTACACCCCCTGTCATACGCCCACATATGTAGATTTAGATGAACAGCAGAACGTAAGTATACTTGTTTTACAATTGCTGAACAATTTATCAACAGCAATTGTTATGCAATGAAAATAAGTTAGCGATATTCGTTAATACTACAATTTATAACATAAGTATGTCAGCATAATTTGCACGATTACGTAAGTTATAAACTGTATTTACGAGATAAAAATAATGAAATACACCAAAGCGAAAATTACTGTTAACTTCTTAATTCGCCCTTAAATGTTCAAAATATACCATGAGAACATTTCCCCGTGTGAGGTTTTAACCCTGTCCGCTTTTGCCGTTTGCGGTGATGTCATGTAACCGATTGTGACGAACCCAGGTCTCCCCCACACAGGATACCTGCCCGGGAAGTGGGAGACGTGAGCTCAAGTACCAGTCATATCGGACTGTTTCGTTCTTGATATTTCTTCGATCTCACAGAACGGTGTCATAGGTTCTCGAAATATGCGACGCAATTTAAACCGGCTTATTACCATGGTGAGATAAATCAGAGATTGGCTTTAAATTTAAAAATCAGAGTCCAAACGCTAAGTACTTAAAACAAATATTTATAAAAAATAGTATTTAAAACAAAAAATACTTGCATCTTATACCTTCGGATAGGTTTATGTACCTTAAATTTCCCTACTCAACGCCCTTTTTTCACTTTTAGTCAACAAAATTCTCATAGTATACATTCTAGTCATTTTTTAATTTATACTAACGTGTAGAATCCATAGTATTTATCACGTTTGAAAAATCCTACCCAAAAGCTTAAAAATATTCCGGTTCCGGCACGTTTCTAGATTTGCAGTTATTTTTAACAGTGAGGACGGATGGTCCCTTGAAGTGTATCATTGTAATACATGTCGGACAAAAAATATTACGGAATACCATTAAAGATACTTCTAGTTGAATGGAGCATCTTCTAAGGCGGAAATATATGAAAATTTAAAATCGTTGTATTCCTCATAGGGAAGTTTATATCATACAGTTATAAAAAGTCTATAATATTTTTGAGATTAAATCCCTCAATTACTCAATCCCTCAACATTATTTATCTTAAGCATTATGATATATTCAAAAGAATAACATTCAGCACAAACGATTCGCTTACTTTAACTAAGAGAAATCATGTCTTACGTTGTGAATGCGAGTACCTGCAGTTAGGGAGAATGCAAATGTTATTAATTGGTATTATATGATTTGAAAGCCTAAACTGGCTCCAAATACACAATACAAATAAGTTCCAAAGCATAAGGTATATCGAAAAAAAAATTTCGTATGGATTTATCTTGGAGTACTTAACTGATGATTGTATTGTAAAATCTGTATTCATAAGCGCGCAGTGTGTGCAAATAAGTGTATGATATTCTCTTAAGAAATATTAAAAATTTTCAAGAGGTCTATTGGTAAATCTGAGAGAGTTTTAACGATAAGGCGAATTACTATATCGCGAAAACTTCTCAAAATGTTCTCAAAATCCCCATTCAGTAAAGTGATTCGATTTCAAATTTTTATCGACAAACTATAAATATTGCAAGAATTCTCTCCTGTGGCTTTATTTAAAAAGATTCGTAAATGCATATCTCAGGAGAAAATTAACACCACTGAAAAGGTAGTTGTATTCCTGACTGCCAACCTTTCCTTAAGCTTTCTAACAGTTCCTGATTCTTCCTGGTTCGAGTCGTACGCTCTGTACTTTTACCACACCAAAACTTACTCCTGAGCGCTGCAGACCGGCGCTCTTGGCGGTTCTCTGATGAAACAGCCGATGGGGGAGGGAAGGGGGGGATTGGGGGGGACAACCTATAAACCCTAAGAAGTGGACCCTCCAGGCCGTTGTGACGTGCTATAGGGTTCACCTCTATGCCTAGAGGGCCCCCTGCCACAACTTCAAGGACAAGCTCCGACCTCATAGACAGAAAGAACGAGCAGGTGAGAAGTGAGTGCTTAGTTACCTCACCCCTGCAGAAGAAGGTGAAAGAAAGGCCCCTGAAATAGATGCCTGCCTCTGTAGGCCCACAAGTAGGCTAGGTTTGTAGGGAATGCCTTCCCCACGCCCCCTACAGGGCAGGTGGTTAATACATTTATAGTGCACTTCTTAAGAAAACTACTGCCAACTGTTGACAAACTGATTGCAGCATTTAATTCTGATCTGGCTGCAGTAATCCACCGTCCTTGCTTAGTTAAAGAAATGATTGAACATGAAATGTATTACTAAATTGGTGGTTAACTTTTTGTCTTTTTCTAAAGTGCAGAGGATAATAAAATCAGTGTGCGAATGCTGGTTCTTAGAGCAAGAGAGCAACTACTATTGTAGGCGCACTATACTCTTGAACATCCTCTTGAATAGAGATTTATTTCATAGCTATATGAACTTGAGAGCTTGAATCATATGGTCAGAAAAGAAACAGAGTACTCACGTTTGATTCAGGAGTTGATGATGCTGAATTTTCCTGTGAGAAAAGAGAACAAAATCATTAATAGTTATAATCATATTTTATATACTTATTTATACCGTTAATTTACCACGAATCCATTAAATTTTTATAGAGGATTATAAAAGTGTGATACGTTTTAAATTTTAACATACATTGGTAATTGCCTGAAAAGGAAATATTTCCTTCCTGTGTAAAAGGACCGATCGGAAAGCGGTGTAATAACTCAGTCAACACAAAATCAACATCTTCTAAACAACAAGCACATACGAATAATACTGCCGGATATTTTCGTTTGAGGTTACCCTAATTTGTTTTGTTGTTCAATGTTTTACAAATCGCCGTTCGAACTTCATCTAGAATAATCGTTAGTCGAATATGGGGAATAGTTTGTTTGGGAAATGTTTCACATTCCTCATGTGGATCATGTATATTTCGTTTAATAATTAGATCACAAATTTCGAAACTCTCTGCCCCCTCTCTGCCATTTATCTAGAACTGCATAGAATTTCCAACGGAAAGTATTCTCTAGGAAGATATATCTAGCGAATGAAGGTATCAGCTCATTAGATGTGAGTTGTTGGTAAAAAATATATTTACGAAGCATTATATTTAGCTCCGAAATTTTGCAGCGATACCATGCGTGAGAAAAGTAGGGTAGTAGCTTCAGAAATACTTTTGTCCATAAATTTTTTTGGCTACATTAAAATTTCTCTTCAATGTAAGAATCTACTAACCAAAACCTGTTTACTCTTGTAAACGACTGCAAGTACAAAAGTATATCTAATCTAAAAATTTGCTCAGTATACATTTCAAAATGCACGCAGCAAATGACAGTGATAAGCAAGAGAATATCCAAACTCCTATTCGTGATTTTACGAGTACAAACAGACAAAGGATATCGTGTTTGGAATACGCTAGTAGCGTACTACAGTCGAATTATATTCGAGGTGAAAAATCTTGCTATAGCATTCCGGTGTGTTCACGAAATATTTACGTTTAATTTAGAAGACCTTAACACCCTTAAATATTGACTTGCGGACTCTCTGCAGCATTTATAAGCGTGCAAATGATCAGTCTGCGTCACCAGATTAAACCCAATGAAAGACTCATGAAAATACTGGAGGATGGTAATAAAGGTAATTCTACTGTATTTGTTCACGAAAATGAGAAGGAATTTAAACGTCGCCATACACTTGAAGGTCAAAGAAAACAAGGCCAATTCTATTTATACTACCTTAAGAATGAAGGAACGGAAAACCATCTGTCCCTGGAATAATAGCGAAGTCGTTGCCATAACCTTTCTATGTACGTACACTTCATTATCCTCTCATTTTTATTGAATGTAAACAAGGGCAAAAAGGAAAGTTCCTCTTGTCTAGGACGAAATGAATGAGAGGAAAAGTAACTGGCAGGTGATACAAAAATCGAACTAAACAAAGGAAAGGAAATTCAAAATGACTCCGAAACATTTGTTGCATATAAGCAAAGTAATCGTGTGAATACCCGATAAAATAGAATTTATTTACCTTTTAGAATGTATTTATGCAGTTAATAATTGATATATAATATAATTTTTTTGTTATCGGAGAGATGATTGGGGTAAAGAAGGCGCATAGATGTTGCATTGTCCTTTGCATAGATGCAGAATTTATTTTTTCACATGATTTTTATCAAAAAATAAAAGGTCCGGTATTCATATTGTCGAGTTTTATTTTGGTTTAAAGATCAAAACAAAAAATCGATACAAGTTACAGATTTTTCATGATTGCGACTATTCATTCAATTTTCCGATTTATTTTGAAGCATGGTTGCTACAATAGGTGCATAATGTTTAACGTTTTCCGGGTTTATTTAAACATTTTGTAAAATGAGTGGCTAAAGTAAAGTTCTCCTGAATATTATCATATAAGTTTTGAAATTGGTTAACGCGCATCTACTGGACCGAGCTAAAAAGATCGCGGTAACCGAATTTCATGTTCAGTTAATCACTTGATGAAGTGATTTCAGTTCCTTCAATAAGATTCTTTCTAGAATAGATCTTTTTCTATTTTTCAATAGATTTTTTCTTCTTTAAGAAGAGTATCATCAGTTGATATTCATTAATTCATTGGGCTGAACTCATAAATGTTGATTATAAAATGATGGGGAAATGACGAAGAAGAAATAAATATTAAACCCTCGTGGAATAACTTATTAATTATGATCCCACAAATAATAAAATCTATGATCTAGAAAAGGAACAAGTTGTGATTTATTTATTTTAGAAAGTAATTGGTAAAGGAATATTTTCTTCATTTTCAGATAACCATTTTAAGGTTGAGCGTGCTCTCGTCTTAATGATTGATACGAATTAATATACGTTGAAAGTTATAGGAGACATAAGAGACTAATGCAATTGCTCGTTTTATCCTTTTAAGGTTAAACTTAATCCAATCTACTCAGATTTTTGAATTTAATATAAGGCTCACTAAATGAAGATTATTTATTGTTCAATAAATTATTATTAATTGTTTCTGAACAACTTACAACTTGTTTTTCTCCCATTATCCTTGATCTCTTCAGTGCCATTCTACGATTACTCCGGAGAAACTCACAGGTAAAGAAGTGCCGATAAGGGAAGGAAGTCACAATCTGGAAAAATAGAAACACAATTTTAATTCATTGCTGTATAGTAAGGATAAGTTGGGGTGATGTTCTATTGTATATATATATAAGAGCAAGGAGTTGTCAATATCAATTCGGAATTTGACTACGATGATATAAAGAATATCCTAATCCGCATCGTTATTCTTTTCAATAAATTTATTTGTATTTTATTTAATTAATTGTAAAACACAAAATTCGTAAAGAAAAATAGTAATTCTTGTAATAAATACAGTTACCGGAAATTTTGAACTAAAATGAGAAGGGAAACTCGATCTAATAGTGTATGAAGAATAAATAGGGACCAGCTTGTAAATCAAGAAAGAAATTTGAAATATTCAGTTAAATTTAAAAATAAATACCCAACTCCTATAAGAGTGCCATTAATTACTGAATTAAACCGTTAATTTAACCCTTAAATCAATTAAATCAAATGAAATACCTGAATATTAGTTATGAGAAGCTTTTTACTGACTTGGTTACTGATAGCTTTTGAAAATGAACGCATTTTAGTGAGGACGAAAATTTATGGGAACTCAAATTTGAAAAACCAGATGCACTTTATGCATGAATCAACTATTATAAGAAATTAGAATGCTAAAAGCTGATCCTAAATTCTATTTTCAAATTCCAATGTTCATTCAATGAATTCGAATTTGAAAATAGAAATCCATCAATGAATTAAATCTATCGGTTTAAAATCATCTTACTTAAAAATTTTTACTAAAATATTACTAGCACAATAAATTCTACAGAAAAGTAGTTTGTTTTATTCAATTCATAGCGAAATTAAATCTTTTTATGGTTATTTAAGGAAGTATATCTGATCGTTTAGTGATAGCGATATTTTTAAACTGCGAATAAAAGGTCGTATTAATTGAAAATGAGTTCCCAATCAAAAATAGATCAAAACTACATGTTCAGCTGATGGGAAATCACATTGAAGATAAGGAAATTATCCAATTAATGTAATTAATAGCAGATCGCAAAGTTAAACTTAAAATTTCAAACGTAAATTTCCGTTAAAATTCCAGATGGCAGGAAAGGCTACAAGTAGAAAAATAACGGAATGTATATTCTAAATCAGAAATTAGATAAAGTAAGGCGTAACTGGAGTTGATTGCTCAATTATACGACTTTAGATAATCATATAGAAATAAGTGATACAGAAGTATTAGTCGCAGCTATTCAGAAGAATATCATACTACACAAATAAATATATTCCTTAAGTTTACGCCCTGAAAATAATTACATATATAAGAAACAACAGTTCACTATATTAACAATTTCGTTGAAATGCAAAATTATTTTAGAAAATTAAAAAAATACGATTCATGTTACTTACCAAACCTTAGGAAATCCTTAAGAAGTCCTATGGTCATCAATTACTTAGGAAAATGTCTTCTTTTTCCTTAATTAATTATAAATCACGTAAAAACTGCAAATTTATTACTATATACTTAAATTATACTTTACGATTACTGAATTTTGAATCTACCTAACACCAAGAAATTCAAATTTTAACGGATTTCTCGAAAAATTCTTCAACACTTCTACACCCGGCGAGGTTTCCAAATCAACTAAGAATTTTGCCGAAATTCAACGGTTTTAATAACCGTGAGAGGCTGTTCAATTTTCTGTCACCCCCCTCTTATCCCCCTACTGGAGAAAGTTGTAACTGATTCATATGTATATACTAGCATTTAAATAAATTTTCATTAATTTAAACAAAATTTAAATTTAACTCCACATTTAACAGAAAAATAATAAAGTTTCGTGCTTTTTCGATGTTTCCTTTCGTACTTTTACTCGTTTCGTCGTAAAATAAATGATCATGTGACGTCATCATGGCGTTTGTTCTACGAATTGTATGCGAAAATGAAAGAATTTCAATTATATGATTATTGTAACAAGTCCATCGAATTTACAAATAATTAACATTATATCTACGTTTAATTAATATATAAATATTATAGGGCGTAATTGTATTGTAATACTTTCTTTGTTACATCATAAGCATAACAGATGAGATTTTATAAATGCTAATAAAATGCAAATCGTTATATTTTTACCAATAAAGTAATAATTAAGATAAATAATATTTAAACATTCTCATAATCATTTCACGGAATATTGCAAAGAAACGGCATTTGATGTTAATTATAACTTTCCCACGCTGTTATCGATACCTTTCGACCCATTCTTTCACACATATTATGGTTAAGAATTTATCGCGTATTATGACTTTAGCGAGTAAAGTATTTCTTTCGGCCGAAAAACCTATATTGACAGCCTACACGGAAAATAAGTGCTGAAGATGTATGAGTAAATTAAGGGAATTGAGCGGCGGCAAAGGAAAACAGATTTAAGATGTATCATTTTGTGAGAATCTAGAGATATATCTTTGTTGATCATATGGTATTGGATAGCTTTGCCTATGAAACATTAAAAGTTCGAAAATGATGTCTAAGTTGGCAAATAAAGTGAATGATTTGCAACAATTCAATTCCCTCAACAGTACGTTCAACGATGTTCGCCGTGCTCTTATTAACACGCCATACACAAGTCTTTCAACGAAATTTCCCAGGAATATTGAAATAAATTTCTAACCATTAGATATTTTCCTGATAAATTCTCATTATATTCGAAATGTGAGGACGGAATATACAAATACTTTCTAACTAACATATAATTGAATAGCTTACGTTATTGTCCAACTAACAAGTCCAACGGCGAACGGCGAAATCTTCTTTTCGAGCTTCTATGATGTCTTCCTTAGACATCTTTTCCTTCCTTGTCTCGTACAAACGTTTTGCAGGTGGCGAAGAACTACTTCGTGTTACCATTACAAGTGCTCCATACTTGGAAAAAGTAGGTGACTACAGACACCTTAATCCTTCGATTCCTACTCACGCTATTTTCAAGGAAATCACTGAATGTAACGCTGAATACACACTACACAAACTCCATTTCACTTCTCATTATATTTGGAATTCAGAGAAAAATGTGAAAGACACCATCTTGAAAACAATCCACTCAGTGAGACAAAGAACAAAGAAGGTTATGTGGCGCGACGAATGTTTCGTTAGTCACGATTTTGTATACCATAATTCCTTTCAAAAGCGCGGAAACACGTCAAGACCTCATGCCATCCTCAAGAAGAGCTTTCCCATGCTTCTACGAACTTCAAATCTTAATTATTTGTCATCGGTAAGTTATATTTGAAGTCTTAGGACAGTGTTATCTGGTGGAATATCAATCGCAATATGTTTAGCAAGTGCTCCGAGTGTATGTGGAAACCATGATAAGGTGTGTTTGTGCATTAGAAACTCATTACTTACTCGTTGCTTAGTGTTACGATCGGTGATTTTTCAAAGGGTGTGTCAAAGCATAGCAGTGAGAACAGCCTTTGGTTGAATACTTATTTCATCCTTTGGAGTTCTTATGAAGGCAGGTGTTGACACAAGAGTGCAGTATTTCTGTAAAATTATAAGTCTGTAACTCAACTGTGTTGTTCAAGATGCCATCGCAACCAAACTGGATGGATTTCTTGGTAGAGATTAATGGATACGGATTCGTCGTGTCGTTCGTCGTCAAATATTGTAATTTACTTCAATTGCAATCTGAATTGGGTAAGTGGGCTAATAAGCTGAAATTATTGTGAATCATACGCCATGAATTTGAATTTGAACCACATAATTTATTTCAAAATACCAAATTCAGCTTGTAGATTGCCATTCATATAATTTTAAGCTAATTTAAAAGACGTAGAAATATGAATATCAATTTGGGAATCTTTTGATTCCACATTTCTTTCACTCATTAGCATAAGAGTAGCATTGAGGTTTCTCTGTAACTTTATTTGTATAAGGGCTGGGTAGAAGTTACTTTTCAAGCTATGGAAGTATTTGGAGAAGAGATGAGGCTTACCAGGCAAGATGAGGGATGAGGTAGCTTTCTGCTGCATTATTCACTGAGCCTGAATGCAACATGTGGTCAGTTCTCATGAAAGTGTACTGTAGCGTAGAAGTTTTCTTAATACCCATTGAAAAGTGTTGAGATTGTTACAATGATCAAGAATCACACAGTTCATATCATATAGGTACTGCCATGAATAAAACTAGGAGCATGTAATTGGAATATTTCTGTACTAATAGAGAACCGAAGAATCCTCAATTCCTCTATATATGCTGAATGCAATATCACAGAGTTACATTTAGCATCATATTTCCTTAATGAAGCATGCTATTTTCATGGTAAGTTTGCTTGAATTTTTCCCACATAATTCGCAGAGTGGCTTGACTCAAGGGGATTTATTTCACAAAAAATTAATGCCATTCATATGCCAAAACTTTTGCAAATCTCTTTTCGAATTTCGAATAGAGAATATGCATACCCCATTTACTATTGACTAATAGTAGTCTTGAGCAAGTATG
Organism: Pachydiplax longipennis; assembly: GCA_036926295.1. Lineage (NCBI taxonomy): Eukaryota > Metazoa > Arthropoda > Insecta > Odonata > Libellulidae > Pachydiplax > Pachydiplax longipennis. The sequence continues at coordinate 527,846 of JAVFKF010000066.1, forward strand.
ATATAATTAAATTCTTCCAAAGAATGAGTGATTTTGAATCCATCATCTCTGAATAACATGAATAGTGTTTTTCATAGTTTCATAGTTCTAATTTATGTTTACACTCGTAACATCCTGGTGCTGGGAGCATGTATTATTCCAGTGTATTTTTGTACATGTATTTCATAAGGTCGTTGCGTGGTCGTTCTCTGGCTCGTTGAGGAAAGAACGAAAAATACCTTCGTGTTCATTTTGCCTTGTAAGTCTCACTCTATTTTCAAATTGGCCTTTTATGAATACTCGAATGTAGGGAAAAGCGTAATGAATAACCTAGGCAGAATAGTATTTTGTTTCTCCTCATAGTAGGCGTCTATCATATGTATCGGATTATTATCATATATATAGGATCTTTTTCGTCCCCATCCCCTTTTACAGTAAAATGTGCGCATTTACATTTTGTATCGTTGACTGGGTAAAGGTGTTATACGCTTCTTGTTTTTAGTCTCGGAGGAAATAACTTGTTTGCTACATTCACGACGTCGGATGAATTCATTTCGGGTTAGAGATATGTCTAAATATTTCTGAAATAAATATTAGAGTCGTTGATTGTCTTTAATGTAATTAATAGAAATATTCTGTGTCTTTGTTTAGATTCAACGATATTTAGATGTTTGATTTTATTCGTTACTATATGACGTATTAACTTAAATACCCAAATCATTATTCCTCTTCTTACGATATTCTAGTTTAGTGAATGTATTCCGCAACTCAAGAAATATATTACGTACGTAAAGTTACGTATTTAATAAATTTTATCTTTCATTAGTTTTTCTTAAGTAATCAATAAAAAGGAATACAAGGCATTGCGTTATGCCTTTGTTAAATAGATGGAAATGAAACAAGAGGGATGGGAATCATAACCTATTTGGAGATTAGCGAAATCATTGTGCGATAAAAGCACTGAGCGTTAAAGTAATTCATTTTCTTAAAACTTTTCAAATTAAATTATTATTATTTTATAACTATAAACTTTCAATTTAACGTTAATAAATAATTATAATTGTCACTTTCTCCGGTAGGGGGAATATAGGGGTGGTGGACCGAAAGAGTAACAGCCACCAAAATCATCCACCAATCAGATTTCACCATTTGTTGAACCGTTGATTTTTAAGGCTAAATCATTATTTAAAATAGAAATTTCGCCGAGTGAAGACGCCATGATGAAATTTTCGAGTAAACCGTTAAAATTTAAATTTCTCGATTTGTAGTAGATTCAAAATTGAATAATTGACTGGAATGTACTTTTAGCGTAACGCAATCAATTTACAACGTTTAAAAATCATAACTTTATAAAAAGTATATAAACGGAAATACAGTATTTCTGGCTTCATGGCATCTCTGGTGCATCGTTGGAATTTCTTCAGATGTGGTAAGCGTAATAAGTCTATTGTATTTAAGTTACTTGAGTTACTTCTGAGTTTTAAGATAGTCGTTGATTTATTGGTTCTTAAAATGTTATTTATGTGACAGCCGTTCGTGAAGAAATTTTTTCGTTACGTAAGACACTTATGATTAACTACTATATTTAACCAATGTCTGCGTGGTTCATCTTTTAAAGGATTATCTCAGTAGCTTTAATTTTTTTTTCGTGTTGAACTGCGTTGGTGGATTATAATCTCGTAAATTATTTTAAAGTAATACTATTTGTTGGTTTCATCGCTTACGATTGACTAATTTCGTAACGTAGTGGATATTTAAAATTTCGACCTTCAATACACTCGCTATGTAAGACTATTTCAACAAAAGCTATGATAAAAAAATTAATCTCTCTTACGAATTCTTTCCTTTATATCGATGAATCTTTTTCTCGTAATTTTCCTGCTTTTCCATGATTTATTCTAAATTAATTCAAATTTGAGTGCCTTTTACTTGCCTTGCCTTCAAAAGCCAAGGTTCTACTTTATGTTGAATAAAACGTTTTTATAGTCAGTTTTCTCATACTAATTAATGAGTAATAATTGTTTTATTGTTCACAATAATAATTTTAGTATTGAATTAAATTAGTATAATTCTGTAACATTAAGGTAATGTATACAAAGTGTTGTTTCACGGTTATTGCATTTGGATTTTTAAATATTATTTTAAATAAACATTACAGAATCAGGAGATGTATTGTAGAAATACAATTTTTCAAGTTTCTTTCCAATATTTTAAATCTTATACTTCGAAATTATGCATGTATTTCCTTTTTATTATTTATTAGATTCTAATTTACATTCAATTTTTTAGCTGCTGAGGACACGCTTACTGATATTATACTGAACTCCAATTTAAATAATTTAATTTTCCCGATTGATATTGACTACATGAATACAATTAGTATTTATGTTGTTTGGACTTGTTTCTAGATTTTATGCAATTAGCATAAACGAAAATTTTTAACAGAAATTGAGCTTATAAATTTAAGAATTATCTTGCAGATTTTTGTCTTTCTGAATCACTTGAACCTTCAATTTGATTATCGATTCAAGTATGTCTTAGATGTGATTCGTGAATTTTGAATTCTTACTTATTTACAATAAATGAGTTTCATAGTCTCACATTCTGTGGTTAGTTTTCACGAAATAATTCTTTAAAGTTGCTTGTAACTGAGGCTCGAACTGAGTCGAATTGAAATTTGTAGGAATCTTAAAAATTATTTAATTGTAATCACTATTCAGTAGAAATAGTCAACAGTAATTTTATATGAATTGTAAATCAAATTTCACAATTGTTGCAAAAGATGTTCATTTTAAAAGCAGTCTCAGTTCTATATCTACTATTAGTTCCTATTAAGTCAGTTTGGATATATTTTTTCTTTGTGCTTGTTAGATAGTGTGTATTAGATGTACTACCATTTTTCTATATGCCTTTTTGTTGAATTAAATATAAAAATTATTATACTGTATTATTTATGATGTATAATAGGATATTTTAAAAATATATTCCTAACCAAAATCCTAATCTGAATCATCATCATTGGAAACTACTCGCTCTTATATATCCATAATACAATATTACCCTAAATTATACATGCTATTCATTTGTGAATTAATGTGGTGTTTCTTTTTTTCCAGCTTGTGACATCCTTCCCTCCTTGGCACTTGTATTATCTTGGAATTTCTACCGTGTTATCGTGGAAGGGCAATAAAGAGGCATAAGCAGGACCAAGGCTAGCCGGAGAAACGCTAAAGGTAAGCAGTTACCAATTTTTTCACTTTTGAATATCGTCTACGGATAGTACAGTATTAATGCTAAAACTTAATGCATAACTCGTTTATTAAAACGTATGACATGAAATCTCGGCTGGCCCGAAATGCATTATTTGTCTGTTACTTCTCGTATAGGCAATGTATTTTAATTCGTTTCAGAAAATAACCTTAGATGTGAAAGAACGGACAAGGGAAACATCTTTTCCGCAAGAAATACATTCCCACTAAATTCTCCTGATAATAAATAATGATATTTATAATGCGAATTCAACCCACCTTTAAAAATGATAATATCGTATTTCAAATGAGTTTAAAAAGTTTCAAATAATACTCTATTTCTTTTTAAGGTAGCTTAGTTGACCTACAGTCAATTAATTCTTGAAACGTTTTTTCATTACATAAATATGAATTTCTTTCCCTTATATAATAGACGATAAATATCCCTTTCTGTAACACAAAGCGACGGATATCTTTATCTATCATTATCATGGAATTCGGTTATAATGAAACACGTCGCACAGTGGGCTAGAATCGAAAAAAGCTGGCCAAGAGGCCAAAAATGGTTTTTTTGAGTGCGGGTTTTGAAACGTCGAATATGTATTAAGAAAAGATTGAATTTTACCTGAATGTTAAACTTTCCTTAATTCCATGTCCGTTGTGTAAAGTAGAGGTGTCTAATTCCTCTCTTAAACTGTCTTCATGTATGTTTTAAGGATAATTAGCCAGAATTTAGCATGAAAGAGACCAATCGTTAGACTTCGTATCACCAAAAGGACAGCGAAACTGCATTCGGGGATTCAACGGTGGTGAGTCGGAACGCGCCGCGCTTACGAAAAATCGACTTAACTCCCAAAACAGCACCTGAATTGAAACAATTTCTTCGGATTCCACATATAGACACTTCTGACTATGACGTGGTATAAGAGACTTGATGCATTAAGGCCGTTTTCCTATTTATATTCCTTACTTTATCTCGAAAATTGTCCGAAAAAGCTGTCATTTTGTTGCTTTAAATGAGCATAAACTCATTTTTGTAAGCGGTGATAGCAACCAGTCAAAAGATAAAGAATTGTTGTAGATCATTGCATCGTTGTTTCTTCCAAAAGTATCTATTTAAACCCTCCATAAAAACGCAAACTTGAATGTTTATCCGAAAAATTCGCCACTGTCCATTTCTGTGAAAATGGTTCAAGTTTGACGCCATGTATCTTTTTAACGCATAAAGATATCGAAAAACGACAAACGGGAACATAAAATTCAATCTTTTCTTAATACATATGCGAAGTTTCAAAACCCGCACTCAAAAAAACCATTTTTGGCCTCTTGGCCAGCTTTTTTCGATTCTAGCCCACTGTGCGTCGGTTTCATCGCATATTAATTCGTTTTAGGCAATACACTTAGCACGAACAACGGTGGAGATGCTAATGTTTTGTTCCAGCAGGAAATTTCTCTCGCAAAGCCATATCGGGTAGCAGAACACATAATTCCCATTCAATCTACATTTAAGTATTTTGAGTAGCGTTTGTATTCTTTTACTTTATAGGAAGAAAATTAAGACCATTTATCACTCCACTGGTGAAAACTTAAATCATTACTCAAAATATCTTCCTTTACCATATGAAAGAGGAAGAGAGATCCTAATAAAGAGTATGCTACACAAAGTGAATTGTTGCGTTAAGCAATATTAAAAAAATAATTTTCACAGATTTATTATACAAAAGAAAAATGCATTATTAATGGGATTTTAATCAAGAAATAATTTATCATTTCGTATTTGAATATCGTTTAATTTTGTTCATCATTGCTCAATTATATATTATAATCAGCATTTATGGGGTCAGTTTCCAAATTCATTCAATCAATATCCACTTACGATCCTATGTATTTTGAATTTCGTTAAATATTTCTGTTTAATGTAATTAATAACACACTTTTAAATTTTTCGCTGAATACGAAATCATTTCATTAATCACATTGATCCACTACATAGCGCCAATTTAAAATCTTTCGTTTGTTATTACGTGAGGAACATTTATTGTAACCACTGATTCTACAAATCGTATGAATAAACCCTTAAACATTTAAACCTTCGGAGCATGTTCAGTAGCCATCAAATTTCAAAACAATCTAAACATTCACTACATTTTCGTCTTCAATTCCGTGAAAATTCGATAACCTTAATCAATTTTTTATAATTTTATCTAAAGTAACGCTGTACGATGTATATCAGGACCTGCATGAATTTCAGACTATAACTGATCCTCTTCTAATGTCGCAACTCTTATTTCTATAATTAAAATCACCTGAGAAATTAAAGTATAAAGCAGTACAAAGAACGTGCTGTCTTAAGTTGGTCATCTCTTGGAAATAATAGACATGATCCCAAGGAAGAATAGACTTGATTAACTTTCACCTTCATCCATTCCTTGTTTATATAGACATGAGATGAATAAATCTATCAATCTTCAAATGTATATATATATTCGAGAAGGTAATCGTCAGAAAAATAAACTTCCTTATACACGGGTATTCGCGATAACTGCTTCGGCGTCATATCGACTTTCCTTTCGTTTCTTTTGTTAGCTTTTTGAGTAACCTGCCAGTCACTTTTCCTCTTATTTATTTTGTCCTAGATACGAGGAACTTTCCTATTTGCCCTTGTTTACATTCAATGAAAATGAGAGGATAATGAAGTGTACGTATATACATAGATAGTTTAGGGCAACGACTTTGCTATTATCCCAAGGACAGGTTTTCCTGTTCCATCACTCTTAAGGTATTATATACTGAAATGGCCTTGTTTTCCCTGACCTTCGAGGGTATGCCGACGTTTATGTTCCCTCTCATTTTCACGAACAAATAAAGTAGAATTACCTTTATTACCATCCTTGATTCTCCAGTATTTTCATGAGCCATTCATTGCGTTTAATCTGGTGACGCAGACTGATCATTTGCACGATTATAATGCTACAGAGAGTCCGCAAGTCAATATTTAAGGGTGTTAAGGTCTTCTAAATTAAACGTAAATATTTCATGTATACACCGGAATGCTATAGCAAGATTTTTCACCTCGAATAGAAATCGAATGTAGTATGATACTATCTCATTCCAAACATGACTAACCTCACACAGGAGATACATCGTTGCAAAATTTCCTCCTTCGAATTAATGTATTATCACTAACGACTCCTCCACCAGCGACACTAACTAAATATAATTTTTATTACATCCATCCACTGGAATATTTTCACCTGGAAATTTTAAATTTTGTGTTGGAAGCAATGTTATTTTTTCTTCTACATATGCCTTAGAAAGGAATCTCAAGATTGGTGTTGAAATTATTAAACCAACATTCCTCTGATGTTCCGCTCTTAGAATATTTAATTTTTATTCATCATTTCTGTCACAGTTATATTCTTGCTTCCAGTTAAAACGGTAGTATGTGTACTTATGTAAGCCAAACTAAAAATAGTAATCTCAAATTTGAATGTTCAAAAATTTTATTTGTTTTCTATTTGAAGTTTAGCAGATGATGATTTGTCATTTACTGAGTTTTTAGTCAGCTTAGCGATCTGTGAAATTTAGACAGAATGGAAGTGTGCAACTCAAAGAATCAGACACAGTAGAATTCCTCACAAAATGCATCATTGAAAAGATGCTCTAAATATCTTCGTATAGCTTAAGTATATTGCAAATTTATTTTTAATGTTTAAAATTATGATAGATTCGTGAGAGTATAATTGATTATATAATATATAATAGTAATTAATAATATATTTATTCTTTTCCCACAGGAAAATTCAGCATCATCAACTCCTGAATCAAACGTGAGTACTCTGTTTCTTTTCTGACCATATGATTCAAGCTCTCAAGTTCATATAGCTATGAAATAAATCTCTATTCAAGAGGATGTTCAAGAGTATAGTGCGCCTACAATAGTAGTTGCTCTCTTGCTCTAAGAACCAGCATTCGCACACTGATTTTATTATCCTCTGCACTTTAGAAAAAGACAAAAAGTTAACCACCAATTTAGTAATACATTTCATGTTCAATCATTTCTTTAACTAAGCAAGGACGGTGGATTACTGCAGCCAGATCAGAATTAAATGCTGCAATCAGTTTGTCAACAGTTGGCAGTAGTTTTCTTAAGAAGTGCACTATAAATGTATTAACCACCTGCCCTGTAGGGGGCGTGGGGAAGGCATTCCCTACAAACCTAGCCTACTTGTGGGCCTACAGAGGCAGGCATCTATTTCAGGGGCCTTTCTTTCACCTTCTTCTGCAGGGGTGAGGTAACTAAGCACTCACTTCTCACCTGCTCGTTCTTTCTGTCTATGAGGTCGGAGCTTGTCCTTGAAGTTGTGGCAGGGGGCCCTCTAGGCATAGAGGTGAACCCTATAGCACGTCACAACGGCCTGGAGGGTCCACTTCTTAGGGTTTATAGGTTGTCCCCCCCAATCCCCCCCTTTCCCCCCTCATCGGCTGAGCCATCGGAGAACCGCCAGGAGCGCCGGTGTGCAGCGCTCAGGAGTAAGTTTTGGTATTGGTTAAAGTAGAGAGCGAGTGACAAGATCTGGGAGGAATCGATAAAGATTAGGAAGATTAAAGAATGATCAAAAGTCAGTTAGTTATCAATTCAGTATTAATTATTATCTTCTGATTTTTGAATTTACGAATCTTTTTAAATAGGATATTTTTAACATTAGAGAATTCTAAAAATATTAATAGATTGACGATATAATTTTGAAATCGAATGTGATTAAACCTTGTGATTGAAGTTAGAAACGGGAGTTTACTTCAAGAGAAATCCACACTTTTCCACGTAATTCTTCACTTTCGATATCTCTTACGTTTTGGAGCTTATTCTTATTGTGTTTTTGGTGCCAGTGTAGGCTGTCGAAACATTTACGGCAATGCAATAACATTTGTGCATCCCCAGCTGCAGTTACCTGCATTCTTAATGTTATCTCTTAGTGAAAGTAAGCGAATGATTTGGGCTGAATGCTATTCTTTTAAGTACAGCTAGTTCCAAAAAAAAACTTACCACCTAAGCCGCAACCCGCATAACAGGCAGTGAATTTCCTCCGAGCGAGCCTTAAGAAGTGAGAGAGAGAGAGAGAGAGGAAAAACATGGCGGAGATGGTCTGTTTGAGTCATAACTCCGCCTGCAGAGTTGAAATGGATTTATTTGCTTTGTTAATATTGCAAAGATTTATTAGTATCCTGAGTTTGGTGGCATTGGCCTAGTAGAATAGTATTATAACAATACGGATGTCGTAATGCAAGAATTCAGTTATTATAAAATGGTTATAACGATTCAGTATATATTCTAGCATTGCTTCTCGCACAGAGGGAAACGTCGCACACGAGGTCCCGTTATTCCGAGGCAAACCCCCTTCCCCTCATAAAATTTGAGTCTGAGGGCGAAAGGCACGAGCAAGTCGAAGGAAATTTTCGCAAAATCTGCCTCTGAGCCGCTCTGAGCTTATGTTTAGGACTGAGATGGGAGGAAGAAAATTTCCGCGCAGTTTGAATCGGTGTCGGACCAGAAATGTATAGACCTCGAATTCGACGCTTTCGCTTGCAAAACTCTGCGGTTATAATTGGTGGTATTATATAATATAATACTAGCTAATATTATGCATCGTTCAAGAGAGCAGTTATTAGCCTTTAAAATTATATACCAAAGGAGTCTATATCGATCACCAGTTTTATCACAGCCTGTGTGAATGCAATCTACACAAGTAAAGTAAGGCACACTCATGGCCATATCTAGGCTATTACATTAATATGCTACATTAAAAAACAATAAGTAAATTTATAGTATGAAGTCTTGAGGCATTCTCTGCGTATTTTAGATACATTTTGTTTCATTTGATAAGCATCGAAATTAAAATTCGATCGGTAAAAAATCAGTAAATTTTATCATCTATGCAGTTGGAATTTTTACTATACCGTCCAAATCAATTGAGAGAAAATGTGCTAGAATCGATTTTCCTCAATGAATAAAGATGACGGATACGAGACTACCACCTTTCACATTAATTTTGAATTAATTAATTAATTTTTTTCGGTGTCATTGAAGTGTGAATCGAATAAACTTGATTTCTTCTGTGGATTCCTCTTGAAATGGTTGCAGTCACAAACCATTACGTTCTTAAACATTCTTCTCGCTATATTTATCACCTTTAAAAGTTCTAAAATACACAAAAAGATAGTGCGAATGAGGTTTGGTCATAATGCTCATTGAATGCTACTGTTAGCTATGAATGTAAAATTTTCAATTAATTTTGAATGTATACAAAACTACCTACAATATTTATATTTCAATTGTTTATTATAACGTTTACAATTACTATAATGTAGAAAACGATAAAAAATATGCAAAATAATAGGGACTTGGTGAAATAGTTTTTCCCAGGGCCTTTTTACCTGTAATTCCAACCCTGTAATATCACATGGGGAAGCGCATATGAGGCTCATGTTGAAATTTTGCTCCCCTCGGTTGATGGCTGGCCCTGCGTAACTCTCATATTTTTCGACAGAATTTAAATGATTGAGATGAATGGGTGGTGGTTTGGTATGGCTAGTCTATCTACATATTTATCGCTTGGTGATATTGAAAATATTCCATCGTATTTAAAATGTATTGTCTATGAGAAACGTTTCATCTCTCCACATTCCGTGACAAATTTGAAAAGCAAGATACAGGAGTGATTGGAAGAAGTGATTAAAGCAATGAATTCACCAGGACTTCAAGAGGGGGACTGTTTTGATAGAGATAGGGAAGTGAGAAGTGACGGCAACAGTAATACATACACTCACATGAATTTAACAACCAAAAGTGTAAGAGATATGTTAATTCCAGATTTTTGGATGAATCACAATAGGTAGGCGCATTTTTTGCTTTCCTAGTCGACCAATTGTTTACTTTGAGTAGGAGGAACGACCTCTTTTAAAAGTATAACCCACTCGCTCACCTTCTCAACTGCCTCCAGAGAAACTACTCATTTATCCAATTTAAGTAATATCTTAGTCAAAAATGATTAACATTCAAATATACAAGATATAACGTCGATGGCTCATCATACTTTCAGAAATTTCCTTCTCATGCATCAGTTTATTCCCAGGATCTCCGAAATTGTATACTATATCGATGTTCAATGTTTTATAGCAACCTTCTCTTAATTCTATAAGAAAGTTCGAGTAGTTCACTAAGCCAGTAACTAAACCATCTTCTTATCAGCAATTTATTTTGGAAAGAGATTTCGAGTTTTTTTAAACCAATAGAAATCGCTAACATTAGTATTACTACCTATGCAAGCCAATGTTTTCTTCTAAATAACTTTAGAGATATAATTTATCGGTATTCGGCGTATAAACTTCAAGTTTCTGCGACATTGAATATGCGGAGTGTCTACAATTCCGTATTTACGGAATTGTTCATATTTTAGTGACATTATAATAGAAAATTTAGTCGATCTAGTAAGATCATCTTCAATGCTCTATCTACTTTGTATCATAGATGTTGTAAGAGAAGTTAAACGATTTGGTTCTCGTAAGCGTAAAGAATACATATTAGGTGGTATTTCTCTAATTAATTTTTCATTTCTCAAGTAATTTCAAACTACGAAATTTTGAGCTCAATATAGAGACAAAATAAAGCATAAAAAACAATATTTATAAATAAACAATCACTAATTGGTAATTAAAGATAACCTACCACTAAACTCGGTAATTAAAGATAACCTACCAGCACTTAAACTGAATGACAGCGAAATCCCGTTCGTAAAAACGGTGAAAAATCTCGGCCTCTACATGAACGAAACACTTACATGGTCTGACCACGTCCTTCACGTATGTAAAAACGTAAATTTCTCGCTTCACTCTCTAAGGCGTGCAGGAAACTTCCTTTCTCCCTCAGTGAAATTACGACTTGTTAAATCCCTAGTCATGCCACACTTCGACTACTGTGATATAGTATATCAGGATCTATCAGGGGAACTTGCCATGAAGCTACAACGGATGCAAAACACCGCGGTGAGGTTTATTTTCAACTTGAAAAAATATGATCATGTTTCCGAATATTACTCTAAGCTATCGTTACTTAAATTAGAATCGCGACGTGAGCTACATATCCTTCTGTCCACGTATAGATTCCTAAACATGAAGTCTCCTAAGTATATTTACAGCTCATTTGTTTCTCTAAATGCCATTCACGACCGCAACACGAGAGGCTGTAAGAAACTCCTGATCCCCCAGCATAGAACTGAAATATTTCACAAATCTTTCACAGTCACAGCTAGTAACCTTTGGAACTCACTTCCATCCGCTATGGAAAACTTACCATCCATGTATACCTTTAAGCGTAAATACCACAATCTTCTATTAATCCAACAAAGTAAAACTTAAACGTTATGACCGCACTCCAATTCTTTTAACACACTATGAATGCACGAAGTCTTGGCCCACTCCCCTCTCTCCGTTAGAAAATCTGTCTATTCTCTATCCCTAAGATCTGTTCCGTCCGTCTGTTCTCTACCCTTAAGTAAAGTAAAAGTATATTTGTTTTTAACTAACTATCCTGTAATTTAATCCTGAATCTGAAGTTATTGTATCACTCATGTTATTTTATTGTTTGATTTTTTTTTGATATGTAGTCTTATATTTTATTTTTCTTCTTTTAAAGCTAAATTGATGTTAACCATTGACGATATTGTATATACCTATGTATTGTGTTTATATGTATTGATTTTCCTATGGTTTTTATTTTTGGTAATCTGCAGTTTCTATGGTTTATTCTTTTTCATTGATTCATTTGATTTTTTACTGCTTTTATTGCTAAATTGACGCAACCAATGGTGATACTGTAAATATCTATGTATTATGTTTTTCTCACTTCTATTATCATCTTGCAATGATTCTTTTTCTATCATATCATTGTTCAGTTATAATGCTTTTTTAAATTCCTTTCAGTAATGTTGCAGTCACTTCTCTTTTCCTTATTCCCCCTCTTCTTTAAAATTTTTAGATGCTACTGTCTGTAGGTTTCGCAGGTTTTTCACGCCCCCCTTCCTGTGGGCGTTTTCCTGCAGGGTTCTATTTTTTCCTAAGTGTAGTAACTTAGGTTTTTTTAACCCGCAAACAAATCTTTTTATTATTTCCTTTTGTTTAAACCCATAATCTATCTCTTTACTTCTTTCATATTATAAGGGTTAGATGTAAGAAGAGGCTTACCAGCCTCAATCTCGCCCTCTAATAAAGTCGTTTATTATTATTATATATTATATATATAGTTGCCCCGTGCGAAAATTTCGCAGACGATCAGTAATACTCAATTTCCCCTACCAAATACATTACAGCAACTACTCTAATCACAACAGACGAATACACAAACAATATCGTCCTCCCGACGGCGGTATTGATTGTATAGATGACCTATCCCTGTCATTAGAGATAATTTGTAAGAAAAGGAAAGATCCTATCATTTTCATAGGTGGAGATTTTAACCTACCGTATATTAATTGGCAGAATTTCACATACTCAAGTACTTGCAGAGAAAAGAAAATTTCGCAAAAATTAATCGATACCTTCTCGTTTTATGCTTTAGATCAGGTGAATATGACGGTAACTCGAAAGAACCGGGCGGGTCAAGGTAACATTCTTGATTTACTAGCCACTTCCCACCCACAAATGATAACTAGTCTCAATATAGTCGACGGTATTTCAGATCATGATGTCATAATGGCTCATATTAAAGTAGCAGCGGTTAAATCTCTTAAGCCGCGGAGGCAAGTATATGTAATTCGAAAAGCAAATTTTTCAGAATATAAAAGCTACATAAACGCGTGCAAGGACGATTTTTATCGCTTTATGGATCGTAATTCAGTAAATGATAGTTGGATAGAGTTTCTCCGTATAATAAAAGAAGGTTTAATTAAATACGTTCCGATTAAAAACGTGCGTGAACGTCAAGAGCCGCGTTGGACGAAACCTAAGTTACGAGCGTTGCATAGGAAACAGAGAGTCATTCATTCGCGATTACGAAAACTCAAAGCTTCTGGAGATAATTTTGAGCGCGAACAGCATAATTATAGAGAAATACGTAAACTGGTTAAAGAAGAAGCACAGAAAGAATATCAGGAATACAGATCTAGAACCTTGTTAGAATCACTAGGGGGAGATCAGAAAGAGTTTTGGTCGTATGTCCGTGAGACTCGAGGAGGTCAGTCTTCTGTGCCTAACCTAATAAGCGAAGAGGGAGTCACCGTGAATGAACCAACAGAAAAAGCTAATTTGCTAAACCAGCACTACAGGAAATGCTTTACAGCAGACAATGGCCAAGTTAATGACTTTCCTGTGCGCATTGATTCAGAGATGAGTCCCATAGAGATATCAGCTGATGGAATTGCTAAGTTATTGCGAGAGATTGAAAGGAAAAAGGCGCCAGGACCCGAAGGTATTCCTGCTGTTGTCATAAAAACTTTAGCCGACAATATTGCCCCCCTTCTTCAGGTATTCTATAAGAAATCACTGGATGAGGGTACTGTCCCAATGTCTTGGAAGAAAGCACACATCACTCCGGTGCCTAAGAAAGGGCGTACTGTAAAACCAGACGACTATAGGCCCATATCACTAACTTCTATATTTTGCAAAATTATGGAACATATTATAGCCAGCTCAATTATGGGCTTTCTAGCTGAAAATGGAGCAATCAGTCAGAGCCAGCATGGATTCCGTAAGGGTAGGTCTTGCGATACCCAGTTAGCCCTCTTTATGAATGACGTATCTAAGGCAGCAGATAAGGGAGTTAGATCAGACGCAATTTTTCTAGATTTTAAGAAAGCCTTCGACACGGTGTCCCATGTAAAGCTTATACAAAAGTTAAGTTCCTACGCGCTTGACGGAAAGGTGGTCAGGTGGACAAAATCATTTCTAGAAAACAGATCTCAGAGAGTTGCGTTAGACGGAATATTATCCAACGAAATTAGTATCACATCAGGTGTTCCGCAGGGAAGTGTCCTAGGGCCGATTTTATTCCTCATATACATTAAAGACCTAGCGGATAAAGTAAAGAGCAAAGTTAGATTGTTCGCCGATGATACCCTCATATACAGAGAGATTTCGTCAGAAAATGATATACATATACTACAGAATGACTTGGACGTTATAGCAGGATGGTGTAAGGATTGGCAGCTTGATCTGAATCTTAAGAAATGCGTTGCTATGAGTTTCACGCGTTCTACAAACGTTATTCCCGCACTGTACAAAATTTCAGGACATCCCTTAGAGTTCGTGCGTCATAATAAATATCTAGGAGTCACGTTCAGTAGTAGTTTATCTTTTAAAGAACACATTCGAGATGTAATAGGTAAGGCGAACAAAATACAGAGACTAACAGGTAGAACGCTGAAGGGATGCTCATCAAGAGTAAAAGAAATAGCTTATTTTTCACTCATTCGACCTAATCTCGAATATTGCTGCGCGATTTGGGATCCACACGAGGTAGGTTTGGTCTCAGACTTAGAAATGGCCCAACGTAGAGCAGCTCGTTTCGTTACAGGAGATTTCAGGTTCGACAGTAGCGTTACGTCCATGATAGAATCCCTCGGTTGGAATTCACTTCAGGAGTGAAGAAACGATTACCGAAGGAAACTTTTCGAAAAGTTCCTCGGTTCCGAATTTAGGGACGAGGTGAATGAAACTTTGATTCCGGTTAGTAGTGAGCGCGATCTCCGAGAGGCATCAACCAAGCGTTATAAGGAGGAAATAGCAAGGACAGATAGTTATTTCTGGTCGTTCTTTCCGCGAGCTATTAGAGAAGCTAATAGGGTCGATTAGAATACTAAGATGGTGTCATTACACCCCCTGCCATACGCCACTGGCGGCTTGCGGGGTACAAATCTAAATCTAAATCTAAAATCTAAGACATGCCAAAAACATCGTACCAAGAAATTCCATGTCAGTGTCAGTTTCGACATACCTCGTTAGTAGCGATAGGTATTGGTATCTACACATCCAGTAACGAAAATCTATGGGCAAATTTAAACTCTTGCGTTTTCTAATCCCTTACCACTTGAACCTTAACGAAGTCCCTAATATCTTAGAGAGTGTGAGAATGTAAATGTTATAGAATGTTTTAAAAATTTTCTTTTAGCACTATAATCACGAATAGTACGCGTCAGTATAACGATGTATGTTACCTGGAATTGAAGGAGAAGGAATTAAATAGGGAATGTGGGGGCACATGAACGTACCGAAAGGCAGAACACTTTATATATATAATTCATCCTAAACCGAATACCTCAATTCACTTAATGTATTTTTACATCACGAATTTAGACAAAAATACAAACTTCACTACCACATTGCCACCATCACATTTTGGTAAACTGTTCTTTTCTAAATACCACTTCCTTTTATGATGTGTCACGAGGGCTTCGTGTTTAACATACATAACCAAGATAAAGCAACAAATATACCTCCTTATTTATTTTCTATTTTTTCTCTTCGTACACTAAATATAAAAATAACTACTACTCGTCTGCAGTGAAATTGCATCTCATAAATTCACTGAATCAGATTTATTCAGTTACTGAAAGATATATAGTCAGCAATAATTAGTTGAAAGCTTGTTGTCCTGCCGGCGTAGAATGAGAGAAAATGTTACTAACAGTTACTAATTTGGGAGAGGGAAGCAAGAGGGGGAAGCATCTGCGGCGTGAGTCTCACTTTCATAAGACCATACATTGTGATACATTGTAAAAATGCTAAGTAAAGTACAGCAAATGTAGCAAACCCATTGCCCGCATTTTTTGAATGTCTCTCACACAAATATTGTAGTCAATCATGGTATTTTAACCAATTCACAAAACTTAGATTTCAAAATACTAATCTTAGTAGAGAACCCCGTCTAATCATACTACAGTATTAAATGGGGTGAGCATCATTTGTACTCCGGGCATAGCGAATGGAAATGCAAGCTTGGGCTTTCGTTACGCTTGCATTCCATGGAGGTGAGTTTTCTTGAATCGCAGGTATGATATCCTATTATTTACTCTTAGATATGAATAAATATTGTATATTATTTATTCTGTGAGTAAAATAGAAACACTAAAAATCATTTGATAGGGTATATAGAAAATTTTCAGCAGATGAAAGTTTCCCCAAAATAAATTTGAATACTCGGAAAACGACTTAATTATTTTGATCGCATGACTCGTAATTAAAATCTCTAATTTTTCTATAAATACTCCAAAATCTAATTGTGATATGGTCGATCTTAAATTAAAACTACCGGGAAGTAATATGATGTAAAATTTTTCAAACATACCACACGGTAAAACCGTGACGCAAACTTTCATATTCGTCAATGTTCATGTTTCTTTGGCTGTCGTTCTGCTCCAGCAAGATGCAATATGGCTTACTTATAAAACTGTGGTTGCGTACGACGTTGAAGTTTTCGTTCATGGAGACTATAATAATAATTGCGAGACTGCTTCAGTCACTTTATGACCGAGAATGAGTGCTTTATCCGATTTTAAAACTTGTTTACACTCGTCACTAAGTAAACAAATTGAATCTGTATATAGCAACCCGGGCCTTTTTTCGTCCAGTACGCAACGGGATGATTAAAATATTATTTCAATTTGTTTAACAAATGGTGCATTTTTGATTTGTCTGACTATTTTTCGCAGGAACCTGACAACTTACTACAGAATTTTTGCTATTGAAAGAGTATGTAGCAAGGTTACGGAACGAATTAAACTCGTATCTCGAGGTATCACTGTACATGTATCTTATCCTACACCGAATACCTCAATTCACTCAATGCATTTATGACTAAATGAATTATGGTAAAGATACAAAATATCACTGTCAGCTTTACCTAAATCTGTCGTTATAAAAACCACTTCATTTTATAACGGCAATGAAGTGTCACTTAAATAACCAAGATAAAACAACGAAACATACCTTCTGCATCCACGTTATTTATTTATTTTCTATGTTCTTCTCTTCATACATGAAATACAAAAATAACTACTACTCGTCTGCAGTGATCTGATCTGGGAGAGGAGAGCTAGAGGGGAAGCTAAATGTCACACTTTCATACGAATACATTCTGTTACATTGTCAAAGCGCATAGCATTCTCCCCGCATTGAAAGTCTCTTACATCGTTAATGTGGCAAAATAATACATTTTTGTGCTTCGGAGATAGCGATTTGGAATTTAAGCTTGGGCATTCGTTAAGCTTGTACTACATGCTGGTGAGTTTTCTGAAATCGCAGGACATCCTTTTCTTTACTCAGAAATATGATTAAATGTAGAATATTATCTATTCAATGAGTGAAATATAAACAATAAAAATCATTTGATATCAGGTTTAGATATATAGAAAATTTGCAACATACGAAACCGGGAAGTAATATGATGCAAAATTATTCAAACATACCACATGATAAAACCGTGACGCAAACTTTCATATTCGGCAATGGCATGTTTCTTTGGCTGTCGTTCTGCTCCCGCAAGATGCAATGTGGCTTACTTATTCAACTGTTATGGTTGCGTACGACGTCGAAGTTATCGTAATAAACTCAATTCCGATTTTACGTTTTACGAAACGCGCGCGATGCGTTTAAATACCGAAGAAACTTGGAACCTTTTTGTACTGATAATGCGTAATAATATGGATAAATACGTTCCCTCCAAATACTCTAAACAAAATAATGAGCCTAGATGGTATAATAGAGATACTAGGAAAGCGTTAAAGAAACAAAGACGATTGCATTTGAAATTAAAAACCGTTATGAGGCTTCCTAACAACATAATAACGGATCAGGTAAAGGCCGAATATAAACGAGTAAAATCAGAAACAAAACGAATAATGCGTGATGCCCTCCGTCAATTTAAAAGGAAAGTTTTATACGAATACTTAGACGAGGACCCAAAAGCTTTTTGGTCGTACGTGCGTGAGGTCCAAGGTAAAGTTCAAACCGTAAGTTCGTTAAAAGATAACAGCGGCAAGGTAATTAGCGATTCTAAGGAAAAAGCGAATATCTTAAATGAATATTTCCATAGCGTATTTACGTCCGATATTACATTAGGCGCCCTACCAGTAGTTAATAAAGTAGAAACAATGTCGAATATCACATTCAGGGAAGACGGAATTATTAAACTTTTACAGCAAATTAAGCCAAATAAAGCTCCTGGTCCTGAGGATATACCAGCTCGAGTATTTAAAGAATTAGCTGAGAGCATAGGCCTCTTTCTTAAAGTAATATTTGAAAAATCTATAAGCGAAGGTAAGGTCCCATAAGATTGGAAAATTGCAAATGTCACCCCAATTTTTAAAACCGGCGTAAAAGATGATCCATCGAATTATAGGCCCATTTCGTTAACTTCATTGAGTGGTAAAATAATGGAACATATAATTACTAGTTCCTTAATGGGTTTTCTCGAAACCTCTAAATTCATAGTTAAGAATCAACATGGTTTTCGTAAGACACGTTCCTGCGAGTCACAGTTAGCGTTATTAATTCACGATATCTTGAAATCGGCCGAAAGTAAAAGACAAGTCGATGCAAAATTTTTGGATTTTCGGAAAGCGTTCGATAAAGTCCCACATCGTAAATTGTTGTACAAATTAAAACTTGCGGGCATCAACGAACAAGTAATATGTTGGATAAAAGATTTCCTGTCCGATAGAGAACAACGAGTAGTATTAGATGGTATTAGTTCCAACCTAGTCAAGGTGACCTCAGGCGTCCCACAAGGAAGCGTAATCGGGCCATTATTATTCTTAATATACATTAACGATCTTAATGAACACATCGACAGTAACGTTAGAATATTTGCTGACGACACGGTTATTTACAGAGAAATAAAAAGTAATGACGATAGATTAAGCCTGTCGAATGACTTAGATAAAATAGTAAAATGGTGCGACGACTGGCAATTGGAGCTCAACGTAGATAAATGTTCAGTACTTAATTTTTTCGAAAGAAAATCCTTTGCCAATCATAATTCATATAGCCTTCGAGGGAAAACATTATCAACTGTCGATTCGGTAAAATATCTCGGAATAACCCTCACGAATAACTTAACTTGGGGTACCCACATCCATAACATATGTGGGCGAGCTCTTAAGAAACTAGGCTTCGTCAAAAGAATAGTCGGTAAAAGCGAAGAAAAAGTCCGCGAGCGATGTTACTTTGCGCTAGTTAGGCCTCACCTCGAGTACGCATGCAGTGTATGGGACCCTGCTGAAAAGTGTTGTATTCGCGAGATAGAAAAGGTACAAAGAAAGGCAATACGCTTTGTAAAAAATTGCTATGATAAATCGGTAAGTGTTACTCGGATGCTCCAGGAGGCAGGATGGGAATCTTTAGAAGAAAGAAGGCTCAATCAGAGATTTAAATTACTTGATAAATTCAGACAGAGCACGTTCATAGAAGATGTAGCCGATATTATGCGCCCTCCTTGCTATATAGGCCGTTCTGATCCAGCGAGAAAGATCAGAGAAATAGATGCTAAAACCAGTCGATTCAAGAATTCTTTTTTTCCGAGAACAATACGCGAAAATAATCGACTGGGCAAATAGAGTCCTGGTGCTTGCACCCCCTGCCACACGCCGAAAGGCGGCTTGCAGGGTAGAGATGTAGATGTAGATGTAGATGTAGATGTAGATGTAGAAGTTTTCGTTCATGGAGACTGTAATGTTAATTGCGAATCATTTTATGCCCGAGAATAGATGCATTATCCGATTTAAATATTTGTTTACACTCGTCACTAAGTAAACAAATTGAATCTGTATATAGCAACCCGGGCCTTTTTTCGTCCAGTACAAAATGGGATGATTAAAATTTTATTTCAATTTGTTTAACAAATGGTGCATTTTTGATTTGTCTGACTATTTTTCGCAGGAACCTGACAACTTTTGCCATCAAACGGTCATTCATTTATTTATATTGATGGAGTAATAAGGGAGAAAAGTCCCGATCACCAAAAAAGCATGTTTTAAAATAATATATAGATAGATTGACGAGGAGCTTGATTTATATAAATTGACGATAGGCACATTACTTATTTTTCCGTTTTTGTTGTTGAATTAGTTATTTAGAATAAGCTAATACAGTTTATGCCATTCACTTTAAAAGCAGAATATAGAGATACTAATTCAGATATGATACACCCAAAAATTGTTAACTTTATGTTATCGTTCAGATTTTCCGAAGGTCCTATTTCAACTAGAATGATCTTCCTTGCATTACTATTTTAAAAAATTCGAAATATCTTGGCAAAGATCGTAGAGAATGATGATGTGCCTAGGATGAAGGATGTTACGAAGGTCCTTGGAGTGAATGTTGGAATAATGGATTACATATAGAACCAAGAATATTTTAACAGCTAAGGTATGAATCATGAGAATTAGAGGAATATTTTCATGTAAGTCTGTTTACAATCCATTGGTTTCTATTTTTAACGTATTCTTCCATGACTCCTTTTACCCATCATTCATAATTATTGACGGTGATTTTTCTTTTAATTATTATAGATATTATGCACCATTCAAACAATTCGGGTTATATAGTTCACTTGAGGCATTCAGAAACCGAAGCAGCGATCATTAATCATTAGTCTCACTTTCACCTAGCGCATAGTTCTGAAAATCATTTCAGTATAACAATGGAAATCGTGTTGTGGGTATTTTCACACCCCCTGACATACGTCATACGGCGGCTCGCCGGGTATAAATGAAAATGTAAATAAACCAGGTGTTAACGTGTAAACCTGCAATATGCAAGTATAGAAAACCTGGAATTTATACGCAATATGCAAATCAGTCTTAAGGTTCTGATTTTCCATACTAACTGTTGTTTCTTAACCATCATAAACTGTATTCCTTGCAAGAAGTCCTGAAAGGTCGTCTACCTCAAAAATAGAGTTGAATATCTTCATTCCCTAAGGGAATACCCGCGGCGAAGATTACAAATCGCGGATCCACCATTTCCCACCTTACTTGTGATCGGTCGCCGCCACCATACCCTAACCTTAGATACCTGCTCAGCAGGGGTGCGGTCGGTAATCCTCATTAGCGCTTTCAAATTCGCTACCCCGGATACATACGACCATCCACAATATGCCGAAAAGGGGGTTTTCTTTCTCAGAGCGGAGTTCACCTTCACCCATCGGCCGTTTTATGGTTCCTTTGAGAAAATAGACAATACCTTTCGATGGACGAAACAAAAGAAAAAGAAACAACAAAGGAATGAATAGGGGATACTCCTAGGGCCAGGGTGGAGGTCCTCCGCTCTCTTTGAAAGACTCAGTAAAACTTCAGACGCGAATTTGTCAGAAACAGCCAAATCTCATCTCAAAATCATAATGCTTCATCTGATACTGTCATCACGAATGCCTGATGGAAGTAAGAACAGAATGTCATGTTGATACATATATTCTGAATTACCTAATGCTCTGTTAATTGTAGTATCAAGCAAATTTTATACCTCTCTGTATTGCAGAATAATTCAACTGCGAAGAAATCGAGTCAAAATTTGCACCACGGGGCAAGAAAGAGATTTAGCATCAGATAAAAGTTGAGACAGCATAATTTTGCAAGGAACATGAACTTAATTTAATTAAAGGGATGGTTTTTCTGGGACTGGCAATGAACAATATGTTCGGAAAAGTGTTACGAAATTCTGGCGTTAATTTCGTCGTAAATTATTTTTTTATTCGATACTTGAAAAAAAATTGTAGTCCTCAGTATTTAAATTAAGAGTGCTACTATTCTAATATCTATGTTATTTTCTAAAATACTAAATTAGCAATTTGAATTTTAAGCGATTACCTTAGAAAAAGATGATATCACGCCAATTAATATTTTACTTTCTATCATATGATTTGGTGGTATTTAAAATTTTTATAATATTTGATGTAATTATCTGATGTAGTTGATCGTAATTTACTTGGTTTACTTAATTGTAATATGTTTTGGGTCTAATTTTCAGAGCTCTTTACCAGGTTGACTTAAAATGATTCTTTCTCAGTGTATTCGTCCAGATGAAGTTTCTTTTCATCTTTGCTTTCATTAGTAGGTTTCGCAGTTTTTTCATGCTCCCCTTCTCGATAGCATTTCTTCTGCAACATAAATTAGTTGAAATACAGTTGATTGTGTTCATATACCTAAGTATTCTTTATCTCCTTGCAGAGTTTTCGTTCATGTTTCTATTTGCGTCATAGTCGTGAATTTCCTCTAAATAAATTTAAAAGTTCCTCCTGTAGGCATCAAGAGCATTAAAAACGTAATATATAATCCTTTTCAATCTTGCAATGACATAATTTTTTATTGGATAATTGAAGCAGCTAAAGTAAGTTTACCCGATGTCTCCAGAAAAAGGTGAATTACGCAGAAGTTTCAGGCCGAAATAAGGAGATCCGATGTTTATTCATTTTTAATACTATGCTGCTGACATAGTAAAAAGTAACATTAAATTTAAACAAGATTTCGTGCTAGTAAAGACGATACAAATACGTTCAACGCGTTTCCCAAGGGTTTAAAATGGCGCCATCACAGTGCTCCTCCTTCCAAGAGCCAATAGAATGCATGGAAAACTCTAGACTCGCTCTCATCGAGCTTCAGGTCTGTTATGCGGGTTGCGGCTTAGGTGGTAAGTTTTTTTGGAACTAGCTGTACGTACCATGCAAGCGGCCTTTCGACGTGTGGCAGGGGGTGCAAACACCATCACTCTACCTTCCTAGTCGATTATTTTCGCGTATTGTTCTCGGAAAAAATGAATTCTTGAATCGACTGGTATCCATTTCTCTGATGTTTCTCGTGGCATCAGAACGGCCTATGTAACAACGAGGGCGCATAATATCGGCTACATCTTCTATGAACGTGCTCTGTCTGAATTTATCAAGTAATTTAAATCTCTGATTGAGCCTTCTTTCTTCTAAAGATTCCCATCCTGCCTCCTGGAGCATCCGAGTAACACTTACCGATTTATCATAGCAATTTTTTACAAAGCGTATTGCCTTTCTTTGTACAGTCACTTACAAAAAAAAGTTACCACTTGCAAGGGGCAACTCGTCCAATAGACCCCTCGTTTCGGGCGAGCGAGCCTCCAGAAGAGAGAGAGAGAGAGCGAAAATAAAGATGGAGGACGTTGTCTGCTATGCAGGTCCACGTTGAGCGTTTGAAAGGATTCGTTTTCGTTATTGTTGTTAAAATAACTTATTTAAAGCGATTTTTTAGTGACATTAACATGGCAGAGTAATATTATAGCGATTTGGAGGTCGGAATGGATTAATTTGGTGATTTTAAAGTTGTTATTTTTATATAGTTTTACTTTAGAATTTTTGCATGTAGTTTAGCAATGGTGAATATATTCCAAGCTAAAAATTTTAGTAAAGAGATATTCCGCAGTTTGTGCTTGCAAGACCCTGAAACCTGGCGTTACAACATGAATTCTTTGACGATGTTCTAGTCTAATCCAAGATATTTTCTTAAACGTATCGGAAGTATGGTCATACTTTTTCAAGTTAATTATAAATCAAACAGACGCATTCTGGGCACGTTGCGTCTTGCTAGCTAGTTCTTGCGATAAATCACAGATTGAAATTACCAATTGCATTTTAATATAAGGCGTTAGGAACATCTGAGGGGATGAATGGTAGAGTAAACTTTTTCAGAAATTTCACGACCGTGCTCCGAAGCCGTGCCGACCATTTCAGGGAAAAATGGAGTGGGTAGTGAAGGACGGGCAAGGACTCTCCCCCTCCCCCTTTATCTGGGGGAGGAAAACAGCAATAAAGTTGAGGGCTGTTTATGACCTGCAGAAATTTTAGAAGTCTCTTTCCTTCTTCTTGGATGAACTTCTCTGGTAGAAACGCTTACATATTTTACCAAAGCCAGAAGGAGATCATGCGAGCCGGGGGTTGCCCTGGGCAACGATGACAAGAGGGGGCAAGGTACGGAAAGTAAGTAGAATTTTTAAGGGAATGCGGCAAGCTTTGAGATTCTATATATAAACACCTTCAGTTATAGAGGTTTTTTCCCGCAAATCAAATCTTTCTTTTCCGTTTTTTTTTCCTTTCTCTTTTTTTATTCTCTTATTATTATTTTGAATCTTTATAGCGATGTAACTTCATACGAGGTTAGGTGGAAGAGAGGCCCACTCGGGCCTAACCTCGCCTAATAAAGGGTTGATTAAATTAAATAAAATTATGAACAAACCCGTTGAAAGGAACTTGCGAAGATAATCAGCTGTATAAACGAGTCTCAGGATAACGCAGACATCCATATGTATATAATAATTTAAATTTTCATTGCTAATAACATGTTGTAGAATAACAGAAAATTATATTTTTAAGGAATTTTCCGGTAAACATATTTAAAATGAAAATCTTGCATCAATTATGATTAGTGCATTTATTGAATCAGAAAAAATCATGCTTGCCACTTCAGTGCAAATGCAATATAATTCATTAGGTTTTAATACCATATTCATATGAGTAATGAGTAATGGTAACGATTATAACTTGTTAAGTGTTATTTGGATTAAAAAAGAATTTTACAAAGGTTATTCTTCGAAAATTAAAAATAAAAATCCGAGCAGTGGTGCACATAGAAAAGTATTCAATCCGTGTATGGCAAGGAGTGTAATAGAAAATGATTTGGAATAGAGCTAGACAGAAATTAAGCGATAAGGAAGAACTCCGCAGTGTCCTATAACCTCGGTCACACCGTAAGAAGAGGCATTTATGAGTAATCTATATCTATGAGTAAAAGAATGAGAAATCGACATATAATAGTTTGGTATACAAAGAAGATATATTATTAAAATTGACATTTCACAGCCTAACTTTGTGGAATGGTGCCATCATGCAAAGAAAAAAACACTTTGTAAATTCCACGTAAATAAATTAATCGGCAACTAGTTCTGTCTGTCTGTCAGACATCATCTCAACTCCCTCCAGAAAACCCACCTATTCTGACCTCACCATCCCCTCTCATTCCTCCCATCCTTTTTCCCAGAAGTTACCCGCTTTCCACAGTATGATCCACCCACATCCCAATGTCACCCGCCAATTCCCTTTAGACTAAAGAAGTTTTAATTATCAAACAGATTGCTATAAATAACGGATACAGCCCAGATATGGTGGATAAACTCTTGAGGAGAAAACCAAATATCCTCTCATCCTATAGATTGGGACACATGCTTCCTAATGACCTGAGAGCGGCTTTCAATGTCCCCTGGAATCTGCGGAGAGCCATCGGCCACCACAAAGACCCAGCGACTCTCTCAGCGGGGTGTACGAACACCGTTGCAATGAATGCCCATCCCGGCGCGTGGGGGGTGGACAAAATCCTTACCAACGAATACCTCTTCCACAAGTCCTCCCCTCCTCTCTCATCCCCTCAGCCCTTTTCCGTTGATAATTCCCGGTTTTTCCCACCACACCTCCTTGTTCCTCTCGGTCTTTCTCATTTTCGATATTTCAGTGCCTGATGATTTCCTATAGACGAAACTAGTTGCCTTTAATATATCTGTATGGAATTTACAAAGTTTTTTTATTTGCATGAAAATATACTTTATAATAAGTGAAATGTTGTAGCAATGCACCTCTCGAGTGAAGAACTCAGCGTTTCTGAGATTTCATCGATTAGAATGGACGAAAAGGTGTGGAAAACCCAGATGCTTTTGGGAGAAGGTTCTCGAAAATGCATATTCATTGATTACTTCCTAGAAATACTACGTTCTAAAATGGACCTTCACGGCTGGTATCCCATTGACCCCATCTCTTCCCCCGCTGCTTACTCCTTAGACCTCGCTATTCTTTCCGAGATCAGCATAGGCAGAATTCAGTGAACCCCTTTCGCCTACCTGCTACTCCCTAGCCATTCCATTATCTGCTAATCTTTCTCCACTTAATCCCACACGTGATTCCGGGCGTAATTTCTACGAAAAAACTTTTACCAAAACTACCACCAACAACTTCAGCGCCAGGGCTCACCCTCACCTCACCCACTATCGCTTTATTGTAATCTGGTCGTCAGTGGATTAAATATATAAATTAAAATATATTGCATTAAATAGATCGACGTAATTTGTAGGTGTTTTAGTTGTAATTTTCCTATTTATGGATAATACCCATGGCATCCTACTTGCCCGGGTGCGATGCACCCATAGGACGGCACGGCTTAGGGTGAAAAAATAGCGTTCATTTCCCTCTCTTTATCAAGTATCGAAACTCATTTAAGGTTCTTCCATTCAGTCATGATGATATGTATCTGGAGAGATGAAATGAATATCAACGAAATAATTAAAAATATATTCAATACGGTTTCACTAATCTCGTTTAGAAATATTATCCAACAGAGAAATAACGCATAGAACGTCTTATTCATCCGATGTGTTCGCTATTACGCGAAACAAAATCATCCCTGTAAGCGGATTTAGAAGGGTTAACGTATTCTTTCACTGTTACTCCATTTCTATTCTAATTACGTTTTCTCTAATTTCCCCTTCTTTTGACATAATTCATAGTATTGCATTTTCTCTTATTTATCATTTATTTAAGCCCTATTATTTATTATTTTTTTACGGAAAAGTTCGTCCTGCGGGCATGTAGAGAATGAAGAAAAATAATGGAGTCCTTTCCAAACCTCCATTGATGAGAATTTATACATAAGCAGAAAATATGGGCAACTAAAGTATTTCTTGTCGGATTTTTTTAAAGAAGAGTGAAGTATGCGTGAGATTTGAGCCGATTTAAGAAAAATCCGATTTTAGTTCCTTTATAATACTATATTGCTTATACAGCATCCAAATGAATGAATTTTAGCCAGTCTTTAAAGATAATAACGTCAAACAAGCCTCAAAACATGCGTAAGGAGGAAGACGAAACGCGCGCTAAAAGCAGAGCCGCTCATAGACTCGCTCTCATCGAGCTTCATGTCTGTTAAGCGGGTTGCATCCTTTAGTGGTAACTTTTTTTTGTAAGTGACTGTACCTTTTCTATCTCGCGAATACAACACTTTTCAGCAGGGTCCCATACACTGCATGCGTACTCGAGGTGAGGCCTAACTAGCGCAAAGTAACATCACTCGCGGACTTTTTCTTCGCTTTTACCGACTATTCGTTTGACGAAGCCTAATTTAGAGCTCGCCCTCATATATTATGGATGTGGGTACTCCATTAAAAATTTATTTGTGAGGGTAATTCCGAGATATTTTACCGGATCGACTGTTGATAATATTTTCCCTCAAAGGCTTTATGAATTATCATTGGCAAATGATTTATTTTCGAAAAAAATTAACTACACAACATTTGTACACGTTGAGCTCCAATTGCCAGTCGTCGCACCATTTAACAATTTTATCTATCGTCATTACTTTTATTTCTCTGTAAATTACCGTGTTGTCCGCGAATATTCAAACTTCACTGTCGATGTGTTTATCAAGAATAATATTGGTCCGATTACGCTTCCTTGTGAGACGTCCGAAGTCACTTTGACTAGGTTTGAGCCAATATCATCCAATACTACTCGTTCTCTATCGGAGAGGAAGTCCTTTATCTAGCTTATTACTTCTTCGTTGATACCCGCAACGTTTAATTTGTATAACAATTTAGGATGTGGGACTTCACCGAACGCTTTGTCTTTTACTTTCAGATTTCAAGATATCGTGAACTAATAATGCTAACTGTGACTCGCAGAATCGTGTCTTACGAAAACCATGTTGATTCTTAACTATGAATTTAGAGGTTTCGAGAAAACCCATTAAAGAACTAGTTCAATAGAATATGTTCGATTATTTTACCACTCAATGAAGTTAATGAAATAGTCTAATCATTCGATGGGTCATCTTTTACGCCGCTTTTAAAAATTAGGGTGACATTCTCAATTTTCCAATCTTATGGGACCTTACCTTCG
Source organism: Pachydiplax longipennis (assembly GCA_036926295.1). Classification (NCBI taxonomy): domain Eukaryota; kingdom Metazoa; phylum Arthropoda; class Insecta; order Odonata; family Libellulidae; genus Pachydiplax; species Pachydiplax longipennis. The sequence goes on from JAVFKF010000066.1 coordinate 556,016, forward strand.
CTCATAGATTTTTCAAATATTACTTTGAGAAAAGGACCTACGCTCTCTGCTAATTATTTAAACACCCGAGCAACACGACGGGAAACTGATATTTTTTATAAGGCATTCCCCGAGAAGATAGAAATCCGTAACCCGGCATGTGAGCAGCAGTCAATAATACGTTTTACAAAAGTAGTTTACCGTTTCCGTGATGGTCCTTGGTTCGACGTCAGGGTACCATTCGTATTCTACCATATAATTAAATGGTTAAGTTCGGAATTACATTTGAGGACCTTCCCGATATGATATCTACTCGAAATTCAGCATCAAGTAAGAAGGATGTTTACCAAATCTTTATGTGCGAGGACGTATACGGTAAATGGACCTTGGTTCGATAACTAACCTATTACATTATCCCGTTTTGATATATGCTTGGATGAACTTGGGAATGTTTATGCAGCCAGTTCCGAGCATAATCGGATTTTTTGGTGAGTATTCACCGATAAGCTTGCATTATGCAAGCAACTTTTACTCCTCATAAATATTATTGTCAAACAAAATTCAATGAAATAGAATTTAGCATCATAAATAATAATAATGTCCATCATTAATTTTAAATCTTAAATGACAGTTTATTTAAAATTTCAGTTCGTCAGATTGCTATCAACCTTTAAATAGTTTTTCAATCGATCGTTTGAAGAATTGAAATCATCTCATAGTGTGTTTAGAATTGAATAGAATGCCGAATCAATTAATTTGATTATTTTTTGCATAGTTTCTAATATGTTAGAGCGGTCAAATTTCAAATAATTTGTCATACGAAGAACTGATAGTTTGAAGATTTTGCCTGTAACTTTGTTACTCCATTTCGATCGAGTATGTGAAGAGAAATAGACATAGACTCTTAAAACACTTCAATTAAGCACTTCTTTGGTCCTGAAACTTTCTCAAATATCGAAATCCTGACACCAAGAAATTTTTGAGCGATTTTGCTCTTATGGACGATAACATTATGGGATATTATCTACACAGACATTACATGCGTAATATCAGTTGCTTCAGGTGTTTGTTCCTGTTACATCTTCATGCATAAATTGTTGAATTGTAAATTTATACTGGTTATCTTATAAGGATACTCTCTTTTCTTAAAGAAGTAAAATATACTTTGATAATGTAATGAAAACACGGCGATAAATGTGCAAATTAGTGGAATAAAAGTCTTATATCAAAAATGGAATTTTCCCGAATAAAGAAGAGCTTTTCATGGCAATGCACTAATTTTGCTCAGTGTGAGTTGTGTTGGAGTGGACATAAGGTTTTTGATAAACGAAGTGTACATTTTCATACTATTTTTATATTTTTGGGAAGTTTGAATTCAACCCTAGTCATCATGAGTTCGATCCCACGAGACCCCAAAATCCCGATTTTTTTCGTTAGGATACATTGCACAGATTATTAGAGTAACTTCCCGGAAAAATAGTGGATTTAAAACTCGCAATGACATCTGCTTTCCTGTCCACGCCTTCTCGCAAACAATCAATTTCTGCTGCGATGACATGTTCCGTTTTTAATATTAAAACAAACGTTTCTGGAAAGAATAAGAAACAACTAGGATTGGTGTCATTAATCTTTCCCAAAGATTGCAACGTTGGAAAAGGAGCACTTGTTCGACCGACACAATAGTGGCGAGTTAACAGCTGAAGGACGTTTCTGACTTCGCTTTCCCTTCCATTGAATTTGTTTTGCTCGTGGTGAAGAGTCAAAAAGTCATTCTTTAGTGATGTCACCGTTGTGAAAGTAAAGCAGCGATGTTAATTGTGTGCTATATTCAGTGTGAAGCGTGTGTTAATTGCAGTGAGGAATATCTGAAGGAAGACTTCTTACAAGGTATGTTCATCTTCCTCTTTGCATTCTCTGGTGATTGGGTCAGCACTTTGAGAAGCCCATTACATTAAGATAGCTTACATGCAACTCAGGATTAAATTGCGTTAGGTCGCTTCGAAATAGCTGCGACTCGCGAAAATTGCTGCTTTTTTGGTACCTTGGTTTTATTATTTCTTCGTGGTGTATTCAGATCTCCGATATATATCTTCTATTATATATAGCTAACTCTCCGGATATACCTATATAGATATAGGGGATACGAATTCTGACCATGTTCCACGAGCGCCGTCGACTTCAGATTTTTTCGACGTATTGGCCCTACACTCTAGAAGCCAGAATAATTCAGACATCGACGCTAGCTATCATGGGTTCGATACCAGAAAGTCCAAAAAATCGCAATTTTCCCATAAGAATGCATTGCGCGGATTTTTGAAAAATTTTTTGAGGCACTTATCGGTAAGATAGTGGAACCAAAATCTCGGAGGTTGAAGTTGAGGTAGTCTTCTATATTACGAATGGAAGAAAAGTTACAAAAAGACCAAGAGTTCGACGCCAGGTGGATGCAAAATTCTTCCATAAGAAATGCATTGGTGAAATTTTGGACGATTTTTTTAAATGCCTTCTGTCTGACGTTCTGACGTCGATGGCGCAGAAGACAGCAAAATAATATTAGATAAGTGCCATCCTTACTTGTTCCAAAGTTTCGATTCAATATCTTATCGGGAAGGTCCCACGCCTCTGTCACCATTCCGGGTTTTATCTTTCCAGCTTATCGGGAAGCCATTTAAAAAAATCGTAAAGATTTTCGCAATGCATTTCTTATGGAAGAATTTTGCATCCACCTGGCGTCGAACACACTGTCATTTGGCTACATTTTTTCCATGAGAAGCATAGAAGACTACCTCAACTTCAACCTCCGAAATTTTGGTTACTCTATCTTAACGATAAGTGCCTCAAAATAATTTTCAAAAATCCGCGCAATGCATTCTTATGGGAAAATTGCGATTTTTGGGAATTTCTGGCATCGAACTCATGATAGCTAGCGTCGAAGTCTGCATTATTCTGGCATCTAGAGTGTAGGGCCAGTACGTCGAAAAAATCTGACGTCGATGGCGCTTGTGGAACATGGTCAGAATTCGTATCCCCTATATCTATATATATATATATATATATATAGGTATATCCGGAGAGTTAGCTATATATAATAGATATATATATATATATATATATATATATATATATATATATATATATATAATAAAAGAGTTAAGTTTGATTTTATTTAAGGTTAATTCCTATAGGTTGTGTACGAAGCTTGTAATAAATTCACTTAAGGCAGAAAGTAAAGCCGAAAGTGATTACTCAGGGCGCCCATATGCAAAGTAAAAATTTATGCTACAGTAGAAAGACCTCGGGGCACCTCCAGAGTTTTTTTTTACCTCCGGAAGAAGATGTAGAAACTTGTTGGTATTTCTGTATCATTTTACATTTGCACTGCGGAAAGACATCTTAGTGAATAGAGTTCACTCTTAGAACATTTTGGGCGGTTTATAGTGCGGTGCGATTCATGGTCAACCATGAAAGCGTTTGAGGAAAGGCCGAGACAGGGATGGGAGGCCCCAATTAAGATTTGAACTCTTAATAACCAAGAAATATGAGTACAGATGCCTCTTTAGTATTTTCCAATCCGTCAAATTTATCTTCAACTCCACTTAATGTCCGATATTCTTAGCCTTCTTATTTCAATAGCAACTTTTTCCTCGTGGATTGCATTTCGATTACTTTTTATAATACGTCACATAACTTAGATTTAGTGAAAGTCCATCAATTACTAATTGCAGTTTATTTAAATAGTGAAATTTAGAGTCCATTATTTTGTTTGTCTTGCAAGCAGGGTAACCAAATAATTTTCTAGTTATATTTTGATATATTTTATGTGTATAGTATGTATATTCAAAATAAATATATATTCAATAACTTCCGACAATCGGTTGATTCCGCATTGCAGCATTAATTTAATTTGTATACAAATATAGTTTTATCTATATTTTTCTTCTACTGTTTAGTAGAAACATTTTCTTTGGACAACTTTCTGATGCGGGCCGATATAAGGACCTCTCTCTTCCCAAGTACACCATTGGAATGAAAGGCCCATTCGAGACCACAATTGAGGGTTTAAAATAGTTTCGCGATAAGATCGTGCGAGAGAATATCGATGTAACAGCTTAGTTAAATTAGTTAGCTTTTTATTTTCGCAAGGAAAGTCCTTGGTTAGCCGTAATCTCCCATCTCCTCAATGCGTTTCCAGCTGCCCCCTCGTCATCCTCACACATATAGCGCAGTTTGAGTGCACAGTCCGCTGCTTCGTAAGAGTAACTAGAGGAGGATGGATTGAACGCCAGTTTGAGGCATCTTCCTCCTTTGTTCCCTCGTATCACAGGGGTCCCTTGGTCGGGGGAGAGTGGAGCAGACACGGGCCTTCCTCCGTGAGACCAAATCCACAGCAAACCGGGATTCAGTCCTCCTGTCCAGTACTCCGCTCCTGAAAACGTAAAAATCAATAATTCGTGGATTAAGAGTCAATTTCCTTCACGGCGGACATTAGGCGATCGACTCTCATATCCTAGGTCTGCATTTTCATCCTGAGATTCGTATAATGCAATGCGATGCCAGGCCTTTCAGTGCTGAAATTGGCTGCAATGGATATAACAAGGAAATAACAACAGAAGCGATCCTCAGTGTAGAATTCGACTAAATGGCAAACGATTTTAGATGATACTGATCTTTAAATATGTTCAGTTAAATATCAGAAGTGTGTTTAATATTGAAATGACGATGTTTTTAATTCTATAATGCGATATAATTTTGCTGAAAATGTTTTAAATTATTTATTCTGCTTAAATTCTTCCTGTTACCAGCCTTCTTTTTCGCAGTAAAAATTGCACGCAGTATATATAAAATATTTTCCTTCTTTGGTAAGAAAATTTCACTTTTCTTACCAAAGATTTTTTATAATTAAAACATCATACAGTAATTTGTCATTTCCTTCATTTTCCGTTAAAAGAGCAGTAATTAATTAAGGATTAAGTAAGGATTAATGGCGCTCGCCTCAGACAACTATTTGGTCGCGGCGGCCCTAGGAATCGAAAGTACATCCTGGTGGTGTGGTAGAGCTACTTATGCTCTCTGACGCCGGTCCTGAAGAAGAGCTTGTATTGCGTCTAAGAGGAATCGGAGAGAATCTAACTTGATCTCTCCTCTGTTGTGGCATCCTCAACGATGGGACACGAAAATTTCTTTCGGAATGCAGTAGATTCGTAAACTCGGAGAATCCTAAAGAATCGAGGCTCGAGTTACGTAATTTTGAGTTAAACGTAAATTAGAGTTTTCTCGCGAACGCATTTTTTCTGGAGAAATATCTTCGAATTGCGATTCATATTTCTAATTTGTTATTCTATGAAGATCGTGTAAATGCCATTCAGGTAAGTTTTTCTCGAAGTTTTGAAAATGAAGACCGTGTTCTGTACTATAGAAAGAGATAGAATAAAACGATGTTGAGACGCTAAAAAACTTGACAAACAGTCACCATCGTTTACCGACATGCTGCTTCGACAGATAACTCAGTAGATTAAGAGTCACAGTACCAAAACCATCAAGCAGAATGATGTTTTTGGGACTTATTCCTTCTATTCTTAATATTCTTGTGAGTACTTTGGATGCATGTGAGAGCAGATTCTGTTTCATGGTTTTGGTACTGTGACTCTTAATCTACTGTAACCATCAGCGGTAAGCTATCATTAAGATATCTCAGTGTTTACGAATTATTCACTCGTTTATACACCTTTTAGTCATATTTGGAGTCGGATAACGCTTCGAGTTAACCGAATTTCAAGTTAAGCAGTTGAAATTGAGAATTCCTACGCTATAAACGGAGAAACGATGGATGCTTCGAACAATCGAGCATTTCAAACTATCTAAGTTTATGTTAAAGAGATTCTACTGTAAATATCCTAAGTGCAGGAAGACTTTATCGGGCTGAAAAATGTTTGATGCTATGTTGAAAAGATCGAGTGGATTTTCAATTTTTGCGTTATTGTCTAATTATGGATGATTTAATGCGATTGTGATAAGATTGTAGTACAAGAAAGAGGTTTTGAATTGGGGTACATTTGCTTTCTGCTACACTCTAGGACGCGAGTTTAATCAAGGATTTGGTATTGAATTAAAGGCGCCTTATAGCCATTTATGGAATATTTAGATTCTGGAGACTTCGTCGCAGTGTGTTTATGCAGGCTTTTTCATTCTTGTTCCCTGTTTAGCAGCGCTATATGTCGGAAGATTTCGGAACAAATTTTGAAATTGTTGTGCCAAAAAATTTACAGCTCCCTTAAATAGAATGCGACGATGGGTACATTTCCTTTTTATTCAAATCGTTATTATTCTTTATTCGACAAAAATACCTCTAAGGTCAGTTCGAGTGAGCATGGTAGATAGGACGTGAGAGGCTTCCTCAGTGGTTTCCAACTCTGCCAGCACTGCTCCTGCCTTCCTGCACTCCCCGTTGGCCGCCTTCCAGTCCAATCCTCGCCTTCCGAACAAATAGCATTTGCTTCCGGATCTGAAGAACCCTTCTCTGCAAGTAGCCACCACGTTCTTTGGCGGACCTTCGAAACAAAAGTTGAGATTAAAACAGAAGGGACCCTAAAAGAGAAAGCACCTTCCTTTTAACGCACTCAATACTTTTTAATTTTTATGTCAAGTAATACTCCTTTGTCTTTTTGAGGGCTTTTAAATGGAGTGCAGTTCAGACAATAATTAAAAATTCAGAGAGAGAGAGAGTGACATGGCAATACCTTTCTGAGGAATACTAACCTACTTAGCTGTTTACGCATCCTCCCACTACATATGTTTTTTATATCAAGCGGTAGGATGCCAATGTATGTGCCTGAGGATTGTGTTTTAGAATTATTATTAGATAATAAGGAAAAAAGTTTGAGCAGGTATACATATCTACAAAACGTAAACACAGATAAAAGCAAATGAGGAAATCCTTGCCAAATTAAGGAGTGTATACCAGTGTGCGAACGGCTTTCATTGCATTTTCAACCGTCACTTTCGTAACAAATTCCATTATGAAAATGTTTTTGTCTTCCAATCTCTTTGCTGACACCAAGGAAAATGAAATTATTCTATTTTAGTTCACTCATCGAATGGATTTGTTTTCACTATTAGAATGCCAAACCGAATCGATGATGTTGGTAGACAAAAGTAATTAAATTGAGGATTTAAAAAAAAAACATTCTTTTATAGATTGATATGGAAATTTTCTACATTTTACATGTTATAAATTAGGAATAGCATGATTTTATCGTTAGCATTGCTAATGTTAATGCATTCCTCATTCATTGCTCGAGAAGTCGTTCACCTCAGTCCAATTAGTAAATTGATTTATTTTGACTATGGATAGGCTTTATGGCCGCTGGCAGAGAGGGAAAATGAAGATCTCTCCCTCTTATCATATTCATGAGGAAAACCCCTCCAAATTACCTCAAAAAGGCATACAACTAACGGAATATTTCAAGAAAAATATAAGCAAATTTACAAATAAAATTTCAATATTTTTCATGCTAGAAAATTAGATGTAAATCGATTATGGATGCATTTAATTTAAAACACACAATATAATATTTCTCTCAATAAACAAATTTCCTTTTATTTTAAAACATTTGCAGGAAAGGGAAAGGTTGGAATTGAGTTAAATCAATTGAGTTGAGAATATTTGTGAAGCTCTTTTGTGACCTTAGAAATAATTTCTACGAAAGTACCTTGCTCTCCGTTGGTGAGCGAGATAAGAACATCCTCAGTCCTCATCAGTCTGCTCTCCAGTCTCTCCACTCTCTTGGCCAACTTCTCGATGGCCCCCAAAAGATAAAGGTCCGTCTCACTCACTCCTCCGTCGGCCTCTCCTTGCTTCCTGTTGGGGCCCCACTGCGACCCCACGAGCACCCTCTGCACACGGCCACCTGACAATAAGGCCCTCTCATCAATGTTTAACCAAAACCGTTATCATATTGTCTATCTGTTTCACTTTAGAGTGAGAAATTATCAAAATTAATTAATTTTTGTGCCAAAAGCAGACCATTCTTCAAAAATATGATGTAATGCAATCAGAATTACATAACCTGGCTATGATTCCGCTTAAGATATGGTCCCCCGAGAAGCACCTTAACTCCTGAATGCTTGAATTTGTAAATTCAGGCAATTATAATTTTTTTACTTGATAGGATAGACTTAGTAAAATCCTCTGGCCACTTTCCTTCGTCGTAAATTTTCCTTCATAAATCGTAGAATTGCTTCTTACCCTTTCCCCCAGACTCTTAAGAAATTCTACTGGAATCTCGTCGGGGACTAATGTTACACATAAAAAGAAGTTTATTCATTGTGAGGCGTCAATGTTTCACAAAAATTTCATCATGTTTTACAACGTCTGGCTTTGCGGTCTTACACGCTGAAACTCGAAATCGATAATTCATTATAAAATAGCCGAATTTTTACTTAATTTATGAATTGGAAGGAAATTTTAATAAGTACAATATCTATTCCGACTTACTCTACCTTTACCAAAGCAGTAGTTAACCGATGTAACAAATGAGATGTGGAGTTACGTAATTACTTAATCGACAAACAGATGCACGACGTTCACCGATTAACTAATTAGAGCCATATCACGTGCACCCCCTGCCACACGCCGAAAGGAGAATGAATATTGAGATGTAAATATAACAATGAAAAGCATCATCAGTCGGTTTACTTTTTGCAAATCTCGTTGAAAAGTCGAAGAAAAACTCCTAAATGGTCGTATGTTTACCCCTGCGATTCTTCACAGCAAACGCTAAGATTTCACAACTTTGATTTCTATTCATAATTCTTACCATTTATTTCAAATGGACCTGAATTTCCCGTGTATTCTTAAGGGGAAATGCATCAACTCAGATTCAACAAATGAATTTCTCGTCAAGGAGAATGGTAGCTGCTTACTTCAAAATTTTACTAAATTTTCGTTTATTTCATTAAAATTCTCAAAATTAAGACACTATAACGATATTATACGACCAATATAAGAAACTTTATTGGATTTCTTTTCCTTTGGTGCCGGTTTTAGACTTTGTATGGCTATTCTTTTTGATTTAATTTTCCAAAGGAAACAAAGCAATCGCTAAAGTAAACTTTACATATAATTCTTATGAAAAGTATTTTCCTAGTCTGGGATCGAACTGGGGCTCGAAGGTGAATGATAAGTTTATCCTGACTTTTAAATGATTACATGATGATTAAATGATGCCCTGGGAAGATATTTAATCACGTCCCAATTTTGAAAGGTGGACAACGTTTAGTTGTAAAGATGAAAAAAGAGCTGCACCCTCCAATCCCTCTCCGCCAGCTGAATGTTTCTTAACATAATGGCTCATTTCCGGTCGAAACATGAAATATATCACATGAAAAGTAATTTTTATGTCGCCCGAGGACCAATCAAATCTCACCAAAAGTTGTTTTTGCTCGAAGATGTAACAGGCAGATAGACAAAGATTTTAAAAGAAAGTTGTTTTAGAATCAGGGTCACTTATAATCCTCTATATATTATTTTAAAACATGCTTTTTTGGTGATCGGGACTTTTCTCCCTTAATACTCCACCAATACATATAAATGAATGACCGTTTGAAGGCAAAAATTGCCAGGTTCCTGCTAAAATAGTCAGACAAATTCTAAAAGTGAAGAAAAATTCACCATTTCTTAAACAAATTGAATTAAAATTTTAATCATCGCGTTGCGTCCTGGACGAAAAAATGCACTGGTTGCTATATACATATTAAATTTGTTTACATAGTAACGAGTTTAAACAAGTTTTAAAATCGGATAATGCACCTATTCTCGGTCATAAAGTGATTCTTAATTAATACTGTAGTCTCCATGAATGAAAACTCTGACGTCGACACAACCACAGTTTAATAAGTAAGGCACATTGCATCTTGCGGGAGCAGAACGACAGCCAAAGAAACATGGACATTGCCGAATATGATAGTTTGCGTCACGGTTTTATCGTGTGGTATGTTTGAATAATTTTGCATCATATTACTTTTTCTTATATTGTAAATTTTCTATATATCTAAACCTGATATCAAATGATTTTCAGTGTTTATATTTCACTCACTGAATAGATAATATTCAACATTTAATCATATTTCTGAGTAAAGAAAAGGATGTCCTGCGATTTCAGAAAACTCACCAGCGTGGAATACAAGCGTAAGCCCAAGCTTTATTCCCAATCGCTATCTCCGAAGCACAAAAATGTATTACTTTGCCACATTACATGTAACCATGTAAGATAAGTGTTTTAAAAATTATTATTAGCAAAACTTACTTTAAAGAATTTCGAGTTATTATACCCGAAATGGAATATGACTGAACACCATATTTATATGAGAGACTTTCAATTAATGCAGGGACAATGCTATGCGCTTTGACAATATAACACAATGTATGTTCGTATGAAAGTGTGACATATAGCTTACCATCTAGCTTTCCTCTCCCAGATCAGATCACTGCAGACGAGTAGTAGTTATTTTTATATTTCAGGTATGAAGAGAAGAACATAGAAAATATATAAATAGCGTGGATGCAGAAGGTATGTTTCGTTGTTTTATCTTGGTTATTTAAGTGACAATTCATTGCCGGTATAAAACTGGTTTTTATAACGAAAGATTTAGGTAAAGCTGGCTGTGATATTTTGTATCTTTACCATAATTCATTTAGTCATACTATAAATGCATTGAGTGAATTGAGGTATTCGGTGTAGGATAAGATACATGCATCGTTTCAGTGATGACGCGCACTATTCGTGATTATACTATTATAAGAAAATTTTTAAAACATTCGATAACATTTATACTATCACGTTCTCTAATATAATGGAGATTTTGTTTGGGTCCATGCGGTAAGGCGTTAGAAAACGCAAGACGTTTCATTTGGCCATTGAGTTTCGTTACTGGATGTGTAGATAGCGATATCTATAGTATCGCTACATACGAGGTATATCGAAACAGACACTGATAAAGAATATGAAGGTTTGTATTTTTAGGTATGTTTTTGTGTATTTGTTTGTAACGATTAGTGTTTGTTGAAGTGTATTTGGGTGGGAAATTGAGTATCAGTGTCGTCTACGAAAGTTTCGCACGGGGCAACTAGTCACCAATTATACCAATTTTCGAAAATTCCTTCAAAGTATATACAAACACTGCATTTTTACAGATTTATTATATACTATAGACATTTCTGTATCCGTTATCGGTAACTCTCATAGGAAAGATTTGGCAGAAATTTTTGAAAATTGATTTTAACGCATTACCGATGGTTTAAAGATACGAAATATGGAGAAAGGAGAATTAAAATACATTAGAAAGCCAAAAAGATCTAATTATATTACTAAGGAGCACATATAATCTCCTAATCTCCTTTGAAGAGATATAATTTGGAGAGGCTTTTTGAATCCCTCCGCAAAATAATTTAATCTATAATTAACTGCTTTGTATTGAGATTTCTTACAAAGGGACTAAGAATCTGAAATTATATTTAATTTCATATAATATAACCAAAAATACTGACCGAATATTGCTAATAGAAAATGATGTTGCATCCTATTCAAATTCGAAGACATTTTAGATACTTTTTTCAAAGAAAGACTTTACAAAGTACACTTAATATAAATTTTATCTTTTGTTCTCATCGACGTATGATGAACATATTCTATCATTGAAACAGAAAATTGTAATTTCTGTTATAATTTCAACAATTTTTCCTCCATACTGCCGTTAACTGCTAAAAAGGCGGCATAAATTGAGCTCAGAGAGCTATTTTGGTCCTGATTCTCTTTATAATCAGATGTATTTTTTGATCCTACAATTGAATTCTAAAGCTGCGAATCCAATTTTCCATGAAACCATATTTGGAGAGGCGAGTAAAACGGATTGATTGGAAATTGGATCAAAGAAGCTCTTTTCTCACTCTGGTTAGAGAAATATGTGTGCAAGTACAGTGAAACCCGCTTTTCGGATCGAATTTATTGGAAGGTTGCGTCGTCCCTATTCTCGCAAATAGGCGTGTGTTGATGACTTTCCTAATCGGAAGAAATGAATTCTTGAATCGAATGGTTTTATTTCTCTGATCTTCTTCGTCAGAAAGGCCTATATAACAAGGGGGCTACGTCTTTTATGAAATTACTCTCTCTGAATATCAAGTAAATTAAATATCTGATTGAGCCTTCATTCTTCTAAAGATTCCGATCCTGCCTACACGAACATTTGAGTAACACTTACCGATTTATCATAGCAGTTCGTCACAAAAAGTATTTCTTTTCGTTGTATCTTTTTAATTCGGGATAAGATAGTCGAGCAAAAGAAATGAAGAGACTCAAAGATCGTAATACCGCTCGTCCTCCATTTAAAGATTGAACGAACTTTCACAATATTAAAGCCTAGAAGTTCTTCTTTTAAATAACTTTTCATTCAGAGAGAAGAGAATCATAGGAAGAGGTTAAAAATGACTCGAATGTTTCCTACTTTCGTCTAGCGATAGAAAATAAATCCCCTTACTCTTCCGTCGACCCATTAATTCTGCTTTCATTTTTTCGCAACTCATTGCATTTCCATTCACTTATTTCCTCATTCTAAGCGTCATTTATTTTACTTTTATTTTTTATCACAATGATGCACCATCAATAACCCAATGTGAACTGTAACAAAAATGGCGATATTCATTGTTTCTGTATTTTATTGGTAGATTTGGTTTTATTGGTAGATCCCGTCCCCAGATGCTCTGGGAGGGAAAATCTCGCTGGACGCGATATCCTCGCTTAAACAACTCTCAGTATGACGTCCGCGCTTGTAACTCTCGTGAGATTAAGGAACTCCGGCTTATTTTGTATGCTTCCACAATTCACGACTATTATCTTTAACTCTTTTTCTCGCTGCTCTAAACTTAAATTCATACGAAGCCATTTCCTCATCATTAATACTAACCCTTTTTTCCTGAATTGGTTCACATGTAACTTAACAAGCCTATTACTGTGGGTGTTCAGCTCATTTGCAATTCTCCTCATTCTTCCTTCCCTGCTTCGCCCTACATGACCCACGGCTGCATATAGACAGTCCAATGCCAATCTCAAGAGCATTGAGCCACTGTCATACACCTGAAGAACGGAGACGGCGGTCAACGCGGCAACGGTACTTGTATATTGAGTGAGTGATTCATTCCTACTTAGATCATCGTATTCGCAAGCCGAGACGCAATCAAGTCGTCCATCATAAGCTCAAAACTCCTAACTGAACTATTAATAAACTATATTTCCGCTAAGTTGCTTTGATCGCGAAAAACTAATAACAGCAACTACGGATTTAACTACTGACTGTGAAGAGAAACATGAGAGGTTCACTAAGAACTGAGCAAATTTAAGTGTAAAATGAAGCGATTTATACAGAGACGCCAAGTAATAATGAACGAATTCGAAATTAAAACTCCAAATGGATAACAATCAAGCAACGAACTAATTTGTGGTGAGGGAAGAACACCTCAGAACGACCAAAATTATAAGGATAAATTTAAAACAGGATTGGACAAGCAGAAAAACTAAAGTATTGACGAAAATTAGCTTATTTTAACAAGCACAATTAGAAAGTTGAAATTTCTATATGGATAAATACTGAAACCATGACAAGTAAGAAAAGAAGAATCAAAAAGCAAGGATTTAAAAAAGGCCTGCTGCCGCTAAACTCCGTATGATGATGGGTTGACTCTCAGGTCTTTAACGAATGAATTCTTCAAATATATGATGTATTGCCATCAGCATAAGCGTCTTACGTACTTGCTTCTTTGAGATCCATTTCCCAGAGGGCTCCAGAGCTCAGCCTCTGCACCAATAACTTGGCCAATGTCTCATGGTCGTTCTCCCATTCTCTCGGCGCTGTCACTGTCCCGTTATCCACATGATGGTCGATGGACAGTGCTCCTGTTAATGATCACTCACTTTAGTGCATTTCTTTTTGTGTCTTTACATCTTAGGAATTCCCCCATAAAAATATGACGGAGCTACACTTAGCTTACGAAATAGATATGCCATGATTGAAAGAAGAACCTGTCATTTTCTTATTCGTATGAAAGTCGATTTCAACAAGTCTCAGTCGTTATGGTGACTGATTGTTTAATCAGAAAATCAAATTGCAAATTATTAATTTTTGTCCCAATTCTCGCAATTCCGTTTCCAAAGTGATATTTCACGATCAAAATAAGAATCTGTATTAAATTTTCTTCATTTCGAGCTTATCTTAATATCCTTGGACTATTGTTTCTAATTTTAATACTGCAAAAGAAAATGAGTAGATCAAGGTGAATTTTACTTGCTTTTCTTATGACAGTATTTTCGAGTCGTCTGGAATCGAATCTATGATACTTTGGGTAAAAAGATATCGATAAGTAAGAGTCCTTTGGATCTCCAACGAATCTCTAAATTTCATATTTCTATTTCCATGGAATATACTGCTTCATTCTAGAGTGAAAAAGGACCAAAATAGAGTAGCAAGGGTGCTCTTTGTCCAACTACTAACTAGGGTGCTCTTTGTACCTACTAACTGATCATTATACAAAAAGATAAGGCATTCAGTATCTCACAACTACACTTCACTCTCTTCAACTGCGGCAAGCGAACTAAATAATAATAACTTTATAGCAGGTCTACGGCCTATTATATTTTATAGGCCATAGTTATAAAAAAGAAAAAGGGCAAATACCATATCATAAAATAAAGAAAAACAAAGAGTATATAAATATCAATATTCGATTCAATTATAATTACCTATTGATTTGGAGACAATAGATTATTTGGTTAGAAAAATAGTTTGAAGAAATATGGGCATTCATGATTAAATTATTAAGATTATAATAATTCCTTTTTAGAAATAATAATTTAATATTAAACCTATCTATTTTGCCCCCTGCAGAATTATAATTTCTGATTGAACAAATACATAGTACTACATTCATTTGAAGGATGTAAAGCACACATTAGCTTAAATGTCTTTCCTTATTCAACAAAAAAAAGAAATAAAAGGTTACGTAAATCGGTAAATCCAACAAATAACGCGTTTTCCCCTTACCTGGGTTCGCTGCAATAAGTGACTTTATATCCGCGGGAGAGAAATACACAAAATTTAAGGAATGAAGGATAATGCATACGAATATATTTTCATGCATCCCGTTCGATAAGCTTAATCCAATATCACAGGATATTATCTTACATAATAATCACCCATATGTGTGTATTTATTTATCAGGTGGTAGTAGCTCCCGTAAGAAATACACGGGAGAAATCTTTGAAAATTATTTCATGCACTTCTCGACGTGATAGGAATATTTTTGGGGGTCGTTAAAGGTCAAATGGAGCACTCAATTTTCATAATTATCTGTCCAAAGAATCCTTGCTTCGACTCTGGATGACGCGAAAACCTTATCTAAAGAAATGCACGTAAAGTCAATTTTTATCGATCGCAGACTTTTTTGCAGAAATGTTTTATACAGAAATTTTTTTTACAGAAATTAAATGTAATTGCCCGACGAAATCGAGAGAATCAGCCAAAAAAAGAATCTAAATACAGATTCTTCTTTCGGTCGTAGAAAATCGTATTCAAGTCGAACTCGAGAGGATTCCGGTCAAAAATGACGAAAAAACAGTGTAATTTTGCGGGTAAAAACAAACTGTCTCCCAAGCGACACAGGCGATTGTCTCACTCAATTCTCATAATAATATATGGGAAAGATAGGTCCATTTGAAAAGTATGGGGAATCCAACATTACGACTACAATCATTTTTACTATAATAATACACAAAAACTGATTAACTCATACTTTTTTAAGGTATAGCTATAGTAAATTTTTCTTCAAGCTAGCTTTTTTAACATTAGGAGAAATTGTAACTTTGAGTAAACAATAGGAGCACGTCGAATTCCTTCTTAAGGATACCGTTAACTGTATCTTTGGCACACTTTCTCCGCCGGCCCATTTCCATTGATTCCAGGTCAACTCCGCTCATTACCTTAATTTAGGGCATGTGATTCTTTGTATTCATTAATCTTACTAATGCTTTATTGATATTAGTAATTTTATTCCGTTTGTAGTTAACCGTATCTATTAAACTAGGCTAGTACAACGTTCCGTCGAACATGCTTCTATTATCGCATACATCTGGTCCTACCGAATAATAAAGGACTAAATAAATCGTTCTCCACCAACAAAGTTGTGCACTGTTTCGAACTATTAAAACTCAGCCGTTGAAAATTCCTCTGTGGAAATTAATCAATTCACGCTAACATGACTAAGTTATCACAACTAAATTAATATTACTGAACCGCTGCAATATTTTATATTATATAATCACTGTGATATCGGAATTTAGTGTAGGCTTTCCTCCATAGGAGTATGACCTTATGAATGAAGAACACAATTTGCAAAGATGCATAAATATTCAGTCTCCTCCTATTGAATTATAGAGAAGTTCCAGAAACGTTTAAGAAATTCTCAGCCTCTAATACCCTTTACATACATAATTAACGTCTACTTCGGTAAATCCCACGTAGGCCTCCTTTTTTCGCTCATCATAAGATCACTTGATTTTTAAATGTCTCGATGATTCGGTTAGGTATCTACTTATTTGAAAATTGTCAGAGAAACGAATCCAAATACATAAATATTATAAAATTAGAAAAAATCGGATGATAGTACCAGAATGTGCTACCACGTAGGCAGAGCCGATGCGTTTTGGCGTTAAATTCAAGCAGACGCCTCTTTCTCCGAAAAATATGCATTTCTAACTACTTGCTTATTTACTCGAGAGAAATTTTTTAAAAACTTTGTATAGAGAATTAATTTGTATTTCAACATTTTAATTTGGAAAAAATATTTGATAACTTTCTTACCTACACATCCCATCCTAGGATTGATACATGCATGGATTAACCGAAACAAATTTTCGAGTGTGATTTGTTTCTCCAAAGAAATCCACAGATTGCTCTCCCGTCTCATGGGTCGTCCCGCAGCTAAAGTTAGGTGTATACACAAAAGCTATTGAAAACACTCTCCAGGATATTTCCCCCGAAGGAAGAAGCTATGGACAGAGGGTGCCTAACCCCTACAATAAGCGCAATGCTTTACTGATAAAATCCAGGTTCAAACTACTACGTCAACTAAATGCCAAAATCCCTCTTCTCTTATACAAATTATTATCATCGTCCATCTGCTGTCCAAACCAAAGTTAGATGCACCTAGAAACTTTTTCTGATCCTACATTACTGTTTAGTTAACTTCAATTTCGTCAAAACGTTCTATGCAGAAAGAAAGAGCACAATTGTGTCTAATAAGCTTTCATTTGATATTAATAACACTATAGACGATACCTTACTTTCTTGTGTAGTATATTTACTGAAATAATACGAAGTTCAAAACAATAGCCATAGAGTGATCTTTGGTAAAGTTTATAAATCATATTTCGATACAAACTTTTCAGAATTCCCCAAGGGAACCAAAAAACCCTAAGTTTCCAAGAAAAAAAATTTCCTGCAATACGTATTTTCTACTTGGTGAAAATGGAGGTTTTCTTCATCCCCGCACGGACTATTTATCTGGAAAAATTTTCCTCATCATAGAGTGATAAAATAAAGCAGTTTCCCGAAAAGCAGACCATATTTCATAACCAGTATTGCGCTCCTGTAGTTGGCGGACTCTCTAAATACTCATATAAGACTAAGCATACTAATGAATATCAAGAAACGCTGTTTTCCCTAAGAACGTCGTCTGCGAATTCTTTGAAAAAATATTTGACATATTAATGGAATGGCGGTAGTAAACTGACTGTGCGCCTCATTAATAAACCAGCAAATCGTCAAAAAAGCCATCTTCGCTCCGGGCGACTGCTTTCCGCGCTCTTTTTCTCTTCTTTCAGTCACCGATTTATAAATGGACAAAGCCATCGTGACAATCGGCAATTATTAACTCTTGCAATATCCATTAAACTTTGTATACAGATGGGTCCTTTATTTTGTCACTCTACGATGAAGCATTTTTTCCAGATGCGACGTAGCGGATTGCTGGGGGATGAAGAAAACCGCCTCTTATTTTCACCCTTTTCAAAACAAAGCCATTTCCATGGACTCACTGTACTGAGCATTTTGAGACACTCACCTGTGGCGAATACGATGACTATGGCAAATGAGCTGTACATGGCCCCTGAAATGAAGAAAGGCCAGTTAGTGTGTGAATATATCACGGAGTTTGTAGACGAAGTGGTCTTCTATAGTACCAGAGGAAGACAAGTTACCAAATGAAAGTGAGTTCGACGCCAGGTGGGTGCGAAATTCTCCCGTATAAAATGCATTGTGGTAAATTTTGACTTTTATTTTAAATGCTCTCCCGATAACCAGGATTGTAGAAAACGGAATGTTCATAGAAGTGATTAAAAAATTTCATATACTTGTTCGCCGTTTCCCTAATGGTGCTTGGTTCGATACCAGAGCCAGTCTTTTCGATTCTACCATACATTTCAAATGGGGATAATCCTCTATACATTATTTTAAAACATACTTTTTGGTGACCGGTGACCACACCATTGAAATATATTTCCGTTTTTTGACGCTATCAATAAACTTAAAGGATTTTGATTTGCACCAAAAATAATTTCAATTTCCTCAGAAACTTTCCCGCTTGAATTTTTATATATATCCTTTCTTTTAGTGCTTATCTCGAATTTGCACTAATATTATTTCTGATTTAATTTTGGTAAAGAAATATAGCCTGTAACCGATAAAAGTGAAATTTACGTACATTTCATATTAGAACTATTTTACTTATCTGAGGACAATTGAGTAAATAATAAGTAGTCTATTATCAAGGTGTATATATAAGTCTTGAAAGTTGTGCAATTTATGGTTCCCGAGTTTTGTGCTAACATACACAAACATCTTAATATATTATATTAGACTAATGAATTCCCCCGTCAAAATGACGGAAATAAATTTAATTTATAGAATAACTAGCTTAAAAGCCTCTCAACGGAAAATTCAAAATTTCTATGTGTAATATGAATTGTGTCTTGCATGCTGTTTAAATTCATTTTTAAACTTTGAAGATACCCTCTCTATGTACGTATTCCTCTGTTATTTAATTTACTCTTATAATAATACTACATGGCCTGAAAAGTCCCGAGCCTAACAAATAAAAAATCAATTTTTTACCTGAAAACCTTTTTTATTCTTCAGTATAATCTCCATCTAGAGCTATGCACTTATTCCACCGGTCCTCGAGCATTTCGATGCCTTTCGAAAAAAATGATTTCTCAAGTCCTCCAAAAAAGGCCTCTGTTTCGGACATGACTTCTTCATTTGACGTGAATTTCTTCCCCTGAAGAAATCTCTTCATGTTTGGGAATAGATAGTAGTCGCTAGGTGCCAGATCTCAGTTCACTCAATTTGACCGTCGCTTTCATTGACGAATGAGCTGGTGCGTTGTCGTGGTGATACAGCACTATCTTCTTTTTCATGTGTGGCCGTTTTTTCTTAACCTTGATGTCCAAACGGTCCAGTTGAGCAACGTAGTAGTCGCCTGTGATTGTTTTTCCCTTTTCCAAGTATTCAATCATAATGATTCCACTTGCGTCCCAAAAAACACTCGCCATAACCTTCCCAGCTGACTGTTGGGTCTTTGGACGCTTCGGACGACTGCTACCCGCTTCCAACCATTCCGCAGACTGCCGATTGGACTCAGGAGTGTAATAATGTATCCAAGATTTGTCCATCGTCACAAATCGGCGCAAAAAGTCCTTTTTGTTTTTTTGAAACAAGGCCACACCACGCTCGGAATCCTCCACACGTCTTTGCTTCTGGTCCGGAGTCAGGAAACGCGGCACCCATCCCCAAATGTTCATGCAGAAGATTTCCAACGCGTTCCATCGATATACCCACAGACTCTGCTATCTCACGCAACTTAGCTTTACGATCGTTCAAAACGATCAGATGGACTTATTTATATTTTCTGAAGTGGTGGCCTCGGAGGGGCGTCCAGGGCGTTCGGCGTCTTTGGTGCTGACACAACCACGTTTAATGTCCGCGAACCACCGTTTCACAGTCGCTTCCGAAGGCGAGGATGTTGGGTAACATTTATCTAACCAAGTTTTGGCTTGGACAGTGTTTTTTCCCATCAAGAAACGATGTTTAATCAAAACTCGGAACTCGTCGTTTTCCATCGTTCGCGAAATGCCTAAAATTTGTGAAAGCAATCAGCTGCCATTCGGGAACTAATTCATGAACTGTCATGAAATTAAAAACAGTGTCATCTTAAGGTTGGTTCTCAAGTGAAATGTGCAGAAAAAGTTACTAGTGGCGACATCTCTATGTTAGGCTCGGGACTTTTCAGGCCATGATACACACTCGCATTATGATATGAAGAGCTTGTCGTTTTTTTGTGACGTAAAAGAATAAAAATGTGTAATATCCCGTCGCTATCCCGCGTTTTTCACTCGATTCCCTGATTTAATCGGGTTTTACTGAAATCGGTTTCTTTAATCTATTACTCACACGATGCTTCGCCGGCGTTGGAAACATTCATACTAATATATTGACCATTTTCAAAACCCTCTTCGCAATCTGAAAACGAACACGGAGTTGAACTCACCTGAGACCCGTCCTCCACGGTTTCCACTTCACAACTGTGTCTCGTGAAGACGGTAGGAGAAAGTTGGAAAGTGTTTGGGGAATACCCGATGACAGATTTGCCCGCATTTCCCGATTTCAGCCGGATACTCTTCTGACGGAAGGTCGCCGTTTGTCGCGAAGGCTTTGCTCCCCGTTTTATTCATTATTTGCTTATTATTTTATAATGAATACCAAAACAACAGAACACACAAATTAGCAGTGGATAGGTATAATATAGAACAAATCATCAAAAGTTAACTCAGGGAAATATATACAAGGTTTTAAGCAGGAAATTATTGGCATGAATCTTAATATAGAATCCTTTTGACAGTGAGGAAGGAAGGTTTGGAAGCGTATGTAATAGGGAACGAAGGGATAATCTAAACGTTAGATCATAGAATATTGCACTATTATGAAATTTGAATATCGAATTTAAAACGTGAGAATAAATGAGGGAGTTTATGATGTTGAGATGAATGAAATATCAGATTTCTTTTAGGTATCTTAAGGAAATGTATTTCAATACAAAAGCTGTGAAAGGATTCCGTAGTTTGGATGTACTAGATTTGACTAGATTAGCAATAAAATGAAGATTTGATTGAAGGAGGTGATAATGGAAGCTTCATTTCGGAGGAATTATCTTTTCGACCGCATCGATACTCACGCGAGCTTAATGTATGTCGCCTCATGTGGTAAACATTAATTTTTGCATAAATTACAATATGATGATTTGATGATAAAACTTCTTCTAACCTCCATGAGAACAAAAAATTTAAATTAATATTAAGTGTACTTTGCGAAGTTTTTCTTTGCTATGTATAATTCCTTCGAAAGTTAAATAAATTTAGATGCCACATCATGTTCGATGGACAATATTCTGTTAATTTTTGCTGTGAAATGTAGAATATTAATAGTAATTGTTTTTTTTCGAAAAATGTCTCTCAGCACTGGCAACGGTCACATGAAAAATTATTAGAAATTTAAGCGGAATGAATTATTTGAAAAAATTTCTAAGTTATTTTTATCATGAAAAGGCTCTTCGCTGTTAATGCACTCCTAATAACGAATATTTTATCGTAAAAATTTAAAAACTCTACATAACGTAATCATTAGTCATTTAGTCGATGCTAAATCGCGTTTTAATTCAGCTGTTATTTTCATTCCCAGAGCATTTTATCCTTCGGTATAATCCATTTGACATTTCAGATTTAAAAGACCTTATATCGGCACCCAATAGCAAATCTCATGCATGGAGTGTGTGAGCCGACCAAAAGCGCTTCAATCCCTGGAAAAGTTTATGAGGAGAACGACTTGAGTAATCGCAAAATCACCTCCTTGTCTTTGATAACGGTTCTAGCGAATATAAATATAAAGGATAAAATATAAATATAAGGATAAAATCATCCTTCTTAATATACATTTCCTTAAGCTCATGAGCTTACTGCAATTAAAAATATAAGTTTATCGATCTAACGTACCGACCGAAAACATAACAATTCAACGGTACGTATCAAAGGGGATTCTGACGTGACTGAAATTACTTATCCAGTCTAAAGTCAAAATATATTCACTTAAAAATAAATTATTGAAGAATTTACTAAAAATTTATTTTACTTAAAAATAAAATAATGAATACTAAATTATTATCAACTGCGGCCGGTTTTCCTCGATTTCGGTTCGCAGTAAAGCTGTGAGGTTTCGAAGCGTCGGCGATTCGAAGCGCGAAGCGAATTACGCTCTTAGATATGAAAGTCAAAAACTCAAGTTCTATTTAAGATATCGCATCGAAACAAACTGCAAATGAAAATTACAACATTTATCTCGATTTCTCTCGAGACAAGTTCTTCCTCACGTGAGAAACCAAAAAGTTTTAGGCGACGTATAAATTGGACTGCACGACGAATTTTTTCTTGAGTTACGTTCCAATTAAATAATTTTTTACTAAGATTTGGTTGCTCTAAAATTAATTTCATGTAACTTTTATGCATTCAGATGATACAATGAGCAATGGAAGAAAAAATCAGCATTTTATGTTGGATTGTAAGAGAGTAATGGCAGTTTAAAAAATGTTAACGGGTGAAAACTCGGCAATTCATTCAATTTTCGCTTTTAACTTTGTTGTTCTTGCTATAACAGCGTAAAATTTTCACTATTGTGTTGATTAAGTTACTTTCAGTCGAATTTCATCAGAAATTAAGTTTGAATCGGTCTATGTAAACTATGGATCTTAATTATACCCGTCCGAATCCGTAGCTCCGAATAAAGGCGACCCGGCGCGCGAGGCTTTGCCTTTCTCCCATAAGACAATACTGACTGGAATCTTGAAACGGACAATAAATAAGGAACCTTAGGGGTAAGAAAAACGCTAGAAAAAGAGATTTGTTAACCTATTTCATAGGAGTAACTCTTTCTGGTGGTGATAGCATTCTCTCATTGAGTTTGAATTACATCTTCTGTATATTATGCGTAAAGTGCTGGATCATTCTTTCGCTTACAGAGTGTATCATGACTTATATGATTCCTTGGCTTTCTTGTACTTGCGGTACCCTCCCATAGAACCCGTAAAACACCATTCTTGCAGAGAATTTTTCTAAAATGTTTATAAGTGTTCGTCCATTCCAAGGTTGTTCACACGATAAAAAATCGATGAAATTCTATAAATTTCTTCGGTGATTCTCTTTGTACGTACATACTCTTTGCATGTAAGGAAAGATTTAAAAATCTTTAGTACTTAATTTTTAATTTAATAATTTGTATATTATGTTTTGATTTTACATGTTTTCTAATTATTTTGGCATGTTGTCTTTTTAACTCACATTTTATTCTCGCGCATGTAATTGGGGTTACCTATTTGCTCTAAATGAGTAAGTATTGCTCATCTACCCCATCGTTTCTGTGATTTTATCGTTTCAATTGCCAATTACAATGGTACCTCGAGATACGATTGCCCTAACATACGAGATATTTGAGATACGAGCCGTCGAGCGAGCGAAGTTTTGCTTTGAAATACGAGCAAAATCTGAGATACGAGGAACGGCCGGCTACACACGACCCAACAGTTTACCTTGCCTCGTGCATCTCGCATTATCCCACGCATCCCCCAGTGTGCTTGTTTACCTCGCTGTCGAAGCATCTTTGATAAGTTTTTCTAGGGCTTTGTGCTTTTTGTTCAATTAAATACTTTATCACATTAATGAGACTTCTGCTGCTTAGAGTTCCATAGATAGTTTTTCTGTGTGTAACATTGAAAACAGTCATAAGTAACAAATGAGAAAACTTTTCACGAGTTAACTCGAAATTTTAATATGAACTCAATTGTTCATTAAATAATTTAAATAATTGTAGCAGTTATGAAAAATTGAAAACAATTGGCTAACGAATAATAGGAACCAATAAACAAGTGTAGTAGTAAGTGGTATTTTGATGTAAACATACTTTCCGTGTCACTAAATTCCGTGGTAAATCAGACAGAAATAGACCTGTATATTTAAATGTTATTAAAATTTTCAGCCTTGCACTCTTCCATGAGGATCCTTTCATGCCAAAGTTTCTGCTAAGAATGATATCTTTTTCCAACTTGAAGAGATTTTGATAGAAACCTTTATCGGTTTTTAAATTTTAGCACACATTTTTAATGTGTCATTTACTTAAATCATATCTACTCTTGTATATGCGTTACAAGAATGAATTATCATTCATGATATTGCTCATCATTCAGTATCTAACTTACAGCATGATGCCCCTCTTTAATTAATAATTGGAAATCGGATTTCAATTTTAATTACTTTTATGAATTATTGGTATGACGCTAAACTTAATACTGCCCTCTTGAAGGTCTACGAGGATTTAAGTTAGCTTTCTGGCTGTTAATTCTTATTGAGAAAACAGTTGTACAGCAATAAATAGTTGAATAGAACACATTGAAAGTATGTTTGCACATTTTTCTCAGTATAGTGAACATAATTCAATAATATTAAAACAATGGTAGTTGTTTCTACATAGTTTAATTAGAATCTCAAGTACAACATAAAATATAGAATTGTTAACAACAATTTTTACACAACACTCAAAAACATAGTTCAGCTTCAACATGAATTTAATCATCTACACATATAACAATCAGTGCATTGACATCCTTTAAACTGTTTTAATGTTAATATTTTGCTATACCAAAATATAGCTTAAAACAACTCGAAATTCTAGAAAAATAAATCCTAGAGAATAAAAGTAAGCTTCATTCCCATTAGATATCTAATGCTACACCATCATGAAGTATCTAAAAAAAAAGAAACAACCAATTTAGGCTATGTATTAATTTGAATTATCATAACCTCACTTCCTGGTTTCCACAACAAACCAATAGTATTTTGTACCATGGTAGCTAGCACAACACAGCATAAAAATCATTGCAATGTTCAGAATGTAAAAAGTCACAAAAGAGGGACTGTAGCTGTCACAACACAAAGATGAAAATCTGTAGCAATTACATTGCAAGTGTAAACATTAAAGTAAACATCATATTAAGGGCTAAATTTATATACTCACTAGATTTGGTGATGCAAGACAAGGGAATGGATGAGTTAAAAAATCAGAGAATTGATAAAATATGCTCTTAATTTCTTTTGCATTCACCAGTCAAACAAGGATTTTCTATGGGGAAATCCTTTCTTTGGTATTCATGACATCAATAATTGCCATTTTCCATCGTCAATTCACTCATTCCAACAAATTTCCATTAACTTTAGTCTAGAGCTCTTTCAAATAGACAACTTTCATTGCACAAACAAACTACTTAATCGTGGTCTTACACCACACAACTTGACTAGCTTAACAACATGGATAGGAAACAGCTGGAGATTCCCATAGGAACACATGGGATAAATCATATTTCAAACAACATAACATTTAAGAATAAAACATAACAGATTCTACATACATGCAAGCAAAGATAAACAGATTATTTCAAAAAGATATTGCCCAAAAATAAAATCACCTGAATATGTAAGTAAAAAAATAAGAAAGTTAATGATTACTGAGATTTTTAATACAGTCTGCAACAATAATCAATCAAAGCATTACATGGAATCTGACAAAAACTAATTATTGAGTGATTATACAACTCTATCTTGAAAAAATACCCTTTTCTGTATTAATGTCATATGCCATACACAAAAATGTACCTTTGATAGTATTTGCCCATCTTAATTTCTCCAAATAGAAATTGCTGTTCCTTTATATGGAAATAAATATCTAAGATGTTACACTATTTATAACAAAACAAAACATAATGACCCTGCTCAAAGTAAATTAACCTATCATTACTTAATCTTTTGGGATTGCAGTCGAATCTTGTTAACTCTATTTATCTTGAAATGCTCCATAGTTTGAAGCATTCATTGTTTTTTGGTCTAAAGTATAAGACTGAGCAATTTAAACCGCTTAATTTGAAATTCAGTTAACTTGTACCTCAAAGCGTTTCCCAACTCCATATCTGACTAAAACATAAAACAAGGTGATAATTCAAAAATCCTTTCATTCCAAATCAACTTGGAAGCTAACTTACCTGTAAAAGAAGAGCTCAAGCAACGTGAAATTGCTTTTTTAAAAAAGTAATCTCTGATACTATGCTTAGTTCTAAGTGGAGTAAAATAAATCATTTGCTCTGCAGAGCATTGAGTAGTTTATGTCTGAAACAGCCTGTTTCAGACATAATGATTCAGTGTATGATTGTGAAACATTATTTCATTATTAATCAACTTTGTTTGTGGCTCAACACCATTCTTTGTTAGCACAGTTACTTTCAACCTGTATACAAGATTTTGCAGATGTCCCAATTGGAGTTTTGGAGAACATTTTTAGGTCCCGACCATTAAGGGTTAATAAAATTCTACAGCATGTTCATTTTAAATAGTGAAACTCTTTGCAGCAACAAATTTTCAATTAAAATTTAAAAAAAATTAAAATCCTCTCACCAAAGTAGTTCATTTCATCATACAGTGCATATGACATAAATACCGCTTCTTTTCATAGAATGAAATTTATAGAGGTTTGAAGAGGGAGACCAGAGTGATAGCCTGCTTGGCAGGAAAAATCTAAGCCCTCTCAGTTTCTGAATGATTTCTTGTAATACTGCTATATCTTAAACGAATACTGAAACATTTGGGGCAAGTTAGTCAATGGAATGCTTTAATGCTCACTTCAAAGTCATTCTAAGACATACAAAATTAGTCCAAATTTTTGCAGAAAAGTAATCAATCTAATCATGTCAAGATTAGGTAGAATGCAATTGCAGAGAAAGGATTTTGTTTGATGAAGATATTAAAGAAAATTTGCAAGGATCACAAAACAAAATGAAGATGATTTAATGATGACCAATACTGGTCATCTGAATGCTGCTACTTGCAAGGAATCCTCACTTGGTGCAACTAAAATTAGATTATGGGACAGAAATTTTCAAAAAGAATATCTTGAAAAAGATTTCAACTGAAGTTTAATTGTCGGTGATATGGATTAAGAATGACTTCTAATTTTCTAATTTCTTATTTTAACAAGTTTCAGTCATCTATTCAGCATATAATTTCCCCTGCAGTGATATTTTGCAACTACTAGCATTTTAGCATTTAATTACTCATCAAATAATAAGATTCCTTCAGCATAAACAGAAAATAATGGTTAAAATCAATCAATAAGTTTAATGGAACACAATAGAATAGGTAAAATTTGAGATAAAAAATAAATAAGCTAATATGTGAGAGACATGGTTGACATTCTTTCTGTGCTTCACAGGGAGAATGAGGAAAACATTTCCACAGCCACATGAATGAGTTCAGATGCCATAAAAACTGGGAAATCATGATAAATGTGGGCACATTAACACATGCATTGAATGGTTATAATTTTTGGTAATAAGTATAAATGGTGCACCAAAATCCAGTTAATGAAAGAGAAGAACATGTTATTTTCATGAGAAGAAATACACAATGGCTCAATCCATTTTCAGGCATGGTTTAAATGAAGATGAAAGAGGTGTATCCAATGTTCTAATTGTGAGATATAGGCAAAAAGGGATCTTTTAAGCACAAGAATAAAAAGCACTGATGTGGGAACATTCACAGCCAATACATTTACCATGTTTGCAAGACACACAAATGCAAGATCCAAACGTTTTTCCTTAGCACAAAGTTTGGACTTGTCGAAGGATATCTTCTTCCAAAATGACTACTTTCATTTAAAAAAAACTAAGGTAACTGTAAAATCGATAATGCCATATGAAGTAACACTCAAAAAGTGAAAACGAGAGATAGAGTCTTCAAATCAGCTTTCTTTGAGACCAATTTGACCAAAATTTCAATTATTCCTGATTTTAACTCTCCTACCTCAACTTGTTGAGGTATTTTCTTTCCTTGACAAGAATTTCTTTAACTGGCAAGTTCTTAAACAAGCGAAATAAATCAGAAATAATGACAACAAATTCTAATCAAATTGTACCAATAGCAAACATACCTGGATAAAGGGATGCATCTTTTAAATTATCATTGCACCAACAATTATAGTGCTGCCATTAAATACTTCAATTAAGATTTGCTCGTATGAAATCTTTCATTCATTTTAAAACTACTTACCATTTTAAGAACAAAGAATTCCTTTTCTACAAAATAAAATAATTGGAATGATTTTTTTGGTGAGGTAAATGAATTTCAAATCAGATATAGTTTGCTAAGTATAAAATTGGATTAACTCAGGATTTTGAAAATGCCAATTGATTTTTGAAGAATCTATCTGATAGCACATAAAAAGCTATTCCAAGCATAAGTGGTATATTTATGTACCTCCTTTTTGGTCACAGCTTTGAAAATATAACAGTTCCCTAAACTTATTTAAAACACCTCTTTAAATTTACCTACTCGGGAACAAAGCAGCATATCTTTAACTATGCAATTTAACAATCACTTTGTGGAATAGATTCAAGTAACACTTAATTTGACAAATATCTGAAATGAAACAGGACATATTCATTTTAAATACAATAAAGCAGGAAGCAGGACACAGCGATATTAGAAAGTAACAAATTACCTCAAATTTGATCTAACTAGAAAATATGGCAAGTTTATGACCTTAAGGCATACCTCACAGACAACATGAATGATTCAAAATAATCCACAAGTTGAAATCTAATCCTCTGTTTCTTCAAAGATATTTATTCTATTTTTGTCAAATATGTATGAGTTATCTATACATAAAAGTAGACAACTCAAGCTGTGATTCCTAAGAGCCCCCTTGCTTCAAGATGATCTCTTAAAGTACCATACAGCTGAACTTGCTCCTCTGGCTTCAGACTGTACACCTATCAATATAAGAAAATAAATTATTGGAAATGATTCCAATTTATAACATTTGGGATGGAAATGCAAACCAGTACAGGACTGTTATAAAGCTTGATTCCAACTTGGTTGGTAAGATGTATGTCATCCTTGCAAAGAATTCTACATCGAAAACTAGGATTTCATGGCTAGGATAGTAATAGCATTATTAGTATAAGGAAGATGACATCAAAACACTGGCAAAAACAATATCTCCTGCTCTTACCTGTGCAGAAACCCAAAAACGATTTAAAAATTACTTTTTCCTATGTTCTGGTCCAAAACACAATATCCCATTGACAAAGATATCGGTTTAAGGAAGGTTTTTTTCATAGCACAATTCTTACCTGCTGAAGTATTTTCTGAGGAGATGCAGTATGAATGAAGCTGGAGATATAGACATTGACAAAAGTAGCCATAAGGTACTGGCAGTCAAAGCGATCCATTATTCCTCCATGTCCAGGGATTATATCACCAAAGTCCTGATGAGATAGTTACATCATTTTATGAAATACTTGAGCTATTTTGAAAGTATTGCAATCTATATATAATCAATGGAAATGTACGTCTTAGATTGGAATCCATTCCCCATCAAACTTTGCATATACTTGGAGACCAAAAAGAAAGGACTGTTGCATATTTATTCACCAATTTTCATGGGTTAAAACTAAGATTCCTCAGATAATTTCCCACAAAGAATACATGGAAAGTTCATTATTATTATTTGCAGAGTTCATTTCATTTAACAAATGAAATAAGAAAATATAGTCATATAAAGCTGGACAAGCACCAAAAGATGGAAAAATGATTAAATATTCTTATTTTGGTAGTGTATCAAAGGATGTGATTGTCACCACTGAAATGGGACTCTAGCTGCTTATTTGGGGAACCATCATGCAGGCAGCTCTCTATTTCTCCCATCAGTGCCTTTATTCATTCAATGCTTCTTTTTCTATCTATTGTACTTATCCTTTTATTACATCAAACAATATTGTTTGACCAATTTCAGATTCACTTACAATCCTCTTTCTATATTTCATGTTTTATCACTGCCATACAATCTTTTTATAGGAAATTGGCTGAAGTTGATTCTTAATCATCTGCAACATGAGAAACTCCTGTATTGATTCTCCTGATTTTCCTCAATTATTATTATCACAATGTATGGTCATATGAAAGTGAGACTCACACCACATATGCTTCCCCCTCTTGCTTCCCTTTCCCATATCAGTAACACTAACGAGTAGTAGTTATTTTTACATTTCGTGTATGAAGAGAAAAAATAGGAAATAAGTAATGTGGATGCAGAAGGTATTTATTTTTGTTTTATCTTAGTTATACATGTTAGACATGAACCCTTGAGTGATGCATCATAAAAGGAAGTGGCATTTAAAAGAGCAGAGTTTACTTAAATGTGATAGTGATATTTTGTATTTTTGAATAAATTCATTATATAATAAATGAATTGAGTGAATTGAGGTATTCGGTATAGGATAAGATATTATCGTTATAGTGATAATGCGCACTATTCATTTATGCTGCTAAAAGAAAATATTTAAAATATTTATTCAATAACATTTATATTCTCACGTTCTCTGATATCTTAGGGATTTTGTTTGGGGTTGTGTGGTTAGGCATTAGAAAACATAAAACTTTGAATATGCCCTTAGAGTTTCATTACTGGATGTGTATATATCACTAACTATCGCTTCAAACAAGGCATGTCAAAACAGACACTGATACAGAATATGAATTTGCGTATTTTTAGGTATGTATCTGTGTTTGTGTATACATTTATAGTGATTAAATTGTTTACTGAAATAGGTGGGGAAATTGAGTATCAGTGTTTATCTGCACAATTTTTGCACGGGGAAACTAGTATAATATAATGTGAATTTTTATCAAAAAAAATTTAGTTAACCTATACAAAAGGGAGTTATGATTATAAACAACATTTTAATTAAAATAAAAAATAATACATGATATAGTTAAAACCTTTAAATTAACCTTTATAGTTAAAACCACAAACCTTTGTTAAATAGAATATCTGTTGACTATCTGAGAGGGGAAAAAATTGAATGTGGCTTAGCTCTTAGATTTTGAAGCAAAACTAAAATGATCAATCAGAATATCTTGATGCAACAAAACCAATTCGAGTATGTAAGTAGGATATGTTGAATCCAACTTACTGTGTCTTCAGTCCAAGAGAATTCAATAATTAAACAAGAATATTGGCTATATTTATAATTAGATAGATCAGAGTAGTGAAAACCCAAAATGTTACATAAACATTTGGAATGGTCAGCCTATGCTCAAGTGATGAGGAGTTTAGATACTTGCCTTGATTTTGAAAGCCCTCTTGAATCCACTGGCAAAAAATCCACCAAAAGGACCAATAACGCTGCTAAACAATGACATAGATAAAGAATGCAGTAGAAATGGCTGGAATGTGACTGTATTCTTCAATGAAAACTGAAAATTAATTCACAGATATTTGGATGATTTAATTCCCTTACAGGGCAGCACATTTATAAGCACTATTAGCAATAATATAACAAAATACGTAAAACAAATCAAATTGTCAGGTATAACTCTTGTTTACGGTATATTAGTAAAACAGAATTTTAAATGCATATTCACAAATTAAATACATTTAAATTACTTTTAAGAATTGTAGAATGATCTTAGTAAAAGCTTCAAAGG
Source organism: Pachydiplax longipennis (assembly GCA_036926295.1). Taxonomy (NCBI): domain Eukaryota; kingdom Metazoa; phylum Arthropoda; class Insecta; order Odonata; family Libellulidae; genus Pachydiplax; species Pachydiplax longipennis. The sequence continues at coordinate 587,725 of JAVFKF010000066.1, forward strand.
ACATTTGATTTTTATTTCATAATTTCTTAAAACTTTCAGAAAGTCATTTAACAGAAATTGGGAGATTATGAATACTAATATAAACTTTAAAATCATTCACAAGGTATTATAATTATAATTCAGAAATTCAGTATTGATTCACTTAATAATTTATTTTAAATATTTATTTTTCAAAGAAGTGTAATTATGGATATTATGTCACTAAACCAAATATTTTTCATAACTAGGATGAAATTTTACAAGATGGGTATATGACATTTGAAATTGATTCAACAAAGAGGTATTCTAAAATGGGGTATGTCTGACTAGTCATAACCCTTTAGCAGGGATGGCATTAAAATTGAATCACAACCTTTGTAACTGATATGTACATACCAATCCAGCTAAATTAGCAAGAGATTCTGGTAAGGTGTATTCCTGAGGTTTGAAAAGGTATGTCGGCTCACAGTCCATGGTCATTCGTCCAAGAGCTTCATTAAATGCAATTGGACACACAAAATAGCGGTACTGGCACATGACATAAGACATCTGAAAAAAAACATGAAAACTCAATCACAAAGATTCCTCCCCAAGATCAGAAATGAAATCAAATTCCTTGATTTTACTCAAAGGGCTCCCTTTTTAAAGTATCAATAAATCAAAATTCTACCTCATCAATCCCTTTACCAAATTAAATCAAAACCTTTTGACAACTAGTTTTGACTCCCTTAAGGGATCTCTTTATTTCCACCTGAGTTTAATACAGGTTTCCATCACTTGACACAAGAAACATGCTCTGAAAACTGTTGTAAAAACAAATCCAGGTTAAATGAATACTTAAAATCCTTAAATATCCTGCCACTGGATAATAATATGAATTTTTGTTAAGGTGACAAATTTGTACATCTTTTGTGAATATATTCCCAAATAACTACTTGTGTTAATCAGAATTTTGTGTTCACTGAACACTTGTTAATCAAAGACCACTTTCATAGCACAAACAAGGATCACATCAAATTGATGTACTCCTTTCATATAATCAACAAATGCATTTTAAATCAAATTAAGAAACCAATTTCATACACCTTGCATAGTATATTCAGCTAAAATCCTTTTTCAATTTTCCAAGTAACCTTACATTATATCTTTTCTGAGATCTTTTAAATGTTTTATTCATCTGTGGTTACAATTGCAATTAGTCAAAAAGTAAACATAAAAATTATTTAAACAATTGATTGATTTTAAATATAAAGTACTGAAACCAAAGCCAAAATAACTAATAAACATATCATGTTCAATCATTAATAGATTTAATGTAATTACATCCCCTTCAAGGGCAATAAAAAAATGTATTGCAATAAAGCATTAATTTTTAAGGTTTTACAGTATGTGTGTATGTTTAACTTGTTTTGTTAAAAATGATTCAGTTAAGATTTAGTTTTTCCATTTTGGGAATCACACAGGAAATTTTGGGATGAAATTAATCAATTAATCAAAATAATCTATCTTAATTAAAGCAGGCAAGAAATAAATAATGGACAAAAGAAATGAGATTAAATAAGCATGCATGAAAAATATAGGATGGAAGAAATCAGAAATACTAAGATTACAGGGGAATAGACTGAGGTAGTAGCAAGACTATGTAGCATTCTAAAAGCATGCAAAAGTAGTTTCCTCAAGGTAGCTAGGTTTTGCATAATAATCTCTATTTAAAATAGACTTTAACTATAAAGTTCACTTAAACTCAAACATACTGTATGATACATATAATCGATATTTAAGCCTAAAGAGGTATTTAAATTTCAAGTATGTAATTCTGGTTGTATACATTTGACTCAAACATCATTTACAATATCACTTAGCTTAAATATCGACTGCAAATACAGGGTACCCTACTGTTATAGGCAGAAAGCTACTGCTAAATCTCACACTCTTGCTTGTGAATTTGTTACTTTTACTGAAAGTTACTTTTAACAACTCTATATTACAATATAGCTCCTATTTATTTCAGCTGAAATCATTACAGATATGGTGAAGCTTAATTTTTGATCTTTCTAAAAACCCTCATTTAAATCTCCTTCTCACATCAGAGGCAGATTAGGTGCTCATTCTTTTGGAATGCCTCAATAGGGCTACGTTCATCAACTCTCTACAACTACAAATTAATTCAAAGTTTTAAAGGAATAACTTGTTTACAGGTGCATGTGTTTTTGCTTCAGGAAAGAATTTCATATAGAATAAGTCAATTCATCATTCATTGTAATTTACATACATACTGCATATAATTGAACATTTTATGATATTTGTCTTAATGAAGTAACTAAATTTTCTATGGTCTGTACTTTATTCAAAAAATTGAATCATAACTCTCATAATTCATAGTGGGGTCCTCAGTCTGATCTAGGGCCTCGTATAGCTTAGTATTATGGGAAAGACTCACAGCAAGGCCAAAAACTACGGTTGAGATTCCACCTCCAATAAATCCTTCCCATGTCTTCTTTGGAGAGAGCTGAATGAGAGGTGTTCGTCCAAAAAAGAAACCAAATAAATAAGCCATCACATCATTGCAGACAATCATGGATACAGGAACGATGAACCTATAACCGAAGAATGTGGGATCAATGCTGTACATTTAACAAAGAGGAGAAATTCTTCCGAGATCTTCTCTTACCATATTAATCCTTCAAAGATGTTCTGAATTATGAGATAACTTTGCGTGACGACGATCAACAGAGCAACATGGGTCCATGCAAAGAGTGAGAACTGCTTCATGTAGTAGCGCTTGACCAGTGAAAGCACAAACCATACAAAGCCAATGATGTACAGACAGAATGAAATGAAACGGTGGTAAGTGACCAGCACTCTTAAATATTCCTGAAAAAAAAATAAGCATGATCAAGTGAAACAGAGATATGGATAGGTATTTATGCAAGTAGATTTAGGCAAGAAACAGGAGACCCAAGAATATATTTGACAAAAAAAAGGTTAATGTAACTTTCTAGGCAGATGCTTTGATCTACCACAATGAACCATTCTCATTCCATTTTCTGGATGACTCTCAATTTCTTCTCTGGGAATTCTGATTATGGTTGCTATGTCTCCTGACAATCCAAAATGGATTGAGACAGATTTTAAGCAGGCAGAGCTTCTGCTTTGAATGTGACCTTTCCTCACTTCAGATTTTCAGTATCACTTCACCGTGATCTACAGTAACAAAAATCTAATTTAAAATCAAGTATCAGTTCGAAATTTCACGAAATTTATATATTAACTATGGTGGTTAGGCAGAAAAGAGGCCAATTTGAGCTCAACCTCATACTAATAAAGAGTTCATTCATTCATACACTACTTGCAATTCAGTTTAGTATCTCATAAACTCAATTTATTCTGGGTTGACTTTGAGGAAGTTCATTTCCATGATCAAATTATTTTTATTTTCACAAAGTAAACTAAAAACTATAAAACCAGTACACTTCCACAAGATAAAAACCCCTAAAAACACTAAGATCAATGACCGGGTTTGGCACTTCATCAGGTGATGAATCAAGAAACACATACAAGTCAAGATAAAAATAATTTGATCATAGAGTCTTGTAAGCTTCCTTATCTGGATGTTCATTCAAGTTCTATTTTTCTTGGATAGGGATAAATACTTCCTATGGAGTTCTCTGTTCTTGCTTTTTGCTAATTAATAGCTTTCCATTACTGACTAGCTATCTGGCGGATCCATTTCACTCATAATTATTTTACAGTGATTGTCAACATAACTTATCTTTAACAACTTTGCCATCTTTTGTGTCATTGCATCCCAACCAACACATTGTTCATCATGTACTTCTTATACATCATAATCTTACATATCACATCAAAATCTATCCTTTTGAACCTATGCTAAGATGTCGGCAAGTAATTCCAGAGAATCCATTTCAATGAAAGACAATGGGAGAATACCACTGATAGATTTCTTATCAACCATCTTGACTTAGCTTTGATAAATAAATTGAAATTAGCTCACCGTTCGATGAACCAAGACACCAAAGTAATCCACTAGACTTTCTCCATAAAAGAAATAATTGGAAGTGATGAGGAAGTACCATGACAGCGAACGAAACCATGGAAGACCATGTATGCGATAGACTGCATATCCAATGTTGATGATTTCCGAAAAGCATTTTACTTGCACTATCAGTGTCTGTAATACAATAGGAGATTTTCGGTCCAATTCTTGAAAAAAAATATTACATGCCACTTCAAATACGATATTTATTTTGCATTGTCTTTACATGGAAAATTACACAAACTATCATGCAAATTATTCCTTTACAAGCATATGTTTCATATTAAAAGATTGATAGTCAAGCAATCAAACACTATTTCCTCCTTGCATACAAGTGCAAATGCGAAACCATTTGGTGTGCATGCAATAACCCTTCCACTGCAATTCTCAGAGTTAAAATTATTTGACAATCATCGGTAGAAAGAGAACAAGGTCAGTTATTTTCCAACAATTTCTTGCTTCCAACAAAAGAAATGATTTTGAATATCATAACTGATAAACAATGTTTAAACTTGCATACTAATACTAAGAAAACTGAGCTTATCTTAGAAAGTAAAAACTTTGCAAGGGAAGGGTTTAAATTTCGGTTCTTCTTTGAAAAAACAATATTCAAATATTCAGCACTTGGGATCACTAGGAGATATATTAGGAATGTTATACTTGCATTGTAATTTCTAACCAAATTGAGAGCAATAAGTGAATTGGAAAGTTAATCTGAAGACCCACAAATTCATCACTCGCAAGGCACTTCTATGGGTGCTAACAACTCACCTTTCATACGGTTCTGCCATCTTTGCATATATACCTTCACAACCTAACAATTTTATTGAAATGTGACTAGCATTAATGTTCATCTGACTGAATATAAACAATCGTTGCAAGTGTCAATTTACCATTGAATTTCAATACCAATTGCCACTTAAATCTTGCTAATGCGCAAAGAGACCTAAATTTTTTCATAGATAAGTCACTTAGTTACATAGGTCTTTTAAAAAATAATACACTATCTCCTACGACGGGAAAATATTCGCTTAAAGAGAAAACATAAACAATAAATTGATTATGGTATAGTTTAGATAAAACACGATCCATGGTTGTGAATTGTCAATACTTACGGTAACCATAAGAGCAAGAGGACCTCCATATATGATGAGGCAAAATCCACCAATCATTAGCCATGTGAATATACCTCTAATAACCCAATTCCTCCACCTAAAAATTAACTCATGTTAGTTAGAACTTAATAATCGTGAAAGAGAATGGTTAAAGAGTTATATAAAAAGGAAATAATGTAGTATTAGAACGTTATCTTTAATCAATACTAATAATCAATATCATTTATAATCATTTAAGCTATATTTTATCCACATAAAATAAATTATTCAATAAAATTTCATACTAAGATACTGTTACAGATAAAGCACATTAATTCCAACGATAAGGGCAATCTGTTTAAGACGTAAATTCAGGGCAACAAAACCAGAATATGACGAAAGGGACATTTATTGGCCGGCTTACGCATTTATTTACCTAGCAGATAGTCCTTTAAGCGCCGAATCAAGCACCTCCGGAGTTTTATCGGTCCCTTGAGGGACTTCTTTTGCGATTTCTTCCACGTATTTTTCGTCGGGAGTTTTGTCGTCCTCTGAATCAAACTCTTTCTGTAACCATGAAATTGTGAATTGTTTTTGAGGGGTAAGGGGAAAGCCTTAAATCTTAGTTAATACTGTAGTTTCACTCTTATAAAATAACTTTAATTAGTAGGTTGAAACTTATTTAAAGATACAAAAATATCAGTGATATCTCTCCTTTGGGTTACATTTACGTAATAATGTAGAAAAACTTACATGGTCACTTTCGACTTCTTTACCCTTGTCAGCATCTTCCCCCTCCACTCGTCTTCTCCGAACCTCAGACATTCTTACTATATAAATTCGAATAAATCACACAAGAATACCTTTATGACACTATTTTTTTGACTTTGTCACAAATCACTGCCTTCCACTGGCTGGATACAGATCTTCCCATAATTAACACACAGAGTTTACTCCGAGAGAGCCAAGTTGACACTGATATTGAGTATTTAGTTGCACAAATTGATGTAGACTCGCATCATGTTTCCAACTTACTGCAAGGGCTAAAATTAGCCTATATGTAAAAGAACGACACGAGATTTGCCTAATAATATTGAACTGCGAGGTTACACCCTATGGATGGAGAAGTTTACACTCCTCTGACTATCTGTCTCTTTACAGCAGGTGAACCTATAATAGTCCCCCCTGAGCGGCCAGATGTCACCGGTTGCAATGGATAAACAGCTGATTGGTTCAGACATCTTTTAGTTGAACCACGCCCACTGAGCCATAATGCGCAATCTTAGTGTCAAGTAGAAAATGGATGATACTGGTAGCTAATGCCCTTTTGCTAAAGAACTTCATAGCTCAATACATTGCGATCATCAAGTGTAATATTGTTCATGCAGTTGAAATCCAGTTATGTCGATCATAAGTAGCGCGTCATTAGGAGACATGGTGCAGTGACACTGCTCGTCGTTGTTATGACTATTAAGTAAATTTTCAGTCATCAAAATTTCAACCGTGAGTAGAAGATTGTTTGAATCTTATCTGTGGTAATACTCATTTTTATATACCTTCTTTTTTGTCGTGGTTTCCTTGGGATAATACAGTGATTTGTTTTGTTTTCCCAGGTTAAGTGATATGTCATAAATAGCTGTTGGCTTAAAGTAGAGCTTTTACAACACAATCATTGCTTAAGAGAGAGGTTAATGATCTCATTTTTTCCAGACTGCTGGGAGTTCGTACAGAGTTATCTAAAGAATTTTAAGTGAGATGATGTGAGCCGTGTGGTAAGAGATACTGGATGTCGTACTTCAATCTTTTAGATCGTGTTTGCTGAGCACCAAGAAATTTTCCTTCGGAAAAGATGATTATCTACTCGTGAAAATTGGCACAATAACTTGATTTCAATGTTTGTTACAGAGGTAACTAAATCTAGCATATATAGCTCAAAATTTAAGTTTTGCAATTTTTCTATGGAGTCTTAGTCTTCTCCTAGACTCATTAATATATTGTGCTGTATTAGGTCATATTTACGAACTACGGTGTATCAAGGATCACCGAAAGCCGCAGTTTTAGCAGCCATGGGTTAATTTCAAGAATCAAGTTTATAGCAAAAAGGTAGTTAGTTGCGGTAACCATGCCGCTGCAACAAATAAGTGTCTCACCTTTGGATTGGGGAAAAGAAAATATCAACAATGGCAATCAAGATCAGGAGTGGAGGATGCAGGTCAGTCATTACATTCATATTTTAATTATTTATGCTCTTGTTCGAGTAGAGATGATGTGTGATAAATGCATTCTTCTGTGATTATTCAGTAAGACATCATGGGATGTCGCATTTTACTGAAAAATCACCTTTTGTTATTTTACTTTCTCGGGAAGTATATTTAGAAGAGATTGTGCATCAGATTAAGATATTAACAGGGGTATCGGTTGTGTTAAACGCTTGATAATTATTAAAATATTATCAACGAGTGGTGAAATTTTTCTTAACCTGTTCGCTTGCAATAGTAATTATGAATAGTTGTAACGGGCAGAGTAGAATTAAAAAATATGGCCCTTATCCTGACGGGAATTGGGACAATATTTTAAGTATTGTATTTATTCAGTCAGGAGTGTATAGCATGACATATTCATGAATTAAATAATACAGGTTAGTTTAAAGAAAAACGCAGAAAAATATCTACAATTTTATTACTATTTTAGCTGGTCAGTATTTTTTGAAGGTTCGAAATTTCCTAGTTAAATAGTAATAATATTATCGATCCATTACAGTTAACTTTTCCTACTAAAGATATGTTCATACAGAAGGATGGATGTATAAACCGTTATTCTTGTGTGATACAATTGCTATAAATACATTTCGAATTGAAAAAGAATCCCTTTTATTATTTGGAATAAGTGAAAGGACGACATAAGATCAGAAATAAAAATATTGATTTACTATGAAAGTTTATATTATAATCATTTCTACAAATTGAACATAGAAATTAACCAGGAACATAAAGAAAATATGGAGTTATATAAAAAGCAATTTATCGTTTTACAGTAATAGTTCATGTATATAAATGAAGTTGTTTATCAACACTGATGCACTTTTGCAATAATGTAATACTAATGAACTATTTAATACTGATTATCTTTTTGGGTCCAAGTGATTCATGGAAAACAAATATAGGACAAGCCATCTTATATAAAATACATTCAATAGAATCAGTCAGTTACAAAATAAAAGCATTAATTGAGCTAATAGTTTGAAGACAGCCTTCTTAAAATTATTAAAACTAGTAAGAGACTATACAATTTCACAGTCATTTGAGAGGGATTGCTATTTTCAACCTGCTGTGGTACAGTCCTAGGGAATTAGAAGATTGAAATGTTTGTGATATTGAGAATATTTTCATCATAATTGGCATTATTTTGTTATTTGGTCATTATTTTTTTATTCTTATAAAGGAAGCAGTTTATGCTTCGCCTCAACCTCATCAGCAAATTGGGCACGAAAGATCTGCTTCCCAAGCTTCAACTCTCTCTACTAATCATGACATCTGCAGGTGAGATTACTTATTGCACTTTCAACATTAGAGATCTTCAATCTTAAAGGAATCTGTTCTTTTAAAATTAGCTGGGTATATAATAATTTTATCAGCATCTTAAATTGTATTTACTTGTTATTATTTAAGGGGATGGTCATTTTTATGGAAATAGATTTAAAATTCAGAAAAAATAGTAAGTGTTATGACATTCTCCAAGTACAAGTATTCATGTAAGCCGGTTGTTAAGAAACTTAAAATCTTACCTTCTCATCATTTTTGTAATAAATACTTAATTCTTACGTAATAGACAAGACTGGGTCATAATAGTCAAAGAGAATCATGCACAAGTACCAGTAGCTAGTACAGTGGTTCCTGTAACTAGTAGTCCCTCCTACTAACTCCATCATATAATTATTCATTACTTTTTATGTGTGTGTGTGTGTGTATATATATATATATATATATATATATATATATATATATATATATATATATATATATATCTATATCTCTCTCTCTCTCTCTCTCCAAGTAAAAGTTGCTTAGAATGCAAATGGTACCCTGGCGTTGAACCAAGGCACATCAGGGAAATCATAAGTTGCACATAGGAAAGCTAATTATAACCACTGTCTACATTCTGAGTTTTAATTTTCAATTTAATATATTTCCATTCCTAAACAAATAGCATTGCTCAGATTGCTGCATATAATGCAGAGTCTAACTATTATTAGACATGGCTTACATAAATAGTGACACCATTATTTTGTTTGTCTTGCCTTCAGCAGAGCAATATAATATAATACAACAAATTAGTATTCATAAATTTCTGTAATTTAGTTGATGGTCCATTGTGGTATAAATTTTATTGATACACATGTTTAAATACACATTAGTAGAAACAATTTCTTTCTTTTTTATTTTTCTGTAATCTGATATTTGTGTTCCTATCTCTACTAGCCTAAATCCTCCTCTGGCAATAGTTAGATACCTATACTCATCACAATGTTGATGGACATTGTTAAATATGGGTATTGAATCCATTTTCACCATGAGTAAACTCATAATCTTTATGAAAAACTGAAGCCTCTCTGCTATTGAACTAATATTGTATGACTTAACTAATATGTTTGAAAATAGTCAGTAACATTTATATTATGTGGAAGCAGAGCTGGCTTGAGGCAAGCAATGTTTGAAAATAGTCAGTAACATTTATATTATCTGGAAGCAGAGCTGGCTTGAGGCAAGCTGCTTCCCAACTATTGCGAGTAGTATATTTGTTGTTGTATTGCACGTTGAATGTTTTCTAATGAGTATAAGTTATTAATGGAAGTCATAAAAACCATAGAGCATCTGTAAGTTTTCTTGGGAAAATGTTAAAATCAGTATCGATTATGATTTCCATGAATCATTCGTCAGCATTGCTGCAGAAACTTAGTCCTCTGAAAATTATTTTGTCAAGATATTTTATTATTAGTATGAAATAGATAAAATAAAATTACTGGCCTAATGAATTTGTTGAAAGTAAGGGAAACATTGACAAAATTGTCTTTAAAACATCTCAATGAAAGGCACATCTGAGCTAGATGTTGACTGGGGCAGCAAAATATAACAGACGTGGTCCTTTTAAGAAAATAATTATTGTGCAAAAACACGGTAAAGAAGATTCTACATGTGTATTGAAAGATACAACTATATATGTGAAGGCATATTGAAGTAACTAGATTCCATGAAAGGAAAATTATTAATATTGTTTAATAAGAAGAATAAAATGCTTTTTTACTTTTCCACTGTAAAAATATTTGTGATGTTTCAATTATGGAACAAGTCACATAACATTTATTGTTCAAGTGTACAAAGGGTTTTATTCCCATCATTATTGTAATTGTGAGTTCCCCTATCAAAAATAATGGAACTAATTTGAATTCATGAAAAATGTACAACTATTAATGCATACATCTGATCATTCTGAATTATGGTAAATAAACCCAGTTTTATTTTCTATAGCATTGTGTTTCATTTTCAATATCCATTGTAATATAAACTGAAACAATAATTATAAATGGTACTCCTAGTTAGATAACAATTTATTGAGCCTAATACCTAGGAATTACTTACTTATGTAAAAATCACTAAAGTATTAGGTTACCAAAAAATGTTTGTGCTGTTTAGTAGAATGAAAATCAAAAGAGAACAGAATTATTTTTGATATATTAGGCTCTTATTTGATTTCTAAGGGCATATATTCATGTACTATGATGATGAAAGTACAATTCTCACAATTTGTTCACTTGAAGCTATTTATAATAATACCATATTGTGAGACATCAGTAAGGTTATGCAAAATATCCCTGATTCCTGTGCTTATGGGCTAGCCAAGAAAAAGATCTGGATAAAAACTGGCTATTTTGAAAATTTCTACTATTCAAAATAGATATATAGATAATAGATAGTAAAGGTTGCTACCTTGTGAAAAATGTCTTTCACCCTTTTAGATGATACTGAGTATTATGAGGCAGATAATGAAAACTATATCAAAAGATGGGAAATGTCTCAAATGCCTGTGCACCAAGTTCTCCAAATTGCGTGGGGTGAAGTTGATAGAGGGAGATTTTGTTGGACCAAAACTATGTACACTTTTATTTGATGCCTTGTTTTTTTTAATTCCAAGAATAACAACTGAAAGAGATGCGGAGTCTGCCTTTAATATGTTGAGCATAGTTTTTTTGGCAAATTTCAAAGATTCCATGAGATCTTTGTCAGAGAAGTTACTTAAACCACATAAACATATTTATTATATGAATATAGGTATAATGCTACTCTGCTTCTTTGGCCAATCCGAAAATGAGCGTAAAATAAGAAATGCTAAGACAAGATGTTTTAAGGAATTTCCATGAATAAAAAAAGCTAAAGAAGTAGGTCAATGTAGTTTGGTTTTGTAAGTGTTTCTGTTTATTTAAATGAAGGTGTATTCAATTAAAGGATCTGTCACTGCGAAGGGGAGAGTGATGCCCCTCTCATTGCCCCCTGTTACTGCTCTGGATCCCTGCGCCATGTGCATGAGGCTTGCCTTCAGCAGTGGATCAAATCCTCAGACATACGCTCCTGTGAACTGTGCAAATTTCAGTTCGTCATGCAAAGCAAGATCAAGCCATTCGCTGAGGTGAGTATATTCTTTACCAAGGTTACTCATTACTTAAGTGGTTTGAAAACACCTCCAATAGCTGAAGGGTTGGTGAATGGGAACTATGTTTCTATTTAGGGACCCTTCACCTACCACAGGTAACCTTGTTTTTAGAGAAAGAATTCAGTATTTTGGATTCTATTGCTTTCTCTAATCATAATCCTCTTTTAATATCTCTGCTTTCTTATGTCTATAGTTTCTTAATCTCCATGAACACAGCTGATATTAGGACATCAAAACACAGTTAATAGTATTTTAATACTGCTAATGAAAGTAGAAAATAGATTCAGAAATTGATACCCATGTGTTTTCCAATGGAGAAATGTAATATTTCTGCAGTTTTTCTCTCTTATTTTAGCTATGTGATGCCATAAATATATTCTTCTCCAATTGAGTAATATACAACTGCCAATGCATTTTTAGTTGGCCTATTTTAGTCATCAGAGTTTCAATTTACTCCCTAAGATTGTTTAAGTGATACTTTCTAATAGCTATGAATTTTATTTGAAATATTTATATTCCATCAAAGATTCTGCAATTTTCTGAAGCTAAATTTCCTTAGGGAGGAATTTCCTTCATGGAAAGTGGTTTCATTTTTATTTCTTGCAAAACTAAATAGTCAAATTGTCTTTATACAAGGCTGTTGATATGAGGCATGTCCCAAAAAAGGACCCCATACTTTTAAGAAAAATCAGAAAAAAGCTTTATTAAATAAACTTTTTTCATGGTTATGCTGCAAATATGATAATTATTTTTTAACATAATCACCGTTTACTTAGATGTACTTTTTGAGGTGCTTGTGGGAGTTTTTTTTATACACTCTTCATATACATATATATTTAATCACTCTTCTTGCCACCAGCTCCTTTGCCAGGTGGCCTTCTTCTTTTCTCACTTCCTTGTCTTTATCCATCCTTCTTTCAAGATGTTTCTTCAGGCTTAAGAAAAAGTGGAAGTCCAAAGGGCAAGGTATGGACTGTAAGGTTGAAGGCTTATAACCTGCCAAACAAACCAATGAATCAGATCCAAAACATCATTTGTGTATTGGGCAACTTGTCGTCATGCAGAAGGCAAATCACTTTTGTCAGCATGTCTGGTCTTCAATTTTTGATTGCTTTGCAAATTTTTTCAATGTTTTGCAGTAAAAGGCTGCATTGATGGCAGTTTTGGAAGCCATAAACTCAATGATAATAACCCCTTTCTGGTCCCAAAAAATTATTGCCATGACTTTCTGAGGAAATTGTGTCACTGTTCATCATGAACTTCTGTCCAACTCTCTGAAAATTCTCTACACCACTTCCTCACATTTTTTGCTGACATGCAACTCAAACCATTCGTCTTTGTTAATTTTTCATGAATGGAAGTTGGCGTTTCCCCTCTAACTAAAGAAATGAATAATGTAGCAGAGTTCACACTGTTATGAAAGGAGGTGGTGTGGGCTGACATGAAAGCATCCATCACTAATGTGTGTCAAAGTAAGCATCTGATCTAACTGGTTTGAATATCCATAGAAAAGGAAAAATCCAAGCCACATTGAAATATAGTAAACTTTGGAAAAAAATTTCCTTGGGTGCATGAAGATCTTTCTTTTTTGGGACATGCCTCATATCACTAGTAAGTGTCCAACTGTCTATTTGTTGTGAAAGAGTTTGTGTATTATGTTTTCAGAATAGTTGATTTTACAAGTAAAAGGGTTGTAGGAGATTTGGCCCATACCCAGAAGGAACCTAGATGAAAAAAAGACTTGAACTTCATTTATCTGGGCCAACTAAGCTATCCTGCCAGAACATTCTTTCATGCCAGTTGTTATAGATGGATGGCTAAAGTGGATTCCAGTCCCATCAGTCATTTTTATTTCTTCTTGGGAAAATTCATTTTATTTTCCATAATTTTTATTCTTGAATATTACGAGGTTTTGCATTAATTTTGGCAAATCTGGTAACTGTGGAATAATTTGCTGTGTTTTCTGTATATGAATGAAAAAGTGGGAGAAGTTGGAGATGTCCCCAGTAGAGAGACGCAAACTGGCTTGCAGCGTTACCTTTTACGGAGTGGCATTGGCTTGCGTTGGATGGTCTCTCTACGTCCTAATTGACCGCATTGCTGAAGAGGTGATGTCTTCTATGGTTTCTTCAGAAACGGTTGTATCTCTTAGTTTGCTAGAATGACATTCCTTGAAATTACGCAATGAGTGATAAAATGCAGAAATTGTAATTGCAATGCTAATTGGTTTTTGTTAAACCAGCAGGCTCAGCGAGACTTCTTAAAATGGCCCTTCTGGACAAAACTGGTGGTGGTGGCAGTCGGCTTCACAGGGGGTCTTTTCTTTATGCATGTGCAATGCAAGGCCTATTTGGGTCTCTTGCGCAGGTGGCGTGCCTTCAATCGAATCATCTGCGTACAAAATGCTCCTGAGCGGCTCTCCTCATCTGCTAGGACGTCTTTGAAGGTGGATGCCCTTCCAGAAGTCCATCACACACGCTCTCCTCTTCTGGAAGAGGAGGATAGCAAGAGGGAGAATGCAAGGAAGGAAGAAGAGGAAGTGGTGGTGGTGGAGGAGGCAGTGAGATGGAAGGCCCAAGAAGCAGACGAATGCAGTGGCCTTTTGTCCGAAGTAAAGAACACTCTGGAGGAGACACAAGATGTGCAAGTTCTTGTAGTTGGTGCATCTGGGGAAAGGTCTTCTCTTTCCCTCGGTTCTTGCTCTCCACTCCTTCCATGGGATAGAAGTGGCCCTCATCAAACTTAAAAGTTCATCCTTATTTTATAACCAATTGACTCTTCTCTTCCCACCAGTGTTATAATCACTTTTATATCAATCAAGCAGATATTTCCTGGATATATTTTTTTAATATATTCAGTTTGTTGGCGATGAGTGTTTTAGTCTTGTAGTTGTCTCTCATCGCTGCCCCTACTAAGTTGCTCTCAATTACCCTTACTTTTCTCCTCTTTTGTTCGTTCAAATTCCTTTGAAAAATAGAATTCTGTGATGGAATCGAAGTGGATCTGTTGAAACCCTTTCAAGTCTTTCCTTCTTGCATTACATTGCAAACTTAACTGGGGAATGCAACCATAATTTTATTTCATTCTGGAAGCTCCTAGATAGCAATATGGGCTGTGTGATTGACTTTAGTGAAAGCGGTCCCAGGTTTAATTCTCAGTGAGAAGCCCATGTGCATAATGACCTCAGCTGTCAAAGCACTTTTAACAATACTACTACTTTATTTCATTCAGGTGTTTGCTTTGATTCATTGAAATAGTAAATATTTTGTACATCCCTGTTTTTGCTATCTAACAACTGCTGAACCAATTTGTTTGTTCTTCCAATGTAATTTAATCCTTTCATTTGCTAATTTCTATATTGAAAGAAGCAGAAGAGGGATTACTCAAATGCAGATTTCAAGTTCCGTCTGTTATAAGTGTACATACTTAGCAAAATTTCCTTACTTGAGTACAACTGAATTAGACATTGCCTCTTCTTAAGAAAATATCTATGCCCACTGAAGTTTCTTATAAGATTTCTTTGGCAGTGAAGATTCACCAATATGAAAAATTTATATTCATATATTCTGTTATATATGTATATATTAACAGGGAAAGATAGTAATGGTAGAATGAGGAGTTTTTGGTTTGTCCTTTAAGATTCCTGTTTAGTTCTCATTTGTGAAGAAAACTAAGATCTGTCGCTTTTGATTATAGTTTGACGTCCTGAAATTTTGCCATCTTTGTTGAAGAACTCTGTTGTTGCAATGGCAACTTCAGTATTTTAATTCTGCAACAATCTAAAAAGATGTATATTTGACCATAAGAGGACTTCTCACATAGAAACTTCTTCAAGAAAAGTGGTTTTGAAAATCCATTTCTAGATCAGAGGGAATTTCAAATGATGATATGCCTATCCCATTTTTAAATTTTCCATTGAAGATTACTTTGTTTTAATATAGAAACTCCAAGTTGTTATTTCAGTTCTGGAAAGGTAGATGATCCTTCTAAAGAATTCCCACTGGTTTTCTTACGTAAGAAACATCTAAATGAATTCTTATTAATGACTTTGTTTGAATATTTCATTCTTTTTGGGTTCATTAACATGCTGATTGTGGCTTAATTTAGGGGTCCCAGGTTCTCATAGTTGAAAACAGTCCCTGGTTTGATTCCCAGTGGGAATGTGCAAAATGACCTTATCTATCAAAGCATTTTTAATGATACTACCACTATTTAACTATAGTTGGTTGAAGTGTGCCATTATATTAAATAGCATCTCAATATTGCCTATTCTAAAATAATTTCCCTGATGAGCATCTAAATATAGTTTTTCCATTTTATCGAAAAATTAGCTCACTGCTTTCTTGCATTATAGTACTTCTATCATGGCCCTGTGGGTTTTTGGAAGTCCAATCTCATGATATCAACTACCATTCCTCCTCTTCCCTTCCCTGCATTAACTCCTATCACATCACATACTTCAACTACTCTCAATTATTTTCTATTGAAAAGATTTCTAATTTGCCATACCTTTTCTGAACTTGATCATTCGTTGCAAGCCCAGACTTCACAATTATGCTATCGTATATATTATAATATGTTAAAAATATTTCAGCCAACATTTAGGAAAAATACCACCAAGTAAAGCTGTAATAATGATGATTCTCTTTCCATCTTTGTTTTAACAACTCCAGTAGTCATTGCAAATTTTAACTGCTGAAAGTATAACAATTCAATGATTGGTCAGACTCTGGACAACCATGACCTATGTAACAAAAGTAACAAATACACTATCATTAACTCCTTAAATAGAATTTCCATTGGTACTAATGGGCACCTATTTTACTTCTTGATTCCCTCCATTTTGGGATGGAAAGAGTGGAAGATAGTTGGCCCAGTGAGTACCAGGTCTTTCCTCACAAGAATGAAAAGAATCTGTTAGGGTGGTTCATGACGTCCAAGTTATTGCTTTGGAGAACTACTGGTTTTCAGGTTGCTGAGAACCTCTCCTATTGTTTGCTCCAGCTTCCTTCATCCTTTCTTTCAATTCTAATTAGATCATCAGAAATAAGTTCTTGTGATGCTTAAATAATTGGAAGTTTCAAACAGGTTCATTCTGGGAATGTTTTCTTTTTATTTAAGTAAATTTCATCAATTGAAGAGGTATTTTAGGACACTTCAGCAGCTAATTTATTTTTTCATAGTTTGACTAAATGATGTTCACTCATGAGCGTTGTAGGGCACTGTTGTTAGGTATGAAATGGTGCTTTCTTAGGGACAGTGCAATTCAAGTCCCATTCAGCAAGAAATGTGATTTTTTTTTACTTTTTTAAAACCTAAAAGGTGCCAACTTAACTTAGTGTAAGATCATCAGGCATGGATTCTAAGGATCAAGTTAGTAGTCTTCACTATTTAAATAAACTGTAACTATTTTCTTTCTTGCAGAATAAATTAATGTAGGCTTTCAAAGTCTTTAGTAACCATCATTTTTCATTACTATTGCAAAAAAGGGACCTCTAAAAATTGACTGAGTGAATCCAATTTTCATTTTAATGTAACAAATTAAGACGTGTAAGATTTGCTTTACTTCCACTTCAGGGCAAATTTCTATGACTGTACATTTTACCAAATTGGTTTGTGTGAGCAAATCACATTGTGTTATTTATGGAGATGTGACATTATTGTTTTGATATTTTTTACGAGTTTAGTATTTTAGCTCCCTGATATCTCTGTACTTAACCAAATTTTGTACCTGCTCCAGTTATGAAATGTGATGAAATCATAGTGGATTATTTTGTTACCTTCTGATCGAATCTGATTTTTAAATTGCCAGTGTTATGTGTGATAAAGATTGGAGGCTGAGATAGGTGATATATTTACCAAATTGCATTGGTATGTAATCTCAATTATTGTTTATTCTGAAGTTGTCATGCCTTACCATAGATATGTTTTGGCGATAAATGGGGTTGTGAGATACATTAGTCTTCAATACAGAATAGTCCAACAGGAAATGTGCAGGATGTTTAATATTCTGCAATTGTGTTTGTGCATTCGCTTCATATTGTCATTCCATATTTTAAACTTTTAGCTTTAAACCATTTTCCTCTAATATTAAAATTTCTTGAGGAACTTTTTCAAAAGATAATTTATTCAGAGTAAGCTATTAAAAAGGGTTCGTGTGGATACAAAGTGCCTAGTGATTCACTCTCAGGAGGAAATCTTGTTTGGAATGACCAAAACTGGAGGTTGGGACAGAAGAACGTCTTCAAAGAAGAAAAGAATCATGATATTTGGAAATTTGAAATTTACTGTAAAATGTCAATTTTTCATCAAAAATGCAGTAGGCCATGGTAGGAAAGTTCAACATAAGAAGTAGGCCATGGTTCAACGTAGAATTCTTCAATCATCTTTACCTCTATATTTTATTAAAAAGATCCATGAAAATCATTCCTGCTTAGAAATAATGCTCAATAATACATTTATGTTATCTCTTTTTTTTTAATATTCCTCTATTAGGGATGATAGTGAATTTGATGAATACTATTTGTAAAATTAGTTTGACATTGTCAAAAATCAAAAGTCTAATAAAATATTACTTGATTTTGGGGCCAATATTTTTGATAAGCATTTCTAAGTAAGGATTATTTCTGTTCAAAGATCTTGCTTCTTTTTAATAAAACAAAATAGCAATATATGAGCATCAATAATTACCTATGATTCTATATTGAACAACAGCCAACTTGTTTTCTTGAACTTTTATGCTATGTGCAATTGTATTTATTGACATAGGAATGGAGTCTTTATGGTTAATTCTGAATTCCAAAAATTGAGGCTCTTTTCCTTCCTTTCAGAAAACTTTTGTCTCAGCATATGGCTTTGGTCACGCGAAATGAAATTTCCTTGTTAGTCTAAATGTGACAGCTAAAACACAAATCAGGGTTGAGGTAATTTTCACTCTGTGACAATTGATTCCTTAATATGGAGACAGTAGAGTGAGTCAGTGATATAAATGAAGCATAATCTGGCAACCATCTCATCTGCCATTGCGATGCAAAGAAAATGTGACTGTTGGTAGGGCTAATGTGATAATTCCAATTTTTTTTTGGTGTTTTGATCAATTAATTTAGTATTATAATCATTGAAGTGCTTTTTAAAGCAAAATCAGCACATATGAAAATATGTTTCAAATTAATGATTGGATGGATTGAAACAAGTTAAAAAGCTTGCGGCACATTGTGAATTATAGGAGAAATAAAAGAATGAGAAATACTTCTGCCTGTGATTCTTGGAATTTTGTGGAAGAAATCGAATTTTTTTCAGGGGCTGTTTGTGAAATTTTCCTTTCATTTCCAGTAGCACCTTTTACTTCTTTCAATGCTAAATCACTGGATTTATGAGCTCCATTGAAAATAATTTCAGGTATTTTTATGTTCTAGATTGGACCTTTGGAATTAAAGATGTCTCCCTCTTCAGTTCTCTAGTTAATCAAGTAACTCCCAATAATGATGATAACAAGGTAGTTATGGTCAGGATATGGATGACAGCAACACGGAGAAGATAGCTTCAAGAAACATGGGGAATGAAAGAGAGCACTATAGGGATGATATGATTGATGTCAAAATGTCTCACAGACAATTGAGTGGCAATAGGAGGGCAGTCACACTACTTCTCCACCAATGATGCCTTCAACAACCAAAACAGCTGGGCAAATCAGAGATGGAAGAAATAAGAAATATGTGCCTAAATGTCCAGAACTAAGTGGTATATTCCCTCATCCAAATCAATGCACCCATTTTATCAATTGTCATCTTGGAAGAGCCCAATGCTATGATGTGTACCCCAGGAACTCTCTTTGATGTAAAAAGCAAGCACTGCAACCATGCCTACAAAGTTTTATATCAATATACAATTACCATACTTCAAGACACTCACCTTACAGACTTCTATTGAAACCATGTAACTCAGGCAGTTAAACCATTGAACATATGAACAAGATTATGAGTTTTTTTCATATCTTTGAATGAAGTTTGAAGGTAAGAAATTCTTTAACAAATTCCTTTGATCCAATGTAAGATAACCTCTTTAACTCCAATTCTATTGAGTTAATAAATCTTGTGAGATCATTGCAGTGAAGGTAGTGTAGGGCTTAGGTATAGCTCAGTGATATCAGTCTGTAGGAGGAAACAGATATGAATAATAAAAAAAAATGAATGAGATTATAACTCTGTGAAACTCTTCTATAAAAGGGACAGCCTTAGGATCTTGGTGATTGTCTGTTACTGAGGGCTGCCTTATAAACTCTCACATCACTTAAGGAAATTTATTTTCTGGATAAGTAAATAAACAAACATTTTCAGCTTGAGTTCAACAGCTTGACCTTCAACAACTACTCCAATTTTTGATGCCCCTTCACTGTTACTGAAGCTGTGGGAGATGAAGGAATCAAGGGCTGAGGAATGTGTTTTCTTAGGATATGAGCAGCATGTGAAGGGGGCATCTAAGAAAGATGACAGATGTGATCAGTTATAGTGTAGTATTTGAAGAAGATTAGTTTCCATTCAATTTAAATGAAGGAACCAAAGGAGAGACAAAGCAAAATGGAATAGACAGTCAATGCAATGACAAAAATGTTGAGTGGAAAGGAGAAGTTATAGTGGAGGATGAGATGGAGGAAGTAGATCTAGCAGTAAGGAAGAAAAGAAAATGAGCAATTGGAGAATGATTGGGATATGCAGCAACCTAAAGGACCCTCAGTAGAATTCCAAAACCTGTACATCACAACATGACCACACCCAACTACAGCAATTGACCAAACTTTAAGACCAATAGTGTGGAAAAGACATTGAGCAGAGATGAAGCTGAGCACTGATGAGCTTCTATAGAAGAAGAGCTAAGAAGTTTCAAGGCAAAGGGTACTTATAGCATACTTGAGAGTTCTTGGTCATTTGTGGGCATTGAAAGTGAACCGAAAACTAGATAGTAATGTTTAATGTTACTAGGTTACCAGGGGTTTTCTCATGTGCATAGTGTAGATTTCAGTTAAATATATTCACCTCTGATTAAACCCAAAGTATCAGATAGTGAAGCTTTAGCATTAGTAAGTAAGCGGATTAAAGACCATTTGGATATTCTCTTAGCACATTTGATCAGTTCATTGGTTGATTAAGTCTACCAAGAGACAACCCAAGTATTTTGAGGAGAAACATCAAAACTACCTATGTAAATTGAATAAGAAATTATATGGTCTTAAACGCAGGGGGAAAGAGTGCTATAAACATATTGATGAGATGCTTTGCAGCTTGAACCTCAAAAGGTTAGTCAGTGATCATTGTATGTACACAGGAATTCTGCAAAATATTGGCAAACTGTCAGGGACAATTCCTCAGAAAAGGGTTATTATCCATGTGGTCGCCAGAAGTGCCCGATGCTCATTTCAAGAGCTCCCAGCATCAAGGGAGGTCAAATGCTGAATGATTCAGCACATTCCTCATTCTCCATTATTTTATCTTTCTGCCATTGAAACATAAAGCCCATATTACCACATTGCACTTAGTGGTTTGCAAAAATTGAAATTTTGTCGTTACTTCTATGCTACTACCTTAAAATGACTCTCAGTCTGAAACATGTAAATTTGAATATCGATTTTTAGTTTCAATGCTGTCATTCTTCAGCTAGGGACAGAATACTGAAACTACTTTCTGATGAGATCTAAAATTTGGTTTGCAGCGCATTAAACATACAAAATTAAACGTGAAGTTCCCTTGATCATAGCCAGCATGATTTAAGTTAACGACTAAATATTTGTAAAAATTTTCATAAGTACATGATCCATGTACCATGATCAGATAGTAGCCCTCCAAGTGCTATTTTTATCTTGTCTTCAACAGCCATCTTCTTCCTTTCCTATATAATAGGAATGACCAATTTATCACCTGCTGACTGATCTTTCAGCCAAAATCGTTAAGAGGAAAGGAATTTATTGAAAAAAATATTAAACAGCCATATTTTCTTATCTCCATGATTTGTTTTGAATTTAATAAAATCTTTGGAACTTCGTAATCAAATTTTGAAATGTACATAGATGTGTTTCTTTTCCTCTTTTTTCCATTACTTACGGAACCAGCTGATTACTTCTGATGACTATTGAGGAGGATGAATATTGGTTTTGGCACTGATTTTTACAGCCGGAAGCTGAGATGTTATTCAGTAGGTTTGAAGCAGTTAGTGAACTACTTCTTAAAATTTCCTCTGCTGTGGTTAGAATATTAATATCTTATAGAAGATTAATCACTCTGGCACGATGATGAAATAACTTTTCAAGCAACTGCTTGTGCTGGATGACAAGCATAAAAGAACTTAACTCAAAATTTCAGAAACGATGGAAATGTAGCTCCCGTTTACAGAAGTGAGACTGCGTGACTCGGTAGTTCAATGGATAGAATACCTGCCCGGAAAGTGGGAGACTCGGGTTCGAGTCCCGGCCAAGTCACAATTTTTCCTTTCTTGTATAGCCTCAAAATTTCAGCTTATATGCGTGAAATTTTCCACTAAAATACAACTTCATTCATAGATATGAGCGGTAAGCCATGAAGAACACAACAATTTAAGCAACTGATCTAACTAACTCACGATTCTTTGAGTCATGCAACAAGTGAGATATGTTGGATGGAATATTCCCTTTATTAAAAACATGTACAGACTGTGAAAGCCACATAAATAGACGTTAACGTAAGAATTGGCAATGACTTATGAATTCCTAACTTTAAATTCAGTAAAACTAAACTTATCCTTTAAATACCATAAAGTTCTCGCAGCCGAATTTTTCATTTTACCAAGATCCTTCACTAAACACGCTGTCAGGTGATCACACGGAATCCTTTTAGAATTAATTGATACAACTCATAAAAAATTATCTCGATTCAAACAAAAACTGATACCTAGTTGCTCTTGTTTACATCCGACTGAGCTACTGAGGAGGGCTCTCTCCTCCCCTGCCAACCATGACACTATATCTGGGCAGTTTCTATCCCTGGCCCAGGGAAAGTATCTCTGGCTCATAGAGGGATTTGTAGCACAGTCACCCACGGACATCCGCTCGGTAGTGCTGATAGCGCTCTCCTGACGTCACTATTCCCTCCAATAGGCAATTTAAGTAAAATGTTTTTATTGAAAATAAATTAATATGAAACGTAATATTCGTTACTTATTCCCTACAAAAAGAAAAAATTTCAAGTTCGAGCCATTCTCGCAATTAAAAAGAATGCTTTAGTGCTGCCATCTCTGCCTTCTGAAATGTCCTTGAGTAACAACCAGATAAAACAAATGACTGTGTTGCACGCCCTTGCTTGCACCTCCCTGCATGGAAAATACCGAGATAACAGATGAATTCTGAATTTCTGTGTATGAGAACGTTATATCAATATCTTCGTTTCTGCGATATTCCATCTGTGCACATGCGATAATTAAATGTGTTAGAACGTATGTATATACTGTTATTTAAGAAGTAATGTCTGTATATCATGACGAAATTGAAATAGAGGATTTCGAGTTTGACGAAGACGAGTGCACATATTACTATCCTTGTCCTTGCGGCGATCGATTTCAAATTACGAAGGTATTATGTCATGATTTGATGAAATTATGTGCTATTCGAATGAAATTTTTAGAATTTTTCGATAGGAAGAGCTTCTTGCGGGTGAAGATATTGCAACGTGCCCTAGCTGCTCCCTGATTGTGAAAGTCATTTACGATCCAGTAAGTTCCAATGTATTTATGTATGTATTCGTTTGTAATGTATTTATATTGTTAGTCAAACATACTTTCTGTGCATATTTCAGGTGACGTTTAAAGAGGAGGAAGAAGAGAAAAGTGAAAAAAGAGGAAAACAGAAAGAGGCCTTATATAATTCATCATAAAAGTGTGTTTACTTAAGGCCTGCTTTGTACTTCGTGCAACCGTCCGTTGCAGTTTTTCTCTTCGGAATTGAATATATGTAATATCATGTAAGTGATGAAAATGTCAATACTAGTTTAATTTTCTAAATATTCATTTTGATACCGTTTTTACCTTGTGTTCTTGGTAATTGTTTAAGAGCGAAAATTAACAGTTTATTAATGTATCAGGAATGATTAGTGGAATGGTAAGCTCTTCGAAATAGAAATTAGTAATTTGTTGTTAAATATGAATTTGTTTGTAGAATCAAATATCACAAGAAATGTCGGTAAATTCTCTTTGATGAATGGAGTAAATTGGCTATGTTTGGATAGATTCTTCTTTCAGATAGAAAATGGGTGCAAGAGGCAGAGGTCGTGGAGTAGGAAGAGGCCGTGGAATGTCTTTCAGTGTGGAGGCCCTGGGCTTTGGCATAGGTGAGGCTCTCCCAGGGCCGGTATTAGCGCCTCCATCGCTTTTTCCTGCTCTTCTCAACCCTCCAGTAGCCCTGCGTGCAGAAAACAAACGGAACAGTTCTTTCTCTGGTATGTTTTCCGATTATTATGAGCCGCGTTATTAATCCGATTTATGAGATTTTTGTGAATGCTATAATAGTTTGTCAAGAAGTAATCGCTGGCGTGTTTTCTGCTTGTTTAGTAGTGAATTTTGAAACATGACTGAACTTAATCCTCCATCAAAAATGGCAGAATTACATTCAACTTATTCAAGAATTTAATCCATAATTGTATGCATCTGATCCTTTGAAACTATATTTATATGACTATAAAAATTCAATATACTTCATATTTGTAATATTAGTAGCTGTTATTTACTAGAAGATTGATGGGTACTTAATGAATTTCCAATACAACTGCCAATTTATCATTTATGTAAAAGCTTATCTTCCTATTTATAATTAAGATATTAATATTAAAAAATATAGTATAAATTTGAAGTTTTAGCTATAAGATTGGTTTCTTAATAATTGTAAAAAATTTAACTTGAATCACATATCTTTAAATCTGTTTCAGCCGTAAATTCCCCTTGTATACTTCTGGGATAATATATTGAATATATATGTCATGCTTTGTCATTAGTCATGATGAAACTCAGATTAAATTGAATTATAAAGTAAGTAATAGTGATAGAATACATTCATTCTGCTTATTTCCATATAAGGATCATAGTGGAAGATATGAACAAAACTTTTAGAAAATAATTTACTAAATTTAAATGGATAATTTTTGCTAAAATTCCCCTTAAAGAACTCCAAATTCTATTTATAGTGTGATAAATAACCCATTAAAGACACTGCTGCTTAGTATGCAGTTTTATCCTAAGCCCCAATCCTTAGTGCAACCAAAAACTAGTACAACAATTATATGGCTTCAAGATGCTCTGCTATCCACTTTCCCATCCCTAGATGCACTGCACCGATTATCCTGCTTCACCTTGTCTTTTAACAAATTCCTATTAATAATTATTCTCTAGTTTGGAATGATTAATTTTGTGAGAAAAAAATTAAAATATCACAATGCAGAGCAATCCTTATCCCACTGTGGATTTGATTGAGTGAGATTTCTCTAGCAGTTTTGTTCAGGGTAGAATGTTGGTTAAGAAGTTGCTTCTCAGTGTTTACTTTTGTTGAAATCTGAAGTTTATGTTAAGTTAGAAAGTTATAGCCTAATCCTCTACAACTGCATCCACATATGATTTATACCTGTCTATAGACAACAGTTTGCATAGGGTCTGTCGCCTATAGACTACAAGTGTCTCAAATGGACCTGGGCTAAAATTTTCTAACTTTAGCACAATTGTGCCCCCAGAATTCTGACAAAGATGAAGTGAATGAAATACAGCACTTTTCAAACAGAAACTGGTAGTTATTTTATTCGGAATTACCCCAAGAAAATACTACAGAAAAGTAAGTAAATACTAGTATCACAGAAAAAATTGAAATTTTTCTGTAGTGTTCTGCTAAGCTAATAAATGAATAAAGTAACTAACAGTTTCTCTTTGAAAATTGGTGTATTTCATTACCTCATTTCGTTACGGAATACTACAAAGTGAATCACCGTTGCATCAAGATTTGCTAGTGTTAAATAACAGCTTTAACAAATAATGTGAGCGTAGGTTGTAAGTTTCCCTAATATCCTATCTTTGAGTTCAACCGAATTCAGCTCACTCTCTCATGAATGAATGTTTTACGAAATGAATTGTTACTTGAATACACATGTAAGGTATCTGTGGTCCACTATTTCCAACTCTTCCTCAATTTCTTCTGCCTGTTATATCACCACAAACATAACCTGGCCTTTCCTGTTTATATGAGTTCCATCTACTCAGAAATCTTTTATACTTGTCATACATCTCTACAATAAGCTTAATTAGTGATGATAACTGCCATAATGTCACATCAAGGAATCTAATATTTATACAATTTAAAGAATCCTTGAGACTCCTCTCTTCCACAATTTAATTACATTCTTACGATATTTTATGGATGCGAGCATATTTCTGCCATGTTTGCTGTATACAAGGTAGATTCCACCTATTTCTTTCTGTCGATAGGAATTGCATTATGGATGGAATTAAATCCTATTTGCATTCGCAATTTTTGCCAAGATGGCTGACAATTCCGCTTTAAACCGAATTCCATGTGCTTTGCTTAAGTTACAAAATCACAGCCCTATAGATATTATACACTAGCTGGTTGGGTGGATGGACCAAAGTAGCAGGGGGGTCACACATTAACAATTATGTCCTCTACAAACATACTTTCTCTGAATTTATCAAGCAATCGCAACCTCCTTTCAAGGATTCCCAACCTGCGTCTGAGAGCATCTTCGTCATGCTTTTTTCCTCTAACCTCAAAAAAATTTATCACTTTGCACTCTACTCTTTTGAGTTCATCCAGTGGATCCCATATACTTGCTGTACAGCTAGTTCCAAAGAAAACTTACCACCTAAGCCGGAATCCCCATAACAGGCAGTGAGTTTCCTGCAAGCGAGATTAAGAAGTGAGAGAGAGAGAGAGAGGGGGAAAACATGGAGGAGATAGTCTGCTTCTGTCCTGGCTCCGCTCGCAGAGTTGAAATGGATTTATTTGAGTTATTGATATTGCAAAGATTTACTAGTATCCTTAGTTTGGTGGCATTGGCATAGCAGAATGGTATTATGTTATGGATGTTCTAAGAGACAAAGGTTCTCCAAGCGCCAAAAGCGGCGACCGTCTAAGGGCGATTCCCGGGAAACGGATAATCATTTAGCGGTCCCAGTTCTTCAGAATCCCGATGTACATTTCGGAAACAATGCTTCCATCTTCATAGGGGGTCCAATGCTGAATGAGAAGAAAGAGTGGAGTGTGAGGTATTTGTAACTGTTTGTCGTGGGAGGGGGTTTTATGGGGGTGGGGTTTTTCTGGGGTTTTTTGACATTCGTGTGGAAGGTGAGTACCGAAGAGCGATGGGGTGGGGTTTGTTCGTGTGACGTACGAGAAGGAGGTGGGGAATGGAAATTCCGGGATTAGGGTCTTTTAAGAAGCGGTGTTCAAAAGGGAGTATAATGAAGAAATTGGGATAGGTCCATCGTCGGCATTCATGAGTTTCCCTTTCTTTTGATGTATGAAAATGCTTTCATAAGCATCGAGTTATGGATGTTGTAATGCAAGAATTCAGTTATTATAAAATGGTTATTATGAATCAGTATATATTCTAGCTTTGCTTCTTGCACAGTGGGAAACGTCGCACACGAGGTCCCGTTGTCCCGAGAAAACCGAGGCAAACCCCCTTCCCTTCCCTTCATAAAATTCGAGTCTGAGATGAAAGGCACGAGCAGGACGAAGGAAATTTTTGCAAACCCTGCCTCTGAGCCGCTCTGAGCTTATGTTTAGGACTGAGATGGGAGAAAGAAAATTTCCGCGCAGTTTGAATCTGTGTGGACCAAAAATGTATAGACCTCGAATTCGACGCCTTTGCTTGCAAAACTCTGCGGTTATAATGGATAATATTATATAATATAATAGTAGCTAATATTATGCATCGTTCAAGAGAGCAGTTATTAGCCTTTAAAATTACATACCAAAGGAGTCTACATCGATCACCAGCTTTATCACAGCCTGTGTGAATGCAATCTACACAAGTAAAGTAAGGCACACTCATGGCCATATCTAGGCTATTACATTAATATACTACATTAAAAAACAATAAGTAAATTTATAGTATGAAGTCTTGAGGCATTCTCAGCGTATTTTAGATAAATTTTGTTTCATTTGATAAGCATCGAAATTAAAATTCGATCGGTAAAATTTATCATCTATGCAGTTGGAATTTTTAGTAAAACGTCCAAATCAATTGAGAGAAAATGTGCTAGGATCGATTTTCCTCAATGAATAAAGATGACGGATACGAGACTACCATCTTTCACATTAATTTTGAATTAATTAATTAATTTTTTTCGGTGTCATTGAAGTGTGAATCGAATAAACATGATTTCTTCTGTGGATTCCTCTTGAAATGGTTGCAGTCACAAACCATTACGTTCTTAAACATTCTTCTCGCTATATTTATCACCTTTAAAAGTTCTAAAATACACAAAAAGATGTGCGAATGAGGTTTGGTCATAATGCTCATTGAATGCTACTGTTAGCTATGAATGTAAAATTTTCAATTAATTTTGAATGTATACAAAACTACCTACATTATTTATATTTCAATTGTTTATTATAACGTTTACAATTACTATAATGTAGAAAACGATAAAAAATATGCAAAATAATAGGGACTTGGTGAAATAGTTTTTCCCAGGGCCTTTTTACCTGTAATTCCAACCCTGTAATATCACATGGGGAAGCGCATATGAGGCTCATGTTGAAATTTTGCTCCCATCGGTTGATGGCTGCCCCTGCATAACTCTCATATTTTTCAACAGAATTTTAATGATTGAGATGAATGGGTGGTGGTCTGGTATGGCTAGTCTATCTACATATTTATCACTTGGTTATATTGAAAATATTCCTTCGTATTTAAAATGCATTGGCTATGAGACATTTTTATCTCTCCACATTTCATGACAAATTTGAAAAACAAGATACAGGAGTGATTGGAAGAAGTGAATAAAGCAATGAATTCACCAGGACTTCAAGAGGGGGACTGTTTTGATAGAGATAGGGAAGTGAGAAGTGACGGCAACAGTAATACATACACTCACATGACTTTAACAACCGAAAGTGTAAGAGGTATGTTAATTCCAGATTTTTGGATAAATCACAATAGGTAATGGCATTTTTCTTGCGTTCCTCATCGACGAATTGATTACTTTGAGTAGGAGCAACGACCTCTTTCAAAAGTATAACGCACTCACTCACCTCAATTTTCTCATCCAACATATATTTTTTCTGTTTATGACAGCCTCCAGAGAAACTACTCATTTATCCAATTTAAGTAATATCTTAGTCAAACGTAGTTAACATTCAAATATACAGGATATAACGTTGATGGCTTACCATACTTTCAGAAATTTCATTCTGATGCATCAGTTTATTCCCAGGATTCCGAAATTATATACAATAGCAATGTTCAATGTTTTGTAGCAACCTCCTTTTAATTCTATAAGAAAGTTCGAGTAGTTCACTAAGCCAGTACCTAAATCATCTTCTTATCAGCAATTTATTTTGGAAAGAGATTCCGAGGTCTTTTCAACCAATAGAAATTGCTAACATTAGTATTACTATCTATGCAAGCCAATGGTTTATTCTAAATAACTTTAGAGATATAATTTATCGGTAATCGGCATATAAACTTCAAGTTTCTACGACGTTGAATATGCGGAGTGTCTACAATTCCATATTTACGTTTCAATTCATATTTTAGTGACATTATAATAGAAACTTTAGTCGATCTAGTAAGATCATCTTCAACACTCTATCAACTTTGTATCATAGATGTTGTAAGAGAAGTGAAACGATTTGGTTCTCGTAAGCGCAAGGAATAAATATTAGATGGCATTTCTCTAGTTCATTGTTCATTTCTCAAGTTATTTCAAACTACAAAATTTTGAGCTCAATATAGAGACAAAATGAAGCATAAAGAACAATATTTATATATAACAAACATTGATGTGGAGTTTGATCATATAAATTGACGATAGGCAGCATTACTTATTTTTTCATTTTTGTTGTTGAATTAGTTATTTAGTATAAGCTAATACAGTTTATGCCATTCACTTTAAAAGCAGAATATAGAGATACTATAATTCTGATATGATACACCTAAACATTGTCAACTTTATGTTATCGTTCAGATTTTCCAAAGGTTCTATTTCAACTAGAATGATCTTCCTTGCATTACTATTTTTAAAAATTCGAAACATCTTCGCAAAGTTTGTAGAGAATGATGATGTGCCTAGGATGAAGGATGTTACGAAGGTCCTTGGAGTGAATGTTGGAATAATGGATTACATATAGAACCAAGAGTATTTCAACAGCTAAGGTATGAATCATGAGAATTAGTGGAATATTCTCATGTAAATCTGTTTACAATCCGTTGGTTTCTATTTTTAACGTATTCTTCCATGACTCATATTACCCATCATTCATAATTATTGACGGTGATTTTTCTTTTAATCATTATAAATATTATGCACCATTCAAACAATTCGGGTTATATAGTTTACTTGAGGCATTCAGAAACCGAAGCAGCGATCTAATCATTAGTCTCACATTCACCTAGAGCATAGTTCTGAAAATCATTTCAGTATAACAATGGAAATCGTGTTGTGGGTGTTTTCACACCCCCTGACATACATCATATGGCAGCTTGCGGGGTATTAATGAAAATGTAAATAAACCTGGTGTTAACATGTAAACCTACATTATGCAAGAATAGAAAACCTGGAATTTATATGCAATATGCAAATCAGTCTTAAGGTTCTGATTTGCCATACTAACTGTTGTTTCTTAACCATCTAAAACTGGATTCCTTGCAAGAAGTCCTGAAAGGTCGTCTACCTCAAAAATAGAGTTGAATATATTCATTCCCTAAAAGAATACACGCAGCGAAGATTGCAAATCGCGGATCCACCATTTACTGCCTTACTTGTGATCGGTCGCCACCACCATACCCTAACCTTACTATAGATACCTGCTCAGCAGGAATGCGGTCGGGAATCCTCATTAGCGCTTTTAAATTTGCTACCCCGGATACATACGACCATCCACAACATGCCGAAAAGTGGGTTTTTCTTCTCAGAGCGGAGTTCACCTTCGCCCATTGGCCGTTTCATGGTTCCTTTGAGAAAATAGACAATACCTTTCGATGGACAAAACAAAAGAAAAAGAAACAACAAAGGAATGAATAGGGGATACTCCTAGGACCAGGGTGGAGGGGAAAGTCCTCCCCTCTCTCTGGAAGAATCAGTAGAATCTCCGACACGAATTTGTCAGAAATAGCGCCAAATCTCATATCAGAATCATTACGATTCATCTGAACCGTCATCGCGAATGCCTGATGGAGTAAGAACAGAATTGCATGTTGATACATATCCAGGAATTCTCGGTATGGCAGATTAATTCAATTGTGAAGAAATCCAGTTAAAGGTTGCACTATGGGACAAGAGGGAAATTTTGCATCAGATAAAGATTGGAACAACATAATTTTGTAAGGAACATGAATTTGATTTAATTAAAGAGATTTTTTCTGAGACTGACAATGAACAATATTTTCACAAAAATATTACGAGAGTGTTGGCGTTATTTTTGTCGTAAATTAATTATTAATTCTATAAGCTGAAAAGATTTTGTAGCCCTCAGCATTTAAATTAAGGGTACTCTAATATGTATGTTATTTTCTCAAAAAAATTAAATTATCAATTTGAATTTCAAACAATTACCACAGTGGAAGGAAAAGGAGAGACATGGTTGTTAGTAAAACTGTCTTTGCGAGAGGACTCCAAAACCGTCAAAGTTTGAGATAAGGCAATGAAATTAAAGACTTACCTCGGGGTGGTAACCTCTGCTGCCATGGAAGGTCCAACGCTGCAGGGGAACCACGGTATCTAGGACTTGCCAGATACGTATTTCGGAGACCAAGTCTCCATCTTCAGTAGCGGGAGCTGGTCTGGTCCAGCTCCTGCTATTTGTACTATTGTTTTTTCAGAGTTCTATTCTGGTTAACTTAGAACGATTCTTTTTCAGTATATTCGTCCAGATAACGTCTCTTTTCATCTTAGCTTTCCTTAGTTTTGCCGTTTTTTCATGCTCCCCTTTTCGATAGCATTTTCTGCAACATTAATAAGTTGAAATACAATTGATTTTGCTTCAATTCCTCATTATTATTTAGCTCCTTCATATATAGCAGAGTATTTGTTTCGGTTTTTCTGTTCAAGTCGTAGCAGTGAGTTTCCTCTAAATAAATTTAAAAGTTCGTCCTATGGACATCATGAGATTAAAAAATGTAATAACATAATTCTTTTCAATCTTGCTTAACATATCATTTTTCATTAGAGGATAATTAAAGCAGCTAAAGTAAGTTTACCCGATACCTCCAGAGAAGAGTGAATTACGCTTAAATATCAGGCTGAAGTAAAGAAATCCGAATTTCATTCTTTTTTAATACTACACTATACTGTAACTAGATTTTGTGTCGTTCTTCTAATCGGCAACTGGTGCATTAGAAAGGCTCGACCATGTCACCCGAATGTTTTTGACGAGTCGAGCAATTTCCGTGTTGAGGCTTAAAACTTTTCAGATCTTGTAATAATAGCGGGTTACTTTTCACTTCAACCCTGCTCTATACACTGACATTGGCTACAAAGGAGGCGTGTGTGAGAAATACATAATAAATTATTTTATTTAAATCTCATTTTCTTGCAATTAATTTTCCTTTCATTGGGGATTTATCGCAGTAAATAACTTTGAGTATAATCATGCATGGCCAAAATAGTGTTAGTATTGGTGAATTTTTTTTTTTTTTTAGATTTCCATATTTCTCTGTTTAAAGTACATTTTCAATAAGCATTCACTGTGAAAGAAATAAATTATAAATAATTGACTTAGTTGATTTTCTTTATGCGTAGGAGAATTGAAATCGTCGTTACCATTGGTAGGAGATTAAAATATATAATTATGTAAACTATTAAAGCTTTCACTGATAAATATGGATTTAATTCTTGGAGGATTTATTTCTTATTTTATCTTAATCTAACGGACAATTTGCTAGATTTTTGTGTAGCTATGATTAATAGAAAATCTACCGAATCTCCAAGAATCTTGGTTTACCAGAGAGCTGTATTCTTGCTAACGAAATATAAAGCAGTTTTCAGAATAGAGATAAAATTTTCAGCTTCGATTCCTTTGCAGTTTAATCAGTAAGAAAAGCTACCACTCAATTGTTTCAGCGTCAAAAATTGATATTATTTGCCGTATATTCGTTCAATTAATAACTCCTCAGAAGGAGACGCGCTCAGTTTTCGTAGCGGTCAGTTGTCCGCGCTCAATCGTTGCACGCTCAGTTGTCACGGATCCATTCAAAGCATCCCTCTTATTATTATTTGTTCGGCTTTTTCATTATTTCTCCTCTCGTGTGTATCGACTTGACTTTTATGATAAACGCTTGAATACCAGTTATTTAAAAGATTTGCTTTTACTGTATCATTTTTCCATTCGTATCTTTAATCGCTATAATCTTCTCTTTATCACGTTTTCTACGAAGTTATTTAAAGAATTTACTATTATCATCTATTCCTAAAATATTGAGTAAATATTTCTCTTTCGCTTTCTTTTTCTCTTCATTTAGTAATTTCAAATAATATTTATATTTCCTCATGTTACCCATGGTAAGATGTCTAGCTTTGTATGCTTTCCTAACTTTCCTTTTCAAAGCCTTAATTTCTCTGTGGTAGTATTCTGGGTCTGAATTACTTTTAAGCACCTTTTTTGGAACATACCATTTTAAAGGAGATTCTGTTAGAATCTCCTTAAACTCTCTCCACATTTCCTCCACGCTTTCTCCTTTTGCTGACCACATTGGAAAATTTATGTTTAGAAATTCTTGCAATCCTAATTTGTCCCCCTTACCATACTGCCATATCTCTGTACTATGTGGACATCTACCGGCCTTCCCAATTGTCCATTGCAACTCTAATAAAACGGCTTTGTGGTCACTGATTCCATCAATTATGTTCACATCCAACAATTTCGTAGAGGGTCGAAGTAGAAAGACATCTAAGACATTAGCCCCCCTCGTTGGTCTCTCCACTACCTGCTTCAATCCTCCCTTGTTAATTATGTTGTTTACCAGCTCCTGCACCCTCCCACCCCCCGTTCCTGACCCATCCCACATTATCCCAGGTAAGTTTAGGTCTCCTGCAATGACTACTTCT
The DNA here is from genome assembly GCA_036926295.1 of Pachydiplax longipennis. NCBI lineage: Eukaryota > Metazoa > Arthropoda > Insecta > Odonata > Libellulidae > Pachydiplax > Pachydiplax longipennis. Next base: position 621,847 of record JAVFKF010000066.1, read on the forward strand.
TTCTCCCTAACAATAAGCAAATAATTCCCCTATTGTTTCCAAAATTTTTCCCCTCCCTTCACCATCTTCTCCAGGTTTACAATAAGCTGCAACTATGTCTAATGTTTTCATTTTCTCCGTTTTGATCCTGATACACATTATTTCGCTGTCATCACTAACCCATTCTAATGTACTTGTTATTTCATCTCTAACTCCTACAAAGATTCCCCCTCCCTCGTATCCCAATCTCTCCTATACACTACGAAGTTCCGCGGGAAAATTTCATATGAGAGTATATTTGATTTTAACCAAGTTTCCGTTCCTATCACTACATCCGGACTATGTCCTTCTATCAAAGTTTAAAATTCCTCCCTTTTATTCAAAACACTCCTACACTTGACCTGAAGAAGCCTTAAACCCTTACCTTTGTCTAGTGGTTCTTCATTTATTCCTCATGTGTCCATCCCCACGCTGAATTCCCCATTCTCCATGCTCTCCGCTCTTCCTCCACTGGTATCCTTTGAGGCTCCATCGTGACCTCTTCTTGTACCCTCTGTTGTCCACGGATCTCCTCCAGAAGCATCCTTCCCCCAGTACTCAGTTCTCCCACTCGGCAGCTTCTTTCTCCCCTTTAGTCTCCTTTCCACGTTCATCCTTTTCTCTGTCCTGACTATGGCCTTTTTCCAATCTTCTTCAACATTTATAACACGTCTGCGATCCGATTTCCTTGTCACTTTTGTCTCAGCACCCTCCGCCCTCGTCACCATCATTCTCTACTCCAGAGAAACCCTGCCCTTCTTCTTTCTTCCTCTTAGGGACACCCTCTCGTCCAAATCTTCAGCCACTAGCCTTGTCAATATTCCTCCACTATGGTCTGTCGAGGCTGCTACTCCATGTTTCCAAATCTCTTCTGATATTTTCTGCCTAAAGCTAACACCTGCTCCTTCACCAGCACCCTTTTCCCCAACTGTCAGGTCTCCTAACTGCAGTAATCTAAGAAAACCATCCCTATCAGCTGCATCTGTATCAAACGTTTTCTCTTCTTTGCACTTTCCCTTCTCTACCTCCATTTTTAATATCACACTTTTATCCACTTCACCTCTCTCCTTCACTTTACCACTGCTGTTTCCATTTAGATTATTGTTTTTACTGCCACACAGCCCATCTCTCATATATTTATCACCTCCACCAGCTACATTTTCCTTAGAAGCCATCTCACCTGCTTCCTCCTTGGAGTGTATTTTACTAATTTTCCTCAGTAAATCACAGTCTGCTGCTCTGCTTCTTCCATCAAAGCATTCCCGTTTTCTCTTGGAACCACCTCTTACGCTCTTGCTTAGCTTCCCTTGAGGGATTTAACCACATCCATCAATAACTTCCCAAACTTGCTGCTACCTCTTTGATTTAGATGTAATCCATCCCGTCCTAGGTCACTTGCTTTCACCCAACCATTTGGATCCACAAAATAAATGCCTAAATTTTTGTGCACCCAGTCTAAACCATCATTGATATAGTCTACTTCTATGTCTGGAACATCCCTCCTCCTTATAATACCACTCACCATAATCTTGGCCTTCCTAAATTTCCTTTTGGCAGTCATACATAGGTCATACATCAAGCCCAAGACATGTTCAGGTGTTTCAGTGGCCTTAATGTTGTTTGTCCCCACATGCAGCAAAACCTTTTTTTCATTCCTATCCTCCTGAATCCCTTCTACCTTTTTTTCAAGCTGCTCAGCTCTGATTCTGGGGTAGGACTCCACGTTCACTCCATTCCTTCTGCATTCATCCCTTGCATACCTTAGCATTGAGTCCCCCATTATTGTGCACAGTTCCTTCGAATTTTTGTGCCTGCTTTCGCCATCAACAGTGGTCCTGACCTCCTCCGCTATGCTCTCAATTTTCTCTGCATCCTTGGAATCCTGGAAATTTCCTTTCCTTAAATTTTCATTTTCTACCTCCAAGGATTTAATTCTCTCCTCTACGGCTGCCAGATCCTTTTTCAGTTTTGAAATCATCTCCTCTAGTACAGTGGGAGAAACAATTATCGCAACACCAGTTGGCGTCAGAGCGTGGATTACACGGGAACTAACTGAAAACACTCTACCACCGACTATTCGGCAACTCTGAATCGAGCCAGTGAAAACAAGCAATATTCAAACTTCTTACAAATGGGAAATAGGCTTTACGTATCGTAAATATATGCAGAAATTTAAGATCACCTTTGCAAAATTTCCCTTAAATTGGCTTTGCCTCATTGCCTTTATTTTTTGCTATTTGTTATTCAAAGCTAGTCGTGATCAGAATGTTATATAGAATGTCATTATAGTACGCTGTGAGATAATTACAAAGAAGAGTATTTGATGGTGGAATAACAGATGCTAAATGAAGATTTTGCGGTATTATCTTGCGAATTTAACGGTTAAATACTTATGGAAAATAATTCTCACGAATAGGATTAACCATTTAAGAAAACAAATACAGAAATCACTAGGATATGTCCTATTCTTTCCTTTGTATTTTCTCTCCAGCAGTGTAGTTTTCCACGGCATATGGTATTACAAATATCCTTTCGATAGAATAATTTCTAATTCATGTGATGAGGAAGTTTATTCTTTCTTAGTGCTCCTTAGCAATTAACGTGTTGACAGGAATTAGTATCACTATTATTAGCTTTTAGGTGGTGGAAACGGTAATCAACAATTTTCAGCTCCATCAGCCTATACGTAATAGTGAGTCAAAATTATGCAATAATACGTAATAGCGAATTAAAATTCACGATTAATTTCATCATATTTTAAAAAATAATTACAATAGAATTCATTGATGGGGGTTAATGCAATCGAAATTAGCTTCATAGTGTTTTAGTCGTTCAAAATACGTATTAAATTTAAACAGATGCTTCGACTGTCTGTTAATTATCCATTAAGCCTGCAGTTTACTCTATCTGGAAGACTGCGCGATTCAACTACAACACAATCGAACAATATTCACTCCTTTAATAAGATCATTTATTTCTTCATTTGTCCGAATCCTCCACAGTCCGTTTTCATTTTGTACTGGGCCATAGATTCTTCTCATCACTTTCCTTTCAAACACATAGAGCATATCTTCCTGCTTCTTCGTAATGGACCATGCTTCACACCCGTAGGTCACAATGGGTCTTATGACTGATCGATATATTTTCATTTTGCTATGTCTATACAGCAATTTTGACGCCATAAGCTGTTTACAGGCAAAATAAGCCCGATTTCCTGCGGCAACTCTACTCCTAATTTCTTCAGTTAAATCATTATTCTGATTGACAACTGAACCAAGGTATTTAAATGCCCCTACTCCCTCAAAAGTTAAACTATCGATATTTATCTCATCAGTTATATTATCTGGACCTCTCTTCATTTTTAGATAATTACTCTTTTCTTCATTTATAAAAGTCCTAGTTCCTTTGCTTTTGGCTCAATATTTTGAAATATCTCTCTCAAAGCTCTTTCACTCCTGGCAATCAAAACTATATCATCTGCATATGCCGCTATTTGTTTTGTTCTGGTACTTATTGGGCCCTGTTCTATATCTTTCATTGCTGCTTCAAGTGCGAGGTTGAATAATAATCCAGATAGCGCATCCCCTTGTCTTACACCAGCATTAATGCAAAATTCATCTGTCAAATCCCCATTTATGACCACTCTTACTTTGGATCCCCATAAAGTTACCCTCACTAATTTAATTAACTTTCTGGGTATTCCTAGTTCAATTAAGGCTTTTAACAATTTGTTTCTGTTGACTTTGTCAAATGCTTGCTTGAAATCAATGAAGAGGTTATGAAGAATTATGTTACATTCATAGCATTTCTCAAAGGATTGTCGCAAATATGCAAATGGTCAATGGTCAAACGGCCCTTCCTAAACCCACATTGGTACTCCCCTATGCATGAGGTTACTTCCAAAAAAATAGAAAAAATTGCAACGGTGAAAAGCAATTTCACTTAAAAAAAGGATAAGGTTATACCAAATCTAAGCCCAGATTTAATGTACGAACTGAGAGATCTAATAATAATTATTGTGAATTCCAAGAGATTACGTAATTAATAAGGTGGTATTCTTTAACATTACGATGAGCACATGCGGGAAAATCATACAAGAGAAAAGTTAGTTTAATGAAGATATTGCTTTAAGCGAGATATTTATCCAATCATTGCTGTAGGAGGAGATTTTGACATAACGCATCTTAATTGGGATTATCTAAAATCTCTAGCTGCTGCTCCAGCACTAGTAGAGAGAAAAAATCGCTGCACTGAAAGGGAAAGCCTCATCGTGCTTAGAGATATTAGGAGTCCCTGTCAAATGATTGTGGCTGTAAAATATAAGTCAAAAGCCACTTCTTTCCAGTGAACGACTGAGCCTCAAATCCTTGGAAGACAAGGTATTAGCTGAGGCGCGGAAAGCACATTCTTGACCGACTATAGCGATAATCGGATCCGAATCCTTCAAGTCAAATGATTCTTTTTGTATTGAATTTCATCCCTATAATAAATCTATATATTCAGAAAAGGATTGCATAAATGTATGTAGCAATCATATCTCACATTCGCTCATTTTGCCAATAAGAAAAAATAACATAAAAACTCATTTAATGGAAGGAACAAGCGGAAATGGAACTGGACCCCTTCTTTTACCGATCAGGTACGTCTGGCAGTTGCACAATCAATTCTTACATAGTGGTTACATTTATGATAATTTCCCACAAACTGAGAACTCAATATCAATTGTTTTTTATTATTAGCTTATATTATTAGGTTAGTAAATCCTCGGCTAATACATTTTATGAAGTTAGAGATCAATACTTTAAAAATTGAGTTTTTTTTTAGATAGTCTTCTAAGACTGAAATAATCCCAATAAATAATGACAAATTATTATTATTTGGGAATTTTATTTCAAACCATATACGTTTTTCACCTCTTTGCGCCTGTTGTAGTTTTCTCTGACGGAGAATATGAAACAAAAACGAACATATGACCTGTATGGATGCGATAGTTTTTCTCATCCAAAAGAATGAATGCCGTATACACATGATGTGGTATAATGCATGTTGAAAGAAGGAGCCGGGCCTCTAGTTTAACTATTTTATCCTTTTTGGCCGATAACTACACCTTGACGTGGTGAAGGGGCTTGCGTGTTCCTATGACTTAGAGAGCTATACTGGCTGGAACTTTGTTCCTGGTAGGGTCACTCATGCCAGAAAAGTCGATAGGTAGGGGCCAGACGAAAGGTAGTCCACGCAGCGTCTGTACCTCAGTGAGGCGGCTGCAAAGGCGTCTGTACCCCAGTGGTGCGGCCTATATGAGTGATGGTGTCACGTTAAAACACTGTTGAGTAAGGCAAGGGGAGACCACCTCGACTATCTATCCCATGAACATGATGTGCCAAAATATTGATATTGTCCCTGGCAAAAACGGGACTCAGCCCACTTGGGAGAGTGTCGTATGGTGGTAAGGCCACCCCGGTCGTCATTCCACGAAATCCTTACCCAACGACACAAGAGAAGAAGTTGACCAAGGAAACCCGGGTAGGGACCTGGAACGTCAGAATGATGCTTAGGAAAGGGAAGTTAGAGAACTTAAAGTTAGAAATGAAGAGGTCCAACATTAACATTCTGGGGCTATGCGAAGTACGGTGGAAGGATGGGGGAGATTTCTGGAGCGATGATGTGAGGGTTATATTCAGTGGAGGAAATGATAGCCAGAGAGGGGTTGCTATAGTGTTGGACAAGGGAGCGGGAAATGCTGTGATAGCCACCGAACTGATAAGCGACAGAGTAATGTCCGTAGAAATCAAGACTGAACCAGTAAACACTGTGATAGTGCAAGTGTACCTCCCTACTAGCGATTACAGTGAGAATATTGTAGATTTAGTTTATGAACAAATAGAAGAGGTTATTGGAAGGGTGAAAGGCAATAAATACCTTATTTTTATGGGGGACTGGAATGCTGTGGTTGGGCAGGGCAAAGATGGGGACGAAGTGGGAGAGTTTGGACTAGGAAAAAGAAACGACAGAGGACAAAAATTGGTAGATTTTTGCATAAGGAATAACCTCTGTATCACCAACACTCTTTTTCAACACCATAACAGAAGGAGGTACACATGGAAGAAGCCGGGGGACACGGATAGGTACCAAATCGACTATATTCTGGTAAGGAAGAGGTTTAGAAATAGTGTTAAAAACTCGCGAAGTTATCCTGGTGCGGATGTAGACTCGGATCATAATTTAGTAATGATGAAGATCGAGCTTAGATTCAAAAAGATTTATAGGGCAAAAACCGCACCCAAATGGAACGTAGAAGCCCTCAGGGGTAAGAAAGCTAGAGAGTTTCAAGAGTCAGTAAACAGGGCTCTAGAAGATAAGGAAAGGGAACTCACTATAGATGAAGGATGGGAAATGATCAAAACTAGCATTAAAGATAGTGCCCAAAGAACCATCGGGAGGATCACACAAAGCAAAATTAGGAAACCATGGGTAGCGGTAGAAATTATAAAGAAAATGGAGGAAAGAAGGAAATGGAAAAGTGTTAACACAGAACACAGGCGTAGAATGTACAGGGCCCTAAACAACGAACTGAGGAGGGAAAAAAATAAAGCAAGGGAATTGTGGTGGCAGGGTCAGTGTAACGAAATAGAGAGGATGGCTGAAAGTGGGAGGGTCGACCTATTATATAGAAAAATAAAGCAATTAACTGGGAATATAATTAGTAATAAAATGGCCACTATAGGGATAACAAGGGAAACGTCTTAAGGGAACCAGCTAGCATAAGGGGACGATGGAAAGAGTATGTGGAAGAATTGTATTCGAAAGACATGAAGCCTACCCACATAAAGATTGAGGGCATACAAGAAGTAGAGGAAGATGATCTTGGGCCGAATATACTAGATAGTGAACTTGATAGGGCACTGCGGGACATGAAGGGGAAGAAAGCAACGGGTGTGGATGAGATTCCTGTAGAATTTCTTAAGAATCTTGGGGGAAAGGGTAAAAAACAATTCTATGATTTATGTAGGAAAATATACGACGAAGGAAAGTGGCCAGAGGATTTTACCAAGTCTATCCTGATTCCGTTACAGAAAAAGAATAATGCCTTAGAATGCCAGGACTACCGAACAATTAGCTTAATATCTCATGCGGCAAAAGTTATTCTTAGGGTCTTGAATAGAAGAATCAAGGGAAAAACTAAAGAATTCATAGGGAATGATCTGTTCGGTTTCCAGAGAGGGAAAGGGACGAGGGATGCAATCGGGGTTATGAGGGTTCTCGTAGAACGAAGCTTAGAATTCAAAAGGGACGTTTGTGCATGTTTATTTGATTTTGAAAAGGCCTTCGATAGAGTGCAATGGCCAAAACTGATGGTGATACTAAAGAAAATTGGGTTGGATTGGAAAGATAGGCGTTTAGTGCAAAATTTGTATCTAAATCAGACCGCACGAGTAAGAGTTGCTAATGGGGAATCGGAATGGGCAGAGTTAGGGAGGGGAGTAAGACAAGGCTGTCCTTTATCACCATCTCTTTTTAACTTATATGCAGAAGAAATGATCAAAGAAGCTTGGGATGAAATAGATAAGGGAATAAAGGTTGGTGGGGAGGTAGTGAAGTCAGTAAGATATGCAGACGATGAAGCTATTGTGTGCGATTCGGAAAGGGGTTTGCAAAACTTAGTAAATGCACTAAACGATAAAGCAAAGGAGTTTGGGATGAAAATCAATGTAAGAAAGACTAAGATTATGAGGTTTTCAAAGGGAAAGAAAGCTAAGTTAAGAATAAGGGTGGATGGGGAAAAACTAGAACAAGTAGACCAGTTTTCATACTTGGGCAGTCTTCTTTCTAAGGATGGAAGATGTTTGACAGAAATTAGAAAAAAACCACAACACAAACCTGTGTTCAGACTATCCTCTATAGCTAATTCAGTACCGAAAAAGAGATATCCTTGCCATACTTCTGTATTCACCAATAAATAGACAGTTATGAAGGAGAGTGATAAATCTATGTTTGTATTTTTTCTATGGAATAAAATTTAGTAATTAATTAGCATTGTCCATTTTAGGTTGTGTTGACTGGGACTATTGCGTAATGGTGAAGAAGTCGATGGTAGATTGGCTGTGGGATACTTCCCCATATGCTGCTCTTCTTGGTGATAGCACTCGGTCATCTGCTCACTTGTCAGATGTGGAGCGTTATTCTGACAGATATCAGGTACAACACCCTTTCCTCATAGAAATGCATCCATCCTTCAACTAAATGCCAATGTAAGTGCCAGGTACTCTTTTTTACTCTTTTTAGCCCTTCTCAGTGTTGCTCTAGACCCCCTGCTAAATCCCAATCCCTCACCTACTAGAGGCCCTCTACTCACTATAAGGCATTTCTATTAATGATAACATTAATAGAACCCTTAATATTAACAGTTTCATTTAAAAGTTGTATATCATCAGAAAAACGCTACATTTTTCTTTCCTAAGATAATATTGACAATTTTTTAACCAAATGGAAATTTCTCAGGCAGTCATTTGCATCAAGAAATTTATCAGAACATATGTATTTCACTTCATCCAATTGCATGTAATGAACATTAATTTTCCAATCTGCAATAGGAGCTGTGAATTAGCCCATGAACAGGGATATTGCAGAAGGAAGGGTCTGGCCCCCTATTGTTAAGGGTCAGAAAAGGTAAAATAACTACAATAACTGGAAGCTCAGTTTATGGTTCTGTCCTACACAAAGCTCATGTATCCATTAAGTATACACAAGAACTGGCTGGTTCCCCCAAGCACATCTTATTCCATTTGGATACTCCTAAATCTGGAAATGGAAATGGAAAATCTCTCTTAATAATCACCATCTCTTAAAATTCAGTAATTTTTGTATGGATGATTCCTACAAGAATATTCCCTCTGGAATAGCATTAGTTAGCTGAAATCTTTCTTAGGACATGGATTCTTTTAGTTATTAAAGACTAAAGCTAAATTACTTTAAAAAGAAGTATGGTGAAATGAAAAGTAAGCAAATTCTGCATAATATTTTCTACTTTCTTTACTACTTTTACTTTTTAGGTAGTTTAATTAATCTTTCTGTAATTTGCTTAGTTCCTATCCTCATATCCTGGAATACACTAAGTTAAGCCTTCCACCATTGAATTTAAAGTACTTTAAATTAATTTAAAGTACTTTTTTATGTGCTTGTGCCATGTATGGTTCTATCTAATGGTCTCGTTTGACATTAAAAATTTATTTCCATTAGTCCCTGTAAAGGAAATGTTGAATTGAGACTTGCTAGAAGTCAAAGGTGTAGATAATAAATTGGCCAAAGAAATTTTGACTCTGACCACTTTGTGTGTTTCCCAAAATTATTTTAAATTTAATTCAAAGTTTTATTGGCAGGAGGAAGGTCTTGCCATAGGTTCACCTCTTTCTCCTCTTTTAGCTGAAATCTTTATGGATAACCCAGAAAAGAAAATATTTCCAGAGAATGACATTTCTGCTAAAAATATTGGTTGTTATTGTAGATATGTTGATGATGTGTTTTGTGTTTGGGAGGGAAAAAGATCAGACATCATCATTTCTTGATTTTTTAAATAATCTCCACCCGAATATTGTTTTTACCTTAGAATTAGAAAATAATGGTGCCATTAATTTTTTGAATGTCACCGTTTCCTTAATGAATAATAGGCCTGTATTTGAAATTTACCTGAAAAGAGACACAAATCATACAATTCCAGATGCCTCTTCACACCATTTCTCACAGAAATTTGCCGCTTTTCACTGAATGATTCACTGACTTTTTTCAAATTCCCCTTTCCCTGGAGAACTTCGAGAAAGAACTAAGAATAAATGAGGAAATTGCCATAGGTAATGGGTATTAGAGTGAGTATATGACTTGTGAAAAGAAAAGAGAGGCTCACTGCCTCGAGGAGTGTCTTCCTCTGACCTTGAGAAAAACCACTTTGTAGATGGATTAGACTCTTTTAGGAAGTATATCTTACAAACTGGCCAACAAGCTGCCGGGAGGTGTCAAAGTGGTCTTCTATAGTGTTAGAAGCACAGCGAGACTCCTCAACTGCCAGCGCAAAGGAAAGATGTTGGATGCTTTGGAGAAAATAGAGATATCCCTTACGCCCAACCTGATCAATGACCTAACATGTCCCTTCCCCACTCCTTTCTCTCCTATCCAAAGACACTTATAAATTCTGCCATTACTGTGATGCCAGTTGCCTGATGATGATTGCATAGTCGTCGTATTTTTTAATAAAACTTGTGGAAAATACGAAGGACTTCACCTATTATTTATTAAGCAGACAAACAAATCAATGGTGGTATTTATTCGACAAAAGCATCATCACATTCTAAATTATAAACTATCTGATATAAAAATTATTGTTATTTATTTAATTTAGATTAATTTACTGTGATTTTCAGTGGTTATTTCAGCTTAATAATAGTAGAGTAAAAATTTAGATTATGTATAAAAATTAGAGTAAGTAGTTGTAAAATTTTGAATTTTCAAGTGAATTGCTTAATTTAGTTTGCACAGGCTGCAAACAGTGAGAAGGACACGAGGTACTTCCACTGGAATCGGATGCCTAAGGAGTTGAGCCAAGGCAAAGGAAAGACCAAGACTTCAGGTAACCTCAAAGGAAGTTTAACAAATGTAATTAAGATGAGAAATAATCTGAGTAATATTTCATCCACAATTGTGCATTTTTTACTTCATTACATTAAGTCATGGTCTTGTATTTGGAGAGAAAATTTTCCCCTCAAAGTTACCACATCAGTCTTTTCAAACCAATAGAAACTGCTAAACATAGTATCACTATCTATGCAAGCAAATGGTTTGTTCTAAATTTTATGTAACTTTAGAGATGTAATTTATCAGTAATCGGTGGTAAACTTCAAGTTTCTGCAACATTTGATCATCGGATTGTCAACAATTCTGTATTTATGTTTAAAATTCATATTTTAGTGACACTAAAATAGAAACTTTAGTTGATCTAGTAAGATCATCTATGCTCACTTTACTTTGTAATATAGATGTTGTAAGAGAAGTTAATCAGTAAGGTTCATAAGCATAGATATTTCCCAAGGAAGAATAGACTTGAAATAGACTTTTTTCAAGTCTATTCTTCCTTGGGAATTTTCCTGGGTGCACGCCCTTACGTGCAAAACCACCCATTACCCATTCCTTGAGCATAGATATTTGTTGGCATCATTTTCTTTGAAAAGTAATTATTAATTCGATACATAAAAAAGATTTTGCAGCCCTCAGCATTTAAGTTAATGGTGCTAATATTCCAATATTCATGTCATTTTCTAAAATATTGAGTTAGCAATATGAATTTTAAACAATTACTCTAAATACGATGGCATACCAATTAATATTTTACTTTATATAAATTAATTTGGTCTTACTTAAAATGTTTATAATATTTAATGTAGCTATCTTTTTATACTACACTGCTAATATAGTAAAAAGCAACAGTAAATTTTAACAGGATTTTGCATAAATAATTAAGATACAAAGGCGTTCAATGCATTTTGCATCAGTTTAAAGAGGCACCGTCAAAGCGTACCTCCTTCCAAGAGCCAATAAAATGCAGATAAAACTTTAAACACGCTATCATCTAATAGCTTCACGTCTGTTACACGGGTTGCAGCTTAGGTGGTAAGCTTTTTGTGGAACTAGCTGTACATTAAATTCCTATAGCACACCTTTATCTGGATAAGACAGGTTTGTGCGTAAGAAAGATTTCAGTGTACTATCGTAGATTGAATGTAATTATTCACAGGTAAGCGTAAGAGGGAAGAGGAGAAGGCAGTGGCAAAGGAAGACATAAGTAAGAGACTGGCAGAACTGGAGGAGAAAGAAATGGAGGGAGTGGTAAAGGAGGAACAGGAAGAAGAAGGAGAGGAGAAAGAGGAAGAGGATGAGATTGAGGAGGAAGACGAGGATGAAGAGATGGATGCTGGAACTGATTACATTTCCTCCTACTTTGATAATGGAGAAGGCTACCTAGATGATGATGATGATGCAGATGATGGACCTACCTACTGACTGTGATCTTTTGAAGTGGAATTTCTATATTTATCAGCTGACAATAAATTTTTTCACAGCTAAATGGTTGCTTCTCGTTAACCTCCATACAAGGTTCTATGGTACACTTAGGCAATAATACAGTATAACCCATCCTGCTTAAGATGCAGATTTTTCCTGTCCCCAGCACTGTAACTGGCTATAGCCAATCCTTCACCTCCTTCAATAGATAAAAATATTTTACATGATCTCTGTCACCATTCTCTCTCCTTGCCTCTACTAGGGTTCCATGCAAGTCTTTTTCTTTTCAGTAACTAATTTTGTAAGAATGAAATGAAGATGTAGCAAAGCATAGTTTTTCCCTATCTCAGAGTTGATACGAACTTGGAGATTACATTGAAATCTTCTCTATTAGTTTTCTCAAAGCATGGATTAAAAAGTGTTTCTTTATGCCACAATCTTAAGTGGTAAACATAAGCAGAAAAGGAGTGATAAGCGGTTTGCTGAGCATAGTCTCGATGAGACCCTCTCAACCCATGCTCTTGTATTTGGAGAGAAAATTTTCCCCTCAAAGTTACCACTCTCTGTTGGCTGGCAGACAGACACCCTTTTCAGTTATTATTGCTTTAAATTATAATGAATTCATTTTCACTAAGCTAAGGAGGCACATTTTGAAATGTAAGAAGAGAATGCCTTTTGCAGCATTCTTCAATTAAAGTATTACCTTAGCTCATACTTTGTCTTACAGCTGTATTCCTATACAGCCAAGATAAAGAACAGATTCTCCATTTAGTTCTGTAGGTCCATGAATGTTTCCTAACTTGTATTTAAATTCAATCGTCCTTGATTGAATTTTAAGTTATCATCTCTAATTTATCTTCAACGCAAATACATTATATGGCAGCATAAGAGAATGATAAATGGATTGTTTTTTTTTTTCTATTTGAATGGCTGTGATTCTTTGCCTACACCCATACTGTTTCTATGAGAATGAATAAAAGCCAAGTAATAGTTCTTTTCAATGAGAGATAAAATGAGTGAAAGGGGATTGTGACTAATGACTGAAAAGGGTTTCTTCTAACTCACATCACTTCAAGAAACTTATATTTTTAAACTCTTTGAGAGAAACCAGAAATATTAATCATGAATCACCAATGAAAAGGTCATAACTGCACAAATTTTCCAAACTTGCCAATTTCATTAGTGAAATTTTGGAAACTGATTAATTTAGGAATTATAAAACACACTCCCAGGGAAATTTTTGTTTTTTATTCAGCAATGTCAAAATCAAAAAGCAGAGGTTAAGTGAATCCAATAATTAAAACTCATCCTCCTGAATGTAAATTAAATCACCATACATAAACTATCCTCTTTGCTATAACAAAAACTTTTTAAATCAGAATTAGACATGGATTCATGAAAGTTTGACTCTGGTTGGTTCATTAATGAACCTTTCATTTTTAAGAGCTAAACATATCTAAGAATAGAGAAGGAATCTATGGGAACAATAGAAAACAGCTCAATATAAATCAAAATCTTACAAGTTCATAAAGAAGGTATATCTGAAAAAAATGCTTAGGGTGCCGGATTAAGGCGTAATTTAAGCTTGCTATGACATTGGATCCCTCACTTTCTTGGGGACTTCAAATTGAACTGTTCTGCAATTAATGGTTATTAGGTCATGTATAATTTATGTTATGTAATTTTGGTTGGTAATTTATTTTGTCATGTGCAGATACTTCAGATACCTATTTTACCATATATTCAACATAATAAATAGTGAACATTTTTCATTGACAATCGCCAGCTGGGCATGTGAGGGGAATATCTCAAATAAAAACTACTTAAATGCAAAGTATTCTTGACTGGTAAAAAATATATAACTAAGGGAGGAAATCAAAATAAAATTAGTGATAAAAGAAATTTAAAACAGTACTTCTCAACCACCTCATTGTATGACAAGAAAGTGACACGTAACATCACTAGCCACCGATAAACTAATATTCTTAAACAACAAATTTGCCCTGATAACAGGGTGCTACAATCAGCTACCAGATGAACCCTAGTATTTTAACAATGTATTTTTTTATGAGGTTTTTACACATCCTCCTCCTCCAGCTTTGCCTGGCATTGGCAGTGTTGATATATAAAACTTAATAACAAAACAACACAAAAGATAGCCACCTGGGATACCTCTAAGTCATTAATAAATTAGGGTAGAACAGCATCAGCAGCCGGAAGAAGATTTTACAGGAATATATCATGTTTTTGTAGTGTAGCATAAATGTATAGTGTTTTATAGTTTATTTTGTAGTGAAGTATGATATAGTGTAGTGTAGCATTTGTTATAAATGTCAGGAAATTTCATTAATTATCACTTCCTCTCCTCTTGATAATGTAAGTTAATACAATTTTACCCAATAAACTCCCCTCCAACATAAACCATTATTTAAGAGAGCATTTCTAACCTCTTTCAAAAGGTGAGGAAGGGTCTAATATTAAAATACTTCAAAGCCATTAACAGGAAGTATTTTTCTTGATACTCAGGTCCTGATCTTTCCCAGATGCCTCATTTATACATATAGGCGCTGAATGGCCTCTCGCAGCACTAAGGGTGAGATTCAAAATCTTTGTGGTACACATAGCCTCACTCCTGTGAGAAATGTCACCCACGAATCCTCCTTGTTTGGTACATCTTCATTTTATCTTCTAGATGAAGATCTTTCCTCCCAAAGGTGAGCCAGGAATCAAGCAGCTTCTAATAATCCTTGGTAGGTTGTGGAAACCCATGGTTGAAAAAAATGCTGTGGTCAAGTAATAATGTATACATGATAATGTATGTAAAGCAGAAATGCTTTAGAAAGTTATGAAACTATAAGCCAAACACTAGAAGCACATTTTCCTTCAACTATATATTTCATCTGTCTAAACGATGGAGGATAACATACAAAACAGATAGCTTTAAATTACTATATTTTTACTTGCACTTTGAATCAAACTCTGAACAGTTTACGAAATTCACATCAACGGATGCTATTGACGATTGTATTACACTTCCCGCTCATCGAGTGAAATATCTTTAGGCATCTTAATATCAATTTAATCTATACTAATAAACATTCATTAACGTAAATAAGATAAATAATGTCCGTAGTTACAAAGTTCCTTAAAACATTTGAGAAAAACTTATGGTCCGATAGCTTAGTTGGACAAAGTAACCTCCTAGATAGAGGAAGATCCCGGGTCCGATTCCTGGTCCCTTCAGACATTTTTCCAGTCCTTTTTCCTTGAATTGAATAATTCCGCATTTTTCTAAGTAGAAGTAGTTACGTTCCCATTCAGAAGGCAGAGCAGCTGTAGCGCAGAGGTAGAGAGCTCTATGGTATCGAAGAGGAACTCCGAGGTCTTTTCATGGCGGTGTGCAACACAGTCATTTGTTTTGTTCCTTAGTCAAGCGTATCTTCGGCAGCACAGTAGCGTTTTTAATCCCGTAGCGTGGGGGGTCTTTTCATGGTTTGAGGCAGGGGTGGTAAGGACCGTCCTCAGTTGCTCAGTAGGATGTTAACAAGAGCAATTAGGTATCAGTTTTTCTTTCAATGGAGATAATTTTTGATGAGTTGTATCGATTAATTCTAAAAGGATTCCGTGTGATCACCTGACAGCGTGTTTAGTGAAGGATCTTGGTAAAATGAAAAATTCGGCTGCGAGAACTTTATGGTATTTAAAGGATAAGTTTAGTTTTACTGAATTTAAAGTTAGGAATTCATAAGTCGTTGCCAATTTCTTACGTTAACGTCTATTTATGTGGCTTTCACAGTCTGTACATGTTTTTAATAAAGGGAATATTTCATCTAACATATCTCACTATCGTCAGAACGAAGTCAGAATCACCATCAATAAAAATTCCTTAATTTGTTAGAATTATTAGTTTTCTTTTTTTACTTTAATTTGCCCATGAGATAATTTGTTTAATAATGGAATTAATGATAATTGATTTTAAAATAATTATTTAGTTTTAACAATCTTAATAGGATGTCAAGTAGTCTCAATGCATTCCAGTTTGATTTAAAGGTATTTTTCTCAAAATGAATGCTGCTAAAATGCAGCATGGTAGTTCAGTTGCTTAGAATACCTGCCTGGAAAGTGGGAGACCTGAGTTTGAGTCTCAGACGTCTCTATTTTCCTTTTCTGTTTCCTTTGCTATATTTTCACCAAGATTCACACATACTCTCACCATGCAAATAAACCATTCCTATAAATTTATAGGCTCCAAAAGTTGAATGATATGCTGTTCAATGTGCTTATCATTAGAGGTACTCTATCTCATGATGGATTCATATGCTCCTTAATTCCCTTTCCTTATTACACCTTTTGCCTCATGTTTTGTGTTCCTCTCTCTTTTTGTTTTTAATCGATTGTTGTATAGAATATTATAGATATTAAAATCCTTCCATAAAAGACTAAATTTTAAACCACAAATATTTTGAAACAGGATATAAGATTGCAATTATTCCAATCAAACACCTTTGCTTGTGCTACACTGAGAAGCATTTCTCTGAATTCATGCTGAATTATTTACAAGTTTCTTGGTTCAAAATTCTCCAGTTGTATTTATTCCTTTGCCTTTCTTCTTTTGGATCCTAAAATTGTTTTATGTCATTTTATAAGTTACTTTCTGCATTTTTCTTTTCCTTAATATTTCATAAAAGTACTTTTAAACTATTAAACACTCCTACTATTTTGATATTTTTGTAGCATGATTGAAACTATGATTTCCTCGTTATTTATATCTTTCTTCTCTTTCTAAGTGAATTAGTTTGCAATTGCAACGTGTCTATGTATTGATTTCATTTCATGTAATTTTTGTCACATTACTATTTGCTTTTGTGATTTCCATGTTATACACAGTTTTACTTTCCATCTTTTAGGCTATATTATCAGTAGGCTTGCACCAGTTTTTCCTCTTCTTTGTAGGAGTTTTCCTGCTGTGGATATGTTTTCCCAAGGAAATACCTTAGGTATTCTTTTACATCCACTTATAATTATTTTCCATTACATATCTACACAAAATGACTTATGTTTTAATAAGTATTATTGATGACATTGTGTAGAAGAAGAGACTATTTAGTCTCAACTTAAGCCAATTAATGATCTTTCTTAAGGTGGAAATCACACTTCTCTCTTCCATATGTGTACTTCTGAAATGAACATATGGAAGAGAGGTTCCTGAATCATAATTGAACCATTGTTTTCTATAAAATTTACCCTTTAATTGTGCTTTCATTCACAGACACCATGTTGTTCACCAATGTTAGCAAATCTTCCTATCATTGTAAATGGGTCATTTGATCCAAATAACATTATAAATTAACAATTTTTCAATTTAGCTGCATTTTTAAATTTAGATAATGTGCCTTAAAAGTAAAAAAATTAAAACTCTAGAAGCTACATGAATAAGTAGTAACATTCATTCTAAAAACATGCCACAATTGTATATGCAAAATAAATTCTCCAGATTACCTCTGTCTTTTAGATCAACAACAGATGTAGGTGAAGTCTTAGTAATCCATAAAAGCTTCAGTTGGAAGCACTTCACACAAACATTCATGCAGAGATCTGTGTGAATAATATCCCGACAATATTCACTTGTCACTTAAGAATCCAACTGTCACTGCCCTTCAACAGGTGCTACTTGGTTCACATGGTCATATTCAGTTCCTGGAGCAGCTTCCCTTATGTTGCTGTTTACTGTTGCCATGTTGCGCCTGACATCATCAAGGGCCTCGGCAAGCCCTGCTTTTACCAAGTTGAATTCGGTTGACACAAGCGACAGTCTGCCCAGAAGATAATTCAAGTTACCTTCCACTTCACCAACTCTATCTCTGATTTCACCAACTCTTCCTTGGACACTGCCCATGGATTTCAGACTTCCATTCACATAATGCTCGGTTTGCTCCTGAATATGAAAAATCATCAATCACTAGAAAAATATCCTTAGAATAGATAGCAGATATCTCTTTGTTTATTATAAATAAAGAATTTCAGTACAAATACACTAATACATGAGAGTGTGATTATCATAATCAGCCGTAGGATTAATGCTTGGTATGAGAAGATGTACCTCATACAACCCATAGCTATGAATGACTTACAGTTTTCTAATTCAGCAATTTACTAATGCATTCATATGGCATTTCAAGTAAATTGAAGAATTCTAAAATTTTAGTGGAAACTTCTCAAGAACTGAATCAATTGAGGAAACCAAAAATATCATTGATCTTACCTGTAGCTTGTCTAACATTCCAACAGACTGAGTGAGCTGCTGGTACATGATTCCAATTTGTCTCCAAACTTGACTGATTTCACTCTCAACCCTCTGAGACAGAGTTTCCATTGCTCCTGTTTGATTCACTAAAACTGAAGCTGCAAGATTGTCCAAGCGAGATGTTATTGTTGATTCTATGATGGCTGATGTGGATTTTATATCTTCACCGAGTTCACCTTGAAAAGATTTATGTATCATTTTATTTCCTCCAAGAAACATTTCTCAGTACACATTCAAAAATAAAACTTGTTCTCCACAGAATCAAATTCATTCAGATTTATAGTTCTTTTGATTTTTCAACAGATGTCACCAACAGCAGAAAATATCAAAGCATTAGAGAAAATAAAAAATTTAAGCAAGAATTATTTCTTTTCAAAGAGAAATCTAGAATATTTTCAATAAAACGTAGAAGTAGTAATGATTCATCAGTGATTATTTCTAAATTTTATCTTTCTGCTATACATATGGCTTATAAGGTGCATTGTTTCACAAGGGATTAATTTTTTACTGTTGACTTTGAATTTCCAAGATCAAAAATTTAGGTTCTCTCCATCTTTTAAGATGATCTTTAGAAAAATGCTTCTTCCATCATCGGACTGTTGTCACTCCAAGTGAGGCTCATTCCCTGTTGGAATGAAATCTTCATCACCAAAAAGGATCACCACTATGATCCAAGACAGGGAGAAATTAGAGACAAGACGCAAACGGATTTGGGAATCTATGTAAAACTATAACTGGAAAACCTTCTATCAAAGAATGTAAAATTAGAATTAAAGAACCAAATTATTTTGAGATCACAAATAAAAAGTTTCAACACTCAAAATGACATTTGCAGATATTCATTTGTAAACTGAGGAATAACAACTTTCCTCAACAAATATTTGAATCTTTTCCCCCTTCCTGTTATTTTATATGAATGAAATTAAGAAATATTATTTTTGCTAAGAAGATATTGCTAATATCTTCACAAATATTTTTCTTGCAATATTCTATTCTAATAGTAGCTGATAATCATTGTATGCTATTGGGAGTGGTTTTCTTCCTGACTAGCATGAATACTAGGGATCTTCATTTTCCATTTTCCCCTCTACTATCAGGCTATACTATACTCCTACTATAAATGACTTTGGAATGAGTTAAGACTTACCAATGACTCTTGTGGCACTGTATTCAACTCGGCGACCAACGTCCATCACTCCATCTGCTGCTTGAAGCATCACATGTTCCATGTCCGTCAGGGTCTTTAGCAGTGGCTCTGGAGAAAGCTTTACCATCAAATCAGCTATTTTCTGCAGAACAGCTTCACGCATGTCACTGGTTCCCTTTTGGGATTCTTTCCCAACGCTCCAAATGTCGCTTTGCAAATCTTTCTTGTTGGCCTCATTCAATTGTGCCAGGGACTGAATCTCATCTCTGAGGGTTGAAATGTCCCTCAAAATGGCATCTACTTGTTCTTCATCTTCCGTCATCTCTTCATTGCCCTTTCCTATTACTCTCAATTTTGCCTCTATGTCATTGAGTTTCTGATCAGATGCCTCTGTCTTTTTTTCAATCAAAGATTTTATTTCATGGTCAATTCTGCTCATCAATGATTCTATTTCCTTGTAATGAGTGAGTGACTCATTGCTTGCTTTCTCAATGTGAGAATTCACAGCATCAAAGTTTTCTGCAGTCTTATGAATGAGAGTATTCAACTCTTCTGAATGCCCTGATTCAGTCAAAAGATAATCAACGAAGATTACTGTACATGTATATTTAATTATAGCAAGTATTTATGTTATGGCAAACAAAGATCAGGTTAGAAGAACATGAAATTTTGAGTGAAAATAACTTTGGCAGTAAATTTGAAAGCAGTAATTTCAACTATCTGAGGTTTAAGGAGGAATTACTTAAATTATGGTAGTTTGTTTGTATATTTAGCAATCCTATTCCCTTCCTATACATTACAAAATCAAAATATATCTACAATAATCTTTACTAAAATTTGCAATGAAAATATAATGATGTAATTTTGCATGTAAAAGCATGCAAATTCCAGCCAGATCATACTTTTGCCTTTCCTTGAAAAAGAATGTATGATCAGCCTTGAATTACAGCATGTTGAAAATATATTGGTGGTTTATTTTTTCTATTCTTCTTATATTTTCTATTTTTCTGGTTATGGAATGGTTTTGCCTGTTTATAATTAATAATGATTATTATAAAGGATGTAATTGGAATTGTTTCCCAGTTTCAATTAAAGAAATTGTTAATAAATTGGATCTTGGTATCCAGGTGTATAACACAAAATTTAGATGGGTAAAATTGATTGCATACAAAAGGTTAAAAAAAAGTAAGTCATGATGTCAGTTGGTCATAAGTTGTGTCTTTAGAAGAATACCAAAAATAAAGAAAATTTACCTAAAATGTAGATGCCTATAAAAAGTATATAATTCTGATTCTCAGTGGAGAGGATTCTGCATCAATTCTATTGATTCAATGGTCATTACATTCTGCTTTGCCAAAAGGAGAGAAAAAAGGATAAATTGTAATACCTTTTCCATTTTGTATTCCACTATCTTCCAAGTGCTCCAGAATTTGTGTGGACTTATTAAGATTCAAGGCCAAGCTTTCTTCTAATTTATCAACAAGATGTGTTGATGCAGTCATCTCCTTCAGTTTTTCAGATACCGAGCTGTGCATTCCCTCAATCATCCTCTCCATACTTTCCATTTTTGGCATAAATGACTGAGTGCATGGAGTATCTGCATTTTCTCCGCCATTCCCAGAATTTGATTCAAGAAGAGCTTCAATTCTACTCAGCCGAGATTCGAGCATAGAGCCAATCACCTCCACATTCTGTGCTACTTTCTGCAGCTGGATTCTCTCTCTCTCCTCTGCCTATCAAAATACATTTATTAATAATTAATACATTTATTTCTTTAAATTTATTGCATCTTGGATAGCTAGGATTGCTCTTTGTTAACATTCATTGTCTACTGAAAAAGCTTACTGTCTCCTGGAAATTCTGCACTTAAGTCTCTTTACAACATCAAAGATTTATTAATAAGGAAATCGATGGGTCACCTTTAACAAATTAATTTTTTAATTAAATTAATTAATTAATTATTTGCTCTATTTTGATTGACTCCTCAGATGGCTGCTCAAAATATTGTTCATTCAGTACACAAACTCACTCCAAAATTCCTTATATATATAATTTACTGAACATCCACCTGGTATCCTCTCTAATACGTTCCATAATTACAGTTACTACATAGTCTCAGTTTACATTGTTCCTTTGGAAATCCACGTATCACTTCATCACTTTCTCGATCTTTACACTTTAAAACCTTAAGTTATTTGTTTGATGTATTCAGTGGTATCAAGTTTTTAATCAGATTACATTTGCAAATTTCTGGTGCTCAGTTGATAAATGAGGCACTGTTAAATGAGCCCCATAAAACATGGTTACTCATCAAGAGAAGACTGTGTATCCTGATTTATTGATACAACATTGCATCAGCAGCCTCTGCAAAAATTCAGAAGTAAGTAAGGAAGAGATCACATGCATCAGTTTGTGTGATAGAGATTGATTAAGATAGGAGTGAGAGACCAAGAACATCTTAGGAAAGCATCATTCATGTAAGAAAAGCCTTCAAGCATAGTATTGTTAGAAGTACTTCAACAGCTAAGGTTGTTTTGCACATGAGCTCCTAACTGGAATTGAACCAGGAAACCAATCTTAAACAAGCTGGCTATTCAGTACCCCCAAAAAGCTATCCCAGAAAGTCTATACATATTGCTAACAGACAGTTATCACATTCAGCATTGCACAATGAACTAAAAAACTTGCAACAGTATGCTGAAAATGTGCAGTTGTTACAGGAACTTGAGACAAATGGTAAGGCAAGAGTTTGCAAACATGACATTTAAAGGTGTGACTTGATGGAACTCCTTCATAATCTCAAAGAAATAAAAATCTCCACTCCACTGAGTCTACAGATACTTCAAATAAAATTGACCTGCGTTTCGTTACAGTGTAACATTTTCAGGTGAAAATGCATGGAAACTGACTGTAAGCAGAGAGAAGGGGAGGGTGTAAATATGGAGAAAGAGGATTGGTGGAGGGGAATGAGGGAGGCAGTTATTAATTGTTATTGTCACCAACACAATAGAGGAAAACCCCCCTTTGCAATGCCACAAGAAGCGTTTCGAAGAAGATGCGAAGCGGATTACGCTCTTTGATATGAAAGTCAAAAACTCAAGTTCTATTCAAGATATCGCATCGAAACAAACTGCAAATAAAAATTAGAACATTTATCTCGATTTCTATCGAGACAAGTTCTTCCTCACGTGAGAAACCAAAAAGTTTTAGGCGACGTATAAATTGGACTGCACGACGAATTTTTTCTTGAGTTCCGTTCCAACTAAATAATTTCTTACTAAGATTCGGTTGCTCTAAAATTAATCTCATGTAATTTTTATACATTCAGATGATACAATGAGCAATGGAAGAAAAAATCAGCATTTTATGTTGGATTGTAAGAGAGTAATGGCAGTTTAAAAAATGTTAACGGGTGAAAACTCGGCAATTCATTCAATTTTCGCTTTTAACTTTGTTGTTCTGCTATAAAAGCATAAAATTTTCACTGTTGTGTTGATAAACTTATTTTCATTCAAATTTCATCGGAACTTAAGTTTGAATCGGTCAATGTACATACACTACGAATCTTAATTATACCCGTCCGAATCCGTAGACCGCGTAAAGGCGACCCGGCGCGCGAGGCTTTGCCTTTCTCCCATAAAACAATACTGACTGGAAGCTCGAAACGGACATTAGGTTGCTTATATTTGGTGTCATATTTGTTTGCTCCAAAAATGTTAATTCACTGTCATATTCAAATTACAAATAATTTATCTTCCTTATAAATTGTTCTTAGTTTCTTTTTATTAATAAAGTTATTTTTGTATTATTAAAACTGACAAAGCAGGGGAGTTCAGGATGAAGGTAAATTTAAGAAAAACTACAGTGGAAAGGTTTAGCAAGGAAAAGAACGCTAAGTAAATGATCAGGATGGATGGGGAAAAACTAGAACAAGTGGATCAATTTTTATAATTTGGTAGCCATCTTTCCTAGACATGGAAGATGCTTAGTTGAGGTCAGAAAAAGGATGCCATTATCCAAGGAAGCATGTTCCAGGGAAGGGAAAATTGATGATGAAAGGTCTTGATGAAATATTAATGGGTGAATGGATGAATTGGTAAAAATTAGTTAAGGCCCTGGTGTGGAGTGTATTACTGCATGGGTGTGAAAAGTTGACCTTAAGATATCAAAAGATTAGAGGCTTTTGGTATGGTACAGGATGGAATAAGTAAGCTGGATTGATAGAAAAACAAACATGAAGGTGCTAGAAATGGTGAGGGAGAGCAGAAATTTAATGGAAGTAATTAAACATGCACATGGAAAATGGGTGGGTTGGTTACTGGGGAGAGAGGAAAGAAAGCGAACGAGAGAAGAATACTAGGGAAAAGACGAATGGGTGATATGAAAGATGGGATAAGTTATTGAAACAAACCAAATTGCATTGAATAGAGAATATTAAGGCAAATGAACCTGCCTAAAGGTAGAACACTCATATAATAATAATTCTTACAATCAGGGTTCTCTTTTGAAATCAGGGATAGATTTCTTCTCAAACCAATCTGCTTTTCAGCCAGGATAGAAGAATATTTTTACCCAAGAAATGAATGATTATACCTGTATGAGGAAGCGATCCAGTTCACGGCTTTTTTCATCTGATTGTCTCTGCAGCAATGCCACTCTCTTGTCAATGGCACTCAGTGTACGACGCAGTGTATCTCCCAGCTGACGCTCACGCCCTTCATGGCGCTCCAATTTGTCACCATAGTTTCTTATTGAAGAATCCAGCATCAAAAACACCTCTCTTATGTCATTCACACTATTAAAATGAAAAAATGAGGAATCATCAATTTTATCCAGGTAAGAGTTAAAGATTATTGTACTATGAGGACAGTCAGGTGGCAACCTTAATCTTAAAAGTTAAACCAGTGCATACTTAAGAATGGGAAGTTTAAACTTTTTGTTGCCTCTCTCTGGCAAAAATAACCATTAACAGCACTAAATACAGTTAGATCCAGTGTCACCATTAATATTACTTTGTTAGCAAAAGCAAAATTAAGGAGCATGGTAACTATACATTGACTATAATGCAATTACAAATACAAAACAAATGTTTTTAAACATAATATTATTACAATATTGGGCTTAAATACATTACATTGTCATAGTAACTTTAAATATCTCTGTATTAATTCTTTGCTTGTTTATAGTAACAAATATAGCACATTATTCTCTAAATTGAATTTATGGAACACTCACTTTGTTAAATTTTGATTGAAATAGTAAAATGTCTATATTTTATCAATTTTTTAAAATACCCTATCCAATGTTAGTAAAAGCTCTAAATTAATTAATTTTCAAAATTATTTACACTATGAGCATGTTATGGAATGTGATAAATTATTGGATTTTCATGTAGACTCACATGTGCAGTGAAAGATACTTATAAACTCTATAGAATAAAATTGGGAAAATTTTGTTCTTAATCAGACAATTAACAAATCCATTTTCTCAAGAGATTGTGAGAAATCCATATTTTGCTTTCGCTCTCCCAATAACATACAAGACTATTGGATTATGCGTCGGCAAAATAAAATTACATGCATCAGAGATAAAAACAAACTTTTCTCTATAATAAAGAGCAGTTAGAACTAGGGCCTTGTTTCTTGATTTTCTTGTTATTTATATTGTTTTATCGTTATCAATCAACAATTCCAGTATTCCCGTTTATTGATTCTATTTTACACCATTTTTATCATATTGTTTACTTTTTTGATTTCAATGTCATTAACTGTTTTCCATTACATATTGTACTATGAGTAGGTTTAGGCATAAACTCCCTTCTTTCTGGGTGTTTCTATTTGCTGTGGATCTTTTTCCTATAGTTCACTCCTATAGTTTAGACATTCTATTTCTGTTTACATATACTTTATTTATGTTAGTTTGACTACTATTGGTGATAGGCTAGATGGAAGAACATTAGAGCCTAAATACAAACAGCACAGGGTGCAGAAGGAAACCCACAAATTAAAATATAATCACAGAAGGTAATGTATACATAATACATGTAATACATTGTATGTACCACTCATAATTTTAAAAAGACCCCAATTTTCAAAATGCCCCATCATTGTCCTTGTTTAACAATGCTATGGCTGAAGATGTAAAGTTTCTCACCCCATATGAGTGTCTCTGAAAATTTAAAAATACACGTTTAAAATCATACCATTATTTTCACATCATCATCCCATTCCATGGTTTCATCCTATTACTTTCAACATGTGAGCTCTGTTTATGTCATGGAATCCTTGAAATGTACTCTTACAGACACTAAAACAACAACCTTTTATTCGTTCTACTTTGGGCACTATCATTGATAAGAACCCTTGAGAGGGTCAAAGAAAACAAAATTGGAAACAATGGGTGACAGTGGAAATGATAAATAGGATGGAGGAAAGAAGGCAATGGAAAAGGGACAACAATGAACATGGGTGAAGAATGTACAGGGCACTGATGGAAGAACTGAGGAGGGAAACAAACAGAGCAAGAGAATTGTGGTGGAAGGGACAGTTTAATGAAATAGAGAAGATGGCTAAAAGTGGGAGGGTTCACCTATTATATAGAAAAGTGAAACAATTGAGGGGGAATAAATTTAGTAATAAAATGGCCACTGTTAAGGATAATGGGGGAAACGTCTTAAGGGAGCCAGCTAGCATTAGGGAACAATGGAAATGAATATGTTGAAGAATTGAATGCTAAAGAAATGAAGTCTACCCACATAAAGATAGAAAGTGTACAAGAAGTAGAGGAACATGATGTTGGACCGAGTATACTGAATAGTGAACTTGATAGGGCACTGCGGGATATGAAAGGGAACAAAGCAACGTGTGTGGACGAGATTCCAGTAGAATTTCTTAAGAACCTGGGGGGAAAGGGTATGAAGCACTTCTACGATTTATGTATAAAATTTTGTGGTGGAGGTCCTTGTATTCGCGGGAGCGAGGCCCAGATCATCATCAAGCGTCAAAGAGCATTTATGCCTTCAAAGACGAGTCCAAATTACTTTATCGTCTATTTGCCTCAATTTCGTGAACGGCGACGTACTCTTTCATTCCATGGAGTCCTCCATGGAATGGAAGAGTAATAAACGAATGTGTAAATATTAGTTTACCTTGGCTCTCCTCGACTGGTTGCAGCTGCTGCAATGGACGAGAGGAAGGCTAATACCAACACCACTACTGAAAGCTTCATCATAACCTATAAGAAAGGATGAGAATTAGAAAAAGCACTTCCGAAAATTTGTCTTGTTTAATAACCATCATTGTGCAGATAATAATATATTTATCTATTCGATATCAGCAACTCACGTATGAAATATTTTGAAGAAATATTTAACATTGCTTTCTCGCACTTCCTGGCGAGATAGGAAAAAGACATTCGGGGATGAATTAAAAGATCGATCAATAAGTGGTCCATCACATACTCTTCTACCAAAAGTAAGCCTTTCGCGAAACGAAGATTTTCCCATAAAAATGTACTTATTCTTCGTTTTGATTATTTATTGATTTATTTTTTTTGCAAAAATAAATTATAAATAGTAGTTCATCTATCGTATATCGCACATTTATCAAAAGATATAAACTGAATAAAAATTCTTATTCTCGACGAGGAATATCGTTTTCCATATGAAATTACAAAAATATACACAAAGGATACGAATAAATTATATCCTTTTACGAGTATTTTAGAAGGTGTTTGTTTAGAGGACAATATTTTCAAACTCAAATTATGCGCGCACACAAACTTTTTACTTTGCAGTCACTGGAAAGTGGAGATATTCATCGCATTGCTTTTTTATAATACATAAAAACGCATTTCGTTAACGTGCAAAGCATGAATATGTTGAGTATCTTTCAGTCCAAATGTCGGTTGAGCTACGAAAGAGAGTTAGTCAAGCGGCTCTCCTCAGACAAAAAGAATAGACCCGTACTTAATGGAGTTAAGAAATTACATTCATGATTCCTGTTCACATGACGGCGGATGGATCTTCCCGGGTAGTGTTTCATAAAAATAGAGAGTTTTTCTGGTATTTGTGAATACCAAGCGTTGATTAATTTATTTGATGAGCTGGAAAATGAGAATTCTCCAGTCGAAAGACGTCTTTCTCATAAAAGTGATTTCAATCGGCTGCAAACGTGAGCTTAAAATATAAATGAAACATCATGAATAAGCTGACCTTACAATTTAAAAGGCAAATTGCCGAGAAAAAGATCGAATCAACCTGACATGCTTCTTCTGTAAACACAATATTTATTACTAGATCTATATTACCATTCGTAGACCAACGTGCGTTTTTTATCTTACACATCTCAATGTTCGCTCAAACAGTTTGTTAGTTTATTTGTTTATACTTAAAGACTGCTAACAGGCATCAGGTAGGGAAAGGGCAAAATAAAATACACTATTCGGTAACCACCCCAGTTGATGATCTACACTTTTGATTCTAGCGTGTTTCTAAGCTTCCTCATTAGTCATTGAATTAATCCCTTACTGCAATGAAATTCTGTTTGCCAAGTTTATGTATTATTCAAATCTTCCTAACTTAAGAACTGGCAATCGAACCGAAACCTTAAAATACCGTCATATTTACCGGAGTAAAAACCAAACCGAAAACCTTTATTTAATGCAGTCTGAATTAATTTCAAGCGGATGAAGCTTTACTAAATACGTTAAAACCCGCTTAAGACGCTTTTCGTGAGACAGCACGAAAACCTCGTCTTAAGCGGGATAGCGTCATAACCGGGTTGTTAAATTCTGGTTGGCTTACGTCATAGTTTTAAGAATGGTCTGCGCAAAGCTTCTTCTTGGTTAATAATTCCTATTTTACCGTAACTTTTCCAAGGCTCAATACGCGCCAAAATTTCGGATTATTTTCATTTTAATATATCACCCAACTTTCAGAATGAATTTTACTCGTATTCACATAAGACATTAGATTTCTTGATTACTATTTAACGTTTTAATTTTCTGAGTTCTGTCAATCTTTGGTTAGTTTTAAACTTCTACATCTAGGCGGCCTTTCGGTAAGAGGTACCGTAAAAGTGTGCATATAACTAAAAAAACATGGCATATCTGAAATTTATTGGAAAAAATAGTTAAAGCCTCCTTCCTAACCTGTCTTCCGTCGAACTCTCTGAAATATCTTTGTCCAGCTGTCCAGTGTCCTGTTCGAAGTCCTCGCCTATTTCATGTCATCCGCGAGATAATATCGCTGCCATCTTCAGACCATTTCTAATCTCGATCGATCCATGGAATCCCATCGGATGAGAAACAATTCAAATATAATGTAATTTATATTAATGCGACTAAATTAGTACCGATTTCGACGTCAGTCATCCTTTCCACCGCTCTAGTAATAAATGATGATTATTTCTTAAATGAAACGAAAAAGAAAAATGGATGGTAAGGAAGCTGCCTAATTTCGTAACTTTCGTAATTCGTTCGGGAGACTGCAGAATAATAATCTACAGATGAAATTTTGGATCTACAAAGAACGGTTTCCTTCATTTACAAAGCCTAAGATAATTTAATGACGCCAGTAAAAATGAAGCGGAAATTTTTTATGTTTATTAAATTATTCTGTTCAGAAATCAGCCAAAACCGTAAAGTGTAAGGTGAAAATTTTCAAAAACTTAAAAATTAGGTCATTTTCCTTCCGATTTCCCTTGAAATGGCCCGTATGTTTATAGAAGATTTATCCAATTAAATTTCATTCACAGCATATGTGAAGGTACGAAACTTAGTTGGAGATAGATTTTTTGGCTTGCATAATTCGAAAATTCTGGTTCAAAGGAGCTTATACATGCTATAGGAAGCGTTTAAACGAATTCTGTAAAACTAGAAGTTTAGTGGTACAAAAAGCAATGTATGAAAATAATTCTGTAAATTTCGTGTCGAATGAAAAATCGCCACAACAGCGCGATAAGGATAAAATCGGAAAAATGTATTTTCACGCGAAAATGCAAGGAAATGATTTTTGTAAATGTTATTTAAAAAGATATTGAATAATAAATTTCACCACTACTTGTATCGTTTATTTCTGAATCAGGAAAGATTTTTTAAAATCGACTAACTTATTTCTCACAAATTGTTCCTTATGGGGAAACATTTCTACATTTGACGCTCACTCTACTGTCAGCTAGATTGGAATTATTATTTCTTTGGAACACTTCGTTATCTGACTGGCCGTGAGAAATATGTAAGGACATCTATCCGAGATAAAGCGCGTTATATCTCATTCCTCCATATGGTTCCTTCGTTGTTTTTCTTTAAATTTCATCCATTCAGCGATGTGTTCTGATTAGACGTTGTGGGAATAGTTCAATCGGGACGCACTTCTGTCTGTCAGCGAATCGTATTTTTGGAATTGCTCAAGTGCATATCCGCAGCAGTGACCTCAGCTATCAATAGCTCACCGATTTCCTTATAGATCACACTTTGTTTGCGAAATTGCTCCTTCGGAAATAGGCTTTAGTGGGAATCCTCTTTTGAGCGAGGACAGAATAGGATTCTATAAGTTCTCTACGGTTTCCTGTTTCTCCGATGTTTTCTCGAGAATTCCCCTTCCCAACATTCTTTGGCATCGAATCTCTAACGATATCTCGATATTCAAGATTTCTGCGATGCATGCGATTCAATTTTTCTATGAAATATTTGTAAAAATATCAATCAAGTCACTACATTATTTTTGAAAATCTGATCATTAGGTGTAAAATGTAATAAACATATATTAATATCGAGATATCTTTTTAGACAGTACGAGAAATAGGCAATACCACCGCTTATCAAAAACTGAAGAGTACGGAAAATGGGACAGAAAATATAAACATTCCGAGATATATCTTCGGGCGTCTAAAGAAAGCCATTTTCTTGCGAATAAGAAATTAATTTTGTGGAAATTGTAGATAAAACGTAATTAATAATAAAAATTCTTCGTTATTTGGGAGAGATTGAGACTAGAAAGTCTCTTCTTAGATCTTTAAGTAGTGTATTCGTAAGATGAAGAGGATCTAGGATATGTGTTGTACTTGAAACTAAGGAGGAATGGAGGTGAATTAAATGACCCGAGTGGTCCTGCATTTTGGCGTTTCACCGTGACTCAAATCGAGCGGATTCTCAAATAGACTGGTTCATCTAATATCTACTTCACTGATCTATCTCATCAGAACGGAGGATCGGCCTTATCTCCTGAGGAAGTACTCCCTCTGAATTTATGAAGCAAATTAAGTCTTTGATTGAACCTTCTAAAGATTCCCATCCTGCCTCCTGAATTACTCGGGTCACCAATTAGTTATAGCGATTCTTTACACAACGTATTGCCTTTTGATGCTCCAGTTCTAACCGCGAATACAATACTTTTTAGCCATAGCATACTCAAGGCCTAAATAGCGCAAAGTAACTTCGCTCGCGAAATTCTTCTTTGCTCCTACCGATATGCAAGCAAAGAGGAATGCGTGCAAATATTCGAATTTGTAAGATAATAAGGATCCGGATTATAGACCGTAATTTCAATTAAATTCCTGTAGAGGGCCGTAAACTTACAAGACATTCATGTGATTGCTAATTTTTACAAATAAATGGAGTATGATGACTGTTTGAATATTGGCAAACAGCAAATAAATCGAAGTTTTACGGATAAGTTTAAGTTTTTTTAAGTTTACGGATTTTTTTATAGCGCTTTATACTCCAATTTTGTAAGTATTTAAATACACCACATTTTTCGGAAGAATAAAAATATATTAATTTACGTCTGCAACGTTCAAGTACGTGTTCTACAACGTATTTTTTAGGATATAAAGATATTTATTAAAAGATCTATGGTTAAGTCTACCCCTAGAGTACCATATTCCGAACGCATTCATTAATTGAGTGAAGGGGTATTTGTCGAAGTACTTCATTCATTATCCCTTTCATTGTGTTTCCATGGATAGACTGGACTGAAAGACTATGTGTTTGTATGGAACTTAAAAGTAATGATTGGGATGAGGTGAATTAAGTCGAGGCTGAGAAAATGATATGGAGTAATGTGAGTGTTTTATTTTGGTGTATGACAGTTTCCCCATAACTGTGCTTCCGAAATCGATTAATTGCGCGCACCGTTCGCGGAAAAAATGAATTCTGGTATTTACTCATCTATGTGGTTATGAAGGCAACGTCTTATTCATAGGCTTCAAAAAAGCATCTGACGGAATAAATGGAGAGAATCTTCTTAGAGTAAATGGAAAAGGAATGTCAGAGGTATAATATTGATGATGAATATTCTTCAGTCGATCAATAAAATGCAACTGAATACAGGAGAAGGACCACCTCCTTTGTGGTAGAATCAAGCGGTTGAAGATACAATTAAGTAAGCATAGTTTGTACGTGGGCATCAAAATTGAACATACTTGGTATTGCAGTGATTTCAAATGCTGGAAATGAAAACGAGCTTGGTCAAAGAAATGGCAAATAAAGTTAAGAGAGAAATTAAAAATGAAATGAGGAGAAAATTAAGTATCTGATAGTCGGAAGGAGCCTAGATGGGGAAGAGTTTCTAGAAATGGATTCTCAGGAATTAAAAGAAGTAAAGATTTCAAATACCAAGGAATTATAATCGATCAAAAGAAGAAGTTGCGATTGATACAAGAGTAATGAATGGGAACAGATAATACTGCGCTTCACAAAAGCTCTTAAGAGGCGCAATGAAATTTACATGTATTTTTTTATGTAATTCTATCAAAGCAATCTTGGATCAAACCCAACAAAATTAGCGGGTAAAAAAGCGACTTCCTTCCTGGTCTTAAATAGAGCACACTAATCCAAAGTTTTGCTCAAATCTAGCACACTGTGTGGACTCCAATCTAAGACAAACCCACAGATTTTCTTCTTTGCGTGTATAGGAGATCATATTTCCTCCATTCCCTTAAATTGAAACTACAGATTTCTATATTCCTGTACAGCTCACAATTCGGAAACACTGCCCAGAATGATCGCATTATATTGGAAATTGAAAAGACCATTTAGGATGATTCGAAATTGGAACAAATCGGAAAGTAAACAATGAAAGCCGAATTCTATGTGCAGTATATGTACACAACACTATATTAAGATTTGTGATAATATTGGATGTAAATAAATCAGATAGTTTATCGACCTCGCAATGATCTTGGAAATAGGAGTTTCGATTCTCATTTCATGAAGGAAGGAGATGTCCGTTGTATTCGTATTATCTATCGGTGACCTTCAGTCCACCGGAAACGCATTTGAGGAATAAAAAATAATGACATTCAAATATTTGTGTCAAATTTGTTTTCGCTAAGATACCGATCGAAGCATCCATACAGTCAGGAAGTCTAAATCGCAGATTTGAATCGCGAAAAAGGAGAAAGGAACGCAAGTAGAGCATCGCAGTGCGAAACTGCTAGGGTTTGAATTTTGTAGGCATCGATGATTAATATTTCTATTTTCCTGTTTCTGAAACCGGACGACGAATTCTACAAGAAAGCAATCGACCGAAATGACCCAATCCAACACGATCTGAGAATGCACCGTATGTTCAAAACCATCGTAATTAATAATCACCGATGTCATTTTACTTTTTCATCCGATATCATTAATTCCTTCAAGAAATACACGGAAAAAATCTTCGAACATTCATTTCACGCACTTCCCAGGAAGATAAAATTATGAAATTTAGGAATTTATAAAAGGATTAGTGACCTGATATTTTTCTACCTAAAGTATCCTTGGTTCGACTCTGGACGACTCGAAAATGCTCTCATAAAAAATGCACCTAAAGTTCATTTTGATCGCGTTATCTATCGGTGTTTCAGAGGACAAGACCACACGGACAGGTGCGAAACTTTACAGCACAAGAACCGATGAAATTCGAAGAGGCATGCATAGTATATCCTACAGAAGATGTTCACTGTGGTCAGTTATGGTCACAATTATAGCCTTGCTTATTAGATTCAAAAATCTTGAGCTATCCTCTGTCGGATTGATCTCCAGCGTAACATTGCGGACGATTCACTGAATGAAACTTATTTTACAATACCGTCATTAGTGTGTAGAAAATTAAAAGAGAAATAATTTTAAAACATCGCTTGGCGGTTTCCTCTCTTGCCTTTCCTGGTGTACAATTCCATTTTTATTGCGCCTTAATGGCGCAATAAAACTCTGTCGCTTCCTTTAATTAACTCTTTCGGAGGAAACGCTCTGAATTGGATGCGACTATATTTCCTAAAATGTTTTCCCACATCACTTGAGACCC
Organism: Pachydiplax longipennis; assembly: GCA_036926295.1. NCBI lineage: Eukaryota > Metazoa > Arthropoda > Insecta > Odonata > Libellulidae > Pachydiplax > Pachydiplax longipennis. The sequence goes on from JAVFKF010000066.1 coordinate 655,648, forward strand.
TCTAAGAGAGGAATCCGGTCGCTCATGAGGGGAATCTCCTCATATCCATCGACTCCATTGCTTTCCCTACGGAAATCACACACTTAATTAGTGGAATTCCGTCACTCAAATTCCTACTCGAAGATGATACATTTTTTGCGAAAACCAGATTTTCTCTACTGAGATTCAGTACAGTTTGTATTTATACTCGTGAAAAGAATCCGTCTATGTATTATTACTGGGTTATTTACAGTTTACAAAATACGCATATGAAAGTACATTATCGAGAGTTCCAATCTCTCCCCCATTTATAAATGGACGGAAGGCCCGAAATGTGGTGGAAAGCGTGACGGATGTGATTGTTTCGCCCGAGTCAAATAAAGGGCCCAAAGGGCGATAGCCTCTGAAAAGGATCTTCCTTGTCAAGCCAACGCCAATCTGAGACCATTTCAATGTCATTTACTCTTTTATTTACATATCGATTATACTCTTTCATTGGCTTCTCTTTTTCAAACTTCTCAAAACAGAAAAATAACAGAGCATGATCGTTTCTTCGCGAAACCCGAATTTAGCGTTATTACTCAGCGAAATATATTGTCACTTCATCATTTCTGAGATAAATAACGGACAAACATTCACTTTCGAATGTTAGTATGACGAACAAGGATGGGTGTTACTTGGTGTTTATGTATCAAAAGGAATACATGGGAGATGTATCATCTTCGAGTAGGAATTTGAGTGACGGAATTCCACTAATTAAGTGTGTGATTTCCGTAGGGAAAGCAATGGAGTCGATGGATATGAGGAGATTCCCCTCATGAGCGACCGGATTCCTCTCTTAGAGGGTCTCAAGTGATGTGGGAAAACATTTTAGGAAATATAGTCGCATCCAATTCAGAGCGTTTCCTCCGAAAGAGTTAATTAAAGGAAGCGACAGAGTTTTATTGCGCCATTAAGGCGCAATAAAAATGGAATTGTACACCAGGAAAGGCAAGAGAGGAAACCGCCAAGCGATGTTTTAAAATTATTTCTCTTTTAATTTTCTACACACTAATGACGGTATTGTAAAATAAGTTTCATTCAGTGAATCGTCCGCAATGTTACGCTGGAGATCAATCCGACAGAGGATAGCTCAAGATTTTTGAATCTAATAAGCAAGGCTATAATTGTGACCATAACTGACCACAGTGAACATCTTCTGTAGGATATACTATGCATGCCTCTTCGAATTTCATCGGTTCTTGTGCTGTAAAGTTTCGCACCTGTCCGTGTGGTCTTGTCCTCTGAAACACCGATAGATAACGCGATCAAAATGAACTTTAGGTGCATTTTTTATGAGAGCATTTTCGAGTCGTCCAGAGTCGAACCAAGGATACTTTAGGTAGAAAAATATCAGGTCACTAATCCTTTTATAAATTCCTAAATTTCATAATTTTATCTTCCTGGGAAGTGCGTGAAATGAATGTTCGAAGATTTTTTCCGTGTATTTCTTGAAGGAATTAATGATATCGGATGAAAAAGTAAAATGACATCGGTGATTATTAATTACGATGGTTTTGAACATACGGTGCATTCTCAGATCGTGTTGGATTGGGTCATTTCGGTCGATTGCTTTCTTGTAGAATTCGTCGTCCGGTTTCAGAAACAGGAAAATAGAAATATTAATCATCGATGCCTACAAAATTCAAACCCTAGCAGTTTCGCACTGCGATGCTCTACTTGCGTTCCTTTCTCCTTTTTCGCGATTCAAATCTGCGATTTAGACTTCCTGACTGTATGGATGCTTCGATCGGTATCTTAGCGAAAACAAATTTGACACAAATATTTGAATGTCATTATTTTTTATTCCTCAAATGCGTTTCCGGTGGACTGAAGGTCACCGATAGATAATACGAATACAACGGACATCTCCTTCCTTCATGAAATGAGAATCGAAACTCCTATTTCCAAGATCATTGCGAGGTCGATAAACTATCTGATTTATTTACATCCAATATTATCACAAATCTTAATATAGTGTTGTGTACATATACTGCACATAGAATTCGGCTTTCATTGTTTACTTTCCGATTTGTTCCAATTTCGAATCATCCTAAATGGTCTTTTCAATTTCCAATATAATGCGATCATTCTGGGCAGTGTTTCCGAATTGTGAGCTGTACAGGAATATAGAAATCTGTAGTTTCAATTTAAGGGAATGGAGGAAATATGATCTCCTATACACGCAAAGAAGAAAATCTGTGGGTTTGTCTTAGATTGGAGTCCACACAGTGTGCTAGATTTGAGCAAAACTTTGGATTAGTGTGCTCTATTTAAGACCAGGAAGGAAGTCGCTTTTTTACCCGCTAATTTTGTTGGGTTTGATCCAAGATTGCTTTGATAGAATTACATAAAAAAATACATGTAAATTTCATTGCGCCTCTTAAGAGCTTTTGTGAAGCGCAGTATTATCTGTTCCCATTCATTACTCTTGTATCAATCGCAACTTCTTCTTTTGATCGATTATAATTCCTTGGTATTTGAAATCTTTACTTCTTTTAATTCCTGAGAATCCATTTCTAGAAACTCTTCCCCATCTAGGCTCCTTCCGACTATCAGATACTTAATTTTCTCCTCATTTTATTTCTAATTTCTCTCTTAACTTTATTTGCCATTTCTTTGACCAAGCTCGTTTTCATTTCCAGCATTTGAAATCACTGCAATACCAAGTATGTTCAATTTTGATGCCCACGTACAAACTATGCTTACTTAATTGTATCTTCAACCGCTTGATTCTACCACAAAGGAGGTGGTCCTTCTCCTGTATTCAGTTGCATTTTATTGATCGACTGAAGAATATTCATCATCAATATTATACCTCTGACATTCCTTTTCCATTTACTCTAAGAAGATTCTCTCCATTTATTCCGTCAGATGCTTTTTTGAAGCCTATGAATAAGACGTTGCCTTCATAACCACATAGATGAGTAAATACCAGAATTCATTTTTTCCGCGAACGGTGCGCGCAATTAATCGATTTCGGAAGCACAGTTATGGGGAAACTGTCATACACCAAAATAAAACACTCACATTACTCCATATCATTTTCTCAGCCTCGACTTAATTCACCTCATCCCAATCATTACTTTTAAGTTCCATACAAACACATAGTCTTTCAGTCCAGTCTATCCATGGAAACACAATGAAAGGGATAATGAATGAAGTACTTCGACAAATACCCCTTCACTCAATTAATGAATGCGTTCGGAATATGGTACTCTAGGGGTAGACTTAACCATAGATCTTTTAATAAATATCTTTATATCCTAAAAAATACGTTGTAGAACACGTACTTGAACGTTGCAGACGTAAATTAATATATTTTTATTCTTCCGAAAAATGTGGTGTATTTAAATACTTACAAAATTGGAGTATAAAGCGCTATAAAAAAATCCGTAAACTTAAAAAAACTTAAACTTATCCGTAAAACTTCGATTTATTTGCTGTTTGCCAATATTCAAACAGTCATCATACTCCATTTATTTGTAAAAATTAGCAATCACATGAATGTCTTGTAAGTTTACGGCCCTCTACAGGAATTTAATTGAAATTACGGTCTATAATCCGGATCCTTATTATCTTACAAATTCGAATATTTGCACGCATTCCTCTTTGCTTGCATATCGGTAGGAGCAAAGAAGAATTTCGCGAGCGAAGTTACTTTGCGCTATTTAGGCCTTGAGTATGCTATGGCTAAAAAGTATTGTATTCGCGGTTAGAACTGGAGCATCAAAAGGCAATACGTTGTGTAAAGAATCGCTATAACTAATTGGTGACCCGAGTAATTCAGGAGGCAGGATGGGAATCTTTAGAAGGTTCAATCAAAGACTTAATTTGCTTCATAAATTCAGAGGGAGTACTTCCTCAGGAGATAAGGCCGATCCTCCGTTCTGATGAGATAGATCAGTGAAGTAGATATTAGATGAACCAGTCTATTTGAGAATCCGCTCGATTTGAGTCACGGTGAAACGCCAAAATGCAGGACCACTCGGGTCATTTAATTCACCTCCATTCCTCCTTAGTTTCAAGTACAACACATATCCTAGATCCTCTTCATCTTACGAATACACTACTTAAAGATCTAAGAAGAGACTTTCTAGTCTCAATCTCTCCCAAATAACGAAGAATTTTTATTATTAATTACGTTTTATCTACAATTTCCACAAAATTAATTTCTTATTCGCAAGAAAATGGCTTTCTTTAGACGCCCGAAGATATATCTCGGAATGTTTATATTTTCTGTCCCATTTTCCGTACTCTTCAGTTTTTGATAAGCGGTGGTATTGCCTATTTCTCGTACTGTCTAAAAAGATATCTCGATATTAATATATGTTTATTACATTTTACACCTAATGATCAGATTTTCAAAAATAATGTAGTGACTTGATTGATATTTTTACAAATATTTCATAGAAAAATTGAATCGCATGCATCGCAGAAATCTTGAATATCGAGATATCGTTAGAGATTCGATGCCAAAGAATGTTGGGAAGGGGAATTCTCGAGAAAACATCGGAGAAACAGGAAACCGTAGAGAACTTATAGAATCCTATTCTGTCCTCGCTCAAAAGAGGATTCCCACTAAAGCCTATTTCCGAAGGAGCAATTTCGCAAACAAAGTGTGATCTATAAGGAAATCGGTGAGCTATTGATAGCTGAGGTCACTGCTGCGGATATGCACTTGAGCAATTCCAAAAATACGATTCGCTGACAGACAGAAGTGCGTCCCGATTGAACTATTCCCACAACGTCTAATCAGAACACATCGCTGAATGGATGAAATTTAAAGAAAAACAACGAAGGAACCATATGGAGGAATGAGATATAACGCGCTTTATCTCGGATAGATGTCCTTACATATTTCTCACGGCCAGTCAGATAACGAAGTGTTCCAAAGAAATAATAATTCCAATCTAGCTGACAGTAGAGTGAGCGTCAAATGTAGAAATGTTTCCCCATAAGGAACAATTTGTGAGAAATAAGTTAGTCGATTTTAAAAAATCTTTCCTGATTCAGAAATAAACGATACAAGTAGTGGTGAAATTTATTATTCAATATCTTTTTAAATAACATTTACAAAAATCATTTCCTTGCATTTTCGCGTGAAAATACATTTTTCCGATTTTATCCTTATCGCGCTGTTGTGGCGATTTTTCATTCGACACGAAATTTACAGAATTATTTTCATACATTGCTTTTTGTACCACTAAACTTCTAGTTTTACAGAATTCGTTTAAACGCTTCCTATAGCATGTATAAGCTCCTTTGAACCAGAATTTTCGAATTATGCAAGCCAAAAAATCTATCTCCAACTAAGTTTCGTACCTTCACATATGCTGTGAATGAAATTTAATTGGATAAATCTTCTATAAACATACGGGCCATTTCAAGGGAAATCGGAAGGAAAATGACCTAATTTTTAAGTTTTTGAAAATTTTCACCTTACACTTTACGGTTTTGGCTGATTTCTGAACAGAATAATTTAATAAACATAAAAAATTTCCGCTTCATTTTTACTGGCGTCATTAAATTATCTTAGGCTTTGTAAATGAAGGAAACCGTTCTTTGTAGATCCAAAATTTCATCTGTAGATTATTATTCTGCAGTCTCCCGAACGAATTACGAAAGTTACGAAATTAGGCAGCTTCCTTACCATCCATTTTTCTTTTTCGTTTCATTTAAGAAATAATCATCATTTATTACTAGAGCGGTGGAAAGGATGACTGACGTCGAAATCGGTACTAATTTAGTCGCATTAATATAAATTACATTATATTTGAATTGTTTCTCATCCGATGGGATTCCATGGATCGATCGAGATTAGAAATGGTCTGAAGATGGCAGCGATATTATCTCGCGGATGACATGAAATAGGCGAGGACTTCGAACAGGACACTGGACAGCTGGACAAAGATATTTCAGAGAGTTCGACGGAAGACAGGTTAGGAAGGAGGCTTTAACTATTTTTTCCAATAAATTTCAGATATGCCATGTTTTTTTAGTTATATGCACACTTTTACGGTACCTCTTACCGAAAGGCCGCCTAGATGTAGAAGTTTAAAACTAACCAAAGATTGACAGAACTCAGAAAATTAAAACGTTAAATAGTAATCAAGAAATCTAATGTCTTATGTGAATACGAGTAAAATTCATTCTGAAAGTTGGGTGATATATTAAAATGAAAATAATCCGAAATTTTGGCGCGTATTGAGCCTTGGAAAAGTTACGGTAAAATAGGAATTATTAACCAAGAAGAAGCTTTGCGCAGACCATTCTTAAAACTATGACGTAAGCCAACCAGAATTTAACAACCCGGTTATGACGCTATCCCGCTTAAGACGAGGTTTTCGTGCTGTCTCACGAAAAGCGTCTTAAGCGGGTTTTAACGTATTTAGTAAAGCTTCATCCGCTTGAAATTAATTCAGACTGCATTAAATAAAGGTTTTCGGTTTGGTTTTTACTCCGGTAAATATGACGGTATTTTAAGGTTTCGGTTCGATTGCCAGTTCTTAAGTTAGGAAGATTTGAATAATACATAAACTTGGCAAACAGAATTTCATTGCAGTAAGGGATTAATTCAATGACTAATGAGGAAGCTTAGAAACACGCTAGAATCAAAAGTGTAGATCATCAACTGGGGTGGTTACCGAATAGTGTATTTTATTTTGCCCTTTCCCTACCTGATGCCTGTTAGCAGTCTTTAAGTATAAACAAATAAACTAACAAACTGTTTGAGCGAACATTGAGATGTGTAAGATAAAAAACGCACGTTGGTCTACGAATGGTAATATAGATCTAGTAATAAATATTGTGTTTACAGAAGAAGCATGTCAGGTTGATTCGATCTTTTTCTCGGCAATTTGCCTTTTAAATTGTAAGGTCAGCTTATTCATGATGTTTCATTTATATTTTAAGCTCACGTTTGCAGCCGATTGAAATCACTTTTATGAGAAAGACGTCTTTCGACTGGAGAATTCTCATTTTCCAGCTCATCAAATAAATTAATCAACGCTTGGTATTCACAAATACCAGAAAAACTCTCTATTTTTATGAAACACTACCCGGGAAGATCCATCCGCCGTCATGTGAACAGGAATCATGAATGTAATTTCTTAACTCCATTAAGTACGGGTCTATTCTTTTTGTCTGAGGAGAGCCGCTTGACTAACTCTCTTTCGTAGCTCAACCGACATTTGGACTGAAAGATACTCAACATATTCATGCTTTGCACGTTAACGAAATGCGTTTTTATGTATTATAAAAAAGCAATGCGATGAATATCTCCACTTTCCAGTGACTGCAAAGTAAAAAGTTTGTGTGCGCGCATAATTTGAGTTTGAAAATATTGTCCTCTAAACAAACACCTTCTAAAATACTCGTAAAAGGATATAATTTATTCGTATCCTTTGTGTATATTTTTGTAATTTCATATGGAAAACGATATTCCTCGTCGAGAATAAGAATTTTTATTCAGTTTATATCTTTTGATAAATGTGCGATATACGATAGATGAACTACTATTTATAATTTATTTTTGCAAAAAAAATAAATCAATAAATAATCAAAACGAAGAATAAAAAACAAAGTAAAAAGTTTGTGTGCGCGCATAATTTGAGTTTGAAAATATTGTCCTCCAAACGTCATAGGGGAATTGTAGAATGAGTTATCGCCGTTTTGGTTCAATGAGGTTCACGGCCATCGACGGAAGTCATTGCCTTTTGATATGTGATCCAAGTTCATTTGCTGTTTTGGAAAACTAAATTGATATCTAAATTGAAACGTCTTTATTCCCGCCAAAGGAATCTTAATTCGGCAATGGATTCTTCTTCGCTGAAAATCACTCTCCGGAATGAAATGTCAAGTTATTATCCAAACTGAAAACGTATGTTTTTTTTCTGCCATAGAAATATGACCTTTTCGGATTTTCTATCAGACGGCATTGAAATTCCTTAAACGTTTCTTGAAATGGATGTTAAATACTAAATTTCTCCTCAACTTAGTATCTGCGCATATTCTACTACAATATTTAATTCTATACACCAGATAGATTCGGGCATTTGTCGCGATCAGTGAAATCGCGATTCATTAAAATTCCTAAACAACTACGCGATTAAAATAATTTTGCCTCCTATTTAGGTTTTTTACTAATGAAATTAAAAATAAATTGGAAACTACTCGTCGCCGTGAAAGTTGCTTTCCATCGCTTTCAATGGCCTTAAGGCACACCAGACGTCTGCACCATACCATTTTAGGACTATTTATCGCAGTTAGTATGTTATATTTCTAATAAATAATTTTCAGTGATTATTATTCTATAGTTAAATTAAAATTGAAAAAGAAAAAGTAATATCTCTGTAAAATATTTTTGCTTTATATTTGACGTCGTCTCATGTTGAAAATTAGCGATCATTTCATGATATCGCCTTTGGTTTAGGAAAAAAAAAACGTTTTCTCTAAGCATTGCGTATGTTATATTGTTATTAATATGTTTGTCATTAATCGTTATTTAAGGATGCACTCCACCGAAAAATTTTCATTTAGCTAAAAAGTAATCTAAATTTTCTCCACATTAAGAGCATATAAATTCTAAGCAATCAATACACTGAAGTCACAAACAAATAAATACAAGAATGGATAATTAGGTGCGATAGAAGTGACAAAATAAAAATGAGAAGCAAGAAGAGAATAATTTGTAAGAAATAACAACAATAATAAAATATTAGCCAAAAAAACAAATATAAAGACTCAATATCATGTAAGCACCAAACAAACCAAGCGTAATTTGAATTATTTAGGCACTGCTTATGAAATGCCTCTCGATAAATATTTTACAAAATTATGGGAAAACATTCTATGTATTTATATTCTGAAGATTAATCAGATAGATATTCCTTATTTTTCTTACTCCAGTTGAGTTTCTGATGCATCGGCTTCCTCGGATTCGTGTTTTATTTCTCTCGACCGCAGAATAACCGTTTTACAAACGGCTGATATTATGGCATTTCGAACATTCTGCGATAATCAGTGTGCCAAGGCGTGACTTACTGAAAAGCCATAAACTGAGAGGCTGAATAATTTTCCACAAAAAATATTGTGACGACACAAGAAGTATCAATGGAGAGTAATTCTCGGTCATTAACACGACCAGTTTCACTTCAGCGGGAGCATTCTGAGGAAAGAAATTCACTCGAAAATGCGTCATAATTACCTTATATGGAAAATTTCTGTTCTGAAAGGGCTTCTGTCCGGTGGGGGCGCCAGTAAACAAATGTTCTGCTGCTTTTAATTCCATTCACACGAAAAGAAATTCTGCCGATAAATAGTTCCATTTCTTCGTACAGTTGTCTACTTTCTCACTCTACAATATTTCCCATTAATTAAGGCCCAGAGCATAATGAAATTTATTATTATTAATGCTACCAATATTTCCTTCACTCATTTTCATACGTATTTTCTGGTATTCTTGGAGCAATCTATTCCAGATCTTCTCTTCATCTACATAAATACCCTGCGAGTCGCCTTGTGGCAGGGGATGTAAACACCCAATTTTTGCTTGCTGTCAACGCAGTTGTGACAGCGAGTCCTTCAAACGACGTGTCTCTTTTAGTAGCCGAAGTAGTCGCATTACGTCCTCTGAAAACGTGCTTTCTCTGGCAATTACAACCAAGCTTTTAGATTCCTTCCATTCGCGTCTGAGAGCATCACTTGTCTTCTTCTCGTAGCATTATTTAATAAAACAGCCTTTCGCTGCACTTTCTCGAGTTCACTGGTACTTATTTCATCCGGTGGATCCCATATGTTTGCCGCATATTGTAGATGGACCAAGTTGGCATGACATCGCTCTCTAACATTTTCGTTGCATCTATCGGCAGTAAGCTATATAAAGCCGAGCTATTTACTTGCTTAATCGCAGATTTTTCGGATGTGTACGCTCCAGAAAGTCCAGTAAGAGTTACCTCGAGATATTGAACTGATTTGTATTTATTCCATTTATTATGCACGGGTAATACTGACGCAAATTTTTCTTTTCGAAGAAATTAACTACGGAGCTTTTACTCACATAGAGTTTTGTTGCCATTTAGATAGAGATGTCAGATTAAAACATCAGGGGAACGGGAACCCCCACACCGAGCGGCGTTCAGGCAGCGCTCGTTTGTTTAGTAAACAAAAGCAAAAATTCTGGAAAGAATCTGTGATATGTTTAAACAACAATTATGCAAAGGAATTTTCTTGATGCACAATTGAAAGAATGTAAAATGAAGAGTATGGACAAGTGTAATTATCACTACATACCATTTCATAATAACAAATTATAAAATGGTTCGATGACTGGTACTTAATGTAGGCAGAAATTCAGTAACCAACTCCTTCGAAAAAACATTTTCCAATAATTAATTGTACAGCCTTCTCGAGAAAACTTATCCAGAGTCAGAAATATGTTGGAGTTGCCCTCACAAAGGAAGTACACACTATGTGTGGGAGCGAAGAAAAGCGATGTTACTTTGTAAGGCCTCACATGAGTACGTATGCATGCAGCGAAAAGAGTTGCATTCGCGAGTTAGAAAAGGTTCAACGAAAGGCAATACAGTTTGTAAAGAATTGCTATGATAAATCGTTGACGTTACTAGTAATTTTAGTAGAAAGAAAGTTCAATCCAAGACTTTATTTGCTGATTAAATTAAGAGAGAGAGAACACTAGACGGAGCCGATATTATGCGTCCTCCTATTTACATATACCGTTCTGATGAGGAAATATGATAGAGCCGATTCATTTTGTTCGATATGCCAAAGTAATCTTTTAGGGAAGTAGTCATTGCAATCCCACGCCGAAAGAGAAAATGAAACAACAAAAGACGAGCGTCCTGTCTGAGACGTGATCTTCCCACCAAGAGAAGTTTCGAAAGAATCCTGCTGCATCTTCCTTTCCTTATCAGCGGATGCATTTATCACTTATTTTATAGCAAATGCTTTTTATGTTTCCTGAAATCGACTACTGATATAGAAAGTTGTCGAGGACAGTTTTAGCCGTACTGAAGCATTTTCACCTCAACATAATTCTTTTCTTTACGAAGAAACTACGCTACGACCTGCTTAAGAAGCTTTTCGGGGGAACAAGGACTAAAACGGGATAGCCGGGTTGTGTAATGCTGCTTAGTTTATGTAATATTTTTGAAGAAACGTCTGCTTCTCTCAAAAATTGAGCATCTTCGTTACTTAATTTTGGTGATTTTCTACTCTACAGCAAAGGAAATTCAGCAGATAGACAATTAGGGAAGAGTAACGAATTTTAAAAAAATTCAAAAGAAGAGCATAAAACACAAGGAGAGAAGACGACGGAGATCTAATGAAAGAGCGTCTTAGACTGAATTCGCTGAGACTATTTTTCAAAAGGGACCTGCAACTTCGTAATATGTCTGTAATTTATTATATAGGTATAGTATTCACCCCGAAGACAAATTAGAATAATCACGCGATGAGCAAGATTGCTTCGAGTATGCATCCCCTGCCACATACGAGACCGCACTTTATATAAATGTAGAAGAAGAATATATATAATTATATAAATGTAGAAGAAGAAAAAGAGGATTCTTGATTAGGCGCTAAGCTAGCTAAGATCCAACTCATTAATCTTAATAAGACTGTCTTTATGAATCCTAAACAATTGTCTTCAAATTTTTAAAGCCTTGTATTTACGGCTACATGTTTTTCACTTCGAGAATAAGAGAAAGAATTTTTTACAGAATAAGCCTACGTACCATGTTAAATTTACATAATTCATAGTTAGGGCTCGGCGTGATTCTAGCGCTCAGATTGCTTTATGACGATTCTATTAATTACAGCATTTAATAATGTCCAAAATTATTTATATTTCCTTAACTCATTTTTAATTCGTTATCGACTTATATAGTATACAGAGCGAAAGTATGAAGCTGTTGCATAAATATCATGCGATTTTCTTCTACCCTAGCCTTATCAATGGTATTGTGTGTGTATATATATATACGAGTAAAAGTTGCTTGCATACTGCAAGCTATCAGTTGGATGCAGTACCGTACCAAGAAAGGCCTCAAAAAAATGTTAAAACTTCGCGCAAAAGACCGCCTGGCGTCGAACTAAGAACCCAATCGTGCAAAACTATTGCATATTAATGTTAGAAAAGTCTCATTCTGACCTGTTTCAAAGTTTCAATTCAATATCTTATCGGGAAGGTCCTAAAATAAGATTACGCTATCCCCCTTTGAAATACATAGTATAATAGAAATGACGCTCAGGGATCGAACAAAGAACCGTAAGAGGAACAACGGACAGCGTATATGAAACGTATGACATGTCTCTTTGTACATTCCATTTTATATCATTACCGGTTATCGGATAAGCATTAAAATAAATTGTCAAAATTGACCGCCATGCATGTTATACCGGTGAATTTTGCACTCACTTGCCGTCGATCTCACGGTCATTTGGTAACATTTCTTCAGTTAGTACAATAGATAACCATCTCATCTACAAACACCGTGATTTTGATTGCTCTATCGAACCTGGAACGGCCTCAAAACAGTTTGCAAAAAAATGCACAAAAGACCGCCTAGCGTCGAACTCAGGACCCATTCGTGAGAGACAATGGCATGCGAATGTTAGATAAGTGCCACCCTGACGTGTTTCAAAGTTTTAGTTCAATATATTATCGGGAAGGTCATAAAATAAGATTCCGTTTTCCCCGTTTGAAATGCATTGGGGAATCGGAATGACGCTCCTGCATCGCACCAAGGACCACTAGAGAAACGGTGAACGTCATGAAAGAATGTTCTCAAACGCCTCTGTCACCATTCCGGGTTTTATCTTTCCAGCTTATCCGTAAGGCATTGAAAAATCAAAATCAAAAATTGCAGCAATGCATTTCTTTTGGAAGAATTTCAGACCTTCCTGGAGTCGAACTCACGGTCATTTGGCAACATTTCTTACATAAGAACCATAGAAAACTACCTCAGTTTCAACCTCCGAGATTTTGGGGCACTTATCGGTAAGATAAGTGCCCCAAAATAATTATCGAAAATCCGCGCAATGCATTCTTATGGGAAAATTGCGATTTTTGGGACATTCTGGTACCGAACCTATGACACCTAGCGTCTATGTCTGAATTATTCTGGCATCTACCATGTATATAATACCACTGATCTTTTCTAAATGAGCTTTTTCATTTTACTTTCATTTGGTTAAACATCACACGATAACGATAAAATTCTTTTGTTTTCATTGCCTTTGCTTGTGTTTAGTCAACAATTGCTGCTTAAGAAATGTAAATATGAGTCTTCTCTTTCTTTTGCTCTCTTTCTTTCTCTTGGCCTTTGATCCGTGCATTTCAACCGCCAATCAGGGTAACATCGGCCCTATTTCAAGACACGATTAACGTAGCTGTGCGCTTCATTACATTCATATGATATTTACTTTCGTTTCTGAAGATCACTACGAACTACACCAATTGTCATAAATATGTAAACAATTTTTTCACTTTGGGCGAACATTAGCTTGAATTGGGGTCCATGATTAAGAAGACCTGCAATATGATCTGGATTAGTGCTTAACAACTTATAAGGCAAAGTTATTAATTCATTTTTATAAATATAATTAAGTTTGTTAAAAGAATTGATTTCAAATATGTTGCAATTTTTCGAGTCGGGTAAATTACGGATTCGCAGATCTCTGTTATGGATAAGTTAAAAAAGGTTCACAAGCAAAAGTGATAAGAAATTTCCGTGATTCACATGAATTGCAGTATTAGTAAGTACGTTCTTGCATCAGTTATTTTTCAGTTTACTCTTTCACGATTGCATATTAATGGGAACAAACATTAATTGTCTTGTCTTCTACTGAACAATTACTATATTATGTAAATATAATAACAGCTAGATGTGTGTTAGGGAGACATAAGTAAGAAGATAGCGTTAGAGATTCTCAGTTGGGATATGTTAGAAAAAAGGCAGAGAGTAAATTTACATCTTCCGAGTAAGGAACGGAGGAGGTGGAGTCAGAAAGCGGAATAAATACAATATTACGAGGGCATTGTAAGCAAAATATGGAAACGAAAGACTTATATCGTTTTTAAATAGAGGGGAATGAAATATGAAGAGTTCAACTCCATATCAAAAAGGACTAGATTTTGTGAAATAGCGGAAATAATAAGTGAAGTTTTGTAATAATTTGTATGTTTATTAATGTGATGACTGAGAAAGTGATACAATTATGTGTGGCTTGCCAAACGAACTATGTGAAATGTGTATTAACTGTAATTATGCCTTATGTACGGTGTAAATAAAGGAGTATCAGATTGATGCTCTGTAAATGAAGTCTTGCTGTAGTTTTGTGGTTTTCTAATACTTATTTTAGATATGTTTTTTTATTTCAGAATCTATATTAGACTTCTAGGTTAAGTGAGCAAATTTGCGTATAAAATGTTAACTGTCGAATCGAGACATCCATCCTTGATTGCTCTCATCATCTACGAAAGCACATCAATTCGGTTTTATAAATGAAAGCCCAGTGCGCAAGCAGGCAGCCAAAGACCCGCTCAAGAATAGTTTCACACAAGGAGAGCGTCTTCATTTCGGTCATTCTTCTTTTTACGAAGATACGGTATTTACCTTATAGAAGAAGCGGAAAGGAAATCAAACAGCAGTAGTGAGAGGGCATCTCCCTTTCTACTTTATGATTTTGCAACATGAAGTAAGCACCGAAAAGTGATTTTTTTTCTTGGAGAGAGTAGCAAGAGACCCGTTAACATATTCGTGTGAGTATTTTCACTGAATCGTCTTCCTTCAGAACCTTACTCATATATTTGCCCGATTCTCCCTTTGCTCATCCATTCTGTCCATGAGTTATTTTTATTAATCTAAACTCTACAATAAAACAATTCTTAGCGAATAGACAATTAGAGAAGAATGACGAATTTTCAACAGCAGTGGGCATGACAGAGCACGATATCTCCAAAACTACGCTCAAGTTTGTTTGGGATATTTTGCAACATGATATAGCGAGGAAAGGAAAAGTGAATTTTTAATATAACGTGCATTCTTGAGAGAAAAAGTGATAAAGCAGATCTCTTTATGTCTGAGAATTCGTATCAGCTCCGATAGTGGGATTTTCTGCTTCGCGATATCTTAATTTCATTCACACAAATTAGTCATTTAAAAGAGGAGGTTCACAAGGAACCCTTTAGAGAGAAGGCGAAATGCGACCAAGATGAAATCGAATGAGGATTGCAGTGCATCTGGGAAAATCCACGTCTTAAGCGGGTATCCCAAAAAAGATGCAATGCTTCGCCTGGTCTCTTCCTGTCGATTCTCTGTTTTTTTTTTAGTGAGAATAAATGGAGAGAACGATGTTTAGGTTGAATCTGATGCTAATTATCTGAGATAGAGTGAGATCAGTTTTGTCTCATGGCAGAAGGTTAGATTAAAAAGCTTCTTGGGGATGTTTCCTTTTGTCGTAATCTCGAAGCTTTGAGTTGTTGTACATTC
This sequence comes from Pachydiplax longipennis, assembly GCA_036926295.1. NCBI lineage: Eukaryota > Metazoa > Arthropoda > Insecta > Odonata > Libellulidae > Pachydiplax > Pachydiplax longipennis. Next base: position 671,181 of record JAVFKF010000066.1, read on the forward strand.
ACATTTGCTTCCAACGTAAGGACATTCCTGTCTTCTATAGTAGTCAAGTAATTAGCCCGCACTAGTAAACGATTTCTGGGGATCGGTGGAAACTTAGCGCCCAATATCTTGCAGTATGAAAGTAACCTACTCCTAAATAATAAATTTAGTGTTCGCCTAAGAATTAGAAATTTCAAATTTTAGTTTGTTTCGGTTGGACAATCGGATAGCTCTTTGTCTTTCAACCTTAATTTAGATGAGAAATGTTTAACGGATTCCAAGATTTCGTATTTTCCACGATTTTTTCTTTTCGAGTAGATATTTTTAAAAGTTGAACCTGCGATTATTATTAAGGGAGATCAAATGTGTACAATGATACTTTAACGCATTTCAAAGGATTAAATTTATTTCCGCCATTTTTACGAGAGACTTTATAACTTGTAACCGCTGAGATTACGTAGATAATTGTTAAATAATTCCTCTGCTCAAAAGTTAATTCGATTTATAAAAGTGAATATTCAAAAATGTTCACCGGAATGCATTTCGCCGTTCTTTGAACATCTATTACGGGGAAATTACGACGAAAAAACAATTTATTCGCCAAAAATTTTGGAGTATTTTCCATTTCAATTTACTTAAAGTAATTATTAAGTTTGGGTAAGGGTGTTTAAACACACGAATTTGTATCAAGAAGTGAAGGAAAGGTCTCCTTTAGCTTGAACTGTCCTTCAAAATGAACCACTCCTTCGCAATAAAATATAACCTTATCTACTAAAGCGTCAATTCATAAAAATATAACGTAAAATTCATAACTCTCAGCAGGTTTTTAATCAAAGATAGCCCAATAAGTATGGCAGGCACCTAGAAAATTATTTCTAGAGATACGATATATTTACGAACTTGCATTGCATGCTTGTTGTTTAAGAAGGAATTCAATAACTAAACGCAAAAAGAGAGATAGGGATAACCTTGTACTTAAATAGGAGAAAAGCTTTTGTCCTAGCATCGCGATTCGCATAAGGTAAAAACATATTTTCTGGCCTATGATTTCTGAGCATGGGTGGAAATCGATCATACATTAGCTCGGGATTCTTCCATAAATAATGTCACGTCTAAAAAAAATATAATTTTATTTTAATTGTCATATTTGATCGCATTAAGAGTTTAGAAACCTTTTTCCCCCCTGCCACTCGCCGAAAGGCAGCTTGCAGGGTACATATGTAGATTTAGATGTCCCAACGAAATCCATGCGGTCACTCAAGTGAATAGTGCATAATTGTAAACGCATGACATGTATTCACTCGTTTCTATTTGAGGGACTTCTCTGGATTAGTTCTTAAAGATCGCTCTGATTGGGAAATACTTAGTCGGAATTTTAATTTTTATTGGTTCTTCTTTTTACGTACCGGGAAATGTAGACAGAAAAAGATCAAGTAGAATCGAAAGTTTTTGAAACTAATATTCGGCACAAGTTCGGAAAATATTCTTATATCAGTAGTCGTCTCTGTTATTGCTCTGAGCAACACATTTCCTTTACAAGTGTCTATTCTTTTCAAAGAATCTTACTTTATCGTGTGATAATTTCTTAGCGATGGTGAAAATTACTTTCAAAAATAATTAATATAATGCAATTATTATTGCATTTAGCACTATCATTTCAGGGCATATTCATATTTAGGGCAAATGTTAAGGTAGGCAATCGAGTGGAATCTATTTGAGCTTATTCTAGTAATTATTAGTTGCGTAGTCATTTTTCGTAATCAAGAAAATGTACATAATTGAAAATAGTCCGTTTCGGGAGGAGATATATGGAAAATACGGAGGTCTTGTAGAGACTCGTTGGCGTCGCTAACCGATGGATTAATTGAATGTCCTTGAGCGACTGATTAAACTCCAACGACTTTCATATTTCACGTAATAGAAGAAGTGCTATCGATTCACAACATAACCAAATTTCCGATAACAATAATAACTGTAGTAATAATGATGATAATAATAATAATTTTATTTGTCTATGGAAATTGCATATATAATTGTATAAGGCACGTCAAATAGGTAAATAATTTGAAACCATCACGATGTAGGCTAAAATAATAATAAGGCTAAAAGAAAGAGAGGCAAACAAGTTGAGGCAGTAAAAAATTCACCTATGTCATAAAGACAAGAAGGAAATTATGTACAGGGTTCCTGACTATGTAGGATGACATAATATTCTTAATTGATGAAGCATTATAAAATTTAATTATGTCACTCAATTTAGGAAAAAATATTTAAATTTTACTGAGGGGTGTGGAGATGATTCTGATGAAGTATTGTATATTTTAAAAAGGGAAAGGTTTTATCTTTCAAACAGCACTCAATATGGTTTCTGGATGTTTGCTTCTCGAACGTTGAATTTGTTCATTGCTAAAGATCCATCGTTTTGGGAGCCTTTCGAGAATATTTCATGTGAATAAATATATTAATCAGTGAGTTGTAAATTTTCGAGAATTAACTCTTTGAGAGTAAATTGGTGTAAGTAGGAATATTAATCTGATAGTGGTGCGATAAAAGGGTAGTTAAACAAGTTTCTCAAGGAACACGAATATCGATGCTGGATGGTCTGAGAACCTGATTTTTAGGTCTTCTCATTGTGTTTTCAGTTTCAAAATTTGTTTTCGATCTACTTATCTCTTATCTAAATAAATATATGAATGAAAATGAATAGATGAATCTTCTACTTCAAGACGGGCCTATGGAAATACAATTTATGAATGGAAGTCCACGTCCTATGGACTGAACGTTCACAGTCAAAATGTACACGAAAGATTGTTTACTCTGAAGTGGAGAACGTACTCAATCAATTTTTGGAAATAATTATCGTATCGAAAAACCATTCCATTCATTTAGGCTCACTGGTTCTGTTATACCGATTAATTATAATAGGATCTATCTAGAGTAAGCGGTCGTAAGCTAAAAAATATTTGAACAACATCTAATAATAATAAAACAACACATATTAGTAATATATTGAGACAAATAAGTCTCTTCTAACATATAACCCTTCTTCATATAAAATTAATCATAAAAAAGATGGAGATAGCTTGAATAAACATAGAATGTAACGAAAAACATTTCATTCGAATATCTAATGTATAAGATTAAAGAGGCGTATTTGTTAAAATGAATGAGTGAATTTGATAGAAGAGTCATAATGAAACTCTCAAAGTGAACGGGAGTAGTTTGCTCAAGAGCGAAGTTTCAGAGCTCAGAATACTGCCACAAGTCTTCTAAGAGTTTAGATAGAAGAAGACCAAAACAATAGTACCATTTACTGAAAACAATTTACTCATTTACCATACCTTTAATGGGATAATTGTCTCGATAAATCAATAATTCAATTGTGAAAATCAATGCACTGAAATAGGATAAACCACGATCGGACACTAAATAATTGTAAACTACAGAAAAATAATAACTAAACGGCAACTAATTCAACTAACAAATACGTAACGCTCACCGATTTATCATAGCAATTTTTTTACAAAGCATATTGCCTTTCGTTGCACCTTTTCTAATTCGCGAATACAACACTTCTCAGCCCAAACACTGCATGTATACTCAAAATGAGGCCTAACAAGCGCAAAGTAACATCGCTCGCGGACTTTGTCCTCCTCTAAAGTTTGTACTATCCACTCGTATAATGAAAATACTTGTGCGACGAAGATCAAGTCTTTGAGATTCAAAACAAGAACTTGCAGTACACGTAAGCAAGGATAATTTCGTTTTGGGTGTATTGTTATTAGAAAGTGGACAAAGAGGTAAGCAGAAAGAAATGTTGAGAATATGAAAATATAGAAATTGATAAGCTGAATAGATAGGAAAGATAATGAAAGTAAGTAGATCGACAAAGAAAAGAAAACTTATTGAAAATGTATGTACCTAGGCATTATCAATACCAAAATAACATATGACATTAAGTGAGGATTTGCTTCAAATATTGAATGTTGATGGACTTTTAATATTATGAACATGTGTTTGTAAGCGAGTGTTTATTAGCGATATTTTTGAAATGATTTTAAAAATATGTTCTTCTCGCGTAAGTAATGCCCTTGAAATGCAACCCAGGCTAGTGTTCTCCTCAATTAATCTAACTTCTAATCTTTTGTAATTCTATGTAATTTTGACTTATGTGCATAATGCAGACATTTTATATCGTGAACCAGGCCCTGCTTTCTACTTGATGTATAACCTACTTGCAGCGTAATGTTTATCATAATATTTCAAGGAATCTTTTCTTCAAGAACATGATATGGACATCTGAGGCTAATGAATAGACTTTTTGGCTGCTTGAGGTTTGTGCTCGCAACTGCATCTAGATACAAAGAGTTACATGAAAATAAATAAAATTTACTTCAAATTCAAAACCAAATTTTAAAAATATTGTATTGTAAATGTAATTCAAACTTCTTTTTAAAAAATCCCTTTTATAGATAGGCTCGTTGCATTTTACCGTGCTAAATTATTCCCATAGGGGAGCTACTTTATTTTTGTGATTTTAATTCAACTTAAAGCAATGTTAGTGGATTCAGTGTGAAAAATGGAGAAAATGCAGTCTCAGTGAGTTAAATTAAACGCTGCATTTTATTATTTTAATCATTTCTTGAAGTTTCTTTAATGATTTCTTGAATTTATTTACATAAAGAGATCCCCAAAACCAATCAACATCAACATGGAAAAAAATCTTATCATAGACGCTCTCTCCCGTTCCCACGAAAGACGCGGATTTTTCCCTTCCCATTGCAACCCATATAATTGTTTGCACCATGCGATACAAATTCAAACAATATCCCTCCCTGAGATATTTTTCTGCATACCCTTTTCTGAGGTTATATATATATATATATATATATATATATATATATATATATATATATATATATATATATATATATATAACCTCATAAAAGGGTATGCTATATATATATATCTATTATATATAGCTAACTCTCCGGATATACCTATATATATACCTATATATATATTTATAGGGGATACGAATTCTGACCATGTTCCACAAGCGCCGTCGACGTCAGATTTTTTCGACGTACTGGCCCCACACTCTAGATGCCAGAATAATGCACGCTAGGTGTCATGGGTTCGATGCCAGAAATTCCCAAAAATCGCAATTTTCCCATAAGAATGCATTGCGCGGATTTTTGAAAATTATTTTGAGGTACTTATCGTTAAGATAGAGTAACCAAAATTTCGGAGGTTGAAGTTAAGGTAGTCTTCTATGTTTCTCATGGAAAAAATGTAGCCAAATGACAGTGAGTTCGAAGCCAGGTGGATGCAAAATTCTTCCATAAGAAATGCATTGGACGATTTTTTTAAATGCCTTCCCGATAAGCTTCAAAGATAAAACCCGGAATGGTGACAGAGGCGTTTGAAAAGATTCTTTCATGACGTCCACTGCTTCTCTAGTGGTCCTTGGTTCGATGCTAGAGCGTCATTCCGATTCTACCATGCACTTCAAGCGGGAAGAACGGAATCTTATTTTAGGACCTTCCCGATAAGATACTGAATTGAAACTTTAAAACACGTGAGAGTGGCACTTATCTAACATTTCCATGCCGTTATCTCTCATGAACGGGTCCTGTGTTCGACGCCAGGCGGTCATTTACGCAAATTTTTAAAAATTGTTTTGAGGCCTTTCTCTTTGCAGGAGACTATTCAAAATCACAGCGATTGCGTTTGAAGTCCTTTTTTATAGAACCAGAGGAAGAAAGGTTATATTTGACCGTGAGTTCGATGCCAGATGGATGAAAATTTCTCGCGTAAGAAATGCATTGCAGCAATTTTTAAGAATTTTGCTGGATAAGCTTCGAAGATGATACCCGTAAGGGGAACTTATTGTTAAATTTGTACCAATTAGCTAGCAGTATGCAAGCAACTTTTACTCATGTATATATATATATATATATATATATATATATATATATATATATATATATAACTTCATATATTATAGATGCTTACTGAATAAAAGTTTAAATAATAAATGCTATGATTCAACGATATAGTAAGTAGACATTTGCAGAAGAAAAAAATTCGAATCGTCTTTCATTTATGATATTTAAAACGCACTGTCTTTGCAGAGCGATTATTAAAATTTAAACGGACTGGGTTTATGCAATAACAGCTGCATATTTTATATAAGTTAAAGTTGTTTCCGTCAATTCTGAAGGCGAATTCACTAGTGAGATAATTTTGTAAAAAACATCGGATGTTGAAATGCAACACCGCAATAACCGTGGTTCATATGCTTATTGGAGTACGATCGAAATTAATTCGCGACAGAGCAACAGGGTAGAGAATCAAAAGAAGGCAAGTTACCTTAATTCGGACGCGCACGTCTCCTCTTGAACGATCTTCGATGCACACTGTGAACATCGGTCCGGTGCGCTATGGTGCTTCGGCTCTCTGCCGCAACGGCGCCACCGTCGCGAATTCCATCTCATTTTAAAACCGATTAAAATAGATTAATAAATATTGGTCCTGTATGTTAACAACAATATTGCAAGCTCGATGAATTTTTAAATAACATTTACGAGCGAAATTCATTCATTAAGGAATAAATGTTGGATGTTACTTTGGACCGTTTGTGTGACAACTAGAAAATAAAACATGAGCTTTCATCCTTGTAATCAGATAGGCATTGACCTAATGATGGCAGGGTTAGGAAGGAAATTATCACTCACAGTCGATATTTTAATGTCAAAACACTCACAATCAAGTATCCTCCCTGCCGTTCTTTCGGTGCTTCTTCTAATCATATAATTATATACTAAACGTCTTTATTCTGACGAAATTGAAACTTATTATATCTAACCTTTCGTCATAGAAAGCAAGAAACAATACATGTGCACTTTACACTGCTGAGAAACACGTTAACTTAAATAAATAATAAAAACTACAGAAAATAACGCTGTAACGGAATAAATATGGCTAAAAGATGTCAGAATTGAAAAATCGCAATAAAACTTTAATGAATGAGAAACAAAATAAAATTCACTAGAAGTGACCAACTACATACGTGATGATTGATAAAATCAATAATAGAATGATAAAAACATCTAAAATATTTGAAATATTTGAAAATGCTATTTTAAATATAGGAAATTTAACAGACGATCGAGAAAACGTCAAAATTAAAACATTAAAATCAAGTACAATCTAAAACCCAATATGTTAAGGCGTGGAAGGCCATTATAATGAATGAAAGACCGTTTCGCACACCACAATTTTTATTATAGCAACATGTTTCGCTAGTGTCGTGACTATGTTGTCTGAGTAAACATGTTGTCAGAATAATAATTGCGGTGGAAGTGTACGAAACAGTCTTTCATTCGTTACAATCTAAAACGATACCATAAAAATAGGAATGGATGAAAAAGATTTAGAACTTAACTTTTATAAAACCGCTTGGTCTGATGAAATGTATTAGCAGATTTAAAAACTCCCTCTTAAGAAGCGCTTTGGTCCCTTTCAAACGAAATACATGGAATAGATACCGCTTAAGGTAGTCGCTCAAGATTTTTCCCAAGATACACCGCAACCAGCTCTTCAATCATTAGACCAAAACATTATGTGTCGTCTCTCTAAAAGGGAGTGTCTTTTCTTTCGAATTACTAACTATATGAAACTTAATAGATTTTGAATCAAAGATAGATGGACATCACTTTTTCTCAGGGCAGAGCGTGAATTAATCTTTTTCGGTATTCTTCGCTACCTTAAGAAATAAATATATATATTAAAAAAAACAGAAAATGAGTTTTTACGAGCTGTTGATCATTCTTCCTTAACTGATAAAAACTGCTTCATTGCAGAGAGAAATTGCTCAGATAAAGTAACTAAGACACTGAAAGAAAAGAAACTCGGCGTCCAATGAATAAGAGACAGGAATTCTCTAATAGCCGAATATATATTCTTTCCATCGTCCCCTTATGCTAGCTGGCTCCCTTAAGACGTTTCCCCCGTTATCCTCAACAGTGGCCATTTTATTACTAATTTGATTCCCCGTCAATTGTTTCACTTTTCTGTATGATAGGTCGACCCTCCCACTTTCAGCCATCTTCTCTATTTCGTTACACTGTCCCTTCCACCAAAATTCTCTTCCTCTGCCTGTTTCCCTCCTCAGTTCATTGTTCAGTGCCCTGTACATTCTACACCCGTGTTCATTGTTGACCCTGTTCCATTGCCTTCTTTCCTCCATTTTATTTTTCATTTCTACCGTCACCCATAGTTTCCTAATTTTGCTTTGGTTGTCCCTCCCAATGGTTCTTTGGGCACTATCCTTGATGCTGGTTTTCATCTTTTCCCATCCTTCGTCTACGGTCAGCTCCCTTTCGTTATCTTCTAGAGTCCTGTTGACTGACTCATGAAACTCTCTAGCTTTCCTACCCCTGAGGGCTATTAAGTTCCATTTGGGAGCCGTTTTTTCCCGATGGATCTTTTTAAATCTAAGCTCAGTTTTCATCAATACTAAGTTGTGATCCGAGTATACATCTGTAATCGATTAGGTACCTATCCGTGTCCCCTGGCTTTTTTTGTGTGTACCTCCGTCTGTTATGGTGTTGAAAAAGAGTGTTGGTGGTACAGAGGCTATTCCTCCTGCAAAAATCTACCAGTTTTTGTCCTCTGTCATTTCTTTTTCCTAGTCCGAACTCTCCCACTTCTTCCCCATCTTTTCCTTGCACAACCACAGCATTCCAGTCCCCCATAAAAATAAGGTTTTTATTGCCTTTCTCCCTTCCAATGACCTCTTCTATTTGTTCATCAAATAAATCTATTTCATTCTCACTGTAATCGCTAGTAGGGAGGTACACTTGCACTATCACAGTGTTTACTGGTTCAGCCTTAATCTCTACAGATATTACCCAGTCGCTTATTAGTTCGGTGGCTATCACGGCTTTTCCCGCTCCCTTGTCCAACACTATAGCAACCCCTCTCTGGCTATCATTTCCCCCACTGAACATTGCTCTTACATCATCGCTCCAGAAATCTCCCCCATCCTTCCACCGTACTTCGCATAGCCCCAGAATGTTAATGTTGGACCTCTTCATTTCTAACTTCCCTTATCTAAGAATGGTTCTGACGTTCCAGGTCCCTACCCATCTTTACTTGGTCATCTTCTCCGTTCGTTGGGTAAGGATTTCGTGGAATGACGACCGGGGTGGCCTTACCACCATCCCTGCCGGGCACGACACTCTCCCTAGAGGACTGAGTCCCATATTTGCCAGTACCAATATAATTACGGTGGCACATCATGGTCACCCCTTGCCTTCCTCAACAGTGTTTTTAACGTGACACCATCACTCATATAGGCCGGCCCACTGGAGTAGATGCCTTTGCAGCCGCCTCACTGAGGTACAGACGAAGCGTGGACTACCTTTCGTCTGGCCCCTACCTGTTGACCTTTCTGGCAAGAGTGACCCTACCAGAAACAAAGTTCCTGCCAGTATAGCTCTCTAGGTCATAGAAAGCCCCTTCATCACGTCAAGGTGTAGTCCGTAGAAGGGGAATTGTTGTCTATGTAAATAAAATATCGGTTGGCGTACGGCGAGTATATCCCAAATTCTAGTTGGGGGTCGTCTTATACGCTGGGGGTGTGTGTACGAGTAACCCTCTACCCATATACAAAATTGCAAGTCCATATCGGGAAGGTCCTAACGAAATTCCGCATTCTCCATTTCATTCTTTGGTAAAATACAAATCATGTCCTGTAATGGAATCAAGGACCATTCGGGAAACTATAATCTGCGTCTGCGAAATATATTCATGATTGTTGTTCATATGCCGAAATATTGATTTCCATCTTCTCGGAAAATGCTTCATTAAGAAATTTGAATTTCCCGCCGTATATTTCATAAGGATCAATTAATGGTGTCTAAACCAGAATCTTTTTGGAAGAGACAATTGAATATAAATATTAGATAAGTACAACTCTGACAGTCTCCCAAGTTTCCGTTCAATATCACATGGGGAAGGTCCTAAAATAAGATTCCGTTATTCTCATTTGAAATGCATGGTAAAATATAAATGACGCTCTTGCATCGAACCAAGGATCACCAGAGAAACGGCGAACTGCGCACATGAAATTTATGAACGACCTCTGTTCCCATCCGGGTTGTACTATTCCAGGTTTTCGGGAAAGCATTCAAAAAATATTTAAAATTCTCCGCAATGCATTTTGAAGGGGAGAATTTTGCACCCCCTCACGAACTCACGCTCATTTTGTGAAATTTCTTCCACTGGTACTATAGAACAGGGGTGGCCAACAAGTCGATCGCGAGGCCAATTTTGATCGATCGTCGATCTCTCGCTGTTGTTTAATATGCCTTACCTCGGTAGCCATTCCTAAGAAGGGTAATCTGGAGAGACATTTTTTTTGCTTTACATAACAAGTATCAAACAGATTATCCACCAAATTCAGAACTGAGAAAACATAAAGTTAGGGATTAACAGATCAACAAAGCGTTTTTAAAAAGCCAAGGTTGAAGTCACAAGCAGTAACTACTGCATCATTCAAAGTAAGCTCTCTCTTAGCAAAGAAAATGCAAGCTATTTTCCGACGGTGAATTTGTAAAGGAAATAGTTTTGGAAATGTAAGATCCACATTTTAACGATTTTAAGAACAACAGTGAAACTGTTGCTGCAATTCATGATCTACAATTGTCTCGAAACACAGTGGTGCGACGAATTGAAATGATGAGTGGAAATGTAAAAGAGCAGTTAATTAATGATATTAATAGATGTTCTTGTTTTTCCATTCAGTGTGATGAATCGACAGATATAAGTGATACAGCACAATTACTTGTTTTCGTTCGTATGATTTTTAAGGATTTTACATCTAAAGAAGAATTGTTGGGTATGATTTCTTTGAAAGAAAGGACTAGAGGTGTAGAAATATTCAAAGCCTTTAAATAATTTCTCTATGATTTGAAAGTACCACTTTTCAAATTAGTCTCAATAACAACGGATGGCGCAGCTGCAATAACTGGTTGCAAAAATGGATTTATAGCCCTATGTCGAACTGAAGATGAATTCCCAGCCTATTTGAGCTATCACTGCGTAATTCACCAGCAAGTGTTAGCTAGTAAGAGATTAAACACAAAAGATGTAATGGACATAGCATTTATAATTGTTAATTCAATTCGAGGAAGTTCCCTCTAACGGCGTCTCTTCCAACTGCTAAGTAAGTCATATTATTCTCCCATGATAAATTTTCTTGGCCCAAAAAAAAACGTGTAAGTGAAATATTTAATGAAATTATCAGCCATACTGTGAATTTTTATAACAACTTTTTTATATTTACGAACATATAGTATAACAACTTATACATTGCAGTTGATAAAAAAATTAAATTGCATTTTAAGTAAGGAAAAATCTATCTAGAAAAAGTGTCGGAAAATTTTTAGGTACCGCATGTACGGAATGTTGCTATCAAAAGTTGGGTCTGGAAATTTATTTTCTTCAGGAGCCTATATCTCGAAAACTTAATTAGTGATTTAAATATAAAAAATAGTTTTGAACATATATTTTACTTATCTACCCATACATCGCTGGAATGCACCTTATGCTGAAACACAGTGAATAAACATAGTATGCATTTCACACCCCTTCTTCCCCCTTAGACTACGCCTATGACAATAAGTCGATCGCGACACACTTTTATGATAAAAAGTAGATCTTCTATACAGAAAAGTTGGGCACCCCTGCTATAGAAGACCGCATCATCTGCGATCTCCGTGACTTTAAATTCACTATCTTACCGAGAAAGGACTCAAAAAATATCCGAAAATTTGGGCAATGTATTCTTATAGAAAAATTCCGAATCTTGGAGTCTTTTGGTATCGAACCCCTGACAGCTAGGATCGATGTCTTAACTATTATGTACATATGCATAATTAAACGGTCATGAGAATTTCAAAGTCAATGGCACTTGTACAACATGGTGACAATTAGTATCTATTGCCATGTAGTAAACACAACATTGCCTATAATCCAGGGGCGGGAAGGTTTTCATAAATGTATAGCAAATGTACACTGCTTTACATTTCCGTATGTATCTTGTGAGTTACAGTGGCATTTGCAACTGTATTTATATAAACGTATACATGTTTTTATCCGTTTTTCAATATCTCGATTAATGAGATATCTATGGTAATAATAATTTCGGCTTTATAAAGAGTATTGTCGGTAGATGCGATGAGAAGGTTACAGAACGATTTTTTTTTTCTTGTTCAGGCCCCATCTGGAATACGCGGCAAGTATATGGGATCCAGCGGATTAAAGGGGTACCCGAGGTGCAGTGTAAAGCGAAACGTTTTATTTAAAATGCTACGAGAAAAAGGCAAGCGTTACGAAGATGCTCTCAGATGCAGCTTGGGAATACTTGAAATAAAAAAGATTAGAGGAGATCGAGTCACAGTTAACGTTATTAGTTCACGATATCTTGAAATCTGCCGTAAGTAAAACGCAAGTCGATGCGATATTTTTAGATTTTCGGAAAGCGTTCGATGAAGTCCCACTTTATAAATTATTATGCAAATTAAAAGTTTGGAGAATCGATGAAGAAGTAATAAGCTGGATAAAAGACTTCCTCTCCGATAGAGAACAACGAGTAGTATTGGATGGTATTATTTCCAACCTAGTCAAAGTGACCTCAGATGTCATACAAGGAAGTGTAATCGGACCATTATTGTTCTTAATATACATTAACGACCTTAATAAGCATATCGACAGTGAAGTTAGACTATTTGCGGACGACACGATAATTTACGGAGAAATAAAAAGTAATTACGATAGATTAACCCTGTCGAATTATTGCTAAATGGTGCGACGACTGGCAATTCGATAGTTAACTTTTTCGAAACAAAATCCTTTGCCAATGATATGATGAATGATTCGTATTGCCTTCGAGCGAAAGCAGTCTATTAGGTGAAATATCTTGGAATAACTCTCAATAACTCTCGAATAACTCAACTTGGTTCTCTTTGGATGATTTCCTTTCGCCAGTTACCGGTGAGCGGCATCAAAGTGAAGTGGCAGTACTTATCCTCAAGCCAGGACAGTTAATAGGGGTACTAATTCTAATTACATACTAATACATTCTTTTTTCTTTTTAACATTTTTTGTTTAACTTAATTCTAACCTAATTCTAATCTTATATTATAAATTGGTGATGCCACCTGTTGCGCCTTTTATTTTTATTATTTTTTTGAGTACCCACATCCATAACATATGTGGGCAAGCTCTTAAGAAACGGCTTCGTCAAGAGAATAGGAGCGAAGAAAAAGTCCGCGAGCGATGTTACTTTGTAAGGCCTCAAATGAGTATGCGTGCAGTGAATGGGCCGAAAAGAGTTGTATTCGCGAGTTAGAAAAGTTTCAACGAAAGGCAATACAGTTTGTAAAGAATTGCTATGATAAATCGGTAAGTGTTTCTCAGGTATTTCAGGAGGAAGGATGGGAATCTTAGGGAGGAAGAAGGCTCAATGAGAGATTCAATTTACTAGATAAATTCAGGCAGAGTGCGTTGATAGAAGATGTAACCAATTATATGCGCCCTCCTTGTTATATAGGCCGTTCTGATACCATGAGAAAGATCAGAGAAATGGATACCAGTCGATTCAAGAATTCATTTTTTCCGAGAACGATACGGGAAAATAATCGACTAGAAAGGTAGTCGTGGTGTTTGCACCCCCTGCCACACGTCGAAAGGCCGCTTGCAGGGGACGTATGTAGATGTAGAAACTAGGTTGCGATTGCTTGCCAATTTAGGGACAGCACGGTTACAGAGGATGTAATTGATATTATGCTCTGCCGCTTCGGCCGATAATGAGAATAAAATAAGAGAAATATAGTAGACGTTAGACGGGACTCATTCTTTCCGCGAAGCGATAATAACAGCGTGAAAAGTAGCTAAAAAGTGTAGGTGTTGACACCCTCTGCATGGCGGCTAGCATGGTATTTATGTAGATGTAGATGAATGAGCATTCCGTAAACTGCTGCAGTTATTCTTTGTCAGATTTTGCAATTTTGATTGGGATTATAAACCGAGAAGGAAACGTTTCAGACGCTTGAAAAGTGATTATAAATAGAGGCAAACCTGAAAGAAAATTGCTTTACTACACGGCTGCAATCCAAAACGGGATCCTTTCATTAAATCTTCCCAGATGCACTGCAACCTAATGTAGCCAATCGTTCGCCTCATTCAATTTTACATTATTGGAGTTAAATCTCTTCCTATTGTCACTAAAGGGATCAATTGTGAGTCTCTACTTTTGAATGATTAATTTTCTGAGTATTAAAATGAGATATGAAGCAGAGCAATTTCTATCCCACTGTTGGAGCTGATATGAACTCTGAGCCACTGAACCTTCACTTATTCACAGAGCCGAACGCTATATTAAAAAAATTCCTTATTCTCCGTTCCACGTTTAGTTGAAACTACGTGTTCTTACGGAGAATCATTACCCGTGTATTTCCCCGCATGGAGCAATGCGCGATTTAGTCAAACTGTGCGGAAAATTGCTTTTTTGATTTAAAAATTCTTTACTGATGAAGTAATAAAGGATGCATCGTGTGGTGGAATTTATTTCTCAATATTTAAAAAAAATAGAATTGATACAAATTATTTATCTGCATTTCCGCGTAGAAAGACGATTTTCTTATTTTATCATTGTAACTGTTGTGAGCAAAGCGTTCTTTCATTCGACACAAAATTAGCACAGAAATATCTTCATACCTTACCTTCTGTATCGGTAAACTTATAGTTTTATATTACTTCGTTTGAACGCCTCTTATAAAATGTATAAGATTTTCCGAACCGAAATTTTCGAATTATGACAACCGAAAATCCATCGCCAGCTAAATCTCGTTCTGTAAGAGATACTCACTATATTGTGCGTAAGAAATTTTAAGAAAAGTGTAAATATATTTTTGGTGAAGGAATGAGGACTTTATCTTGATAACCATTCAGATTCAGTTTTTTGACTTTTTCCGCGCGCCAAAATTTCGCAGTACTGCCCGTAGATGCCTGCTTTCAGTGATAAGTGTGAAGGAGGAATAGGCCATGTCATGGAGAATCGAAGAGAAAACCTATCTTTTTAAGTTTTAAAAATGTGTACACTTCAATCAAGCCACCCTTACGGGCAATGTTGTAGCCCAGAAACAACTTTAATTGAGTTAGTAATTCCCCAACTCTCGTAATTTTCACGAAATACGGCGAATATGAATCATTTCGAAGGGTCATAACTCATGATCGGAGTAAGAGATCTGGTTCTTTCAGTCATTGATAAAGATTGAATTTATCATATCATATGTACTCATCAAAGCTCCGAATATTCTTTAAAATTCCTAAAAATTTTCAATTAATTGTTTAATACAGCAGAAAATTTCTCAGGTTAAGAGGATGTGACACTTCATCTCATATGTCATGCAGCTTGATTGGATAGTTTGCGAAAGAGTGGCTACAAAACTCGGGAATAGGACGGCCCTTTTTGCCATGAGACATCTGAGAAAACGTTGCGGCTCTTCCATCTTGGGCATTCAGGAATTACAGTTCGTTTTTAATTTGTCTTCAGATTATCGGAGTGTAGAAGTGGAGTGGTATCGTAATTTATCGTTCAGTGATGTGGAGATTTTTCCAAGTGGTTTATTTCTAACTTTGTGAGATCATCATGTCCGAAGAGAAAAGTAGGCTAAATTAGACAAGCTATGAAGCAAACAGTTTACATTTTTACCTACTTCAACAAGTCTCTCGGTGCTATCGAAGAGGCCGAAAAAGGAAGTCAAAAAAATCACTGGAGAAGGAAAGAAGTATACTGAGGCGCATAAATCGCTCAACTAGAAACTAAAAAGGTTACAGAACCATATAATTATGTGATATACTTGATTTACTTGTGATGAGCTTAGAAATTTGCATTGCATAAAAGGATTTCTAGTTTAATGATATTATATTTATTTCACGCCAAATATTCATAACTTTGTGTAAATATAATCAGCATGAATGTGCTGTAAGAAAATACTTATAAATTGTTCTTGTCACCGTTGTAAATGAGAACATTCAAGATATTTCATACTTTCTGTAAAGCAGTTTGCAATTCCGATACTTTATCATTTGTCAAATTTCACCTGATAATATTCCCATAATTTTATTTTCATTTTCCTTTGTAGAATCTTAAGATATGGTAAACTGCCAGTGATCCATCATTATTCTATGAAATACCCAGTTTCGAGAAATTCACATGGTATTTATAACTTTAATCTTTTGCAAACTGGAAATATTGTGTATAAATACTATCTTTTTCTTAACTATTACTTTAGGAAGTTTTAAATGCACTTTCTGTTAACAAATCCGGTATCCAATTCAAATTTGACGCGGGAATCACAAGGTGAGTAGACTGAGAGTAAGTTTGGCAACAGCATTCACCATAAGGACAATATTGTCAACTAAATGTGGAACGCTCTATAGGCAATGCTTCCTTTCACCTCAATCTCAAAATGTAAATATCAAATAACCAAGAAAGGGATTGTAGAATTTTGTATGTATAGTCTTGGAGAGATCATGTGATGCCTTCTCACCACTGCTGTTAAAAATTTCAATATTCTTCCCCAATTCTCAGTCTGATAAAATCTGCTTCATTGTAGAATGAAAATGACCAAAATTAAGTAACTCTCTTTTTGCAAAAAAGCAGACAATTCTTCCAAATATGATGTAAGGAAACCAGCATTACTCAAGCAAATCCTGCTTTAGATGTGGTTTTGTCTTGCTCCCCTGCAAATCGTCTTAACTAGATTTTACTGTAGCTTGGTACAAATTTAAAATGGTGTTTTCCTAAACTCTATGTTTTTATATATTTGTTAATTCAAACATTGATAGAAATAATAAAATATATGCTTCTAGATTTAGTTTTCTCTGAATGCTCTCTCAAATGAGTATGAAGCAGGAAATAGAGATTCTGGCTATTAGAGAATTGGTAGAGCATACTTATGCTGACATAGTTTGCAGAAATCTGGCCACAAGATGCCATTAAGGATTGGGATGAGTAGGGGCAGGGTATTCCTTAAATATAAAAAACACATGCATATGAACCACATTCATGAGAGTAGAAGCTTGCAATAAGCAGGATTGGTTTGATTTAGGGTGAAGTATTCCATAGATTGTTTTTTTAATGCATCCACAAAGTATGTCTATTGCTGAACTTTTCTTTTAACCTATTATATTCTTGTGTTTCATGTAATGTAATTCTATATATTCCCTCCAAAGACTTTTCCTATCAGTGGTTATGTTGAGAATAAATTTCCTCAGGAGAATCAGCACATTTAGTTACACCTAATGCAATTCATTTATTTATAGTTTCACAGTGGTGTTTGAAGAACAGCCAGAGATTAACTCAAGATAAAACTCAGATTATTTGGAGCTAATGATACATATTTCAATAATTTATGCTCCCCTTCAGAGAACTTTTAATTTCTACAGATTGACCCTCGTTTTACCACTTGTGTAGACATGAAAACTTCAACTATTTTATCCATTATGTTTATTAAAAGACTCAGTTAGTCAAAAAATCTTACTTGACATGTGTTTTGGTTTTTCTGCCTCCTGTAAAATAATACCGTTGGGTTGTTCAACTAGGATAATCAAAATATTTAGAAAAAGATGATGAGGATAATGGCAAATACTGCATCACAGGGAAACATGCAACACTATTTTCCAAAAACAGCAAATGTTAAGGGTACCATGCATATACTTGTACAATTTCAGTCTTTTCCTAATTATTGACATTAATTACTTCATCTACAATCAGTCACTATGACATGAAGAGATTTGCCATGACCCATTGAAGGAACCAAAAAATATTGGCATTATCTTTCGAAATTAATTACAAACAAAAGACACCAGAAATCTGCAGAAATTTAAGAAAAATGTGTTTAATTATTTAAATGTTTAATTCTGTCCAGGAGATGTATGATTTAGAGAGCCTTGATTTGTCCCATATAGACCTACATGCTTGTTTAAATCAATAAAATTATTATCATTACTGGGCTTTTATTTTGATCAACTTCACTCACTGAAAGTAATAAGTTAAATGCCATGACAGGTGACTATCACTAACTATGCTCAGAATGAAAATTGTTGAGATTAAGAAGAGAAAATTGAGCAAATGCAAGAGAAAATTATGGCAGCTTAGCTCTGTGAGAGGAACATTTTCATAGTGGGCAATTTATTGGTGTGATTTTGAATACTTAAAAATATGTAATTAACTTTAATAAAACATATAATTAAATTAACATATGTAAGGAAGAGAAAATGCATCTTTCCCATGTTTCCACAGATGATACTGACAATCTGTTGGTTTGTGATTTATATCACTTGAGTTTTAGAGTAATGCTGGTGACTGATTGCTATTTCTGGTTTATTGGTTATAAGAAGAGACAGTTGTCATGTATAATATACTTAGATATAGAAAACTGTTGGAATATGATTGGTATATAAATAGAGAAGACACTGTTTGTATTCAAATTTTACTATGTATTGTATAGCTACAATAGCTATATTTATAACTCAACATCCACTAATTAAAAATTTGGAAAAAAAGAACTAAAAATGTCTATACTCCTAAGATAACAGTGGAATGTCGATGAAAAATGTAATACAACCTAGGGAAGTCAGAATAGTGTGGTTCACCACTCCATGATGACAGCCTTGTGAGCAAGGCACTATAATAATTCAAAGAGTATATAAAAAACTAGCAAATACTTCTATGTTATTGGTCTATTATCTTCTACAGGGAAAATTGTGCCTCCTCGATTTAGCTAAAATACTCAATAACAGGCCAAGAATGTTTATTTTAAAGGCTATTATATAGTTCCAAATTTTTCAAGGAAGGACCTTTTAAAAGAAGGCAATTGGCCTCCAGTCACATTTGGCTGGTTCTTGCAATTCCTAGGAATCACACAAGAAATTTCTAGAAGATAGAGAATACCAATGGGTTGAGATTTCTTTACATGTGCCTTTACTTAAGAACAAATGAGGTTATTTGTGTACTATTAAGGTTGGTTAAATGTTGCTAGACTTTTTTGTATTATGATATCAGGGTCCAAAATGAAAAAATATGAGCTATTAATAACAATATTTATTCTTCCAATTGCATACATACATAATTCCAATTGCATTACTCCTTTAAGTATATTTAGAGAATTTTAAAAATATCATCTCTGCAAAATACTCTTTTGCCTTACCCATACTATAAGTTATATAGACAGTCAAAATCATTTATTTATTCAATGAGTCACAGGCTCATGTTAGATAAAAAAATTAGAATAATCAAAATATGACACAAGATAGAAAATAATACCAAATATCACCACATGTAACAAAAGGCACAGAAAACAATATCACAAATTGTAAACTATACTACTACAAATTGTAAATTATAAAATATCTCAATTATCTAAAATACTCCATTAAGTAATTAATCAAAATACTCCAATACCCCACAGTATGATTGCAATACAGAAATGAATAGTAAAAGTAAATATATATATATATATATATATATATATATATATATATATATATATATATATATATATATATATATATATATATATATAAGATACTAAAATAATACAAAATATTACGATCTATCTCAGAAGTTCTAATGAACTAAATATAAAAAAGGTAGGTAGATAAACTTGCGTGGAAAAGTGTGCATATGCCTGCCTTTTTTATGATGTATTTCCACAATAATACGGTCGCCTCCGACGATTTTTTTAGCTGAATATAAATTTCACAAAATATTAAGATAATCCAATGAATATCAATAGATTGCAAAATAAATATCGAAGAATATTTTCATTATTTTAAAAATAAAATTTAAATTGCTGGGTTAATATAAGAAAAATTCTATAGAATTTGGTAAGTTATCAGCTCTTCTCATAATTATAGCAATGGGCGAATTAAAAAGATGATTATTGATAAAAATTAATGTTAATTTATTTAGTATACGTCTACTTTTACAAGGAGAAATCCTATCATCCCATTCTGTCAACATTTCACGCTACTTCCTTTAACTTACATCTTTCATATATGTACTACGTAAGCCGAATAATGGAATGTTATCTAAATTCGGAGTTTTTAAATGAAACTTGTTGTGTTCACAACACCATAACTGATTGAATTATTCATCTTTTTATAATAATCCAAGGACTACTCATTTTTATTATTAAAAATTCATGAGATTATGTTATTTAACTTTGGAGTTTCCATGTATTTAACAAATGCTGGAAATAAATAAGATTAAAATTTCCATATATTTCCATCGCCAAGCAACACCTCTGAAAGTTGAATGTCGATCAAAAAACAACATTCGATATCAGCGAGGAAATAAACAAAGGAATGAACATTTTTCATCAACACAATCATTTACAAATCATAGCTCTATGTAGCAATAAACCACTAACTCAAAGCATTCATGACAAAACTAAAGAAATTCCAAGTAATAAAATATTGAGTTGTATTTAACCAAGTAATTTCTTAAGTCATTTAGGTGCAAAAAAAACTCAGCAAGGGAATAAAACGTTTCATCATAGACGTATGGAATGTCCAATTTAAATAATACGTTTTTTTCATATAAAAACATTTCAGTTCTAACGTGATTTGGCCTACCCACGAGAAATAAGGAATTCAAAGACATGTCTGATTTATTATAGAAGAATTTAAAGGTTAATACCTAATTTGGTTTTTCTAACTGTACAACTTAAAACTGTACAATAAGAAGCGTCAACATACACAAATACTTAACTGCTTCAAGCATAGTAATATACCATTTCAGACGCGATGTCCTCAATTGGAAGAAGGGAAGTGAAGATTCTTGTATAAATTAAAGCATTTTCGAGGGCGAAGTAAATTTATGTCGTAAAATAACGAATATACCAACATTTCGTGAATATCGACAGCTAATTTGACTTAACATAAATGCGAGACCTCGGTCGATGTGGCAACGTCGACAAATAAAGAACACGTCCGACTGTGTTGTTCCGTTATGTGGCTAAGTGTGAAGTAAAGTTGTCAGAATGGGAGGACAAAAATTTCAGTATGATGAGAGTGGTGGCACATTTTTCTATTTTCTACTATCATTTCTTGCCCTTTTATTAATTCCTAGCACATATTACTGGTGGCCGCGTCAGAAAAAAGATGGTAAGAAAGTTTACCGGGTAACCGGTGAAGACCCTTTTGTTGTGTATTTGTTCATGATTTAGTTTGAAAATTTTACTCTGTAAGACATTACAAATTAATGTGAGGACACTCTAGCTAATTGATACGTACCGGTTAAAATACTTAATAATGAAAATTATAACTGTAACTCTTTAGACAATAGATTGTTGTTTTCCAGTTATTTCTAGTTTGATCTACTGAAACGTTTGAATAAATTTAATAATTGGACATTGTATTACATTTAGATTCTAGGAGTGGTGACAAGGAGTGTCAGTGTGATAATTGTCTGAGAAAGAAGCTTATATTGCAGTCAAACGAGCCATGGAAAGTTACCAAACAAATTTTCATGTAAGTTGTAATCTTTGTAAATGTATTGTGATAATCTCTTTGACAGTAAACCATTTATTTTTCTCATTTCGACAGAAAAATGTTACTTATTCTTGGTTGGGCTATATTGCTGTTTTTGGCATATAAAGTGTCCCAGTTTGATTATGAGTATGCCAACTTCGATCCGTACGAGATTCTCAAGATTCCTGTCGTAAGTATTATTGTGCAAACCAGAAAATCTCGCTATTCTCTCACTAAAGTGATAATTCTCATTATATAAATTTCTACAGGGTTCATCACAAGCTGATGTAAAAAAAGCCTATAGAAAACTCTCACTAATATTGCATCCCGATAAAGAGACGGGAAATGAGAAAGCATTTATGAAACTTACTAAAGGTAAAGTAGCAATTTTTTCTTATCTTTCCTTAAAACTTGACCATCTAGAAATTGATGGGCGATTTTTGCTCTATCATATTTTGTCGTTTGATGTTTTATTCTCATAAATCAGCAATAACAGGATAGCAAGAATAATAATAATTTTTTATTTTTCAATTTATTGTGGTAAGTATTACAGTACTCATAAATGAGAAGTATCTTGCAAGTTCACCAGCTATAGTTTGTTTGTGCGAGGTGCATCCCTGTTTGTGTTAAACTTGGAATAATCGCTGAAATAATTTTAAGTCAATGTCGGTTATTAAATCCCCGTTTCACTCTAGGTGACCTAATTCTGAGTTTCAACGGAATTCATGTTTCAAATTTAGTTGCCATAGCAGTAAATATTTAGTGTACTAAATTATACCTATAATTTAACCTTTTAATTCAAAGATAATGGTAAGGTGTTAACTATGGGAAATTGTTCTTGTCAGCTGATTTGATATTATTATTGTTATTATTATTATTAATCATTCAATACAGGCAGAGCCCAGTTACAAAAATTATATGGTTGTTAAATGTATAAAACAATACATCATGTCATTTACATGTAATATGTTAACAGTTTAAGCATATACAATTAAATTATAAATTTTTAAGTCAGATATAAATTTGTACATAATCATAAAATGTGTATCAGCATTAATTAAAAAAGAGAAAAACCTTATGTTACACCTTTATGTATACATTAAATATGGCAAAGTCATTATATGTATACGATGGTCACACTCATATTTCATGAATGGCACCAGTTGTAGAAGGATTAAAATTATTATTAGAATTTATATGCCATTAAACGTAGAGAATATAGACATTATTTGTCAGCAACATATAAGCTATGAATCACTTTAAAATAAAGCAGGGTATATATGTATAGTATAATACAAAATATATAGATAGATATTGCAGTTACAATTTTACTTTTCTTTTAAAAAATCTTTTCTAAAATTTCTTTTAAAATTTAAAGTAAAATACACATTTCTGTACATAGGTATAGCCAAAAGATAAGTACCTTGTCTGGCTTTACAAGATTTAAAATTATGCATGTGACATGTTATTACTATTATCACCAGACTATTTATTAGAATTAGATAAAAATACAAAATAATACAATATAAATTAATACGAAATCTTATTTAATATAAAAATATTCTTTACACAATCTAGATCTCTTACTTTAAGACATTAGTTTTTTATTCAAATACAAATTTCTTATATCATCAAAAAATTTGCTTTTTATCCACGTGACAATGGTATCATATTTTTTTAGGCCAAGGTTTACTTTTTTCAATTAGTGTCCTTATATCTTTTGTACATAAATTATACACTTTTCTTAAAATAAATAGTAACTGTGATTGTGTCCTTATCAGTTTACAACTAAATATTTTTACATTTTTGTTAAACTTGGTTCTCTTCATAAGAAGGTATGTGAAACTTCAGTTGCAGGACTATGAACCGACACATCTACTCTATTTGATGGATTCCTCCTTGATGAATCTATGTGCTATCTGTGTATTCAGGTCGCTCATCAGCAAGCATGGCAACCGAAACCCAAAGTTTATCATGTATGTCTACGTTCCAATGTGATATGTCATTAAGAGAAATCATACAGTGAAAGATAGAGCAGTAAAACTATGGAGGTCCATAGCTGCTACACCGTACCTTCCTTTGCAAACACGACAACTTGTTGAAGATGTAATTCATCATAACGTCTTCTATGCTCACTCAGTTTTGGTTGCCACGCTTGCTTATGAGTGTGTATAATGATCTTACACAAAGAAAACTCACTATGTAGCGTGTAACAGAGTAACAAAACCTAGGTTTTTTAATAAAAGTTTTTGTGGACTCTACGTAGTGAGTTTTCTTTGTGTGTGATCATGAAGGAGTTCCAGCATGTCTCACAAGAATCTGTCATGTTCAGTGTGTATGATGAGTTAACGATTATTCCTAATTGGAGTATCCTGATCGTCGTAATATGTTTGTTTCATAACTCTTTATAGATGAGTGTAGAAGGTGTTATGTTGAATTTACCATCAAATGGAGTAGATTTGTCGGTTTATCATCCCACAATTGAAGTTCGACGTGCCTTCTTAAGAAGAGATGATAGGTTGGGATAAATTCACTGTCACTGAGCCACCACTTACTGTCAGCATCTCCCCTGAGGATCTTCAAAACATCACAGATAACACCAAGGAACCTACAAAGCAGCTTGCTGCATTTTTTGCCCTCCCAAATAATTCTCAAGCAGTCGAAAAAACCATAAAAGAAGTCACAGAGGCCTCACGGTTAGTCTATGGCCACAATGCAACTGACGGGTTCATAGGTGAGAGGATCCCCTTGTGAATACCAAAAACTGGAACAAAAACATCCTTCAAAGACATCAGCTAGTTATCTGGTATGCGTCCACGGGTGGGTAGGCGGGCGGGGCTCAATTTGCAGGCACCATCTCATGATGAGTCACGAGTAGCTCACAGCAGCTGAACCAGGGTGCCACTTTCTATGGTGTTTCCAAAAATTTTAAAAGTATGATGTCTCATTGTATTCAGTTTTAATGGCTTAATATATTTGTTCCTCAATCAAAACGCATTAAAAAAGCTATTTAATCAAATGTATGTACTCTCTGTGAAAAAATTAACTTGCCTAAAAAAATACAACTTTCGTTAAAATTTTGAATTTTTGAGCTGTTTGGTCAGGCCTAAGATGATCTTTGTTAGAGCTGTGCTTTTGCACTCTCGTTATTGAACCTAAAAGGCAACTATTCCAACCTATTATGTTTCTGCTACTTGTTTTCAAAATATCCTTCTATGCATTCGTTTTTTTTTTTTTTCAAATTTAAAGTCAGAAAATTTTTTTCCAACCAAATCTTTCTAATATTATTCATTATCTAATTTGCTTTATCAAAAATTTCTCTACATGTTTTGCCACGTACAATTATTACAATGTTGTCTGGGTATGCCTTTTTATTTTTATGCATTATCCAATTGAATCTCTCGTAAATCATTTATATGCAGTAATTAAAGTAGAGGTCCTAATATTGATCCTTGTGGCACTCCATATGTCACTTTTTTTTAGGTATACTCAGTCTGTCATTTATTTTTACTTTTTGCACTATCTCATATATATAGGTTTAGATTAATTTCAATGCAACTCCTCTAATTCCGATATTATGTATGTTTTCTAACAGCAATTTATGAGATATTGTATCAAACACTGGTGAGATCTAAATATATAGTTGCACATCTATCCCCATTATTGATATGATCAGTTACTTCCTATATTTAATTTGTCAAAGCATTTTTAGTTCCTTTGCCACTTTGAAACCCAAATTGATGTTGTGATATGATTTTGTTTATTCACAAACTCTTAAATTCTGGTTTTGATTCATAGTTCAATTATTTTGGCTATATTTCTAATTAATGAAATTGTTCTAAAGTTTGCAGGATTTGAAATGACCCCTTCACCTTTATAAATAGGGCATACCCGACTAACCTTTAGAGATTCTTGAAAAATTCCTGTTTGTGAAATGCTATCAACAATAAAAGAAATGGGATTTGCAATTGTTTGTTTACACTTTTTTAATGTTGTGATAGATATTCCATCCCATCCTACTGCTTTAGAATTGCTCATTTTGCCAATTACATTCATGATTTCAGTTTCATTTGTTGGCAAAAGAAAAATTGACTTTATTTAGATTTTTACCTTATCAATTTCTTGTTCTTTAATTGTTACCTTGTTCTCTATTATTTATTTTCCTATAACATGCCAACTTTAGAAAAACATTCATCAAATTTGTTTATCTCTATGTTTAAATTATTAAATTTTTATGAGCAGGTTTTTCACTTGTCATTTGACCTGTTGCTTCCTACAGTTTTTTGGCTTATCTTTAACAATATTTATTTTATTCATATAATATTTATTCCTAGAAATCTTTACTAACTTATTTATCATATTCCTGTAAATTTTGAACATTAAATCCAGTAAATCAGTAGTAGACCAGTAAATCTGTCTTGTAACTTTCTTTATTTAGTCTTTTATATATTTCATCTCTCTTAATTATTGATATGAGAATGTCTTTTGTTATCCAAGGCTTTCTTATCCTACTTTTATCTGAATGTTTGTTTACATAATATAAACTGAAATTTATATTCTTCCTTACAAAAGTTATAAACTTATCAACTTAATCATTACGATTTTCAAGTTGATACAGTTCTTTCCAACTTTGCTCAATCAATGTTTTCTCTAAAATATTATAATCAAATACAGTATGTGCAATTTTTTCGGTAGTTAGTAAATTTTTGTTGACCAAACTCCATAGTTTTACTTTTATTACATTCTAAAAAACAGAACACTAAGTTGTTAGAGTTGCTGTCATGACTCCAGATACTATATTATCATTACTCAATCCCTTGATCAATATATGGTCAATGTATGAACTGTGTTTCATGGGTATGCTTACCAATAACTGATATATAACCATTTTTGCATAATATATTTAATTATGCTGAAGACCATACATATTTTTAGCTTTTATATCAATGTTAATGTTACTGACAGTTACATGTATCTTATCCTTAATATTTTCAAATTTGATATTTGTGATATAGAGTCAATATAGTCTCTTAGTGATAGACTTGGAGATCTATAATTAGTATCTCACTGTCATCAATCATTAATTTAACACTTATGATGTTACAATTTTGAAAAATTTTATCCACTTTTATATAATTTAATTCTCTTTTCACGAATATGGTTATGCCATCTGCTTTAGTATACTGATATGGCTCATGCCATTCAGTTTACCCATCTAAATTATGAAAGCACTCTGCTTCAGGTTGCAGCCATGTCTCTGTATATAATATAATAATCACTTTAAATTAGATTGAATGACAGTTTAGTTTAAAGGTATTTTTTAAACACATCCGTGGAGAAGCTGTGTAGGTCAACATCTCTACATATTGTGTTTGCACATCTCATTATTCTATACAATAGAGGTAAAAAGCGTAGTTCTTTCTTAGCCAAGGAACTGAGAAATGAAGAATCTTGGAATATTATGATTAGAGTGTAAAAATAGTTGGAGAATTTCAAGAATCATATTTATTTAATTATCATCAGTTAGGCTTAATGTCCAGAGGGGGAAATTCTCCTCAATCTAGTTGGGAGTCCATTAACGAATGCAATGATTATCAACAACTATTAGATTATTTCAACTAAAATATAAGCTAACAAAATTTCACTATTTTTTCAAGTAAGACAATTTTATTTTTGATTCTACAGTTAAAAGTAGAAAAGAAAAGTTAAAAGGTAAAGTTACAGGAAGGAGGAAAGGTTCTGGAGGTAAATCCGGTTACTCTCTAGTTAGAAATGTCTATTTGAGTATGGAAACTATGTTTGTGATACTGATGGTTCAATAATTCTAACTTTTAATACTTTTATAGACGGTTTTTCCAGACAGGTAATTTATTGATAAATAAGAAATCGATAAAATTTATACTAATATACTATAAATATGTTTGAGATTAGGTTCTATAATAATTTTCTTTTTAATTAATAGTTCTATTGTTTAGATCAGCACTAAAAAATGTCAAAAGAATATATTATGTAAGATTTGTAATCGGAAGAAGAATAAATGTTATATCAGTTAGAGCGCTCCTGTATAGCCGTGTGGGCAGCTTGTTCGACTTCTATGAAAGCAGTCCCAGGTTCGATTCCTGGTGGGAACTCATGTGCGAAATGACCTCAGCTGTCGAAACACTTTTCATAATACTACTACTATATTAGTTAGAATGGGAATTGGCAAGAAGGAAGATATTTAGATTAGCAAGTCTATTTAATGCACTCTAATGAAAGCTAGGATGAACTACAATTTTGTACACCTAATTATAGTGGATTAAAAATAAAGGAACACGTACATAAAATAGATGTTGCAAAATATTCACTACTATTATACTAGAGGTATGATTTCTAGATACTCATTAATAGAGGTATGAGGAAATAGAATAACTTACCTGGAGAACTTATCATTCCAATGCTGAAAGTCTTGAAATTTTCAAAAAGCTCAAAAGTTGAAATATAGATTTTATGTTTATTAGCTGCTCATTTATAATTATTTTGTTTTATTTTATATTCCATACACTCAAGAGTATATTTTATAAGTTGAGAAATTTGATATTGTATACTGTAGGTACATTAATAATTGTTTAGTAGGGTTTATTTATCATTGTGATGTTATGTAAAGTGCTTGAAATTGCACTGTAGCATTTATTATATTGTTATTGAAAAATTTAATATTTGTTAAATAACTTGGAGGTTAAATAACCTTTCTGAGGTTTTTGGAGTGGTTTTCTTCCTGATTATGCTAGTTACTTTTAGCTTTCGTGTATTTATTTATTTAAAGATTCTCATACAGCGATGAAGACTGTTTATAGTGAATGCAAACAAATTTGAAGTAAATATTTATTATTGCATGAATAAATTGATGTGGGTATTCATTATGTTATAGATGGAGGAAAGGTTATTAGGATTTCTTTTAGAGATCTTAAGGAAAGGTATTTAACACAGGCTCTGTGGATGGCGAACACAAGCTTTTACAGTATAAGGAAAAAGATTTGATTGAGGAGGGTGATTGGCTGACCTCAAATGACTGCCACCTGGCTAGATGCCTATTTTCAGTCATAAAATATAAATATTATATCACTGGATTTTATCCTTGTAATATATATATATATATCAATTGAGTTATCTATCTTCTAATATAATAAAATAAGGTGTGTGTGTGTGTGTGTGTGTGTGTGTGTATGTATGTATGTATGTGTGTATGTATGTTCTCCTAAAACTCGAAAACCATAAATGGCACAAATTTCAAACTTTCACGATTGTTAAATGTACTCCCTGCGCAGATAATAGGCTACTTTTCATTTACTTAAATGTCCCCAGTTCGAACCCAGACAAGAAAAACCGTTCTCATAAGAAATGCAAGTAAACCTCAGTTTTATCGGTTGCAGGCCACATTTCTTTTGAAAAATTAAATTAGAAATAATAGGCTTACAAAATCGAGACAAGCACCAAAAGAAAGAGAAATTAATAGAGAGTCTTATTTTGGTCGTGAAATATCGTTATCGAGTCGAAATGGCGAGAATTCGGTTAAAATAGATGGAAATTTCGTGAAATTTTGAGGCTATAAACAACGAGTCCCCTTGACGACGAATGCGATTGTTGAAACCGAGGTATTGCGTTTTCCCATAAGAATGCAAGGGTATTTTAGCTCCATATGAAAGTAATGATTAAAAACGAATGATAGTATATGTTCATAGCAGGCAATATTCTGAAATTTCAGCATTTGCATTTACGATCAATTTGCAGCGTTGACTCACAGGAGGCATCGTATGATCATTTAGGGAAAGTTTCTTTATCACCTCGACTTTGCCATTTCTACTTGAAAATAATGAAGCTACTACGCGTGATTTACACTGGAAAAACTTTAAACTGATTAATGTATACTGCGTGCAGCCTCTTGGCGTGTAGCAGTGGGTGCTTGAACCATGACTCTACTTCCCTAATCGTCTAATACCGTGTATTACATTAGCATTTCGAGTAAATGATAACTTAATCAAACGTCTCATTTTTTACACGGGCGATCTTTTGTATTCGTGAGCAATCCGCAAGTAGTATTGTCTCCATCAAAATTTTCTCCCTTATAGGATTCAATGTGAAGCTAAGCAATACTATCTTAATAAGTAAATTTAAAAGAAACATAAGGGAATGTGTGATTATTGCACGAAATGACGTGTACCCAGGAAAAATCTCAAGGAAGCATCACCTTACAAATTTGAGGAAAGAAAATCTAAGATGATTCCTTTTGTTATTCTGGATTCTAGAATTGGATTCAAATTCTAATAAGTTTGAAAATAATACAATTAATGTATATTATAAAATATGCAAATACATTTTTATTTAGGGATAATATTTTCATTGATCCAAGCTAAGTGAGAGATGTTAGATTCTCCTCTGCACAAGTTATTACCTAATATATTATCTACTGCTCATTTATATATCCCCGTTGAGAATCAACAGGCGCCTCAGCTAGTATTATATAAATTGACGATATTTTGTCCTCTATTCATGTAGCTTATCAGGCTTTGACTGATGAAGATGCTCGGAGAAATTGGGAAAAGTATGGGAATCCAGATGGTCCTGGTGCTATGAGTTTTGGAATAGCTCTTCCCTCGTGGATTGTGGAGAAGGAGAATTCTGTTTGGGTTTGTAACCAATGAGAAGCCATATTTTTATCTATCTATTATCATTATCCTTTAGGTTATGGAGTCACAATTCTATTGCTATTACACCATCAGTTTTATAGTTTTCTATTCTCAAATTTTGATTTAAAAAAGTTGGCAACTGTAATAGATACAGAAAAATTGAATTACTCAAGGAAACAAGTGATTCATATATAGCCTTCTTGTTTAATCAAAATGTAACATTTTTATCATCATCGCATGGTATTCCATACAAGAATGTGGAAGCATGAAATGAAATATCCCTAAAAGAAATCATAATGAAATTTGACTCATCTACAACAAATTTTCTCCCATAGTGATTCTCCAGAATTAGTTTCAGTTATCAAAATATGGCAGCTAGGCTTACTCTATGTTCCTACATTTAGAGTATCCCAGTTAAAATTGACTGTTCAGGATTATTTTATCTTAGAAAATAAAATCCTAATTTATATTAAACTATCTGATTCCAGATATGAATGATAGCAATTCAATAAGGAGATTATTCTGGCAATGAAATGTAATTTTCTGCTCAAATACGCAGGAAATTTGATAAAATAAATTAAGTTTTGATATAATTGAGTGACTTTCAGTGGTGAGAGGTGATTACATGATTTTATTACTATAGATGGGGACAATAATAATAAATGTATTGGGGATTAAATATTGTAATAACATTCACCTAGAAGAAATTTCATGCTACATTCATTTGTTACTGTAAAATAAGATCATATGAAACATGGTCAGTCTCCATTTGGGCACATTTTTAATTCCGTCGATAGAATCAAACATCTATCAATCCATTCTGAAATTCATTGATGGATCTCCATCAATGTCCATCACTTCTATCATGATTAATAAGATGAATGGCTCTGATGATAGTTGTGGGTCAATGTTTATATCCATGACCTCTTAAAAAGCAAGTAAATGGCAACTAACTATGGAGAACATTACGTATTTATAATGCAACAATCAACAAACACAAATAATGTGATAATTGACATTTCAACAGAGGTTAAAGAGTTATGGAGATGGAACTAGTTGTATATGCAATAGTAGCCATCTTCTCAAACAGCAGACAAACCAACAGACTGATCTTAAATTCATCGATAATCCATCGAAGTAATCAGACAAACATCAATGAAATCCATAACTCATTGGATTGATAAATTTGAAAATGTGCCCAAAATGAAGGAAAAATGGAAAATTGTTGTTTGAAATTGTAGCATATTTATCTCTTAAAATGTAGTTTATGAATGTGTATGATCTTCCTTTGCATGATATTTGAGATAAATTTAAAGCTTAAAATATTTGTCGTTAACTGAAAAAATCCATGTTATTATACATACTTAATGTAGTAAATTCCAGATTATATCCTACTCACATTTTACAATTTACGGTGACTACCAAGTGTTATTATGACTAGTGCAATTATATTTGCACTCCTTCACATCTACCTAAGATATAATTTGCAACATTGATAGTTTATCAGTTGCATATTTGTATTGCTCATTATTAATTTTAGTGCTTCTTTTGTTTTTTCAATAGTCAGTTTACCATTTATTCTGTCACAGAAATAAAATTTTGTGAGAATTTCATTTCGAGTTGTTAGTAAAGAATTTCTTCAAATTAACTCAATTATTTTAAGATTGTTATGTTTACTTTGCAGGTATTGGGTCTTTATGCTCTAGTCTTCATGGTCGCCTTACCTACCGTAGTGGGCATGTGGTGGTATAAGTCCATCAGATACTCAGGAGATCAGGTAGGCCATTCTATTCTTACTGGATTACACCAGAGACTTTTTTCCTAACCATTCTCAAGGGAAAAGCATTTATAAATTAATTTATCATAAATAAACTGATAAATTAAATTTTTCAAAATCATTCCTGCACTTAATGTTGTTTGGGAGATGTCCTAGGGGAAATTAGGCTTTGGAAGGGGATTGGATACCTCACCTAAAAATCCATTTTTGGTACTGAAATTGCTACGTAGGAATTAATAAAAATTAAATATCCATGTTTTCACTATTCGATACATAAAGGATGAAGCTACACCTTGAGTGTTTGTTCATGTAGAAAACTGTAAGCATGTCGTAGAAAAAATTAATAATATTCTTAAAAATAGATCATTTTCATTCAAATGAAGCTCTGCTAAGAAAGGCAATGTGATAATTTATCTTGACTCTGGGTGTACCTTATTCTTTATCTTTGAATGGAAAGATCTTATGAGAACATAACTTTAACACAATCACTGTAATCGTTCAAAATCATGCAGATTTTAAGTGCATTCTGAGAAAGATGCTCTACTGGAGCAGTGGTGCTGAAGTCGAGTCTCTGAGGATCTCATTCCACTACTTCCCCTCTATTCCCACCCTAAGCATAAGAGGCAAAGGTTTATACAAGCACGGATGAAGAGGCTTGAGAAGATCGGAGTTGACTTTGAAATTGAGTGACAGAAATATGTGGAGGTACGAAAATTGGTTAAGGAGGAATCGCAGAATGAGTTTCTGGAATATAGATCTACCCCTTTTAGAGTCTTTACGAAACGACCAGAAGGAGTTTTGGTCATACCTCTGAGAATCTTGAGGTGATCAATCTTCAGTAGCTAGCCTTGTTAATGACAAGGGACTAACAGTTAGTGATTCAGTAGGTAAAGCGAGCTACTTGATTGACATTACTAGGAAAGCTTTACTTCAGACAATGTTGACAAGAGACATGAACGATTTTTCAATGAGAGTTGATTCAAAGATGGGGCCTATTGAGTTGTCAGTGGATGGAATAGGAAAACTGTTGTGACAGGTTGGCAAGAAGAAAGTGCTTGGACCAGAAGGTATACCATCGCTCATTATTAAAACACTGGCGGATGAGCTTTCTCCCTTTCTTTTCGTAATTTATAGGGAAAACTTTGGATAAAGGCGTTGTACCAACGTGATGGAGAAGAGCGCATATCACCCCAAATTCCTAAGAAAGGGCTTGTTCCTCAAACCAGAAGACTATCATCCCATATCCTTAACATCAATTTTTTGTAAGATAATTGAACATATTATTGCCGGTTCAATTATGCGTTTTCTAGGTGATAAGGGGGTAATTAGTGAAGGCAGACTTTAAAAAGATATTAGCATCTCCATTGGGAGAGCAATAGAGAGAAAGAATGATCAAGGAAAACATCAGGAAAATAGCAGCACAAGCCTCACAATGCAGGTCAACACAAAATTCAGACACATCTATCACTTGAAAGTAATATTCGTCTTTTGAATAAATTTTAACACTACCATTCTTAGCAACATCACGATAGAATATACTGACTAAACTGTAGTTATTAAGACCATATAAATAAAACTCGATTTTAGTTAACCAATTTTCACAAAAACACAATGTATGAAAGTTATTAGATTTCAGTTGCACTTCAATCTCATTTTATTATAAATGTGTCGCGAGGACATAAGGGAAATAACTAGCCCAGGTTGGCCGATTTAACTGGACTTTTTTAATCATATCAATGGGAACTTATAATAATGGTTCGCCCGTAGAGGCCGTCTTGGAGTCCGGGGTTTCGGTGGAGAGAGCGGGAGGGCAGTCTTACGTCTGCAGACCAGTTCAGGTCTTGCGTCGGTAGACCGGGGAGGGCACAGCAATTCCGGCTAACAGCGCCACCGGACGCTCGAGCGTCCGGTTTATATACCCGATTTACCGTTTACTTATCGGGGGTGAGGAGCTAGGGGCTCCTCTTGCGGGGGGTCTGAGGATGAGCCAGCGTGGAGGGCGGAAGGGGTTAGGGAGGCTGGCTGGTCCAAAGGGCAACGTGACTCTTACGACCACGCGAACTGTGCTGTTGTTCACGTGATCGTAAGGCCTTCCGACAAATGCACTGTACATTTAGATGCAAAATCAAAAGAGAAATCACAACACTTGGGTCACGCGAAGTTATATTATTTTTGATTGAATCATTGTTTATCTGTTGGAAGGAACTAAGGCACTTTGAAACTAAGGCTTTGAAATAAAAATGATCAACATATACGTTTACTGGCCATAAATTTGGGTTGGTTACTGTATTTAGGTAGTTTGCATCCAAAGACAATCAAAAGAAAGTATATTCACCTTTGGCAAGGAGCTGTTCCACTTCTGCCTCATGGGATAATTTCTTTTTCACATAGTTGCACAAGTCTTCTTTTTTTGTATCTTTATCGAGCCTCCAGATTCCACATCACTTGCACTTTGTGTGGAATACCAGTGAGTTTATTCTCAGATGAAGAGTAATATGTTTGTATACTGTACTCATAAAGGTTGATTTCTCATTTTTTCACTCATACATATGATTTGTTCATGAATGCCTCTTCTCACAGCCTTACCGAGGGCATAGGATGCGGCAGAGTTCTTCCTTATTGCTGATTTTCTGTCTGGATCTATTTCAGATCATTTTCAAATAACATCCTTACCATGAATGGACCAAATACTTTTCTTTGTGCACCACTGCTTGGATTTTTTTTAAAGTTGAAGCATCTAGCATTCTTCAACACATACAAGAATACAATCATAAGATTAACTCAGACAACTTAAAATTTAAAAAATCAGCACAGAAAAACTCAAAACTAGATGCTTATGAAAGCATCTTCATACAGCAAAACAAAGGGAAACTTATGAATGCTGACCGGCCCATGCTAACTTCTTCATTATACTCTCTTTTGGATACTGCTTCTTAAAAGGACTTATTCCCGGAATTTCTGTTTCCCAACTTCTTCCTGTACGTCACACCAAAAAACCCCACTCCAAAAACCCATCCCACAACAAACAGTTACAAATACTTCACACTCCACAGGAGATGTTTCACTTGTGAGCAGTTGATTCATAGGCAATAAAGATGTGGTTTTTTATGTTGGATGTGACTGAGAATGAGAAATGGATATTCTACAATAACCTCAAGAAGAAAAAACTACACTGTGCCCGGTCAATTGTTGCCATCAACCTAAACATCAGCACCAAAGCCAAATATTTGTTGTTTGAAGGTAATGCTGTGTATCTAGTGGGACCAAAAGAGTGTTGTATACTACAAACTGTTACACACTCATGATTCCATTATGGGCCATCAGTGTGGAACGAACACAATACGAGCAACAGCATGAGAAAGTCATGCTTCTGCTTGATAATGCTAGGCCTCGTGACGCAAAAGTCACAAAAGAAAATATTTGGAAATGCTCAAGTGGGATTTTACCACACCCACCATATTTTCTGGACATTGCTCCTTCTGGTTGTTCTGACTGATGCATTACAATTTAGCACTTATTTCACAGAAATAAAAAATTGGCTCCTAACTTGGATTGCCTCTAAAGGTGAGACATTTTATGAGACAAAATTCGAAAATCGTCTGAAAGGTCCAGGAGAAAGTAGTAGCTGGTGATTTTATTACTTTTTTAATTCATTTTTTTCTGAAATAAATGCATTTTTCACCTCAAAAAATGGACCAAAATAATTTCTTCACTTGATAATTATAAATAGATTTAATAAACATAGGTTCCTTCCCCGCTAGATGATATGTCCAAACTTGTTGAAGCTTGCTTAAAGTTGTTGATGTTTCAGCAGGAAGCAAGAAACGCTACAATTTGTTTTGTATAAAATTAATGAAACAGTTCTGCAACAAGGCAGCAACACGCTTAAGCTGTTGTGACAGGAACAGATTACTGGATGTAACGATGATGGAGAGATATTGGCTTTCATTTCTCCATGAATTGTTTCTTTTTATGTTGTCACCTTCCTGCAGACTCAAACAAGATTTCTTTTTCAGGTCCTTTTGGATACTACACAAATTTATTACTATTATTTTCATAAGACGCCTTCAATGCCTCTAAAGAGGGTTATAATGATTCTTGCTGCTTCTTCTGAATTTGATAAGAAGCACAATGGAGAAATACAGGAAAGGCCTACTGATAACACAGAAGTACCTTTTGTAAGTATCTTCATTTATTTCCCAATAAGGAAACCTCACTTGGTGCAACAGATGATAAGAGAAACATTTGAATACCTTGAAAGAAGGAGAGAAATGCAAATTTCGGAAATTTCATCTTATCCACGAAAAATCTCTTGTGTTAAACAATTCAATAAGGAGGCCTTAGTATAATGGTGAAAATTAAAGAAAAACTAGAGATAAAGAGACTGTATCAATCTAAAAGTTGAGCTGGTTACTAGAGACATTTCTAAGTTGGAGAAATACCCTAAAAATCAACAATTTTTATTCAATATCTCTTGAACAAAATCATGTTTCAGATAAGTGGATTACCAATATAGTTACATTTTGGTGTGTATGTGTATATAATTATCATAAATAAATTTTCACCAGTTGTTTTTCACCATTCATTCATTCATACATTGATTTGTATCTTTTCTCTATTTTTTTGGTGTTTGATTTGGGTTCTTTGTAATGTGTATTTATTATCCTTATCCATCGGAATTTCCCACAGCTAATAAAAATTGCTATTTTAATTAATATGCTATGTAATAAAATCAAAAATCAAGGTTTAATATTTTCTCTCTTTTTCTTGTACAGCTGATGAAGCAGCTAAGCAATCTTAGCGAGAAGAATAAGGAGAAACCACTGTGCTATATTTATTCTATAAAGGCTCGTGCTCTTCTGCATGCCCACCTTTCTCGCCTTGAACTTCCTCCTCAAACACTCGACAAGGATCGAATGACTGTGGTGCGGAAATGCCCATATCTCATCCAGGAAATGGTCAACTGTGTCTCTCAGCTTATTTTACTTGCATATGCAAGGAGAAGTAAGTGCACAATTTTTATCTCAATTGAACATTTGTTATGGCAAATATTTACTATAAATAATATAATAAATAATGTATAATTTGGCCAATTAATGTAAAATTTCAGCAGAAAATAAAAACTAGATCTGAGCAAGAGAGTTACTCTAAAACCTGTTCAAGATTCTTCCTCTAGTCTCTTTCACATGAAGCACATGACCTAAGATGCTCTGATATCCTCTTAAGATGTGGATTTATCCCTTCCCAAGATGCACAGCAACCTGCTATAGCCAATCATTAGTCTCATTTGATAGATCAAATAATTTTTATGTTGTCTGCGTTGCTGTCATCTCTCCTCTCCTTGTTTCTGAAAGGGTTTTCCTTGTAAGTCTCATCTTTTGAATGATTAATTTTGGAGAATAAAATTAAGAAATTGTGAAGCAGATCTATCTATATACCACTATCATAGCTGATATGACATTTGAGATCTCTATCAGTTTTTTCTCTGTGCTAAACATAGATTAAAAAGTTATTTTTTGGTATTTCCTTTCGTCAGCATCTTAAAAAGTGAAAATATTGAAAACAAAGACAGAAAAGGAGTGTACTGTTGACTGTTGAGCATTTCTGAGAGATCATGATGCCCTCTCATCACTTTTTATAAAATATTGTTATTCTCCCTTGATTGTTTCTCTGTTGAAATCTGCTTCACATCTGTGATAAGTGGTTCCCAAGACAGTAAAAGGGGGGAATTTTAAGTGAAATTTTTTAGAAAAGAATAATTTTTAAATAATAATAATTAATGATTATATAAAATAACCTTCATGATTGGTCATAAATGTAAAAGAGATGACTTTGATACTGGCCTACAATCATCAGTGAAATTAGTCCCAATAAATCATTTTTTGAAGTTATAAATTCATCTTTCTTCAATTCTACAGTGAAGCCAATCAATCACTTTTTATATATGCATTAGGAACAGTACAACTTGTACTTATTCTTATAAGAGGTGTAATAAATTGTGTTTCATAGCTCCAAAAGAAGTGAATTCTCTGCTAATTGAATGAGGACCTTGGTTTTGGTTGAATAGAAAATTTTATGATGATATCTGATTTAGTTTCCAGGTTGCCCAACATTGAAACAATTGAGAACTGCATGAAGCTCTGTCCCATGATAGTGCAGGCATTGTGGGAGCACAGAAGTCCTCTTTTCCAGCTGCCTCATATAAATGAAGAAAATATTAAATATTTCATATCTAAAAAGGTAAGAAGGTCAAAATGAAAAGTGAAAAAATTGTGCACTTGCTAAAACTATTTCATTAGATCTTTAGTTATTTGCAAAAATTTTCTAATATTGTTTAAGTTTAGTTTTGGATCTTTGCTTTCTTCATCAATCAGTATCCCTTAAATAGTCTAGCCTTTCTGTCTTTTCCCTATACCTCTCTAACATAAGAGAGCTTTATTCAGTTATTATTTGCTGCAGTATGACATTCATCAGATGGCAGCCCCAAGTATGACATGTAATTCACTAACACATTCCACAGTCACATGAAATATAAGTCTTATATGTATCAACATTATGAAATAACATAACGGTATCCACAAACAGAATTTGAACCAATTTATAACAGTGACTCAACCTATTGAATAATAATAATAATATAATATAATAATAATAAACGTCTTTATTAGAGGGCGAGATTGAGGCTGGTAAGCCTCTTCTTACATCTAACCCTTATAATATGAAAGAAGTAAAGAGATAGATTATGGGTTTAAACAAAAGGAAATAATAAAGAGATTTGTTTGCGGGTTAAAAAAACCTAAGTTACTACACTTAGGAAAAAATAGAACCCTGCAGGAAAACGCCCACAGGAAGGGGGGCGTGAAAAACCTGCGAAACCTACAGACAGTAGCATCTAAAAATTTTAAAGAAGAGGGGGAATAAGGAAAAGAGAAGTGACTGCAACATTACTGAAAGGAATATAAAAAAGCATTATAACTGAACAATGATATGATAGAAAAAGAATCATTGCAAGATGATAATAGAAGTGAGAAAAACATAATACATAGATATTTACAGTATCACCATTGGTTGCGTCAATTTAGCAATAAAAGCAGTAAAAATCAAATGAATCAATGAAAAAGAATAAACCATAGAAACTGCAGATTACCAAAAATAAAAACCATAGGAAAATCAATACATATAAACACAATACATAGGTATATACTATATCGTCAATAGTTAACATCGATTTAGCTTTAAAAGAAGAAAAATAAAATATAAGACTACATATTAACAAAAAATCAAACAATAAAATAACATGAGTGATACAATAACTTCAGATTCAGGATAAGGATTGAATATCCCTATGGTATCCTTTCTAATCCTCTCACTCCAATTTTATCATATAATTAATACTAATCCTGCATAGTCACAGTTTACATAGTTCCTTTGTCAAGTCACTTTATCAGTTTGTCAATATGTACACTTGCAAGTATACAAACCATTACAAAACTTTGTACATTCACTCCACTATTATATAACAAACTCCAACATTTACTTCATTACTCCTTTTTATATTTTGGTAAGAACTTGAAGGCCTCGTCTAGCAACGTCCTTCTATTCTGCAACATACTGACTGGATGCATTTGGGTTCTGAAGGCAAATGGTACCTGAGAGCATTAAACACCCTGCGTCGAAATTCTTAGAGAAAGGCAGCATGGATATCACAAATTGAACTAAACGCATACTGGTTTATTGCAAAACAGCATGTAATTAACCAAGACATATTGAACACAAATACAATAAACAATACAATTAGAATAAATGTACAGCAATGCGAGGAAAAAAATTTCTGACGCAATTACCAGATTATTAAACAAATTGGGATCGAATCTGGGATCAAATCAAAAGAGGTCCATACAGATGCACCATTCAAAACATTAAAAAGAAAGGCAATCTGTAAAATTTTATCATGTAACTCAAGGTTGGCCTCCAAGAGAAAGTTCGCAAAAGCCATTGTGAGCCAGTAGAGGTTAAGCACCACCACTTATGCCACTGCAGTCTGTCACTAAGTGGTGGTGAGTCACATGACATCACGAGCCGGGAGTTGTTGAAATAGCATTGTTTCCTAAACTAGGCCCAATCAACTTTCATAATTACTGTTGATTGCTTTGCATTCACAATTAGTTCCCTAACAACAGGTAATTCGTGTACTTGGGAGTATTAAAGTAAGCACCTCTTTACTCAAGCCCACTCGAATCTTGCACACTTCCATCTTGCTGTGACTTCTAAATGAGCAGCTTACAAATCAATGACTTTTAAGGAAATTTGCCACAATTCATTCATGAATACTTGGCAAGTTTTTCGTTTCTTCATTTTTAACTTCCGCTTATGACCCTTTATAAAATGCAGATATTCTGCTTTTTAACTCTAGCCGTCTCTGTCCTCAGCATCTTACCTGAAAGGTATCAATTCACTTTTACCTTTATTTAAAGGTTTCCCAACAAAGACCTTTTGTAGAAAGACCAGGGGATGTTCTATAAATTAAGTCTTGTTGTTGTTTGAAAGTGATTCTAATTCTGTTTATAAATGTAGTGATGTTATTTCAGAAATTTAATGTATGTAAGATTTCTAGCATATATTGAGACTTTGTGTAATATATATTTTAATTGGCATTGCTTGAGACTGCCATTTGATAACAGTCGCAGCTGATAATGAATAAATAAAATAGATTCCAAAAAGAAGGAATATCTCTTGTTTTAGAAATATTAATAAGGTTGCAAGAAAAATACCATTCAATAGCATTCCTTATGTTCTCCTCTTTCAAGGATCTTTGTTAGTTCATATGGTCGTAATCCAAGGGTAATTTATATTCTTTATTTTATTTATCTCAGATTATGGTCTGATGTTACTTTGTGGAAGGCCAGAAACAGAAATAAAGGAATTTTGTAAATTTTCTACATACATTTTTATGTGCAACCAGTTTTTTAAAATAAAAATCACAATAAAATCTCATTCATTTGAATTTAAGCAACTTCAAGTTACATGTAAGCATAGGGATTCAAGTCTTCCTACTAAGATACTTTTTTGGAGAATTGTGACATATTTTGCATTTTCAAGTTATTTATTTCGAGTCATTTTTGCATGTTTCGAGTTACTTATTTATTTGTAGATAAGACTATAAGTTGGCACATGGCCAAGTGGTAGTCATTATTTGGGGGGAGGGAAATACATAAAATAAATACCCTGCCTAGTAATCATATGGTCTTCTGATTTGGCCAGTTTTAAGTTGTAAGTGCCCACATGAAGAATTACCACCTTTTCATCCCTTTTACCCTACATATTTTCTATTTTTTGTTCCACTTGTTCAATTGTTATCCCTGGGTTAACATAGACTTTTATCCCCTTTCTTATGCATTCCTCCCCAGCAAATCACAACATCAAAACCCCAATAATCCTGTACATGCCTTCCTTCTTATCCAGTATCCTCGGTTTGTTCACAACGGAGCTCCATCCTTAGAGGAGTCACCTTTACTTCCAGCCTTGAGCGAAATATTCATATCTGTCACTTTGCAGATTTTCTTCTCGGCTGCCCGCAAATTTTCTCTCCTCCAAGTCTTTCTCCTCCAGCAGCTTCTGCACTCCAAGATCACTGCAATATTTGCACTGCACGTTTATTCATTTGTTTCACATTCATCAACTCTAATTTTACTACATTTTTTGTGGAACCAAGAATTGCACATCTCACAGTGAACGCCTACCCTTAAGTTTCTACTGCACTCACGACATTTCAGACCACTAAACCTTTCCACTTACCTTTGCCATGGCAACTGCTACTGCTATCCTTTCACTAAGAGCTAATTAGGCACGTCCTTCCCCTATGAGGTCTCGGTCTTGAGATTATTCTATGTGAAACTGTGAAAATTTCATTACAGTGCATTAATCTCAAAGCAAATGAGTTTTGATGATAATTAATGTGAAACGCTGTACTTGATTAGAAAGCAACACAAAATAATGATGTTGATCCACCGACAAGGTTGACTTAGGCCAAAATAAAGTTTTGTCACAATCATATGGCGACAGACTATTTTGACAGACATCTGAGGGCTTTCTAACTATCCACTTTTCGGATATTTATCCGTTTGTACACATTTTAATCGTATATGGATTTGGAAAAAGCATTGATTAACCAAATTTTGGGTTAAAAAGAATCACATTATATTTCCTATGGTGTATAAGCCATTTTTAGATAACTGAGTTCGAGTTAATGAGATTCTACTTGCCCTGACTGTATAAATAAACCAATAGCACCTAAATATTAGTGAGGAAAATTTACAAAATTTCTGTTTATTAATATATTTCTCCATCACAGCATTATTGCTTATTGTGATTGCTCCTGGAGATCTTTATAGTTCAAACAAAGATGTTTTATTAGTTTTCTATGTTATTCACAGTCTAATAATAGTATGTTTTGTCTTGCAGAGGCACATAAAGAGCATTCAGCAGCTAGCACAGATGAAAGCTGATGATAGAAGAGGTCTTCTACGATTCTTGAAT
Source organism: Pachydiplax longipennis (assembly GCA_036926295.1). NCBI lineage: Eukaryota > Metazoa > Arthropoda > Insecta > Odonata > Libellulidae > Pachydiplax > Pachydiplax longipennis. The sequence goes on from JAVFKF010000066.1 coordinate 713,754, forward strand.
GATGAACAGTACAATAATGTTCTCAAAGTGGTGGGGAAAATGCCACTTATAGATTTTAAGGTTCGATCAGAAGGTAAGCTCATCATGGAAATGTTTAATTTAGAATATGAGTGCAGCATGTATGTGAACAAGGGACCATTTCCTAGTAAAGGAAATCTAATAAATAATTTGAATGTGAAAAAATGATGAAATTAAACTTTTTACACTTACATAACAAGTTTAATATGAAAAGTTGTTTTGATAGCATAACTAGCATCATCATGTAAGGTTACCATTCCCAATGATTAATATATATTTGTGAAAAATGAGGAGGTAAATTAGAGTTTGTTGGGAAAGGAAAAACATGTTCATTAGTAATAATTTCATTCTTGGGGATAACCTGTTCAATTTCCTCTAAAGGTGTTCCTTAGGAGTCCTCAGCTTTCTTCCCCATCCTTCATAGTCCCTGGATGAAACAGCAGTCCAATTTGTCTTTTCGTCAGAAGCTTCTCAATAATTGAGTGGTGAATGAATTCTCAGTAGTGCATTTCCTGTAAGATATAATGGTAATGGCAGTCTTCTCCATGAAGGCAGAAGGGGTGACTTTCAGTTCAAATTTTCAATTTTTTATCTAAGATACACATTCGTTACTAATTTTTCATTGAAACCATTCATTTGAAATAATAATGCCTAATTTATCACTAGTCAAACTTCCCATTGATTCTCAATGAGATTATGATTTAGTAAAATCCTCTGGCCACTTTCCTTCATCGTAAATCTTCCTACATAAATCATAGAATTGCTTTTTACCCTTTCTCCCCAGATTCTTAAGAAAATCCACTGGGATCTCGTCCACACCCGTTGCTTTCTTCCCCTTCATATCCCACAGTGCTCTATCAAGTTCACTATCTAGTATACTCGGTCCAACATCGTCTTCCTCTATTTCTTGTATACTTTCTATCTTTATGTGGGTAGGCTTCATATCTTTAGAATACAATTCTTCAACATACTCTTTCCATCGTCCCCTTATGCTTGCTGGCTTCCTTAAGACATTTCCCCTGTTATCCCTAATAGTGGCCATTTTATTACTAATTTTATTTCCCGTTAATTGCTTCACTTTTCTATATAATAGGTCGACCCTCCCACTTTCTGCCATCTTCTCTATTTCGTTACACTGTCCCTTCCACCACGATACTCTTGCTTTATTTGTTACCCTCCTCAGTTCGTTGTTAAGTGCCCTGTACATTCTACGCCTGTGTTCTGTGTTAACACTTTTCCATTTCCTTCTTTCCTCCATTTTATTTATCATTTGAACCGTCACCCATGGTTTCCTAATTTTGCTTTGGTTGAGCCTCCCAATTGTTCTTTGGGCACTATCCTTGATGCAGGTTTTCATCTTTTCCCATCCCTCGTTTACGGTGAGTTCCCTTTCTATACCATCAAGAGCCCTGTTGACTGACTCTTGAAACTCTCTAGCTCTCCTACCCCTGAGGCCTTCTTTGTTCCATTTGGGTGCGGTTTTTGCCCTATAAATCTTTTTGAATCTAAGCTCGGTCTTCATCATTACCAAATTATGATCCGAGTCTACATCAGCACCAGGATAACTTTGCGAGTTTTTAACACTATTTCTAAACCTCTTCCTTACCAAAATATAGTCGATTTGGAACCTATCCGTTTCCCCCGGATTCTTCCATGTGTACCTCCTTCTGTTATGGTGTTGAAAGAGAGTGTTGGTGATACAGGTCATTCGTTATGCAAAAATCTACCAGTTCTTGTCCTCTGTCGTTTCTATTTCCTAGTCCAAACTCTCCCACTTTGTCCCCATCTTTGCCCTGCCCAACCACAGCATTCCAGTCCCCCATTACAATAAGGTTTTTATTGCCTTTCACCCTTACAATAACCTCTTCTATTTGTTCGTAAACTAAATCTACTTCATTCTCAGTGTAACCGCTAGTAGGGAGGTACACTTGCACTATCACAGTGTTTACTGGTTCAGCCTTGATTTCTACGGACATTACTCGGTCGCTTATCATTTCGGTGGCAATCACGGCTTTTCCCGCTCTCTTGTCCAACACTATAGCAACCCTTCTCTGGCTATCATTTCCTCCACTGAATATAACCCTCACATCATCGCTCCAGAAATCTCCCCCATACTTCCACCGTACTTTGCATAGCCCCAGAATGTTAATGTTGGACCTCTTCATTTCTAACTTTACGTTCTCTAACTTCCCTTTCCTAAGCATCATTCTGACGTTCCAGGTCCCTACCCATCTTTCCTTGGTCATCTTCTTCTTCTCTTGTGTCGTTGGGTAAGGATTTCGTGGAATGACGACCGGGGTGGCCTTACCACCATACGACACTCTTCCTAGTGGGCTGAGTCCCGTTTTTGCCAGGGACAATATCAATATTTTGGCACATCATGTTCATGGGATAGATAGTCGAGGTGGTCTCCCCTTGCCTTCCTCAACAGTGTTTTTAACGTGACACCATCACTCATATAGGCCGCCCCACTGGGGTACAGACGCCTCACTGAGGTACAGACGCTGAGTGGACTACCTTTCGTCTGGCCCCTACCTATTGACCTTTCTGGCATGAGTGACCCTACCAGGAACAAAGTTACAGCCAGTATAGCTCTCTAGGTCATAGGGACATGTAAGCCCCTTCACCACGTCAAGGTGTCTTCCGTAGAAGGGGAGATTTTTCATATTTGATTGTAAATAAAAGAAAAATAAATATAGGACAAGTAATTATACATAAATGTGTGTTCAATTGAAAAATTTATTTATACAATAAAAGTATTCATTAGGTTGAAGGCAGCTTTCTTAAAATTATTAAAAATAGTAAGAGAATTGATACAGCCAAGTGATGAAGACTTTAAACTTACTGCAAAGCCCAACTTGATTTTTAGTTCTGTACTTTATTTATTTATTTTATTTATTTATTTATTTATTAGTAGCATCAGTATACAGCACGAGGCCAATTACAGCTGACGATAAACAAAAATTAAAAACAAAATTATAAAATAAATTCAATAAATGAAATGAATAAAATTAACAATGTGAAAAACAACCAGAATAAATTAATAATAATCGATAACAAAACAAACATATAAGATGAAATTTTCCATGTTACTCTTTTGCAACCATATTTAGAATAGATTTTGCAGATAAGAAGAAAGGATCAAAATGAGTGTTGGAAGAAAGAGAGTTGAAAATGGACAGGATGCGGAAGAATAGCGATCGTTTTACTATAGAAAGACGAGGAGTAATCAGAGAGAAGGTATCGGAAAGGCAAGTTGTTCTAGAGGGAAGACGGAGAGAGAAAAGAGAAGAATGGTGAATCAACCTTATTGTTAATTATGTTTTATAAGAAGGAGAAGATGAAGGAAGGGCTTTGATTGAGGAAAGATTCAGATGATTAAGAAGGTCTCTGGGCATACTTGTAGAATTTATTATTATAATGAAATATTTACCAAGAATTCAACAAAAAGAATTTAACTGATTATGTAGAGGAAAGGAAGTGGTAGAATGCTGTATTTTTTGGAAATTGGCTTACGGTTATCCTTTAGATAATGAGATAACTTGGTTCCATATGTTTTACTCCCACCAATTCAGAAAAATGCCTTGTTTTCTCATCACACTTTGATTCGAATAATTTATTTATGACAGCTTTTTTCTATCTGTAGTGATTGATGATGAAGCTCCTACAGTGTACACGGCAGGTGCAATAGTGACTGTAACAGTGTCTCTGACAAGAAGGAGTATGGAGGAATTGTTTGATAAGAAAGAAGAAATGAGTGCGGAAGCTCAGGAGGAAGCAGAAGGAGAAATTGAACTTCCACCCACTGTCACAGAAGTTGAAAAGAAGGAAGAACAACAGCAGCAGGTTAGACACATTTTAAGACTTAATTATATCCATTTTACCATAAAGTTAAATTTTATTGACTCAAAATCAATGGATGTGGCCATGATGTGAGCGTCATAATTGTGTACTTTTCAGTAAACCTCTTTCTACACCTAACTATAATTTATTGGTTTCAGAGTATAGTTCCATCATCAGATAGTGTAAATAAATCTTTTATCTTTCATTATGGAATACTATGACATTAAGGCCTCTACCATCCAACAATATTTATGGCTCTTTCCTCAAATGTTTAAATTGAAAACTTTCATTCTACTCCAATGAAATGCTTATTCTTTACTCTTCAGTTATTGTCTTCATTCTCTTAATTCTGCTTAACTGGGTCACCATCAGGGCAACTGCTTATTTGTTTTCAGTGCAAAACCCAAAATATAGAACTGATGTTTGATGATAATCAAGATAGTTAATAGGGACAGTATTCCAATTAATCGGGACAGTTGCTGACTAACACTGCTTGTATCTTTGTCAGTATTTATCATTGTCTATGCAACAAGCAGGAATAGCCAAGCACTTTGATTATCCTTACCACTGTTATGATGGACTTCCTTAAAAGTATACAACCCTAGCCCATGTGACAAGTGAAAACTGTCATTACGCCCTTCGAATCCAATATAAGATGTCAGTTTTTCCTAGATCGCCCTTTGCATCCTCACCATGTTTAAAAATCACACAAGGTTTATTTGTCCGTATACATGTGCATCAGTGTTAGTTATAGTGCACAACATTTTGACAGCGCCTAGTGCTGCCGCCGGTAGAACTTTGACCAGAGAGAAAGAATTGCAACATAGGCTGAAAGGACGATGGCGACTAAATGTCTGGCCCTAGTATGTATAGTCTTTCCACTATGAGTTATAAGCCAAACAAAAAGGATCTCGGCAACAATGCAAGGTCAGTTTTGGAAGAGGAAAGAATATACTGTGATACTGTTAGATTGCCAGGCGTAGAGAGGATCCTCACAGTTTCGCATGATGGATTGAGTCATACAGTTTCAAATACTAGTTAGTGTATGATACATGGGTGGGGATTATGGCAGGAACCATGAATATTGATATAGGTGCCACAGCCTATCAACCATGATAGGCTGTTGCACCTATCAAAGATGTAATATTTTCATAACAAAGCTATTATGCAAGATTTGGTCATTGGAAAAAGACGGGCCATTTTAATGAGGAGAATGCAGTTCATGTTTTGAAAACATGCAATAATTCTTCCATTGTTTTCCCTCTCCTGCCTGCCCCTCATATTTGACCTTAATGTAATACCATAGACTATATATAATTACAGACACTTGTATTGCTGTAAAAACTGATGGAAACAGAGATTGCATTTAGAAGATAAACATGAAAATTTACCATGTTCTGCTGAGAGACTACTCAGCTAGTTTCTTCTCTTGCTTGTTATAGTTGCGGTGCTGGTTTTAACCTAATACTTCTTTATTGCCAGGGGAATATGAAAATCTCTATATATTTATGTTTTATAACAAAATTGTGCAAACTTTGTTTAAATATCTAAATTTAACATTAACTGAGCATGGCCTTATTATATTCCCATCGTAAAGATTTTGTATTATAATTTTTATTTGTACAAATTAGTAAAGTAATGCAATGTAAAGCATGAAACATACATTTTTCATTTAACTAGTCTTCGAACTTGATATTTACAAGGTAATTAATTAATGTGATTAAGGTCATATTAATGTGATCTCTACGAGTGCTCATCATCGTCATCTGAAAACTCAGAAATAGGTATCTAAAGTAATTTTGATAATGCAATATCTCTCTTTTATTGTGACAAGATAGTAAAGAGGGTTCAATGGAGGAGTAATGATCAGAAAAATACAGAATTAAGGAAGTGAGTTTAGCTATCCATAAAGATAAGACCTTTTGCGCTTATTAGCTTGAATTATGAAAGCACTGGCATATGAGAATATTTAAACAATACTGTAATCGTCCATTATCATGTGTATTTCAGACCTCTTTTAAGAATCAGAAAAAATTTGGATTATGCAAGACGTGAAAAATATTTCTTAAGTTGTAGAGGACTGGGTATCTCCATGGATTGTGCAGAGGAGAATGAGTGAAAGATTTTGCAGCTTATTTAATCTTGACTAATATTATGCACCTGAGATACTGCCAGATCTCATAAGCAGAATTTCTATGTTCCTCTGCAGATTTGTCACCTGAACTAGATTGAAACCCATTTTTTAATTATCGAAAGGGTCACATTAAGATTAACTAAGGATATAGGGTTGTGAGGTAATAATATTTTTTCCTATTGTTTTTTGTATTGTGATCAATGGTAGCAAAGTGAGTTTCATAGTGGTCACTGTGTATTTAGTCGGAAATTATCGAAATACAAAGCTTTGACTTCATGGCCAAGCTCCATCAGAGAAATCTGAACACTAACTTTTACTCCTTACCATAATTTCATTTCCTGTGCAACTGGCCCTAAATACGGTAGAGATTATCGTATTCGACAATATTAAGGTCTAAATTTTTGATAGATGGGCATTTTAACAAAATATAACTCTATTCCAAATGATGAGAAAGCTTTCAGCCTAGAATGTAAAACAATGAAACACAATGCCTATAGTAATTTCTGACTAGCTGTGTTCCATACAAAATAATTTTTCATGGAATCTTCAAAACCTAACATGATAGAGAAAAATGGTTTTTAGATTTGAAATTAACATGAAAATCTACATTAGAAAATGTGAATGGCATTCCATATATCTATCTATAGCTTATCAGTGTTATCAGAAGACTTACCACGTCCAGTATGCCCAAGGACTTCCCCAAACCAATTATCTGTAAGTTAACTTTGATCATTCTATATTGAACAACTCAATGGTATTATTCCATAGTTGACACAAGAGGAAAAATTAGCAAAATACATGTTATATAAGATTTTTTGATTGATAAGGAAACCTCACTTGGTGCGACTAAAGTTGAATGATAGGACAAAATTTTCTGAAGGAACATCTTCAAAGATGAGAATCACAATTTTTGTAAATTTGAAATTAACTCAATTTCTTGAAACTTGAAAAAAATGGAAAGTTAATTTCTTTGTGAAACAAATGCAGCTAATAAGCCATATGTTTTACATAATATCATAAATGATTATTGCTTAATCATTGTTACCTCTATGTTAGATTTAAATATCCCAGATTTCTCTTAGATAGATACCCCAAGTTACACAATTCTGCAGATACACAGGAAAGGACAGACCTTAAGTACCAAAATAGGTACCCAGAAAAATATGCCATGCACATTATGTTTATTTAGATAGTACATATCTGGTTTATAAATGGCCTTACAAAGAAATTGAAAGTTTATGGCCACTGTGTAGAAGCTATTTTCAAGTCCAGACTAGTCTGCAAGGGGTTATAAAGTGTTACAAGATGATAATGGGTTTCCCCACTGTGTATTGCAATGTATGTTTGAAAGTGAGACATAGAGAAACTGACAGGGGCCACAAGCTTTCAATACTTGATGAATTAGTACATGTATTACTCATTCATAAAAGACAGTTCTTTCAATGTCTTTTGTCTATTAGATGTTTGAATTACACAAAAGCAATCTATTAATTGCATTAGATTTATCCCCTGTGATAGCAAAAAGAGATTTATCTGCCCCTGCTAATAAATTTACTAATAATATTCATTATATCAGAGTATTTTAGTTGCATGTTGTAATTCTTGTAATCTTATTTTATAGTAGTATATTATCTCTAAACCAAGCTCTAAACTTCATGATAACTTTTTCAACCGCATGCTTGGTATGTTCCTTGTCAGTGCAGACATCCGTTATCATATAGTTTTAACATGTATGTACAGAAAGGTCTTTTCTTTCACAGAAGAACCCTGGTAATTCCACGGAAAGCAGAAATGCAAAAGAGAATATTTTTATTAAGGTAGTGGGAGTTCTTAAAATTTTCAGCAGAATTGACCCTAGTTGAATGTTTCTATTCATTGGGGAGAACTGAAAACAGAAATACTATCAATTACTTCATGCACTGATTTGTGTTGGACATCTATGATATGAAGAAATCAAATCATACTAACAAAATTTACTCATCCCAGTAAGCATTAACTATGAAACATTTTTCATAGTATTCCTCTCTATGAAAATTGTGATTTGTCTGGTTATTTGGACCAATCCCATTCTTTTTGTTCCCCTTTGATTTCTTTGTTCGGCAAGTCATGACTATGATGGCACTAACTCGTTGTTTTGATGTCTTATCATTCTTCTGATTTCCTATGAAAGAGCTTTTAAATATTTTTATGGATTTAGCTTTTTAAGCTGAAGAAACAAGTGAAATTTCCAGTTCATTCATCAGGAAGGAAACATACCATGAAAGAAGAGCGTACTTTAAAATATGAAAGAGCAAATCTCATAAAAGATAAAAGTGCGAAAGACGAGGTAGTTATTTATAACATAGAATAAGACATACTTACTCTATGATTATAGTTACATAATTTTGCTGATGATTAATTATAAATTATATTTTACATTGGATATAATGCTTAATCTCCCTGTAGCTCCTTGGGAAGGCTTCACTGTCTGTATTATAGAATGAAGAGGGTTTGGTCACAAACAATTATTTGAGACTGACTTTCTTTGAGTTTTATGCCTAAAGTTATGAACTGTGGCTACTTTCAAAAAATTTTATTCACGAAAAAAGTTCTACTAGGGAGTAATAGCTACTGAAGGAGGAAATTGAATGTAATTGAAGCAATTTTGGAAAAAGTATGATATTTATGAAGCAGTTTATATAATAATGTCTCTAAAGATTGGTAATAGAAGTGCTGGCCAGTTTCGAAGCACAGGATCCAAACCATGAACGCTTCATGTATGTATGTAATTATGTCACTTGAAGTACTACATATTCACTTAAAAATAAATTATTGAGTAATTTACTTAAAATTTATTTTACTTAAAAATAAAATAATGAACACTAAATTATTATCAACTTCAGCTGATTTTCCTCGATTTCGGTTCGCAATAAAGCTGCGAGCTTTCGAAGTCGCGGCGATTTGAAGCGCGAAGCGGATTACGCTCTTATTCTTAGATATAAAAGTCAAAAACTAAAGTTCTGTTCAAGATATCGTCTCGAGACAAACTGTAAATGAAAATTACAACATTTACCTCGATTTCTCTTGCGATAAGTTCTCCCTCGCGTGAGAAACAAAAAAGTTTTAGGCGACGTATAAATTGGACTGCACGACGAATTTTTTCTTGAGTTACGTTCCAACTAAATTATTTTTTACTAAGATGTGGTTACTCTAAAATTAATCTCATGTGACTTTTATACATTCAGATGATACAAATAGCAATTGAAGAAATAATCTACATTATATGTTGGATTGTAAGAGAGTACTGGCAGTTTTTAAAATGTTCACGGATGAAAACTCGGCAATTCATTCAGTTTTCGCTTTTAACTTTGTTGTTCTTGCTATAAGAGCTTAAAAGTGTAACTATTGTGTTGATAAAGTTATTTTCATTCGAATTTCATTAGAACTGAAGTTTGATTCGATCAATGTAAACTGCGAATATTAATTATATCCGTCCGAATCCGTAACTCCACGTAAAGGCGACCCGACGCGAGGATTTGCCTTTCTCCTATAAGACAATACTGACTGGAAGCTTGAAACGGAGATTAGCTTCAAATTGAGATAAGAAGAAAAGAAGAATGCTGTTTACTGGAAATGTAAAATGTAAAAATCAATGGAAATGTAAAAAAGTTGAAAAAACAGCAACTAATGATGCATTTCTAGGTTCAAAAGAAAAATCTCGAGTTTTAATACATGAATATATTATACATGGCGAATTGGTATAAATTATTTAAGTTTTTTGTATACCTATTATGGGTGTATATTTGTCAAACCATACTTCTTATTGAAGTATGCAATCGACTATTTTTCACACTTTCACCTATTCATCATGTGTAGTGATTAATATATGTGCACCATCTTAATTGTTTGTATTCGTTGAATTTAATTTCACCTCTTCATTTAAGAGTAAGTCAAACCAGTGAAACTTATGTGAATTCAAGTTACTTGGTCGGGTTAGTGAAATTCAAAGAATTTCAGTGTACAGTCGAACGGTGTACTACGTGGTGCATAAGATTGAGGGGTTTCAAATGTCACTCGTTACCCCTTCCACCCGCCCTTCCATTACATTTTGGCAACAACGGAATTTTGCCTTTGCCGCGGCTAGGCCGGTGCGTACCCATGTGCCTACGCTCCGTCCGATGAGGAGGGCTGCTATCGCGAAGTCTAAAGGAAAGCGGTACCAGCTATTGCTGGGAAATTTTCGGTAGACCGTAAGGAATTATATTTTGAAAGGTCAATGGCCTTAAGTTAGAAACAGATTCCTCTTTATTCTTTACGAGAACCAATATTTTCCACCCTGACATAATTTCCAGCTCCCTTGAATATTGAGGACTACAACTGATTTATATAATAATATTAATCGCTAAACTGAAGAAAAGGAATTAAGATTCTGATTCGAACAAATTGCCCTTGGATGTCCCGACTCAGGCTTTCAAATAGCAGGAAGAGAATCCTGAAATGTCATATTTAAATTGCGTTAAATTCGACAGAATTGATAAAAGCAGCCATAAAGGTTCAATCTGTTGGAACCCATCATTTTTACAATGTCGTTCGTCGTAGTTAAAAGACAATATCATAAAATGCATGAGGACTATGAGCTTGCTGACACCATATTTACACAAACAAATGCAGTAAAATATTTATTCTACGATTATCCTAAGAAATCACAACCAATCAAGTAATATCGATAACTAAACGTTCATTATTTCTCGCTTTTATGAATTGTATTTTTAAAAAGCATTCGACTGCGGAGGTCATTTCGCACATGGTCTCCCACCGGGAATCGAACCCGGGACCGCTTTCATCCAAGTAGAACGCGCTGCTAATATGACTATCCGGAAGCCTCTCTTTTATTTTGGCATTAAAAGCCCTCTAGTGCTCCGATCTGACTGGCCCAATCATTACAATAAATATCCAAGTTGGTAACATGTCTTCCGCAATAATTTATGTTCATCTTCGAGCTTTTCTCATACAAACCTTTTCATGCCTTTATTTAAGTTATTTTTAACCGCAAGTGGTTTACCTCATCGAGACCGTATGGGCGATCTCATAAATGAATCTTGGAAAAAGTCTTTTTATAATACATGTTTTTACTTTATTCTTCTTATTGCAGTTCTGTAGATGAATCCCCTTAAAAACCTGAACTCTCTTCCGACAGTCTCTCCTTTTCCTAATGCTTATTTCGTCATTAAAAGTCATTTAAATCATGAACCATTTGCCATTAGATACGGTTGACTTTATCCTTCATTATGTATCACTTCGTGTGCATAATCATAACACATCTCTGGAACTTTATTTAGAGCTCTTATTTCAGTCAAAATGCCGCTATGCCTAAAAATAAAATTTTCATTAGGGTCTTAAATTGTTTACGAATTACCATAGCATTTAGCTACTATTTATTTGATGCCAAACGTTTTTCAACCGTTCAGTACGAATAACCCTATTTTTACGCTTACTTTTAAACCATACTTATTTTTATATACTCTATTTTTAACTATAACTTGAGGTTGAATATCCCATGCATCAGTCTTTTTACACAGTGTTTTTTATGTATGTAGGGTTACTTACTTTAGAAAAGATACCGGGAAACGAATTTCGGAAAATCTATCATTTAAGACCTACTAGTAGCTTATTTAATTAATAAGGTGTAAGTAGCTTAAGCATCACGATATCGATTACATTCAGTCTTCTACTTATTTCACTTCATCGGAGTTATCCATCCAAAACGGGACGATATAGAGAATTGATTAGAGACGGAAATTATAGTGGTAGAGAAAGAGAAATATCACTCAAAACGGTAAAGGGTTAGAATGTACTTTAGGATATCGGTATCCCTCAGTAAATGAGCGAAATTATTCCTTTCATGATTGAAACGCTGATAATCATCGGGATAAGGTAAAAGAGGAAAAATATTTTGGGGAATGGGAGATTCAAGAACTCTCCAATCGCTGTATGCCGGGAACCATCGGGCGCAATTCCTAAGAAAAGGATTAACCCCAGGTGCGGCGGTCAGTTTTCAGAAACACCTAATGCGCATTTTGGAGACAATGCCTTTCTCATCAAGGGGGGTTAAATGCATAATGAAAAGAAAGTGTGGAGATTGAGGTATATGTAACTGTTTGTCGTGCGAGAGGGGTTTTGGGGTGGGGTTTTTTGGTTTCACTTATGGGAAGAAGGTAGTGAACGGGGATTCCGGGATTAACTCCTTTTAGGAAGCGGTGTCCTGAAAAGACTGTAATGAAGAAGTTTGTTTGGGACCATTTCAAAGCAGTCTTTCTGCCATATTGCATGAAATTTTCTAGTACAATTCCTAACAAATCAGACAGCGAGCCGGACTCTATATATATATATCGCTATATATATATATCGCTCATTTTCTGTATGTGTGTGTGTGTGTGTGTGTGTGTGTGTATATATATATATATCGCTCATTTTCTGTTTATACACACACACACACACACACACATACAGAAAATGAGCGATAAGGAAGAAATAGAAGGGAAGGCGATTTAAAAAGCACTTTCACGACTGGCATCCGTCGCATCCCCCGCTGTTTACTTCGTATTTCTTTAGACCTTTCTATTCTTTCCGAGATCCTTCAGTTCTTTTCACCCATTTTCCTCCCTATTCATAACTCTCACTATACGCGGAATTCAGTGAACCTCTTTTCTATACCAGCTACCTAACTAAGCTACCCCCCTACCCATTATATTATCTGCATATCTTTCTCTCCTTAGTCCCACATGTGATTTCGGGTGTCTCTTAATGTCTTTCACAAGCAGCCGTTAGTGAAAGATTTCAAAATGATTTTCAGTATATTTTGGCGAAATTCATCTTCTCAGAAATTTCACTTTCACGTTTCCGAAAACACTGTTTAGAGGTAAGTAATTTTTTCGGAAAAAAACATGGTGTATGGTAACTACAGATGACCAAACAAATCTTTGTCTCTATTTTTTTGTGAATTGCAGCATTAACTTTCTTAGTACAGACACATGTGTCTAAGGTGCCCTTTGACCCAGACACGGGGTGTTTTGTATGACTATTTTGTATGTGACACTTCAGCTAGTTTATGTAGAAATATTATGATTTAGTTCATTGAAAGCTACAAAACTACTGTCCTCAAATCCCTTTCTAAATGTTTTGAGCAATTAAGCAATATATTAGCAATAAAAAAGCCTCTCTGTTAACTAGATATGTAATGAAGAAGTTTCTATGTTAGTTTGAGAAAGAGGATGATGGATTTGAAAATTGCCTAAGATTTCATTGTTTACACCTGCAACCTCCAATCTGGTGTGCACAGCTGTTGGCGTAGCAATGTTACAAATCGTCGAGTAACTAACAGAACTGCAGCTGATTCTTTGTTATCCTCTTGTTAATAGATATTCAAATCAATCAAAATCTTTTTCATTTACTGTGAATTGGAAGTAAAGCAGTGACATACTGTTTTTTAACATAGAAAAGAATACGTTAATGCTTTCAAATAACTTTCGTAGCAAATGAAGCAATTATACTGAGGAAATCTTTAGAGAGAATATGGGGAAAAATTTTACGAAATTACGCCCATCAATATCATTCAGGTTTGATCCCCAAATTTTTCTGCAAAAATTATCAAAGAGGAAAAATGTCCGTTTTCGATCCAAATGGACTTGTCTCTTCTACACCAGTAAGTTTTTGAGTCCTTACGAAAACATTTTGGAAATCTTTTCTTGGCCGCAGAAACTCCAGTACACTGTGCGCTTAGCTAGACCTCACCATAAAACCTATTGTTTCCTCCCTTCCGCCCACTGCGAGGCCCACGGTCGGGTAGAAGGGAAGGCTTCGGACTCTTCCGACGTTGCCAAAATGTAATAGAAAGGCGGTGGAAGGGGTAAAGACAGAAATTTGAAACCCCTCAATCTTATGCACCACGGAATACACCATTCGATTTTTTCTTGGAGGACTGTACAAGCTTTACAACTTACATGGAAAATTTTGGAACAAATTGACTTTGTAAGTTGGGGACTTACAGTACACTTGGGTGAACTTTGGAATGTTTTTGCAAGCACTTATGTAGATAATGGGGCGTTTTTGTAGATTTTCACCAATTAGCTTGTGGTATGTGAGCAACTTTTACTACATACAATATGTAAAAGAGTCGTATTGTTGGAAAAACTTCTTAAGTGAAGGTGTATGGAGAAACAATGAGGGAAAATGCCCACAGAAGAAAGGGAGAGGGAAAAACCCAAATATTTAAACATTAAAACACAAAACTTGACTTTATCTGCAAGTGTTTAACTTAAAAGGTATGAAATTCTGTTTTTGCCAAAGGTATGGAAAATATTGAAGCCCTAATCATGCTTATTTTCTGAGAAATGGCTTTTTGCTTAGGTTCCCAAAAGACCAGTTTGGCAGAAACAGCAGAAGAAGGCAAAGAAAGGTGGTCGCAAAGGCGCTGCTAAGAAGCCTTCTACTCAAGTACCAAAAACTCAGGTGACTACCAAAAAGACTGCTGAAGGCAATCCAAAGAAGGAGGTACAAATATTGAGATATTTTTCTTTTTCAAATTTTATAATTTAATGCATTTTGAGTTGGTTATCTACTGTTGGGCAGCAAGCAAACATTCTGTTATGTGAAAGCAAAGGAAAAATAATTGTTTTCAGCCAGGGCAAAAGCAGGACCACCTATGTGTTACTATAGGCATTTCTTGTTAAAATGCACAGGCTGAACATTCGATAAAGCCATATTTGGTGAAGAAGTTAAGTTAATTGGAGAAAACTATTTTTTATTTTATTCTTAACCACATATTAGGTGTTACATTTGTGGTCCTTTTTAAGTTACCTTTATGATGTGATTCTAAGAATTTTGCCTTGCTGAAGGAAGTTTGCTCTTGAAAACATTGTTGTCATAAAAAAAAACAAGTTGTCCATGACTGAAGATGGCAAATAAATAACAACTGAATCAAGTGTTTTCATTTGCTTTTGTTGATGGCACTGATCATGTGTGCAAGAATAGGAAAAAATACCCTGGTATCTATAAAAGATCTGCTCAGGATTTCTCAATTAATGATTTTTGATATAATTTGATTGAAAACCATTCATTGCTCTTTGAGGTTTGGTAGCAACAGCACCAAGTGTCAAGTCTATGGGGAGGCATTTTTCCAAGTTTTGATCTGTTTATAAATTCCTCACGATAGTTTTCTGCATCCTTTGCATTTGCAAATACTTTCCGAACAGAATTTATTCTGATATAGCATTGCAATTCAGAATGAATTTGTCAAAGGACATTTTGATTATCTTCAATCGCATATTACAGTTAAATGTAAGAAAGTAAAAAATGCCTTGTTTTGAATATTAATTAACAATATGTTACATGAACATTTAATTCTTCAATTGTCAATGTAGTTATTAATTTCAAATGGTTTTGAGTTGATATTTCCTACTCACATAGGAAGTGTTCTATAGTAGTGAAAGACTTACATTTAAATGAGTAGTGAAACCACTTGTCAAAAATTACAGCACTAAATTCACCTTTAAAAATCTGCAACTGTTGTTGCATTCATCAATGCTTCTAAATAATCATTATCTAATTCAGAGCAGTGTTATATATTGTAAAGGAAAAACAATCCAAATTGTTGTCTTTTGAAAGTTTCTATTATTAAATCCCTTCTAAATCTGATAAATAGCCTCCACACCAAACATCAATGAGGATAGTATTTTTTTATTAGGTAGCTAAAAAAGTATCACATTTCTTACATAATTGCCTTTGAAACCATTTCAACAGCTAAATTCTCCATGTTTCGGTATCAAAAACATTAATTAAGTGAAATTTTATTCACTAAGTACAGTTTTAAACCATATCAAACATTGATTATATTATTTTTCTTATATATTGCTGAATTTCCATTTCCAAAACTTACTAATCCTTTCCTTACCATGAAGTGTTGGCTCTCCTTCCCCATACTTTTCACATGGGCTTATCTTTCCCATTCACTCCTAAAAGAGTCAAGTTGAGTCAACTCTGTGGTCAGGGGTGTTGTTTATAATAACTGCAAAATTACACAACTTTTCATAATTTTTGGCCTTATATCTGCAATTCGACTCAAAATAATGTTTTATAACCAAAATATAAATATTTATTTAGTATCCTTTCTTTTGATTCTTGTTTCAACTTTGTTAGACCATTACTACCAATTTAATTCTGCAGAATAAAATAAGTATGCAAATGATCAAAGTGAACTTTGTGCATATTCTTGTGAGACCATTTTTGAGTTGTCTTGAGTTAAAACAAGGATACTTTTCATAGAAAAATATGACTATATCTTTGGTCAGTGGACCTCTGATAAATCTCTAAATTGTATAGCTTTTGTAGGAAAGTGCAAAAGTTCAAAAATATCTTCTATATATTTCTTTGGGGAGTTACTGACATTGAATAAAGAAATACTCTTACAAAATGGTGATTATTATATGAGATTAAGTGTTTTTCTAATAAATTTTCTTTTTAAGGGTGAGATAAAAAAGAATGAAAAGTGTGAGGAGAGAGAGGAAAGTGAGGCTTCAGAAGATGAAGCTGAAAGGTCAGATTCAGAAGATGAGAAAAAGGTGATTTTTATTCAATCTCGTTTTGTGATAAATGCATGCAAAAAATAGTATTGACAAACCATCTAAGTACAAAAATTTAATAGTTATGATTTAAATTATACTCCATGTTATCATTTTGGCTATTAAAAATATTTTTATGCATATCACTGGTTGTTAAAGAATTTATGACTTAATGATTGTTTTAATTTTGCTGTTCAATTGAATTTGTTTAAAAAGGGAAGGAACTCATCTCCAGAAGATGAAGACACAGAATGGGAGAAATTCCATTCCAAATTAACCAAGAGAGAGAAAGTATTGGAGGGAAGAAGTAAACGCTCTCACTGTGTCCACTGCCCTTTCTTTCCTGATGTAAGTGCCATTATAAACCAACTTTCTATTTGTAAACTAACTCTGGAGGTTCAGTGACTAAACTTTTTACCTATATGGACATATGTACCCTTTGAACTGCCTTTTGGGATGTCACTCTAATTTCTTACCTTAGCATATCACAGTTTGACTGGTTCCAGCATCTATATCTAGTGAGGAGATACTCACAGTATCAGAACAGAGTATGTAACAAATAGTACATATAATGTCTTGTACGAACATACCCTCTCTAAATTTATCAAAGCAAATTAAGTCTGTCATTGAACCTTCTTTCTTCTGTCCTGCCTCCTGAAGGATCCAAGTATTGCTCACTGATTTGTCAAAGCGGTTCATTACTGTATTGCCTTTTGTTGTGCCATTTGTAATTTGCATGAACAACACTTTTCAGCCCTATACATTGCATGTATACTCAATTTGAGGCCTAACTAGTGCAAAGTAACATTGCTCACAGACTTTTCCTTCACTCCTACTGACTATTCTCTTTATGAGTTTATTAAGAGCTCACCCCATATATTATGAATTTGGGTACCCTATGTAAAGTTATTCATTAGGGTTACACCAAATTGACTGTGAGTAATATTTGCCACTAAAACTATACAAATAATTACAAGTGAAAGATTTTCTTTCAAAGAGGAGAACTACTGAACATTTGTCTAGATTAATTGCCAGTCATTGCACCATTTTATGGTAATCTTAATTTTATGGTATTTTGTCTCATTATTTTGAAAGCAGTAGAAATGATAGAATTTATCATCATCCTTGGACAAAGTAGTTGTGATAATACAGAATTTATTAATCAAGTGCAAAAAACCACCGAAGGCTACTTTTTGTTTCTATAATATCTTTTGATTGTTATTATGTACAATAAGTAGAAAGTGATAGACTGTCTGAATTCATGGAGAAAAAGAATCTTATGCATTTTGTCATTTAGAGACACTTCTCATTGTAGCTTCTTTCTCAAATCTTCATTTTGAACCGCAGTACACATCAGAAATCAAGTTTATGCGCCTTCTAAGAAATATGATTTTTAAATTAATTTTTTAAAAGTTGTTATTCTTTTATTAGAAGACCCTTTTCATTCCAATTCTAAACTGATGATATTAACATTATAAACAAATATAACCTATGTTACAATTCTTACGATAAATGTTTTAAAAGAATTGAATTTTCATTTATTGTCTGCTTTGAAAATTGTGATCATTATCTTAAAAATGCAAAAAAAAAACATTAATTCATACTGTGTGATTTGTGAGCAATGGATATATCAATCTTTGAGTGACTGAAAGATTGAACAAAAATTTAACATAATAGAATGGACTATTAATGCTGTGTTTACAAGAACGGCTGATGGTGAGATTATTAGAAAAAAGAAAAAGGAACTCGGCGTTCAATGAACTAAGAGACAAAGGTTCTTCAAGCGCCGACAGCGGCAACCGTCAAGGGCGATTCCCGGGAAATGGATAATCGCTCGGCGGTCACCAGTTATTCAGAATCCCGATGCGCATTTCGGAAACAATGCTTCCATCTTCATAGGGGGTCCAATGCTGAATGATTGGATTAGATTTGTATCAGTTCAGAAAGGTCCTCCAATATAATTCTGAATTTCCCATTTAATTGTATGGTAGAATGCAGGCAAGTAGTATCCTGGTGTTGAACCAAGGACCATAAGGGAAATGATAAACTGCTTTTGTATCCAGGGTTACAGACTTCTATAATCGTGCCAATAGCCTCATAAATAGATATCATTTCCCCTTTGTATAATTTTCATGGGAGAAGTAGGACCTCCTGGAGCCGACTCCAGGAACTTCTCATAAAATATGATTTCATATAACCATTTGGTAATTTCAACACTGATGCTTTCTAAACTTTCAAGTCCATATCATATTGGGAATGTCCTTAAATAAGATTTCATTATCTCATTTAGAAGCGCATTGTGAAGAGTAAAAAGCCCTCTGGAATTGAACCATTGATTATTGGGGAAAGAGTGAACCATGTATGTGAAACCTACATATGATCCCTCAGCACATTCCGGGTTTAATCTTTCAAGGTTACATTAACATTTTAACCCTGCAAACCGCCACTGGCACACAGCATGGGAGTAAAACACCAAAAACTCTCTCTAACCTTGACTGCTGTTGGCTTCTCTAATACTTTGGGAAAAATGACCAGAAATAACTATCTGTCCTGGGTACTATTTCCCTTCATCATTTTGACTCTTAGATCACATACGCTACTAACTGGTATGACAATACCAACTATCTCCTCTCCGAGAACCGTAGTGATAAATTTATTAAAAAGCTTCCCACGGAAATCAAGTCTTCTATCACTAAGAAAATCCCAACTGAAGGATTCTATCATAGCTGAGACACTGCTGTCCAATCTGAAATCTCCCTTAAAAAATCTAGCTGCCCTATGTTGAACCATCTCAAGGCTGGAAGTTAATTCCACTTCGTGCAGATCCCAAATTTCGCAGCAGTACTCTAGGAGAGGTCGAATCAGAGAGAAGCACGCTATTTCTTTTACTCCCTTAGCATTCTACTAGCTAAACTTTGCATCCTAATCACTTTACCTACTATGTTTTGAATATGATCTTAGAAAGAAAAACTACTACTGAATGTAATACATAGATATTTATGATGCCTCACAAGCTGCAATGGATATGAAATATTATAGGGTAGGCGGGTAACATTAGTGGAACATGTAAAATTCATAGCTACACACTTCTGCTTTCCAGTCTAAGTGCCAATCACTGTACCAACTTGAAACAAGGTTCAGATCATTCTGTAAGCAAACAATATCATCTGTCAGCCTTAACTAAGTTATTCACAAAAACAGCTAACTGGGTATCACATGACCTACCCTTATGAAAACCATGTTGACATTCACTAATTGCCCCCTTATCACCTAGAAAACGCATAATTGAACTGGCAATATGATGTTCAATTATCGCACAGAAAATTGACGTTTAGGATATGGGACGATGGTCTTCCGGTTTCAAGGAACTCTTTGCCCTTTCTTAGGAATTGGGGTGACATGTGCTCTTCTCCATGACATTGGTACAATGCCCTCATCCAAAGTTTTCCTATAAATTACGAAAAGAAAGGGAGAAAGCTCATCCGCCAGTGTTTTAATAATGAGTGATGGTATACCTTCTGGTCCAAGCACTTTCTTCTTGTCAACCTGTCACAACAGTTTTCCTATTCCATCCACTGACAACTCAATAGGCCCCATCTTTGAATCAACCCTCATAGAAAAATCGTGCACCCATTGTGTAAAGTAAAGCTTTCCTGGTAATGTAGATTAAGTAAGTTTGCTTTACTTACCAAATCACTAACTCTTAGTCCTTTTTAAAGCAATTAATGAGTAAAAGCTGCTTGCATACTGCAGGCTATCAGTTGAATGCAGTACCGTACCAAGAAATGCCTCAAAACTATCTTCAAAACTTCACGCAAAAGACCTCCTGGCGTCGAAATAAAGACCCGTTCATGAGACACAATGGCATATTTGTGTTAGATAAGTGCCATTCCGACCTATTATAAAGTTACAATTCAATATTCATGTGAGTCGCAGTTGCTGGGTTTATGTCAGAATATCTCAGAGTCGTTAGATTTGCAAAAGGATGTCGACGCCATTGTAATCGATTTTTCCAAAGCGTTTGACATAGTACCACATCACCAGTTGTTAGGGAAGATTGATAAAATGGAAATAGACGAGAGTGTTAAAACATGGTTGCGAAATTTCTTAATCGGTAGATCTCAACGAGTAAAAGTAGGCGATAATTTATCTGATAAAATAGAAATAACGTCAGGAGTTCCCCAGGGAAGTGTAATAGGTCCATTACTTTTCTTAATTTATATAAACGACTTACCGAAGGGCATAAAATCTAAAATAAGGCTTTTTGCGGATGATTGCATAATTTATAGAGAGATAAACGGGGAAATCGATTCCAAAATATTAAAAGAAGATATTGAACCTGTTGAGAGGTGGTCTTTAATAAATGGAATGAAGGTAAATACTAAGAAAAGTAAACACATAACTTTCACTAATAAGAGAAAAGAGAGAGAAATTATTTATAAGCTTAACAGAGAGACAATTCCCAGGGTGAAAAAATGCAGGTACTTGGGGGTCACACTGACTAGTAATTTGGATTGGAGTACACATATAGACAAAATCGTATCTAAAGCGTTTAAAAATCTCCATTACGTGATGAGAAACTTACAAGGAAGTAGTAGGGAAGCAAAAGAGTTAGGGTATATATTATATATAGCCATAAGACAATAGTGAGACCACTATTAGAATACTCAACAAATATGTGGGATCCGCATGATAAAATTTATATAAAAAAGATAGAGAAAGTTCAATGGAAAGCAGCTAGGTACGTGTTAGGGAGGCATAGGAAAGAAGACAGCGTTACAAAAATGTTAGATATGCTAGGTTGGGAAACGTTAGAAAAAAGACGGAGAGTAAATCGACTCGTAGGCATCTTTCAGGTCCGAAACGGAGGAGAGGCATGGATGGAGCTAAAGAGAGAAACCACACTATATAGCGAGATGGGATCATTTACAGAAGTTGAAACTGAGGAAACAAAGAACTGACGCCGCGAAGTATTCCTTTATAAATAGAGGGGTTAAAGAATGGAATATGTTGCCTGAAGAGGTCTTCAAACCCTTACCTAAAAATAGAAAAGGGTTCAAAAGTAGATGTTGTAGATTTATTAAATAAGAGGAGGGAGAATTGATATCTTTTGTATTACTTGCTTGTTTATAAAAGGGACGATATGAAAACGATTGTCAATTTGGACTTAAAAGCATCAGAGTGTGTCAGTGAACTGTAGTTTTTATAATTAGGGGATAAATGTGGTGTAAATGTTATGGTGGGGGTGACAAGGTGTGTGTGTAAAGTCCTGATGTAGTGTAGTGATATTTGAATAATGTGTATTGTGACTGAGTACTGTGTGGGTAGTAATGTTAAGTGTGGGATATTTATCTGTGTAACGTCCGGTGCAGGGATTGGGGTTGTAACTATGTTGTATCTTGATGATGGTTGGTGCTGCCACCAGAAGAAATTCTACCAGCAGCATGAATAAATAAAAATAAATAAATACCTTATCAAGGAAGTCCTAAAATACGATTCCGTTATCCCCCTTTGAAATACATAGTAGAATAGAAATGATGCTCAGGCATCGAACCAAGAACCCTGAGAAGAACGGCAAACAGCGAATATGAAACTTATGACATGCCTCTATGTAAATTCCATTTTATATCATTCCCGGTTATCGGAAAAGTATCTTCTTATACTATAGAATTAGCGGTGTGTCCGTCTGTCTGTCTGTCCCCCCTTTTATCTTAGAAACTATTTGTCGTGGAGCTATGGGACAAACTGCATTGTATTTCTGATATGCTGAAAGGCCCACGAAAACTATTCTCATCTTTATGAAGGATAGGGTTCGAACCCAGGGCTCCATAATACGTTCCCATAAGGAATGCACGTAAAGTTCGTTTTTGTACCCTGCAGGCTTTGTTACTTTTACAGAATTAAATTGGGAATAATGGTCCTACGACGTCAAGAAAAGTACCAAACGAAGGCAAATTAAATGACGAATCTTATTATTATCGTAAAATATAATTTTCGAATCTAAATTACGAGAAATATGACAAAATAAACGAAAATTTTGTAAAATTTCGCCGTAGTAAACCACCAGTCCCCCTGACGACCAAGGTGATTGTTGAATCCGATACTTTCATTTTCCTACAAGAATACACGT
This sequence comes from Pachydiplax longipennis, assembly GCA_036926295.1. Classification (NCBI taxonomy): domain Eukaryota; kingdom Metazoa; phylum Arthropoda; class Insecta; order Odonata; family Libellulidae; genus Pachydiplax; species Pachydiplax longipennis. The sequence continues at coordinate 736,474 of JAVFKF010000066.1, forward strand.
GGATTTTAAATCTATACCGAATTAATGGTAAGAACTAACGTCAGAGTTTATGAAGAGGTAATTTACTGAGATTTCAGCGATTGTAAACTCTGATATTTAAAAAGCGGGAACAAAATTATAGCCATTTTGGAGTTTTCCTTTATCAAACCGATTTACAAAAGGACTTTTATTCGTTCGTTTTTGGTGATCAAGATGACGAAGAAATATTACGTCGAGGAAGGGGAAGATTTTTAAGGGATAGGATTTTATAGCAGAGATTTGAAAGCAGTGCGTTTATGTGATTCTCACGAACTGCATAATGGTCGATGGATTCGGATTCATAATTTTTCGGAATGTTGCTAATATTCTTAGGTTAAAATTCCATCTTGATTAGCGTTCATTAAAAAATATGGTATTGATAAGTCATATATTAAGTCATCTATATTTTTAAAAATTGAAATTAAGACCCGTCATTCATGACGGGGGAGTTTACCAGTAATAGTAGGTTGAAATGAAAACGGATTAACGTTTAACCGATTTCCAACGTATTACAGGTTTTATTTCCATTGCTTATTAAATATTCGAAGGCACATTGCCGCGTGCACCACTTTTTCTCCTTATAAAACAATCAACGAATGCAAACACACAAATACGAATTACCGTAAAAGTGCATTAACTCTTTGGACTGTACGTTGTTTTTGTTAATTGGTTGATGCTCCTCTATTATCGCCGAGAAATTTAAAGGAAAACTAGCAATTTTGCTACTTGGTTGCTATTTGTGAATCAGATAGGATATTTCAGTGGATCCTTCTGTGTGGATTCTCATGCTTTCTTCTCCGAGCAAGTGCGAGTTTTATTTGATTTTTCCTTGATTTTTGTTGTAACTTTAATTATTCTTCTTTAAGAAATGAAGGGGATACACTGAACTTTCTTCGATACTCTTGCCTAATCTTTTTCTGCACTAGAAAGTTGGAGGAGACGCTCCCGTAACATGCAATGATATCTATCAAAATTTTTATGGGTTTGACTACAAACAATATATTGCACATCTCTTAAGATATATCCTCTCAAGATATGGTGTCGAACTCGACAATGGACAATCCAGGAGATATAAACCCCACTGGATTTAAATAATGTCAAATATGTAATGTACAGTATTTGTGGAATGGGAGTGATAGGAAACATTTGCATAGGAATCTATCAGTAAAGGTTTGCTTGGGACCTATTTGTAATTTATCTTCTGCATTCGTATAAAAGCGACTTAAATTATATTATGAATAACATTAAATGAATACAAATAAAATGCTAGAGTTATATTTTTAAGTATTTACTATACAAAAATTGTAAATATTGTTCCTGGTTCATTTTCATAGAATGAAAGCTTAAATGCATACCTATATACAAAAGGAGGGAGGTTGGAGGATCTTGACCCCTATATTTGCTTCTAAAATCTTTGGATTTGGAGGTTAATTTCATATCTATACAAATAGCATTACTAATTTTATACTACATCTATTTTCCCCGTTGAGAATCAATGGGCAATTCAGGTAGTTCAAAATAATTGTCAAAATTGACCACCATTCATTTTATACCAGAGAATTTTGCACCCACTTGGCGTCAAACTCACAGTCATTTGGTAACATTTCTTCAGTTGATTCAATAGATAACCACAGCATTTCCAACCTCCGTGATTTTTATTGTTCTATCTCTCCGAAAAAGAACTCAAAACAATTTTCGAAAATACGTGCAAAAGGCTGCCAGGCATCAATTTCAGGACCCATACATGAGAGACAATGGCATACTAATGTTAGATAAGTGCCACTCTGACGTGTTTCAAAGTTTCAATTCAGTACCTTATCGGGAAGGTTCTAAAATAAGATTCCGTTCTCTCCCTTTGAAATGCATGGTGGAATTGAAATGACGCTCTGGCATCGAACCAAGGACCAGTAGAGAAACAATGAACTGAGTGAAAGAGTGTTTTCAAGTGCCTTCATTCCCATTTCAGATTTTATATTCCCAGCTTATCTGGAAAGCATTAAAAAATATTGTCAAAAATTTCAGCTTTGCATTTCTTATGGAAGAATTTTGCACCCACCTAGCATCAAACTCACGGTCATTTGGTAACATTATTTCCATAAGTACCATCAAAGATTAGCTCAACTCCAACCTCCGAGATTTTGGTTCCTCTATATAACTGATAAGTGCCTCAAAATAATATTTAAAAATCTGCGCAATTCATTCTTATTGGAAAATTCTGATTTTTGGGACATTCTGGTATCGAACCCATGATAGCTTTTATGAAGTACTGGCCTCGCCCTGTAGCCACAGTAATAATTCTCACTTCACATCAAAAAATTTCAGTATCCCAGCATACATGTTGTATATCAGATTTAGGACCGCCTGGAGCCAAACCCAGGACCTTCTTGGAAAGTGAGATTTCACATAACTGTTTGGTAGATGCAACACCGACCGTTTCTAAAATTACATGTCCATTAGATATCAGGAAGTTCCTAAGCCATAATTTGGGATTCCACGTTTGAAGTCTACAGTAGAATCGAAATGATGCCCTGGCATCGAACCAAGGCTCATCAGGGAAACAGTAAACAGCTAATATGAAAGCTTATTATAACCTCTATCCACTTTCTGGGTTTTACCTTTGCAGGTTATTGAAAAAGTATTCAAAAGAATCTTTAAAAATTGCCTCTATACATAGTTTGCTCTTTCTCCTAAACTTTAGGACCAGAATTCAACCAATGTGTTTTGTGCTTATTCTACGTTTTTATTTAAATTAAGCTGAATTAGTATGAGATTTTCATTTTACATATGTACATTTGTTTTTGTATTTTAAATTGAATATTCTTTGAAAGTTATTACCAAAACTTTTATCTGAAAATCATGGTGCAGTGTATCATATTAGATGCAAATTATCTTGTGAAAATTTATCAGTGATAAATATGCTTCCTCATGATCAGATTTGTAATTTGCTCACAGAGAGTATTTATTGTCTTTTCAGGATAAACAAGAATATTGGTGGGTATATATTTGTGACAGGAAGTCACACACACTGCTCACGGCACCATGCCACATAACTGCCCTAGTTGAACATGAAGAGGTTCAACTGAAATTCACTGCACCTCGATGGCCAGGACTGTACACATTCACAGTGTGGCTGCGTTCTGACTCATATCTTGGCTTTGACCAGAATCATGATATCAAGGTAAAAATTACTCATTATGAGTAAAGTTACTTGTATATTGCAAGCTGATTGGTTTTCCAGTCGTAAGACATTATTTTGCATACTTACTCTCTTCCAATTTAACTTCTCAGTACATATCTAATGGGCATTGTGTTGAACCCAGAATTTTGAGAGATGTCATTCCATATTAAGTTGCAGAAATATTCCCAAGAAGAGTATGCGGAATCCCATCAGGATATTGACACAAAAATAATTCTGTATTCCTCACTTAAAAATGAATAGTATAAGGCTATTGGCACTCTGAATTGAACCATTCAGATTAAGGTCAGAGGGGTCTTTGCCCCAACTTAAGGGGCATTGACCTCTATGGTACTGGACCTTGGTTCAATGCCTGACCATTTATATATTTATGTAATGATATACACTTAGGTGAATTTGGGAATGCTTTTGCAAGCACTATTGAAAGTATTTTTGTAAATATTTACCAATCACCTTGCAGTATGCAAGCAACTTTTACTCGTTACATATATAAAAAGAGTATCTGGACAAGCATTTGTATGCATATTTATGAGTTGAACTGCTTGTAGATTCTTAGGGGGTAAATACTGTGATAAATACCATATTATTTGGCATAACTGGACTCAGAACAAAATCAAAGATGCAAAATATAACTTATGAGATGGAGGCAAAAATTAGCTTGATGAAAAAAAAACACTGAAACCAGTGAAAAAAAATGTTTACGCATGGAATTCAGTCTTTTAGTTAGTTCTACATAATTCTTACCACCTAAGTTGCAACCCGTGTAACAGACGTGAAGCTATTAGATGATAGCATGTTTAATGTTTTCTCTACATTCTATTGGCTCTTGGAAGGAGGTACGCTTTGACGGTGCCTCTTTAAACTGATGCAAAATGCATTGAATGCCATTGTATCTTAATTATTTGTGCAAAATCTAGTTAAAATTTAGATGTTGCTTTTTACTATGTTAGCTGTATGATATTAAGAAAGAAGGAAATTTGGATTTCCTTCTTCAGTCAAAAATTTATGCATAATTCACTGATTTCTGGAGGTATCAGGTAAACTTACTTTAGATACTTCAATTATCTCCAAATAAAATATTATATCATTGCAAGATTGAAAAGAATTATGTTATTACGTTGTTGATGCTCTTGATGTCCTCAGGACAAACTTTTAAATTTATTTAGATGAAACTCACTACTATGACTCAAATAGAAATGTGAACAAAAACTCTGCAACATATGAAGGAGATAAATAATAATAAGGAATAAGAACACAATCAACTGTATTTCAATTAATTTATTTAGCAGAAAATGCTCTTGAGAAGGGGAGCAACTGTTAAACCCATTAAGGGAAAATATTAATTTGGTGTGCTATCATGCTAATATCTAAGGTAATTGTTTAAAATTCAAATTGCTAATTTAATTTTTTATAAAATATCATAGATATTAGAATAGTAGCACTCTTAATTTAAATACTGAGGGCTACAAAATTTTTTCACGTATCGAATAAAAAATTACTTTACGACAAAATTAACGTCAGCATCTCGTAGCACTTTTCCGAAAATATTGTTCATTGCCAGTCCCAAAAAAACTATCCCTTTAAATAAATCAAGTCCATGTTCCTTGCAAAATTATGCTGTCCCAACTTTTATCTGATGCTAAATCTCTTTCTTGTCCCGTGGTGCAAATTTTGACTCAATTTCTTCGCAATTGAATTATTCTGCAATACAGAGAAGTATAAAATTTGCTTGATACGACAATTAACAGAGCATTAGGTATTTTAGAGTACAAGCAAAAGTTGCTTGCATACTGCAAGCTATCATTGGAATGCAGTATCGGACCTAGAAAGGCCTTAAAACAATGTTTAAAACTTCGCGCAAAAGACCGCCTGGCATCGAACTAAGAACCCAATCGTGTGAAACAATTACGTATTAATGTTAGATAAGTGCCATTCTGACCTGATCCAAAGTTTCAATTCAATATCTTATCAGGAAGTTCCTAAAATAAGATTACGCTTTCCCCCTTTGAAATACATGGTAAAATAGAAATGACGCTCAGGCATCAAACCAAGAACTGTCAGAGGAATGGCGAACAGTGTATATGAAACATATGAATTGCCTCTATGTACATTCCATTTTATATCATTTCCTGATAAGCATTAAAATAAATTGTTGTAATAAAAGTTGACAGCTATGCATTTTATACCGTAGGATTTTGCACCCACTTGGCGTCGAACTCACGGTCATTTGCTAATATTTTTTCAGTTAGTACAATAGATAACCACGGCATCTCCAACCTCCGTGATTTTCACTGTTTTATCGCTCCGAGAAAGGACTCAAAACAATTTTCGAGAATACGCGCGAAAGACCGCCAAGAGTCGAACTCAGGACCCGTTCGTGAGAAATCAATGGCATACAAATGTTAGATAAGTGCCACTCTGACGTCTTTCAAAGTTTCAATTGAGTATCTTATCGGGAAGGTACTAAAATAAGATTCTGTTATTCCCGTTTGAAATGCATGGTGGAATCGGAATGACGCTCTTGCATCGAACCAAGGACCACTAGAGAAACAGTGAACCTAATGAAAAAAGGATTTTTAACCCCTTTGTCACCATTCCGGGTTTTATCTTTCCAGCTTATCGGGAAGGCATTGAAAAAAATTTTCAAAAATGACAGCAATGCATTTCTTATGGAAGAATTTTGCACTCACCTGGAGTCGAACTCACAGTCATTTGGCAACATTTTTTCCATAAGAACCATAGAAGAGTACCTCAACTTTAACCTCCGAGATTTTGATTCCTCTATCTTACCGATAAGTGCCTCAAAATAATTTTCAAAAATCCGCACAATGTATTCTTATGGGAAAATTGCGATTTTTGGGACATTCTGGTATCGAACCCATGATAGCTAGCGTCGATGTCTGAATTATTCTGGCATCTGGTGGGGCTAGTACGTCGTAAGAATCTGACATCAACGGCGCGAAAGGAGGACTTTCCTTCCCTCCACCCTGGCCCTAGGAGTATCCTCTATTCATTCCTTTGTTGTTTCTTTTTCTTTTGTTTCGTCCATCGAAAGGTATTGTCTATTTTCTCAAAGGAACCATAAAACGACCAATGGGTGAAGGTGAACTCCGCTCTTTGAAGAAAAACCCCCTTTTCGGCATATTGTGGATGGTCGTATGTATGCGGGGTAGCGAATTTGAAAGCGCTAATGAGGATTCCTGACCACACCCCTGCTGAGCAGGTATCTAAGGTTAGGGTATGGTGGTGGCAACCGATCACAAGTAAGGCGGGAAATGGTGGATCCGCGATTTGCAATCTTTGCCGCAGGTATTTCCTTAGGGAATGAAGATATTTAACTCTATTTTTGAGGTAGACAACCTTTCAGGACTTCTTGCAAGGAATCCAGTTTAAGATGGTTAAGAAATAACAGTTAGTATGGCAAATCAGAACCTTAAGACTGATTTGCATATTGCAGATAAATTCCAGGTTTTCTATACTTGCATATTGCAGGTTTACATGTTAACACCTTGTTTATTTACTTTTTCATTAATACCCCGTGAGCCGCCTTATGATGTATGTCAGGGGTTGTGAAAACACCCACAACACGATTTCCATTGTTATACTGAAATGATTTTCAGAACTATGCGCTAGGTGAAAGTGAGACTAATGATTAATGATCGCTGCTTCGGTTTCTGAATGTCTCAAGTAAACTATATAACCCGAATTGTTTGAATGGTGCATAATATTTATAATGATTAAAAGAAAAATCACCGTCAATAATTATGAATGATGGGTAATATGAGTCATGGAAGAATACGTTAAAAATAGAAACCAACGGATGGTAAACAGACTTACATGAAAATATTCCTCTAATTCTCATGATTCATACGTTAGCTGTTAAAATATTCTTGGTTCTATATGTAATCCATTATTCCAACATTCACTCCAAGGACCTTCGTAACATCCTTCATCCTAGGCACATCATAATTCTCTACGAACTTTGCGAAGATGTTTTGAATTTTTAAAAATAGTAATGCAAGGAAGATCATTCCATTTAAAATAGGACCTTCGGAAAATCTGAACGATAACATAAAGTTGACAATGTTTGGGTGTATCATATCAGAATTATAGTATCTCTATATTCTGCTTTTAAAGTGAATGGCATAAACTGTATTAGCTTATACTAAATAACTAATTCAACAACAAAAATGAAAAAATAAGTAATGCTGTCATCGTCAATTAATATCAATCAAGTTCCTCGTCAATGATTGTTTACTTTATTTATAAATATTGTTTTTTATGCTTTACTTTGTCCCTACATTGAGCTAACTTTAGAAATGAACAATAAACTAGAGAAATGCCATCTAATATTTATTCCTTACGCTTACGAGAACCAAATCGTTTAACTTCTCTTACAACATCTATGATACAAAGTAGATAGAGCGTTGAAGATGATCTTACTAGATCGACTAAAGTTTCTATTATAATGTCACTAAAATATGAATTAAAACGTAAATATGGAATTGTAGATATTCTGCATATTCAATGTTGCAGAAACTTGAAGTTAGGATAGTTGTTAACTTCCTTAAATGGATAAATATTGCTCACGAAGGTTAGTTGATGGGATTATTAATTGAGCGTATTATTTATTATTGTTATTAAGTTAATTAATTAGTAACAAGGAAAAAATTAGCAAATGAAAATGAGATAAAAGATATACCAGGGAACAACGCATTATTATTACCTACATACTTGGACGTGTATCTGTAAAACTGGCCAGAAAAGAAATGTAACCCCTTATGGGATTAGTAAGTATGCATATTATTTATTACTAGTGGTCCCAAGGGAAAATTGGGCACAAATGGTCACTGTGATGCACACAATTTAAACAAAGGAAAGCTTTCGCTTGAATAAAATGTTGGTGTAAAGCTTTCCTAAAGTGTGACACAAACCTCCATAATGCAATGTTTCTTTGGTGGTTGTTCTGCTCTCAAAAGATGCCTGGTGGCTGGTTAATTTAAATATTTTATAGTTGTGTACGATGTTGAGGTCTTTGTTTATAGAAACTGTAATATTACTTGCAAAAATCAGCTGATAATAATGCCAGTTTTGTTCATTTTATGACAGAGAATTGATATCACTGTCTGAAGTGATACACTGTTTACTTACCACAATTAACATAACCAAGTAAAAAGTATACTCCAAACATGACAATGCTGATATCTACACATCCAGACTGAAAATTAAAATATAAACTTGGGGTTTTGACCATATGGTACATTTTCTATTGGTTGGAATATTTTAGAAGGAACTGGGAGACTTTCTCTTTCAAATAGTCTGTCATTTATATATTTTGATGGATTAAGAAGGGAGAAAAGCACCTGAAAGCCCTGAAAATGGATGTTTAGAAATATGATATCTATTATATATAGCTAACTCTCTGGATATACCTATATAGATATATATATATATATATATATATATCTATTATATATAGCTAACTCTCCGGATATACCTATATATATATATATATATATATATATATATATATATATATATATATATATATATAGATATATATATATAGGGGATACGAATTCTGACCATGTTCCACAAGCGCCATCGACGTCAGATTTTTTCGACGTACTGGCCCTACACTCTAGATGCCAGAATAATGCAGACTTCGACGCTAGCTATCATGGGTTCGATGCCAGAAATTCCCAAAAATCGCAATTTTCCCATAAGAATGCATTGCGCGGATTTTTGAAAATTATTTTGAGGCACTTATCGTTAAGATAGAGTAACCAAAATTTCGGAGGTTGAAGTTGAGGTAGTCTTCTATGCTTCTCATGGAAAAAGTGTAGCCAAATGACAGTGAGTTCGACGCCAGGTGGATGCAAAATTCTTCCATAAGAAATGCATTGCGGAAATCTTTTTAAATGCCTCCCGATAAGCTGGAAAGATAAGACCCGGAATGGTGACAGAGGCGTGGGACCTTCCCGATAAGATATTGAATCGAAACTTTGGAACAAGTAAGGATGGCACTTATCTAATATTATTTTGCTGTCTTCTCTCACGATCGGGTTCTTAGTTCGTCGCCAGGCAGTCTTTGGCGCGAAGTTTTAAATTTGAACTGAGGCAGTACTTGGTATGATACTGTATTCAACGGATAGCTTGCAGTATGCAAGCAACTTTTACTCGTATATATATATAGACATAGGGGATACAAATTCCGACCATGTTCCACGAGCGTCGTCGACGTCAGATTTTTTCGACGTACTGGCCCTACACTCTAGATGCCAGAATAATTCAGACATCGATGCTAGCTATCATGAGTTCGATGCCAGAAATTCCCAAAAATCGCAATTTTCCCATAAGAATGCATTGCGCGGATTTTTGAAAATTATTTTGAGGCACTTATCGGTAAGATAGAGTAACCAAAATTTCGGAGGTTGAAGTTGAGGTAGTCTTCTATGCTTCTCATGGAAAAAATGTAGCCAAATGACAGTGAGTTCGACATCAGGTGGATGCAAAATTCTTCCATAAGAAATGCATTGCGGAAATCTTTTTAAATGCCTTCCCGATAAGCTGGAAAGATAAAACCCGGAATGGTGACAGAGGCGTGGGACCTTCCCGATAAGATATTGAATCGAAACTTTGGAACAAGTAAGGATGGCACTTATCTAATATTATTTTGCTGTCTTCTCTCACGATCGGGTTCTTAGTTCATCGCCAGGCGGTCTTTGGCGCGAAGTTTTAAATTTGAACTGAGGTAGTACTTGGTATGATACTGTATTCAACGGATAGCTTGCAGTATGCAAGCAACTTTTACTCGTATATATGTATATATATATATATATATATATATCATCAGCCATTTTCAATCCAATGTTAGATGTAGGCCTCCCCAAGCTCTATCCAATTCTCTCTATTCTGAGCTTCTCTTTGCCATGTAACCTCTAAGTACTTAATGATGTCTCTGTTCCATCAGTCTTTTGGTCTTCTTCTTTGTCTCTTCACATCTCTTGGTGTCCAGTTCAGAACCGCTCTTGTCCAACGGTTGTCGTTTCTTCTCGCCACATGGCCTGCCCACATCCATTTCAGTGATCTTACTTTATATTAGATGTCTGTCACTCTGGTCTTCATTCTCACCCAGGTGTCGCGTTTCCTGTCTCTTCTTGTGATCCCAAGCATACATCTTTCCATACTTCTTTGCATTGTCTGAAGTCGCTGGGTTATTGCTGCGTTTAATACCCAGGTTTCACTTCCATAGGTCAACACTGGTAGAATGCATTGGTTTCACACCTTCCTCTTCAAGACCATTGGCATTTCTGACTTCAGAATATGTGCATTTCTTCCGAAGGCACTCCAGCCGAGTTTAATTCTTCTGTTTACTTCATTAATCCTGTTGTTCTCTCCTGTGGTTACTAGTTGTAGTTCATGAAGTCTTGAAGCTAGATCTTTTCCGTTGGTTGCTAAGAGTACTATATCATCTGCAAAGTGCAGATGACTGATGTGTTCCCCATTAATCTGCAGACCTTTCTGCTCCCAGTCCAAGGTTTTAAAAACTTCATCCAGAACAGCTATGAAAAGAATTGGGGAAAGGCAATCTCCTTGTCTAACTCCCTTCTCAATCTTGAATTCTTCAGTAACTTCGTGTAGCATTACTGAGGCTGTGGCATTTGTGTAAATGCTTCGTAGGAGACGGATGTACTCTGAATCTACTCCTTGTTTTTCCAGAGCTTCTAGTGTAGAGGAGGTACTTACCGAGTATAAGGCCTCAGCATAGTCCACAAAGCATAGTACTAGCGGCATCTCATATTCATTCATCCTGCTGATTATTTCTTGTAGTGTGTGGATGTGGTCCATAGTACTGAAGCCCTTCCGGAATCCTGCTTGCTCTCTAGGCTGGGCTGATGATAGAATAATCTTTATCCGTTCAGCTATTATCTTCATGAATGTTTTGTAAACAACAGGAAGGAGACTGATGGGGCAATAATTCTTCAGCACTTCTTTTCTTGTGCAAAAGGACTATTCTTGCATGATTCCAATCCTGGGGGATTCTTCCTTGTTTCAGGCAATTAGTGAATAACTGCACTAAAACGTGTGCAAATTCTGTTCCGCTGAGTTTTAAATATTCTGCTAACACTCCATCTATGCCTCCTGCTTTTCCGTTCTTCGTCTGCTTTATTGCTGAAATTACCTCTTCTGGGAAAATAGGGAGGGGATCTCGTTGGTTTTGGTTTGCTTCTTGGTTTTCCTCCTCAGCATTTTCTTCCTTCTTGTATAGGTTGCCAAAGTATTCTGCTACCATCCTTAGTATTGCTTGTCTGTTGCAAGTTCTTGTACCATCTTCCTTCTGTATGGCTAAAATCTGTTTTCTTCCAATTGCTAGGCGTTGTCTGGTCTTCTTCATACTTTTGCTGTTTTCTATAGCCTCTTGCCCAATTCTCTCATTGAATTTTCTCACGTCTTCCTTAATTCCCCTTCTGATAGCCTTACTAAGCTCGACGTATTCGATGTTATCCTTTTGTGTATCTGAATTCTTCAGTTCCTTACGTCGTTTCATAATTTGTCGGGTGCTGTCACTTAGCTTTCTATCTTTACTTCTTCTTGGTGAGCTTGCCACTTCTTCTGCTGCTTCCTTAACAGCTAGCATGACTTTGGTTTCTAGTTCTTCTTCTTGAAGTGCTGAGAATATATTTTTTAGCTCCAGCTGGAATTTATTCTTGTTTTCTTCTAGTTTTCTGATGCTTATTTCATGTTTCTTGCATGAAATCATCTTCTTGCGTTCCATTTGGAGATTAATCTTCATTCTACATCTTACGATCCTGTGGTCACTTCCAGTGCTAAAGTTATTCAAGACTTCACAGTCTGTTACTGTGTAGAGATTATTAACCAATATGTTATCTATTTCATTTTTTACTCCGTTAGGCCTCTTTCACACACAACGGTTTTTGCCGTACGGTCGATAATCCCCACAGCTTATCAACCGTATCACGGCGCAATTCCTGAAGAAGTATATGGAGCCTTTCACACTAGCGACCGTACGGTTTTTTGCCGTCCATCGCCGTGTAGCAGCCGTGTCATCCACTGCCATTATTTTCTTACAATCCAACTTATAATGCTGATTTTTCAGTCAGATTACTACTTCACTAGCTTTGTAAATGTTCGACGGATCATTTGAATTGAGTTCATTCAATTTTCGCTTTAAACTTTGTTGTTCCTGCTATTCGATTCAATTTCGATATGCATTCAAATGCGATTCAAATGATCCGTCGAACATTTACGAAGCTAGTGAAGTAGTAATCTGACTGAAAAATCAGCATTATAAGTTGGATTGTAAGAAAATAATGGCAGTGGATGACACGGCTGCTACACGGCGATGGACGGCAAAAAACCGTACGGTCGCTAGTGTGAAAGGCTCCATATACTTCTTCAGGAATTGCGCCGTGATACGGTTGATAAGCTGTGGGGATTATCGACCGTACGGCAAAAACTGTTGTGTGTGAAAAGGGCCTTAGGGTCTTTCCAAGTCCACTTCCTTTTTGGGTTCTTCTTGAAATATGTATTTGTTATGTACATATTGGTGCATTCAGCAAACTCTACCAGGCAGTGACCACGTTCGTTTCTCTGGCCCAGTCCATATTGTCCTGTGACGGTGTCATCGGCTTCCTATTGACCTACATGAGCGTTAAAATCGCCCATAATTATTTTATAATAATGGGATTCCTTATCATGCTCAGTGCCCAGAGTCTCGTAAAATTTTTCAATTTCTTCTTCGCTGCTTGCTGCTGTTGGTGCGTAGACTTCTATGATCTGAACAGAGTAACGCTCATTTATCTTGAGTATGAGCTTGCAAATTCTGTCAGATATACTTTCTGTCTTCTGTACATTCTTCTGTTTTTCCACCTCTTGTTGATCAGGAACCCAGCACCTCCAAGTCTTCCATCCTTAGTACCCCTGTAATAAAATAAATTACCTTCCTTGAGTGTAATCAAGTCTTCTGATTTTCTTCTAACTTCGCTGAGACCGTTGAGGTCCCAATTTATCTTCTCTGCTTCATTCAGTAGTTCCAGTAGTCTGTCTTCACTCTTCAAGCTGCGGCAGTTGTAAGTTGCGAAGTGTAGGGTGGTCCTTTTCCTCATGATGGACCTCTGTAATGCCACCACCTCCCGGACATCCAAATGGGTGGTGCTTTTACGTCTGGATAAATTTCCATTACAGAAGCTTATCATGAAAATTGTATTTGCATTTGGGGGATGAAGGACAATAATTCACCAGGCTGTCCTACTGCTGGTTGGTGAATGCCACTTTCACAATTTGGCCAAAGATATTGTTGAAGCCTTCTTAGCATGGTTGAACCTGGGCTATACATCACCTCCAACCTCCGTTAACACCCCTCCGCCCCGTTGAACTGTGGCAGTATGAGGAGGGGTATATATATCAGCTAATATTATATAAAAATACAAACAATTCTCAGAAAAGAGTGGTAAATATCAAAAATAAAATGCTATCCCAATATAAATAGTATATTCAGTTGGATGTGATATCTTCTATTATATATAGCTAACTCTCCGGATATACCTATATATATATATATATATATATATATATATATATATATATATATATCGTGGAATCGTGGAACATGGTCAGAATTCGTATTCCCTATATATATATATATATATATATATATATATATATATATATATATATATATATATATATATATATATATATATATATATAGGGAATACGAATTCTGACCATGTTCCCTATAAATATATATATATATATATATATATATATATATATATATTTATAGGGAATACGAATTCTGACCATGTTCCACGAGCGCTGTCGACGTCAGATTTTTTCGACGTACTGGCCCCACACTCTAGATGCCAGAATAATACAGACGACGATGCTAGGTGTCATGGGTTCAATGCCAGAAATTCCCAAAAATCGTAATTTTCCCATAAGAATGCATTGCGCGGATTTTTGAAAATTATTTTGAGGCACTTATCGGTATGGTAGTGGAACCAAAATCTCGGAGGTTGAAGTTGAGGTAGTCTTCTATATTACGAATGGAAGAAATGTTACAAAATGACCGTGAGTTCGACGCCAGGTGGATGCGAATTTCTTCCATAAGAAATGCATTGCTGAATTCTTTGACGATTTTTTTAAATGTCTTCCCGATTAGCTGGAAGGATAAAACCCGGAATGGTGAGAGAGGCATTTGAACACATTCTTTCATGAATTTCACCGTTCGTCTAGTGGTCCTTGGTTCGATGCAAGACGGTCATTCCGATTCCACCATGCATTTCAAACGGGGAAAACGGAATCTTATTTTGGGACCTTCCCGATAAGATATTGAGACGACACTTTGGAAAAAGTCAGAATGGCACTTATCTAATATTAATATTGTATTTTTTCTCAATGAAGGGTCCTGAGTTCGACGCCAGGCGGTCTTTTGCTCGATATTTTACTATCCGTTTTGAGGCCGTTCTCGATGTTTTAGAGCAATCAAAATCACGGTATTTGCAGATGAGATGGTCTTCCATAGTACCAAAGGAAGAAGTGTTACCAAATGTCCGTGTGTTCGATGCCAGGTGGGCTCGAAATGCTTCCGTAAGAAATGCATTGCTGGAATCTTGGACGATTTTTTTCAATGCCTTCTAGATATGCTGGAAGGATAAAACTCGGAATGGTGACTGAGACGTTTGAAATACTTCTTTCATTAAGTTCACCGTTCGTCTAGCGGACCTTGGTTCGATGTGAGAGGGTCATTCCGATTCTACCATGCATTTCAAACGGGGAAAACGGAATCTTATTTTAGGACCTTCCCGATAAGATATTGATTCGAAACTTTGAAACACGTCAGAGTGTCACTTCTCTAACATTCGTATGCCAGTCTCTCACGAACGGGTCCTGTGTTCGACGCCAGGCGGTCATTTACGCTAATTTTTAAAAATTGTTTTAAGACCTTTCTCTATGCACGAAACTATTCAAAATCACAGCGTTTGCGTTTGAAGTAGTTTTCTATAGAACCAGTGGAAGAAAGGTTACCTTTGACTGTGAGTTCGATGCCAGATGGATGAAAAATTCTCACGTAAGAAATGCATTGCGGCAATTTTTAAGAATTTTGCTGGATAAGCTTCGAAAATGTTACCCATAAGGGGAACTTATAGTAAATTTTTACCAATTAGCTTTCAGTATGCAAGCAACTTTTACTCGTGTATATATATATATATAGGTATATCCGGAGAGTTAGCTATATATAATAGATATCCGGAGAGTTAGCTATATATAATAGATATATTTATATAAATATAGGGGATACGAATTCTGACCATGTTCCACAAGAGCCGTCGACGTCAGATTTTTACGACGTACTGGCCCCACACAGTAGATGCCAGAATAATGCAGACATTGACGCTTGGTGTCATGGGTTCGATGCCAGAAGGTCCCAAATATTGCATGCATTGCTTAATTTTTGACAATTTTTTTCAATGCCTTCCCGATAAGCTGTAAAGATCAAAGCTCGTGTGGCGACGCAGGCGTTTGAAGACATTCTTTCATGAGTTTCACAGTTCGTCTAGTGGTCCTTGGTTCGATGCAAGAGGGTCATTCCGATTCCACCATGTATTTCAAACGGGGAAAACGGAATCTTATTTTAGGACCTTCCCGATAAGATATTGGATCGAAACTTTGAAACAATTCATAATGGCACTTATCTAATATTAATTCGCTATTTTCTCTCACAGAAGGGTCCTGAGATCGACGCTAGGCGGTCATTTGCGCGAATTTTTTCAATCTGTTTTGTGACCGTTCTCGATGCGATAGAGCAATCAAAATTACGGTGTTTGCAGATGAGATAGTCTTCCATAGTACCAAAGGAAGATATGTTAGCAAATGACCGTGTGTTCGACGCCAGGTGGGTCCAAACTTCTTCCATAAGAAATGCATTGGTGAAATCTTGGACGATTTTTTTAAATGCCTTCCCGATAAGCTGGAAAGATAAAACCCGGTGTGGCAACAGAGGCGGTTGAAAAAATTCTTTCCTGAATTTCACCGTTCGTCCAGTGGTCCTTAGTTCGATGCAAAAGGGTCATTCCGATTCCACCATGCATTTCAAACGGGAATAACGGAATTTTATTTTAGTACCTTCCTGATAAGATAATGAATTGAAACTTTGAAACACGTTAGAGTGGCACTTCTCTAACATTCGTATGCCATTGTCTCTCACGAACGGGTCCTGTGTTCGACGCCAGGCGGTCATTTACGCAAATTTTTTAAAATTGTTTTGAGGCCTTTCTCTATGCAGGATACTATTCAAAATCACAGCGTTTGCATTTGAAGTAGTTTTCTATAGAACCAGTGGAAGAAAGGTTGCATATGACCGTGAGTTCGATGCCAGATGGATGAAAATTTCTAAAGTAAGAAATGTATTGCGGCAATTTTTAAGAGTTTTGCTGGATAAGCTTCGAAGATGACACCCGTAAGGGGAACTTATTGTAAATTTTTTGACCAATTAGCTTGCAGTATGCAAGCAACTTTTACTCGTGTGTATATATATATATATATATATATATATATATATATATATATAATAAGTAGTTAGAAAAGATTGACAAATATCATTTTCAATAAGCTGTCCCAGTGAACTATTCTAAGATGAGAGATGTTAGATTCTGCCTCGGTATTACTAATTTTTATATCTTTGCCAATTTATATTTCCCCTTGAGAATCAATGGGTACCTCAACTAATATTATATAAAAATACAAACAATTCTCAGGAAAGAGTGGTAAATATCAAAATTAAAATGCTATCCCAATATAAATGGTATTTCAGTTGGATGTGAAGGAGGCCCCAGAAGTGCCAACAGAGCACCCACAGTGGGATATGTCTGAGGAAGAGGAGGAATTGGAAGGAGAAGGAAGTGACCCATCGGAATTCACCACAGATGAGGACGTGGGAGAAGACAATGAATGAAGTGCAAGAACTTGAACTCTATTTGTGGACTTCCTTTGTATAGAAGATTTTCAATGAAAGAGAATGTTATCAATAAAGATTAAATTTAAATTCATTTTGAAAGAAAGTGTCATTGCCAAAACAAAACTGAGTCATGCGAATGTCATTCCATTCCAGTATTTCAACTCCCAGTCATTTGATATATTTTTGTATGCAAAGAAAATCTGTGTTATGTTTTTTCAAAGGTTAGTCTTTAAATAGAGGTAGACGAATAATGATCTGTTTTCCATCCAGCAAGTTGTGTGCAATTCCGTTGGCTGAGAACAAAAAGGTTGTTGTTTTCAATTCGTATGCGGTCTACAATAGTACATAATTATTTCATGTAAGAATAATAACATGTTATGTGATTAATAATTTTTGCTAACGTAATAAAATTTGGCGTAATAAAAGTTAATTTTTCTCCATTTTGTTCTAAAGAATTTGCTTTTCCCTTATACTAAAAACCAAAAATATTTGAAATGATCTCTCTATACTTTCTTTCTAATATAAATTGGCAACGGTTATTTCTTTAGATTGAAAATATCAATTTAGGTGTTTAGTATTATTAGTATGTACAATCAGTTACATATTGTTTCCATAAATGCTGGCATTATCATGAGAAATCATCTTGATTCTTAACTCTTCACACCTGCTTTCAGTAACCTCACTTATTTTTCACTTGGAAATGGCAAATAAGTCCCCAAAGTGGAGAATTTTTTAATGAATTCATATCTTGCTGATTTTTGAGTTGAAATTCTTGGGCTCAGTATTATTATCTCTGACTAAGGTGGACTTTAACTTGAACAAACCATTTAAAATCAATATTTAAGCTAAAGTGGTAGTTAAAGTGATACCAGATTGACTGGGCTTTAATTATGTGAAAAATCACTATAAAGTTATGTTTGAACCAATGTTTGACATCTTTTGTGTTAACATTCTGTTCAAACATCACTTTCGGCTTGAATATCTAATATAATACAGTTTTTCAGTTAAAGTGAACTTTTGTAGTTAAAGTCTGCATGCAATATAGATTATAATACTGGGCCTTAAACTCCAAAAGAAAGGCAATTCTGATTAACTAATTTCCATGATCAAATCTTTTTAAAACAGCATAATATAACATGTCTCTACCTTCTTCAGTTACTCTGTTTTATAAAATTTGTCACTAAGTAGACAGGAGGTTCATCTCTACCATCAGATCTGCCCATTTTAGGAAACATTTTTCTTTTTTTTTTAGAGCAGAAGCAGATTGATTGTAAAATTCTTAATCTCCCTGAAAGCAAGTTATCTCCAGCTGCTACAGACAAATGGTCACGCTCCATGCTTAAAAATCTGCATTAATTACAAATATGTCATTGATTAGTTTACTTATTATTACTATTAGACTGCTGTCAAGTGGCAGCTGCTAAATATTGTCACACATAATACACAAATATTCCATAATACCTTACACTAACACTTCAAAACAATACCCTCTGGTATCCCGTCTAATGCATTTATAAAGTATCCCACAGTTACTATATAGTCATTGTTTACATCACTTCATTACCACTAAATTATGATCAGAACACAACTACAATACACCAACATTCATTAGCAAATCGCCCTTTACAAAACAAAACTGTATTTGTGGAAACATCCATGCATTAATAATGCTACAATAAGACATTAATATCAGTATTAATAGCAGTATATAGCCAAATCTTCACTCATGTACACCATCACCACAAATTAATACACAAAACACTATAAAAGCCATAGAAATCAATTACACATAGTCATAAACTAGTTCTTAAGAGTTCATCATATATGCGCTCATAACATTTCTGTTTTCAAGTAAGTATTTCAGTGTTCCTGGTAGGCCTTCAGTACCAGTTCCTGCTGTATCTCACCCTATCCTTTACTCATCTTATTTTTGGTCAATTTAATAATACTTACTCATGGTTCTCCATGAAGTCAGGCTGAATCATATGATGTTATTCTTCCTATGTTTTTCACTCCTCTTTGATCGATTAACCTTCCTTGCCTCTTTTTATTTCTTTAGCCTTTCAGAATATGAACAGTTTACAATCAGGATCTCAAGTGTAAAATTACTTTTGTCTTTGCTAGACCCCATTGAGCACTTGTTTCTTGATTATATCCAAAGGTTGCATATGACGTAAAGCATTTTGACTCCAATGACATGAATGTACATGTTTGTAAACATGTTGAATGATCATGGGAATTTTTTATGAGAAATAAGTGTATCTCCAAGGAAAGTCCCTCATTCATTCTAAACATTCTCATCCTGCTTCCTGAAACATCTGAGTAACCCTCATCAGGTTGTTGTAATCGCAATTCTTTACAAAACTTAATGCCTTTAGTTGTACTTTTTGTAGTTCGTGAATATAAGACTTTTCAGTCCCACACGCTGCTTACTAACTCAAGGAGAGGCTCAAATAATGTACATTAACAAAGCTCTTGGGCTTTTTCACCAACTAATCTCTGGACAAAGCAGGGCTTCTTAAGAGCCTAACCATATCTATTATATATAGCTAATATACGATAGAACTGATATATATAGGGTATATAGGGTTCCACATGTTGAGCTATTTCTGAAGGTTACTCCAAGATATTTTACCTAATCTACTCTTGATAGGTTTCTCCCTCTGAGGGTATGCAAATAATCATTGGAAAAAGATTATTTTCAAATTTGTTAACTATTGAACATATGTCTACAATACCCACAATTCCTTAAAGTAATTTCAATACATTTGACTTTCATACAGATTTGAATGCATGGTGATTTGAAATGTTTAGGACAAGCAATCCAAAGGCATACTTAAAATATTCAATTAAATAATTTACATTCAAATTGATTTAAAAAATAAAAATAAGAACTCAGTGGATTCCTGCACTAATGAAGAACTTACTTTGCTTACCCACCTTTGTATAGATGTTAATTATTTCAAGTTTGACAGCAATTTTTATGTTCAAAAAGAGAGGCTAGCTATTTGTTCCTCCCTTTCTCCTTTTTTAGCTTAACTGTTTTTAAATCAATTTGAATGAAAATTATTTATTTCTGGAAATATGCTACTGAATTTTGTGTTTAAGTGGTTCAGATTTGTGGAAGATATATTTTGTATTTGGACAGGAATGGGTAGATAGCTGAATACTATATGCTTGTAAAATTGTTGAATTCCCTGCATCCTTCCCTCAAATTTAAACATGAATTGGAAATTGATCATACTCTGAACTACCTTGAGCTATCAATAACCCTAACCCACAATACCTTAGACTTTTCAATTTCTTGTAAACCTACCAACGTGATTCCTTTTTCCTCTAACCACCATCATTCCTACAAATTTGCTGCATTTCACTCCATTCTCAATGGATATTTAAATATCCCCCTTTCACCCTCTAACTATAAAAAAGAGTTGAATATTAGCCTCTGTTTAGCAAAAGAAAACGGGTTTCCCTCTGTTTCAATAAATGCATTGCTAGATAAAAAAACTCAAAAAACACAACTTTAAAACAGATTTACTCAATGAAATCAATCATTGTTCCACCTAGTAGGCATAAATTAGGTTTCTGTGGGCCCTTAATGTATAAAAATATCACATCGATGGCACTTGCGGAACATGGTCAGAGTTTGATTCCCCTATCTATTATATTGCTACTACTACAGATATACCTATATCTATTATACACGAGTAAAAGTAGCTTGCATATTGCAAGCTAATCGGTAAAAGTTTACCATAAGTATTCGATTATATTCTGATACTTATATATGACCCGGTCACATACCGGATTTCATCTTTCCATGTAATCGCGAAAGCATTCCAAACAATTCTTAAAAATTGCCGAATTTCATTTTAAAGGGGAAAATTTAGCATCCACATGGCATCTTAACAACACTCATTTGGTAAAATTTCTTCCTTTGTTACTATAGAAGACCACCTCGTCTGCAAACACCGTGATTAAGATTGCTGTAACGCACTGGGAGCGGCCTTAAAAAACACTTTCAAGCTCGCGCAAAAGACCGCATGGCGCCGAACTCAGGATCCTTGCGAGGGAGAGAATTGCATACTGAAATTAGATAACTGCCATTCTAACCTGTTCCAAAGTATCGATTCAATAACTTATCGGGAAGGTCCTAAAATAGGATTCCCTTCTCCCCGTTTGAAATTCATGGTAGAATCGGAATGACGCTCTTGCATCGAACGATGATGGACCATTAGAGAAACAGTGAACCGCGTAAAATAATGTTTTCAAACGCCTCTCTTATCATTCCGGGTTTTATATCTCCCGCTTTCTGGGAAGGCATAAAAAAAAGTTGTTAAAAATTGCAGCAATGCATTTCTTACGGAAGCATTTCGAACCCACCTGGCTTCGAACACACGGTCATTTGGTAACATTTCTTCCTTTGGTACTATGGAAGGTTGGTACAATAGACAGAACCCTGGCATCTCAATCCTTGATTTTTCACTTTTCACTGTTCTATCGCTCCGAGTAAGGACTCAAAACAATTTTCGAAAATTCGCGCAAGAGACAGTCTAGCGTCGAACTCAGGACCCTTCCATAAGAGAAAATAGAAAATTAGTATTAGATAAGTGCCATTCTGACTTCTTTCAAAGTTTCGATAGAATAGCTTATCGGGAAGGTCCTAAAATAAGATTCCGTTATCCTCGTTTGAAATGCATGATAGAATGGAATTACGCTCTTGCATCGAACCAAGGAACACTAGAGAAACAGTGAACCTCATGAAAGAATGTTTTCAAACGCCTCTGTCATCATTCCGGGTTTTATCTTTCCAGTTTATCGGGAAGACATTTAATAGCCGATATATAATTTTAAAGGGGAGAATTTCGCATCCACCCGTTGTCGAACCAGCGCTTATTTTAGGAAATTTATTTGTAACTATAAAAGTGATATACCGGCATTATACCCATGATAACTAAAAAGAATTGAATGAATATGCAGTATATCAACGTTCTTCACTACTGATCACTCTTTCTTATATTGAGAATATTTGGAGAAAATATTGGAATGATCTGGATTGTCTTTGAATATGATGCAGACTTAATTCACTTTATACTTTCTCAATCCTTTCATTGTTTTATTTTTCCGAATGTTAACTCAAAAAAGTTTGGCGGCAACCTTTCATATTATGACATCACTCGCCTAGTAAATACGCATGATACGATAAATGCTCAACTTGTCAACATCGGATGCACTCTCCTTCCTTTGACAGTGATGGTTAAGAACTAGTTCGTATACTTCTATTTATTTAAGATCAAATTTTACATATGAGTAATTTGAAAGCAGATATTAAAGAAATAACTACCGTTAAATAGCCATAAACAGACTATGTGCGACATCTAGCGCTCGATGCTCCAACTAGGTTGGTCTTTAAACCGTTTAAATTTCCCGTAATTCTTGTGAACGAGAAGTATTGGTCAGGCAGCCATATTGATTTTGGGTGTAGTGCGGTGGCAGAATTCACGGATGAAATCTGGAAACATCGGGAAATTACGGCTGTAAAAAGGCATAATTTCCCTGCCAATTTCAAGCTAAAGGATTTTAACGTGTACGTTTCCTTTCATATGTCAGTGAAATCTTCGTAGTCGACTCTCTGTTCCCATAACGGTTGCTTCATTCATTCTGAAGCGATGGCCTGTGCAACTCTGAAACGAACCTTGGATTTTGATCCAGTGCACATTGGGAGGCCAAGCAAAAGAAGGAGATGTGTTCCTATGTGTGTGTCTCCCAAAACTCCCCCAACTAAGCAACATGAAATCAATCCTTCGCCTTTCGGCCAAGTATCTCCAAAATTGACGCCAGGTAATTAAAGCAGATAGTATAATCCACAGAGAGCAGTGTGTATTTGGTTTATTATTTATAATGTTTTTAGAACGGCATTCTTGCTTAAAGAAGCTTAGTGAGATTTTTATCGTTTATTCCGCTAATTTGGCGTAATTTGTGTATCATTTTATTACAGAAAAAATGGCCGCTAATATACGTGAAGAAATAAAGCGTCTTCATCGGCGTAAGCAGTTGCATTTTTATCCACAAACCGAAGGTAGTAGCAATGAATCCTCATCCCCAACGCATAGTATTGAAGCTCCTAACCCAATGGAAGGGCTGTCTTGGTCCCCGTCATCCAGCATATCAAGCCTGTCTACCAATCCTTCCAGCTCGAAGGAAAAACCACTTTTCACCTTTAAACAGGTTAGTTTACCGAGGGTTATTCCATATTTATCCGTAATCTACATGTTTTACTTATTAGCTGCTCTGTTTTGCGTAACTTAACGACAACTTCAGTCAAATCATTCATCGGATATTTGTTGTCTGTCCTTGGTTGCTGTCCCTCTCGTAATAAAACAGGAAGCTATTATAGGAATATTCTTAAGCTGATTTATTTTACAGTATGATCGCGTCTTAATTATTTAAAGTCATCATACATGGATGGTTTGTTAACTTATTCTCGGTATACCCAACTAATGAAGAATGATACAGCTGAAATTATTTATTTTAGGTGGGTTTGATATGTGAAAGAATGCTCCGGGAACGAGAGAGCCACATCCGTGAAGAGTATGACCGCGTATTGACAATCAAGTTGGCGGAACAGTACGACGCATTTGTCAAATTCACATATGATCAACTTCAGAAGCGCTTTGAAACATCCTCTGCTCCAAGCTGTGAGTTACAGTGCTTTCGTGGCTTATTCCTCCTTTTCTTAACAGAATTTCATCGAGTGTTTTCCTTTTCTTTCAGACCTCTCATAATTCCACGGATCAACTTCAGAAGCAATGAGTTTTGTTCCGATTTCTCGGTAGGATACGAAGCCTTGCCTGGACGAGATATCGGAAATTTCCCAGCATCGTTCGAATGCAATTGGTTTTGAATGACACATTCTGACAGTTGTTACGGAGCTGCTAAACCCTCAACCCGTGAATGTGATGTGCATGTCAAAGACTTATTATGGCTCCGGAAAATTGGGATTCGATCTATTAAATAGGTATCCCGTTTCTCTTTGCAAATTGTACATTTGTGCTGAAATTGGTCTAAATTAGATGCTTTTTGCTTACGAAAGTAATTTTTACTGTTGTAACCGAGGAAGATGTATTCTATTGATGGCTGGAGAAGTGTTTCCATAGCCAAACTAAGCCATGTTAAATTAACTGTTAATTCTTGATGAAAGGGTGTGAAGGATAGTTGATTTCGTGATATGTGAACGAACCTTGTGACTGATTTTTTCTTTCTTATTTTTGTACGAATGTTCTGATGACAAATTGAGTTTTCTGCCAATGGTGAGTAATTGAAGCAAGTGTAGAATTTTAAGTAGACTCACTCATCTGTTAAGTTTCTTTCGTATATACTAATTTAAGGCTGTATCGTAATCTCTATTTAAAGGACAAAATAAACTGTAATTCCTGTAAAATCTGGTGTTTAATTGAGGTTGATAAACTTGTTCGTCGCTGAAGATATCGGAAGAAATTCGGATTGTACTTAGTGAATCGATATTTTGTTTTGGAGGCAAAGAGCTTACTTGCAGTGCCTTCTTTCCTCTTTACATCCAGTTGTTTTTGTCTCTTCATAGTTAGTCCGCCATTTAGTTTGACTCGATCAATTGTTCAACTATGATTTTGTTGGCAGAATATCTGTGATAAAATGGATTCTTTGAATGTCATTCTATATTAAGTTAATATTTATGAGCAGTTGTGTCTAGATATGCTTTGACATCAAGTTATTGTGGGCTGTAGGATACAAGAACTTAGTTTTTCTTATGATTTTTACCTTGTGATTTAAAATAAAGAAATGAATACAAGTGTAATTAAATGCTCTTAACCACATGTATGCTTTTCTGTGTTGCTTTTGGAAATGCATTGGTTTGTCTCTTGTTGCAAGTGGAGTATTGATTTAGAGTAGATCATTTCTCAATCCCTTGTAGTGTAAAAGACAACTGGAGTCCATCATTAAGGATTTTGGACAAAAATGTGGGCTTAATTGTGCATTTTCTGTCTGGTATTTTTCAATTATACTTCACAAACTTTGCCAAATAATTATACCTGCATTATTATAAATACTACAAATTATCAATGGAATCATTTATGAAGTTTTACTTGCCACATTCAGTATTAATAGAGGGAAAGTTGTGTTATCAGCCAGATGCTGTCATTTGGATGCTCTAAAGCCATCATCACATGGTCAACATGGGATAAGTTGAATGTATTGATCTTCTGAGGGAAACAATATTATTTATCAAAATATTTAATACTATTGCTTCATCAATGTTGACAGTGTGATGTAGGAGTAAAGTAGATATTGAGGTGAGCCTCAAAAGATGAAATGCATTGGTTTTCATTCAAATGATTGGTTAGACTAATTGGATCAGGGGTGTTGTATATATGGAACACATGAATATTACAGAACAGTGGTGGAATTTAGCTGGTTCACAAAAAACATACTGAACATTCTGAGTTCAATCTCTCAGATGTTCCTAGAGCTATGTAGTACCATAATAGCAGAACTCAGGTTATGGAAAAAATAACACAGTAAACTTGCACAGAAACTGGTTGAAAATAAATTCAAAAATGTGGAAGTTTACTGTTTTATTTTTTCCATAACCTTGTCCTCTCACAAAGTTCGGCTGACTTGATAGAATTTAATAGTAGTCAGCAACCTGCAAGTACCACCAGACATTACCTCTGATCATCAATCCATCTCCTGTGAACTGAAATTGATTGTGCTTTACCCTCTAAAATTCCACCGATCATTAGACACAATCGGAAAAGAGCGGATATTCCATATTTAAAGAACCTCCTTTTGCACTGTCCCTGGGTTCTACTCGAGCTGTCTACCTCCATCGACAAGTGCTGTGATATACCTTATTTGAGACCTGTATCGCAGACTGTTCCAATTCTGAAAGTTGATCCAACCAAGTATCCTGATTAGTACGATGCTGAGCTGATATTTTCCCTAAAACTTAAGAATTGTTTACACAGGAAATGGAAGCGCTCCAACAAAACAAGCGATTACGTCGAATTTTCCACGCACCATACTTCATTCAAGAAATTGCAGCTTCTGAAGTATCATGAATACCTCGCTAAAATTGATAAATCCTTGAATGGTGACACGAAACAGTTCTGGTGCTTCATGAGGCAAAAACGTACCTCACATCGAATCCCCTCTATCATCTCATTTAACAGCAGATCAGCCAATAATAATCCACAACAGACGTCCAATCTTTTTCCAGAATGTTTTTCATCCGTTTTCCAGAAATCTATAGCTGCACACTACTCTCTTCCATCTTATTCCTGCAAATTCAACTCCACTTTTCATGCTTCCAAACAATAAATACTTGAAGTAGTCAAAATTCTTAATAATAATTCATCTTCAGGCCCCGATAACTTTCCATCAACTTTCTAATCATCATCAGCGCCTGTGCCAATGAGCTTTGCCCCCCTCTGCATTTATTATTTAATAAAATTCTTCAAAGCCAAATATTCCCTTTGATGTGGAAGAATTCTTTTGTTACCCCCATTCACAAAAGTGGATCGAAATCTGATGTCTCGAATCACAGACCAATGCCGATATTCTCAAAAATTTTTGAAAAAATGCTTTGCAAAAAATTTGTGTGCGAGTTCAAAACTAGCTTTGCTGAACAACAATAACATAGCCACTGCGATTCACAATGGTAGTCAAACAGATACCATAGACTATGACTTTAGAAAAGCCTTCGATTCAGTCAGACATGTTCTACTCCTTCACAAACTGGCAGCCTTTAATATGACAGGTAATCTATTGAATTTCTTTAATAGTTATCTCTCGGATAGACACCAAAAAGTGGTAGTTCATGTTCATCCTATACCAAAGTCACTTCCGGAGTGCCTTAAGGATCGATTCTGGGACCTTTCCTTTTCAATGTCTATATCAATGATCTTCTCTCTCGTGTAAGTTGTGACTCCTCCCTCTACGCTGATGATCTAAAATTTCCCATCCTCACAAGTGTTACTTGTAATTCCTTACAGAATGAAATAAATAACATCTATCAGTGGTCACTAAAATGGAAACTACCCCTGAATATCCAAAATGTAAAATAATATTATTCTCCCTTAGAAAAAGTATTCTAAAATTTCCGTACACCCTGAATAGCATCCCGATTCAGCTCGTTGAAACTATTAACAACCTTGGTGTAACTCTTGATACCAAACTCAACTTTAACTACCATGTCAGCAAAATAAGCAATAAAGCTAATAGACTAGTCGACTTTATTAAAAGGAACTCCAGAATAAACTTCTCACTGTCAACCATAGTTAAAACCTATTGCAGCATCACTAGGCCAGTCATAGAAAATGCTAGTGTATCTTGGAATCCACACCACAAGAAGCAAGTGAGAATGGAGAAAATTCAGCAGTGGTTCGTGAAGTGGATCTATTTTAGATCAAACTGGCAATACACCAAAGATAAATAACTTCAGTTTTGTGAGGAACTAAATCTTCCCCTTCTTGAATTTAGGAGAAAGGCAGCTAATGTCCTTTTCTCTAAAAAAAAAACTTTTCACTGACAAGATTGACTGTCCTCAGCTAACAAATCTCCTTGGAGTTTCTGTGCAACAACGCAAGGGAGCACATCTATGTTTCATGAACCCCTACAAGTTTTCTCCAATCCCACGAATCATGAGGGAAAAAATTTATTTGTATCCAGAATGAACTTGGACTTTTCTGTGATTCAATAACGCAGATCTACAAGAAACTGGAGAATTCAGTACCCTAATTACAAGTTTTTTGTTATCCTCTCTTTCCTCCTTTTTTTCTTGGTCACTCTTTCTTTAATTTCATCTTATCCCTCTTTTTGAATCTAATATCATACTTTCTTTACTTTTCCTTTTGATTTCTTTAATTTCTTTATATTTAATATAACACAGCTTAGTGGGAATATATCCTGTATGGGTTCAATAAATTATTATTAGTAGTAGTATTAGAACTCAATCCTTGGAGGTTCTACAAACTGTTCCTTACATTGTGAATACAGGTTCTATTCAATCAAAAATTACTAAATTTTCAAATGAGAATCAAGAAAAATGTAGTAAATACTGAAGTGCATGGTTGCATACCCAACATGGATATCCCAGCGCTTACATGGAAGTTATCCTAGAGTTATTCTTCATGTAAAGTGAATAGTTAAGCTCAAAAGTAAGTAGAACAGTTCCTATTAACAGATGACAATGACTCATAAGCTCTTTGTAACATTTTAAGCCTATCATTGAAGTGGACAACTTCATACTGGAATTTTTCACATTTTTACCTCTTTGTCCCAGACACATGTGTAAATACATAAGCAAAGTCTTGAAAACGAAGTGCCTCTCTCATAAGGTGATTCTGTTTTCAATATTTTTGAAGTTTCCTTAGAATATTTTAAAGTTTCCTTAGTCATCATTGAGTTTAAGGTAGTCCAGTTTACACTATTAGAGCAGAGAACTGTTTATATTGAGGTCTTTCGAAATTTTTATATTATAAAATGTCGAAGTAAACTTTACTTTGATTTCAAACCCTTTGCTTTTTTCTGAAGATAAGGATGGGACCCCTCATCATTAACTATGAAAAAGTGTGTGAGAAAGTCTAGCATACAAATCCCCATGTCCTATAATATTGAGAGATCCTTTTTTGGAGGGGTTACCAAATTCACCCTCCAGTTTGATCAGCATGTTGCAGTTCCTATTTCCACTTAATCACTACAACACAAATAATGCCCATTCACATAATTAGCCAACAAGCATTTTCATCCAAACAAAAGTAAGAGGCTTTTAGTGATCATTTTGTCTTGTTCGTGTGTGCTGCATGTATAATTTAAGTGCTACTTAAGCTTCAAAGTTTGAGCCTAGGAAGCTCTTTTTGAAATTAAGCTCAAGCATTCTAGCTACCAGAGCTTTTCAAAATTTTTCTAATTTTGCGGGTAATAATTTAACATATTTGAATTTATAGTCTACGAAAGAAAAGAATTACATAATTTAAAGAACAATAAATGTCAAAAATTCCAATCTAATTATTCATTTGATTCATATAAGGTAAATTAAATTGCATGTGAAGACTTGAAGTTTGCCAAAAAGCAGGAAAGATAAAAAATAGCTATTTATTTTAAAGCAAAAGTAATTCAGGAATAATACCCTTTTCCTTACATTTAGAAATTTTTCATTTTCAGGGTATGTTTTCCAACTTTTCTCAAACTTTCAACTATTTTACCCAAACTTTGGTTGATTTATAAATTATATTCCTGAAACTTACCCTCAAGCTCACATGAAGCCCCTAGACTCAACCAATGCATCAGTAAAGGAAAAAATTCTTGCCATACATGTCAAAATCATTTTCTTACCAAATACATTATACAGAAAGTTCTAAAAAGGTCAATATGCAGACAGATAGGATGGATCCATCCCATGAATCAAGGTAGAAGGCATGGTAAGCTTTACTAAAGTGATTTTTAAAACAATGACACTTCACATAAAATAGTTGAAAGTTTGAAGAAAGATGGAAAACATATCTATCTCCAGACTAAATTGGAAAATTTCTAAATGTAAAGAAAAGGGTATTTTTCCTCAAAATAGAACCATGGGGTGTACCATATACCTCACATAAGCACTGGAGGGTTAAGAGTTAAATACATTAAGAACATTCATCAAGGCCCCAATGATGCAGAAAAGGCTTCAAATATAATGTGTATGGCATATAGTCATGGGTATTTAACCACCAAAAGTTATGCACACATGTATAAGAAATATTGTTAATTAAAAGTAATGAATCATGAAAAACAAAGGTAATATAAGTCATATTCTTTAAAGTATTTATGCTTTATTGAAGGAACTAAGGGAGAATAAGCAGTGCTGGTCACAAGTATAAATTACATAAAACAAAATCCAATATAAGAAAATTCTACTTTCACAACCAAACAGTTGAAAACTGGAATAGTTTACTTGCAGAAGCTTTAGGTCCTTTCACAAAAAACACTGAGTGAGCTCATAAAAGAAAAAATGGGACAGACTTGTGAGCTTACCAATAATTAGTTGGATGATCATGCCCTCCACAATTGGCTGTCAGATAACCAATTGTGACGAGAAATGGTCAGTTTTTCTCTCTCGTTGTTAGAAATCAGTGCTGCTCTATTCAAGGAGATGATAATTCAACATTGCTTTCATATTAACTTAAAGCTGTGGACAAAAGTAAATACAAGATATATTTTCTCCTTCATGAACTTAATAATAAATGAAAAATATTCCATTCATCAAGATATGGAAGCAAAAGTATGGAGTACCTAATTTTTTATCCAAGTAATATCCCAAGAGTGAGCCATGTTTTGGTTAACTTTCCATTACATTGGATATCTTATATTGAATGAAATGGTAAATAAAAAGCATGTACATATACATACATTTTTCCTTGTAATTTGAATTTGTAAATTTATTAAGCACAGAAGCAGTGCAAACTCACTGAATCACACCACTGGATGGTTGCTACTGCTATTTCTACATTAATTTATGGATGAGGCAAATAAAAATCTTCAAAATGAGCTGAGAAACCTAAACTCAGCTAAACTAATACCTACAGATGTATAAATATTTAAAATATTTATTTTATTCAGCTGCTTTGTAAAACTGCTGATTAACAACACAAATGGAGTTGTGATTGTGTGTCCAACTCTGTTACCTAATGCATCATATGCTATTTGTTTCTTTAGTAGTGAATTTGAAAAAATGATTAAAATTGACATGTGTATGAAAAGTCGATGACATATTACACTACCCATTCACTCTAAAAAGTTTATCAGTAGATAGAACTTTCAAAAATATTGCAACTTTTGTGGCATAAATTGCTGGGGTGGACATATAAGTATAAATATCACAATGTAAGGTGATTATTTATTAATTTATAGGCAAAAAATTCCTTATATATTTGTTATGTATATATGATAGTATAAGCAATAAATATTAAAAATCACAGTAAATTAAAATTTTAGGGTATACAAAATAAAAGGATGGATACATAGATTTACAGATTATCATTAAGAAATTCAGAATAATAGTGCTTGGAAAGCAGCATTTTCCATATCTTGACTTTAAATATTTTGCTATAGGTTATTATTTTAATATAAATTTGGAGTTTGTTGTAAATTAAAGACACAGAGTAGTCCTTTTAGTTTTATTGAGTAAGATGAATCATTGATATATGTATGTAAGAGGTGATTATGGCATAAAAACAAGGGAAGACTTATGAAAAGCAAAGAAACTGCATGACTAAATTTTCTACTTAGGAAAATATTAAGCATTTATTAGAAAAGAACTAAAATAATAGCTTATCACCCAGAGTTTGAATGTAGATGCCTCTTTTCCGTTTCAAGGAGGAGATTCCACACTAGTACATCTACTTAACTTGAATTTCATAAGGATTTCTGGTCCAATTAAGAGACATAACAGTTCTTTTTTTTGTATTTCACCCTATTTGTGAAACTGAAAATATCTAGATGTTTGCAAATTGGAGGAATAAGCAAAAAGGATATATGATGTGTAAATGAAAGAACAATATGTATGTAAATGCTTCATGTTAGCATTACTTCACTGCCCTAAAATCATATTCTTTATGCATAACTTTTGTTCCATTTTATTCTTGGCAATCCTCATAAGAATCTTTTGTTTCCCTAACACCTATATTATTCTGAAACATCTGAAATCCCTCACACAACCTTTTAAGTTTTATCTGTCCATACACTATATTCACTTGGATCTACTTTGTCTTTTCACTGTTAACTTTCCCATTATTTGTAATAAATCATTTTCACATTCATCAGTATGCATTTCTTACTCCGTTTATTTCTTATCTCTCTAAGGAAAAACTTAAAATTATTTATGGAGTATTCTTGCCTTCCTTTATCTTTGTAATTTTAACTAGAGCAATTCTATCCTTTTTGATTTCTACACATTAGTTCAATTACAAATATTCTGAGTAACGTCTACTAGATAATTGTATTAGCATCTGCAGGCATGACACGCCAAAACTAACATATAGCTTAATCAGTTTTCAGATGTTAATTTAGTTATGTTTATTTACAGAAAATTTCTGTTCCCAGAGAATATCTTTCATCTTTCTCATTCACGAATTTCTCTTGTTTTTATGATTACGGATGCTCGCAGAATTAATTGCCTCTTTAAAGTGATAACTAATGTAGATAATCTAGCTTCCTTTGGAGAGTAAGAGATGGCTGCAATGTTTACCTTATTGTATTTAGTCAGTTCTATTTAGAAAGAAATTCTAATTTCTCGTAAAAAATGACAGTCTTACTGAATCGTGCTTCAGATTTGTGCAGTTCATTAACAGCGTACTGTTTGGAATATATATATCTTATGTATCATGATCAGCTCGGAGATGGGAAGGCTACTATTAGCGACTCAATATCGATCACCAGGAAAGAGATCAAAGTAAATGGGAATTTCTTTCACATTTTCCTATTACCAAAAGTATTTTTCTCGGCGTGGATTAGATTATATTCAAGAATCTGTTCTGAGTAAGTTTTACATCACTTTTATTAATTGATGAATATTATGAAGCGGGACAAAGAATTATATATATATATTAGGATATCAAGAATTTGCACGTTACGGTGTTCAAATTTAGTTGCCAGATTTTTAACTTTAGCTGCGAATCAACGATTCTAAGAATCGAGCTATTTTTCATAGCTCGATTCTTAGAATTAACCTTTTCGGTTAACTCCTCTATTTACACTCAGAAAACTGGTTGTATATGAATAGATAAAATAGATATCTATTTTGCCGGAATGATAGTCACAATCAGTCTTTAGCCTATGTGTAACTGAATATTCCATGGGGTGATTTTATAACATAGTGCATCATTTCTGTCATCTATATCTACGACACAGTATGGTCGTATAATATCGTATTCACCTAAGGCAGCTTTTTTTCAGAATTCGATAGGAATCACTTTGCGTCTCAGTTAAGGTGAGTTGGAGAGAAGATCATATCACGGGATAAGGACTTACGTAACTTCGGGCAATATTTCTCAACTTCAGAGAAGTGAATAACAGACTAACTGGAACAAATCCAGATATGTGCCTCCGAAAAATCGCTAAAATTTGAAATGCTTAGGGGTTGTGAGAGTAAATAATTTGGCAAACATAAAAAATTTCCGCCTCGAAATCCGAGAGAAATAATTACGAAAGTATCTCCTACCACCAGAATATGCTTATTCATCAGAAAGACTTCGTGAATGCTTCTTGCTCAGTGTGTATACCGAATTTGGCTAAAGAATGGCAGCCTTTCTTCAAATTTAGCCATAGTTGCTTTAAAGGCAGATTCATATCCCATTGTCATTGGCATTTATTCATTGCCAATAAGCATTAGTTGAAAGGGATTGTTTACCTTCCAAAAAGCTAAAATTTATTAAAGCCCATCAGTTATAACTTTTTATAACAATCGCAAAAGTTGACCATCTAAAGTGCACTTGGAATTCAATTAGCGTAATGGACCTGCATGAAGTTTCATTCTGTCATTGTCACTGAAAATCATATTTAAGAAATCTTCATTTTGATATAATTCACTTCATTACAGAGCCAGTCATAATATTTTGTGAAGTATGGGAATGTAGGTGGACTTCAAAGTAAATCTATAATTGTCCAACCAACTATCATTGATGTTTATTAAAATATTTGTCTTGTATAGAAAAAGCGAATAGATTTGAACAACGGATTTTATCCAATAAAATATATATATATATATATATATATATATATATATATGACTGAAAATTACTGAAGAAGATAAAACGATGAATGTGGAGGGAGCGGATAACAGATTAATGCCACGCTCCTTTCTAGTAGTCGGTAGCTATTAAGAAGGAGGTGATTAACATTTTATTTCAGTAGTATAAATGTTTTCATATAGAATTTTAACGATTTTGAATAAAGAAAATGTAACAGTCAAATTCTAGCGCCTTGAATCACCGCTGAGCCCAATGGACTTACTTAACGAGCGCAGGGCGCGTTATTCATTGCAGGACTTAACGGTTGTTTCGAGGTTTCTACAACGTAATTGTACCTGCTTACGGATTTCTTGTTGGTAATACATTCTTGCTTGCGACACAGTGTACCAAGAGCTCGCAGTCTTCTTACGTTTGGCTGAAAAATTCGTACACTATGGCTTCTGAACAATTTTGCTTGAAATGGAATAATTTTCAAACTAATATAATAACGAATCTTGAAAACTTGAAATGCAATGGAGATCTTGTTGACGTTACTCTAACTTGTGAGGGTAAGAGTGTCAAAGCTCATAAAGTTATCTTGTCGGCGTGCAGTTCATACTTCAGGACTATTTTCAAAGTAAGTTACGGGTTTTTTTTATGGCCGTGGCTGACTAATTTTTGTTTATTTCTAACATTTTGTTTCATTGTCGTCAGGAAAATCCTTGCCCTCATCCCATCGTAATTTTGAAAGGAGTTACCCACAGGGATATCTCTTCTTTAATAAGTTTTATGTACCAAGGAGAAGTACATATCCAAGAAGATCAGTTATCGTCCTTTCTTCGCACAGCTGAGCATCTTCAGATTAAAGGTCTAGCAGATGTAGTGTTGCCTGATGAAATGCTCGTAAGTCTAAGTATAATTATACAGGTTGTTTGTATTGATGTAAACAAGTAGTCGTTACTTCTCACAGTGGTTATAATCATGCAGTACCAGTGGTCAAGACTGAAAGTTAATTGTTCACTTTCGATTTCTCTCATATTGAAGTTCACATTACAAAATTTCACGTTAAATCTCTCCCTTTCATGATTGTTATCTGTTTTGGATAGCCATCAGCGTAATTTATTATATATTTCTGATTAATTTGCTATTTTTCTGGCAAATTTTCCTCTGTTAAACCGTTAGGGTGCTTTAGTTGTCAAATCTATCAGGAATCCCTGTACAGTTGATAATCCGAGATGGATTTCTGGAGTTGACAGCCTGAGATTTCCGAAGAAAATTCCTAAGTTTATGTGGTAGCATTAGGATTTTATTTGTTAGAGTAATGAATCTTGCATATCTTTTTATGCTCTTGTAATTTCGTGTAGGAGCACAGTCATAATGTTTGTACTATATAAGTTCATTGACCCTATAGCGTGATAATTATTTTTCAGAAGTATTCGGCTTATAATGAGGCTGTGAGTTATTCCATATATAGCTGAAAGATTATTAGATCATAGGATATTGGAAGTTAATTAATTGTAAATAAATGTCTTTGAGAATAATATTCAAAATCCTTGTACTCAAACTTTAGTACACTAGTATGAGTGCTTAATTTCATGTTGTATATTAAATATATGGTATAATGAAGGTTTAACTGTACAAACACAACTCAAGTTAAGGTCCAAGCATTAGTTTATTGCTCAAGACAATGTTATGGTGCTTATTCAGTTGGAGTTTAGAAAGTAAATTACCATCATATTGTGTTTGAATATGTATATTGGGCTATTTATTTATTTGTATATTGAGAAGAACTCCATTTTACATTTGTTTTTAATATTATAATAAAGAAAATATTACCAATAAATGTTAAAAATCACAGTTACGATACGAGTTGCAACAATACATTAATTTGGCTTAATTATTAGCAATGGATAAGCAGTATCAATGCCCATTATTGGTATGAGAAAGGAATGATGACATATCTGAAAATAGTTTATGTTGATCAAAATCATCTTCTGTTCAATGTTTACATCAAGCAAAGGGTTTTCTTCCCTTTCTATTCTTTCGACCATGTAGAGACTCAATTTTTTTTAACTGTAAGTCTCAATTGTGAGACAATATTGTCACCTGGCATCAAGTTAATGATGCATTTGGAAAGAATGCCTAAAACAAGTATCTCAACTGTTATGTTTGTTAAACATCATTCATTCATTCTTCTATTACCTTCACGTATGAATTTGAAATAGAAGACTCCATAAATATTTTAGACATTAAAATACTTTTATCTATTTACATTTTACAACTGGAAATAGGCATCTTGCCCACTGACAGTCATTTGAGGGGCAAATAGAAAAGAAAATAGCCCCTCCAAAGGCATTGTGATATAATTTATTTGACAAATGTTACTATTCTATAAGAACTTCATCATCAATATCTACAATGCAACTTACAATTCCTAATACTTATCATTAAAGCAAAATCATAATTAAATTCAGCTATACAATTATTGACATACCTTCAACATACAGTTACAATTAGAAATTTTCAGTTTATAAAATACCCTTAATGTATGGAATATTAAATAAAACATAATATGATAATAATAAACTAGTACCATATAAACATCATCTAAATAAATATAGCACTTACTAAGTGCTATATTTACTAAGAACTAGTACCTTATAACATCATCTAATAAAGAATCTAGATCTCAGCACTTTTGAGTTTTTTTTCACAATTTTAACATTGAAATGAGAAGTTCCCTATGTAAGCCATTTCATTTCCTTATACCTCTATCAACGAATTTTGCAACATTGGTTTTCTGTTCATGTTCTTTTATTTTTAATTGGTATTCTAATATATTAGGCGTATGAAATGTAGTTCATCCCAGCTTTCCTTTGAGTGCATTAAATACACTTGCTAATCTAATTATCTTCCTTCTTGACAATATTGATTCCCCTCCTTACCAAAGTTGCCTTCATCCTTCTTATGTTTTCCAACTACTCATCTCTGGTCGCCAGATACAATATACAGATAAATGATTTCATTCCTCACAATACCTGCTTGTTTAAAGTACTATTGTATGCTCTAATTTGCTGCATTTAATTCCCACTTCATTATTTTTATTAAAATATGTACTGATGTTTTCTGTACACTTTCAAAATAATTGAATATGATAAAATTGCTGCTAATAATAATGGTTATCTCTCATCTTTTGTTAATAAAGATTATTTTCTTCTGCTTATCTCACACAACAATTTTTCGTGACAAAGATCTTCCATTGACCTTCTTTTGCCTAAGTCTACATTCATTTCTATTATAAATAACATTGATAGCTCAGTTATCCCCTATACGTATAGGTATATAACCTTATTTTTAGAGAATAATAAGAAGACTTGCATATTTCATGATCATAACTGTAAACAGACTTTCTTAGAGACCTGATTTTGTTGAGTAGACAGTTTTCCCTGAAGTTAAATTTTAACCAGCGTTGTAGAAACCGGCCATTAAAGAAAAAAAGCCTCCCTATATAACTACGCTATAGTGTGGGCAACCTTTTATTTTTTCTTGGGATAATAAATGGGATTTTGGTATGGATGAAATGCTTTGCTTCCTCATGTCATAAAATTTATGAATAATTATTAAGCAATATTTCAAAATAAAGTGTTGTGTTACATATTAAAAGCATTTGTATTTTAATTTATGAAGTAGTGAATGCATAAAAAAAGTATGTCGGATTCCTGACCCCACCAAATAGCAGACACCTCTAATTAGAGGACAGTATTTCTGATTCCTAACATGTCTGCTTTTGGGAGATTTGACTGAAAATAAACATTGTCATGTCACATAAACATGTCTTTTATTAATGGAATCAAATCTGACATCAAAAGAAAGATCTATTTTACAGCTTTTAAAAGAGTATATGCAATACGATTTATGTTTACAATGCTTTGAGAAATGGGTGTTTGAATGAGAGAGAATTCCACACTTTTTTACTAACTTTGTCTGCCAGTCATTTTGTTACTATTCAAATTATTGGTTTAGGAATTGGCAAAAATGTGTCTTTATTAATGTTTTGACTGAGTTTGAAGAAAATCTGAATATTTTGTTATCTTGTTTGGTTTGGCGTGGAATGGCCCATATATATTGACACACATGTGCTTGAACACCACGAAAATGTTGCTCTGGGAGATTTTTTTGTTTACTTTTATTTTTGAAACTTAATCACAAAAATTCAGCAGAATCTTTAGACAGGCCTCTATGGACCCTGACGCGGCAAAGAGGCTTCCTAAGAACTAGAGATCTATACTGGCTGGAAAATAGTTCTTGGTAGGGTCACTCATGCCAGAAAGGTTAATAGGTAGGGGCCAGACAAAAAGTAGTCCACGCTACACCAGTGAGGCGGCTGCGAAGACATTTGTGCCCCAATGGGGTGGCCTATACTTTCCACCTAATCCTTTCGAAGGAAGAACTGATCCTGGACACAGAAGCAATTCATGACTCAGATGGTGGCAGGTACAGAATTGAACCCTTTTGAGTCCTTAGCAGGGCTCCTTCCTTGGCAACTGCAATCAGGGGAAAACTGTCACCAGGTAATTCACCTTCCCTTTCACAGCATGAGGCAGCTGCTAACTAAATGTTATTGATGTCGTTTTGCCACAGAGTTATATTTTTAGCAGTAATTGTGAATATTAATTTGGAAATTACAATCTTGTACCTTGCTGACTATGTACAACTTTCAAATTAAATTCTGCCATTAATATAAAGCATTTATTATACTAATATTATGGAAATGATGTAGCATAATTTTTACATGGTAATATACTAAATACCTTAATATTAACAGCAGAAATTCATTTTAAATTGCACATAGCAAAGAACAATATTTTAATATCTAATGTAATTTTGACAGTTACTACTAAAGAAACTGTTGCATGAACATTTGCATTGCTGTAGCACTATGCTGTGAAAAGGGTTATGAATGATCCCAGGGGCTGAGTTTCCTCTGTGTGGTGCTGAAGGAAAGGTCAGAAATCCCCCAGAAAAGGGTCAGAATGGTAAGACCAATACCCCAATCCTCTGAAACTGCATCTGCCTGCAATTTATACCTGCATTATCTATAGACAACAGTTGTTCGTTTGTATAGGAAAAACTCTGTTGTGTATATACAACAACAGTAGTTAAGAGTAGAAAAATCTCTGTCACCTATAGCCAACAACAGTCCTGAAAGGGCTAAGGGAACCAACTAGCTTAAGAGGATGGTGGATAGAATATGTTGTAGAATTATATGGTATAGATATGAAACCTACCCCAAAAAATGTACAAACCCACATAATCGTATACAGAAAAACCCTTTTAAGAAGCTATCCTACCTAAGACACTGTTTTCTCCCATAAAGATGTAATGCATGTATAAATACTACTTACACTGTGCTATTCACTTAAGATTTATCCTCACCCCATATGCTCTGCGACCCACTATAGCTATATTGTTTACCTCATTCAAAGGATCAAAACATTTTTAAATTACCTCTGTCACCATCCTCTCTCCTCTCCTTGTTTCTGAAAGGTTTCCTTGCAAGTTTCTACTTTCTATTGACTAATTTTGTGTGGGAAAAATGATGATATTGCAAAGCATTACAATTCCACCATTGTAACCTATACTAAATGAGATCTCTATCTTCCCAGGGGAGAATTTAGATTTAGAAATTGCTTTTCACTCTCTCCTTTTATGGCAATCTCAAGTTGTATCAAAATTAACCTCTCAGGAAGTGCATTGTTTTGTTGAATGTAGTCTCGGAAAGAACATGATGCTTGTTCCTTCAAAAAGCAACTTAACTGAGTTACACTGTCCATAGATTGAGCTTTAATTCCATGAGAAGTATTATTGGGTATATTTGCTTAATTTGCAGATGAGTGAAGCGTTGGAGAAGGGCAATGCTCCTGAAGCACACTCTTCCCCCATACACTCCCCCTCCTCTCCTACGAGCACCTTGGCCAGCAAACCCCTGCAGTCAATGCACGTCTCAGAATTCCCATTGAATCAGGATGTGGCAGGTGGGGATGCAGAGGCTTGGAGGGTGAATCCCAAGGTGGAGCCAATGGAAAGTGAGAGCGTTGGAATGCAGGAGCAGAATGAGGAGGCTGAAAGTCAAAGAATATATTCAATTGACTGGCGCAGTGTGCCTCCATGCAGCTCAGATGCATCAACAGCACCAAGGCTTGAAATTGTCCAGCGAAGGTGTCCAATTGAAAGGGCACAAATACCTCTCCTTTCTGGACAACAAGGTAAAACCTGGTAAAAAGATAATGTCCATCGTTCATTACCACTCTTTAAAAAGAAAATGCATACTAAATGAAATACAACCTGTTTAGTATGCTTCCATGGTAGACACTCTCTTGCTTAATACTGGTTGTACCAAGTACCACTTGATTCTGGTTCCTTTCATGCAAATCAAATGGTAGAAATACTGCTTAAGATGCTATTCTATCCACTTACAAGGCAATCCTCAGATAGCCTATTCTCTGCCTCATTCAATAGACCTAAAATTGTTTACATTACATGTATCCTTTACTCTCCTTTCCGGCTTAGCTTTTTCTCTTAAAGGGTTACTCTTGTTTACTAATGACTAAGTTTGTGAGAAGTAAACAGAGATATGGCAAAGCAGCTGACAGAGGTGATACTAACAATGAGGTAGAGTCACATCTCAGGACAGATCCTCAGATTAAAAAGTTTCTTGACATCCTTTTGATTAAATTGCATGTTGTAAACATATTAAATGAACCATAAAGGGAGTAAGGTGTTTTGTTGGTTGTTAGGCATGGTTTTGGAGATATCATGTTCTGTGTTGATCTCTTACTTTTAAGAATTTGCTCTTTTTTCTTTAATTGTCCATCCCCAAGAAAAATTGCTTCATTTTTGAGTGGAAAGAGACTAAAGTGAAGTAATAAGGAAGCTGTGTGAAAAGCTGATTGTTGTACAGAAACATGATGAAAAGGCATATTGCAAGACATTATTTTACAGGCTCTCTAGACATTGCATCTTCAAATGTAGCAGATAAAACATGTAATGTATGTAAAATGTACCCTTTTGTTTATTGTTTGACTAAGCATTGAGATATGAAAATGAAAGGAACCCTCCTCTTTGAAATAAACTTCGAAAAACGATGAATGTGCATTTTGTCTAAGCATTGCTTAGCAGCATCTGTCCCTATTCCTCCTAAGCCTCCTCTATCACATACATCTATATTGAATCTTAGATCGATTGGAAGCATCCAATCAGATGGGAAGATCGGTTCTTAATGATCAAAATAATTTGGAATTGGGTTAAAAAAAATCGATTTTGAAGAAGATTGGATCAGATTTGTCCATCTCTAGTCTCCAAGAAAAGACTTTGGGTCTCCAGCAATATTCACAGAGAGACCCTGTATAACAAGGAAGCCACCTGGAGGTTCATGAAAACATACTCAAACCTAAATAAAATCCACTGAACTGCAAGTAACTTTATGGTAATCCATCCCAGAAGAAAAAAGAGGAACACCTTTTCACAAAGGAAACTAATTCCGTGTTTAATGTAACCATGCAAATTACACACAATTGAGCACATGACATGTTTCGATGCTAAAGCATCATTTACAAGTACTTACTTGTTGGAAGTTATTCCTTTTTTTTTCTTCATATCCAAACCTATTCACCTGCAATTCATTTCTGTACTTGATTGGCAAGCCAGAAAACTTCTTCAACAAGAGTAATCACAGTA
The DNA here is from genome assembly GCA_036926295.1 of Pachydiplax longipennis. NCBI lineage: Eukaryota > Metazoa > Arthropoda > Insecta > Odonata > Libellulidae > Pachydiplax > Pachydiplax longipennis. The sequence goes on from JAVFKF010000066.1 coordinate 778,148, forward strand.
TAACGAAAATATCACATCTGATATTAAAGGGAAACTGCAAGGGGTTTTGGATCCTGGTCAACCTGAAAAGGAAATCTCTACATGTTCCATTCCAATTGACCTTTGGTGAACATATTTTTGACAGGGAGGCTTTGCTTTCAGCGATTATTTCTCCTCCAATTTCTCCCTGTGTGTCTTCCTCTGCTCCATCTCTCTCATCTCATAACAAAATCTCCTAATCACAGTACCTCACAACAACGCCACATAGCATTGAGTCAACTTTCTCTGTCACACCAGATGTTTTTACATTCCAATTACAAATATCTTCAATAGATTCTTCTCAGCAGGTACTTTTCCTTCCCCTTGGAAATCTGGGAATGCGACACCGATTCATAAGAATGGATATAGTTGAAAACAATTGACCCATCCTCTTTGAACCTATTCACACTCTCTTTCATCTCTCCGTATGGTTTCCTTTCTGGGGACTTAATTAATTTCACTATCCTGCTTCATCACATTATCTCAGCTTTCAAAAAAGATTCCCAACTTGATTTTTACTACCTTGACTTCTCTAAAGCTTCTGACTCTGTTGGTCACTTCCTTCTAAAATACAGACTTGAACATTGCTACAATATTCATGGACCTTTCTTTTCTTTACTTTCGGACTTTCTATCTCATCATAAGCAGCTGTAGTCCTTGTGCATATTCTTTCTACCATCCAGAGTTTCCCTAGATAGCATCCTTGGCCTCCTATTTTAGCCCTCTTCATTGATGATCTGGCAGAATTAGTAACATCAAAAGGGGCAAACGTTCGCTAATGACTGCAAGGTGTTCAAGAACATTGACTGCGTGGAGGATTGCTACTCTCTTCAACTTGCTTTAGATGCATTTGATATTCAGTGCTCAAGATGGGGCTTTAAAATTAACCAATCCAAATCCACAGTGATGACTTTTTAATTAGAAAATAAGGAACAAGAAAGATGTAACTCTGTCAATTCACTGTTTCAAAGATGGACCATTTATTTCCATCTCATCCTTTATGTTATCTTGTCATGATTTTGGATAAAAATTTAGCTTTTAGAGAGCTCATAAACTGGGTCAAGTGTATGTGGGTAATTGAAATGATTTTTAGATTCACCAAGATCACTGACCCTTTTGCACTTAAATCAATTTTCACCGGCCTCCCCATTATAGAATATTGTATTCCAATATGGCAATCTGCTACCCCTTCCATCTTGAAAAGCCTAAACTGTTCCTTTTTCTCTTCAATTGTTTGTCTATGTATACCTCACTTTCACAACCACTCTAGCAATCACATCCTCTCTCTCCCTCTCTCTATATTTCTTCTCTTCTTCATCATTGTAAATCTTTTGACATTAAATTTGTACATGCAATTTTCAACGAAATATGCAGATCTAGTGACATCCTCTCTCCCTTTGTGTCCCTTTCTGCCCTAACTGCAATTCTAATCTCCTTCACATACATTGGTTCTGAATTACTGTATCCAAAAATCCAGTTTATACCACATCCCAAAACTTTTTAATTGTCTTTCCTCCCTCAACCCTTCTCTTCCCTTATTGATTTACTCAATTAATTCTGGTATTCAGCTTATTTATTTAGTCTTCTTGTTTCTTTGGCCTTTTTTTCTTGTTTTTTTTTTAAATTAATTTCCTTGTTAATATTCAATTCCTTTCCTTTTCTGTTACCATTCAATGTAATTGGTCTTTTTTGGCTTTTTTTATTAAATAAATAAAAATAGCATTATAAGTGTGATAAAATTACAAGCAGGCTGTGTAGCACTGTCTGACTCGCAATATGCTTTTGAAGAATGGTCTACTTTTCGCTCTATGAGAGCATCTTCCTTGGTTGCTTAATTTTTTGTCATTTTTCACTATAATATAAAGCAGTTTTTACCAGATAGACAACCAGGAAAACATAATGATTTTTTAAACAGCAGTGGTGAGGAGGCATCACAGTCTTTGACTATAGTCAAATGTTCTCTAAACACTTATTTATTCTATGTGTTTACTTCTTAACGTTTCGATAAAAGGAAACACCCCAAAGCAACTTTTTTCATCTTCATTCACCCCTGAGAAGTAAGATAGATAAGATCATACTATCTCATAGTTCGTATCAGCTTAGAAGATGGGATATTAATTTCATTTTCAATTTATTTCAATCCATCATCATATTCAAAAATACTATTCACAAAAATACATATAATATATATATATATATATATATACACAAAACAGTATTTACAATGCTTGAGATAGCCAAAAGATTACATAATTTAATCTTGTCCGACTATCTGTAGTTAAAATTTACATTCAATAATTTCATAAGAAAGACATTACATAAACTAAAGAACATTACATAACATTGGATTATACTTTTGCATTCTTGTCTTGTGACTTTCATATAGCTTGATATGAAGAAGAAAAATACATAATTTATACACGAAACAATAATTTTAATCTACAGGGTATTTGCTTCAGTAGATGAATTTTACATGCCAGTTTTCTTAGTATTGATGCCAAGTAAATCATGTGATGTTTCCAATTAAGTTTGTAATCTACTTTAATACCTAGATATTTTGTTTGTTCCATTATTTTCATATTTTTGCATTTACATAATCTTCTTCGAGCACCAATTATCATGAATATTTATATAATTCTTATTTTCATTGAATAAATTTGGATCTTCTCCAAAAAAGATATATTGTTTTTGTTGCATTTAAGTTTAGGAAATTAAAATCACACTATGGCTCTACTGTGTTGTTTATAAGTATGTTTGCTCTCTCAGTTACTGCTTTTGTAGTTTTCCCCCTGACAATTATTACCGTGCCATTGGCATATGCTTGCAGTTTAGCATTTTCCACATGAGCTTCATGTAAGTCATTTATGTATATAAGAAATAATATTGGTCCCAATATCGAGCTTTGTGGTAACCCATAATTTACTTCTTTTGTTTCGCTTAATATTCCTTTTAATTTAACCTTTTGAACTCTTTTCTCCAGGTAACTCTGTATAAGTTTCAAAACGACTCCCCTAATTCCCAGTTTGAACATTTTTAACAATAATATTTCATGAGAGATAGAGTCAAATGCTTTAGTAAAGTGTAGGAATATTGATGCACATTTGTTTCTCTTGTCCATAAGATTACTTACTTCCTGTACTAAGTTAACAAGAGCATCACTGGTACCTTTACCCTTTGAAAGCCAAACTGGTTTTTAGATAAAACTAGCTGAATTGCCCATTGATTCTCAACGGGGAAATTAGATGTAGGATTAAATTAGTAATGCTATTTGTGTAGAAATAAAATTATCCTCTCCAAATATTTTAGAAGCAAATACAAGGGTTCAAGACCCTTCGACCCTCCCTCCGTTTGTATATAGGTATGCATTTAAGCTTTCATTCAATGAAAATGAACCAGGAACAATATTTATAATATTTGGATAGTAAGTACTTATAAATATAACTCTAGGATTTTATTTGTAAGCATTTAATGTTAATGGCAATATGATTTAAGTTGCTTCTAAACAAATGCAGAATATAAAGGAGCTTTAAAGACCCAAATAGGTCCCAAGACAACCTTTACTGATAGAATCCAATATAACAGTTTTCTAATACACAATAATATTCCATAATAGAATTTTTGGCCTTCTTCGCCTTGAGATGTTTGTTTATCAATACACTTGATGCATGCTACCATGTTTTGTCACATGACATCGCAATACTCTTAAACCCACTTCACTAGGTTTTTAACATCCGGATACTTATTGTATTTGTTCACTGACACATGTAAGCACTTAATGTGAAATTTCAATTCACACACGTAGCACTGTAATGCCTTTTCTTCGTCTAAGACCACTTTTACACATACTTGGCAATGATGCACATAAACATCGTCCACTTTCTTGAAAATTCAGTATTAACAATTTTGCAGTATCTTCATTTTAATCTCAAAAAATTAATCATTCAAAGAATAGACTTGCAAAGAACCCTTCTGGAGACAAAGAAAAGAGAGAGGTTGCAGTGCATCTGAAGTGTCTAGAGCAGGGGTGCCCAACTTTTCTGCCTATAACATCTACTTTTTATCTTAAAAGTGTGTCGCGATCGACTTATTGTCATAGGCGTAGTCTAAGGGGGAAGAAGGGGTGTGAAATGCATACTATGTTTATTCACTGTGTTTCAGCATAAGGTGCATTCCAGCGAGGTATGGGTAGATAAGTAAAATATATGTTCAAAACTATTTTTTTATTTTTAAATCTCTAATTAAGTTTTCGAGATATAGGCTCCTGAAGAAATTAAATTTCCAGACCCAACTTTTGATAGCAGCATTCCGTACATGCGGTACCTAAAAATTTCGATTTTCTGACACTTTTTCGAGATAGATTTTTACTAACTTAAAATGCAATTTAATTTTTTTATCAACTGCAATTTATAAGTTTTATGTACTATTTGTTCGTAAATATAAAAAAGTTGTTATGAAAATGCACAGTATGGCTGATAATTTGAATGCAATATTTCACTTTCTCGTTTTTTTTTGGGCCGAGAAAATTTATCATGAGAGAATAATATGACTTACTTTTTGCTAATTTATCAATAGCTCGCTAAGTACACCTCGTACTGGAATATAGATATACGACTTATCTACCTACCTGAAAAAACATTAACAATAATTATTTAAAGGGCCAAAAAACTCATGCCAAGGGGAATTAAAAGAACATGGATAATTATTAACAATATTTATTAATTCAAAGTAGCCACAGTTAAATACAGATTTAGAATTTACTTTGTTCCCTTAACATTAATGGGAAGACTGAGTTTGCATGATTCTAACCAAGGAATCATAATCAGGTTTATATCCTGACAAAGATAATAATAATGAGTCTTCTGTATGGGAATCAGTCGGGACAGAATGTTGTTTAGTCTTCGTTAGCTTCAAGTACGAAAATGCCGATTTGCAAAGGTATGTAGATCCGAAACAAGAATAGATATATTCGCTACATTTGGTGACACTGGGATATTTTTTTCGGTTGACATATTTTTCTTAATCTTCTTCAGATTTTCTGGCTTGTAAGTTTAAGTCAGTTTGTAAAATTATAATTTCATTTTCTAATGCCGATCGACCAAAATTGGCCTCGCGATCGACCGGTCGATCGCAAGGTCTATCGACTTGTTGGCCACCCCTGGTCTAGAGGATTTGGATTTACGATCCCACATGGGACTTCAAAGGACCTGTTGATTGAAACTTACTAATTGCATATTGTAATTGTTTGAATTTGACTTAATAAGTAAGATTTATTGTATAAAAATGAAAGTGGGAGACCTGGGTTCAAGTCCCAGCCAAGTCACAATTTTTCACTTCTTGTTTAACCTTGGGTTAGTCGCACAACTTAATGTGCAAAGTTAAAATTCTATTTTCCATCATTTGATGAAAATCTTGTTAACATACTTAATGTCATATTGCCTCCTTTATCTCATTTTCAAAGAGATCCTTTGTGATTCTAGCATAATTTCCTTGCCATTCACTCTATATGGGCCTATATTCCCATTCCTCCAAAAAGGTTGAAGCATGAAGGCATGTAAGTTGCTAATGTGTTAAAATAATTGATTGTAATATGAATGAAAGTTCATCAAACTATTCTCCCTACCATGATAAATGCCTTGTAGAAGTAGTATCATTCCTTCATTCACAGTAATTACATAGGGCTGATTTACTTTAAAATATTTGTGATCATACACTGACGAATACTAATACAATCATCATACGGGAATTGGATAAAGTGAAAGCCTGAAAGTGAATTTTTGGACTGTTGTTTCTGAAATCGCTACATAGGCATTAATTAAAATTCAATGTCTACGGTTTCACTATTCAACACCATAAGGATGAAGCTACACCTTGAGTGTTTGTTCATGTAGACAAATGTAGGCATGTTGAAGAAAAAAATTAGTAAACATTCTTGAAAATCGTTGATTTTCATTCAAGTGCAGCTCTGCCATGAAAGGCAATTTGAAAATTTTTCTCGACTCTAGGTGTAGCTCCATTCTTTATCTTTGAATGGAAAGATCTTATGCGAAGATACATTTAACACAATTGCTGTAATCGTTCAAAGTCATGAAGATTTTAAGTGCATTCTGAGGAAGAAGCTCTACTGGAGGAGTGGTGGTGAAGTCGAGTCCCTTGTGAGGGACTACCAGTAGTACTACTTCCCCTCTATTCCCACTCTGTGCATGTCAGTGGGGCTCAGAAAGGAAACAAAGAGACAAAAGAGTTAGGAAAGGTCTCGGCAGCTCATGGTTTTCAACTCCAAGATGATGTTTATACCTTTTGTCCCTTGTTGGAAGGGCTACAGACTATCTAGTCCTTCTACTCTTCCTTCCTCCAAAGAAGCTTCTTCATAACAAGGCATCAGCCATTGGCAAAGCGTTATAAGAATTCACAAGGACGGATAGTTACACTAGGTCATTTTTCCTGTGGGCTATTAGAGAAGATGATATCGACGATTACAAAGTAATGATGATATCATTGCACACATCATTGCCCTGCCATTTGCCTCTGGTGGCACTTATCTGAATCTAGAAGCTGTCTCTTTTTTCTTCGTTTTCGGGTGGAAGATCACGAAATGCAGCTTTTCTAGTACCTATATATAAAGTGATCTACCTTTCGGTAGGTTCATGTGCCCCCACATTCTCTCTTTAATTCCCTCTCCTTCAATTCCCGGTAACTTATCCCACCCCTTAATTCGTCTAATAACTTCTGTCTTTGTCTTCCCCTCTGTCTTTTCCCTAGCATTCTTCCCTCGATCGCTTTCTTCAACAATCCCTCCCCTCTCAATATTTGACCCACCCATTTCTTTTGTCTATTTTTAATTACTTCAATCATTACTCTCTTCTCCCCAACCATCTCCAGAACCTCCTCGTTCGTTTTTCTGTCGACCCAACTAACTTTCTCCATTCTACGCCATACCCACATCTCAAAAGCCTCCAATCTTTTGACATCCTCTTTTCTCAACGTCCACGTTTCACACCCGTACAACATTACACTCCACACCAAGGATTTTACCAATCTCTTCCTGATTCCTTTATCAAGTCCCTTTGTCATCAGTTCCCTTCTTTTCATGAAAGCTTCCTTTGCCAATGCTATCCTTTTTCTAATTTCTGTCGAACATCTTCCATCCTTAGAAAGAAGGCTACCCAAGTATGGAAATTGATCTACTTGCTCTAGTTTTTCCCCATCCACCCTTATTGTTAACTTAGCTTTCTTTCCCTTTGAAAACCTCATAATCTTAGTCTTTCTTACATTGATTTTCATCCCAAACTCCTTTGCTTTATTGTTTAGTGCATTTACTAGGATTTGCTAACCCTTTTCCGAATCGCACACAATAGCTTTATCGTCTGCATATCTTACTGACTTCACAAGTTCCCCACCAACCTTTATTCCCTTATCTATTTCATCCCAAGCTTCTTTGATCATTTCTTCTGCATATAAGTTAAAAAGAGATGGTGATAAAGGACAGCCTTGTCTTAGTCCCCTCCCTAACTCTGCCCATTCCGATTCCCCATTAGCAACTCTTACTCGTGCGGTCTGATTTAAATACAAATTTTGCACTAAACGCCTATCGTTCCAATCCAAACCAATTTTCTTTAGTATCACCATCAGTTTTGGCCATTGAACTCTATCGAAGGCTTTTTCAAAATCAACAAAACATGCACAAACGTCCCTTTTAAATTCTAAGCTTCGTTCTACGAGAACCCTCATAACCCCAATTGCATCCCTCGTCCCTTTCCCTCTCTGAAAACCGAACTGATCATTACCTATGAATTCTTGAGTTTTTCCCTCGATTCTTCTATTCAAGACCCTAAGAATAACTTTTGCCGCATGAGATATTAGGCTAATTGTTCGATAGTCCCGGCATTCTAAGGCATTATTCTTTTTCTGTAACGGTATCAGGATAGACTTGGTGAAATCCTCTGGCCACTTTCCTTCGTCGTAAATTTTCCTACATAAATTATAAAATTGTTTTTTACCCTTTCCCCCAAGATTCTTCAGAAATTCTACAGGAATCTCGTCCACACCCGTTGCTTTCTTCCCTTTCATGTCCCGCAATGCCCTATCCAATTCACTATCTAGTATATTCGGCCCAAGATCATCTTCCTCTACTTCTTGTATGCCCTCAATCCTTATGTGGGTAGGCTTCATGTCTTTCGAATATAATTCTTCTACATACTCTTTCCATCGTCTCCTTATGCTAGCTGGTTCCCTTAAGATGTTTCCCTTGTTATCCCTAATAGTGGCCATTTTATTACTAATTTTATTCCCCGTTAATTGTTTTACTTTTCTGTATAATAGGTCGACCCTCCCACTTTCAGCCATCTTCTCTATTTCGTTACACTGGCCTTTCCACCACGATTCTCTTGCTTTATTTGTTACCCTCCTCAGTTCGTTGTTTAAGGCCCTGTACATTCTACGCCCGTGTTCTGTGTTGACCCTTTTCCATTTCCTTCTTTCCTCCATTTTATTTATCATTTCTATCGTCACCCATGGTTTCCTGATTTTGCTTTGTGTGACCCTTCCGATGGTTCTTTGGGCACTATCTTTAATGCTAGTTTTGATCATTTCCCATCCTTCATCTATAGTGAGTTCCCTTTCCTTATCTTCTAGAGCCCTGTTGACTGACTCTTGAAACTCTCTAGCTTTCCTACCCCTGAGGGCTTCTACGTTCCATTTGGGTGCGGTTTTTGCCCTATAAATCTTTTTGAATCTAAGCTCGGTCTTCATCATTACTAAATTATGATCCGAGTCTACATCAGCACCAGGATAACTTCGCGAGTTTTTAACACTATTTCTAAACCTCTTCCTTACCAGAATATAGTCGATTTGGTACCTATCCGTGTCCCCCGGCTTTTTCCATGTGTACCTCCTTCTGTTATGGTGTTGAAAAAGAGTGTTGGTGATACAGAGGTTATTCCTTATGCAAAAATCTACCAGTTTTTGTCCTCTGTCGTTTCTTTTTCCTAGTCCGAACTCTCCCACTTCGTCCCCATCTTTGCCCTGCCCAACCACAGCATTCCAGTCCCCCATTACAATAAGGTTTTTATTGCCTTTCACCCTTCCAATAACCTCTTCTATTTGCTCATAAACTAAATCTACTTCATTCTCAGTGTAATCGCTAGTAGGGAGGTACACTTGCACTATCACAGTGTTTACTGGCTCTGCCTTGATTTCTACTGACATTACTCGGTCGCTTATCAGTTCGGTGGCTATCACAGCATTTCCCGCTCCCTTGTCCAACACTATAGCAACCCCTCTCTGGCTATCATTTCCTCCACTGAATATAACCCTCATATCATCGCTCCAAAAATCTCCCCCATCCTTCCACCGTACTTCGCATAGCCCCAGAATGTTGATGTTGGACCTCTTCATTTCTAACTTTACGTTTTCTAACTTCCCTTTCCTAAGCATCGTTCTAACGTTCCAGGTCCCTACTCTGGTTTCCTTGGTCATCTTCTTCTTCTTCTCTTGTGTCGTTGGGTAAGGATTTCGTGGAATGACGACCGGGGTGGCCTTACCACCATCCCTGCCGAGCACGACACTCTCCCTAGTGGGCTGAGTCCCGTTTTTGCCAGGGACAATATAATTATTGTGGCACATCATAATCATGGGATAGATAGTCGAGGTGGTCTCCCCTTGCCTTCCTCAACAGTGTTTTTAACGTGACACCATCACTCATATAGGCCGCCCCACTGGGGTACAGACGCCTTTGCAGCCGCCTCACTGAGGTACAGACGCTGCGTGGACTACCTTTCGTCTGGCCCCTACCTATTGACCTTTCTGGCATGAGTGACCCTACCAGGAACAAAGTTCCAGCCAGTATAGCTCTCTAGGTCATAGGAACACGCAAGCCCCTTCACCACGTCAAGGTGTAGTCCGTAGAGGGGGTTTCTAGTACCTACACTGAGAAAAATATCTTCTTCCATCGTTCACTTAATTTTCTTTATTTTGTAATATATTTATATAACTTCTTAGCTTTCTTTTATGTTTTCTTCTCTTATTTTATGAGATGTAACTTTTGTCAATTTATTTACTCTCTTCCCTTAATCTTGCCAATTCATGTTGCTTCCTTTCCATCATAATTGAAACTGAAATTAGTTACTATCTTAACTCTCTCTTCCATAAGTTTATGTTTCGTAGACTTCATAAAAATAATTGTTGATTATTAAATGTTGATTGTGATCAATTGAAAATATGTTAAAGTTGTTTTTCAGTAGTATTTCTAGAATATCAGTGAATATGCATTCTTGATGTATGTGCATATTAAATATATGTTATGTTTGTGTACTATACTCATAAATGTTGATTTCTCAATCTTTCACTCATAAATATAAATTACTCATGAGTGCCTCTTCTCACGACGTTACCGAGGGCATAAGAGGCTGCGGAGTTCTTCCTTATCGCTAATTTTCAGTCTAGCTCTATTTCAAATCATTTTTCAATAACATCTTTACCTTGAATTGGATACTTTTCTTTGTGCGCCACTGCTTGGATTTTTTAAAAATTTCATAGAATAACCTTTACGATATTCTTTTTCAATCAAAATAACATGTAACAAATTATAAGAACTAAGAACCTACTCGTGATTGACAGTTACACATTATTGTTAGATAAATGCCTATCTGACCATTTCTGAAATTTCAGTTCAAGATCTTATTGGTTATATCTTATCTTATCGGCTACATTGTCTCTTTATCTCACTTAGATGCAGGGAGGGGTTGGGTCCTAAACCTTCCCATCCTGCATTCCCCTGGAATACTCGACAGTGAGAAAACGCTCAACTACAAGAAAGAAAAAGCGAGTATGGGATTTTAGAAAAGTATCCAATTCCCAATATCAATTATGTTTAACATATAACTATTTTGCCACTTCTTCAGCAAGGAAACAATAAATAAATAGTAGTAAACTTGAGCCACAGTCAGATATACACCACTTTCAAGATTAAATACATTTCTATGAAGAAATACATTAACAAAATAGTAACAAAATAATTTATTGTAACAAGAATAGAAGTTCATGCAAATTTATATTCATAACATGAAAAAAGAAGAATTAGTATTATTCCTTCATTTGTATTAAAGCCAACAGATGTGGGCCATGGTCTTATCTAATTACAGTAGAATCTCTTGGAACGAGAGCTGACAAAAATTGGAAACTCTTTATAAGGCAGACTTGTTATAGCAGATTCCTAATACTAAATATCTGTCCTCCTGAATCAGTGAGTATGACAGAATGAAACTTTGGGTTTTTAATTCTTACACAAATGCTTCAGAATGCATAAAAAAAGTATGTTTGCGTCAAAAATATCATTTCATAGATTCATAAATATGTAGAAATTCAGAGAGTGACAAAGGAAAGAGTAAAACTTGTGAGAAGTCTCTGAGCAAAACTGAAAAATTTTGGCCAAGAAATAGTGAGACAAGTTGTTGGAAATGAATGAATTAGGTAAAGATAATTTAATTTCTTTTTGTGCTCTTTGAATAGATAATTTGCATCAGATTTGCTTGTCAGGCTTAGTCTCTCACATCTTTTGGTGATTCTGAGCCTCTTGTAAGACAAATATAGTAATGTGGTACTCGTTATACTGATACTTCAGAAGTAACCACTCGTTGTTATGGACATAACTACCTATCCTTTTTGTTGTGAGATGGACTACAGCCAAAAAATCACTCGCTATGACACAGCTCTCGTTATATGCTGTACTATAACAGACTCTACTGTAAAAAGATGCAATGATTCTCTTCAAAAAGAAATATTTTTTTGAAATTGTTTGGTCCCAAAATTAAATTTATTTTTTTAGTTATTTTTTTATTTTTGACAATTTCACTATTGGAAGAAAATATCAAAACATAAATTAAAATAAAATTATTATCAAGTATTATTTCTAAGCAGTGGTGATTTTTTAAAAAGAAAATGGTGTACCTTATTGATCAAATATAAAATAAATATTATTTATGATTTTATGTTGAAACTTCCCACGATGGAGTACTTGTTGCTTCCAACATTTCTTCCATGGCTAACTGCATTTTTTGATGAAAGAATTGAGTTCATAATGGTTGATTTAGAATTTCCAAAAATTCTGTTTCTCTTCTTTCAAGAAGTTCTTTTGTCCTAATATCTGACTTAAGTTGCACCATGTGAAGTTTCCTTATTAACATATTACTATATTGGAATCTAATCCTGTTAAACAGAATCATATCTTTCTTTTGCTTATTAAAAGGCACAACCCTACATGACCTAAGTATTCCCCATGTTTCCATCATGCTTGAGTAACTCAAGCACCTGGGCAATTTATGTTGAAATTTAGCACTCAATTGTTAAATGATAATTACTCTATAAGATGCTTATTATTAATGGAATAAAATTTTTTGATTCAATATTGTTTTCCTGTTTCCAGATCCGAGTTTCCCCTGCCCATTGTGTGATAAAGTCATTTCAAGTAAATCAAACTTACAGAAGCACATGAAGATAAGGCATAGCACTGTGATTACCCAAGAAGTTTGCATTCATTGTGGTAAAGTCTTTAAGAATAAGTATAGCTTAAAATATCACAGTACATATCACTGTGTGATGAACAGGTCTTCAAGACCACTGTAATTCACACTGTAAATTGTATTTATTATGATATCACGGACCATTTTGAGGAGCATTACATGACTATAAATCCAATTTATTAACAGCCAATCAACTGGATCTTTAGTTTTCTCAAAACTCTAAAATTCATTTAAGTGCTGTGATACCTTGACTTAGCACTAACTTAACCAATTTTTCTGCTTTTGAAGATATTTTCAGGGCTCAGTTTACGATATAGCTGTATTGATATACTATATTAACACATTTAACATAGAACAAGAAGAGAGAAATTACAGACTTTTATGTGAAAATATCATTTTGTTATGTATTTGTTTATAAATTCAGAAAGATGCCACAACTTGCCCTGTGAAGCAGCCTTGAGAAGGGGCATTCCCTTTATTTCTGAGACCTAAAGGGGTGGTTAAATTCAAGGAGTGGCTATTTTTGCATAAATATGGTAATTTATTAATTAATATATTATATATTATTTTATAAAAATATACACTTTTATACCCCATTTTGTTATGCAGTGTGTATGAAACATTTATGTATCTGCTTGTAAATTTAATGTAAAACAGTGGACGTTTTTGTGAAAAAGTGTGGTATTTTTTTTTCAGTTTGATGTATGTTTATGTATTTTAGGAAGAATGGGATATTGTAGTTGGCTTAAGAAATATGAATTCTAATATTTGTTCCTCAAGGTGCCTCAGCATTTATCAAATCTTTGAAATCAGTAGTGATTATAGGTTTAATTCTTAGATCACTATAGATTCCTTAAGAATATCTAAAAATTTGATTGTAGTATTCTAGTCATGATATGTTTTAAATGGGAATCAATTCATTAAAACCCATTTGAGATGCTATCCCAACTGTTTTCTCATGGTTCCTTTCAAATGAAATGCATGTATAAATACCACGTAAGCTCTGCTATCCTCTTTCTATGCAGAGAGTCACTTTTCAGAAAAGATGAATTAAACATATTACAAAACCTGAAAGGGAGTGTTTTGTGTGCTGTTGAGTGTATTCTTGGATATGCCCTACTTCCACTGCTTTTATAAATATTGTCCGTCTTCCCTAATTTTCTGTTGGGTAAACTCTTCATTACAGAGTAAAAATGACTGATAATCAGTACCTAAGATGCTCTATTTGTGCAAAAAGCATTTAGCTATTCTTCAAGGTATTATTAAAAAAAAATTATGATGTAATGCAACCAGCTTATAATGCTACCACACTTTTAAGGGGACGGGTGCAAAAAATGGCACTTTTTGGAAATTAATTCTAGAGAATCTATCAAACCAAATCATTTGAATTTTGCATTATATTAATTCGTTATGTTTTAACTCAACATCTGCAAATGTTGTTTAAATATACCGATAAACTTAAGGACCATGGTTCAATGAAATTACAATTTGCACCTTGAACAAAATTTGCAGAGCTAATTCAATTCAATTAAAAAAAGTCAATGGTGTACATGATTTAGCCCTTGTAGTAGATTCAAAATTATGAAAATTGACTTATTTACATTCTTAAATTTATTCCCTGTCATGCCTTGCAGGAATTTTTGAATACCTATCCGAAAAATACGCAAATGGTACAATTTTAAGTAAAAAGTTCCATTTTCATGGTCGGTTTTTTATTGATTGTAAAAAATTGAAGCATCAAATCTAAAATCTGCCTTGATGTGCAGTAGCGAATAGCAAAAGGAACAGTTTGGTAATATTTCATGCAAATCGGATAAAACAGTTTTTAGTTATTGTGTACACCGTTTTGAAAATCCACATTTCAAAAAAACAAAGTTCAAAGTTTTGAAACAACTTTTTTGACATATTAAATTGATTATTTTGCTATTATCCTTATCAGTTGGTTTTCCATTCTTTCTGTTTAAACAATGTGTTTACTAGTTCCTATTTATTACAACATGCGCCGGTTGGCTGTCCACTACAGGATAGGCGCAGATGTCCTCTTCACTAATTTACTTTACAGTAGTTCTGGCATTTGGTGAAAAATCAAGGTATAGAATAGGGATGATCTTTAAATATTCTAATTACAATTTATAGCAAAATACAATAATTTCCATTGTATTTAATCAACTGAAACTGGTTTTAAGAGTAATTTCCATATTAACAAATAAAGGCTTTCATTATTATTAGTGATGAATCTTTCCATGTGTCTTTCTAATAATAAATTTTTGCAGAGGAAAACAAATACACAAGCTACGAGCTTTCACTACCACTTCTGGAGTTTGCTGCTTAAAACTGGTGATTCCAGTTATCCTTTACTTGTACTGTTGTACTAACTCCTTAGGATAAGGCTACAGTAGCAGCGATTTGCTGCCACTACAGGCAGCAAATTACTGACTGAAAATGGAAACCATAGGATAGAATCAGTGGCTCCATGCACCGCATTTCTGCTGTCGAAGGAAGCATCCGCAGGGTGGCTTCAAGGTCAGGCAATGGAACTATTTTTTGAACAGGGGTTCCAAGTATGTAACTGGCTACATAGGCAGCAGTTTACTGACTCGAGGCGTGTCGGCTTTGCATGCATGCTGACTATTTTTTCTATCTAAAACTTTCCATCTTATTTCACCGTGTAATGTAAAGCATGAAATTGGATGGTGAAACAATAATATTACATATAGAAAAATGAATCTAAGTATTAAAAATTCACAGTAATAAGGTCACAAAAATTAAAGGAAATAGGGGAAAAAGTCACACCGAAAAGAAACAGAACACTGTTTCTGCGTTTTTCCTAAAAGAATGTTTATAACAAATTTTTCTTTTTTCTTGAGGTTAAAAATATGACTTGTTAAGAATTTTTTAGACATACTCTTGGAGTGACAGCTTTTTATTAATATTATGTAAAATATATTATAAATATATTAAACACTTTTGAAATTACTGGAAAATAATTTGCATTAATGTTTCTTTTGGTAGTAGTAATTTTAAAAGTGTTTCGACATTGAGGTAATTATGTAAATAAGGTGTCCTACTGGGAATAGAGCCCACTTTCACCTAAGTTGAACATTCTAATCGCTTTGTTACCTGGAAGACCAGCAATTTGCAAGTCCAGGAATCAAAAATGTTATTAGCATCATGACCTGCCTTTGACAACCAATAAAAAGAATGGTTGCATGTAGAATTATGCCATAGTATTCGATCACGGAATATTACTATTTCTGAGTACTCATATATATTAAAATGTTTAAGAGTTTTTGCATATAATATGCCCAGGTGTAAAGGAAAGAGTTGGTGCATAATTTAATTTAAGAATTTTATTTAGATATATTTTTTAATTTTAAACTTCGTGATTAATTGTACAGGTGAAAATATTTAGCTTTTTCTCAGTAACACAGCTGTTCTTTACATATTTTGGTCACTGATTCCAGATAAGAGTTCTAAAAGACTCTTACGTAAAATTACAGACCTTATTTTGTCAAGGTGACTTTAACTCTTTCCCTTTTCGTAATTTCACATATATTCGCCTATATTACGAGTACGAGGTGTGTTCCAAAGTAATGTGACTTTTCATATTTCGCGGGCTACGTCCGTTCGATTTTCGATCTTTTTAATGTCATGTTGGTACACTTGTCCTGAACATCTGTACAAATTTTCAAGTGTATAGCATGTTTAGTTTGTTTTTGACAGATATAAAGGTTAGACGTATTTTGGTGTGCTTGGCGATTTTCTGCTCTCAAAAATGGATCAAAGAATTTGCATCAAATTTTGTGTAAAAAATGGAATAAAATGCTCCAAAACGCTTAAAATGTTGACAGTGGCATACGGTGAGTCTACTCGGAGTAAAAAAAACGTTTATAAGTGGTATAAGCTCTTCAAAGATGGCCGAGAAGATGCCAATGACAAACCTCGCTCTAGACGCCCCAGCACGTCAACAACAGATGAAAACGTTGAAGCAGTGAAGAAAATTGTTTTGGAAAATCGTCGAATCACTATCAGAGAAGTTGCTGAGGATGTTGGCATATCGGTTGGCTCATGCCATGAAATTTTTTCGAATATTTTGGGCATGAGACGTGTGTCAGCGAAGTTTGTTCCCAAACTGCTTAATTTTGGCCAGAAGAATTGTCGCATGAGCATCACTCAGGGGCTGCTTAATGACGTTAGTGATGATGAGATTGATTTGCTCAAAAGAGTTATATCTGGTGACGAATCATGGGTATATGGTTATGACATGAAACCAAAGCCCTATCGTCCCAATGGAAGAGCCCGGGAGAGCCAAGACTGAAAAAAGCATGCCAAGTTCGATCAAATGTCAAGGTTTTGCTCACTGTTTTCTTCGATTACTGTGGCATAGTGCACCACGAGTTTTTACCACAAGGTCGTGCAGTCAATAAGGAGTATTACCTTGAAGTTATGCGTCGTTTGCGAGAAGCAATACGAAGAAAACGTCCGGAATTGTGGGAAAACAATTCATGGTTTTTGCATCACGATAATGCACCTGCTCACTCATCGTCGCTTGTGAGAGATTTTTTGGCCAAAAACAACACCACAATTGCGCCTCAACCACCATATTCTCTGGATTTAGCCCCATGTGACTTTTTCCTGTTCCCAAAACTGAAGAAACCTATGAAAGGACGGAGATTTGCAACAATTGAGGAGATAAAGACTGCATCGCTGGAAGAGCTCAAGGCTATACCAGAAAGTGCTTATCAGAAGTGTTTCAAGGATTGGAAAAAGCGTTGGCCCAAGTGTATTATATCTGAGGGGGACTACTTTGAAGGGGACAACATGAATAAATAAATAGAAGGTAATCTTCAACCTGCTGTTGAGCCCAAGTGTATTATATCTGAGGGGGACTACTTTGAAGGGGACAACATGAATAAATAAATAGAAGGTAATCTTCACGGGCTGCTAACCGGGTAGGTGCTGGCATTATGAATTACGGGCTTCCAAGTAGATGGAATTTGGAACCCGTCGTCACGATTAAAATTGTTTACATTTAGCTTAATTTCTATCGATTCCTTTATGATTCTGTCCCAGAATCTATCTGTTCTGGACAGAATTTTGGATTTTTTGAGCAATATCTTCTGGCCGTTGCAGATGGAATGCTCGGCGACCGCTGATTTTTCCGGCTGATTTAGGCGAATGTGGCGTTGATGTTCCTTTATTCTCGTTTCTATTGTTCTTCCGGACTGCCCGATGTAAACCCCACCATATTCGCAAGGCACCTCATATACTCCAGCCATTTTGAGTTCGAGTCTATCCTTCACGTTGGTTAGAAAATTTCCAAGTTTCCTGGGGGGGATGTGAACGGCACGAATATTGTGTTTCCCCAGGATCCTTGCTATTTTTCCAGAAATTGGGGCAACAAACGGGAGGATGGCAGTGGCTGTTGGTTCCTCTTTGCTCGTTGACTTTCTGGCGTTACCGGAAGCATCCCTTTTAAGGGCTAAGTCAATCTCCCTTTTTTGGTGTCCAATCTGCTGTAGGGTTGTCCTCAGATGTTCATTTTCTTTTTCGATGTTCTCGTCGTCGCAGATTGCGTGGGCTCTGTGGGCCAGCGTGGAAACCACGGAACGTAGTTGGGCCGGATGGTGGTGGCTGCTCCCATGTAGGTAGAGGTTGGTGTGTGTTGGCTTCCGGTACACACTATGGCCCAGAGTCCCATCAGTTTTCCGTCTAATAAGGATGTCCAGGAAAGGAAGACACCCTTCCTCCTCGGTCTCCATGGTAAATTTTATTTTGGGGTATCTGCTGTTTAGATGCTCCAGAAAGATATCTAGAGACTCCCTTCCATGTGGCCAGACAACAAAGGTGTCGTCCACATATCTAAAATAGTACAGTGAAACCTCTGTTCACGGACACCTCTAACTTACGGACACCTCTGACTTAAGGACAGTATTCAATTCCCCTGCAGAAGGATATGCATTTGTATAAGGATTGAACCTCTAGTATACGGACACTCCCACTTATGGACACGGACACTTTGTTCAGCAGAATTTTCCCTTATACGGACACCATTGCCTTGGGTTTTCTGACCTATCTCTCAAAAATGAAAAGTTATTCCCTTTAGAAATAGCGTTTATGAATAGCTGGGGGAAAGAGGACAGCGAAAATCGTAAAACCAGTGAAGATACAACAATGTGCATATAGGGAAATGAAGGAAAATGTGTCCTGAAATGCATTCTTGGAAATGCTAATCCCAAATGAAAGAGCACCTCGACCAGACGCGCGTAGGACTCTCAAGAAAGCGTTTGCTTATGATTCGCACGCAGATGTCTAAAGATAACAGAACTCGTAGAGAGGCAATAAACAAAAGGATGCCCTGGAATGAGATCTTGGTAATGCTAATCCCAAACGAAGGAGCACCTCATAGGGGCCTCCAGGATAGCGGGACACGGCCACGAAGGAGGCCTCAGTAAGACGCGCGTAGGGTGACCGCTGCTCTCGGACAATCGACTGCCAATAATTCATACTCTACCAATTACAAGCCATCTTCTACTGGTGCATGTAAAAAGGGCTTTCGACAGATTCATGCACTTTCAGTACATTTCAAACCTCTCCACACTGCCGTCAGTTGTGCGTTGACAGTTCATACTTTTTTCAGTGCTACGTAGCATATCAATTTAATTACGCGATGCCGAAGGGTAAAAGCCTTTCCTTAAGGGAGAAAGTACAGGTATTGGAACATGCGGATAAAGAAAAGAGTGGTGTGCGTAAATTAGCGGTTCATTTTGGTGTGAGTAAGACTCAGATTGCTGATATTCTGAAGCAGAAGGAGACCATCATGAAGTTGTGGACGGAAAATCACAATGAAAACGCTAAAAAAGTGATTCCGTCTGCAAACAAATTGGACGCTGTTCTCTTCGAGTGGTTCACGAAAGTGAGGGCAAATAATTTGCCAGTCTCCGGACCACTTTTACAGGAAAAAGCCCTGGAAGTTGCAGTGGCACTGGGGATAGAGAACTTTAAGGCCTCAAATGGGTGGCTGGAAAATTCCGTATAAGACATAATATCGTGTTTAAGGCTGTGTGCGGGGAGGCTGCAGAGGTGTGCAAAGAAGGTACTACGGAGTGGATTAAAAGGTTACCTGTGATGCTAGAAAACTTCGAACATAGGGACATCTACAATGCAGATGAAACGGGTTTGTTTTTTAGGGCCTTACCTAACAAAACTCTGGCCCTTAAAACAGAAAAATGCTCTGGAGGGAAGGCGTCCAAGGAGAGGCTGATGGTCTTACTTTGCGCAAACATGAAAGGTGATATTTTAAGACCGCTGGTGATAGGAAAAGCTGAAAATCCAAGATACTTTAAAGGAGTGAGTAAACATAAACTGCCCATTACGTGGAAATCAAATAAGAAGGCTTGGATGAACACAGAGATAATGAAAGAGTGGTTGCAAAATTTCAATAAAGAAATGGGAAAGGAAAAAAGAAAGATTTTGCTGTTTCTTGACAATGCTCCTTGCCATCCCGATTTAAAGTTAAAAAATATAAATTAATATTTTTCCCTCCAAACACTACAAGTGTATTACAACCAATGGACCAAGGCATCATTAAAAATTTCAAAGTCCTATACAGACAGTTCGTTTTAAAAAACATGCTATCCAAAGTTGACCAGGGGCATTCCCACACTCAGGCGGGGAAATTGATTACTGTTCTCGACTCAATATTTTGGATTGATCGAGCGGTCAGAAATATAAAAAGTTCAACGGTGTGCAATTGTTTTGTTAAATCAGGGTTCAGCAACGCTGAATTGTCACCAGAGGTGGAAGATGGCTTGCAGTTAGAAATTATGTTAAACGATGCAGGCGAAAGTACCGAATATGTGAGCATTGACTCTGATCTGTTGACCGTGGACCACGAGGTTAGCATAGGAGAAATTGTTAAAAATACTCTTGAAGAAGGAGATGACTGTATTAGTGAAAGTGATAACAGTGAGTCTGAGACCATGGTGGATGAGATGCCTGTGCTATCGTATGCCGGTGCGTTGCACCAAATTGAATTGTTAAAAAAATTTTGCATTTTAAAAGGAAACAGCGAAGCATTAAGTAGCCTTATTGATGTACAAATAAATTTTGAAAAAGAATTTGCATCAATTCTTTTTTTCTCTGCTGCTCCTATCGTCCAAGTTTCACTACCATAAAGCATTATGCTCCATACAAAAGTTTTGAGTAGATTCATTCTAATCTTGATACTCATGTTTTTTGAAACGTATCTTTCTCTTCTTGTTGAAAGCTATTTTTGCCTGTTGTATTCTACTGCTTATTTCCCTTTTGCTTCTGGCATCCGTGGTGATCTTGCTTCCTAAATACGTGAATTCTTCTACATTGTTCAGCTGTGTATTACCCAAAGTTATATGTGCTGGTATTCCTGTTTTGCTTACAACGAGTGTCTTGCTTTTGGTCCTGCTTAACTTTAGATTGTATCTAGCCAGCGTGACTTCCATCTCCCTAAGCACTTCTTGTAGTTGGTCTTCACTTTCTGCCAAGACTGCTAAGTCGTCCGCAAAACATAGCTTATATATCCTCTGCCCATGGACCTTAATTCCTGCTTCCGGTAAGTTGCTCTCTGCCTCGTCCAGTGCTCTTTGTAGGTATAAGTTAAATAGCGCAGGTGACAATGAACATCCCTGTCTCACTCCTTTTCTAATTTTGGCCTGCTGTTCATATTGTCCAAATCTCAGCACTGCAATTTCTTCTCTATAGAGACCCCAGATAATTCTTCTATCTTTGTAATTTCTATCTTTGCTTCTTTCATTATGGTAAAGAGCTGCTTCCAATCAACACTATCAAAAGCTTTTTCAAGATCAACAAAAGCTATGTAGGTGTTCTTACCTTTACTCAATCTTTTTTCTAGTATAATTCTAATGGCAAGTACTGCATCTCTGGTTCCTAGTCCTTTTCTAAATCCCAATTGGTCTTCGCTGAGGAGAGTTTCAACCTTATCTTCAATCCGGCTTAGTACAATGATAGACAGTATTTTAGAGGCATGTGTGACAAGGCTCAATGTGCGGTATTGTTCACATCTGTTGGCTGATGTTTTCTTTGGGATTGGTATCATTATACACTTTTGGTAGTCTGAGGGAGTGTCACCTATTTCGTAAATCTCACACACTAGTTGATATAGTGCATTGTGTATTTCTTCTCCTGTCATCTTCAATAATTCTGCTGGTATGTCATCTATGCCAGGTGCTTTATTATTCTTGAGTTTTGATAGTGCTTTGTCAAATTCTCCCCTCAGTATGCTGTCTCCTTCTTCTTCTTGATTGATTTGATCTTCGTTCTCAATCACTGTGCTTGTACTAATTGTCATATATCCATCATATAACTCCTCGATGTATTGTTTCCACATTTTTCCCAATTCATCTTGTTCATAAATTATTTTGCCATTTTCGTTCCGTAGTCCATTGCTTCTAGTTTTATGATTTCCAAAGAATTTCTTCACTATTCCATAAGCCGAATCCATTTCATTACGTTTCATATGCTCTTCGACTTCTTGGCATTTTCCTTCCCAGAAGGCCTCTTTTGCTTTTATGGTTTCTCTGTTTATTTCGTTTCTGAGAGCCCTGTACTGTATTTGTGCTTCGACTGTATTATTACTTTTTAATTTTCTTCTTTCTTCAATTTTTTATACAATTTTTCTTTATATATAAGCCGTTTTTTTCCCGAATTTCGGCTTTTTTTGGAAGATATTACAAATATCTTGCTAAATAAGCCGTTTTTCGCGGAAATTTCGTCTTAATTTGGAAGATTTTAAAAATATCTTCCTTAATAATCCGTTTTTCGCGACAATTTCTGCTAACATTGAAATTTTTACAAATATCTTGCTATTTAAGAAGTTTTTCCCGGATATTTTGTCTTAATTTGGAAGATTTTACAAATATCTTTCTAAATAAGTCGCTTTTACGAATATCTTGCTAGAAATGCCGTTTTTTGACCGAAGTTCGGTATAATTTGAAAGCTTTCACAAATATCTTGAAAAATAAGCCGTTTTTTCGGAAATTATGGCTTTAACTATAAGATTTTACGAATACCTTACAACAAAAGGCGTTTTATGACCGAAATTTGGCTTAATTTGAATGATTTTACAAATAGTTTGCTAAATAACCCGCTTTTCGCGGAAATTTCGTCTTAATTTGCAAGATTTTACAAATATCTTTCTAAAAAAGCCGTTTTTGCGACAATTTCTGCATTATTTTGAAGATATTACAAATATCTTGCTAAATAAGCCGTTTTGTCGCGGAAATTTTGTCTTAATTTGGAAGATATTACAAATATCTTGCTAAATAAGAAGTTCTTCGCGGTAATTTCTGCTTAATTTGGAAGATTATACTAATATGTTGCTTAATAAGCCGTTTTTCCCGGAAATGTCAACTTAATTTAGAAGATTTTACAAAAATATTGCTAAATAAGCCGCTTTTATACCGAATTACGGCTTTTTTGGAAGATTTTACAAGTATCTTGCTAAATAAGCCGTTTTTCGTGGAAATTTCCTTTTTAATTTGGAAGGTTTTACAAATATCTTACTAAATAAGCAGTTTTTTTTCCCGAATTTCGGTTCTTTTGATGATATTGCAAATATCTTGCAAAATAAGCCGTTTTTCGCGGAAGTTTCGGCTTCATTTGGAAGATTTCACGAATATCTTCGAAAAAATGCCGTTTTTTTACCGAAGTTAGGTACAATTTGAAGGATTTTACAAATATCATAATAAATAAGCCGTTTTGTCGGAGATTTTGTCTTTAATTAGAATATTTTACGTATATCTTCCAACAAAAGGCGTTTTTTGACCGAAATCCGGCTTAATATGGAAGATTTTACGAATATCTTTCTAAATAATCCATTTTTGGCGACAATTTAAACTTTGAAGAATTTACAAATATCTTGCTAAATAAGCCGTTTCGCTGAAATTTCGCCTTATTTTGGAAGATTTTACAAATATCTTGCTAAATAAGACGTTTTTCGCGGTAATTTCTGCTTAAATTGGAAGATTTTACAAATATCTTGCTAAATAAGCCGCTTTTCGCGGAAATTTTTTCTTAATTTGGAAGATATTGCAAATGTCTTGCTAAATAAGCCGCTTTTCGCGGAAATTTCGTCTTAATTTGGAAGATTTTACGAATATATTTCTAAATAAGCCGTTTTTTCCCGAATGTCGTCTTAATTTGGATGATTTTACGAATATCTTCCTAGAAAAGCCGTTTTTCTGACAGAATTTCCTCCAAATTTGGAAGATTTTGCAAATATCTTGCTAAATAAGACGTTTTTCGCGGTAATTTCTGCTTAAATTGGAAGATATTGCAAATGTCTTGCTAAATAAGCCGCTTTTCGCGGAAATTTTTTCTTAATTTGGAAGATATTGCAAATGTCTTGCTAAATAAGCCGCTTTTCGCGGAAATTTCGTCTTAATTTGGAAGATTTACCGAATATCTTTCTAAATAAGCCGTTTTTTCTCGAATGTCGTCTTAATTTGGATGATTTTACGAATATCTTCCTAGAAAAGCCGTTTTTCTGACAGAATTTCCTCATAATGTGGAAGATCTAGCGAATATCTTGCTAAATAAGCCGTTTTTCGCTGAAATTTCGCCTTATTTTGGAAGATTTTACAAACATCTTGCTAAATAAGCTGTTTTTCGCGTTAATTTCTGCTAAATTTTTAAGATTTTACAAATATCTTGCTAAATCAGCCGCTTTTCGCGGAAATTTCGTCTTAATTTGGAAGATTTTACGAATATCCTTCTAAATAAGTCGTTTTTCGAGACAATTTCTGCTTTATTTGGAAGATTATACAAATATGTTGCTCAATAAGCCGTTTTTCCCGGAAATGTCAACTTAATTTAGAAGATTTTACAAAAATATTGCTAAATAAGCCGCTTTTATACCGAATTTCGGCTGTTTTGGAAGATTTTACAAATATCTTGCTAAATAAGCCGTTTTACGTGGAAATTTCCTTTTTAATTTGGAAGGTTTTACAAATATCTTACTAAATAAGCAGCTTTTTTCCCGAATTTCGGTTTTTTTGATGATATTGCAAATATCTTGCTAAATAAGCCGTTTTTCGCGGATGTTTCGGCTTCATTTGGAAGATTTTACGTATATCTTTCTAAATAAGCCGTTTTTTTCCCGAATGTCGTCTTAATTTGGATGATTTTACGAATATCTTCCTAGAAAAGCCGTTTTTCTGACAGAATTTCCTCCTAATGTGGAAGATCTTGCAAATATCTTGCTAAATAAGCCGTTTCGCTGAAATTTCGCCTTATTTTGGAAGATTTTACAAATATCTTGCTAAATAAGACGTTTTTCGCGGTAATTTCTGCTTAAATTGGAAGATTTTACAAATATCTTGCTAAATAAGCCGCTTTTCGCGGAAATTTTTTCTTAATTTGGAAGATATTGCAAATGTCTTGCTAAATAAGCCGCTTTTCGCGGAAATTTCGTCTTAATTTGGAAGATTTTACGAATATATTTCTAAATAAGCCGTTTTTTCCCGAATGTCGTCTTAATTTGGATGATTTTACGAATATCTTCCTAGAAAAGCCGTTTTTCTGACAGAATTTCCTCCAAATTTGGAAGATCTTGCAAATATCTTTCTGAATAAGCAGTTTATGGCTGAAATATCGCCTTATTTTGGAAGATTTTGCAAATATCTTGCTAAATAAGCTGTTTTTCGCGACAATTTCTGCTTAGTATTGAAAATTTTACTAATATCTTTCTAAATATTGCAAATATCTTGCTTAATAAGCCGTTTTTCGCGGCAATTTCGGCTTTGTTGTATGAAATAGCAATATCTTGTTAAATAAACTGTATTTTCGGAAATTTCGGCATTAATTATAAGATTTTACGAATATATTCCAACAAAAGGCGTAAAAATCTTGCTAAAGAAGCCGGTTTTTTTACCGAATTTCGACGTTTTTTGGACGATAAAGGAAATATCTTGCTAAATAAGCCGTTTATTGCGGATATTTCGTCTTAATTTGGAAGATTTTACAAATATCATTCTAAATAAGCCGTTTTTCCCGGAAATTTCGGCTTAATTTGGAAGGTTTTACAAATATCTTGCTAAATTAGCCGTTTTTTCCCGAATTTCGGTTTCTTTTGGAAGATATTGCACATATCTTGCTAAATAATCCGTTTTTCGCGGAAGTTTCGGCTTCATTTGGAAGATTTGACGAATATGTTCCAAGAAATTCCGTTTTTTGACCGATGTTCCGTATATTTGGAAAGCTTTCACAAATATCTTAATAAATATGCCGTTTTTTCGGATATTTTGGCTTTAATTATAAGATTTTACGTATATCTTCCAACAAAAGGCGTGTTTTGACCGAAATTCGGCTTAATTGGGAAGTTTTTTTCAAATATCTTGATAAATATGCCGTTTTCTCTGAAATTTCGGCTTCATTTGGAAGATTTTACGAATATCTTCCAAGAAATGCCTTTTTTTGACCAAAGTTCGGTATAATTTGAAGGTTTTTACGAATATCTTGATAAATAAGCCGTTTTTTCGGAAATTTTGGCTTTAATTATAAGATTTTACAAATATATTCCAACAAAAGCCGTTTTTTCCCCATATTTTCGCTTATTTTGGAAGATATTGCAAATATCTTGCTAAATAAGCCGCTTTTAGCGTAAATTTCGTCTTAACTTGGAAGATTTTAAAAATATCTTTCTAAATGAGCCGTTTTTCGCGGAATTTTTGTTTTAATTTGGAAGATTTTACAAATATCATTCTAAATAAGCCGTTTTTCGCGACAATTTCTGCTTAATTTTTAAGATTTTACAAATATCTTTCTAAATAAGCCGTTTTTCCCGGAAATTTCGGCTTAATTTGTAAGGTTTTACAAATATCTTGCTAAATAAGCCGTTTTCTCCCAAATTTCGGTTTTTTTTGGAAGATAATGCACATATCTTGCTAAATAATCCGTTTTTCGCGGAAGTTTCGGCTTCATTTGGAAGATTTGACGAATATGTTCCAAGAAATTCCGTTTTTTGACCGATGTTCCGTATATTTGGAAAGCTTTCACAAATATCTTAATAAATATGCCGTTTTTTCGGATATTTTGGCTTTAATTATAAGATTCTACGTATATCTTCCAACAAATGGCGTGTTTTGACCGAAATTCGGCTTAATTGGGAAGTTTTTTTCAAATATCTTGATAAATATGCCGTTTTCTCGGAAATTTCGGCTTCATTTGGAAGATTTTACGAATATCCTTCTAAATAAGTCGTTCTTCGAGACAATTTCTGCTTAATTTGGAAGATTTTTCAAATATGTTGCTAAATAAGCCGTTTTCGCGGAAATTTCGGCTTCATTTGGAAGATTTTACAAATATCTTCCAAGAAAAGCCGTTGTTTTCCCGAATTTTTGCTTATTTTGGAAGATATTGCAAATAACTTGCTAAATAAGACGTTTTTCCCGGAAATTTCGTCTTAATTTGGAAGATTTTACAAATATCCTTTTAAATAAGTCGTTATCGCGACAATTTCTGCTTAATTTCGAAGATTTTACAAAGATCTTGCTAAATAAGCCGTTTTTCGCGGCAATTTCGGCTTTGTTGGATGAAATTGCAATATCTAGTTAAGTAAACTGTATTTTCGGAAATTTCGGCTTTAATAATAAGATTTTACGAATATATTCCAACAAAAGGCGTTTTTTGAACGAAATTCGGCTTAATTTCAATAATTTTTCAAATATCTTGATAAATATGCCGTTTTCTCGGAAATTTCGGCTTCATTTGGAAGATTTTACGAATATCTTCCAAGAAATGCCTTTTTTGACCAAAGTTCGGTATAATTTGAAGGATTTTACGAATATCTTGATAAATAAGCCGTTTTTTCGGAAATTTTGGCTTTAATTATAAGATTTTACAAATATATTCCAACAAAAGCCGTTTTTTCCCCATATTTTCGCTTATTTTGGAAGATATTGCAAATAGCTTGCTAAATAAGCCGCTTTTAGCGTAAATTTCGTCTTAATTTGGAAGATTTTAAAAATATCTTTCTAAATAAGCCGTTTTTCGCGGAAATTTCGTTTTAATTTGGAAGATTTTACAGATATCTTGCTAAATAAGCCGTTTTTCTTGGTTATTTCTGCTTAATTTGGAAGGTTTTACAAATATCTTCCTTAAAAGGCCGTTTTTGGCGGAGATTTCTGCTTCATTTGGAAGATGTTTCGAATATCTTCCGACAAAGCCGTTTTTTGACCGAGTTCGGCTTAATTTGAAAGTTTTTGCGAGTAAATTGCTTAATACGCCGTTTTTCGCGGAAATTTTGCCTCATTTGGGAAATTTTTCGAATATCTTCCTACAAAAGCCGTTTTATGACCGAATTTTTTTTTAATCTGGAAGATTTTACAGATATCTTTCAAATAAGCCGTTTTTTGCTAGAATATTGGCTTAATTTGAAGGATGTTACAAATATCCTGCTAAATAGGCCGTTTTTCGCGTAAATTTCATCTTAATTTGAAACATTATACAAATATCTTTTTAAATAGGCCATTTTTCGCGAAATTTCAGCTTAATTTGGAAATTTTAGAAATTCCTACAAAAGTCGTTACTAAATAAGCCGTTATCATAGCAAATTTCGGCTTATTTTGGACGTTATTTGAAATTTTTTGTTAAATATGCCGATTTTGGTGAAAATTTTGGCCTAATTTCGAAAAATTTTGAAAGATCTTGCTAAATAAGCCGTATTCGGAGGAAATTTCGGATTAGATCGGATTATTCATTAAATATCATGCTAAATTACCCGTCTTTGGATAAATTTATGCTTGATTTTGAAGATTTTTTAAATATTTTGTTAAATATGTCGTTTTCAGAGTATATTTTGGCTTATTTTGGAAGATATTTGAAATATCTTTTCAATAAGGCGTTTTGGAGCATATTTCGGCTTAATTTAGTAGATTTTGAAATAACTTGCTTAATAAGTCGTTTTTAGACCAAATTTCGTCTTAATTAGGATGATTATTGTAATATTTTGTTAAATAAGTCGTTTTCGTAGCACATTTTGGGTTAAATTGGAAGATGTTTTAACATCTTTGTAAATTACTCGTTTTTGGAGGAAATTTCGGCTTAATTTGTAATATTTTTGAAATATTTCGCTAAATAAGCCGTTCTTGGAGTAAATTTCGGCATAATTAGGAATATTTTTCTAATATCTTGCTAAATAAACCGTTTCAGAGCAAATTTTGGCTTAATTTGTATGATTTTTTATATTAATTAAATTACCCGATTTTGGAGAAAATTTTGGCTTAATTTGGAAGAGATATCATATATCTTTTTAAATTAGCCGTTTTTGGTGCAAATTTTGGCATATTTTGAAAGATATATTTGAAATATTTTGTTATATAAGCCGATTTCGGAGCAAATTTCGGCTTTATTTTGAACATATTTTAAATATCATGCTAAAGAAGCCGTTTTCAGAGGAAATTTTGGCTTAATTTGGAAGACTTTTAAAATATCTTTTTTAATCATCCGTTTTTAGAGCAAATTTTGTCTTAATCTGGAAGATGTTCTAAATATCTCTTTAAATTTTAAGTTCTTGGAACAAATTTCGGATTAATTTGAAAAATATTTGAAGCATCTTACTAATGATGCCGTTTTTGTAGCCAATTTCGGCTTAATTGCGAAGATTTTTCAAATATCCTTCTAAATAACCCGTTTTAAGAGCAAACATTGGCTAAATTAGTAAGATTTTTTTACATATCTTGCGAAAGAAGTCGTTTTCAGACCTAATTATGGCTTAATTTGAAAGATTTTTAAAAATCTTGCTAAATAAGCCGAATTCAGAGCATATATTGGATTAATTTGGAAGATTTTTCAATCATCTTTTTAAAATAGCCATTTTTGGAGCAAATTTTGCTTAATTGGGAAGATTCTTTAAATATCCTCTGTGTTAGCCGTTTTTGGAGCAAATTTTGCTTAATTGGGAAGATTCTTTAAATATCTTCTGTGTTAGCCGTTTTTGGAGCAAATTTATGCTTAATTTGGAAGATTTTTCAAATATCTTTTTAAATTAGCCGTATTTGGACCAAATTCGGCCTAGCTTGGAAGATATTTTAAATAACCAACTATAGAAGAAGTTTTCAGACCATATTCTGGCTTAATTTGGAAGATTTTTTATATACCTTGCTAATGATTCCGTTTTTGGAGAAAATTTCACCTTAATTTGGAGGATTTTTGAAATATTTTGTTAAATAAGCCGTTTTCAGCGCAAATTTCGGCTTAATTTGGAATATTTTTCAAATTTCTTGCTAAATAGCCGTATTTCGAGCAAATTTCTCCCTAGGTTGGTAGATTTTTAAAACACCTGCTTAATATGTCGTTTTCAGAGCAAATTCTTGCTTAATTTGTAAGATTTTTCTAATATCTTAATAAATGAGCCGTTTTTAGAGCAAATTTTTGCATAATTTGGAAGATATTTCGAATATCTTGCTAAATAAGCCGAATTTAAAGCAAATGTCGGCTTTATTTGGAAGGTTTGTCAAATATCTTGATTAATAAAAAGTTTTCAGAGCAATTTTTTAAAATATCTTCCTGAATAAGGCGTTTCCGTGGCAAGTTCTGAATAATTTGGAAGAACTTTCAAATAATTCGCTAAATAAGCTGTTTTTGGAGCAAATTTCGGCTATATGGAAGATTTTTCAAACATCTTGCTAAATAGGCAGTTATCAGAGGAAATTTCGCCTTACATTGGATGATTGTTAAATGTCTCGCTCAATAAGCCTTTTTCGGAGTAACCTTCGGCTTAATTTGGAGAATTCTACAAATATCTTGCTGAATAAGCCCTTTTTGAAGCATATTTTTTCTTAATTTGGGAGATTTTTATATTACTTGCCATATAAGCAGTTTATTTAGGAAATTTTGGCCTAAATCGGAAGATTTATCAAATATGCTGAAGCAGTCATTATTTGAGTGAATTTCGGCTTAATTTGGAAATTAGTTGAAATATATTGCTAAATAAGCCGTTTTTTCAGCGAAAACGGGTTGTATTTGATGATTCTTAATATTTTGCTAAATATGCTGTGTTTTTTCAAATATCTCGATAAATAAAGAGTTTTGTGAGCAAATTTCGGCCTAATTTGGAAGATTTTTCAAATATCTTGCTTAATAATCTGTTTTCGGAGAAAATTTTGCCCTTAATTGGAAGATTTTTCAAAAATCTTGTAAATAAGTCGTTTTCAGATGAAATATATGCTTTGTTTGGAAGATTTCTCAAATATCTTGCTTAATAGGCCGTTATCGGAGGAAATTTCAACATAAATAGGAAGATTTTTTAATACCTTGATAAATAAGCCGTTTTCGGAGCTATTTTTTGCTTAATTTGGAAGATTTTTCAAATATTTTCCTAAATAAGAAGTTTCCTAAGCGAATTTTGGCTTTATTTGGAAGATTTTACAAATATCCTCCTAAATAAGAAGTTTCCTAAGCGAATTTTTGATTTATTTGGAAGGTTTTGCAAATATCCTGCTAAATAAGCCGTTATTCCAGCAAAATTTGGCTTAAGTTGGAATATTTTTCAAATACTTCGCTAAATAAGCCGTTATCGAAGCAAATTTTATCTTATTTTGGAAGATTTTTCAAAAATTTTGTTAAATAAGTCGTTTTTTCAGCGTATTACGGCGTAATTTGGAAAAGTTTTCGAATATTTTGCTAATTAAGACGTTTTTTGAGCAAAGTTTTGCTTGATATGAAAAATTTTTCAGATACATTCCTAAATATGCAGTTTTCGGTTTAATTATATTGTTAATGTGGATGATTTTTCAAATACTTTGCTAAATAAGAAGTTTCCTGCGCGAATTGTGGCCTTATTTGGAAGATTTTGCCATTATCTTGCTAGTCAAGCCGTTTTCGGAGCAAATGTTGGCTTAATTTGAAGGTTCTTTAAATATTTTGCTAAATATAACATTTCTGAGCAAAATTCGGCTTAATTTGGAAAATTTTATAAATATCTTGCTGAATAAGCCCTTTTTGAAGAATATTTTTTCTTAATTTGGGAGATTTTTATATTCTCGAGGAAAAATACCAATTCCAAAGTTAAAACAAACAGGTTTGCATAAATACCGAATATATTTTGCGCCTATATCGGACTTTTCTTACATTTTGCATCAGCGAGCTAGGTGCCCTCGGTCATTGCGTCATTTGTTTTCGCGTAGAAATGTATTCAGTTTTCGATGCTTCGCGAGGAAAGTCTTTGACCATATATAGAGCACTTCAAAGAATTGCAGGCGCGTGGTTTTCCCTTTCGTGCTTCTATCAGCTGGACTAAGCCCCTCCCCTTTACAGCCACCCAGTGGAAACTATCCTGTGCCTAATTCAAAGCTCCTTTCTAACCATGGGGCTAAGGAGATTAGATTTAATTGCACTCGTAAAAAATACTCCCAAATAATATTATGATTTTAGCGTATTTTAGTCAGTGAGGACATTCTAACAGACGACCCAATTATTTAATACAGAAACGTATTTTATGAACGTCTGACTGCATTAGCCGTTTTATTCTGCCATAATAAAATAATAATCTGCTAAAATGGACTTCTCAGTTTGTTGGGAAATGTCATAATTATAACCAATTCCTAATTAAGAGTTGATTATGCAGCTGCTTGACGTATGTTGAATGGCGTATGAAGGGCACGAGTTCGAATTCCGCTCAAATTAAATAAGCATTTTACCTTAAACTTCTCTTGTTGGGGAAATGAACGAATGTAACATATGGTTGCCAAATATATATATATATATATCTATTATATATAGCTAACTCTCCGGATATACCTATATAGATATATAGATATATATATATATATATATATATATATATATATATATATATATATATATATATATATATATAATAGATATATATATATATATATATATATATATATATATATATATATATATATATATACGAGTAAAAGTTGCTTGCATACTGCAAGCTATCCGTTGAATACAGTATCATACCAAGTACTGCCTCTGTTCAAATTTAAAACTTCGCGCCAAAGACCGCCTGGCGACGAACTAAGAACCCGATCGTGAGAGAAGACAGCAAAATAATATTAGATAAGTGCCATCCTTACTTGTTCCAAAGTTTCGATTCAATATCTTATCGGGAAGGTCCCACGCCTCTGTAACCATTCCGGGTTTTATCTTTCCAGCTTATCGGGAAGCCATTTTTAAAGAATCGTCAAAGATTTCCGCAATGCATTTCTTATGGAAGAATTTTGCATCCACCTGGCGTCGAACTCACTGTCATTTGGCTACATTTTTTCCATGAGAAGCATAGAAGACTACCTCAACTTCAACCTCCGAAATTTTGGTTACTCTATCTTAACGATAAGTGCCTCAAAATAATTTTCAAAAATCCGCGCAATGCATTCTTATGGGAAAATTGCGATTTTTGGGAATTTCTGGCATCGAACTCATGATAGCTAGTGTCGATGTCTGCATTATTCTGGCATCTAGAGTGTAGGGCCAGTACGTCGAAAAAATCTGAAGTCGATGGCGCTTGTGGAACATGGTCAGAATTCGTATCCCCTATATATATCTATTATATATAGCTAACTCTCCGGATATACCTATATATATATATATATATATTTATAGGGGATACGAATTCTGACCATGTTCCACAAGCGCCATTGACGTCAGATTTTTTCGACGTACTGGCCCTACACTCTAGACGCCAGAATAATTCAGACTTCGACGCTAGCTAACGTGGGTTCGATGCCAGAAATTCCCAAAAATCGCAATTTTCCCGTAAGAATGCATTGCGCGGATTTTTGAAAATTATTTTGAGGCACTTATTGTTAAGATAGAGTAACCAAAATTTCGGAGGTTGAAGTTGAGGTAGTCTTCTATCCTTCTCATGGAAAAAATGTAGCCAAATGTCAGTGAGTTCGACGCCAGGTGGATGCAAAATTCTTCCATAAGAAATGCATTGCGGAAATCTTTTTAAATGGCTTCCCGATAAGCTGGAAAGATAAAACCCGGAATGGTGACAGAGGCGTGGGACCTTCCCGATAAGATATTGAATCGAAACTTTGGAGCAAGTAAGGATGGCACTTATCTAATATTATTCTCTCACGATCGGGTTCTTAGTTCATCGCCAGGCGGTCTTTGGCGCGAAGTTTTAAATTTGAACTGAGGCAGTACTTGGTATGATACTGTATTCAACGGATAGCTTGCAGTATGCAAGCAACTTTTACTCGTATATATATATATATATATATATATATATATATATCTATTATATATATATATATATAGCTAACTCTCCGGATATACCTATATATATATATATTTATAGGGGATACGAATTCTGACCATGTTCCACAAGCGCTGTCGACGTCAGATTTTTACGACGTACTGGCCCTACACTCTAGATGCCAGAATAATGCAGACATCGACGCTAGCTATCATGGGTTCGATGCCAGAAATTCCCAAAAATCGCAATTTTCCCATAAGAATGCATTGCGCGGATTTTTGAAAATTATTTTGAGGCACTTATCGTTAAGATAGAGGAACCAAAATCTCGGAGGTTAAAGTTGAGTTAGTCTTCTATATTAAGAATGGAAGACATGTTGCCAAATGACCGTGAGTTCGACGCCAGAAGGGGGCGAAATTCTTCCATAAGAAATGCATTACTGCAATTTTTGAAATTTTTTTTCAATGCCTTCCCGATAAGCTGGAAAGATCAAACCCCGTGTGGCGACGGAGGAGTTTGAACATATTCTTCCATGAATTTCACAGTTCTTCTAGTGGTCCTTGGTTCGATGGAAGAGGGTCATTCCGATTCCACCATGCATTTCAAAGGGGGAAAACGGAATCTTATTTTAGGACCTTCCCGATAAGATATTGGATCGAAACTTTGGAACAAGTCATAATGGCACTTATCTAATATTAATTCGCTATTTTATCTCACAGAAGGGTCCTGAGTTCGACGCTAGGCGGTCATTTGCGCGAATTTTTGCAATCTGTTTTGAGACCGTTCTCGATGCGATAGAGCAATCAAAATCACGGTGTTTTTAGATGAGACGGTTTTCCATAGTACTAAAGGAAGAAATGTTACCAAATGTCCGTGTGTTCGACGCCAGGTGGTTCCGAAATGCTTCCGTAAGAAATGCATTGCTGCAATTTTTGAAATTTTTTTTCGATGCCTTACCGATAAGCTGGAAAGATAAAACCCGGAATGGTGACAGAGTCGTTTGATCGCATTCTTTCTTGAATTTCACCGTTCGTCTAGTGGTCCTTGGTTCGATGCAAGAGTGTCATTCCGAATCTACCATGCATTTCAAACGGGAATAACGGAATCTTATTTTATGACCTTCCCGATAAGATACTGAATTGAAACTTTGAAACACGTCACAGTGGCACTTCTCTAACATTCATATGCCATTGTCTCTCACGAACGGGTCCTTTGTTCGACGCCAGGCGGTCATTTACGCAAATTTTTTAAAATTGTTTTGAGGCCTTTCTTTATGCAGGAGACTATTCAAAATCACAGCGTTTGCGTTTGAAGTAGTTTCCTATAGCACCAGTGGAAGAAAGGTTACATATGACCGTGAGTTCGATGCCAGATGGATGAAAAATTCTCACGTTCGAAATGCATTGCGGCAATTTTTAAGATTTTTGCTGGATAAGCTTCGAAAATGATACCCGTAAGGGAAACTTATAGTAAATTTTCACCAATTAGCTTGCAGTATGCAAGCAACTTTTACTCGTATATATATAGGTATATCCGGAGAGTTAGCTATATATAATAGATATAGATATAGGGGATACGAATTCTGACCATGTTCCACAAGCGCCATCGACGTCAGATTTTTTGACGTACTGGCCCTACACTCTAGATGCCAGAATAATGCAGACATCGACGCAAGATGTCATGGGTTCGATACCAGAATGTCCCAAAAATCGCAATTTTCCCATAAGAATGCATTGCGCGGATTTTTGAAAATTATTTTGAGGCACTTATCGTTAAGATAGAGTAACCAAAATTTCGGAGGTTGAAGTTGAGGTAGTCTTCTATGCTTCTCATGGAGAAAATGTAGCCAAATGACAGTGAGTTCGCCAGGTGGATGCAAAATTCTTCCATAAGAAATGCATTGCTGAAATCTTTGAAGATTTTTTAAAATGCCTTCCCGATAAGCTGGAAAGATAAAACCCTGAATGGTGACAGAAGCGTTTGAAAACTTTCTTCCATGAATATCATCGTTCGTCTAGTGGTCCTTGGTTCGATGCAAGAGGGTCATTCCGATTCCTCCATGTATTTCAAATGGGGAAAGCGGAATCTCATTTTGGGACCTTCCCGATAAGATATTGAATCGAAACTTTGGAACAAGTAAGGATGGCACTTATCTAATATTATTTTGCTATCTTCTCTCACGGAAGAGTCCTGAGTTCGACGCTAGGCGGTCTTTTGCGCGAATTTTTTCAATCTGTTTTGAGGCCGTTCTCGATGCGATACAGCAATCAAAATCTCGGTGTTTACAGATGAGATGGTCTTCCATCGTACCAAATGAAGAAATGTTACCAAATGTCCGTGTGTTCGACGCCAGGTGGGTCCGAAATGCCTCCGTAAGAAATGCATTGCTGATATCAGGGACGATTTTTTTCAATGCGTTC
The DNA here is from genome assembly GCA_036926295.1 of Pachydiplax longipennis. Lineage (NCBI taxonomy): Eukaryota > Metazoa > Arthropoda > Insecta > Odonata > Libellulidae > Pachydiplax > Pachydiplax longipennis. The sequence goes on from JAVFKF010000066.1 coordinate 814,327, forward strand.
CCGATAACCTGGAAAGATCAAACTCCGTGTGGCGACGGAGGCGTTTGAAATCCTTCTTTCATTAAGTTCACCGTTCGTCTAGCGGTCCTTGGTTCGATGTGAGAGGGTCGTTCCGATTCTACCATGCATTTCAAACGGGGAAAACGGAATCTTATTTTAGGACCTTCCCGATAGGATATTGAATCGAAACTTTGGGATAAGTCATAATTGCACTCACCTAATGTAAATTCGCTATTTTCTCTCACAGAAGGGTCCTGAGTTCGACGCTAGGCGGTCATTAGCGCAAATTTTTGCAATCTGTTTTGAGACCGTTCTCGATGCGATAGAGTAATCAAAATTACGGTGTTTGCAGATGAGATGGTCTTCCATAGTATCAAAGGAAGAAATGTTAGCAAATGACCGTGTGTTCGACGCCAGGTGGGTTCGAAATGCTTCCGTAAGAAATGCATTGGTGAAATCTTGGATGATTTTTTTTAAATCCTTCCCGATAGGCTGGAAAGATTAAACCCTGAATGGTAACAGAAGCGTTTGAGAACATTCTTTCATGTTATTCGCCGTTTCTACAGTGGTCCTTGGTTCGATGCAAGAGTGTCATTCCGATTCTACCATGTATTTCAAACGGGAATAACGGAATCTTATTTTATTACCTTCCCGATAAGATACTGAATTGAAACTTTGAAACACGTCAGAGTGGCGCTTATCTATTATTCGTATGCCATTGTCTCTCACAAATGGGTCCTGTGTTCGACGCCAGGCGGTCATTTACGCAAATTTTTAAAAATTGTTTTGAGGCCTTTCTCTATGCAGGAGACTATTCAAAATCACAGCGTTTCCGTTTGAAGTAGTTTTCTATAGAACCAGTGGAAGAAAGGTTACTTTTGACCGTGAGTTCGATGCCAGATGGATGAATAATTCTCACGTTCGAAATGCATTGCGGCAATTTTTAAGATTTTTGCTGGATAAGCTTCGAAAATGATACTTGTAAGGGGAACTTATTGTTAAATTTGTACCAATTAGCTTGCAGTATGCAAGCAACTTTTACTCGTATATATATATATATATATATATATATATATATATATATATATATATATATATATATATATATATATCGGAGGAATAAAATTCACTATGGGAAAATAATCATTGGGTTTGAAGGATTCGGAGCCGATTATTCTAATTGTCGGTCAAGAACATGTTTCGTGTGTCAGCGGAAATTCCTCTTCTACCAAGAATTCGAAGTCCTTCGCTAGAAAGAAGTGTTTTATTTGACAGGGCTTTCTGATTTCTCGAAGCACGATGAGCCTTTCGCTTCCAGTGCAGCGGGTTTTCGAAAGCCTATGCGTCACTCACAAAAACAAACAGGTCATTTGGCAAGGCAAGGAGCTTCATTCAGGCTTATTATTACTATCACATCATTGAGGTCTTCACGTCGAGAGACGGACAGCCAACAGCTCAAGTGAATCTTTTTCATTTTTAAACTTTAAACAGAAGTCTTGAGGACTATTGACATTTTTCTGTTTATTATTAATTATTTTTCACCTACAACAAGGTCAATTCGCGAGTTCACACTTTCCAATATTCTCAGCGGTGATTCGATACCAATAATATAGATTTAGATATTAGATTTAGATGTATATCCCGCGAGCCTTCATATGCGTAAGGTAGGGGATATAGTAACACCATCATCACTTAATCTACTCTATCAGCCTCTCTAATTGCCTGGGGAAAAAAGACAAAGTAATTATCTGTCTTTGTGATTACTGTAACGATTTTTCAATCGTTTCAGTCATTACTGGTACTAAAATTTCATTTACGTCGTCTTTAAGTTGTAAACCGATGAAGCTTTTGAAGAGCTTCCGTCAGTTATTAAATCTTCTCACCTGGAGCGAATTCCAACCGAGGGACTCGAGTAAAGCCGTAACGCTGCAGTCGAATCTGAAATCTTCTCCAACGAAACGAGCAACTCTACGCTGGACCATCTCTAAATCTGAGACTAAACCTACTAAATATCGGTTCCAAACCGCAGAACAGTATTCCAGACTCGGTCGAGTAAAAGAAAAATAAGCTATTTCTTTGACACTCGATGGGTGTCACAGAAATAGCTTATTATTCCCTTAAATTCTCTCAGCGATCTACGATCTTTGCACTCTATTCTCACTTCCTATCGCATTTCGAATATATTCATTAAAAAATTAGTTACTGCTAAACTGACTTCCATATATTTTTTGTCATGCACTAACTCAACTGGATGTTCCGAAATTTGGTACTGTGCCAGAATAACGTTTTTGGAACCCGTGAAACTCATAGCAACGCATTTAATTATTCTTAAATCGATTCGGCAAATAAACCAATCTTGCTCCTTACATTAAATGCTAGGTCGTTAATGCTAATTATAATTTGTAAAGAACATCCTTGAAAATGAATCTACATTACATTAGTATGATAAAAACGTTAATTTAGAAGGTTTTAGGCGAAGAAGGTTTTCGTTTCCATGGTCATATTGACATTTTGTTCAAAAAATGATACCTTAGCAAATCGACTGCAATAATATTTAGGTTTGCGTGAAGGTCTTCGATTTGGTTTAGGCTTTACTCAACCAAAAGCTGAAAAACGTTTTTAAAGTCCCGCAGTTATCGGCCAAAAAGGATAAAGTAGTTAACCTAGAGGCCCGGCTCCTCCTTTCAACAAACAATATACCACATCATGTTCATTAATTCTTTTGGGTGAGAAAAACTTTCTCGTCCATACAGGTCATATGTTTGTTTTTCTGGGATACTCTCCGCCGGGGAAAACTACAACAGGCGCGAAAAGGTGAAAAAAGTAGATGGTTTGAAAAAAGATTCCCAAATAATAATAATAATTTGTCATTATTTATTGGGATCGTTTCAGTATAAGAAGTTTATCTGAAAAAAAGCTCATTTTTTAAAAGGGAGAAGTATTTTATTGATCTCTGACTTCATAAAATGTATAAGCCGAGGATTTACTAATCTAATAATATAAGCTAATAATAAAAAAATTAATATTGAGTTTTCAATTTGTGGGAAAATATCATAAATGTAGCTAACTACTATGTAAGAATTGATTGTGCAATTGCCAGACGTGTTTCATCGGTAAAAAGGTTCCAGTTCCATTTCCGCTTGTTCCTTCCATTAAATGAGTTTTTATGCTATTTTTTCTTATTTGCAAAATGAGCGAATGTAAGATATGATTGCTACATACCATAATGTAATCCTTTCCTGAGTATATAGATTTATCATAGGGATGAAATTCAATACGAAAAAAATTATTTGACTTGAAGGATTCGAATCTGATTCTCGCTATAGTCGGTCAAGAATGTGCTTTCCGCGCCTCAGCTAATACCTCGTCTTCCAAGGATTCGAGGCTCAGTCGTTCACTGGAAAGAAGTGGCTTTTGGCTTATATTTTAAAACCACATGCATTTGACAGGGACTCTTGATTTCTCGAAGCACGATGAGGCTTTTCTTTCAGCGCACCGGGTTTTCAGAAACCCATTCGCCATTCACAAACCGGTTCTAACGAATGGTAGCTTTTCACGTGCTTATTGGTGAGTATTACTTCATAGAGGTTCACGTCGATAGACAACGAATACATACAGTGAGAGCAAAGACAGTAGTTTTGCATTTTTAGGTTGAGAAAACCCTACTGTGAGGAATTAACGTTTGTGGATGATAGCTAACGCACTAACGCTTTAGATACGTCATTCATAATAATTGCTAGTTGCGTCCCACAAGATCTACCTTTATTGAATCTGTACTGACTCTGATTGATTGCTACCTTTTTGTAAGAAAGTGCATAATAAAGCTTGCTATAATATGCTCCATTATTTTGCAAAAAAACAAAGTCTATGAAATTGACCTATAATCATCTGGTCATTCTTATGCACCGGAATGATGTTTGCTTTTTTCCACGAAATTGGGACCGTACCCTCATTAATTATTTTCCGATAGAATTTCTTGAGAAGAGGAGAAAGCTAATCTCATAAGGTTTTTATGAAAACAGTGGAAATACCTTCTGTACCGAGCGTCTTTTTCCTATCAATCTGTTGCAATAAATTTTCATTTTCATCAACTTATATCTCTATGGGACACATCTCTGAATCGATACGCAAGAAGAAATCGTTAGCTTGGCCATTTTCTACATTGAACCATTTCTGATAGTGCCGATTAATTAAGTCAGCCTTATCTTCCGATTTATTTACGTTAATTCCCTCATCGCTATGAGGCTAGGCACATAAAACTGACATCCACGAGTCTCACGCACGTATGACCAAAATTCTTTCTGATCGGCTCCTAATGATTCTAACAGGGTTTGAGATCTATATTCCTGGTATTCTTCCTTAACTAGCTTTCGCACATCTCTATAATTTTGTCTTCGAGCTCATGGTTATCTCCGCATGTTTTGAGTTTTCTCAATCGCCAGTGCATGACTCTCTTCTTTCTATGCAATGCTCGCAACTTAGTCTTCGTACTCCGTGGCTCTTTACGCACGATTTTAGTCGAAACGTATTTAATTAAACCTTCTTTGATTTTCGGAAGGAACTCTATCCAACTATCACTTACTGAATTTACACTCGCAAAGAGTAAAAAAACATCCTTGCACTCGTTAATATAACCCTTAACTCGTTTCTGAAAGATTTGCTTTGCAAATTAAATATACTTGCCTCTATGGCTAAAGAGATTTAACCGTAACTACTTTCATCCCTATCATTATGATAACATGGTCTGAAATATCGTGAACTATATCAAGAATAGTTACCGGAGAGAAGTGGATAGTTAATCTAAAATGTTTCCTTGACCCGCACGAGTCGTTCGAGTTATCATCATGTTTACATTATCTATAGCATGCTACAAAAAAGTATAAATTAATTATTGTGAAATTTTTTCTCTCTGCTAGTGTTAGAGCTGCTGCTAGAGATTTTAGATAATCCTAATTAAGATGCGTTATGTCTCCTCCTACGGCAATTATTGGATCTTTTAAATGTCTCGCTTAAAGCAATATCTTCGCCTAACTAACTTTTGTCTTGTATGATTTTCCCGCATGTGCTCATCGTAATGTTAAAGAATACCACCTTTTTATTACGTAAGCTCTTAAAATTCACGACAATTATTATTGGATCTCTCAGTTCACAAATTAAATTTGGGCCTAAATTTGGAATAACCTTGTCCTTTTTTAAGTGAAATTGCTTTTCACCGTTGCAATTGTTTATATTTTTTGGAAGTAACCTCATGCATACCCTTTTGCCTGTATACGTGGGTGTTTGTAACTATTCTTACTGTTTAATTACAAAAGAACTTTGTCTACGTAAATTCGCCACACATTTAAACCGCTAAATTACGTAGTAAACGACACTAAAACTACGTGGTCGGTCCTCGTGAAGGGAAAGGGGGGCGGGAATTTTCCGGAACAGTCCGTAAAGTGGATACTAAGTTTATTAAAGTATAGAATAAAAGTTGCGTTTGACGCTTAATATAAGAATGAAAATAGCCTTGGAAAATATTTAAGCGTAGAGAAAGCGAGATCTATCAAATTGGAAACGAAAATTTTAGTCATCGCTATGGAGAAATAAGAAAAGTAAATCCCGGTCTCTTTAAAACTTTTTGCATCTGAAGATCATATTCATCCGACTCATATTTAGTAAACGATTCATACTACAGTATAGAAATCGAATTGTGCATTTTTCAGATATGAATTAAAGTTATGACAATGAGTAATTATCATTCAGTCTAAGAATTTACTTTAATTTGTTTTAAGCATTCTAAATGATTGAGACACAAGGAAGCTACTTTCGATTACATTAATTTTCATCACGTAATTTACTGTAACTACCTTTTCTAATATGCTGAAATTAATCATGAATATTATTCCCTATTACGAATTATTACATAATTTCTTTTACGTACAGCCTGATTGAGCTGAAAAATGTTGATTACCGTTTCCACCGCCTAAAAGCTAATAATAGTGATACTAATTCCTGTCAATACGTTAATTGCTGAGGAGCACTGAGAAAGAATAAACTCCCTCAACACACGGATTAGATTAGATTTTATCGAAAGGATATTTGTTATACCTTATGCCGTCGAAAAATACACTACTGGAGAAAAAATACAAATGTAAGAATATGACATATCCTAGTGATCGCTGTATTTGTTTTCTTAAATGGTTAATCTTATTCGCGAGAATTATTTTCCATCAAAATTCAAAGTATTAAAGTATTTAACCGTTAAATTCGCAAGATAATACCGCAAAATCTTCATTTATTGTCTGATATTCCGCCATCAAATACTCTTGTTTGTCATTATCCCTCAGCGTACCATAATGACATTCTAGATAACTATTTTGATTGCGACAAGCTTTGAACGACAAATAACAAAAAATAAAGGCAATGAGGTAAAGCCAATATTAGGAAATTTCGCAAAGGTGATCGTAAAAGTTTGAATATTGCGGTTTTTACTGGCTCGATTCAGAGTTGCCGAATTGTCGGCGGTAGAGTGTTTTCAGTTAGTTCCCGCGTAATCCGCGCTCTGACGCCAATTGGTGTTGCGATAATTGTTTCTCCCACTGTACATTTGTGATGCAAGCATTGATGAACACTCAATGGCCAAAGGAACAAGGTAATTCTTGTCTCTTCATTCTCCCCTTTTCCGTAATTCGTCAAACGGTATTCTACAGTGAAGTCACCCCGTCGATATGGTGGGCAACTCTTAAGACTTTCAAGTCTCCTGAATTATTTGAATTGAAATTAATTCTTGAAGCTTTTCTTCTTTCGAATGTCTTATTTTGCGAGAGTAAAATCAAGACATCTGCATCCCACTGCCGGAGCTGATACGAGCTCTGAGATGTATCACTTTCGTCTCAGGGCAGAACGTTAGATTATAAAGTCATCCAGCAGCGCTTTCTTTGGTATGTAAAAACCGATTAAACCAGAAAAGGAGTGTTTCGTGGGAGCATTATCACGGAGAGAGGCCCTCTCACCGCTGTAAATTATCGATAAAACATTTTTCCTTATTGTCCATCAGGTAAAAATTCTTTCATTGTGGGGTGAAAAATCAGCAAAAGAAAGTGATTTAAAAGCTCTCTTCTTGTGCAAAATAGACCATTCTTCTAAAATATTATGTAAAGCAACCAGAGTCACAAAACCGGGTTTCCCGTTTAAGACGTTGTTTTTGCTTCGTCCCCTGAATAACCGCGTTTTACGGATGTTTCCTGAATTGTATGTACTACATGTACTGTGTTACCCTGGAGCAAAGACTGCTGCAATATTCACCAAACAAGAGATGATTGGAATAAATCCATCGTAATGTGTAATTTCTATTTCTCAAACCATTTAGAGTTTCAAGAAAGTTTATTACAGTGCACTTAAGGAAGATGAATCTTAGTTACAGCTATAATAGATCCTTCATTAAAAAATTACGGTAGCAAAGACGACTTACTTCAAATGCAACCATTATGAAGGGCCGGAAAGTCCTTCCTGGACGACTTTCGTATCTCTGTGTTCCTCTCGTTAAACGATGAGGTTTGCCTTACATAATCGAAAAGCCTTTCTTTCAAATGACAACTGAGGGAATTCCCATTCGAACGAATCCGCTCGAGGGAAGCCCCCGTCCACTCACACCAACCTGCCTATATAGAACATGCAAAATTGACACTCGCTACATTTCGTGCTGTCCCAAAAGACGAAGTCCTTGCGAGTTAGTTTGTCATACTAGTTGAGAGCGATAAGACGGAACTTTCCGGGATCGAAATATACCTTCGACAAGAATACTGCTAAGGATTGATTAAATTAAATTTCAAAGCTTTGGCAAAGGCTGACTTAAATTTCACAATTATATTAGTTCAGCATCATTATACTATTCCTTAAAACGCACGTTTTGATGGAGGTGAAATTATTAGGGTGATCAAAAAGCCTTGTATATATTTTTTTGAACCTCCAGAGAAGCTGAAGTTATCTTCAAGAACCCGTTGTCTATGAAAAAAAAGATTGGTATATCATATGGCTCCCTGAGGATGTTCAAACATGTTTCTTCTCTTTCATAGGGTTGTGAAATAACTTACTTTAATAATTTCCAGCTGTATGTCATGTAAGTATACTATAATTAGTTTTCTCTATTCCAGGAAATCCTCCAGCCTGATTCTCTCTTTACTCTGAATTGAAAGATTATCTGACAATGTATGTACATATAAGCTTGAATGCAATAGAATAAAACATTGATTTATATTGAGATTTGCTTTTCAATATTCCTAACTTAGCAGCTGTTTTGAGTAGAAGTGGAATGATTTCATGAATGGCCATGTGTGAAATTCCTGCTCAAGATTAACATCCTAAGTCATTGAATATCTTCAATGATACAAAACGACAATTAGTCTGAAAATTATTGCTTAAAGCTTCAGAATTATTAAAATGTTTTCACAGACTTCAATATTTGTCATTCAATCTAAGGATTCTAAAGGATAAAGTCCCTATAATTCTATGGATAAAATTGGAAATAACATGATTTTTGCTTTCTTAGCACTCTCTTTAATCATTGCCTTTTTTGAATGGCTTTCAATTTTTGCACTTGTGGTACGTTCCTAATTTCCTATATTTTGCCTGGCCATAAGACCTCTTCTTTTATATTGTTGTGTGACCAAACTTAGGAGTTTTCTAATATACAACAAATCTGTTCATTGAAGTTGATATATAATTAATTAGAGTAGCTTAAAACAAAGATTGAAATGAGGTTATGAAAAAATATGAGTAGTATTTGATAGGAAAAGAAAAGTTATTCCTTATTATGAAGTAATGCATAAACAATATACTGGTTCTTTTCCAAACATCACTTTTGAGGTTCTGTTATTTTCAGATTACTTTAGAAGAAAAAATGATTCTATTTCCTGAGAAGAAGAATGAATACTTTAAATTTATTTCAGAGCAAATAATAGGAAGAAATATTGATTCAGAAATAATTATAACATATTCAATTCCATAATTTCCACCAAGCTGTTTTAATTGGATTTGAAACAAGATGTTTTTACTCCCAACCATTGACTGCTAGTGATCAAGGAGAATTTTACTAATACCCTGGAGTTTAAGAAAATACCATTATTTACTTAAGAGTAGAAGAGAAAACATAAATCATTTCTCTCATACACTTGAACTGCCTCATTCTTAATCATTTAATTTGTGTTGTATATTAAAAAAATCATGTGATAGCAAATCTGCAACCATCATTGAATGGTGATTAAAACTTTAGACAAGTTGTGTTTTTTCTAAGAATGTCTCATGGCTTAAATATTTTCAGTTAAGAGATTACTTTGATTACTTGTATATACTACTCACTGTAAGATTATTCATCCAACTAACAGAGACCTTACAAATGAATTATATCAACGATTTTAGACTTTCATGGAGAGCACAACAAGATCTCTGGTTCTGGTTATAAAACCATATATCATGTATTAAGCTCGATGTATTTGGAATGGGGAAAGATTTGGTGCTGAACTCAGAACCATTTTTCTAGGCATCTTTCTGCATATTATCCTACAAACTTATCTCCTCTAACTATATCCGGAGTTTGAAGACTGTATCATATCGGGAAGATACTAAAATATAGTTCTGCATTAGCCACAGAAATTACATGGAAGAACAGTGTGTGGTCTGGTGCTGAACAAAGGATTGTTGGGGAGGTGGTGTTAGTGAAATTTATCCTCTCCTTCTTTATCTCCTTTAATGAAGTACATACTTCACAAAACATTTAAAATTAAAAAAAAAACGTATTTTAAACAGGTGAATTCTTCATCAACCTAATGTTGAGCCCATGCTGATTTTGTGGCATTTCTTAAATTATTGGTATTGGTGACTACGTTTACTGCATTAGTTTTACTTTTCTATCTTACTGCTAAGGGCCTCCAAAAACTTATTGAAGATTAGCATGGTGTTTCCTGTCTCTTCCATTCAACTAAAAAAAGAATTGCACAGTTGGATATTAAATGCTTCATTAAAATCATTCATGCCTTGACCTACTCAATTACAATTTCATGACTTAAACAGACCTTCAGAAAAATTACATCCACATTTGCATTTGCATTTTCCACACTGAAACATATATCAAAATGAATAATAATTTTTACTCAATCAGCTTAAAAGGACCTTTCTTCCTCCATAATTAATGACACACTCCCCATGTACGAGGTTGGTCTGAAAAGTTTCCAACCCCAGATTTTTCAGAAATCTTCAGAAAACATGTCGAGAAATGGCAATATGTTGGAAACTTTTCAGACCACCCATGTATATGAAGACAACAGTATGTTCCAAATTCTTTAAACCCAAATCAATCGTTTTCTTTTATCCCTTAGGAAATCATATATACTTATATATATATGATTATGCGCTATGATTACTACAGAATCCATAGTGCCTGAATATTTATGTTCTGCAAGAATTTACACTAGTCAATGAGGAAATATTCTAAAATATACAACATACAAATTATTAAAAACAATTAAAATATTAATATAACCAAGGTAATAACATAAATTTTTAAACACATGAATTATGCTGCCAAAATACTTGCATTTTAAAATTTTCATTTGATAGCTTGCCTCTCTTTAGTGCCAAAATGTCTTTGCTCATACTAAGAAGCTGCTCCACAGGATGGAAGGGAGGAATGCTCTTTTTAAAATTGGATGTTGGTGAAGTAACACTTTTCTATTTTAGTACAAAACAAGTACTGTTATACTTCATTAAAAGCTGGGGAATTTTCCCCCTTTCAAAAAAATTAATTTTATGTGGAATAAAGAATTACGCATTATATACTATATTATTTAGGTGTATGCAATAACAGTCTGAGATATTCTCATAAAAATGTTTCATGGGGAAAAGGATACTCTAAAAGTAACAGACCTTATTCTATTTACATAACATATTAATATACCTTATGTTTTGCTTATGAAAATTTCCAAATAACAAATGAAGGATCAAGTACTAATACCCGAGTGTTTTTTCTGTTTCATAGTATTATAATTTAACTACATATCATTGTCTTGTTTTATGAATATATTATAAGAAATACTAGTTGCCCTATGTGAATATTTTGCAGACAGACACTAATACTCAATTTCAGCACAGAAACACATTTCAACAAACACTCTAATCACTACAAAGAAATACACAAACACTAAAACACACTATAACATACCTAAGAATAAAATCCTTCATATTCTTATCAGCGTCTGTTTTGCTATACCTCTATTTTAGCAAGAGATATCGTTATCTACACATCCAGTAATGAAACTCTATGGGCAAATTCAAGGTCTTGTGTTTTCTAATGCCTTATTGCTTGAACCTAAACAAATCCCTAACTTATAAGAGAGATTTTTATATGGAGCTGTGAAAATCACTGAGGTTACAGATACAATGGTTTTCTATTGTTCCAACTGAAGAAATGTTACCAAATGACCCTGAGTTTGATGCTAAGTGACTGCAAAATATTCTGTTATAAAATGCATTGCAGTCAATTCTGACAATTATTTAGAAATGGAATAATATAAAATGGAATGTACATAGAGGCAATTTGTACGTTTCATATATGCTGTTTGCTGTTCCTCTCATGGTTCTTGGTTAGATGCCTGAGCGGTATTTCTATTCTACCATGTATTTCAAAGGGGGAAAGCGTAATCTTATCTTAGGACCTTCCCGATAAGATATTGAATTGAAACTTTGGAACAGGTCAGAATGGGACTTATGTAACATTAACATGCAATTGTGTCTCATGAATGGGTGCTTAGTTCGACGCCAGGCGGTCTTTTGCATGAAGTTTTGAAAATTGTTTTGAGGACTTTCTTGGTACGATACTGCATTCAACTGAAAGCTTGATAGGTATATCCAGAAAGTTAGCTATCTATTATATAGCTATATATAATAGATATAGCTAACTCTCCGGATATACCTATATATCTATAGGGGATACAAACTCTGACCTTGTTCCACTAGCGTCATTGACGTGAAATTTTTACAATGCAATGTAAGTGACGTACTACGTACCACCCTCTAGATACCAGAATAATTTAGACTTCGACGCTATCATGGGTTCGATACCAGAGAGTCCAAAAATCTGAATTTTCCCATAAGAATGCATTGCGTGGATATTTGAAAACTATTTTGAGGCACTTATCGGTTAGATAGAGGAACCAAAAGCTTGAAGGTTGGAGTTGAGGAACTCTTCTGTGGTACCAATGGTAGAAACGTTACTAATAGAACGTGAGTTTGATGCCAGATGGGTGCACAAACCCTCCGTAAGAAATTCATTGCTGCGATTTTTGAATTTTTTTTTTATGCCTTCCCGATAAGCTGGAAAGATAAAACCCAGAATGGTAACAGACACGTTTGAACAAATTCTTTCACGCGGTTCATCGTTCCTGTAATGGTCCTTGGTTCGATGCAAGAGCGTCATTCCGATTCTACCATGTATTTCAAACGGAGGAAATGGAATCTTATTTTAGGACCTTCGCGATACGATATTGAATCGTAACTTTGGAACAAGTCATAATGGCACTTATATAATATTATTAAGCAATTGCCCCTCACAAACGGATCCTGAGCTCGACGCTAGGCGGTCTTTTGCGCGAATTTTTGAAAATTGTTGAGGCCGTTCTCGGTACGATAGAGCAGCCAAAATCTCGGAGTTTTTAAAAGAAGCGGTCCTCTATAATACCGGAGGAGAAATTTTACCAAGTGACCGTGACTTCGACGCCAGGAGGGTGCGAAATTCTTCCGTAAGGAATGCATTGCTTTAATATTTGACAATTTTTTCGAACCCTTCGTTTATAAGCTGGAAAGATGAAACCTGGAATGGGAACAGAAGCGTTTGAAAACCTTCTTTCATGCTGTTCACCGTTTCTCTAATGGTCTTTGGTTCGATGCAAGAGTGTCATTTAGATTTAGAATGGCACTTACCAAAAATTAGTATGCAATTGTCTCTCAGGAACGGGTCCTGAGTTCGACACCAGGCGGTCTCTTGGGTGAATTTTTGAAAATTGTTTCGAGGTCTTTCTCGGTACGATAGAGGATTCAAAATCACGGAATTGTCAGATGTAGTGGTCTTCTATACAAACAGTGAATGAAACGTAACCAAATGAACTTGGGTTCGACGCCCGGTGGGTGTGAATGGCCACCCCCAAAAATACATTGCGGTGATTCTTAAGGATTCTTTTGAATACTTTTTCGATAACCTGGAAAGATAGAATTCAGAATGTGGATAGCGGTTATAATAAGCTTTCATATGCGTTGCTTACCGTTTCCCTGATGAGCCTTGGTTCGACGCCAGGGCATCATTTCGATTCTACCGTAGACTTCAAACGGGGAATCCCGAATTACGGCTTAGGAACTTCTCGATATCTTATGGACTTGTAATTTTAGAAACGGCCGGGGTTGTCACTACCAGTCAAGTGAAATCTTATTTTCCGAGAAGGTTCTGGGTGATTGACAAATTCCATTCCGACCTGTTCCAAAGTTTCAATTCAATATCTTTTCGGGATGGTCCTAAAATAAGATTCTTCACGAACGAGTCCTTAGTTCGACGCCAGGCGGTCTTTAGCGTGAATTTTTGAAAATTGTGTAGAGACCTTTCTCGGTGCGATAGAATATTGAAAAACACGGATTTTGCAGATGACGTGGTCTTCTATAGTACCAGTGATCCATAAAATGCACAACTTTTAAACTTTCAAGATTGTTTTAGATACTGGGCAGATAATAGGCTACTTTTTATTTACCTAAAAGTCCCCAGTTCGCACACAGACAGGAAAAACCGTTCTCATAAGAAATGCACGTGAACCTTAAAAAAGTTCTCCATGACAAAATTCTTTACTAGACCACAAGATAAAATACATACACGACCAAGGTTTCGTGGCGAAGCCACATCGTCAGGTGAAAACAAAGGACGAAACACTCAGAATATATAAAAGGGGCGTCCAAAAAGTAAGTTTCCCTGAGCTACAGAAAATAAAATCTCTATCCTCAAATCATAAAAACAATTAATTAATTATTAGGGATAAGGGAAAGGATTGGCTGACTAAAAAAAGGAGGGTTTCTAGTCTCTTTTTACTTTCACGTTTCTCATTGGACCGTGTATAGTATGTATATATTCTGAGTGTTTCGTCCTTTGTTTTCACCTGACGATGTGGCTTCGCCACGAAACCTTGGTCGTGTATCTATTTTATCTTGTGGTGTAGTAAAAGAATTTTGTCATGAAGAACTTTTTTGTCAATCATTACCACCAACTGAGACCTGAGTCTGTGCTGTTTGCACGTAAACCTCATTTTTATCGGTTGCTGGCTACATATCTTTTGCAAAATTGAATTAGAAATAATATGCGTGCGAAATCGAGACTATCACCAAAAGAAAGAAATGCAAATAAATATCAATATTTTGGTCATGAAGTATCGATTTCGAGTCGAAATGGCGAAGATTCGGTTAAAATAAACGGAAATTGTGTGAAATTTGAGGTTATAAACAACGAGTCCCCTTGTCAACCAATGCGATTGTTGAAGCCGAGTTAATACGTTTTCCTATTAGAATACACGTGGATTTTAGGTCCATATTTAAGTAATGGTTCGATTGAATCATAGGATGTGTTAATAGGAGGCAATAATGATCTGAAGCATTTCCAGTTACGAACAATTTGCTGTGGATTGCAGGGAACGAACATTTAGTAGTTTCTTTTTAATCAGCTCGACTTTGCCAACGCTATTTTGATATTATAATATAACTGCTAAGAGTCGAGATAAGCTGCAACTGTGTATCCTGCGAGTCGTGTGTGTGGCAGGTGGTGTACGTACCATATTTCAACTCTCTAATTAGTTTATGCCACATATTTTAGTAGTATATCGAGTAAACACTTACATTACCCAGCCGCCAATTGTGTTATGTAGAGATTATTATCCATAATCCATATTAAACATAATTACCATTATCCATGTAAATAAGAGAACGGATTTACTTTGACAATTTTAAACTGAATTCGTCATGCACGATATCTCGATCAGAGAAACTTCGCCAGACAGATAAAAATGCATTGCACCCACCTGGCGTCGAACCAACGATCATTTAGCAACACTGCTATCTGCCAACTCCGTGATTTTGACAGCTCTATCGCACCGAAAAATGCCTCTATACAATTTTTAAAAAATTCACGCTAAAGACCACCGGGTGTCGAACTCGGAACCTGTTCGTGATGGACAATTGTATATTAATGTTAGATAAATACCTCTCTGACAATGCCAAGTCGGATATCAAATCGTTAAGATCTTACAAATGGATTCCGCAATCTCCATTTGAAATGCATGTTAAAAAGAAATGACGCTCTGGCATCGAACTAAGGACCATTAGAGAAACGGTGAACTGCATGAAAGAATTTTTCAATCGCCTCTGTTCCCATTCCGGGTTTTATCTTTCCAACTTATCGGGAAAGCATTCAAAAAATCTTAAAAATTTCCGCAAAGCATTTTATACGGGAGAAATTCGCACCCACCTGATGTCGAACTCACGGTAAATTGGTAACATTTCTTCCATTGGTACCAGAGAAGATTACCTCAAATCCAACCTTCGAGATTTTGGTACTTCTATCTTACCGAGAAGTGCCTCAAATTAATTTTTTTTAATCCACGCAATGCATTCTTATGGGAAAATTCCGATTTTTGGGACATTCTGGTATCGAACCCGTGATAGCTAGCGTCGAAGTCTGAATTATTCTTGTATCTACAGAGTGGGGCCAGTACGTCGTAAAAATGTCACACTTGTGGAACATGGCGAGAGTTCGTATCCCCTATATATAGGTATGTCCGGAGATGTAGCTATATCTCATCATCATAGTTCATTCAATCCGTAGATTAGTTTACTACAGCCCTCCATTCCTCTCTCTCTCTCTCTCTAGTGCTTACTTTACTACATCCTGATATCTCTTCTTTCCTATATCTCTCTTTATTTGGCTGATATATTCATCCTTTGGTCTTCCTCTTGCTGCTTTACCTTCTATTTTGCCCTCAAATACGTTCCTAACTAATCCATTGTGTCTCAAAATATGCCCAATCCATCTGATTCTTCTTTTCCGGATGATGCTCCATATCATTTGAGCCTCTTCTATTCTTCTGTATACTTCTTCATTTCTCACCTTATTTGTCCATTTAATCTTCAACATTCTCCTGATTTCGATCCATCAAAATGGACCACACTGATGATGAAAAAAGGGAATCAAAAGAGGCTTTTGGTGTGTTGTAGAATATCTGGAAAAGTGAAAAAATACGCGTCGTAAGAGAGAAGCAGGGCGTTTAAAGCGGTATTTATAGCATGTGTTTCGTGTGAAAGGGACCGTAAATGTGAGTAAACAGCATCTTAAGCGGAATAACGTCTAGAGAAGCGTCTTAGATGAGTTTTACTGTGTATGATAAATCGGATAAGAGGCCGTGTGTTTTTGAAGAATTTTCAAATAAAATTATATACAAGTATTTGGTAATTATGGTAATATATGAATATGTGATTTCTTAATTATGAAAAATCCTCATGCGTTCCCCTTAAGTAAATATTTATTTCTGCATCTTAATACTGCCTTGCAAGTCACTTTTACTATGTCATTCGTCTACTTTTACTTGAGAATTAATGGTGAGCTCCGCTATTTCATATGAGAAAGGACAGCCGATATTTCGTGGTATGGAAAGCATAAGTAAGCTATGAATATCTAAATTCAGATACATACGTTGACAAATAAAATAATCTTATGTACTGTAGATGGTTTCAAATCGCATGGTGCGAATAAAAGTTCAAATAATAAATGCTTTCGTTCTCAAAATTATGGATAATTTTTGTCGAAATGAATTGTAAGTATTTGAATAAAGGGTGATATTGTTTTAGCTACTAAATAAACATATACTCTCCAAATCGATATTTTGTGTGAAAGTTATTCATTAACTTAACGGGAAATAAAATCTAGCATTACAGAAGTAAAAAAAATTGGGATCCTCTTCCGTTTACAATATATGGGCACCACTGTGTTAGTGAATAGAGATTGCTTAAATGTTTTATTATTCGGAACGATCAGATTAATACGATAATATTAGTATATTATTCTATAAATTTAATCTATTTCCGTCATTTTTGAAGAGGGAATTCACTAGTATAACATACCATTCCAAGGTTTACTCGCGTGGATGAATTTTTTCTTTTTCTATTTTTCACTATTGTAATGTAAATGCCAGTCGAGTGAGCACGAATTGTGCGTAGATATTCCGAATAAATAGATTCCTTAACTTAGGAGACAGAAATACTCTATGGGAGATATAGAAAGTGTTACCTAATGGTGATAAGGGAAATAATCTAAGGGACGTGCAAGAATCGAGTCGATGGCTGGGAGATCCCCGGCCGGCCAGGGAGGGAGAGAAAGACCGGGTGAGCGTCAGTGAGCGTCGAGACGCCGGCGCCGACGCATCCCAGCGCCGGGGAACCGCCGCTTGAAAATCTCTTTGCTTTCGGAATGTGAAGGGAGAGCACTGGACCGGAAGACGAGCGTGGTGGCCGCCGGTGAGTTGCATTCTTTCTTATATTTTACGACCATAAAATTCCTCAGCCTTTTCACGCGATGCAGTCGCTCTTTTACAGCGATTGAGATTTTACGGATTGGCCTACGGAAACGCCACCTTTTAATTAGTAAACGATTTGAATTGACCGACGGAAAGTTGAGTCCGATACTTACGAATAGTAATCATCATCTTCATTCATCATTTGAATCGAAATATACTCCGAAAGCTCCAATTTCAATTCGAAATGTGTTTGACATTTACATTCGAAAAGGAGAATATCTGAGACTTTTAAATTCGCATTTTTATCATCATACGCACGGGTGCAAATTGCTCTGCGGGAGGCCTTCAATCGAATTTCCTCGCCTGAAAAGCTACTTAAGAAAGATCAAAACCGTCGGCATTTATAAAAAAAATAAAGTTAGATTCCGGGTGAATATAAGCGGAATCTTTTCTGTTTTATTTCGATGAAATTAAGGAACGAAATAATTTTATAACGAGTGAAGAAAAGTGTAAATTGAAAAGGCTGTTACCTCCGGAATAGTACATGCATCAGCATAAATACTGACGTCAACTTCCCTGATTCCTAGAGATATCTCGCATTTTTTCATACACGCACAGCGTTGTTACATCATCCACGAATTATCTACCAATTTACAAGGCAAATCAATCTGAGATCGAACCCTCTCTTTCCATCCTACGCTATCTTGAAATGCACCGATTTATCGGACGAGTTCTGAACACAAAGTATCGCTTTTCGCTATTCTAATTCGGAAGAGTACACTAACTGTATACTCAACATCTATCCTAAAATGTGATACAGCGACATTGGCAAATAACTCCAACTCACTATTCTTAATTTCCCCGGATGTTTGCGGGGTTCAATTATTCTTGAGTGATACAATTATCAAACGTATGATGTGTCCCTCACAAATTCCTAACAGAATGTTTTACGTAAGTTACTGATCTCGTGGCTTTCTTTATTTTCTACTAACTGAATTGCTCCTTGATTCACAAAGAGGAAAATAAAAGCAGGCAATCATCATGAAGTTAATGATATTTGTAAAGATATATTATATAACATTATATTAATTCAATGGGACTGGTTCTGCAAAAGGGAGAATTTACATCCTTTGAGTGTATTCGTAACATGTAACCGAAATCTAAGTTCGACATTGAGAATATGAAACTTTATAGATTTTTTTTCTTATAAAACTCGTCTCAAGATAGAACGATTATTCTTTTTAGCTTAATTTTGCGATAGAACCTGAAAAAATATGAGCTTCACTTTAATTTTTTTGGGAATACTTTTCCTTCTCCGGGGTCGGATCGCAAATAAAATAAATCGATTAAAAGAAGTAGACACCAAACCGAGAAACAATATCCAGTTTCCATTTCGTACAATTCTTTCTAATTGCCCGAGTGATAAAGCCTGTAATCAATAAGAGCTAATTTTACGTGAATTTATTATGAGAACTCTTTGTTTAGTTTAGGACCGAGCCGGGGACAAATGAAAGATAGGCCGCGCAAAGAGGACATTTACAAATTTTCAAAGTTGCATTTCTTCTTATTCTCGAGATTTAGAGGTGTATGCTAAAAGAGACAAAAAAAAACAATCTACTCGTATTTTATTAATAAGATTTTATCGCTCTTTTGTAGAATCAGACTATTTCCTTGGTTTTCTCTTTCATAACCTCTATAGATGCGATAAATCGAGGACAATAAGTATCCTCCATGATTTCTTACTCAGGTAACAAATATAAAATTAAAATTATTAATTACAATGGCAATATAAACGCTGTCGCGTTCAGGTAAATTGATGTTAATAACGTTGAATCTCC
Source organism: Pachydiplax longipennis (assembly GCA_036926295.1). Lineage (NCBI taxonomy): Eukaryota > Metazoa > Arthropoda > Insecta > Odonata > Libellulidae > Pachydiplax > Pachydiplax longipennis. Next base: position 833,732 of record JAVFKF010000066.1, read on the forward strand.
TTTTTTTGCCTCACATTGTATAGAAGTTCATCATCGCTAATCCTATACATAACAAATTTGAAACAGGCGAATTTAGTATTGTAGATTAATCTGCATAGCTAAGAATTGCTCCGTTCGATAAGTTAGCAGATACAGTGAAATTGATCCCAGCGTACGTTATACCTCGAGTGGAATGCAATGTATTTCCGAAGGTAAATTAAGGCGCGAACCATTACTAATATGGATTACTAAAGCATAATGTAAATAACATCGTAGTATTGTGGTAAATATATCGGTCTAAATCATAGAGAGCGTATAGGATGTCATTAGATGACAACTGGAAGTCGTACAAGGAATCAGTTAAAAAGATTCTCTTCGATCTAATTAGATTCATTTAATATTTTGAGCGTGGCAATGGGAAGTGTAGAGAATTACATCATGCAGTAAATAATAAAGGGATATGTTCATTCAATTGCCATATTAAGTATTTAAAATAATTGGCGTCCTGAATTCGGTTTCTTTCTCATCGCAAAAGTGAGCCGGAGACGGTGCTCACTTTAAACTTCTGATTGGTTACGCTAAAGACAAGTAAATTTCCATCGACTGAACTTCCTTTCAATCCGTTCATAGATTGGGAGACAATGGCACTTGCCGTAAAAATTCGAGCCATGCAAGGCAAAAGCATTCACGTGAAATCCAACGCTTTCATATATGGACATGTTTACGCGATTCAACACGAAAGTTCATTCAGCTCCCTCCGAAAATCGGAAGTAAGAATTGTTTATCTAAAAAATCAGAAACTGCTCAATTCACACTTCGTATTCCTTAGACTTTCTACAAAAGGAAATTCTACAGATACAAGAAATTAATATAAGCGTTGGCTGGAAGCAAATACTGCCAAGTCTATTCTATCATATACAATTTCCTGTAATTGCTACGCTATTTATTTATTTGATACTTGATGCAATTTGACTGTCTTCAGGTTGCAGTCCAAAACATAGTAATTTAACTAACACACTCCACAGTCATTTAAAATTCAAGTCTTATACATTCCGAAATAATTTCACTATATTTACAAGCGGAATTTGAGCACACCTTAAAACGATAACAAGACCAATGTATAGAACACCCATAGGTGGCCCTTCTAATGCATTTACATCGCGTATATTTACGCATAATTACAGTCGATAAAGTAAGTCACAGTTCACAACGTTTCTTTCGAATTTCAATTCATCGGATTGTCAATGTTTACATTTACAAATATATAAATAAATATAATAATTACAAAACTTACTACGTTCACTCCACTATTTCATAACAAACTCCAACACCTACTGCTAAACTCCATTTTATTTTTCGGTAAGACCTCTTAAGGTAGTAAGTATATTCTAATCTCTCTATTTATGAACGAATACTTGCGATGTCGATTCTTTGTTCCTGGTTCCTCTCCCGATGGGATTTATTATCCACTTTACAGTCATTTATATGTTTCTTGCCTCTCCTTCGTTTCTTACGCCGTCGATTTACCCTACCACTCTTCCCTAACTGAGGAACCCGCGTCGAACCTTTTACACCAAACAGTCCAAATACCGCTCATCTACCGCCTTATAAACGCTGATTTTTCCCTTCCCCAAATGCACATCCAATCCTCAGTCCGTCGATCGAATATTCTTTATAAAATAAGTCTTCTCTGATTTTCTATCTGGAAAAGTTGCTTCTCTGTAGCTTGAAAAATTGCCAGAATTAAGTGGAAGACTCTCTCTTTGTGCGAATAGCTGACCATTCTTAAAAGATATGACGAAAAGGCAATCGATATTACACTCGCACTCTCTATACATCTACAGTTGTGGCAAATAAAGCAACCTACAGAAGATTCCTTTCCGTTTTTTAGGTTCAAAGCATTTATTTGAAAATTAAAAAGCCATGATTAACCTTCATTCTCCTTTCCTACGGTTAAAGAATTAAGAATTCTCAATATCCCGATTTTAACTCCATCCTGCTCATAACGAGCGTTTCCTTCGCTACCCTCAGAAGCAAGATATGTAAGTACTACTAAGTAAGGTCATCTATGTAAGCACTGCTAAGTAAGTTTAACATGCTACTTATGCACTTCTGGTCTACTGTGGAAAGCGATATTATCATTACCCTCTGTCGAGAATTCTCGACGGCGAAAATGAATTCTCGGAGAGGCAGAAGGAGTCGGTTGATTTTAGGATCGCCCATACTAGAACACTTTTCAACCAAGTTTCGATTCTTTCTCAGCAATGATATCGTATTTACCGTTTGCACTGCCATTCAATCTGCGTTTACTAAATAATGATGGAACCGCTGATTTTTCACTCGTTCGAAATTTCTGTAACTTTCTTTCTGTAACCGAAATTTCTCATTTGAATTCTTACAAATTCGCCCAAAAAGGTCGCCTTTGAACATCCGTCGCTCCGATTATTTTATACTCGAATCGACAGGTTTCTGATTTTGGTTTCGAATCGGAAATTGGAAAGAATCGAAACTTGGTTGAAAAGTGTTCTAGTATGGGCGATCCTAAAATCAACCGACTCCTTCTGCCTCTCCGAGAATTCATTTTCGCCGTCGAGAATTCTCGACAGAGGGTAATGATAATATCGCTTTCCACAGTAGACCAGAAGTGCATAAGTAGCATGTTAAACTTACTTAGCAGTGCTTACATAGATGACCTTACTTAGTAGTACTTACATATCTTGCTTCTGAGGGTAGCGAAGGAAACGCTCGTTATGAGCAGGATGGAGTTAAAATCGGGATATTGAGAATTCTTAATTCTTTAACCGTAGGAAAGGAGAATGAAGGTTAATCATGGCTTTTTAATTTTCAAATAAATGCTTTGAACCTAAAAAACGGAAAGGAATCTTCTGTAGGTTGCTTTATTTGCCACAACTGTAGATGTATAGAGAGTGCGAGTGTAATATCGATTGCCTTTTCGTCATATCTTTTAAGAATGGTCAGCTATTCGCACAAAGAGAGAGTCTTCCACTTAATTCTGGCAATTTTTCAAGCTACAGAGAAGCAACTTTTCCAGATAGAAAATCAGAGAAGACTGATTTTATAAAGAATATTCGATCGACGGACTGAGGATTGGATGTGCATTTGGGGAAGGGACGAATGGCCATCGGACAAATCCTGCTGTATTATTAGCAAGTGATTAATGTGAAAAGGACCAAGAAAAGGCTGCGTATGAAATGGGAACACTGTATATTCTCTTTAAGATAAGGCAGCAGAAGGTTTATGAATACAAATTTCAGAAAAAAGATATTTAATTGATATTCATAATTTATTTAACATATTTATTCGTCTTAGCAATCTACTTCGCTGTGAGATGCAAGCGATTATACTTATTTGCTTATCGCTACTGTGGATTATTTCCGGAGATTTTAAAAACAATTTGTGTCCACATCTCTTACATAGCGCTCTAAGAGAAGTTTTGTATTTCCTATTCGACCTTTTTCTGAATTTATTTAGTATTCGCTGCAGAGTTTTTAATCTCTTTTCCTCGAAGGATTCGTAAGCTGCATGTGAAAGACCTTTCAGAGCGCCTGCTGGTGGTGATTTTATACTGCTACTATGTTTAGTGAAATAATTATCCATAATCTTACTTTCTAGATAGCTGGAACGATGCCCTTTGCTAAAAACGAGGTAAGAATAAGACCGGAACTGAAATAGAAAAAAACGTCATTTTTGCCGGAGAAAATTGAAATTACTAATCTGAATCATAAATGGAAACCTTTATATCCTTCCGTCTTGATTATCGGCTAGAATTTTCATCGAGTGTAACGTTATATTTAAGTAACATGTTCTATGGAGATTTTCAACACACTTATAAACATCCGAAGTTTAATGAATCTACTTAATTCCCAAATGTTCCTTTCATATCAATGATTTTAGCATAATATAAATCGCTAGCAATTCTGTAAAAGGATAAAAAACACAGACCAGGTAAAAAGATTTAATTAATCTGAAAGAGAATAGTACCGAACTAAAATTCTACGTTTTCTTCGAATCGGTACGAAAATATTTCGAAGCCGTTTATGGAAGTCCTTTCTGTCGTGTCTTTCCCACTGTTCTAACGCTCTTCATTTTCTCTTATAAAAAACTACAGTTTCTTTTTCTTATTCTTCCATTACATATTTAACATCGCATTTCCAAATATTTTATTAGTCTCCGGAATGAAACTCCGACTGTAGAGGTTATTGCTAAAAGTCCTTCATTTGATCACTCTAGAATCAGTAATATAGTACTACCTGATGTCGCGGAACAATTTTACAGACTGTTGCGAAGTAATACTTTTGAACAAACAGCAGCGATTTTCAGAAACTGCGTGAACGAACCTTAAGAAGACATTTGGTGGATTAGACCAATATTCAATCCAAGAAATGTCAGTTAACTAAACTATGCTCAAATAAATGCTTTATTGTAAACATTCCATTTCCCAATTGAATTAACGCATTCGATTGCAAATGAAAGAAGTTTATTTGGCGTAAAATCTTCTATGTCCGATTCTAAATAATGTCGTTTAAGATGTGCGTCTTTAAAATTCTAAATAAAGAGCTGTGAAGGGACCCTTAAATAATGTATTTGAAAGAATGTGTTTGTTTTGTAGGTGAATTGCGAATCGGAGGTCCAAGGCGCTTCGAGAACCTGTTTGTTATTTCGTAAGTACTTGGCTTATGCATATTCACTCTAAACCCATAAATAAGGCATCCAAATAAATATTTAAATAATAAAACTATATATAATTAATCCATTGGTGCAATAACTAATTCATAACCGAAGGAATTATGTAATGTCTGGCACGTATTATCGAACCATCTTTTGATACGTAGTTCGCACTCTTACTCCATTGGTAGCGCACTTGACAAGTATGTATTTTCCCTTTCCAAAGTAAACCTCAACTGTGACATTTGGTCATCGCATAAGAGAAAAATAATTTGAGAAAAGAATACCTCTCGTTATCTATCCCGTGGAAGAGTGGAGTTTAGTCGTCAAGGGAACTATTTGTTTATAACAACAATTTTGTACATAATATGGCCTTACTTGTTATGCAGTTACGAATCCAAAGCGATATTACAAAATAAGAAATCAATTTTCTTTTCTTTGGTACTTCTCTCGATCGGGGGGTGTTAGAAATAAATTTTCAAAGTCGCTTCCACGGTACGGGAGTTACGGACATTGGATAAATAAACATGTACACGAGGGTGATTATTATATTAGAGGTCATCTGCGATAAGCTGTGTTACTTCTTTTTCGCTTCAAAACATTCTCCGTTTCTTTTACGAAGGCAATTTCCCTACAAGTGAGCCTCACATCGGTCTGAGCTGAAACGTTTTTTAAAAATGGGGATAATTTGTAAACAGAATGAATTATTGATATTATTCACATATTCATCTTATTTACATTTGTCTTAATTCACATTATTTATTAAAATTATCACGCACCAAAGCTTCTTCTATCGATGTGCACAATCTGAAGTTCATTTACTGAACTTCCTTTCTTCAAAACGGTAGAAGAAGAGTAGAGTAGAGCAAGACTCTACAGGAGGAGCGATGACTCACCTTTAGAAGTGTTATATTCAGGATTAGAAACGTATAACGTAGGAAAATTCGCGAAGCTTCAGAACATTCAATTAAATACGTCAACGTTTGACGCTGACGCCCTCCCAGGCCGTTCTGATGAGGAAATTAAGTAGATGCTGTTTCTTTATAGAACCAGAATATAAAAGAAGTCATTTTTCTAAGGACGATACGCTAAATTAATCGATTAGGGAAATTCCCTCTCTACAGAAAGGCGACTTCACGAATTCTCATGAAAGCGTCTTCTGTTGTCATAATTCATTTACCAGGCGTCAAATCTTTCTTCCCATTTTTTTATGGGACCAGGCGTATTTATAAGGTTTTATAGTATAAGTTCTGGATAGAAAGAACCCATATTAAGTTAACCACCCAGTTAAGAAATTCGATCTGGGGGCATAACGAAACCTTGCTTCCAAAGGTATGATAGTTCAATGATTACCCCGCAAAGTAGGAGATCTGAGTTCGTATCCCAAACATACGAATTTTTTCCTCATTCTCACGCTAGAGAGAGACATACTGATATGCGAAAAAAAGTTGCTCGCATACTGCAAGCTACCAGTTGAATGCTGTACCGTACCAAGAAAGGCCTCAAAACAATAATCAAAACTTCGCGCAAAAGACCGCCTGGCCTCGAACTAAGGACTAGATCGTGTGAAACAATTGCATATTAATATTAGATAAGTGCCTCTGACCTGTTCCAAAGTTTCAATTCAATATCTTATTGGGAAGTTTCTAAAATAAGATTACGCTATCCCCCTTTGAAATACATGGTAGAATAGAAATGACGCTCAGGCATCGAACCAAGAACCGTCAGAGGAACGGCGAACAGCGTATATGAAACATATGAATTGCCTCTATGTACATTCCATTCTATATCATTCCCGGTTATCTGATAAGCAAAAAAATCAATTGTCAAAATTGACCGCTATGCATTAAATACCGGAGAATTTTGCACTCACTTGGCGTCGAACTCACAGTCTTTTGGTAATATTTCTTCAGTTAGTACAATAGATAACCAAGGCATCTCCAAACTCCGTGATTTTCACTGTTTTATCGCTCCAAGATAGGACTCAAAACAATTTTCGAAAATACGCGCGAAAGACCGCCTGGCGTCGAAATCAGGACCCGTTCGCGAGAAAACAATGGCATGCGAATGTTAGATAAGTGCCACTCTGACGTGTTTCAAAGTTTCAATTCAGTATCTTATCGGGAATGTCCTCAAATAAGATTCCGTTATTCCCGTTTGAAATACATGGTAAAATCGGAACGACACTCTTGCATCGAACCAAGGGCCACTGCAGAAACGGCGAATAACATGAAAGAATCTTCTCAAACGCCTCTGTCACCATTCAGGGTTTCATCTTTCCAGCTTATCGGGAACGCATTTGAAAAAATCGTGCAAGATTTCACAAATGCATTTCTTACGGAAGCATTTCGGACCCACCTGGCGTCGAACTCCCGGTCATTTGGTAACATTTTTACCTAAAGAACTATGGAAGACCATCTCATCTGCAAAGACTGTGAGTTTGATTGCTCTATCGCACCGAAAACGGCCTCAAAACGAATTGCAAAAATTCCCGCAAAAGACCGCCTAGCGTCGAAGTCAGTACCCTTACGTGAGAGAAAATAGCAAATTAATATTAGATAAGTGCCATTCTGACTTGTTTTAAAGTTTCGATTCAATATCTTATCGGGAAAGACCCAAAATAAGATTGCGTTTTCCCCGTTTGAAATGTATGGTGAAATCGGAATGACAGTCTTGCATCGAACCAAGACCACCAGACGAACGGTGAAATTCATGAAAGAATGTGTTCAACCGCCTCACTCACTATTCCGGGTTTTATCTTTCCAGCTTATCGAGAAGGCATCTACAACGGTGGTTGTAGATGCCGTAGTTATCTATGGTACATTTCAAGAAATGTTACCAAATGACCGTGAGTTCGATGCCAAGTGAGTGCAAATTTCTCCGATATAAAATGCATGGCGGTTAATTTTGACAATTATTTTTAATGCTTATCCGATAACCGGAATGATATAAAATGGAATGTACATAGAGGCAATTCATTTGTTTCGTATACGCTGTTCACCGTTCCTCTGACGGTCCTTGGTACGATGCAAAAGCGTCATTTCTATTCTACCATGTATTTCAATGCGGGAATGCGTTATCTTATTTTAGGAACTTCCTCATAAGATATTGAATCGAAACTTTGGAACAAATCTAAATGGCACTTATCTAATAAAAATATTCAGTTGTGACGCCCGATTGGGTCCTTAGTTCGACGCCCTGCCATGTTTTAAACATTCTTTTGAGGCCTTTCTTTTTATGATACTGCATTCAACTCATAGTTTATACTCGTGTATATATATATATATATATATATATATATATATATATATATATATATATATATATAAGAGTGTAGGGCCAGTACGTCGTAAGAATCTGACGTGGACGGCGCTTGTGGAACATGGTCAGAATTCGTATCCCCTATACGAATTCTGACCATGTTCCACGAGCGCCATCGACGTCAGATTTTTTCGACGTACTGGCCCTACGCTCTAGACGCCAGAATAATTCAGACATCGACGCTAGGTGTCATGGGTTCGATACCAGAAAGTCTCAAAAATCGCAATTTTCCCATAAGAATGCATTGCGCGGATTTTTGAAAAATTTTTTGAGGCACTTATCGGTAAGGTAGTGGAACCAAAATCTCGGAGGTTGAAGTTGAGGTAGTCTTCTATATTATGAATGGATGAAATGTTACACAAAGACCGTGAGTTCGACGCCAGGTGGATGCAAAATTCTTCCATAAGAAATTCATTGCTGAAATCTTTGACGATTTTTTTAATGCCTTCCCGATAAGCTGGAAAGATGAAACCCGGAACCGTGACAGAGGCGTGGGACCTTCCCGATAAGATATTGAATCGAAACTTTGGAACAAGTAAGGATGGCACTTATCAAATATTATTTTGCTATCTTCTCTCACGGAAGGGTCCTGAGTTCGACACTGGGCGGTCTTTTGCGCGAATTTTTGCAATCTGTTTTGAGGCCGTTCTCGATGAGATAGAGCAATCAAAATCACGTTGTTTGCAGATGAGATGGTCTTCCATAGTACTTTTGGAAGAATTGTTACCAATGGCCGTTTGTTCGACGCCAGGTGGGTCCGAAATGATTCCGATAAGCTTCAAAGATAAAACCCGGACAGAGGCGTTTGAGAAGATTCTTTCATGACGTCCACTGCTTCTCTAGTGGTCCTTGGTTCGATGCTAGAGCGTCATTCCGATTCTACCATGCATTTCAAGCGGGATGAACGGAATCTCATTTTAGGACCTTCCCGATAAGATACTGAATTGAAACTTTGAAACACGTGAGAGTTACGTTCCAACTAATTTTCCAATAAAATTTTTTACTAAGATTTGGTTGCTCTAAAATTAATCTCATGTAACTTTTATGCATTTAGATGATACAATGAGCAATGGAAGAAAAAATCAGCATTTTATGTTTGATTCTAAGGGAGTAATGTCAGTTTCAAAAATGCTCACGGGTGAAAACTCGGCAATTTATTTAATTTTCCCTTTTAGCTTTGTTGTTTCTGCTATAAATGCATGAAAATTTCACTGCTCTGTTGATAGAATTATTTTCATTCAAATTTCATCAGAAATTTAGTTTGAATCGGTCAATGTACATATTTTACGAATCTTAATTATACCCGTCCGTATAATTCCGTAGCTTCGCGTAAAGGCGACCCGGCGCGAGGCTAACTTCTTCGCTTACGGCAAATTACATTGAGTTTTTCCCCCATAAGCCCTCCATACTGACTGGAATCTTGAAATGGACAATAGTATTCCTGCTTTCCTTCTGAAGCACATCAAATCTCGCTTTCGTTACTCAATGCCCATCATTCTATACCTCAATAATAGCAAAAACAAAAGCATGGGAGATCTTCTTATCGCATTGATAACCGAAACTCTGGACGCTTGGTTGAGTACCCCCAACCACGTTCAACTTCCCCTCTTTACTATGCTCACCCACTCCACCTTTTGCTAGGGGAAGTCACTTCCCGTCGTAAGCGGCGAAAAATCAAACTAATTCCAGTCTCGACCCCCTTTAAATCCTTAGAGATTGATGTTTTAGGGCTAATGTTGTATTGGACCTTAAATCGTAACCCAATCACATGCGTTAATGTTAGTGAATAGAGATGGGAGTTTTCAACGAAAAGATCGATCTCCCGAATCGGATTGAATCGTTTGCTTTGAATCGATTCAAGCTCGAGATCGTATTCGAAAGATCGATCGAATCGGATCGGATGAGATCGGTTATGCTATCTCTTACTAGCTGTTTTGAATCGTTTACAACGACGTTTATTGGCTGGAATGTTACACTGGATTTTTAGCATCTGTGTCTGTAATATCTTATAATATGTAGATATTACTTAAGTTGAACGTTACGTAAATAAAGTTTTCATTTAATGGATTTTAAGTTATTATCGTATTTTTTGTTAAAACAAAACTTTTGAACAATTTTTCTTAGTTATGCTTAGTTTCAGAATTTGAGTACAGTGATACCTCGAGATACGAGTTTAATTCGTTCCGTAACCTTGCTCGTACGTCAAATTGCTCGTATGTCAAAGCAATTTTCCCCATTGAAATTAATTGAAATGCCATTAATTCATTCCAGGCCCCAAAATGCCACCCCAGTTGTTCTTGTTACGTGTTTTTGAATAGGAAAAATGTATTTATAAATGACAAATATTGTATAAAACATAATAAAAGATAACGTAAAGAAATAAACTGGCTTTATAACGTGTATTTGTATTTTGGTCACTAAAATGCAGCTTACACACAACCTAAATGCTACTGTATGCTTAATTTTAGTTACCGCTTTTTTCCTCTCTGGTCTTTGCCTTTTTTCGCCGGATTAAAAAAGAAAACATGTCCAAGGAGGTTTGTTCCTTCTTCCCTTTCAGAATGTTGCGGAAATGAGTTAGGCGATTAATCTTCTCCTCTGTCGTTAATGTAAGTCCTATTCGGCATCTTCTTCCAGAAAAGCTCCGTCTCGTCACAGTTGAAGACTTGCTGGGGGATGTGTCCTTTGGCTTCTATCGGTTCGGAAAAAGTTTTGAGATAATCCTCAGCAGCCTTCAGATCCGAACTTGCATCCTCACCATGCCTGACAACGGAGTTAATGCCGGTTATTTTCCTAAAGTTGTCAAATTTGCCTCGACTGGCTTTAAACGAGTCTTACGATGCCTCGTCCGTGGAAGTGCGCGGGGTCTGATTCAGCAAATCACCAAAGCAAGCAAATTGCTCGTGCTTTCTCGCATATGATGCCCTGTGTTAAAATATCGCCTTTAAGCTGCTTCTCCGTCACTCAAACCATCAGCAGTTTCTCCGTCTTTTCATGGAGAGAGCTCCGGAGCTTAGAAATTATTGTAACGCCCTTAGCTGGCGTTATACCCTTGATTGACTCCTTCTGTTTAAGCACAGTACATATCGTTGAAGTACTACGCCCGTACTACCTCGCCAAGTAAGCTACTCGCACATCTCGCTCATTTTTTCTATGATTTCACGCTTTAATTCAATTGACATCATCTTCTTCTGAGCATTGACCTTTCCACTCACTTTCTTCGGACCCAAGGTTATAAAAAGAAATGTGATAAAGTATTTAATTGCACAAAAAGCACAAAGCCATAGAAAAACTTATCAAAGATGCTTCGACAGCGAGGTAAACAAGCATACTGGGGGATGCGTGAGATAATGCGAGAGGCACGAGGCACAGTAAACTGGTAGGTCGTGTGTAGCCGTTCCTCGTATCTCAAAATGTTGCTCGTATTTCAAATTTTGCTCGTATTTCAAAGCAAAACTTGGCTCGCTCGACGGCTCGTATCTCAAAAAACTCGTATGTTAAGGCACTCGTATCTCGAGGTACCACTGTATTGGTAATAAGAAGATATTATAAAGTAGTTTTGTTAGGCATCTTCTATTACAAAAGTGACAGTAAAGGAAAATTCACACAGTTATAAGACGATATGAAGCTTTAGAATCAGTCCATCAGAGTATTGAAATTTGAAAAGGCAATCACATTAATAAATATATATGATCTAAATGCAAATTTAAAAATATAATGATTGGATTAGTTCGCACATTATTATTTTAAACTAGCATAAAAGTCGTAAACATGCTGAAAATAGACCTCTATCGCGTACGTCCGAATCGATTCACATAGATCGGTTCATGGATCGGTTGGATGCATCGAATCGGATCGAAAGATCGGTTCTAAGAGATCGATTGAAAATAATTGAGAATCGGGTTAAAAGAATCGATCTTGAAGTAGATCGGATCGAATTCGTCCATCTCTATTAGTGAATTTAATGCACCAGTCAGTTGACTGACAGATGCACACATTTCAGAAGAGGACGGGGATCGCATGTCCGATTCAGAAGAATATGAAAATTTGAAGAAATGAAAATAGCTTAATATTTGTTAAGTGACCAAATATTGAGTGAACTCAAACATGGATTAATAATATTTTTATTACGATTAATATATAATTATTATCGAAAAGTGAATATGTTTCATTTACGAAATTTAAATCAGCGTTTATGCGGCGACCTCACTTTTACAGAGATCTTTGTCAGAAAAACTATTCATTTAACCAACGATATGTCCATTCTGTTCCATTCGTCAGATTCATTGACGATCCTTGTTTTGGAATAATTTTCTATAGAATATTCGTCTTTTTGCGCTATCTTTATTTCTTTAGATGGGTCACATCTGCTCAAGACCCCACCGCCCCATTTCTTAAGTGAGTCTCGAAGAGATGCCGTCATTGCAGTTCCCCTTTAATTGCCAATAGAGTGTTGAAATTACGAGGCTCTCTTTGTGAGATTCTTCAAAAATATGATATAATGCAACCCGGTTTAAACGCTGATCCCGCTTGAGACGCAACTTTAGCTTGTTCCCCCGACATAACCAGGTTTACTGCAATTTTATTTTTTACTCTAATTTCTTGCTTTTATTTTATGGTACACACAAACGTCTCACGGTACAAATCGACAGGGGGGAAATTTCTTTGAAAATATCGTAGGACTAACTTTACAATGGATCGCATATCTTTTGCAAGCAATATTTTTCAGTGGTTTATTCTGAAAAACCTTCAGGTCGTCCGCGTTTCCAAAAGCAAGCGGAATTTGGGAAAATTCCCCAGGAATTCCTTTCCGCCCACAAATCCCTAACTTCGGTTCACTTCAAAGAGAAATTAGTTTCGCTATTACTCTTCACAAGGAAATAAATTTAGGTACAATTTTCATAAACCAATATCGCCTCCACTATATTCTGAAGAAGCTTAAGTTAACCGCAAAATTCTCCTTTTTCTTCCCAATTATTCTTATTAATTAGCAAATCACGAAAGGCCGCTTTCACTACCTCAGTCGTAAAATCATACAAACCACAGACGCTCCGAAATAGTTTCACGCTTTTTTCATCTATTTTAGAGGAGATTACTCGTACGAATATAGCGTAAGAGCGTACTCTCATTTCAATTGTGAAACGAATCTGTCCTTATGGGTAATGTGTCAACTTAGGTAAGAGTCGACCAAATTGCTAAGTTTTCTAGAAACCAGGTGAGTGCCTATGGAAGCATCTTTTAAATAAATAAATAAATATATATGAGGGTGGTCTAAAGAGTTCCGACCCCAGATTTTTCAGAAATTTTAAGAAAACATGTAGCGAAATAGCGAAATGTCGGAAACTTTTCTGGCCACCCATGTATGTATGTATATATATACAGGTAAAAGTCACTTGCATACTGCAAGCTATCAGTTGAATAGAGTTTTTACCAAGGACTGCCTCAAAACAATTTTGAAAGCTTCGCGCAAAAGACCGCCTGACATCGAACTAAGGACCCGATCGTGCAACACAATTACATATTAATATTACATAAGTCCTATTCCAAAGTTTCATTTTCGATATCTTACCGGGAAGATCCTAAAATAAGAATACGCTATCCACCTTTGAAATAAACGGTAGAATAGAAATGACGCTCAGGCATCGAACCAAGAACCGTGAGAGGAACGGAGAACAGCGTATATGAAACATATGAATTGCCTCTATGCACATTCCATTCTATATAATTACCGGTTAGCGGATATGCATTCAAAAGAATTGTCAAATTGCCCGCCATGCATTTTATACCGGAGAATTTTGCACCCACTTGGCTTTGAACTCTGGGTTGTTTGGTAACATTTCTTCAGTTAGTACAATAGATAACTACGGCATCTACAAACTCCGTGATTTTCACTGTTCTATCGCTCCGAGTAAGGACTCAAAACAATTTTCGAAATTTCGCACGAAAGACCGCCTGGTGACGAACACAGGACCCGTTCGTGACAGACAATGGCACAAGAATGTTAGATGTGTGCCACACTGACGTGTTTCAAAGTTTCGATTCAATATCTTATCGGGAAGGTCCTAAAATAAGATTCCGTTATTCCCGTTTGAAATGCATGGTAGAATCGGAATGACACTCTTGCATCGAACCAAGGACCACTAGAGAAATGGTGAATGTCATGAAAGAATCTTCTCAAACGCCTCTGTCACCATTCCGGGTTTTATCTTTCCAGCTTATCGGGAAGGCATTTAAAATAATCGTCCAAGATTTCACCAATGCATTACTTACGGAAGCATTTCGAACCCACCTGGCGTCGAACACACGGTCATTTGTTAACATTTCTTCCTTTGGTACTATGGAAGACCATCTCATCTGCAATCACTGTGATTTTGATTGATCTATCGCATCGAGAACGGCCTCAAAACAGATTGCAACAAGTCATAATGGCACTTATCTAATATTAATTCGCTATTTTCTCTCACGGAAGGGTCCTGAGTTCGACGCTAGGCGGTCATTTGCTCGAATTTTCGAAAATTGTTTTCAGTCCTTCCTCCGAGCCATAGAAGAGTGAATTTCAGGGAGGTTGGAGATGAGATGGTCTTCCATAGTACGAAAGGAAGAAATGCTACCAAATGACCGTGAGTTCGACGCCAAGTGGGTGCAAAATTCTCCAGTATAAAATGCATGGCGGTCAATTTTTAATATTACAATTATTTTGAATACATATCCGATTACCGGGAACGATATAAAATGGAATGTACAATGAGGATCTTCATATGTTTCAGATACGCTGTCCGCCCTTACTCTGACGATTCTTGGTTCGATGCCAGAGCGTCATTTCTATTCTACCGAGTATTTCAAAGGGGGATAGCGTATTCTTATTATAGGACCTTCTTTATAAGATATTGAATTGAAACATTGAAAGAGGTCAGAATGGCACTTATCTAACATTCATATGCCATTTTTTCTCGCGGAAAGGTCCTGACTTCGACGCTAGGCGGTCTTTTGCGCGAATTCCTGCAATCTGTTTAGAGGCCACAAAATTCTCCGGTATAAAATGCATGGCGGGCAATTATGACATTTGCTTTTAATGCTTATCCGAAAACCGGGAATCATATAAATTGTAATATACATAGAGGTAATTCATGTGTTTCATATACGCTGTTAGCCGTTCCTCTGACGGTTCTTGGTTCGATGCCTGAGCGTCATTTCTATTCTGTCATGTATTTCAAAGGGGGATAGCGTATTCTTATTTTAGGAACTTCCTTATAAGATATAGAATCGAAACCTTGGAACAGAACAGAATGGCACTTATCTAATATTAATATGCAATTGTGTCGCACAATCGGGACCTTAGTTCGACGCCAGGCGGTCATTAGCGCGAAGTTTTCAAAATTGATTTGAGGCATTACTTGGTACGATACTGCATTCAACTGATAGCTTGCAGTATGCAAGCAACTTTTACATATTCGAGCGATGTGTGATGATAGCAGAGCGGAGTTTGGGAAAATAGCGCGCGAACTCGCCGATAATCTCTCAGCTTACGTAGCCATTATCTATACGAGTAAAAGTTGCTTACATACTGCAAGCTAATTGGTGAAAATTTACAATGAGCTCCCCTTACGGGTGTCATCTACGAAGCTTATCCAGCAAAATTCTTAAAAAATTGCCGCAATGAATTTCTTACGTGAGAAATTTTCATCCATCTGGCATCGAACTCACGGTCATATGTAACCTTTCTTCCACTGGTTCTATAGAAAACTACTTCAAACGCAAACGCTGTGATTTTGAATATTCTCCTGCATAGAGAAAGGCTTCAAAACATTTTTTTAAAAATTAGTGTAAATAACCGCCTGGCGTCGAACACAGGACCCGTTCGTGAGAGACAATGGCATGGAAATGTTAGATAAGTGCCACTCTCACGTGTTTCTAAGTTTCAATTCAGTATCTTATCGGGAAGGTCCTAAAATGAGATTCCGTTCATCCCGCTTGAAATGCATGGTAGAATCGGAATGACGCTCTAGCATTGAACCAAGGACCACTAGAGAAGCAGTGGACGTCATGAAAGAATCTTCTCAAACGACTCTGTCCGGGTTTTATCTTTGAAGCTTATCGGAATCATTTCGGACCCACCTGGCGTCGAACAAACGGCCATTGGTAACAATTCTTCCAAAAGTACTATGGAAGACCATCTCATCTGCAAACAACGTGATTTTGATTGCTCTATCTCATCGAGAACGGCCTCAAAACAGATTGCAAAAATTCGCGCAAAAGACCGCCCAGTGTCGAACTCAGGACCCTTCCGTGAGAGAAGATAGCAAAATAATATTTGATAAGTGCCATCCTTACTTGTTCCAAAGTTTCGATTCAATATCTTATCGGGAAGGTCCCACGCCTCTGTCACGGTTCCGGGTTTCATCTTTCCAGCCTAATTTGTGTAACATTTCATCCATTCATAATATAGAAGACTACCTCAACTTCAACCTCCGAGATTTTGGTTCCACTACCTTACCGATAAGTGCCTCAAAAAATTTTTCAAAAATCCGCGCAATGCATTCTTATGGGAAAATTGCGATTTTTGGGACATTCTAGTATCGAACTTATGACACCTAGCGTCAATGTCCGCATTATTCTGGCATCTACAGGGAGTGGCCAGTACGTCGAAAAAATCTGACGTCGACGGCGCTTGTGGAACATGGTCAGAATTCGTATCCCCTATATATATATATAGGTATATCCGGAGAGTTAGCTATATATAATAGATACCTCTGGTTCGTTTCCTATCGGGGACAGCGATGAACATCGCCGAAACAATTGCTCTCCTCTTAACATTTGTGATTTCCGCCGTAATGCGGATTTACATCCAAATTGTTTTTTACAGAATTTATTTGCGCTGATAGTGAATGTCGCCTGGCTTGGCTTTATCTCTCAATTCGCCACAGACATTGTTGATAAATTATTAGATATCGAAATCGCTTCTAACAATACAGACTGAAAACTTCATTTGTTTACGATGTATAATAATTAAACTGTAAATTAATGAAAATTACGGAGCAGATTTTAAAATACCTAAATCATCAATTCCAGCATGAAATAATGTAACAGGTAATGTTAATCCAACACATTTATAGAATATTATTTGGTAGAAATCTAAAATATATAGTTGTATTATGATATAACATAGTTGTAGTATAGTGTTGTTTAGTAGCGAAATAATCTCGAGCAATACGTAGAAGATATTTTATGAAAGTATACCAAAAAGTGGTAATTGTAATTAAATAAAAGTAATAAATTGAATAATAGTAATAATTTTAAGTTATCTGCGACGACTGGTTTCTTCTTATTGTACAGGCAGTTTTCCGTCGGAGTTGTTCAGTATACAAAGGGAGGAAGGTGGCCATATTTATATATTAAACAACTCCACTGCCTGAAGATGTCTACTTGTGGCCGAAAATATTCATAACAAATAAATTTATAAACTGTGGAAATTACGAAGTAATATTTTAATTCTCTCTTATAGAATTATTTGCCACATCTAGGAAAAATGAAACTTTAACACCGACAAATGCATGCTCTCCGAGATTTAATGTTTGCTACGCTTTGAAAATTTCATTTCATAGAACATGAAGATTCCCAATAAAAAACTGGAGGTTCGTCAAGATGATAATTCTATTCTGGGAATTCTTATGTGCTAATTGAAGAAGGAAGGCATTTTTAAAGAGCTGATAAAAGTGATATTTCAGCATCTTGTATTTCTAATTTGGAATAAAGAATCCATTCTTCAAGGAGAAAGTGTTCAAGGTAAGATAAGCGAAGAAATATGAGAATATCGACGATTGTTATTTTGATACTTCGCATAGAGGGAGATATATTATTATCTTTCAAACTGTGCGTAAGCAATATTTTGCAAAAAGAATATTATATTTTTATGTATTTTACCACAGCATTACGTTAAATTTCAATATGTTCCATTTTTTCCCATCTGTAGATGAACAAGGAGCAGTAATTAAACGATGGAAGTTCAATATTTTTTTTTAATGAATCTCCGCGTGATGGTGCGCATTAGAGATAGTAAAATTAATGCGATTTGTGAAGAAACATAGCAACGGCCGTAGTGAAAACCATTATTTCTTTGTTATTCTTAAATGAACATTCTAATTAAGCGTGATTGGAAGTTTACTGGACTTGTGCTACTACAACTTGCGAGTATATTCTAATATTTAGTGCAATGTGAAGTAATGAAAGCCAGAAATAATAAACCAAACATTCAGAATTAATTTGTAATTGGGGTGAAATCCAGTTTGAAGGAATGAACAAAACCGAAATTTGGTTTCGCCGGAAAGAAAAATATTATGTCTTGTTTGTCTGTCCATTTGCTTATTTTTTGATGCGTTTCTGTTTGGCAATTGTGTCGTATTCAAATTATCAAAGATCCGAATGCTTCAGAATAAATGTGTACCAAATATTCGACTCCAATAATTCCGAAGAACGTGAATTTAAAAAGCAGTTTCCCAAAAGAGCGGCAATATTATGAAGGTAACAATGGATCGTTGAATTCGCAGAGATAACGAATTCAGTGATGCCCGGAGATGACATATTTATCTAGGTTAAAGATGAATCTTCGATAAGAAATAAACTTTCTTCCTTCCTTATTGTATAAATAGCTATTGAACGATCTCGACACATGGTAAAACAAAAAAATCCGTAAAAATGTTTATTCTAAGAATCATATTTCGTCTAAATATATAGATTGTAAAGACGATAATATAAAAAGATATTCCGTAAGATGTAGTGGTTTCTAAAACGTCACCTTGAGAAAAAAAATGGTCGTCTCGAATATATTTCAATCAATCGTAACTAAACGAATTCGAACTTTGTTGATTATTCACATTGTTTAATGAATGTTTCAAACTGAAATGTTCAAATGAAATGTAACAAACATGCGTTCTCTCAAGATAAAAATCTCTAGAAGAAATTGAATGCGATTATTGCTAAAGGAATGAAACTAATAATATATCGTACTTACTTTGCTGATGTAGAATCTAAACTTGATCTTGAAAATGCAAGAGAACACAAGAATAGATATATAATTCACCCTCGATGATTTAGTACAGGCATATCTGTCTACCACATCTTTAAAAGTGGAATAGTTTCACATATCTTCTATACAAGTATCTTTGTTTACTTATATTTCAATGCTATTAATGGCTGTGATGATATGAAAGCCTTTGAGTGATGCCGAATCGAAGCGCTATCAATGGAGTTCTTTGGTTGAAATTATGCTGAATTTTTCCACTGATATCATCTTATCAAGAAAATCTCATTTCCTTTCGGAAGATATGGTAGCTTAGGGTCTACTAGTATTTCTGCTGATGACATGTATATCTTACCTCATTCCTTAATCAGTTCTTCTTGTACCTTGGTAGTGAGGTTGAAATCGTCCTTTTTGAAGAATTTTGTACTAAGAAAGAGAGTCTATTCATCCCCGTAAAAATCAGATTAAACAAACATTAAAAATGCGATTAACGAAACACAGCCATAACAGAAAGTAACAGCGATCCCCATTGAGATTGGAATTAACAACAGACATCTTCAATAATAGAGGACTTCACTTTACTGATTCCCAGCCGCGAGCTGTCCGAAGATAATTCGACGATAATTTAAAGTGCACACCAAATTAACAATTCATATCCTTAAGTAAGATATTTTCTATTATTTTTTCCCCTAGACCATTAGCAATTAACTTCTATATCTGAAGATGACCTTATGTTTTCAAACGGAATAAGCTGTTATAAAATTCACTTTAGTGGAAGTAATACGACCTATTATATTAGGTAACAAGACATGTCACGCAAATAGTAAATGAGAGGGAAGAATGAATGACAATGAGTGAGATTCGGGAAACTGACGTTCGGATTAAAGAGAAACTACAGACGAGCCTTATCAGCGTAATTAAATACTAAGAAATTGGTTACGGAGGGAATCCATAAAGGAGGATATTCGTCGAGAATATGCGCTGTTTCGTTGTATTTAACGAACGAACGAACAAAAGAATTTTATCATCGAAGTCAGGCCTGAACTTATCGAGTTTTGATGGTTTTCACTTGAGTGTGGATGGCACAGAATTCTTAGTATAACATATCAGGAGCAGTTTTTCCTAGCTTATTTCTAACAGAAACGTTGATTAAATCTCTTTCTATAACCACTCTTTCTCTCATGGTGGGTCCTTTCTTTTACTCAGACTTTACTTCTCCCACCGTCTCTTTCTCCAGCATAAAACAAAGGACAAATCGTCAACTAATGGTTCGTCCTCTGGTAAATAATCATAAATTTATTTTTTCTAACATTTATTTTCAAGCTTAATTCCTTGCTTTATTTAGGGTAATGGTTGTTATATTTATATTCCTTTGAGAATCAAATGCAACAGTAAATGAACAGCGAATTATTAGTGGAACTTCATGACACCGTGAAAGTGCCGTCAACGTTTTCGCTTGCGATTTGTTTCTTATAATGTGGAATTGCATAATTATTAATTTTTATTCAAATTCATCGAATCTTTAACAACACCTATGAACAATAATGCAGCATAGAATCGAAATTATAATAAATATTTGAAGAAAATGAGAAAGAATTTCCAGACCTCACATTCCTTCCATTGAAATTTATCATAGTATCAACTGTCTTCTTATTATGGACGGTCGATTAAATCGAATGATAAATATTTAAAATTCTATATTTACATATTATCTGCAATATTTAAGTATTGATTTATATATTTATTTAATCCTACATTTATGATTTACAATGCATATTTTCGACACAGTTATTTATTTGAATTTCTTAGCTATTTGTGTCAATATGCACTTATTATTTCAATATTTACCATTTTTAATGGTTTAAATAAAAGAGTTATCACTTTTAACTCTTTTAATTTTATCACTTTTAAAGAAGGCAGATGTTGTATCCGATTTTTTAACCCAGACACCACTTTCATGTGTGAATGATCGTGAGGACATTATGATCGACAATTTTACCTCCTTTAAAGCTAGGAAAATAAATAATAACATCGCTTCTATCTTAATGTTTATCTTCAAAAATACATTTCCTCACTTTTACAAAAGTAATACAGAAGCGGAAAAATTGCGATTAATCTTAAAAAAGAAACCCTTTCTTTGAGAGATGGCTTTGCTTGACCGTTTAATGTCTATAATACTAGTAGATATGAAGGAATGGAGGGACCGCTAAAAGAGCATACAAAAGAGGAACTTTAAGAATTAAAGAGGTCCAATTATTTATTTTCATGTATGTATTCAGCGAAATAAGTAGGATATTT
Source organism: Pachydiplax longipennis (assembly GCA_036926295.1). Taxonomy (NCBI): domain Eukaryota; kingdom Metazoa; phylum Arthropoda; class Insecta; order Odonata; family Libellulidae; genus Pachydiplax; species Pachydiplax longipennis. The sequence continues at coordinate 855,033 of JAVFKF010000066.1, forward strand.
AGAAGGCAAATAGGAGTGACTATGTATGTTAAAGTATTAATCAAGTTACAAACATATTCACTAAAATAAGGTCATTTAACTCAGCATTAAATACGGAGGTCATCATTTAAAAGGATTCATGAGTCGAACCCTTCATAATCTTTAGAATAGATAAAAATAGTTAGAATAAAAATCCTGACAGGATAGCTGGACGATAAGTTTTAAGTAATCATTATTTAATAGATTAGATAGTCTTCTGTGATAAACTTTCAATCGAATAATACGATCAGTAACGAGGTAAAAGCGAGTGCTATCAGGATAGCGTTATATCCGGGTTCCTTTGCTAACCGAAGCACAACAAATCAATTCTATAGAGGAAACCCCATATGCGATCGAATTGGGGATTACCGACTCTTTCAAATAATTAATGAATGAATAAAGTAGAACTAGAAAGTAGAAAAAAAGGACGAAAATATCTCGAATAAAAATTCTCTCGCATAAATGCTTTCCATATAGATTTACTACTAAGTTAAAAGATTTCAACCCCTTTTTTTTAGTTGGGCTATACTGCTTATGTTAAGCAACTCGTCAGACAGCTTGTTCAGTTTCTTAGTAACTGATAGTCTGTTGCTTCCATAGGAATTGTAGCAATGAGTAATCTTGAACTGGGGTCTGTTTCTGCAAGCCATATTAAGCTGACGTTCAGCTGTAGTTCGATAATCACTGCTGAAATAATTATCACATATCAGTGTGTACTCATAGAGCTTGTCAATTGGTAGAAGCCCTCGTAAAGTCCGTTGGCAAGAATTATTTTGATGGCTTCATTCTTTTAATTCTTAATTTATGTGTTTCACATGCATAACCGTAGCGGAGGAGAGATTCGAAAGAAGCATGGAAGATGGTAATGGCAACACAAAATACAATAATCGGGATTTACAAAAAACAGAAAAGATGTCCACGATAGAATTAGAAAATACAAAAGCTTGGAAAAACAATACAAATGTAAGAATAATAAATCATAAATACGAAATAAACAAAAAAACACCAGTTAGTCATTTTTAATACCGGTAAAAAGAAAGTTATATATTGCTTATATTTAAAAATATTCAATGAGTTAGAACAATTTATTGAATCCGGTAATCCCGTAAGAAATGCATGGGCCATATGCTTTACGTGGTGTTTTTATGTTCGACAGGTCACGTGGGCTCCCTCTCGTTTTCAAAAAAGGCGATTCCGGGAGACTACATTTCTTAAACTTGTTTACCATACTTCGAACGAGGCAATGTTTAGAAGTATACAATACAAGAAAATAAGGTGTAACAGTAAAAATTAACAGACTGTGTTCATATTTTATAAAGGAATTGCCACGTTTGTATTTAAAAAATCAATTTTCATATCAACGATACGTGACTTTGATTTCCTCGGAATCGTAAATGTAAGCCAAATATCTCACCGCCCCAATCAAAGGGACGCATTGCAATAAAACCTGCAATACTTGTCTCCTATCAACCATAACTATTTGCCCTATCTTTTCAGATTGTTCTAGAGTTGACTACTTAAATTACATACATTATCGAAATAAACATTTATGATCATAACTACTAAATATCAGTCATTATTACTGTAAGTTATCTACAATGCTATTAAATTTGTTATTAATGCTGTTTTTAATAAGCACGTAAATAATATATACTATTAACCTTGAATATATTGAACTTGTAATAAGAACTTCTCACACATTTCTCTAAACAAACAAATCCCTAATGAACTTCCTATTTTTCTCCTATACGAGCATTTTCCTTACGATAACATAATGAGAGCTTCCTGAAACACCCATATCTTGCCACAGCTTCATCATTTTCTGCTTTTAAACACTTCTTACAACTTTGTACATATTGTTCACTGTGGCTGCGAATATAAAATAACAGAGAAGTTTGAAAAATAGTCAATCTTCTTCAAAATGTGAAGTTTAGTCTCACAATCAGATATAGAAATGGCCTTACGTAGAGGATTTCGACAGTAGCGTCGATGCCCTTCGTGTAGGGAATTCGCTTCAGATGAAAGGAAGATTTGTGAAAAAAGTTATCGGTTCTTTTGGAGAGTGATTCCGACGTAAGGAGCATCATCTACGAGAGACGTGGGAAGGACGGATTTCTTATAGAGGGTGAATTGATGTCCTCTGCTGCACGCCACTGGCGGATTATAATTTAAATCTGAAATTTATAAACTGAATTCTGTCTTTGGAATTCCCCCACAATGCGACCAACTTAATGAAATAAACTTATGTAAAATATCTCTACTAAATATTCCGTGGGAAAATCAATCATTGAACTTAATCTTGATGACTGCAATCCTGATAGCTTTTTCCGTCAGCAGGTTCATGGCCGGTAGCTTATCGCAATATAATTTCACTCTTTTATTACATAGAGACGCCTGATGCCTCTCATCTGATTATACTTGATTCTATTTGATGATTATGCAATAGCAATACTTTCTGTAATTCTTCTTATTATTAGCCAACCCTTTATTCGGCGAGGTTAGGCCCGAGTGGGCCTTTCTTCCACCTAACCTCGTGTGACAATGTATAGTAATCATTACAGGAAAAACATAAAATAAAACTAAGAAAAAGAAGAGGAAAAAAACGAAAAAGGAAAGATTTGATTTTTGGGAAAAAATCTCCATAACTGAAGGTTGATAGAGAAAAAACTCACGATGCGGGAAATTACCCACACAAGAAGGGGGGCGTAAAAAACCGGGAAAACACAGTGAGGAATAAAATTAATCAAATAAATAAAATAATTTTTAAAATTCAAAAATGATACAGAAAAGTATACATAACAATAATGATAAAAATTGACCAAATTACGATCAATTGAAATTTTTTAAAATTCAAAATTTAAAAAAATAATAAAAAATGGAGTAATGACATAAGTACAAGGAGCTGCCGGTGTCATATTCTTGTCTCTCCCTCAGCTGATGTATTCTGAATCAACAACAGTTGAGGCTGAGTAGTGTCTGAAATAAAGTGAAAAAATAAAAACTAGATGACATCCACTATTTGAGCACTATTGTTTGAAAACGTTTGAGTGGAAGTTGATTTAATAATGAATAAGCTTGAAGTGAGAGTAATCAAAGCGACTTGAAGATAGGTCAGAATGTGTTAATATGGGAAATGAAGTTCTATTAATTGTTTGATATTTCATGGTTATAAAGTTCTTTATATACCATCATTTTGAAGAACGAAAATGGTAGGGTATTCTCATTGGTATTATATAACTGACTCCATGATTTCGCACCTAGTACCATGAAAGATTTGGAGCATAATTCAGTTCTGTGTTTGGGGATTATTAGCTTTCCAGAAGGGCGAGTTCCTTATGTATGATTATGGTTTAAAAATTGGAAATATGGGAATAAATAATTCGGGCAACATTGATTAAGAGCTTTGTGTACAAGACTGAGATTATGAAGTTTGCGCCTTGCATCAAGCTGAAGCCATTACATTAGGTTCCATTAGAAGTGGGAAAACTTGATCAGACCTTTTGGCATTGAAGATAAATTTGACAGACTGATTGAATGCACGGTCTAACTCAGAAGATACTGAGGTGAGCAATTCATTTAAGACAATATCACAATAGTCGAAAATAGGGAGAATAAGGGATTGGGAATAAGGGAATTCTTAAACCGATTGTAAGGTTATATAAGCAATTTCATTAGGGTTTAGCACCAAAATTGTTTTCCCCACTTCCAAAAGAATGTCTCTACCTCTAACAATGGAAATTTTTCTCGATAAATATAAGGATTGGTTATTTTTTCAAAACGATGTAAAATTTTATTTAAAGTAACTATGTATATCGTTCTTTTTTCATCTATCTTGTACTTTTCTTTTTGTTTCTTATTTTTCACTGTACTTCGAATATATTCCGATCTTCTAAGAAATTTCCATAAAAATTTATTTTTTGATATACTTGCCGAGAAACATCAATTTTTATTTAAAGCGATGGCAATCCTTATAAAATATTTTCTTCTCGGTCTTAAATTTCCCTATTTGTTTTTGTTAAACTTTGTGAATCGTTTGTCTTTAATGAAAGTGACCTAAATATTATTATTCTTTCTCGGCGTTTCCAATGGATAAAATTCATCCGTCCAGTAGATGGTTTGTCTCGGTCTATATGGATCACCCTAATCCATGTGATCCCACACTTACTGATTGAGGAGCGAAATATGGCAGTAAGACTGTGATGATGTTTTCCTCTAATCCCAGTTTCTCCAGATTTCTTTTCAAGTTTATTGACACTAATCCTTCAACAGAAATAATCAATTGGATGACCTTGATCTCTACCATTTTCCAGATTGCTTTTAAATGCCACTCTTCGTATTTTTCTATTTTTCCATCTTAGTTCCACGGATTTTCTGAGACAATAGCATTGATTGTAGCGGATTTGTTGGCATTATTAATTATTATTATGCCTGCTCTGTTATATTTTACGGCTTTGTCTGTCAATACAGATCTATTCAATTAGATCTTCTCTATAACAGGAGTAGTCTGAAAGTATGGAGCAGCATCCTCATCAAGGAGTTCGTATATTTCGCTCAGCTTCTGCATATGTTTCTTTAAGGTCTTCATTAGCCTATCCTGAATCGCAAAGAGGAACCCTTCGGAATTCATACAAGTATCCTTTGTGGATCCATTGCAAGGAGGTCAATGTTAGGATCGTCACAATCATGTAAGTTCATATTTTCCTAAACCCTTTTACTCCCTTGGAAACTCATTCCTTCTTGCTGGAGAATGAGAGGTGTGTATCCAGCATCTCCTTCAACCGCCATTTTCATAAATTCGTCCGAAGAAGAATTAGTTTTTCTTTTATTCGTGAGATTTGGATGTTACACACATTCTTCATGTTTAAAAGGCCTCTTCCAGCTTCCTTTCGTGGCTTGTATTAGAGGATGAGTTTTGATGATAGAATCTAAACTTCGTCAGGATATTTCCTATCAATGTCGTCACTTTCAGACCACCCCAAAGGAGTACATGAGCGTTGGTTCGATTATCCTCTTCCATGGCAGCTTTGCATTTCATAGTGCTGTTTTCCTTTGAACTCCCTCTTCAGTCGGTCATGGTCTATTCTACCGTTTGGTGCGGAACATTGCTATTTTTAGATCCCGTCGTTCCTTTGGGTTCTAATGTCGAGGAAATCTTCTCCTTGTTCTCTGAAAATTCCAAGTATGAAAGATTATTAGTATTATTTAGTCAGCAGCGATTCAAAAAATTGCCCTTAACAACGCTTTTGATGCAAAAGAAAACTTGCTATAAAACTCGATGGATAATTATAGCTATGTAAAGGTAAGAGTTTGAAAGTTTAAATATTTGAGTTATTTCAACGAAATTATGTAATCGATCCGAAAATATCTCACGACAAAAGAATGCTAAAATCGAATGTATTTCTGAATTTCTTCGTTCCATATTCCAAAAATGAGAAAGTTCAAACGAATAGGGAAGTAGTAGCTAAAATGCTTTTAAAGATTTATGACGCCATGTGTAGTCGTAACGGAAATGGAAGTGAAAGAAAAGAAGAAAGAGAATAACTAGTGAAGTAAACAGGAAATTCAAAAATTTTTCTGAGAAATTAAATTAATTAAGAATTAAGTATTTATAGCATCAATTTAGATTAATTACACAAAAAAGTCTTTATTATCGGGAAAAATTGGAAGTCCCATCTTCCATTTAACCTAAGTATCAAAGTACATGAATTCAGATTTTTAGCGATATTATAAAATAAAGTAATACGGAAATGGAAAGAAAAATTAGTTTTCTATAGATTTAAAACTGATATAATTGATCACAGAAAAGATTTATCCACAACGAGAAAGCGCCCGCGAAGAATTGCTATTTTCAATTTTCTTATTCCGTGAGCTTTATGTTGACTACTTTTAAATTTGCGCATTTTTCGAGTGAATTTGTCAAACTCTGTTATTATTAGACGGTACATACATTATAGATGGAATGAAATAAAACTTGGGTCTGACGCACAACTTCGTGCGCAAAGTTTCTTTCTATTCCATCAATTGTGTAATTTCCTAGAGATCTCAACCATCGTTTTCTTGTTCTACGAGGACCTCTGCGGGTGCATCACTCCTTTGCTCATAAATGCTCCCGGAAGTGAGAATGCGTGGCTCGGTAGTTCAGTGGTTAGAACACCTGCCCCGAAAGTGGGAGACCTCAGAATTCCAGTCAATTCACAATTTTTCCTATTATTAGACGTTATGTGTCGGACCTGTTTTGCGACAAATGTAGAGACAGAGCAAGAGATGATTTTCAAGGGAACATCTGAGTGGGGACAGAATAGAGAGATTTTTTGGGATAAATTGCAACGTAATTGTACGAAGAAGTTTCTGAGCTGCGAGCTAATTTATTACGTAATGTTCAAAGAAATGTATCAAATCATTTCTTAGTCGTTTTCATTATATTTCAAGCTTTATATTTTGTTATTATTGGCTCAGTGAAACCTGTCTTAGGCGGAAAATAATTTTGGTCGTGCGTCCATCACCAATGCGCTATTGTCTTATCCGGAAAATAATTGAGCTACCAATGGTATCCTCTAAAGACAAATTCCACGGCATTTTTTAAAGGGTTTTCTTCTTCAGAAGGGTTAATACAATAATATTTTAATAATTTCACTAGTTCAACTACCGCCTGACAACAATATCTTGGATGAAGCCTGTAATTCGCCTTTCCAGCATCACATTCTGCGTAGTTTGGATATCATCTAATCTATGAGGAACCTCACTCGCCGGATTTGCCGGAGGATTTCCACACCTGATCTCTGGATTATTTTCTTCCCGACATGAAACTCCCTGGAGTAGAAAAGTACGATAAACCCCCTTTAAGGCGCTGTTTCCTCTTTTCATACGAATGGTAAAGATGAGACGCCAATCAAACGTCCTCTGCTACAAGGAGCAGGCTCAACACGTGTTGGCGAATAGTCATTATCCCGCCTCTTACAGCACTTTTATCATAATTATATATAATTAATTATGTATAAATATCATTTAATCATAATGTTATCTTGTCTAGTTTTATTATCGGCCTCCGGCTAGCCGAACGGGTGGAAGGAGTCGCGGGTTCGATTCTCGGTGGGGTGCCAAATTACCTCAGCACTTTTAAAATTACCATACTTAGTTTGCTAATATCGATTGAACATCGACTGAAAATTATCATTTCAAATTTACGATACGTATTCATTAATTAATTAATACGCAGGTATTCATTGTGCTAAATGTTTATTTCGTTGAATTTTGTTTGAGATTTATATTGATTATGCCTTCGATTTATGCACTTTTAGATTGCTGTCGTTAGTTTCAAGCAAATTATTAGAATTTCAATTTTTTCATCTTAAGATCGCCGTAAATTTTTAACCAATTTGTTAATCGAAGAAACGATCGTCTAAAGAATTGTCTCATTGAGTGAAGGTGTTCATAAGTGAATAGATTTAAACTCTGCATCGATTCATTAAGTTTTGCTTAGCTTTCGATAGTTTAAAGCTTTCGAAGAGTTCTTCATTGAAAGAATTGATACTTGGAAGAATTGATAATTTGTTTTTTACTCATTCTTGGAAGTTGAAATGAAATTGTTCACCAATCTCCTATTAAAGGTGAGCAATTATTTAGTGATGGATTCAGTTCCATTCCTCAGAAAAACAGTTTTCTAAGTATAATCGAATCAAGTGGACTGCTATATATTCATGGAATAGTGTCTTGTAGAGAGACAAGAAAAAATTGGAGAGAAAATATTGAGTTAATCGTCGTTCATCCTCGCATGCTAATATGTGAAGAAATTCCTCCTATACGGAATATACAGGTCAATCTTTGGTACTTGTTACCAGAAGCCATGCCATCATTTAAATGAGATTGAGTCTAAAATAACCTTTTCATCTAAACTTTATAAAAATATGAACAATGAAAGATCTACTCAGTCCGATAGATACTCAGTTACCCCCAGAAGACAAGAAAGTATTTTAAATGACGGAACTTGGATTCCATATTTCGGACTGATATTTTTCCAGGATAGAATTAGAAATACTATTGCAATGGATTTTAGAGCAGAGGTCGAACTCCATCGATCGCAAGGTATGATCGCGACTGGTCGAATCGAGAAGACTCTTCCGAATAATTTATTATATTACTTTAATCATTTATCTTAACAATGCATCAGTGTATAACTAAATTTAGCATAGGGTTCCGCATACTTCAGGAGAGATGAGGAAAACATAATTATATTATCTATTGCATATATAGCTAACTCTCCGGATATACCTATATATAAATATATATATATAAATATATATATATATATATATATATATATATATATATATATATATATATATATATATATATATACGGTCATTTGGTAACATTTCTTCCTTTGGTACTATAGAAGACGATCTCATCTGCAAACACCGTGATTTTGATTGGTCTATCGCATCGAGGCCTCAAAACAGATTGCAAATATTCGCGCAAAAGACCACCTAACGTCGAACTCAGGACCCTTTCGTGAGAGAAAATAGCAAATTAATATTAGATAAGTGCCATTCTCACAAGTTCCGAAGTTTCGATTCAATATCTTATCGGGAAGGTTCTAAAATAAGATTCCGTTTTCCCCGTTTGAAATGCATGGTGGAATCGGAATGACCCTCTTGCATCGAACCAAAGACCACTAGACGAACAGTGAAATTCATGAAAGAACGTTTCCAATCGCCTTTGTCACCATTCCGGGTTTTATCTTTCCAGCTTATCCGTAAGGCATTGTTTTGCATCAGGTGAGTGCAAAATTCTTCCATAAGAAATGCATTGCTGCAATTTTTGAGAATTTTTAAAAATTCCTTCCCGATAAGCTGGAAAGAGAAAACCCGGACTGGTGACAGAGGCGTTTGAGAACACTTATTCATGACGTTCACCGGTTTTCTAGTGTTCCTTGGTTCGACGCAGGAGCGTCATTTCGATTCCACCATGCATTTTTAACGGGGAAAACGGAATCTTATTTTAGGACCTTACCGATATTGAATTGAAACAATGTGACAGGTTAGAATGGCACTTATATAATATTAATATGCAATTGTGTCGCACGATCGGGTCCTTAGTTTACTCCTGTTGGTCTTTTGAGTGAAGTTTTGAACATTGTTTAAGGCCTTTCTTGGTACGATACTGCTGTCAACGGATAGCTTGCAGTATGCAAGCGACTTTTATTCGTATACGTAACTTTTTCTTGTATTTAATAGAATAAGTAGATTAAGAGATGTTCAATTTTATATTTAATTATTATTTTACACCAAATAAAGTCATGATTATTATCACTTTTATTATAAGAAATCATTTGGGTTTCTGTGTACTCCTAATTTAGCTTTTCTAAGTATATTTCGGTCTGACGATTAATACGAAAGTCGATAAGAAATAAGTTGGCCAACTCTATTGTATTGAGCGGAACAGAAATGCGGGCGAACGCCTAGGGGTCCGAAACTCAGTTAAATTAACATTCTGTAATTTCTAGATGATAACGCCAATACATTCCATTTTGCATGCGAGTGATGGTTGAGTTTTTGAAGAATCCCAGTAGAAAATATGAAATCCTAATTGTTATTTCACTCGAAATTGTTTAGTGTACAAATAAGTAGTGAATAATTTTAAAATACAGTAATTAATAAAACATTCTATCGATTATTGCATTAATTGCTAATAATCAATGCAATAATCGATAAATTAATTAATAAAATCCTCTTTATATTATTTTAAAACGCCCTTTTTGGTGATCTTTTTCTCTCTTCTTACTCCACCTATACATATAAATGAATGACCATTTGAAAGTTTTCAGGTTCCTCCTAATAGACAAACAAATGAAGAATCCACCATTTGTTGAACAAATTGAATTAACATTTTAATCATCGCATAGCGTCCTAGACGTAAAGATACCCTGGTTGTTATATACCGATAAAATTTGTTTACTTACCGTTGTTTGTAAATATCTTATATCGTCAGGCAGTGAGATGTTTCTCTGACTTCGAAATCGAGTAAATTAGTAACATTCTCTCTCATTCTACGTCGGCAGATGAACGACGGAGTTTACGTGAAGCTGGTGATGTTTTGTACTTATTTTTGTCTAAATTTATTATGTAAAAAATGCATTATGTGAATCGAGGTATTCGGTATAGGATAAAATACATGTATCGTTATAGCAATGACGTGTACTATTCGTGACTGTATTGCTATGGAAAATTTCAATTTTAAAACATTCTATAACATTTATATTCTCACATTCTAGTATATAAGGGATTTCGTTTATGCTGAAGGTGGTAAGGCATTGGAAAACGCAAGACTTTGAATTCGCCCATAGAGTTTCGTTACTGGTTATGTAGATACCGATATCTATCGCTACTATATGTCTGTCAAAACTGACACTGATACGGAATATGAAGGCGCGATTTTTTGGTAATTCTTAGTGTTTGTGTATTCGTCTTTGGTGATTTAGAGTGTTTACTGTAATGTATTTGGCTGGGGAAATTGAGTATCAGCCTTCGTCTGCGAGATTTTCGCACGGGGCAACTAGTAATTAATAATTGTTATAACGTTACATTCACTTATATAATTTATACTGACTGTAGTAAATATACTCTGAATCATGCAGGATTTTCGAGGGTTTGAGCCATCCCCTTTCCCTCCCACACTTCATACTTGAAATCTAAATTAGCGGCAAATATTTTAGCAAATATCTTCTTAAACGACTTTTAGGAAAGGACTTCGAGAGCGATAACTTGTTCAATTAGATACAGACGAAGACCGGTGAACGAAGAATGTGCGGAGAAAACGATTTTATGAGAATAATAAACGCCCTTAAAGAGATATTTAAGAGGAGGGAGTAAAATCGATGCCAATTAAGCGGGCGGTCCTAAGCAAACAGAGCACCAATTGGATTGGAAAAAAATAGGAAAACTGTGTTTTTAAGAGCGTACATTGCCACTCTCGAACACACCAACTATGCAAGTCGTTTATTTACTTCGCATTAATATTATATATGAGGTCAAAGTTCGACAAATTTCGCAAAAAATGCCCGTCCTCGATTAGTTGCGAAAGTTATCGACTTCATTGTGAACCAATATGATGAAACTCATCAGGTAAAATATTTTACCGAATCAATCCTTATATATCATTCGATTATCACAGTTCATATTTTATAAAATAGAATGGTGGACTTTTATTTAAGAGTGAAATTGTGTGCAAAACAAGAAAAACAGTAGTAAAGGACATCAACGCACATTTTAACTTGTACTACGATGTTTTAAAGAGGAAATGAAATGTTGAAGCGACTTTTGATGGGCGTCGTTAAAGTCAGAGACAAGTTGTACGTTTATTTGAAAGGTACATTCTGTGGATGTATTTTCGTGTTTGAGTACTCCTTTGACTAAAATAAGGAGATTCATTTAGTACTGATAGCGTGGTTATTTACTCTCAAAATCACAAGATAAGATGTCACAGGATTATTTTTGGGCGTATATTGACACAAGAGTCAATACCGATTTTCAAGAAAACAGCTCCACATTGTTGAGGGGTCACTTAAAGTTGACATCTGCAGTAAAACCCGCTTTTCAAGAGATTGAGTTTTCGCCATATTTCCGAAGAATGGTCTGATTTTCACTCAAGAGGAGGCACTTAAATTCACGTTATTTTTTCACTCTGCAATGAAGCAATTTTTAACCAGAATAAAGAAAGAATAACGACATTTTTAACAGCATTTGTGGAGGGATTTGCGATCAAGAAACACTGTTTTTCTGGTTTCTTCGATTAATTTACTTCTTCTGACGAAAGGAAACACCAAGAAGCGAATTCTTAAACTACGCTCTTCACCGAGAAAAAGTAGATGGAGAAGATGTTATTCAATCTCAGATATAAATAGTTGTGCTGCACTTCAAACTGACAAAGGAAAGAGAGAATGAATGAGGCGAACGATTGGAACGCAATGCATCTTGGCAAAGCGACATCTATACTGTGTGTCTGAAAGGGACGAGAAAATCGCACCTGAAGCGGGATTTCTTTCTTTAAATAAATATAGTTTCATAGTTAAATCTCCTGTATGTAATGGAATGAAAACCTCAGAATTTAGTGAGATGAAAATGTATGTGAAGACCCATTCTATGAAATAGTGAACGCTTTGTAGCTGATGCACTCAAATAGAATATGCTGCATAGCATTTGCGAACATCGTAAACCTAGTCTAAAGATCAATGGTGTCAGAAGGACATTGAGTGAATTATAAAAACAACTAATGTGCCGCTGATTTCAGGAAGAAAGAGAGGAAGCATCCATTGTAGAGGAGTTAAAATGAATGTTATTCTTTGAGAGGTATCCGTTAGAAAATGACTAATACAAGCAGATACTTCTTTAACATATTTATTTTGTTATGTATATTAAGCAGTTTATATGAGGACAAAACACCGTAGAAAATCGACAACGAACAGATCAATTTTTACCCAAAACAGCAACACTTTCAGTGAAAAAATATAGTATAATATAATCTCTTTCTGTAAATTTTTTCGACCCTCTATACAATGATATATTTGATCCGACTCACGCATTGCGTAAACGTGCATATGATTATCGTTAAATTTTAATAAATAAAAATTTGGACAGGTTTCGATTTTTAAGCAATGCGCCAGTTATTCCAATTGCTTATTTTTTCACAGCATCCTTTAGAGCGACGCTACGAGGGTTCTCATTCCTGAGGGATTTCAGTTTACAGAGCCATCTATGGAGAAATGAAAACAATCTCATCGAGAGATCTCCAATTTTCTGTCTTCCATGATCCAGTCCATTGGGCGAAGCGATCCTTGTTTCGATTCCCGGTCATATATGTTGAAGGGTCCAGAATAAGACAATGAATGCCGCCTCAATCAATAGATCTTTACTTTCTATAATCTTCTTTATCATTGAAATGATTATAAGTGGAAATTAATAGGTTAAAACGGGAGGATCGACTTCTATTTAATGAGATGGTCTTAAGAAGATTTTTCTATCCCAGCAAATGCATTTACTCTTTATACTTTTCACTCACCGCAAAACGACGAAATATGATAGCTTAATTGTTACTAATTTCAAATAACAAAATCTACATTTTTATAAGACATTAACCTTTCAAAAGTTTGTATTTTGCCTTGTCAGGTTTGAGGAATTAAACTTGTTTATTCTTAGAATCATTTTGTCATATTCTTTCTACCTTAACTATGAATCGCTGGGAAATTCAAATTATTCATTCGTATACTTTTTCACAGATGTGAAAAAATATAACAACTAATAATAATTTCTTAAATACTGCGATAGTTTATTATTCCTTAATATTTTTTGGCTTGGTACATACATGCCGATTCGAACACTTCTGAAAAATATATTTAGAAACTTATAAATATTATATGGTTTATAATAACGTTTTTAAATGATCTGAACTTCTCTTACTTGACCAGTTTATTTTCTTATTCAAAATTTGTCCCTTTATGATAAATTATCTTCTAAATGCGACTTTTGAAACTGAAGATTAACCACAACTGTTTCATGAATTATTTTCTTTTGCTCTTTGTTGAAATTCTGCACACTCCACTCTGCCAGTTAAATCGTTATATATGTCCTTTGATTTTTCATATTTTATTGTATATTGAAATTAGGTTAAGCTTCGTCAAAGGAAAAAACGTTCATTTCATTTTTATTTTATACACGGCAACATGGAAAGGGCTCTCTTTGCGCGAAAAGCAGGCCGTTCATAAAAAACCAGTATTACACAAAAATAGTTCAAGGACACCCTAAATTGTAGCAAATAAAAAAAACTAAAAAAGATTCCTTCTCATTTTTCAGTCGTATAACACTTAATTGTCTTCAGACGTAGGAGAAATGAAAACAACGCTTAAAACGCAGTCAAAATGGGTTTCATTGTATATTTTGACTATATTTTATTATGAGGGACCTATTAGCTATGCTTCATGGCACGAAACAAAATGACACCTCTAGGCGCACACTTCGAGATTTGCATACTTATCTGTGGGCGCAGAAAATATATTTAACGCTTAATAGACTCTGAGAGCGTTTCTTTGCCTCATAGCACTTTAAAGCGAACACTTCTTATCCTTACAGATATTTTTCATCCCTTTCTTCTTTAAAATTTTTCTTAAGGTTCTTGAATGTGATTAATTTCTTTCAATATGAACTTATACTTATGTGTGTGTGTGTTCATATTCTTATGTATTTATATATTAATTCATCCGATGCCAGTAATTCTCGTAAGAAATGCGTTAAAGCAAGATTTGAATTTATCGCATTTTTCCGACGAGATATAATTATGAAATTTTGGGATTCGTTTGAGAACAAGCAATCTAACAAATGTGGATCAAACGAATTATGGGTTCGACTCCGGACGATTCGAAATCGCTGTGGTAAGAAATGCACGTGAAGTTCCATTTGCATCGATTTCTTCTTTTGCAGAATAATATGAGAAATAATTAAGCTACGCAATCGAAAGAAGACAAAAAATAAAGTAAATTGTATATGTATACATATTTTGCTCTAAAGTTTTCGATTAAAAATTTATTTCGTAAATATGTATATCGAAAGATGAAATAAAGCGAAAAGTATATAATATAACTAATACTCTGAAATTCAAGATATAAAAAAATGGGTGAGAGGCCAGGATGAAGGACTGTTGGCAAAAATCTATTCAAGATGAAGAAAAACTGAAGGTAATGTTGAAGGGGGTGGTTATTATGAAGAAGTATTGCATATTATTACGTAGAAGAGAATCAAAGGAACGTATCGAAATGAGAATTCATTCATAAACACTCAACACAACGATATATCAGAGATGTCGATTTAATTTTCAAAATTTCGCATCTGAACGTAGCGAAAAAGTCGCTAAATTCAGAGATATATCTTTAAAAGTAAGTAAAAAATACTAGCTAAAATTTGTTTCTTCAGATAGAAAAGCAGTTCAGATGTTTCGTAGATGAAATTTATCACATAAATAGTAAGTCTTTTATCGACTGAAGGTTATGTTTTTTTTTTAATTTTAAGTCGAATATGCCTTAATGAGAGTTAGTGGAGTAAGATCGACGTACATAGAAGTCGCTATAGAAGAAACTTCGCTAAAAGATGAAAAAAGTCGCAATATTTGGCAACTATGCATTCACATATCATTGCTTCTCACTGATTAATAAAGTGATATATAGACATACAACCTGATGCCTTTATTTAATGCAGACGGAGATTAGAAAGGGAAGCAAAAAATCGTCAAAGCCTCTTTACAAACTAATTCGGCGGTTTTCTCGAATTATTACGTAATCTCCCTATTTGTAAAAATGCTTCACTGCGGAGTGACCGCTTTCTTTGACCATTCTAAAAATGAGAAGGCAATCACGTTACAATAGTTTGCGGATTATAAATATATATCTACAGCTGTGACGACAAAAATATAGAGTATTTATTTTCGTTTATAAGGTGTCAAATATTTCTTTAAAAATAAACCATCTGATGAAAAAGAAGTGATCAAAACCCGAATATAACGCTAAACCTGAGAAGCGGCATTATTTCGGTGTTGTCTTTCAATACGATTACGTGGGATCGATTGTGCCACGTTCGCTGAGAATAACTCCTTCATTTCAATACAACTCCACTCAAATTCATCTCGAAGAAATTAATTAAAATGGAGTAAAATATAAGAGAAGCGTATGAAGAAGTATTTAAAAAGAGAAATGGATCGTCAAGAAATGAACTGCCCTCCCAACTCATTTTCTTCTAATGTTTTCGAGACTATTTTAACTGCATTGGAAAATGTTGTTAGTTCTTAAACGAAAAAGTAATAACTATGAAGCTATAGCATGAAATTGTATAATAATATCCGAGGAAGTAAGGAAATAAGACAATTACTTCTGAGAATGTATAAAGATCTGAGGAAAGTCTAAAAAAATAATATAAGTTCAACTAGTGTATAGAAATTTTTCAAGAAATTTTCTATTAATGTCATCGAAATTATTTGTATCGATTTGGAAAATGCATTTTAAAACAGTTTTTAATAATTTATTGGATTAATTAATAGAAATTCTCAATAGTTTTAACATTGATAAAATTAATATAATAGTATCAATAAAACAATATTAATTAAATTCGTAATTTGCCTGAAAAGTTAAGATGACGATGAAGAAGGATTTTAGGAATGTTCTATAACACGTTTTAAAATTTATATCATAATTTGATTAATGAATTCATATTCGATAGTGATAAATCCTACTGCAAATTGCGATGTAGCTACAATATTACTAGATAGTAGTAGGAAAGCTAACACGTTTTTGACGAGAATGAACCCGCAGAATTTGTATCCTTTAGTGTTGCGAAATTTACCCTAAAATTTAAACTAAACTTATTGAAAATGATACGCATTCCAAAAATTGTTTCTGAAGGATATAGTTTTTATGGTCGTAGCGTGTAAAAACTATTTGATCTAGTTAGATGTAGGAAGACAAAGAAAAACCGGAGCTGTGCCCTGAAATTTGAAATATCGATTGAAGGAAAACTTTTGCGTGTCCTGACGAAAACTGTGTTGTAAATATTAATGTAAGGATTGGAAAGTAAGAAGGAATATTGTGAGTGGAAGAAGGAATTCCTCAAACGCGAGTATTTCTGCAAATCAATTGAACCACTAAGAGTTGAATTTTGAAGGGTTTTGAAAAAGAACAGAGGAATGAAAAGATAGGAAAGAGGGGAAGGAAAACGGAGGCTAATATTGAATACTTTTACAAAAAATGAGCGTTTATAAATAAAATGTTCTGTTAAAATGAAAGTCAAGCCAGTCTCATAAGCGCAAAATTCCATAATTACCGTAATTAAATTTTTCTAAATATCAGCTGGAGAGATACTTGAAGATGTTTCCGTCGCAAATATTGAAGCTCATACAATTACTGCCATTAGCTGTACCTCATTCGAATTCGAATTCCTTCACAATATTAATACATCACATCTATGTCTCTCCAATTACACAGGGATCCTTTATTTGTTATTATTATTTGTTAGTTATTGTTTGGAATTTATTTACACTGCTTTATTTTTTATCAATTTTACTTATTTGAACCTTTAATCAAAATCGGCGACTTTGACCAGTAAAGAAGTGCAATGTCAAATCTCTTTTTGTAATGTATGGCTCAAAGGTCTTTCAACTAGGATAAGTATCACCTAGTCGTTGTTTAAGAATATGATGGAATTACCCTTTAGAAACGAGTTCAAATGTTACATTAAATAGAAAACGTGAATTTCGACTTTTCATAGACTAAATGCTATTTTAATTTGTATACAAGTCAATCTAAAAGAACTATGTGAAGCGGTGGTGCATGATCACGAAAAACAAGTAAATTGTTATTTCTAATGAAATATTTTAGGAGTTTAATATCTCTTTTACATTGCGTTGAGCCCATTGCTGCGATTGAGTGCGTTTGGAGCGCTCTTTTGGAAAAAGTAGACTACATCTCTAAATCGGCTACGTTTTAAGCAGGGAAATATTGTATTTTACGTTACCCTCTTTTTCCCACCTCTCCTTTCTTATTTTTTCTTCTCCTTTTTCATTTTCACATTTTTATTAATTTTTTACTAGTTGCCCAATGCGAAAATTTCGCGGACGTACACTGATACTCAATTTCCTCACGCAAATACATTTCAACAAATATTCTAATCGCTACAAACGAATACACAAACACTTAAACATACCTAAAAATACACTCCTTCATTTTCTATATCAGTGTCCGTTTCGATATACCTCTATTGTAGCGATAGATATCGCTATCTACACATCCAGTAACGAAACCCCATGAGCAAATTCAAAGCCTTGCGTTTTCTTACCACATGAACTCAAACAGAATCCCAATTATATTAGAGAGAATCAGAAGAGGACATAATTTTTTAAAATTTTCCTTTCAGCAATATGAATAGTAAGCGATCTATTTATTTTATCCTCTAACGAATACCTCAATTTACTCAATGAATTTACCATATAACGAGCCTTGTGGAAAGCCATTTGAAGAAGTACACTTTTTAGTAGTAATTTTCCACACTATTTTTTATTAACGACCGGTTCCGCCGGAAACATACCTTCTGCGCCCGCGTTACTTATTTATTTTCAATATTTTTCTTTCCACCCAGGAATTATAAAAATAAATACTACTTGTCTACATTTAAATTGCATCTCATCCATTCACTGAATCAGAGTTTTTCAATTATTGAAAGATATCTACCAAGCAATGGACGACGCGTATGAAAACTATTCTCAGTCAAGGAATCACCAATTCAAAATGCTATTTGAATGAACGGGGATGTAAACAATTTTACATTCTGCTAAGCATCGATTTAGTTTAAATTCCAATTTTGATGAAGTGAAGAGTAAGCAAAAGTTTATAATACCGGGTAAAAGTGAGACCTTTGTATTCAGCTTGTTTCTGTGACTGTCCTTCCAAAAGAACAAACTCATATTGGTTTATTAAAATGTTGTTATGGTTGCTTCGTTTATGGAGTCTATATATTATTTCCGATCATTTCAAGACCGAGAATAATAATAGTATCCGATGTTAAAAGTCATTCTCCATCGTAACTAAGCAAAGAAAATAATTCTGCACATAGCAACACGCGTATCTTTCCGTTCAGGACGCAGCGCGATGATTATAATATTAATTCAATATCAATATTATAAAATGGTGCATTTTTCATTTGTCTGACTATTTTTAGCAGGAATCTGAAAAATTTTCCTATCAAAAGATGATTTATTTACGAGGGTCATCCGGAAAGTAGTACCCGTTCGTGAAATAAAGACACAAAAGTAAATATTAACAAACATAAAAAATTTTATTTGAAAGAGGATACTTTAAACTACTTCTCAACATAATCTCCAAGCAAATTAAGTCATTTGTCATAACGTGTGACAAGTTTCTGTATTCCTGCTGCATAGTCCTCCGCCGCCAGCTCATTGAGATACAGGGTCACTCCTTCTTTAAGTTCTTCATCGCTGTCAAATCTTTTCCCCGCCAAAAAGTCTTTAAGCTTTGTAAAGAGATGAAAATCTGAAGGGGCCAAGTCCGGGCTATACGGTGGATGGTCGAAAGTTTCCCATTTGAATTGCTGCAAAAGTCTTTGTGTTATCCCAGCTGCATGAGGCCTGGCATTGTCATGAACGAGAATGACACCAGTAGACAATAGACCTCGCCGCCGATTTTGTATTGCCCGCCGTAATTTCTTTAATGTTTCACAATACGCATTGGCATTAATAGTGTCTCCACGGGCCATAAAATCAATAAGCAATACACCTCGTCGATCCCAGAAAATGGTTGCCATGAGTTTCCTGGTGGACAGAACTGTCTTGAATTTTTTTGGTTTGTTTGGTGAATGAGCATGATGCCACTCCATTGACTGTCGTTTACTCTCAGGTGATGCATAACAAACCCATGTTTCGTCACCAGTAATTATGCGAGTCAAGAAAGAGTCTCCTTCATCAGAATAACGTCCCAAAAACGTCAGTGCTGCAGCCATACGCTTGGTTTTGTGCTCATCTGTAAGCATGCGAGGGACCCATCTTGCACAAATTTTTGCATAATGCAGATGGTCTTTAACAATTTCATGAACAATTGTTCGAGAAACATTGGGAAAATGCTCACAGATGTCATCAATTGTGACGCGCCGATCGTTCCTCACGAATTCGTCAACTGAGCTCACCAGTTGGTCTGTAATGACAGACGGTCTCCCCGAACGCTCATCGTCGTGTGTGTTCCCCCTCCCCATGTTGAACTTGCGACACCACCGCCGAACAGACGACTCGTCCATTACATTGTCTCCATACACCTCCTTAAATTGGCGATGAATATCACATGGGCGAACGTTTCTTGCATTGAGGAATTTAATCACTGCCCTCACTTCACAACTGGCGGCGTTCTCAATTTTTTTAAACATTGTAAACAATCACAGAAACAACACAGGCAATGCTAGCGTCACGCAACTTGGCTCAGAGAAGGCAGACAAGCCACTGAAGCTATCTGACCTTGTCCAGCGGCTACTCGCGTCGTCAGCACTTCATGCGGCACTAACGGGTACTACTTTCCGGATGACCCTCGTATATATGGTATATTGGTGGAGTAATAAGGGAGAAAAGCCCCCGTCATCAAAAATGTGTTTTAAAATAATATATAGAGGATTGTACCCTCATTGCTTACATATTGTATCTCTTTTACTTTCCTTGGTCAGATGATCCGTATTCAACGTTTTATTACATGATTATTTTATTTTTATTGTAACTGAATTCTTTTCTTATTATGTTTATATTCGCTTTTCCTTTACTTCTTCTTAATAATGCATGTTTTCCTTATTATTTTTATCGTTTTAAGTGTAAGGCGGAACTATTTAGTCCCAATTTTGCATGAAATGAAGTCGTATGTAACCCACATAAAGTATGTACCATAAACGTCATATTAATAATCTTAGCTTGAAGGGAGCCAGATGTGTGCAGAAGATGGAAAGTAGAACCACCGTTGAAATTAGATTTGATGGGCATGCGATGGTTTGGAATGCACCTCTCCGAATACTCTATGGAAAAGGACCTTCTTTGCGCACATAGAAAACGCCGACTACTAAAGAAGAAGACGGACAAGTATTGATTCTTTGTTTATTTATAAAACAAGCATCACAATTCAGATCGATTGCAGCTGAAGATGAAAGTGAATAAATAAGAACAGCAATTTCATTATAGTCAATATATTTCATCAATTATAGGAATCAACAATTAAAAAGTCCGCGATGCAACAAATATTCTGCGTGACTATTGTGGTATCGGAAAGTGATTGGGAATAGTGCGCTAATTGTTGTCTAAATTCGCTGCTAAGTTTGGTCTTAAAGAAAGGAAGTGCAAAGAGTTGAAAAAGAAAAAAGATGTGATTTAATATTTAAAAGAAGAATTTTGGCGTGAAAAGGTCCCTGTTTAGAACGAATTTCCTCCGCCGCCTTTTTATCGAATTCTAGTATGTGCCGCCATTTTACTTCGGTGGAATCTCCTTTGATAGCGCCATCGCTCGGGAATCTGTAGAAGCAACTTGAACCGCACCTTTTCGGACGCGTTATTAAAATTACCCATTCGAATATTACGGTCATTCACATTGTTATGGCAAATAAAATGTCAGCCCGAAAGGGTTCCGAAGGTGAGACCAAGATGGCAGCACATACTATACACGAAACGGCCAATTCATACATTATGTTAGTTCATATTTCAAATAATGGATTTCAATCCATTGGGACGGCCGTAAGAAAAAGCCGGATTGACTTGGATTCGTCCAATTTTCATCTAAAGACCCAAGAAAATATGCGTAAAACAATTCACTGACTTAGTTATTGAGAAACTTTGTTTTCTCGTGAAAATTTTCCTGATTTATTTTCCTGTTTTGGAAAGCTAAAAGAGAATCTGTGGAACACCCAAAAGTATGTACTAAAACGATGATTTCTCTGCCAAAACTCCGTTCACACAAAAAATATTTCGCCGAAATGATATTTCGAATATCGAGTCAAGCACAAAAAGCCGTAAAAATATAAAGAGTAATGGATTCAATGTTTTTCATAATTTATTATAATTGTTAAGAAATAAGATACTGACAATAACATTTCCTCGTTGAATACATACATGAAATCATGGATGTGGTGTATGGCAGGGGATATTCCAATAAAATGTTCAGACCTTAATTATATGGATATTCAACTCCATATCTGGAAAGAACTTACCTAACTAGTAACTATCTTTCCCTAACCACGGGTTTTTATTGCTAAGATGTTAAGTTAAAAAACTCTGGTTAAAATCTCTTTTTTAACGTAAGAAATGATTTAACATCTTATTAAATTTGGAGTTCTCTTTCGTCTGATTAGGTGACATTTGGATACTTGGCAGAGGACTGTAAAGAAACAAAGAAAAAAAGATGCATATATATTTAGAGAGAAAAATAAACGGTGATGCAAAAGAGGAGCATAGGGAAGGCCTCTCTTTTTCAATCATTTATCGTATAGTTTAATTCGATAACGTGGATTTTCGTTTTGTTTCAAATTCCATTTGTTCCTTTGTCCCTTTGATTGAAATTCAACTTTGGAAGACTGGTTTGATGCCAATCACCCGAATGACCTCCTCTATAATTATTCCGTTCCCTATTCGCCACTTTTCTCTTTATGATTTTCTTCTTTAATTACATCACTCTTCTATCATTCTACAGATCCACTTTTTAACTAATTTTACAACCGCAATAGAAACAGGATCCGGTATTTGATGTAGGAAAAGTTATTATTAGTTGTTTTTCGCGTATCCGAGACTTATTCTGATTTCTATGAAAGCTTCGGAGCTTTATAATGAATTTAATTTAGATGAATTGTATATGAGTGGATACACATAGGATCGTTCTATATATCTCCATTGCTTCAGCTCGAAACTATTTGTAATGGAGATTATTCTTTCCGCCGACATTATCCCCTTCCAAAGGGATATAGAATTTGCAACGTTGATTGATTCTCAAGAAAATGCTTCCCCTGCCGCTGATATTCTTCTCATATAATTGTTTAAACATAAAATAGCAGGACTTTTGACGCTTAAGTTTGGTTCATTTGTAGACAATCGCAATTAAGAAAGTGCCCCATATTATAACGTTAATAAGGTGAAATAATAAAATTTGAGATGCACATAATAGAGGGATTATTATGTATTGTGTACGCATCTAAATATAATTTAGTCCCTACTTTGACAGTCATCCTCAATTCATCTTCATTGACTTTTACTTGAGAAAAAAAATAAGATCAAATACAGAATTATTAACGCGGGTTAAGCAGTCAATTAAGATGAGGAAAATGATATGGATCAATAAATCTGTTGCAACTAGACTTATTGCTGAGTTGAAAGGAAATTGATCAAAGTTTTTATAAAAAGTGTTGAAAATTGGAGCTAGAGAGGTACTTATAGACGCGGAATTTGAAGAAAGGCGTGTTGATGACCTTGCTGTTGATAATATTCTGTAGGAAAGTGAGAAAGGTGCCAGGGAGATGATTTACAAGAGGCGAAACAAGGAATCACTTTTAAAAAGAAGAGTTTCGGAAGGCATAAAAGAGAGCTAAGAAATGGAAAAAAAGCCTCTAGAAGGCTCTGGAAATTTAACAACTTTTTAGACATCACACCAAAAAGCAAAGAATTTGTTTTTCTAATTCAGGCAATTAAATATGAAGAAATATTTCTTTAGCGGGTGAGCAGAAGAGAGAGAAAATAAATTGCTAAAATAAAACGACCTCAGTGTGCTCGCTCTAGTCCCTCTGCTTGTCAAACACTGATCTAGATTTTATACTTTCATTCGGCAAATTCCCTCCGGTTTCCGTGGTTTGGCTCCGGCGTTTAAACACTTCAATGAGCAAGAATCCATGTTCAACGAACTATTTTTCAATTTCCATGTAAAGTATACAGGGCGACAGATTCCTTCGACGCAAGAAGATTGTACATTTATTTGTAAAAAGAGTCCTCTTTAAATTACGTTTAATTTTTTTCCGGGATTTTTGACCTTTAGGGTTAACTAATAGGATAGTAGGGTAGTTGTGAGAAGGGTTGATAGGATAGTTGAGATAGATTTAGTCAGAATTGTAGTTATGGTAGCGTAGACTCCCCAATTTTTTATTAACCAACAGTCCACCCCAAACAGACTAATAGTAATCTGTTAGTCAAAAAAATTGTTGAAACCGAAATACTTTCAGCAATATTTCACGATGAATGATACAGCCACGAAGAGAACGCTGACGTGGTAAATTATATAAGAAATTTCCGGTATTGCAATCTTCGAAAGGTGGCAACCCTGGTTAGACTTAGAAACACATTTACCCACTCTTTGAGAAGCAGATGACGACGTCATGATCTAAATAAACATTAATATTCGGAGTTAATGGATAGTGAAGATTTACAGGTGAAGAAGACCTCTCCTTGAGTGCTGTTGTGCGATTTAGGATCCTTACAAAGTAGGATTAACTTCCAGCCTTGAGATGGTTCAACATAGGGCAGCTGGATTTATTGAGGGAGATTTCAGATTTGAGAGCAGTATTTCAGCTATGATAGAATCCCTCGGTTGGGATTCGCTTAGTGATAGAAGACTTGATTACCGTAGGAAGCTTTTTAATAAATTTCTCACAACGGATCTCGGGGAGAAGGTAGTTGATATTGTCACACTAGTTAGTAGCTACGTGATCTTCGAGACAAAACGATGAAGCGTTGCAGGGAAATAGTTGCCAGGACAGATAGTTATTTCTGGTCATTTTTTCCGCGAAGTATTAAAGAAGCCAACAGCAGTCAAAGGTAGATAGGGTTTTCGGTGTTTTACACCCCCTGCCATGCGCCAGTGGCGGTGTTCAATTGTAAATGTAAATGTAAAGATTGAATCTATTGAGAGTATTCTACCATTAGTTTACTAATATATAATTTTCAATTAGCAGAAGACATCGGAAGCATTCGCCTCTGGTATTAATTAGAGTGTCCAATTTGAATTACGGTCATAGAAAAAAGGGACCGTATAAATAAAAAACGTCACTTTGGAGACATCACACTTTCTTATGGCATTTATTATCGCATGTGTCCTCTTTATCTCTACTCCACTTTATTATCTGCCATAACCTTCTTATTTTATCATACACTCAAATCAAGAAATGCACTTGTTAATATAATACTTCAGAATGAGAATCTTTTGAAGGAAGAATCAGAGACTTCAGATAGATAACATTCATAAAAGATGTAGCCGATATTATGCGCCCTCCTTTTTATATTGGCTGTCCTCATGAGGAATAGAATCAGTCGATTCAAGAATTCTTTTTTGTCCGATATGTAATCGAATGGACACCACGGCTTGCAAGGTATGCATATACATATGATGTCGTCCAATAACTCATTCCTTAGTAGCATTCCCAAGAACAAGGAAATTTAAATGAAGGATAGATTTTCCTCAATGAAAGAGACAACTGAAACCATTCCGGTTATGTAGAAATGTTGGATTACAATAGAAGTGAATTATAGAGAAACGGGCGAGCAGCTGAAGTGTCATTGATGGAGACTGAAAATGAATCGCATTATAATTAAAACTCATTCAGTGCGTCGTTCCTCCTTTAACAAGTACATCGATTCGTAAAAATCCGCTCACACTGTGATGTAACTTGGCTAATGAGTCACTCATTTTTACAGCAACGATGCAATTTCGAACTCGAATTCATTTTTTCACAGCGAAAATCATTGTGGCAAATGACATTAGGTTGTTGAAATAAATCAAAGCAATGTACGCGATTCCTATAAGGGCCTTCTCAGTCTAACCATTCCTCTCTCACTTCAGCTGCTCTTTTAATCCTGTTGTAATTCCATTATTGTTCCTATATCCTCGAAATAATTCTTCTTTGGACTTCCTTTCTTCCCCAGGATCTTGCCTTCAAAAATGTTGGTTAGAAAGGCTTTGTGCCACATACAGTGTCCCGTATAGTTAATTTCTCTTATTACTGTTTCATCCAGTAATTTCATTTTTTCATTCACTTTCTTCATTATCTCTACATTTGTCCATCTTGTTCCGGTCATATTCCTACAATTCCACATTTCTGCTGCTTCTATTCATGTTTTTTCTTTTTTTTCTCAGTGCTCAGATTTCACATCCATATAATGAAATACTCTATATCAATGAATTTAACGTAGCAATTTTTAAGAAAACGTAATGCTTCTCGAGTACCCGTTTCATCCGCTGGATCTCATATACTTGCCGCATATTCCAGATAGGCCAAAGTGAAGGAACATTGCTCTCTTTTCGGCGCTTTATGAAGCCTAGCTTTTTACTTATTTTACCGCTTCTCATGGCTTTTCGCAATTACTTCTTTTGGATGACTAATATTGTAAGATTGAAATAACGCGAGCAATCCCACTTTTCCTTTTCTCGCAATCGTAAGAAGCAAATCCAAGAAAAGGAGTGTTTCGTTGAGCTCAAACCTCTGCCGTTAAAGAAATTGCTATTCTTCCCTAACTAAAACTGCTCTACACTGGAGATTAAAAAAGACTAAGATGCTCTCTTAATGCAAAAAGCAGACAATTCTAATGCAACCAGCATCACATATCCCGATTATAATGCTCAAGTCGCCTCATAAGTGTCTTACTTTAAATCAATTTGCAGCACATCTTTCGAGATGCAAAAGAACCAGACATCACTTCTTGGTAAATAGAGACATCATCATCTATGGAAGATTCAAATGTCAATTCTCAATTATCTATAAAATATCTTCAGAAGAGAAATAAATCCTGAAATAAAACCAGAGAAATCGTGCTAGTCTTTCTCCTCGACGCACTCCTTTCTATCGTACGAAAAGCGCCGTTTGAATTATGGATTTCAATTCAAATTATTAATGCCCTTCCGGACATCTACTAAAATGTCTTTCCTTCAACGTAATCTCAGAACTTCATTTCCAGTTATAAAAGCTCACGCTAATAAGATTCGATACCACTTCCACATCTTTTGAGACGATTCTTTCCTAAATTAAGAAAATAGTCTGAGAATACTACCAAGGTAGCGAATGGAATGCAATTGGGAGAATGCATTTTAAGCTTTCAAAATTTAACATTCAACTTAAGCGTTGGGCTGAGACGTTCAATACTCATTTATAGTATTTATGTTCTTACTGCTATTCCACTTTTAAAAGAATGTTATTCCACAGGGAAAAGACTAACGATGTATTTTAAGTTTCGAAACGAAGTATTTTAAGTTAATAACGGTTGGCTTTCATCGCGATAAAATGATGTTTTAAACAATTCGTTGGAAATTTAACAATCATGTAAACAATTTGTGAAACTTTCATAGGTAGAATTTAGAAGATACATTCCATTCCTATCAACAAAACAAAGGACATCTATAACATCATAAAGTATAAATCTTCAGAATAACCCATATCCGCAGATTTTTTCCGAAATTTCGAAACTTTAAAAATTAATTTTGGAAAATATTTTTTCGAGCTGAAAATTCTCTATGAAAGGTTTCCCATGAGAGTGCGTCAGAATAAAAATTTTCATAACTTTTCAAAATTAGAGGCCTAATTTCTTTCCGATTTCCCGTGGAATGGCCAATACATTTTCATGAATGACATGTTTTTCAGTCGTATTTCGCCGCAGGACGTAGGAAAATGTATTTTTAATTTCTCTATATTGCTCATGGTAGTGAGGGAGCATGATTTCTCATTGAACTGGTGCATCCTTTACAGAAGGCCTCATCGTTCTTAACGAGCCTCATTCGTGGTGGAGGCAATCTTTCGGTCGATGGTTTTAAAAAAGGACAATATTCTGTATATAAATTTATACAAACAATTAGGAGGAATACAAGTTAGTCAAATAAAGCCTAACTTCATTTCAGTTAAATTGATCTGCTATTCGAATTTCTGTGGATTTTTTATTGGATTCCGTTAAACGTAGTTGCCGCTGAATCGCGCATTAGGAAGTTTTCAAGTAAAATTAATGTAAAATTAATTGGGATTAATATATTAATCGATCGCAATCAATACTTGTCGCAGATTATTAGAGTCCATTTGCTTTACAACTGTCACTTCTTATGTTTTAATATTTAAGTATTGAAGATATAATGTAGATATTATGGCAAATAATCAAGTTTTAATACCTAATGGTATCTGCTTGGAAGCAGTGCAACTTGTGATGCCTTTAGAACAAGGTGAGATGACAGTATCATCCAGCGGAGTTTGTTTTGTTTGCTTATCGGAAATAGTTTCCATTGATTTCCGTTGGAATTGAAATCGTCTACGTGCAATTTAGTTAAGTTTCGTAGATATGATAAAATGCAAAATAAAACTAGGGAAAGTACGGCTTATTATACTTTCGGCAAATGCAATTTTTTTCACAGTCGGTCACACATAAGCTGGCTGTTTGATATAGAATAGTCCATTACAACTTTCATTATAACCGCTTCTATGTAATTGAGTTACTCAACCCTTTATGTCTTATGTTAGTCTAAGTTTGTTGCATATATGATATCTAAAGAGGTATTTAGATATTTAAAATTTATCAACGCGTTACTTACTACAAAACCCACATTCGAACACATTTTGAATTCTGAGTATTAATGTGTTAAATTAAAATTGGTCCGAATTAAATCGGATTTTATTTTCAAGTGGGAGTTCGGATCGCTTATTTATATTACCATGAGTAATATATGGATGCTAAACATTTCTCTAATTCACTCACTGTTTTAAGCCATCTACTTGAAAGTTGGCCTATCCAAAGACAAAAATTATTTAGGTACGCTGCTTTTTTGGTGAGTATTCTTCACTTAAGAGTAAATCATTAGCATTGATATTCAATCGCCTTAATCCATCTTTTAAATAATAGTATCAGTATATCACTCTATGAATGTATATATCAAATGCGGTACTAATTTCTCATAATGCAAAGAATTTGCTATTTTTCTCCTAATGTCTGTTAATGTTCATCGGTGAAACGAAGACAATATTTCCCATTAAATTGGAAAAAGAAGAGTAAATAAACACCAGAAATCGTTTTGAATAGTTTACATCATCACATACTTGAACAGTGCATGTGACACTGTTTATTTTATCGTCAATTTGGTTACAAAAGACTATTTCAGCTTATTTCAACTTTATCTATTCAAGATTTTCGTTTTTGTAAAGTTAAATAAACAAATGAAGTCTTTCTATATATATTTATCGTAAGAAACTGTATTTCCTCAAATTCAGCGACCGATCTGCATTACGGAAACACTCATTTGTCAAGCAAACCGCTGGAGATACAAAGAGAATTTTTCATATTTTGGGATAAATGTTTATTATGTATATATGTTTCTCGAATAATGGAATAATTCATGCAAACTCGCATAACAATGGCGGCGCTCCCTCTCCAGGAATAATTAGCCGAAATTATTCATTCTGTTGAATATCTAACAAAAGAGAATCGCCAAGCGTCCAATTTCCGCATCGATTGAAGAACGGAATTTTTTATTAATTTCAGGATTCTATGAGAAAAGGACAAACAGGCGTTCTCTTGACTGCTGAATTTAAAACAGATTCATCCATTATTTTGAGTGATCTTCCCGCGTGATTTCTTACGAAAAAAATCATTTCATACAATATTCATGTTTAGCACCCAAACTGAGAGGAGAATTATAAAACGCTATGTTTCGCGATTCTCTATCTTGAAATATTTTCATGTCTCTCGGTCAAAATTTTCTAGGCTTAACTGCCTAGTTTTTATCTTCTTCACCATACTAGACTATTTATTTAAAACGTCTTAATCACTATTTTTAATTTCCAGAAAGTTAAGTAAGTACTTTTTATTTAACATTACTACTTTTAAATGTTAGGTGACTTTAATTTTCCTATATTTAAAATGCTTATCACTCAGTGATTCTATCATTTTCTCTTCTGAACGAATCATTACAATGTATTGATCTTACATTGCGTAATTTTGTTTTATTATTTACGCTCCAGATTTCCACGTTGATTTTCCTTTCTAATGTATTCGTACACGTACACAAATATTATTGATGAAAAATTAGATGGAAGACATTTCAGTCACAACCCCACCTTAGTAAAGACTTTTAAGATGAAATGCAAATTGTGTAAATTACACTTAACATCCTCTAATGCAAACCGGAAGTACGAAATCCTAGAAAACGGAAGACAAAATGACAAAGAAGTAGGTTAAATAAAATGGAATGAGTGTTGTAATAGAAGTTGGAAATCTAGGTATTCAATTCCCTTGCAAGATAGACTCTGTTTGTGCGCCGTGAAAAAATGAGATTGCGATGGCATGGAACGAACCAAACCGGAAAAGACTTCCTTTTGCAGAAATGAAAGCCGAAAAATTAGATTATAAAGAGTACAAAGAGGAGAGTTTCAGAACAGATATAGCACAAGATGAAAATGAAAGAAATGACAGTTTATTGCTATTCTCTTCGACGCACGTCAATATAATATGTAAAAATATTGAATTGAAAAGAGAAGATATCGTAGGAAAAGCAACTGAAGATTGACGAAGGAGAAAGAGAGATCACGGAAACGCGTCAAAAAAAGAAATAGGCAAGTTAATAGAATTACTCAATAAAAGTAAAGGAATATAAAAAAGAAAATTCGTCTCACATAACTATAAAACACAGAAGTGAGTTTGAAAGATACTAATCATTAAAAACCATATAAAATCGCTAATCTTAATATGAATTTATAATAGTGTCCTTACTTTCGGTAGGTTCATGTGCCCCCACATTCCCTATTCAGTTCCTTCTCCTTCAATTCCCGGTAACTTATCCCACCCCTTAATTCGTCTAACAACTTCTGTCTTTGTCTTCCCCTCTATCTTTTCCCTAGCATTCTTCCCTTGATCGCTTTCTTCAACAATCCCTCTCCTCTCAATATTTGACCCACCCATTTCTTTTGTCTATTTCTAATTACTTCGATTATTACCTATTTTCCTCAACCATCTCTAGAACCTCCTCGTTCGTTTTTCTATAGACCCAAATTACTTTCTCCATTCTACTATACGCCATCCCCACGTCTCAAAAGCCTCCAATCTTTTGACATCCTCTTTTCTTAAAGTCCACGTTTCACACCCGTACAACATTACACTCCACAACAAGGATTTTACCCTTCTCAAGTCCCTTTGTCATCAGTTCCCTTCGATTCATGAATGCTTCTTTCGCTAATGCTATCCTTTTTCTAATTTCCGTCGAACATCTGCTATCCTTAGAAAGAAGGCAGCCCAAGTATGAAAACTGATCTTTTCCCCATCCACCCTTATCGTCAACTTAGCTTTCTTTCCCTTTGAAAACCTCATAATTTTAGTCTTTCTTACATTGATTTTCGTACCAAACTCCTTTGCTTTATCATTTAGTGCATTTACTAGGATTTGCAAACCCCTTTCAGAATCGCACACAAGCTTTATCGTCTACATATCTTACTGACTTCACTACTTCCCCACCAATCTTTATTCCCTTATCTATTTCATCCCAAGCTTCTTTGATCATTTCTTCGGCATATATGTTAAAAAGAGGTGGTGATAAAGGAAAACCTTGTCTTACTCCCCTCCCTAACTGTGTCCATTCCGATTCCCCATTAGCAGCTCTTACTCTTGCGGTCTGATTTAAATACAAATTTTGCACTAAACGCCTATCTTTCCAATCCAACCCAATTTTCTTCAGTATCACCATCAGTTTTGGCTCTATTGAATGCCTTTTCAAAATCATGCACAAACGTCACTTTTAAAATCCTCCCCTCTCCGTCTGGCGCCAGTCTATAGTATCCCCAGCCAACCCAACCACCCCCACCCAACCCAACCCGGAGTATCCCCTGAAGATGACGTCACAGGTCTTAAGTGTCTCCATGTCAGTGCTCAGGAAGGACTTCCCCCACCCCAACAGGGTTTGACATAGCGACCACGTCAACCACGCATTAACCACCAGAGCAGTTAGACATTTGCGAGTTAAATAAGCCATATAACCTGCTCCGAATCAGCTCTGATGACGTCGAGGCATCATTTTAAAATGTCTGCTAACAACGAGAATCGAACCCAGACCCTTATACTTAGGACTTTTAATATAATATAATATTTTATAATTGGATAATTTTTCCCTTCGTTCTGCATCCAGCCACCCCCTCAACCCAACCCAGTTGATGAAGTCACAGATGCTCAAGCATCCCGAGCCGTCCGATTCGGCTTCCTTCGGGAGTCTTCGGAAAACGTCGGAAACGACTGGGTGATCAGAAATTAAACACTTGCATCATTTTAACATTACGTTTATATATATAAGGCTTAGAATATTTCTGCTGGAAATAATTAATTTTATTTTTCGGACAAATACTTATCCCAAGCAGGGTTCGAGCTGTTCGACCCACGAAGCAGCACTAAACTGACTATGTCTAAACTAATGACGTCAGGGGTGGCACCAACTTAATGTCAATTCACGGGGGATCGACCCCAGTCCCCTTATTCTGAATTCTCCAAGGTTTCGCAGGATTCGAACTCAGTCCCTCACAGTCTGGACTTCGGACTATGTTCTCATACAAAAATGTAAGACCGATTCGGGTACCTTCGTGAGGTACCAGGACCAGTCATAAAATTACCACATATATCGCATGATGTCTATAGTTAAATACGACACTTCGGTATTACTATTACTGGCGCCAGACGGGGAGAAGGAGGGGGGACTTTGACCGTCTCCTTCAAGTATCCCCATTACTACTTGCGAGAACCCTCATTACCCCAATTGCATCCCTCGTTCCTTTCCCTCTCTGAAAACTGAACAAGTCATTTCCTATGCGTTCCTTAGTTATTCCCATGGTTCTTCTATTCAAGACCCTTAGAATAACTTTTACCGTGTAAAATATTAAACTAATTGTCTGGTAATCCCGGTATTATAAGGAGTTACGCTTTTTCTGTAACAGAATCAGGATAGACTTGGTAAAATCCTCAGACCAACTTTCCTCCGTCGTAAATTTTTCTACATAAATCATAGAAGTGTTTCTTACCCTTTCCCCTTAGGTTTTTAAGAAATTCCACTGGAATCTCTTCCGTTGCTTTGTTCCCTTCCATATCTTGCTGTGCCTTATCAAGTTCACTATCCAATATACTCGGTCCAACATCATCTTCCTCTACTTCTTGTACACTTTCTATCGTTATGTGGATAGGTTTCATGTCTTTATCATATAATTTTAAAACAAATTCTTTCCACCGTCTTCTTATGCTAGTTGGTTCCCTTACATTTCCCCTTCTATCTTTTACAGTCCTCATTTATTGTGTGTTTTATTCCCCGTCAATTGCTTCACTTTTCTATATAATGAGTCGACCCTCCCACTTTCAGCCATCTTCTCTATTTCGTTACACTGTCCCTTCCACCACGATTCTCTTGCTTTATTTGTTACCCTCCTCAATTCGTTGTTAAGTGCCCTGTACATTCTACGCCTGTGTTCTGTGTTAACACTTTTCCATTTCCTTCTTTCCTCCATTTTATTTATCATTTGAACCGTCACCCATGGTTTCCTAATTTTGCTTTGGTTGAGCCTCCCAATGGTTCTTTGGGCACTATCCTTGATGCTGGTTTTCATCTTTTCCCATCCTTCGTTTACAGTGAGTTCCCTTTCTATACCATCAAGAGCCCTGTTGACTGACTCTTGAAACTCTCTAGCTTTCTTACCCCTGAGGCCTTCTACGTTCCATTTGGGTGCGGTTTTTGCCCGATAGATCTTTTTAAATCTAAGCTCGGTTTTCATCATTACTAAATTATGATCCGAGTCTACATCAGCACCAGGATAACTTCGCGAGTTTTTAACACTATTTCTAAACCTCTTCCTTACCAAAATATAGTCGATTTGGTACCTATCCGTTTCCCCCGGATTCTTCCATGTGTACCTCCTTCTGTTATGGTGTTAAAAGAGAGTGTTGGTGATACAGAGGTTATTCCTTATGCAAAAATCTACCATTTTTTGTCCTCTGTCGTTTCTTTTTCCTATTCCGAACTCTCCCACTTCGTCCCCATCTTTTCCTTGCCCAACCACAACATTCCAATCCAATCAATTAAAATAAGGTTTTTATTGCCTTTCTCCCTTCCAATGACCTCTTCTATTTGTTCATCAAATAAATCTATTTCATTCTCACTGTAATCGCTAGTAGGGAGGTACACTTGCACTATTACAGTGTTTACTGGTTCAGCCTTAATCTCTACAGATATTACCCGGTCGCTTATTAGTTCGGTGGCTATCACGGCTTTTCCCGCTCTCTTGTCCAGATCTATAGCAACCCCTCTCTGGCTATCATTTCCCGCACTGAATATTACTCTTATTACATCATGGCTCCAGAAATCTCCCCCATCCTTCCACCGTACTTCGCATAGCCCCAGAATGTTAATGTTGAACCTCTTCATTTCTAACTTTACGTTTTCTAACCTCCCTTTTCTAAGCATGTTCCTGTCCTTGCTTCCTCTCTCTTCGTTCGTTGGGAAAGGATTTCAGTAATGTGATCATCAAGTAGTTTATAATATGAAAGGCATTTTTGGGGAGTTAATTAGAGTCCGAAAGGGTAAGATTGATGGAGGAAATGGAAGCTGAAAATATGACTCAAAAGTAAAATTAGTCCCAAAGAATTTTGCGGACTCATTTCCTTTCCCCGCGTTTACTTCCGACCAAAAAAAAATTACAATTAAAGCGATGTAACGATCTGAGGGTGGACGAGTTGAAAAGCAAACAACGGATCATTTTGTACCATGCATTCGAGTATCCACAATGAGATTTATTTACAACAATCTTTACCATTAATTGAAGATTATTTTTAATTTTCACAAGTAAAATAAAAACATAGAGAACCTCTAGACTTGAACAAATTTAAGAACACAATCAAACAATTCTTTGCCTTCTGCATATATATATATATATATATATATATATATATATATATATATATATATATATATATTGTTGCATCTAACTTTATGGTTTTTTATCTACTTCTCGTTATTTTTGTGTATGTTGCTATAATATTTCTACTCGTTACATCAACTCTGTGAAATGGCATTATTATGCTGTATGAGATGAATGTACAAATTAAGACACTTTCTATTCAAAGCACTGCGATGAGATATTGCCTGGAAGATCAATAGAAGTGTAAAATATCGACATACCTGGGATTCGAACACAGCTCTTTCTTCTTCCGAGTATTTTTCGGTAATAACTAAATCGCGAGTATCAACTGCTACATAAATAGAAATAAGGCGAGAAATAATCATGGGGATACGAATTTTTATAGGTGCCACTACTCCAGCGTCATAATAAGCCAATTTGATAGCACCGTGTATTGCATAATGAGCGCGCTGTTCTATCAATTCAGCTTGAATTGACTTCGCCTCAGTAATAAGCTAGAAAAAGGAGATCCAGCTCGATGCTTAATTCGGGCAGTGTTACAAGAATGCTAGGCTCTCTTATGGGAAACACTAAAAAACTGAAAAAGGCTACGTTGAATTTATAATATTACTGCCGGTAATTATGGGTGGAAAAAGTTTTAATCTTCAATTTAGATTCCTTGGGAAACAGAATCAAATCTAGGAAGTAATCGAGAGATATAGCAAAGCAATCCTTTTTTTAAAGAGATCTTTCGAAATAGAAGTTTCCTGGATCACATCTAAAGTCCTTGTCTGAAAAAACTGAATCTTTCAAAATGGAATGTGTTTGTATATATGTAGGGATTCATTCTACTGTAATGACGACTTTAATTGGTTGGGGATATACTCCGTGAAGGTCTGTTACGAACGCACAGAAATATGAAATCACAAACTATTACCCCAAAATCCTTAATGCTGTTCAACGTTTGAAAGGGATATATAACGTTGCTTCGAATCTCTTGTTGTTGCAGAATAAGAATTAAGATAGAGAACCCCAAGGGATAGACTATTAATAAAGAAAAGACGTACAGCAATATTTCTTTCTGAGGATTGTATGCGTGTTGGGTTCGCATTATTCCATTGGATATCATATGTGTGAATGAGAAATGAGACTTATCTCCAGCGATAGATAATTTCAAACATCCACGGAATGCATTCTTCTGAACAATGCGCAGACAATGTCGATCGCAGCGCCTCTCGCGGTTTATTTTAAACCCGCTGCAGCAAAGGTGAACGTTCGAAAATACAGTTTAATCTCAAGACAATTCCACAAAAACATTTTTGTGCTGAAGAGTTGAGTTGACTGTGTTTTTAAAAAATGAAATCTCGACGGAGATGTTTTTTTGACGTTCAAATGACTGGTGTTTCCGCCCTTTTTAACGCATACTAATATTAAAAGTCACTAAATTCAACCAATGTATCATAACTATGCTATGCTGTGAAGTTTCATGACTAAAAAAATTAATTATTTGCCTCTTTACTCGATTCACCGTCAAAACGTCTGTTTCAGAGTAAAAATGCGTTATTTTTCAAATCAAACGTTACTTAAAGAGGACAAGAAATAGGGGACGATGACTAAGAAGATACAATTCTCTTATCGAAGCACATGCGATCGAGTGAATCAAGAGTTGAATTAAATAGTGCTTTCTAAGTTCTCTAACGTGAGGGAGGGATAAAGATTATATTATATTCATGTTATGATTGGCGGAGGCGGACAAAATGGTAATGTGTATGTACTCGAAAAAAGAGAAGAATGATATTAATGCTGAATATTTGAAACTCCCAATATTCCGGCTAAGAAAGGAAATGCAACCACAAAAGAAGCGTTTCATGAAAACTCTCACAGAATGCGTTTTAATACGAGATAAGTTCTCATTTTATGGGTCGGAAACGTACTAAGATGCTGAGGAAGTTCAGACATTGAGATTGCAATTGCACAAAATCAAATAGACGATGTACTATTTTATTTGACATCGAGTACTTCATCAATCACTCGTCATCGACGGTTGTCAAGCTAAAATCAAGCTAAAATTCAAGCGAACCAGATCAAAATTAAATGTCGCCTAAATAGGAATAATTTTATGAATTCGGGAACAGTTATTTGTAGTTAGTTGTTATTATGTATTTATAACTTAAATTTCTTAATTTTTACGGAACTTCCCTTTTGTACTGTTTCATCTATCAAACAAGCATCAGCACGAGGCCAATTAAAGTACAATAGTGA
Source organism: Pachydiplax longipennis (assembly GCA_036926295.1). Lineage (NCBI taxonomy): Eukaryota > Metazoa > Arthropoda > Insecta > Odonata > Libellulidae > Pachydiplax > Pachydiplax longipennis. The sequence goes on from JAVFKF010000066.1 coordinate 891,731, forward strand.
ATAAATAAGATTAAAAATTGAACAATTATGTAAAGTATTAAAATAAAATAAACTAAATATTCACAATTAATTATATGGATTAAGCAGTTAGTTCAGATCAGAAAGATTAGATATATTTGCAGTCATACATATGATTGATTAAAGGTGATTGAAAATGGAATGTATTCTGCAAAAGACCGTTCTACTTGATCATGTCAATGAACAATGTTTACGGGCTGTTGAGAAATATTATGTATAAAATGTTTATAAACATTTGGGAAGCATTACTCAACATTTTTCAGAAACAATATTTATAGCTTTGACTAATCTCTCTTGGGAAATGTCCGATCTTAAGTGACTTTTTATTAATTTAAACTTTGAAAAGGCAACTATTGTTAGAATCAATCTACAAAGTATATTGTACATTTGATTTTACATACTTTTCTCTAACATATTTCAAAGTAATTGAAAAAGGCTTATCTCTTCCGACGGCTGTGTTGGATATCATCTTCTTCCATAGATTAATGAATAAATGAGGATGAAAAATAGTAAATTAAGAAAATTGTGGTGAGATCTAACGAAATAGGAACGAATTCAATGTCAAAAGTAAATAAAAATTTAATCGACTATTAGAGACTAGAGTAAATCATTGTATAATTATTACTGATTCTTGCAAGGCGTGGAAAGGAATCGTAATAAAATATTTAAGTGTTACCTTTTCATTCATTCACTAATATGATTCTTAGTTGAGTTTCTAACCCAACTTGGGGTACTAACATCCATAATACACTTGAGCAAGCAATAAAGAAACTAGTCTTCGCCAAGAGAATAAGAGCAAAGAAAAAGTCCAGGAGCGATGTAACTGTGAGTATGCATGCAATGTATGGGATGAAAAGTGTTGTATTCCTTAATAAGAAAAGGCACGACGAAAGACAAAATTGATAAGATAAATCGATAAGCGTTACTCAAATGATTCAGGAATGGCAGAGAGAAGATTCAACCAAAGACATAATTTGCTTAATAATTTCGAGGAGTTCGTTGAAGATGCATCTGATATTATACGCCCTCTTGGTTTCATAGACCTTCTTTATACTGAATATCAAGAAATAGACCAGTCGATTCAAGATTACGCGAGGGTAAGTAATCGATTTGAGAAATAAGAGTCAACATGTAGATCTGGAAGGTGGATATATATGAGGGGAAAGATTAATCGATGAATTAAAGATTTAATTAAATAATTTCATCATGCTTCCAATTATGGTATTCCATAAAATTAACTCACAGTCTTGGTGCATACAATAAACCTCTTTATTTTCCGTTTCAATTCTTTCTTCTTCATGAGCGATTGAACTGCTTTCTGTCTCTCACAATCATTTTTATTGGTGTAAATATAGTATTACTATCCAATTTCAAACTCTACTTGTTTCATCGTTTTCACAAAACATTCATTGAAAGCACTATCGGATGTCACCGATATGAATAGACCGCTCAGATTTAGGCATTTTTGAATGTCTTATATTTCAAATAAATATTTCTTTGATAAATTCCTCTTGAATTGGCAGCGAATGCTACAAATGAATGCTGTTCACCTTTAAGATACTGTTTTGCATATTGCAGTTAGAACACGTACTTAATTCTTCCTTTTAATTATGCATAAATATGCAGGCCTTTGAACCAAAAAGTAAGTGTTTGAGAAAAATCTGCGCAAACCTACTCATGCAAGTAAAATACGTAATTGAGTAAGGTGTATGGAAATCACGAAAGCAACACTATCACAATAAATTCAAAAAATGAAATCATTGACTGAACAAATTATAATCATTCACTCAGAAAGAGAAAACAATAGAAATTATAAAGACTTTGGCATTTTAAACATACTACTAAAATATTCAATTATCAAATATCGAATGTTGTTTACATACCATTTTACGAATGCATTTAGGAATTGCATCTAAAAGCGTAGAAAAACACGATAATAAGGAACCAGTAAAATATGATTTTATCTGAAAATATAAGGGGTTAAGTAAAGATATCTCTACCAAGGAGAAACGAAACTGATTTTGAGATCCAGAGTTATGCCACAAATTATTGATTTCATACGTAAGAATGAAGTGTTTTTTAGTTAAACCGGGCCTACGGGAATGAAACCCTTTTTTTGTACTGTCTGCTTTATCGGTCTACTTTAGCTCTGTTTACTTTTAAAGTATGTTTCAACATGATCCTTTGCATCGATCTTTGAACTCAGAATGCTAAAACATTTCATTAAATGAAGCGAAATGTGCCCAAAAATACGAATCACTTGTGGAAATGGAAGAAGTCCTTCAGAAAGAAAAGTTTCTCAAAAGTGAGTGAACACGTGAGAGTCCATCTCAGAGTTTGTCTTTTGGAAAATTTTTCAGCTTAACTTTTTAAACTAGAATTCTTCTAAGAACAGAGGAATAAAATTCATGTGAGCAAAGAAGCTGGTCTATTCGATAAAACATCCATTAATTGGACGAGAGCTAAAACGAAGAAACATTGATCATGAATATGATCATATTTTGGATAGATGGGAGTGGTTTCAACACTTCAGCTGAAACTTTTCAAATTGGATCGAATCACGAAAGGAGAAGTTTTCTGTATTCACTTCATCATGTCTCTTTTAATTTGTAACGGCATTATCATTGCAAAAGGCATAAAATACATTATTATGTATTATCTTGTATACGGGACAATATGTATTACCACATCACCTTTAACTATAGATTTAGAATGAAAAGGACTTTGGTACATAAGGATGTGCATCAAAGAGAATCCTTAGTAGAAAGGATATCAAAAAATGTATGACAGAACCTAGTCTCAAACCCCGAAACTTCCACTTCACATGGGTGATGCATAATCTTACATCCGGTGACACTTCGGAAGAATCTTCCGCTTCCGATTGCTTATAGCAGCATAAAGCAGTCTCCAGAAAGAGTGAAAGAGTCACGGGTTCGAGTCCCGCTCCTGCCAGACATTTTAATGTGATGTGAAATATATATTATATATAGCTAAATCTCCGGATATACCTATATATATAGATATACGAGTAAAAGTTGCTTGCATACTGCAAGCTATCAGTTGAATGCAGTATCGTACCAAGTAATGCCTCAAATCAATTTTGAAAACTTCACGCAAAAGACCGCCTGGCAACGAACTAAGGACCCAATCGAGCAAAACAATTGCATATTAATGTTAGATAAGTACCATTCTGACCTGTTCCAAAGTTTCAATTCAATATCTGATCGGAAAGGCCCTAAATTAAGATTACGCTTTCCCCCTTTGAAATACATGGTAGAATAGAAATGACGCTCAGCCATCGAACCAAGAACGGTCAGAGGAACGGCGAACAGCGAATATGAACTACCTCTATATACAATCCATTTTACATCATTCCCGGTAATCGGATATGCATTCAAAATAATTTGAAATAATTGACCGCCATGCATTCTATACCGAAGAATTTGGCACCCACTTGGCGTCGAACTATCGGTCTTTTGGTAGCATTTCTTCAGTTAGTACGATAGCTAACCACAGCATCTCCAACCTCCGTGATTTTCACCGTTCTATCGCTCCGAGAAAGGACTCAAAACCATTTTCGAAAATTCGCGCGGAAGACCGCCTGGCGTCGAACACAGGACCCGTTCTTGAGGGACAATGCCATGCAAATGTTAGATAAGTGCCATTCTAACAGGATTCAATGTTTCAATTCAGTATCTTCTCGGGAAGGTCCTAAAATAAGATTCCGTTATTACCCTTTGAAATGCATGGTAGAAACAGAATGACACTCTTGCATCGAACCAAGGACCACTGGAGAAACGGCGAATAACATGAAAGAATCTTCTCAAACGCCTCTGTCACCATTCAGGGTTTTATCTTTCCAGCTCATGAGGAAAGCGTTTAAAAAAATCGTCCAAGATTTCAGCAATGTATTTCTTACGGAAGCAATTCGAACCCACCTGGCGTCGAACAGACGGTCGTTTGGTAACATTTCTTCCTTTAGTACTATGGAAGACCATCTCATCTGCAAAGACTGTGATTTTGATTGCTCTATCGCATCGAGAACGGCCTCAAAACAGTTAGCAAATAATCGCGCAAAAGACCCTCTGGCGTCGAACTCAGGACCCTTTCGTGAGAGAAAATAGCAAATTAATATTAGAAAAGTGCAACGGGGTGGGTGCAAAATTTTTCCATAAGGAATGCATTGCTGAAATCTTGGTCGATTTTTTTAAAATGCCTTCCCGATGAGCTGGAAAAATAAAACCCGGATTTACGAAAATTGTTTTGAGAGGTTCCTCCGAGCGATAGAACAGTGAAAATTACGGAGGTTGGAGATGCTGTGGTTATCTATTGTACTAACTGAAGGAATGTTACCAAAAGACCGATAGTTCGACGCCAAGTGGGTGCAAAATTCTCCGGTATAAAATGCATGGCGGGCAATTTTGATATTTATTTTTAATGCTTATCCGACAACAGGGAATGATGTAAAATGGATTGTATATAGAGGTAGTTCATATGTTTCATATTCGCTGTTCGCCGTTCCTTTGGCGGTCCTTGGTTCGATGCCTGAGCTTCATTTCTATTCTAACATGTATTTCAAAGGGGGATAGCGTAATCTTATTTTAAGACATTCCCGATAAGATATTGAATTGAAACTTTTGAACAAGTCAGAATGGCACTTATCTTACATTAATACACAATTGTTTCGCACGAAAGGGTCCTTAGTTTGTCGCCAGGCGGTCTTTTGCACGATGTTGTGAAAATTGATTTGAGGCAATCCTTGGTAGGATACTGCATTCACTGATGGCCTGCAGTATGCAAGCAACTTTTACTCCTATAGATACACACACACACACTGATTATATGAAATTGATGATGAAATTGCATAAATGATGCTGCAATTTTAATCGGGTTGTTACTGTAGTAGGTTCATATGTGCGGGATATATTCTTTTTCTATGTGATATTTTCTTTTTATGTATTTCACATGTTTTTGGATCGGTGGAAGAATTCAGGTCTTAATGTAAGCGAAATTTGTAAATTCTATCCCTCCACTTAACCTGTCATGAATGATATTAATAAAAACATAAATCATGTGTAAGTTATAATGAAAATACAAGAGAGAGAAATATTTTATTGTTCTGTAGAAATGTAAATAATGGAAGTAAGATTGCTGATGGCTGATGTATGGCGGGGATCGTTCTGTGAAACCTCAAAACCCGATAAGACGTTTTACGGGGTAAAAGCGCGTCTTAAGAGGGTTAGCGTTAAAATTGGGTCGTGTAATCCTCGTTACCTTATATTTTATAAGAATGTTCCGCTTTTTCCACGTGTAAGTTACGTGTAAATTTAGGCCATTTTTCACTCTACCTTGTCGCAGATTTCAGCAGATAAACAATTAGAGAAGAATGACGTTTTTTAAAAACCAGTGGCGTCGCGATCTCAACAGCCCACAAAATACTCCGTTTCTTATTTTTATCGACATGTTTACTTTTAAAGTTTGCGACGAAATGAGACACCGGAAAGCGAATTTTCAGTATACGTTCTGCCCTGAGATGAAATAGATTGAGAAGAAATCACTCAGAGTTCACATCGACTGGGATATTCATTGATATCTTAAATTACTCGTACAAAATTAGTTATCTGGAAGAATTGACATTCTAGAGACAATTAGAGGAGAGACGACTGCTATATTATAATAATTGTTTGGTCTATCGAATGAGGCAAACGATTTCGTCTACAGCGCATCTGGAAAAAGAAAAAATCCGCGTCTTAAGCGGGTAGCAGAGTGTCTTAAGCCGCAAGTGTTTCGTGTGGTAGGGTTTTCTCTTCTTGAAGACATTAAAGTGCCTATAAAAGGAAAGTGGAGTTGAAAAGGTACACTTTCATTGCGCTGAACCTTCCTTTATGTTTAAAGCGGTATATACCGGTTGTTTATGAGCTACGACAATTCGACACGAAATTTAATCTTATAAGGGTGCTCTTTTGCAAAAGAGACGATTTAAAGAAGAAGCAATGTGTAAGAAACTGAAAGAAAGTAACAATACATGTGCATTTAAATTGATAACGCAAAATACGTTTAAATAAAATAATACTCTAAAAATAAGCAGAAAATTAGCATTGTGAAGTAAATACATTGGTTACAAATATTTCAGAAGTGAAAAATTAAATGAAAAACTAAAATGTATACAGAACAAAAAATAAAATCTCACTTGCAGTTACCAATTTGTTTCGCCTTTATTTTTAATACAAGAGTATAAATTTTCAGATGTTAAATAGATGAAAATGAACATAAATTTGATGGCAAGCGTGTTAAAATTAATTTCTTTGTTGTTTGTGATTACAAATTGTTTCAAAACAAACATTCCGATACTCATAGGACTTTCAACATAGAACCGAATGGAGTTCCACTATTATTTAGTGGGAATGCAAAACTGACGTAATTCATTTTTACATTAAAAATCGCTTCAGGTTTTTTGTAAGTACGACGTTTACACGATCTCTTGTTGTTCAAGGAGTACTTCATACATGTTTATTTACTTTTTACAAATTATATTTAATGAATTAACCCACTAGATAATGTTAATTCTAACCATTATTCATTGCAATATATGTGGAAATATTTTTTATAATTCTATATTTTATTCTCGCTGTAGTGGAACGTATGATATTTTTAAGGGCATTAATTTTTGTGTATTTTATGAAATATTTTTTCTCTGAATTCCTAATTGGGCCTTCCATTTAAACTGTGTTAAATTCGCCCCTGAGTCAGACATCATAAATATCCTTCGGCGTGTGGGTGCCATTCGATTGATCAACTTTATTTTGAACAGCGCACACGGAAAAAGTCTCATAGGACTCGAACCCAGATTCACGTTTTGGGCGGATGCTTTAGCCAATGAAGCAATCGAGCCAGCACTGCCGTTCATGGGCATGGGGTGGGGAGCGTTCGATAAATTGGTTGGGCAGCGCCCTTACTGAGGTCTCTCAGGTGATGAACAACTATATTATGCCATTGAAATCGTCCGGGAAAGTGGCCACAGCAACTGCCGTCATTTCGAGTTAAAGCCGATGGAATACAAAGGAGAAATGTGTTTAGGAACAACGCTTTCACACTGCTCCGTTTGATGTTCTCCTTCCCAAGATGCATTGCTGTGCCTCATTCGAGAGACTAAAATAATTTAGAAATTGATTCTCTTTCCACTCCAAAAGGCGAGTATTTTCTTCTGAATTTTTGTGAAAATTAAATGAAGATATCGCGAAGCAAAGCAATCCAGCCAAACCTTCTCTATCACTTCTTTCTCAGTAAAAAGTTCTCTTTCCTTTCGTCCCAATCTTAATATGTAAACATATAAAAGAAACAGAAAATTATTTTTTCTTGGGTTTCTGAGCGTAATCTTGAAATAATTATTAGTGATGCGCTCTCACCTATGATGTTAAACATTTCGTTACTTTTCCCTAATTGTCTACCTGGTAACAACTACTAGTATTTAATTGTAACTAACTATATAATAAAGTAACTAATACTAACTAGTATTTAATTGTAGACTTAGATTTAAGTAAATAAGACGCGAAAACATTCTTCAAAAATATTATGTAAGGCGATGAGAATTGCACAACCCGATTAAGACGCGGTTTTCACTTGTGTCTTAATCGAAGTGGTGTCCTCAGGAAGATGAGGAACGTCACTGATCCGGGTTCACCCAAAGTTATTTTCTGATCGATTCGTCCTCCGGAAATATACAGTCGAATAATAGGGAAAATAATGTATTTAGAGGCGGGAAAAACCAGAGAAACGGATTTTTCCGGATTGAAAAACTAGCACTTCACGAAAAGGATATTAAGTCTTTCTTTAGAAATATTAAATGCTTTATTAGGAGTAAAGTAATTAAAATTAACAGCGAAATGAGTAGGGCATAGGGTGGGCCCAAAGGCCTTTTCGAAAGGCCTATCAGGAACCCTGAAAAATCTCACATGAGAAGTTAAATCGACCGAGTTTGCTATGTCAAATGCGTAAATTAAACATATTAAATTGGTTGTATGTCATAGCAGTTAGTTGACAATATGATTTCTGCATTGCTATTCTGTATTATGTTAGGCTTAGTTGTTATATGGGAAATTTGAATGCAGTCAGGACACGGGGAGCTTTAAGTAATATACCAATGCTTTATATGTACAACTCTGTAATACTGTTTATGGTAGTCGACACTAGCGTCCCACTGCGGCGGAAATGTATATTAATAATAAATCTGCCTTGTTTACAAAATTGGGACACTCGTCTAAATAAAGTCGTTAACTGCAAGTGCGTTTTAAAGGATACAAAAACAAACGGGCCATTACTTTATTTTATTCCGTAGGGAGATTCAAGAAGACATGAGTATATTTTCATAGAAAATATTTCATCGTCATCATTTCCTTTCACCTTTCGAGTCAAGGAAATATTCAAGCGAAATCGAGTCAAGAGCGTTGTTTCCATAAGTATTCCTTTTCACAAATTAGATGTATTTTTTTTATAAGTCGCTTTTTTCATCTATCATCAGCCAAAGTATATGATAAGTATTTACGTCTTTTGCAGTTTTTGGGAAATATCTTTATTTTTAAGCATTTTTTGTACTTTTATCTTTTTTCAGTTCCGAGCAGAATGTTATTCGTTTTCTTTTGGCCTTTAGGCGTTAAATACATTCCCTGCTAATCGGCTCAGAACTTTCTATTAAAAGTATAGATTCTGATAGTGAGTTACGAATAATATTATAATGCTTAACCCGGGGCGCTGAAGAGATGCACGGGGCCCCTAATCGAGGGTATTTGTGTGTGTATGCCCCTTTCCTCCTTAATTTCTTTGGAGGAGTTGGCGTAGATTATTGAATTGGTTAGTCAAATAGGAACGTAAGAATGAAAGAATACGTATGTATGAGTAGAATACGCATGAAAGTGTGAGCTCGTTAAATATCTTCTTCGCACCAACAAAACAATAATGAATTTTCGTTAGTTGGTATTGGTGTAAATATCTAGAGGCTAAGCAAACTATTCTTGTGTTATACCACTGCCTTCTCATGTTTTAAAAATATATCTGCCTTTAGTTAAAAGAGACAGTCTTTGTATGTTACTTAATTTTAGTCATTTTTCACTAAACAACAACCGGGCCTTGCAGCGGTTTCGAAAAGTTCGTTTATTTATTGGCGTCGCGAAAGTTATCTTCAGATTCCTCTTCAGGAAGCATCAGAGGATAGTGTGGTATAAGTTAGCTCGTATTACTTTTCAAATCAAAAATTTTAATGTTGAATTTCTAGGAAAAGCACTTCTTAATTTCCCCTTATTCGACGATATTGGATGTATTTAATTTATTATATCACACCATAATAAGCTCTCATCTTCCGATTTAGTTTTTCTATTTAAATATTCAGCAACTCCTCTTCTCCTACATTATTCCTATTATATACTATTCCATACTTTCAGAAATCTTAAAACAATGTTTCTATAAAGTTTCATGTACAGAATTTCCTTCTTAAATATTATTTCGTATGTAATTCTCTAAGTTAGCTTTTGTTGATATATTTTTAATTCGTGCATATTTACTGCTAATTTGTTGTATTCTAATTTTTTATATCCAAAATAAATTGGAGTCGGCACTGTAAGTGAGTCGATTTTGTAAATAAATATTTAATTCAACTCAAAGTAGCTGAAAATTTGCCTGAAATGTAGGAATCCTCATAATATTCCGGTTTCTGTCATCAGTTGAACAACCTAAGCGAGATCTCAAACTAATTTTCATCGGAAGTTGTTCCATTTGGCTTCTGATGGTAAATCAGACCGCGCTATATTCGTGTAACGCACATATTTTAAAAGTGTAACAAAATATGTTTAATCGAGCATAAATTTAAAAAGATGAAATAATTGTTTGAAAAAGCGAATTTGAAAAGACCACATCGTGGAGTGGCCTTTTTCAGAGAAAAGAGTAAAAACAGTCATTTTCATTCGTTTGTAAATACCATGCGAGGACGGATTTAATTTACGAAAAATCAGCAGAAAAATGAGAATTATTGAAGTTCAAACGAAACCGATGCGTATTTCGTTCGGATTTTCCCAACGTTGGGAATGGCAAATTTTACTTGGAGAAAAGTTTACTAAACATGCATAAATACGAATTGAATTACTAATAGGTTTTACTCTAAATTTAGTGTAATATAATAGATATGGGAAAAGGTAGAAATAATAAAACGAAAATCTATTAGGGTATAATATGTTAATGGTCGGAAAAGAGTGTTGGACGTAACGACATTTGTTTTTTTCTATTCAACCGCAGGGAAAACAGGACGCAAAATATTACCGTTTGATGCCCGCAGAAAGTAAGTACAATGCTATGAAAAAGAATATAATTAAGGAACAGGCATCACTGATTAGTCCGTCATATAGTCTAAAAGAGTAAACCAGCTCAAAAACAGTCTGTAAATAGATTATCGCCAGGTCATCGGACCAAATCGTGGAATTTTATTACATTAAAAATAGCTGAGTTGTGGTCTAATTAAGATCGAATGAGATGACAAAGCGAAGGATGTTCCTTTATTATCAAAGGGCAGCACATGGAGAAGCACTCCTTACATCAATTTGTGTCACAGAATAAATTCCTTCCTCTTATCCTTGATTATCTATTAGTTGAGTGGAGAGACGTTCAAATGTAATTATAATACGTCTTTATTCCGGCGACTCTTCCAATATATAATCCTTCGTTATATGTTACAAGCGAATGAAAGGGACGAAAAGAAATTAATTTGCGGGTTGCAAAACCAAGTTAGAAAAAGTAGGAACACACCCAAAAGAAGGGGAATTTAAAAACGTGCGAAACCTATGGAATGTTAACTAAATTTTAAGGAAGTAATATGTTAAGAAATATGAAAGTAATAATCGATATACGTACACTTTTAATTACTAGTACAAAAATTAATACTTTCACGTAAAAAAATATCAAAAATAAAAATAGATGTATCTGCCTCAGAGATAAAATATCTGTCTGAGAGGTAATAAATATTAAGAATTTTTTATTGTGCTTTGGATTGTTTGATACAAAACAAAGAGTTAAAATTCTTTCATGAAAAGTGTCGGCGTTTTAACTGACGGTCGTCGATCACAAAACGAATAGAAAGAAGTAATAATTTTAGATTCAGCCTCTCTTTCATTCATAACTGCATGCAACAGTTGATCGATTGTATGGTTTTGGTAATAATTAAAGTATTTAGTATTAAAAATGTACATAATATTAAATTATGCAATTTTTCATTTGTATTACGGGCAAATCGGCATTGAAGCAGAGAAAAAGTAAATTAAAGGTATTGCGAAGAAGGAATCATAGGCAGTCGAAAGGACAAAAGAGTCTGGAAGGACCTTGGTCATTTAAATACTATAAAAATCGGGAAATGAGATCATCTGTGCATAAAAAGTGGCAACTTCGGAGAAAAAAACCTTTCGAACTGTTTCCTTAATAAATCTGCTGTTGATTTTACAAAAATTAACTGAAGAATTATTTTTTCCTTTTCGTACAATCATTATCTTGATGGCTTAATGGACCAGCCTCAATAATTGTTAATAATTTATAAAGTGTTGGATTAATTACGCAATTTTACTGATCGGAATTAAGAAGTTTTGCTTAGGCAAATTAAACCATGAAAGCTACAGATATGAGTTGAGGAAAATAATCCTATTTCATGCATAGAAGCATCGTTGCTCATTCGTTGAATGCTTTCACACGCTCTAGTCAACCATGAGGCGGTTAAGAAATACATTAAATGAGATAGATTTCCAGTAAATGCAAAGGATGATGTAGCAAAGGGTTTTAGGGTTAAATAAGAGTTAGGAAATGTAATGGGATACACAAATAATGGAAGTAAGGGGTTTTGGAAAAAACTACATCGGGTGGATGAAAGGGAAAAGTTCTTCCTTGAAAAGGATTGGCTAAGAATGAGAGAAATATGAATGCTAGAAGAAGAATATTCATGCATAAGAATGAGTTCCAAAAGCGAAAGGTGAAATGTAGACCTTGATTTAGGTGATCAGTCAGAATCCTCAATTTGAAAAGTTTTGTGAATCTTATCTAAAGAAATGAGAACATGTAGAATGGGAAAAGTTGGTGATGGAAAAACAAAGGAAGGCAATAGAGGAAATGAGTGGTCCAAATATTGAAGGAATTGCTGAAGAAATTATTTAATGAAATGAGAGAGGCAAACATCAAGTCGATTCGGGATCCATAGAACAGATATAATTTATTTTTTGCTTATTTTACCAGATGTACAAAAAGCTGAAAAATCGCTAAAACTATATAAATATCCCTAAGGATTAGGAAAAAATTACAATGGCTCGAAATTTCTTTTACTAATATTACAACAACCATCTTGAGAAGAAAAACACTTTGACGGGAGATTTTTTTTCAGCAACTGTGTCAACGTGTTGACGAAACTTTGAATGTGTGCTTTGAATGTTTTTATTTTCAAGATGGTCGAATCCACGACTGGTCATATTTATTTTATTTGATATTATAACAGCTGAGATGTCAAAGGAATTTAACGAGCTATAAAATATGATGTCATATTGATCTCAAAAGTAATTATGTTTTGATTTAAATAAATTTAATGCTAGGAGATCATAGAAGAGAGAACGTGCTGAATGTGGAGCACCGAAAGAAAAAAATCGCCAAGGAAAGGAAAAGCGCTAGATCAAGCGACAAAATCGATAAATTGGCATCTATGCTATGGAGGTTAAGTGAGTAAGGCATCAAAAGGCGCTAAAAAGGGATACCATAAGACACTGCAGTGTACTTTGCTATGGAGACGCCACTTCCAATATTGTAAAGTGATATCGCTGTTTCATCTGTGAATTCGTATCTGATTTCTGACGCATTAACGATTTTGATAGCACAATTTCTTTGATTTGAGTAGGAAGAAAATATCATTTGAAAATTTCATTTTTGTTCCTTTCCCTTCCAATTCCATCAATCTCCATTTCATGCGCTTCAAAATAATTCTCCTTTTTCTTCTGAATCGTCCATAATTTGAAAGTAAATAAGAAAGCGCTCACCATCTGAAATATTCTTATGCAAACACATTCCAAGGTGCGCGAAAGTAACCGAGTCATGCAACACACGCCGAGAGGTCCCTTGCCAGCGTAGTCAAAATTTACATTACTTCCGTTATGGTTTCTTTTACTGTTACTGTAAAATAAAATCTGAGATATTCGTATTGTTCTTTACATCAAATTTAAAAGGCATCGGTTGAGTATCTCATGTAATCTAAACTGAACTTCCAATGAAAATGCGTTGATTCAACTTCGCTTCATTAGAGAGCGGTGCATTTAGATATATATCCACTGGATATTTCGACATGAAAAAGCGGGATTTTCTCTCCGTTTATCCATTCAACGTGGATGACAACGGACAAATAATCGACAGTCATCTTCCCCGCAGTATCTCCCTGTCGTCATGGATACAGCAGTCAACGGAATTATTGAAGAGATGCTCATCTAACTTGTCTAGATTTATGCTCAGCCACAAAGTTACGCCCAATTATATGAAACCTATTCCCGTGAACTTAAAAATATGTAGCGAAAGGCGGTGCTTGAAATTGCAACGATAAAACATAGTAAAACCTAGACTTTTCAGGGGAAACCGAAGTGGAATAAGCGGGTTTTGTAATGCCTTTTCGTCGTAATTTTTCAAGAATGGTCTGCTTTTCGTATACAGAGAGCCTCTTCCTTCGTAATTTTATTTGGGAAAATTTTTAATGAACAGTAAAGCGATTTTAACAATATAGACAATTATCAAATATGAAAGAGTATATTTTAAACAGCAGCGGTGAGAGTGCATCGCAGAGCACGTCCAGCAACACACAAAACAATGATTTCCTCCTGGTTCATTATCTATACAGCTCGAAATTGCAACGAAAGGAAACATTGGCAAGAGAATTTTTAATCCAACGCTTAATCCTAAGGCAAAGTAGATCTCAGAGTTCGTATAAGCTTCGACAGTGGGATAAAGATTGAAGAAGACAGTGGGATAAAGAAATGAAGATACTGCTTTGCAGTATCTTCATTTCATTCTCAGATCCATCGATAAAATTCACAAGGAGCCACTCTAGAGATGAGTCGATGAGGATGACATTAAAGGAGTAAACAAAAATTTGTGCAATCGAATGAGACGAACGAATGGCTAAATTGGGAACGGAATAATCCGCGTCTTCAAAGGCCTTCTAAAATAGGCAGTGAAAATGAATCAAAAAAGGAAAGTGATCTGAGTTTCCATCGCATCACCATCATTGAGCTTCACAAAGATTCTCTCCTCACATTTAAGGCCAATGACGGATTATATAGAGAGGAATCGCAGATGGCGAAAACTGAGTTTCTAAAACAAGACCGTAATTAACGAAAACGTTTCTATTTTTATCTGAGATACTTCGAAAGACACAATCACACGTACTCGTTTAAACGAGCTTTCTCTCTTTTTCCTCTTCTGATATTATATTCTTTACGCATATGAGGTTCATTCGAATTATAACACCTACAATTTAGATTTTCACTATCACTAGCTAATCAGAATAAAGCTTTGAAGTCACTTCTCGATGCAATATCGCTGCCCAGCAGTTTTAACCACTCTCTGATGAAATCACAAGCGCACAATCACAATTAAATTCTTAAAAATTGCCGCAATGAATTTCTTACGTGAAAATTTTACATCCATCTGGCATCGAACTCACGGTCAAAGTTAACCTTTCTTCCACTGGTTCTATAGAAAACTACTTCAAACGCAAACGCTGTGATTTTAAATAGTCTCCTGCATAGAGAAAGGCCTCAAAACAATTTTAAAAAAATAAGTGTAAATGATCGCCTGGCGTCGAACGCAGGACCCGTTCGTGAGAGACAATGGCATGGAAATGTTAGATAAGTGCCACTCTCACGTGTTTCAAAGTTTCAATTCAGTATCTTATCGGGAAGGTCCTAAAATAAGATTCAGTTATTCCCGTTTGAAATGCATGGTAGAATCGGAATATTTCAACAAAAGATAATATTTTAACAAAATAAGAATATGGAATACACAAGTGACCGTAGACCGTATGGGCGATCTCATAAATGTATCTTGGAAAAATTCTTTTTATAACACATGTTTTTACTTTATTCCTCTTATATCAGTTCTGTAGATGAATCCCCTTAAACACTTTAACTCCCTTCCGACAGTCTCTCTTTTTCCGGATGCTTATTTCATTTAACTCATTTAAATCATGAACCATTTGCCATTAGATATGGTTGACTTAATCCTTTATTATGTATCACTTCATATGCATAATCATAACACATCTCTGGGACTTTATTTAGAGCTCTTATTTCAGTCGAAATGCCGCTATGCCTAAAAATAAAATTTTCATTAGGGTCTTAAATTGTTTTCAAAATACCGTAGCTTTTAACTACTATTTCTTTGATTTCAAACGTTTTATTCAGTACGAATAACCCTTTTTTTTACGCTTCCTTTTATACCATACTTATTTATATATATATATATATATATATATATATATATATATATATATATATATATCATCATCATCATCATCAGCCATTTTCAATCCGATGTCGGATGTAGGCCTCCCCAAGCGCTTTCCAATTCTCTCTATTCTGAGCTTCTCTTTGCCATGTCACACCTAAGTACTTAATGATGTCTCTGTTCCATCGGTCCTTTGGTCTTCTTCTTGGTCTCTTCACATCTCTTGGTGTCCAGTTCAGAACCGCTTTTGTCCAACGGTTGTCGTTTCTTCTCGCCACATGGCCTGCCCACATCCATTTCATTGATCTTACTTTATCTATGATGTCTGTCACTCCGGTCTTCATCCTCACCCAGGTGTTGCGTTTCCTGTCTCTTCTTGTGATCCCAAGCATACACCTTTCCATACTTCTTTGCGTTGTCTGAAGTCGCTGGGTTATTGCTGCGTTTAACACCCAGGTTTCACTTCCATATGTCAACACTGGTAGAATGCATTGGTTGAAGACCTTTCTCTTCAAGACCATTGGCATTTGTGACTTTAGAATGTGTGCATTTCTTCCGAAGGCACTCCAGCCGAGTTTAATTCTTCTGTTTACTTCGTTAATCCTGTTGTTCTCTCCTGTGGTTACTAGTTGTCCTAGGTATGTGTATTCTGAGCAGACATCCAGAGGCGTCCCTTCAAATTTGATTGTTTCTTGTGCTGCAAAAGAGTTATACATTACCTTTGTTTTTGTTAAATTTATCCTGAGTCCTATCTTCTGGTATGCTGTGTTCAGTTCATGAAGTCTTGAAGCTAGATCTTCTCCGTTGGTTGCGAAGAGTACTATATCATCTGCAAAGCGCAGATGACTGATGTGTTCCCCATTAATCCGCAGACCTTTCTGCTCCCAGTCCAAGGTTTTAAAAACTTCCTCCAGAACAGCTGTGAAAAGAATTGGGGAAAGGCAATCTCCTTGTCTAACTCCCCTCTCAATCTTGAATTCTTCAGTAACTTCGTGTAGCATTACTGAGGCTGTGGCATTTTTATAAATGCTGCGTAGGAGTCGGATGTACTCTGCATCTACTCCTTGTTTTTCCAGAGCTTCTAGTGTAGAGGAGGTACTTACTGAGTCGAAGGCCTGAGCATAGTCTACAAAGCATAGTACTAGTGGCATCTCATATTCATTCGTCCTGCTGATTATTTCTTGTAGTGTGTGGATGTGGTCCATAGTACTGAAGCCCTTCCGGAATCCTGCTTGTTCTCTAGGCTGGGCAGATGATAGAATAATCTTTATCCGTTCAGCTATTATCCTCATGAATGTTTTGTAAACAACAGGAAGGAGACTGATGGGGCGGTAATTCTTCAGCTCTTCCTTGCTTCCTTTCTTGTGCAAGAGGACTATTCTTGCATGATTCCAGTCCTGGGGGATTCTTCCTTGTTTCAGGCAAGTTGTGAATAACTGCGCTAAAACGTGTGCAACTTCTGTTCCACCAAGTTTTAAATATTCTGATAACACTCCATCTATGCCTCCTGCTTTTCCGTTCTTCGTCTGCTTTATTGCTGCAGTTACTTCTCCTGGGAGAATAGAGAGGGGATCTCGTTGGTTTTGGCTTTCTTCTTGGTTTTCCTCTTCAGCATTTTCTTCCTTCTTGTATAGGTTGCCAAAGTATTCTGCTACCGTCCTTAGTATTGCTTGTCTGTTGCAAGTTCTTGTACCATCTTCCTTCTGTATGGCTAAAATCTGTTTTCTTCCAATTGCTAGGCGTTGTCTGGTCTTCTTCATTCTTTTGCTGTTTTCTATAGCCTCTTGCACAATTCTCTCATTGAATTTTCTCACGTCTTCCTTAATTGCCATCCTGATAGCCTTACTAAGCTCGGCGTATTCGATGTTATCCTTTTGTGTATCTGAATTCTTCAGTTCCTTACGTCGTTTCATCATTTGTCGGGTGCTGTCACTTAGCTTTCTATCTTTAGCTCTTCTTGGTGTGCTTGCTACTTCTTCTGCTGCTTCCTTAACAGCTTGCATGACTTTGGTTTCTAGTTCTTCTTCTTGAAGTGCTGAGAATCTATTTTTTAGCTCAAACTGATATTTATTCTTGTTTTCCTCTAGTTTTTTGATGCTTATTTCATGTTTCTTGCATGAAATCAACTTCTTGCGTTCCATTTGGAGATTAATCTTCAATCTGCATCTTACGATCCTGTGGTCACTTCCAGTGCTAAAGTTATTCAAGACTTCACAGTCTGTCACTGTGTAGAGTTTATTAACCAATATGTAATCTATTTCATTTTTTGCTCCGTTGGGTCCTCTCCAAGTCCACTTCCTTTTTGGGTTCTTCTTGTAATATGTATTTGTTATGTACATATTGGTGCATTCAGCAAACTCTACCAGGCGGTGACCACGTTCGTTTCTCTGGCCCAGTCCGTATTGTCCTGCGACGGTGTCATCGGCTTCCTGTTGACCTACACGAGCGTTAAAATCGCCCATTATTATTTTATAGTAGTGGGCTTCCTTATCGTGCTCAGTGCCGAGAGTTTGGTAAAATTTTTCAATTTCTTCTTCGCTGCTTGCTGCTGTTGGTGCGTAGACTTGTATGATCTGAACAGAGTAACGCTCATTTATCTTTAGTATGAGCTTGCAAATTCTCTCAGATATACTTTCTATCTTCTGTACATTGTTTTTCCATCTCTTGTTGATCAGGAACCCGACACCTCCTAGTCTTCCATCCTTAGTACCCCTGTAATAAAATAAATTACCTTCCTTGAGTGTAATCAAGTCTTCTGATTTTCTTCTAACTTCGCTGAGTCCGATGACGTCCCAGTTTATCTTCTCTGCTTCATTCAGTAGTTCCAGTAGTCTGTCTTCACTCTTCAAGCTGCGGCAATTGTAAGTCGCAAAGTGGAGGGTGGTAGCTCTTTTCCTCATGATGGACCTCTGTAATGCCATCACCTCCCGGACATCCGAATGGGTGGTGCTTTTACGTCCGGATAAATTTCCATTACAGAAGCTCATCATGAAAATTGTAATTGCATTTGGGGGATGAAGGACATTAATTCACCAGGCTGTTCTACTGCCGGTTGGTGAATACCACTTTCACAATTTGGCCGGAGATATTGTTGAAGCCTTCTTAGCATGGTTGAACCTGGGCTATGCATCGCCTCCAACCTCCGTTAACACCCCTCCGCCCCGTTGAGGCAATGAACTGTTGCAGTGTGAGGAGGGGATATATATATATATATATATATATATATATATATATATATATATATATATATATATATATATAATTTCCCTAGCATTCTTCCCTCGATCGCTTTATCCGACAATCCCTCTCCTCTCAATATTTGACCCACCCATTTCTTTTGTCTATTTCTAATTACTTCGATTATTACCATATTCTCCTCAACCATCTCTAGCACATCCTCGTTCGTTTTTCTATCGACCCAAATTACTTTCTCCATTCTACTATACGCCATCCCCACGTCTCAAAAGCCTCCAATCTTTGATCTTTTAATATCTTCTTTTCTTAACGTCCACGTTTCACACCCGTACAACACTACACTCCAAACTTGAGGGTTGAAATAATATTATTCAACATAATTCATATGAATACACATTTACAGAGCATTTATTACTAAATTATAAAGAATTTAAGACAAAATTATAATAAAATTTTCTCGAGAACGAAAGGCTCTACAATAAAACTGATGCCATCACAGACGATTATTTCTTGTATCATCTGGTTCCATCAAATTTCTCACCGTTTTTGCTCAATTTTATCTAGCGATTCTCGCAGAACAATCGCATTTTTAAATTGCAATTTATTGATTCCCCAAGCAATAGCACACAATAGAAGAGCCCTCTCTCCGAATCGCCGTCCTTTTGAAAGAAGGAAATGGAAAAAGTTTAGAAGAACGCAGCTGCGAAACTTATACCACTTATATAAAAGTAATGCACGCGAATACCTTTAATCGGACGTGAAATATATCGACATAGAATTGTTTTGGGGAATTGCACGAACTTTAAGATACAGTAAAACAAGGGATATTTTTCAGGAAACGAGTAAAAACTGCGTCATAAATAGGATACCGTTATTATTGGGACATTAAGCTTCTCTTACATCATAAAACAAAAGGGAAGGGTTTTGGGCAATTTAACATTTAACTATGCGCCTTATTAAACGGAATCTTCTTTACTTGAGACAGATGTGAATATCTAGAGTCTATTTAATAGTGACTGCTTTCTTGTTATACTTAAAATGCTTTTCGTATAAAGAGAACCTCTTACTTTGCGGGAATATCATATGTAGGGAGTGTACGAAGAGTATTTTCCTTTCTAAGTTTGGTCAATTTTCACTATAAATAAAGCAGATTTAACCAGAATTAAGGAATAATAATGTAAATAATAATAATCGACTGAGGCGGAGGATTTGGGGGGTCGCAGTGCATCTTGGGAAAAATCCCCCTTATAAGCGAACAGCAGAGTGTCAATCAATTCCACATTGGACGCTATCTGTCTTCAAAAATTTTATTTTAATCATTCAAATCACCGTTTGGAGCGGACTATAATAATTATTATAAATAACTATTGCTGCTGTTGGAGCGATTTCTATTCCCTTCTTCTTCCTTATCCAATTTTTATTACTAACAAGTAAGTTCTTACTAAGTAAGTAAGAAGCCAAATCTGAAAACATTTTCATAAAGGTAAGGTATATCCCCAAATAAGATTAAAAACGTGTATTTTGTGTACTGAAAGAAATAAAACTAAATTTCTTAGAAATAAATACCCTTCTATTATGAAATTAACCTAACTTTACCTCTATCATAATTGACACACTTTATTTTTATTATTTATTCATACCATTGATGAGATATTCGATAGTTGTAGTGCGTGATGAACTGAATAAATTTACATTCATATATGACGGATATCACGCCAGCGATAATTATGAGACAACATTCGCACTTTTTAGAAATTAACTTCGAACCTCCCTCCGCTGCCATCTGGCAATTTTTTCCATCCCATGATGCACTGCAACAATGCTGCAGTCAGTAGACCGAAATTCGTTTCCTTCCTTATTTCTGGTGGCTTTATTTGCCAAAATTCAGCTCTTCAGGCGCTCTCTTTGTACGAATAAAGTATAATGAGGAGGCAAACAGTATTATAACAGAAGTTTGTGGACATCCATCTACAGCTGTGCCAAGTATTGCGAAATAAGCGGATTCCTATTCGTTTTAAGTGGTACATCACTCATTTTAATATTATTAAATCCTTCTTTTGTTTTCTGATATAAAAGAAATAAAAGTTTTATAAATTCCCACCGGTCTTAATCGAGTTGGAGCAAACGGTACATTCCTCAGGAGAGCCTCCACAATCAGTCGGGCATTAATAATTTCCAAAGGACACGTCAAACGGAAATGCATTCCAATTATATTTTCCTTCGTTTATTGGAGCAAATCCCTCCGTTCATCCCTTACCAAAGCCCTTCCCAAACACGAAAAAAAAGATCCCAATTAAAGCGGACTAAACGAGTTTTTTATGCATTTTTTAAGCGCGAGGCCTTAATCGGTCCAATTTGATTACTTTGTTCCCAAGGCGACGAAACGTGAACTCAATTGATTCGGTCACCCAATTGTATTGCAATAAAAGGAACAAAAGGCACTGAAGTTGCTATTCAGACTGGTTGCTTTTGATTGGACGTGAAAAGATAGATCGTGTTCTTTACGTGTGAAGAATTTAAAGCACATTGAGTTGCTTTGTTCACGACGACTGCGTGTAATTAGTGTTACGGTTAAAAGAGCTCTCTCCGGATCGAAGCTCACTCGTCTATCTAGTGTGCTATCTTTCCAACGCCAAAATGCCGGGTTCGAGACCCCGCTAGCCTGGCTTTTTCTTGCCTGGAGTATGGATGCTCGTATTGCATTCTATATTACCTTAGGAGTAAACTGTATCAGTTGTAAAATTAGTAACAAGAGCAGTAATAATTTTTATTTATTTATTATTTATATATTTCCTTGTGTAGTAGCAGTAAAAAATGTAGTAGTAGTGGAAAATAAGGTAGCAGTTGTATTAAAAGTCCGGAAGGAAAAGTACATGTATAAAAGTGCTCGTATATGGTTCTTTAAAGAGATTATGTCCAAAATATGAACAAATGAGGAAAACTTGGGTTATCATTGCCAACTTGGGTGCTCATTCATCCTTATAAATCATTACGATAAAAGTGAGCCCCGTTTTCTAAGGGACAATTCCGATTTCGTTATCGTAGACAACTGTTACCCTTTTATTATCGATACGCTCCGATTGCTAATCGCGTATCATTCGTGACTTATGGAATTGTAGTACACGTGAATAACTCCCTAAGACTACAAATATGTAGACTGCGATGCATAAATTTAAAACCTCACACTCATTTTGAATATGGTAAATTTCTTTGGGATAATTTATTTTTCTATAACATAATATTAAAGGTATTGTTTTCTGTCCAATGAAAGATGTCTATAAATTGTATTGATACAATAATACAAGTTCAAATTTAGATTTATTAATAATAATTGATTTTAAACCTTCTCCTAGAGTTGTGTTAGCGATTAAATATTCGCGTAATTAATAATTTGCATCATTTATAGTCTGTTTTTTCGTATTTCCCGCAGAAAGTCATCTAAAATCCTGCACCACTCCGGCATACCCTAGTTCTCGAAAGATTTACTTTCAAAAGTTTGCGATATCGACAGAATAATTAAGATCCAGAAAATGATAATCTTTAATATTCGTGCATTGCTATCAAATTGAGAATTAGGAGTTTTGATTTTGAAAAACAAAGTTTTGAGGTAATTGTGAAAATTAACTTCTGCTCTAAAACTGATCCTCCCAGCTGATGACTTTAATGACTCGAAAAGAGCACCGCTGTCAATAAAATAAGACGTGACTGCGTTAATCTGGATACAATAAAATAATTAAGGTTTATGTTATTTGTTATGCATTTGCTAGGTAGTATATATAACTTGAGATCTACTCTTTTTCTTTCTCCTAGGCCATGACAATAATTTGCTATCTTATAGTTAACTCACGTTTTTGTAGACCCCTCTCTTCCTTGTGTTTCCCTGGTCTGGATTTTTTTTCTTTTTTTAAAGCCATAACTGCATTGCTCTTGCTCTCTATTATCTTTAAATCACCTTCGATATTTACTTATTAATATGATTTATTAACGATTAATTAATTGGAAGAAGAGACTATAGTTTCGCCTAAAATAAGACGCCATTTATTTATTCCCATGAAAAACAGAGTTCGGATAAGAAAATGCTGATTCGTGGAGAAAATGTTTTTATCTTTCAATTAAAAAATTAATGGAGCTTATTTGTCGTCAAATTACTAAAGACCGTGATGTATGAATCAAACCTTCAACTGAAAAAGTGAAGAATGACCTTTCTCTTGGTCTCTCCGATCCACATGTAAAAAAGATAGCACCAAACCGTACACATCTACCTTATACTCTCTATAATATCTAATATTTATAAATCTAATCTAACAGGCTGCAAATAAATAGCGCACCTTTCTCGTGTGAAAAAACACCGACCGGATTGAAACTAAACTTTTTCAAGAGAAAATACGCTGAAATTTACTATAACTTGTTTCCCTGTGGGATCCCTAATTTAGTTATTATTGAGCATCCATAATATCCGACATTAATTAATCCTTTCTAACCAACTTGTGTCCTTTTATCGAAAACCGCATTAATTCCAATCGTATATCCCCCTTTAACTTTATTTGTGTTTCGCATACTTCCTTTCTTTATTTATTTCATTCATGTATTGCCTTTCTTTACTTTGTTTTTGCGTCACCCCTCTTCTCTGTTTGTGTCTTTCCATAACTTGGGTTTTTTTCTTTGCAAACCTTCAGTTGCAATGATGTATTCCTAGACTCTGTGAAGCACATAACTCCACCAATAAAGATCTATCATAAACTCAGATTCATTCTCTTTATACACTTAAGTTGCCTCTAAAGAACAATCATCGAGCGTACGCAAACTTCCAAATTTACAAACAACTCATACCAATTTGAGTGACTTCTTTTCGAGATGATAATCGAACGATTGGTGATAGCGGGTTACTCTGCATGTGGTCTTTAGCGTCTTAAGCGGTATTTATACCATGTATTTTATATAAAAGATACCGAGACCATGAGACAACCGTGTCTTAAACGGTTTTATTGTAATGAAAGATAAAAATAACCGGAGGAGACATGACATAGAACAAGATCGAAGTTTCTTTATGAATCTTGGGTCCATTCCCTTATTTAGCTCAAATTTACCCTTTTCTTGGTGAAACTCGTGACATACGGCATTGGAATCGAAAGGCAGATTGCGTGACTGTGAAAGAACGGACGTCTTTTAATCATCTCTCTTGAAATACCCGTGCGTACGCACACAGAGTATATTCAGAAATCTGTTCCATCGTTTGACGCGAGGAAGCGGCGGCTGAATGGAATAAGAAGATTGAATCAGTTGTTTATGTGAAGAGGGAGCTCATTTCCTACGAAAGCCTTTTCTTCGGAGAACTCAATTCCAGTTGAGCCACTTTACTGAACACACTCTCTCTCTTCGGCGGATATATTTAAAGAGAATCCGCAAAAGGGATTCCAAAATACTTTTAGGAAACGAAATAAATTTGCTCTTTTCGGATATCACTCAGTAAATATTCATTTTTGTAGGTCAAATTTTATAAGTCATTTACAAGTCACTTCTTTTGAAACGAAAATATACGAAATGAACATAAAAAGTCATGCTTTATCGCGTCCTTAATACTTTTAAACTAAAGTAGAGCCTTTAGAATATCTTAGAATGGATAAAGTAGTATAAAATTGCTAAAAGTGTCTAATTAAGTGATACTTATAAGTAATGCGATAGGAGGGAAATCGCGTATTTCGAATTCCTGTAAATCAAGGTACGACTTTGAGAATAAATACATTTGTAATAAAATGGATACGTCTTAACTGAGCAATATTTGCACTAGATCTCCAATTTAACCCTAGTCAGAATTTATTATAAAATACCTGAACTGAATTCTCGTTTCAAAGAAAAAACATATCAAGAAAAATAGAAAAAATAGCAACGAGGAGAAGAGAGGAGTGAAAAAAGGATAAAAGAAGAGAGACAGCCGAAATAATGATTAGAAAAGAAATTAACATAAATAACATATATCAGAACATAAGTATTCTTTTTAATAAAAAGTGAACATAAAACTAAGTTCTTAATTTAATTTATCTTATGAACATAAGATTCACAGTAAGAATCATTTATAATAGTAGTATTGTACGAACAATTGAATTGGAAAGAAGGCCGACATTTTGTTTGAAAAACTGAACCGTTATCTAATAGGGACGAATTATTTACTAACGAAACAATACTTTAGAAGGATATTACATGAGAACCTTACTTCTGTGTACAAACTGATTCAAAGCATTCGTATGCAATATATTATTGGTATAAAATCTTAAGTACATATTAATACAAAATTAATGACTTATTTCGATGGTTTAATAAAATCCAAGAAAATCATCAACGTCTTCCTTTTCTCTCGCTGAATTCCTTCAAAGAAACTTATTTTATGCCTTTTTTATTCTTCCCTTTTCTTGTCTAACATGCGATTAGCATACGTAAGGAACGAAAAAGGAAAATCAAGAGTAAAGTTCAACGTGGTAATCGTGGCTCCCACCGGGAATCGAACCCGGAACAGCTTTTACCGAGCTGCGGAACCGCGATTTCGCGGGGGTTTCACTTGTGATTGAATATGAAATAGCAATTACTGAATGTCATCCGTCCGGAATCCATAGTTGCATTCAATTTGTCATCTCCGAAGTTGTGATGTCACCATTTGGCTATCTCCAGTTGTCTCTATA
The DNA here is from genome assembly GCA_036926295.1 of Pachydiplax longipennis. Taxonomy (NCBI): domain Eukaryota; kingdom Metazoa; phylum Arthropoda; class Insecta; order Odonata; family Libellulidae; genus Pachydiplax; species Pachydiplax longipennis. The sequence continues at coordinate 917,113 of JAVFKF010000066.1, forward strand.
GAGTCTGAGTATGACGTTGAATCTTAGATTGAATCAAGGTAGAAAAGCCATGACAATCCAACGCAATGTATAGATCGTACAGACAAATTGCGAAAACACTAGTTTGAAGTGAAGGATTTTGATAATCATCACGTATTAATTGGGTCTGTTTAAACCACTTCTACTTAAGTCTATCCTATTATCTAAATCCTACTAACTCTTTCACCCAAAACGGTTTCAAACATTGCCCCTACTGAATTTTTAAAATAGCCAAAAATGTATTTTTGCGGAAAGATGATTGAAATATATAAAAAATACTACATTTTCAACAGGATTAACAACAACCGTTAATTATTCCGTCACCAAAGTGGTCTTAAACATCGACGAAATGTTTTTGTGAAAATTCCACTGTGGCTTTTTTGCCGCCCGACTAATTCCAGGAATTCTCATTGTGTCATCTTTACGCGTGACATTTGTACATACCATATATTTCCTTCTTTTGGCTGTTTCACGGCGACTGCATTTCTCGCTATGGCATTTTGACGCTGTTCAAATCCGCTTCTCCTTGAACTTAAAACGAATCCACTCGAGCCGACCTCTATCGCCGCCATCGATTCTTTCTAAAGAATATCTTCTCCGGATGTGACGTCACACTCTTTGTACATCTCCACACAAATTCCTATCGAAGAAACGGCATCTAGAATATTGTTACGGAAATCTTAGAGCCTCAAATTTGTTTTCAATCTTATGTTCCATCTATATGATTTTAAACTGAAAATTTCAAAATGATGTTTTAAAACAAATATATAAAGCGAATCTATTAGGGAGAGAGTGAGACTAGTATATACATATTTTACATCTAAATATTCATCGCATAGAATCGAAAACAGCGTGATTCCTTGGAAATAGAGAACAAGTAGTAGTATTGTTAAAAGTGCTTCGAAGTCAAATGACTTGGGTTCCCAACCCTTTCATTCCACGAGGATATCCAAGAACCCAATAGGGTACAAATACATATGTATTTTATCATGAATATAAGTTTGGAGGATCATTATTTGGCAGGTTTTAATACTTCGCCGACTGGATTTGTTTCACCTAACAGATTAATTTAACCTACTGTTCGTTTTCTTGGTGTTTAGAATCATTTTAATTTATAAAATCAAATTCATAAATATTTGACATTCACATATAAACGATAATGCAACTGTATTCCTGTCAAATTATATTTGTCGTTAAGTCACGAAAACTTGAATAAAATAAACGGATTATCGCTAATGTTTTGTAGCCGTGAAATCGCTTCACCTATAAAGAGAGATGAATGAATTATTAATTTGGGATTAAATATTTTAATGTTCGATTAATAGTTGTTAATTGGTGCACATTAGTATTCTTTTTCAATTAGTTACGTCCATCCTAAGCAAATCATGTTGGAAGAACTCATTCATGGATAATAACACTTAATATTTTTCAGGTAATAAAATCTTGGAAAGTGAGGATTGCGTTGCTATGATCAAAACTTCTTTGCGAGAGTTAATTGCATCTTTTGCTGACGAAATGCCTTAATTCCTGATTACCATTTCAATGATCGCTATAAATACTCGAACACGCCGAGATAAAGGAAACAAAGGAAGTTGTTCATGCGTGATTCAATCACAGTCACGCCCACTCTGTTTGCCCCATCTATTCTACCATTACATCTTCTTACTTTTTATCATCTATTAGCTGGAGTTGATTCTCAACTGGGAAAATGGAAGTAGGGAGTAATTGCGTAGTTGATAATATTTTTAAATAAGAAAACACCTCTCGTATTACCTCATATCAATGGGACTGGTTTTCCAATACGAAAACGTTTAATATTTAAAGATTTCATAATTTGGAACCGAAGGTTAGATCGATGACAAGAATATGAATATTTATAGAATTTCGTTCTTCCAAAAGTATCTCAAGTCCGTCCGAGCATTCTACTCAACTGGATTTTGCGATAGAAATAGAACTTTGAATTAATTAAATAGAGCTTCAAATGTTTTCTGGAAACGCTTTGCATCGTCGGACCAGAAATAAAATCTATTTTACTACATTCAAAGACTCGACTTTTAAGTTTGAGGTGGAAATACATAGCGATGTTTTGCGAAGAAATTAACTATAGAGTCGGTCAAACTTCCATGAATTCCCGTGTCCTCTTTGGACTGTGAGACAGGAAATTTTGCACAGTTGTTAAAATAGAGATTTAATATTCTAGAGCCACCTGACGCATGAAGGAAACCATCGCTCTGGAAAAAAGCACTGTTCTGTCCTTTTGCTCCACAGAACGGCACATTCGTACGGAGAATATTCCGGTCCACCTGCCTAAAAAGGAACACTTTTCGACGGACTGTATTCGTCTTTCAAAAGTTTAAATTTTAAAGTGAAACCCCATCGGAACGGACAATGCAACTATCTTGATTTTTTATGAAAAATAGTACCCTATTTTACACTGTGTTTCGGCGGTTTTATTTGCCTTTTTCTTGTCTAAAAGACTCCCAAGTCTCCGCTAATCTTCAATAATGAGTTTATTACCCGATTATTCCTATCTTTGAAAATAACATTTGATGTTTTTCCTGTGAATTGTTTTCAAGAAATCTTCTCGAGTTTCAACCGGGTTAATGAGAGGGCGTTTCGACATGAACTTCTGGTGCCATTTTCAAGGGTGCCAGTGAAAAACGCAGATTCATAACGAAATTGTCATGCTTGAAAATGGCTGCAAACGCCCTCTAATTAACCCGGTAGAAGATTTCTTCCTCTTTCTAATTGTATTTAGATCTAGTTTGAAACTATACGTTTGTATTTACTCATCTATTAGTTTCTATGCAATATATTTTTTGTATTATAAAATATATGAATCTTGTATCTTCTATTTTCTTTGTGTTTGATATTTTTTCTCTTAAGATGTTAATGGTAGTTATTAGTTTTGAATTAATTTAGTGCTAGTTTCCCCGTGCGAAAATTTCGCAGACAAACACTGACACTTAATTTCCCCATGCAAATACATTTCAACAAACACTAATCGCTACAAACGAATAAACAAACACTAAAACACACCTAAAAATACACTCCTTCATATTCTGCATCAGTGCACATTTTGATATACCTCTTTACAGCGATAGATATCGTTATATAGGCATTCAGTAACGAAAGTCGATGGACGAATTCAAGGTCTTGCGTTTTCTAATTCCTTACCACTTAAACCTAAACGAATCCCTAAATTATAAGAGGGATTTTCATGTCATATTAAATGTAATCAATGCCTTTAAAACTTTCTTTTAGCAATATAATCATGAATAGTACGCGTCATCACTATAACGATGTATGAATTTTATTTTTTAATAAATACCTCAATTCACTCGATGGATTTATCACATTTAAACAAAAATCAAAACATCTTTAGCAGCCTAACGTAAACTGTCTGTACACCGGTAATGATGAGTCACTTAAAACTTCAGGTTAAACGTGTATAACCAAAATAAAACAACAAAATATACCTCATGCATCCACGTTACTTATTTATTTCCTAGATTTTTCTTTTCACACAAACACATAAAAATAACTACTATTCGTCTGCAGTGAGACTGCATCTCATCCATTCACTGAATCAGAGTTATTCAATTAATGAGAAATATCCATTAAGCAATGGACGACGCGTATGAAAATTATTCTAATTCAAGGAATCTCCCATCCAAAATGGTATCTAAATAAAACTGGGATGTAAACAATTTTATAATACACACAATTCCGCTAAACATCACATTAATTTATATTCCAATTTAAATTAAGTGAATATTAAATATAAATTTTAATACCGAGTAAAAGTGAAACACAGACCTTTGTATGTGCTCATGTTTCTGTGACTTTTGTTCTGCTCCTTAAAGATGCAAGTTTACACTGGTTTATTAAAACATTTTTATTATAGAGGTTTTCGTTCATGGAGACTGTAATGATGGCTACGAATATTGTTTCAATCATTAAACGGCCCAGTATAGATATCTCTATCCAATTTTACGAATAGTTTACAAACGATGTGAGTAAAATAATTCTGCACATAGCAACACGCGTATCTTTCCGTTCAGGACGCAGCGCGATGATTATAATATTAATTCAATATCAATATTATAAAATGGTGCATTTTTCATTTGTCTGACTATTTTTAGCAGGAATCTGAAAAATTTTCCTTTCAAATGATGATTTATTTATATATGGTATATTGGTGGAGTAATAAGGGAGAAAAGCCCCGGTCACCAAAAATGTATGTTTTAAAATAATATGTAGAGGATTTTTTTTATTTAATGTCCGCAAAGTAAAAGAGAGGCCATTGTGGCCTAATCTCGACAAAGAGTTCAATAATAGCTGCGTTTTTCCTGGAGATTCTAAGAATTCTTTAAAATAGACCTCAGAGACTCGCCTATTGCTAAAAATATGTAGAATATCGAAGTAAGAAATTCGCGATGGGAATCGTCCGAAAGTAGTTTGATGTGAGAGTTTTAATGTTTGCTTTGCGTGATACACGTTCGCCCATGTTTGCATTTCCGCTGCAAATATATCCGTGACAAAGAAGAGCACTGATGAGAACAAAATATGTATTTATTCATCTCTCGACTCAAGCGTGAAATACACGAGTTCCGAGAATAAATGCACTCCTCTAATGTTTTAATGTGAGTCCAAATGTTCTGCATTAGTGTCGCATATGCTCATCGAAATGTCCTTTTCCCATAATACCTTACTTTAATATATAGGCATAACATTTACAGCAATCTTTAAAGAATTGAATGAAGACTTCTCAGTCGTAGTTTCCATGTAACAAAAACATTACTGCGTAACACGCACATGGAAAATCCCTATTCCTCGATAGCTCTTCTGTGCGTCTCATTTTAATATAAACTAATCCTCTATGTCAAGAATGCCATTATTATACACTGCCCTTTCAAAAATGACTGAACTTTATTTATCTTATTAAGAATTAAGTACTTACTGTACTGTACTGTACTGTACTTAAGATAGTGGAAATAAAAATAGATTCGTACGAGAGTCGAGTTCAACTATCGCTTTAGTCGGGAACTTACTGTTTATAACCACAAAATTATCCAAAATTTTCATCTTCTTATCTCAATTCTTGGAAACTCGAATCCAAAGCGAAATTACGTGACCAAAATAAGAATCTGAATTCAAAATCCCTTCTTTAGTAGTTGTCTATTTGCAAGAACCATTATTTCTGATTTAACAGTGCCAAAGAAGAAAGTCGATCAAAACGAAATTTACGTCCATTTCCTGTGAGAGTATTTTCGAGTGAAACCCACTTTGGAATAAATATATCGATATGTCCGAATTTCTAAATGTCTTAATCCAATCTTTTCGGGAAAAGGGTAGGTTTAATTTTCAAAAATTAATTTCATATATTTAAGGGAGTTACTATTATCGAATAAATATATAAGTATATACACTACTTTGGCTTTAATGTAAGATTCCCTTTTTAATCAAGTAGAAGATGTTCACTTTTAGGAAACAATCGCAGCGGAAGAAAGGCATCATTTACAAATCCATTCAACGACATTTCAAAATTAAATAATCAAAATTACAAAAATCGGAGAAAGAAATGTCATAAAAATAATCAATAAAGAGTTTTTCCGAACTCATTCATAATTTCCTTAATAATTTTAAACCTTTTTCACTCTTTTGGTTTACACCGATACTATATTTTTTGTTCTTTGGTCTTGTTCTTCTTTGAATTTCAGTTCAATGTAATTCAAATTGAAGTGCACCATTAACTGAAGGGCTCTTGCAGAAAGGTTTGCAACTAACTATTACTAAGATCTAATCTATAGATATCAAAATTTAAAATACTGAAATGAATATCAAAAAGAAAGAAATGAAAAAGTCTATCTTAGCCGAGATCTCCCGGACAGTTGCCACGACGGAATAATCTTTATTTCTGAAGCTAAAATGTTATGTGGATTTAATCAGTGCTATGATTCAATTGCTTCACTGTTACTACCTGTTTTTAACTCTAATCAAATAAATCAATATGGAATAAACAAAATTCTCCATTCACGAGAGTAATCCAAAATTTAAGTTTCTTTGATTAACGGTAAATCGAAAATTTGATACTATATCTGCATTACATAGTAGATGGCATAATTTTCCGATCATTCCATCTTTTATCTCGGAGACCCCTCCATTATTTCAATGTCCAGCCAAATTCCTCAGCCAACAATCTGCTTCACTTTTAAGTTCGTCTTCAACATCATCTCATATTTCTGAAATTCTGTAATTCATCCTGTGGAACAACATGCATCGCATTAATTTCTTCAATTGTTCACACGGATGTTTTTTATGACCGAAGTCAAGATATTCTCAAATCCGTATTATAGACGAAAGAAGCCTCAATCCTTTGTGGAATGAAGTGAAATGAAAAGAATATATTCCACAATATTCAAAAGTAGTGCGATACAAGCAATAATCATTTAAATAGTAAAGGGAAGTGGTCTGCGCAAAAGGGAGTGTCCGTTGAATTATGAGTTATCCAATTTGCAGACTTTTAGTTTATAAATTATCAAAATGAGTGAAAAGTTAGAATGATCTAGGATTAGGATCTTTGGATCTAGTACTAGATCTAAAGAAAACGTACGTTCATAAATCAACAAGAAAGAATATAATTCAAAATAGAGGGCAGAATACAAACGCAAAAACAGTTTTAAAAACGCAACAGTATTACTCTTCGCCATTTTACAGGTCGAGACATTTCGTCGACAAATGCGTTCGTTGAGTCGCCCAGATAGTGGTCACTTTGCCGACAAATGCGTTCGTCGGAGAATATCGATATATTTCCGGTCTTAAGATGAATAGATCGATAGATCCCAAAACACAATGCGGTCAACGCAGTGTCCAGCGAATTCCATAACAGACGCATTAAATACTACGAGCACTTTATGTATGTGATTAAATACTCGCACTATTATATCTTCTTTTTTCTTGTTTCTGGGATATTCGGATGAGCTTGATTCTGTTCGATAAATTCATTTGAAACCAAAACCTTACTTGATAAGTTATATTGACCAATGGCGTATTTTGATGAAATTTCATTTTTGTAAAAATCATAACAATTTAGCATGATTTATTTAAGTGATCTACTTGGAATGCAGGTTTTTATTGTTCTGAACTGACAATCTGTATTTGTACAATATACTTCATACATCTAGGAAAAATTCGAGTTAACTCGCATACTGTAAGTTGTAGTTGTAGATTTCATTGTAGGTGATAGCTGTTTAATTCCAAATTAGCGTTGTTTGTTCACTATTTCAGTTAATGGATGGGATTTTTACAAGCGTAGAACTTTTTGATATTGTTTACGTTAGTCGTTCAATTTAGAATAAGTAAACATCGCAATCTGTACTTGCGACTAACTGTAGAAGTAAGGAATAAATAAATAAAGCAATAAAGTGGTGGTGGAATTCTAAAACTTAGGATTCAGTTCACTCAGTTGCAATGGGATTAATAAATATATGTAATTACATTGATAGGTCACTATTTTAATATGACAAGAGTTTCAAATTCCTATTTTCGATTTCGTATGTTGGTTTTATGTCGTTCATTTAAAATACGATGGATACGAATGTTTGCATGCCTGTCAATAGTACATTCTGTATGATAAGTGTGTGTTTCGCATCTTTACCGCAATAAACTGCTTCTCTCAATGTGAGATGGGAGGCAAATACTATTTTCATTCTATTGTCAAGTGCATTTCCTCATTCCGCTCCGCTTATTTCATTTCTGCAGTTGAAGTTTTTACTTAATTTCTGCTGATATTTCTTTCACGTTAGAAGAACGTGATTTCAACTTCTGAATAATCATTTTAGGACGTGGAAACCGAGCGTCATTATGATTCAGAAGATCGGAAAGAGAAAATATGCTTCGCCGATCAAAGTTGATGCTTCCTTTTTATCAAAATGAATGCTCAAGATCACATGGATATTTTTTCCATAATTCGTATTTGTAGGGTCCTGATTTCAAGAAATAGTTTCATCCATTTATTTACTGAAATAACCGGTACAAATTTATTTGTGGCAATGCTAGAGGGGAGAATTTTAATTTTAAGATTTTATTCGCCCAAACACTGGAAAGACCTACCTCTCGTAGGCAATATTTAAAACCATAAAATGGTGTAATGGTTATATGTATATACATTATATATGCATACGTCATACAAAATTTACATAAGTATTACTCTAAAATACATGGAATACCCATATAGTCATACACATCTCAAATAATTCATTAATATCTAATACAGAATATAGCATATGGCATAGAAGCTTATGAATTAGCTATAAATTATACATTTTACATCTTTAAGATTTTTACAAAAATAACTGTATGCATCTAGCGTTTATTTTCATCAAGTCTTACAGTTTTCGGTAAGAGAAGTTCAACAGGTAAAGTATTCCATACCCTATTAAATCACGAGTACATCGCTATATCTGCCCTATTTCTTTTAAACTGTAATTTAAGCGTCTGAAATAACAATCATTTTAAACAAGAAGTATAAAATACGCACTCATGGAAATGGAAAAATGCAACGCAGAATCTCAGAGTATTTTTTTAATTGTACGTTTCGGAAAGAAAGGAAGGAAACTTCGCTACTAAATGTGTGCCGAATAAAAACAAAGTTGATAAGCTTTGACTGGAGTGAGACTTGAAATGAAATCTTCAACTTCCACTTCGTTAGTCATAGTGACAAAAGAAAGCTCCGAGAGCAAAAACAGAAATTGCAAAATATTGTTTTCTTCATAGACCTATTTCGAAACAGAAGTTTCCTGGATCACATCTAAAGTCCTTGTCTGAAAAAACTGAATCTTTCAAAATGGAATGTGTTTGTATATATGTAGGGATTCATTCTACTGTAATGACGACTTTAATTGGTTGGGGATATACTCCGTGAAGGTCTGTTACGAACGCACAGAAATATGAAATCACAAACTATTACCCCAAAATCCTTAATGCTGTTCAACGTTTGAAAGGGATATATAACGTTGCTTCGAATCTCTTGTTGTCGCAGAATAAGAATTAAGATAGAGAACCCCAAGGGATAGACTATTAATAAAGAAAAGACGTACAGCAATATTTCTTTCTGAGGATTGTATGCGTGTTGGGTTCGCATTATTCCATTGGATATCATATGTGTGAATGAGAAATGAGACTTATCTCCAGCGATAGATAATTTCAAACATCCACGGAATGCATTCTTCTGAACAATGCGCAGACAATGTCGATCGCAGCGCCTCTCGCGGCAGTCCGAGACGCTGTTTCGCATAGTGATTGAGTAGTGCTAGTACGAACAAAAGGACCTTTTGAATGGTACGTACATTCCAATTGATGAGGATTATTGGTCCTAAAGATCAGCTTCTCTTTGCTCTGAGAAGAACCGAATCCCTCACAGATTACGACAATTGTTTGAATTTGCGGACTTTTGTCCTTGCAAAATAACCATTAAATGAAACGTACGGTGTAGAATAGTGGAGATTCCAGATGATGGAGTTGGATTCAAGGATGGGTACCTTGTTAGTGAGCAATAAGAATACTTCATATATCTCCTTTTTAAATACATAAAAAGTTTATACAGATAAATTCTATTTTATACTTAAAAACCGAAGATCATAACAGAAAGAACGGCGCGCCTATTCAATAGCAATAAATAATAACAAAATAAATCCTTGCAATAAATAATTCCCTCCGATAAATTATTACCGCCAAGTAAACGTGCGAAGATTTCTTCGCTTATATTTCTTGACTCGGACCGTCCGTATTTCACATCCAAATCTCTTAAAATACGAGCGAATATTTTAAGTTTTCCACACGGCGGCCTTGATTTATTGAGCTTTGATTCGCCTCACTGAATTTTCGCTTCTCGATTTTGCGTTGTTTTGCCACTTTTCAAAGGAGAGCACTTTCACGAAAGATATGTTCCCGAATTAGTAACTTATTCTCGAAATACCGTTATTTCATCGTATCTATCGCCCAGAACAGTTTAAAGAACTCCTGCTTCAGACGGTATCGTAATTAATTCTATACGAAATGCACGAAAAGCTCATTTTAATCGATCTTCCGATGTGTTACTTCAGTAATACTGCGGCAATACGAAATAAAGACAAGTGCCAAAATTAAGGAAATTGAATAAATATCCTCATGTCGATCGTTAAATATCGTTTTGGGTTTGAATCTACCCGAATTAGGACAAAAATGGCGAAAACGTGTATAATTTTGCGATTATAAACAACTAGTCCGCTTTACCATTAAAGCTATTGTTGAACTCAATTCTCATGCGAATATGCGTTCCGCAATTTGTGATTGAGATAAATAAAATACAAAGAGGATCGCCATTATGTTGCACAAGAAAAGCCCTTTATATCATTCCGAGGGACAACTTTACCCGTTAGATTTTTAGCTTACTGTGATTACATAATTATGAACCAAAAAACCAGATTTTTTACAAAAACGTAATTTATTGTGTTTTCATCATTATGAAGCTGAAGCTCATAGAAATTGTCGAAGCGGAGTTGAGAAGGAAATTCAGGTATTAATGATAAGAAGATTACGCTCCCTCAGAAGTTCCGTCATCCTTGAAATCGATGGAAATTCTCATTGGCAAAAGCATGAAGTGGAATCGAATTAAAGACGTAAAGATATCGATTTGGAAGTGCTGCCTATGACAGATACCCTCAAAGGGAACGAAATTTACTATCGATTGTAAATAAGAACGCCTCTTCAATGCGATTGCATTGGCAGAGAAATACACATTCACACGTTCAATAAAATCACACAATATGTGAGTGAAAATAGTCATGAAATCACGAACGATATTAGGGCATACGAGACAGGATTCACTTTTTATTAACTCCCAGAAAATCCATGAGCGTTTTAAAACTAAGACACAACTAAAGGAACGATCACGGCATCGCAAGTGACAAATATGCAATGGAGTTCTCAGAAAGGGAAGAAAGAGGGTTGATTGGTGGCGAAAGGTCTCAAATCTAAATATCTTCTCCGTGCTCGGAATGTTCCGAAATACATTTTTTTAATTCAAAAATATTTATAATTAGAGCATTTTAGATCATTCAAGAAGGAGAGACCGCAGTGAGCAGCCATAATAAACTGCCACCCATAGGACGCAAATTTTTATATTCTCTATTATGCAAAAGAGATTTCGTCTCGCGACCTCTCCTTATACAGCAATAAGAACGTTGTACTCTTATATTTACTAAGATGAAACTTCTCACGACTCATGTAGCCACTTTGGGCTTACTGGTAACTGAAGATTTAAATGATAATTTAAAAAAGTATAATTTGAGAGGAATACCTTATCATATCTCCCTGAAAGAAGAAATCAATTGTAATCTATTGACGAATGCAATAGTCTGCAGATGATTTAAGGATGGAAGCTAAGAACTGACCTAAATACATTCCATGTGAATGAAACGTGATGGAATAAGAGGGCCTCGAGGTGATCTTACATAAGAAAATTAAGAGCAATAGAGTTAAATATAGAAAAACTATTTCGTAAAAGACAGTTATTTCACGGTTTGTTTACGCAATGCTTAATTTGATAAAAATTCTACATAAATACCCCGCCTTTCTGCGTATGGCAGGGAGCTTAAGTTTGTGCTTTCTCTAAAATTAGCATCTTCCTGTCTACATTCTTTTCCAACCTACGTCTGACAGCATGAATGCAACGCTTGTATTTTTAATGTGGCATTTTTAACGAAATTTTTCATCGCTTTACTGGTGTTTGAATATACTCTGTTCAAGTGGCCATCGATTGGATATCAAATGTGTGAATAAGAAATGAGACTTATCTCCAGCGATAGATAATTTCAAACATCCACGGAATGCATTCTTCTGAACAATGCGCAGACAATGTCGATCGCAGCGCCTCTCGCGGCAGTCCGCAACGTAAAGAGAGATCGCATGGAGTGATTCTGATTCCTTAAGGAAGACAATTTGTTGTGATCTGAGGGATACTTTCCTTAGAAGCAGAGATCAGAAACAAGGAAACTCTTAAAGATAGAGGATGTGAGTATAGACGCAAGCAATTTGAGACATTAATGAGTCTAGATTTAGATAGTGAAATCCCGTATTCAGCGAACGCGATTTTCCAGGCCAATGAAAGAGATGAAACATTGAATAACGCTATCAGGAAATGAGGAATTAATCGACTAGGGAAATAAATTCATGATTCATGCACCCCATGCCACACGCCAAAAGGCGCAAGATACATCTGTAAACCTCGCCGAATACATTACTTGTAAAATAAATAAAATATTTCCATGGTAATCATGCTTATTTGCTTCATCAAAGGGAAAAAGCGTCGGCAGCTAATTAAGAAAGTTTCCCTAAATGGTTGTACCCTACGCTCTCTCGAGTTTCATTCGCTTGATTCCATATACTTGCCGCGTATTCAAGATGAACCAATTACATCGCTCTCTTTTCATTGCATCTACTCAGAGTACGCCTTAGAAAGACGGGCTTTTCACTCGCTTTATTCTATTATTCGAATTTGTGAGCTGCAGTTTAGGTTGTTTCTGAGAGTTATCCCGAGAAATTCATCTCGATACATTTATTTTAATTTCATTCAGTACATACTGGTAATTCTGAAGCGTTTGCTTTTCTTTCTAAGCAATTAACTACGGAGCATTTACTCACATTCAGCTCTAGTTCCCATGTTCGAATGATTTATTCTTTATCTATATAAGACGGAATCATCATCTCAAGATCAATTCCTCGAAGCACTTTCCTTTGATGAGAGTGCATCCATTTACAAATTGGACTTACCTTGAGTTCTACTTGCAACAGTAATTCGCGATTGCGGTCTGGATGTACTTCCTTTAATGAGACCATGAATATTTCGTGTATATTTCTGATATCGAGGAGAAAAATATTTCCAAATTATATATTTCATTTCGCCTGTTATTGAATAAGTGTTGCCAATCATTCCTAAGAACAGATCCCCAGGTTGAGTTTGGGGTTTGCTTTGGGAGGCTTCCAGATATCCAATTGGCCAACTATGGTAAAGCATTTCCGTGGTTTTTAAAGTCTTTAAGCATCTTTCTCTGGAATTTTAGCGATCGTTATTCCAGCGTCGTTTCAAACCTTAGCATCGATAGTTTAATTCTGTTTTGAGTCAATCAAATGAAAGGAAGTAATTACATTTCGCATGTTTTGTACATCCCCGCTTCCTTACACATTCTCCCTCATCTGCTGTCATCTTTCAATACATTTTCATCTCTTTCTTCCACATCTATGAAGAGAAACACTTCGCACCAATCTTTTAGCTTAAGTCTATTATGTATGAAACTTTGTAAGCCTTATATGTGCCAGTAGAAAATAACACTTAAATGTTGGCATAGAAGGTGAAATAAAGTTTTCAGAGAATTTAAAAAACTTTTCAAATAAATTTCAACAGCCTCTCCGTGCAGGTTAAAACCATTTCAAACAGAGCACAACACAAAAGGACTCCATTTAATTACATAAATAAGAGAGAGAACTTAAATCAAACACGTTCAGAAATATCAGCATGTATGAAATAAAGTCATCAGCCTTGACCGCTTCTGGTATTCTTCGAAAATTGATAAATATATACAAGTAGAAGTAATCATTCCTATGAACTTTTCCATTTATATTTATTTGACATCATTTGTACACCTTCAATGTACCCAAGCAAGAAAAACATTCAAAAGGGTAACTGACCGACATGTCCAACTGTAAATCTCTGATTGTATTTATATATTTACGGCCAAATGCACAATTTGTTACCATCAAGTGTCGTCCGAATGCATGATAACTATGGTATATCTCATTTGTTATTTCTCATTACTTTAAGTAAATTCAGTGGTAAAAGCTTAGACTTAGTAGAAATCCGTAATAGGAAGTATGGTGAAATGAAATTAACTATGCAAATACCACAGAATTTTAATTAATTGCGATCGGTTTCAAACAGTAAGTTTATCATCAGGCTCATGGTGAATATTTTTCGGTCGAAAATAAACAACATCTGTGGAATTAGTTCATTTTATAATAGCTTTCTGATAATTTAAACATTCCTCGTAAGGCCACTTCTTTCCAACGAACACAACACTTTCTTCTCCCCTGACTTAGGATGTCGTCAACTGCTTCCATCATAATGTTATTTACCAACATAGGTTTCGATGATTGTAAAAAGCCAACGAAATATGCTCATATAGGGTTTCCGAGGGCAATTAAATGCTTATCGAATTTTAGCGTCGACACCCGGATAATTATGTGCCGTGGGATCGTTAGCATTCGCTTTTAAGGGAATCTCTTTTAAAAACCGCCCTCCCAATTACCAACAACTTGATGATGACCTTTGAACACAATCAACGTCACCCTCTCCAGCTCCATCTTGCGATGGAATTAAACAACTGAATTCTAGCACACGGAATTTTGATAATCCCAAATTTACGAATATTCGTTCCAAGGTTAGCGACACGAATGGAAAAACTTAAGTTTGGAATTTGTGGAGCTGACTTGTGAACAGAGTTTTTTTAATCTATTTATTAATTATTGCTAGAGTATGACGATATTTACGTGGAAGCCTTCCTCTTAATCTAAAATCTTAAAAATAAAATCACGGCATACTTACAAATTATACGAACTGGTAATTTTCAGTTTATGTTGCCCGTGTACGTAAAACATAACCTATCACAGCATTATTTACAGATTGATCCGGTGTCATTTCTTCATAAGCAAAAGAGAAATTAAGAAAACTGTAACTATAAATTAACTTCAATACAATTAATGTACTTTTATTACAATATTATGTTTAAATGCATTATTGTGTAATAAGAAGCTTCTCTATACTCTTTACTTATTCTTGTCAAGGCCTCTATTAAATATTTCCGTCGTTTGTTTAAGCACGTGATCATGGCTTCACAATTTGGTTTCACAGCTCCCTTTGCCAGCGTTCTTTACTTGAAAAATCCCAATCTGTTCACTTTCCTCCTTTTTTCTAATTATTCTAACCCAAGAATACTAACCCAAGAACCCTAACATTTCCCAAGGAAGAATAGACTTGAAAAAAGTCCGACGGGTTCGGGTCTATTCTTCCTTGGGAAATTTCCTGGGTGCACGCCCTTACGTGCAAAACCACCCATTACCCATTCCTTGTTAATTTCTAACATTTTCATAGCGCTATCCTTTATATAGCTGCTTTCCCATTTAATAAATACCTTTCCAAGATTAACACATTTCTTGCGCGGACTCTTAAATTATTTATAATTTCATTCTTGATTAAGTAATTATCTATTTAATTACGGAGCATATACAACTCCAAAAATAAAATTTCCTTTTTCTTTCACATCTCGTTAAAAACACTAACCTGTGTAATACTGCAGTTATTAAATGCAGCTAAGTAGGTGTCTCAGATGAAACGCAATTTTCGCCTAAATTTTTAATCAGCAGACATGAAGTTTTTAAGATGAAATACTTCAGTTCAATTCAAGATATATCCGAAATTGCGGTGCTTATTTTATAAGCAAGTCGGATTAAAAATTTCTCAGGCAGGTAAATAATCGGTATATTTCATCTCCAGCCATGTTGAAAGGAAAACACTTCCACAGTAGATTTAATATTCATTCCGTGAACTAGTTAATATTGACGAAACAAACAAAGTTGCCAAACGAAGTGATTTCCTTTCAAGATAGTTGCTGCAGAATTCCACAGAGAGAACCACGGCATTTGTATCTCATTAACAGTTTAAATCGGCATTTAATTAATTTAATAGAAATTAATTTAAGAATAAATAAAACTAAGATCTCCATGAACTGAACGCATAAAAACGAAGAATTATAAAAAGATGCACGAAAAAATTTGAATCATACTTTAATCATGAACTGCACGAAATATTCTCCTTATCAAATTATAGATTCAATCTCCCATGCCTCTTCAATTATAGTAGACCCCCATAATTTTATTCATTTGAATTTATATAGAGATTTTAATTATACATCGGTAACTATTGAGCATTCACATACCATTGATTACATAAAGTATTAAAATTAAGAGTGAAATCAGCGAAAATAGCGAGGAGAAATATTACGTGATTATTTAGCAAGAAAATGGGTGATTTTGCACTCAGGAAAAATCCCAAGGAAGAATAGACTTAAATAAAGTCCGAGGAAACGAACCCGGGTCTCTCAATTACCGGTGCTTGAGCCAGGACATCCCGTCGGATCAAGTTTATTCTTGCTTATTGATTAGTAAGCCATTTGGATTATTTATGATAGCTGACGAAAGATCATGAAAGCAAGTACGCGATATCTACTTAAACGAGAAGTCTCAAAGAGGGATTATTATTGTCAGACATTTAAATTAAATCACAGGCAAGGCGATCAGTTTGAAAATGCTTCATATACGACTTTATTCGAAAGGCATTCTTCTTGAGTTCGTTATGAGAGGGCTTGGGAAAATCATAAGAGTGATTATGCTCAAAGGAATTTCTGCTCAACATCTCCAAAAATATTTCAAGTATATTTTATTCTAAAAGCGGAATACTACCTCCGTCATATTTCAGGGATTTATTGTGGTCTTTTTTCCGTAGCATCATCAGTTACGGAAGCATAAAAAAGCATGAAGATCAGTTACTGTCGGATAAAATGATGAGAATGTTTTCGCATGCATAAACAGGATACAGAAGAATTCTATTCTTAGCTCAACTCATCGTCAAATGGAGAATATTTATTCCACTTCAATGTAATGATAAGTGAGTGAATGTTGGTAAAGAAGGCGAAGTAATTCATGACAGAACCATTACAACACCACTGAAATTTCTTTTGAAGACCTTGTTTTGGCATTTATGATATGCTTTGTTATTAATCCTCTTTTTCATTTTATTTTTCTTTACAAGTAAGATTTTAAATTTTCTGTTTATTTATAAATATGAGTATTTGTAAATTATTTATAAATAATAATCATTCTAAATTATTTTATGTATTTTTATTTGATGATTTTAGCTCCTATGTATGTACATTATTTTTGTTATTCTTAAACTTTATATAATAATTACATTATGTAATTATGTACGATAATTTATTTTTCTGAGTGTTTCAAATATGTATGCATAAAATTTAAAAACTCCTTGACGTGCAGATCATACTATTCTCTTTAATTTCATAATTTTACATATATTACAAAAAATTAAACAAAATATAACATTTTTTGCTATAATTTTATCAATTTCGTTCGTATACATTTCATATTTCCTATTGAAATGTATGAAATGGAAATAACAGTGGTCTTAATTTTGTGAAGATGGAATCCATTCCAAATACTGATCCTTATCATTGCAACTCTTTTTATGCAGCTTCCTTCATCACTGACCGCACATCTCAATTACGTCATTTCACAGATTTGTTCTTTGGGATGGACTTCCGAAAGATGGTTTAAAGGATGAAATACCAGCTCGCAATTTTTTTCATCGAGATGCGGCATTTTTAGGACATATTTCCTACATTAATACAGAAATGAGAAGCGAATTTGATTTCTATTCAATCAAAAGAGATTGTTTACCATTTTATTTCATGGCAAGAAAATCATGTAAATATGTGCCGAACCGAAAATGTTTCCGATGGGAAAATCCTCGAAAATGTAAAACTTAAAAGAATATGGACAATCATAACTATGTCAAATAAGTGGATGGAGCTGTTCTAAATGTGCGCAACTAACACAATTTTATTTATTTATACAGAGTTGACAATAGTTATGACTTACATCAACTCTTAAAACTTTCACATATTTTCAAACAAAATATGACTTGTGCCTACCAACATACGATTTTGATTTGAAAAGCTACATTTTGATCATTAAATGGGTAATTTGTCAAATTTGCTAGTTTTCTCCACTTTTGACCCCCAAAGTTTTGACCCTTCAGATGAGTTTATTTCCATTTTAATTCTTTTGCAAGTGATAAGATTTCTTAAAATAATTTTGGACCGATGATTCACAATGGGATTCTGCTTTAAACGATATCTGGCTGTCATGTCTCCTAAAATGAAAATGGTATTGAATGTTACTCGAACTTCCTTTAACGACGTTTATTTTGCAATCGCCACGGGAACGTCCTAGATAATTTGACACGAATGAGAAATTGATATCGCAATCGATCACATGAGGTGACGACTGTATTTTGATTTCTGATCCAACTTCGCATTCGAGAATTAAAATGTTCTTATAAGTATGTGAACGGCATTATCGCAAAGCAGAAAAACTTTGAAGTGAATTACGATTTCTTTAGACTATCATCTTCAGATGGCCATTATTTCCACTTTTATGACTTCCAAAACTGCGATTCGAGGATTCTTCAACTTTTAGGATCCGCTCTGGTAATTTTAATAAAACTCGATTCGGTGCACTTTCAGCATTGGCATTCTTTTCAATTTGAAATGAAACTTCAAAGATTTATTTTTGGAGAATTTTGCACCCACTTGGCGTCGATCTCACGGTCGTTTGGTAACATTTCTTCCATGAGGACCATAAAAGACAACCTCAGCTTTAACCTCCAAGATTTTGGTTCCTCTATTCCGTGCAATGCATTCTTATGGGAAAATTGCAATTTTTGGGACTTTCTGGTATCGAACCCATGATAGCTAGCGTCGATGTCTGAATTGTTCTGGCGTCTAGAGTGTAGGGCCAGTACGTCGTAAAAATCTGACGTCGACGGCGCTTGTGGAACATGGTCAGAATTCGTATCCCCTATATCTATATATATATATATCTATTATATATAGCTAACTCTCCGGATATACCTATATATATATATACGAGTAAAAGTTGCTTGCATACTGCAAGCTAATTGGAGAAAATTTACAATAAGTTTCCCTTACGGGTATCATTTTCAAAGCTTATCCAGCAAAAATCTTAAAATTGCCGCACTGCTTTTCGAACGTGAGAATTTTTCATCCATCAGGCATCGAACTCACGGTCATATGTAACCTTTCTTCCACTGGTTCTATAGAAAACAACTTCAAACGCAAACACTGTGATTTTGAATAGTCTCCTGCATGGAGAAAGGCCTCAAAACATTTTTTTAAAATTTGCGTAAATGACCGCCTGGCGTCGAACACAGGACCCATTTGTGAGAGACAATGGCATACGAATAATAGATAAGCGCCACTCTGACGTGTTTCAAAGTTTCAATTCAGTATCTTATCGGGAAGGTCATAAAATAAGATTCAGTTATTCCCGTTTGAAATTCATGGTAGAATCGGAATGACACTCTTGCATCGAACCAAGGACCACTGCAGAAACGGCGAATAACATGAAAGAATGTTCTCAAACGCCTCTGTCACCATTCCGGGTTTTATCTTTCCAGCTTATCGGGAAGGATTTAAAAAAAATCATCAAAGATTTCACCAATGCATTTCTTACGGAAGCATTTCGAACCCACCCGGCGTCGAACACACGGTCATTTGCTAACATTTCTTCATTTGATACTATTGAAGACCATCTCATCTGCAAACACCGTAATTTTGATTGCTCTATCGCATCGAGAACGGCCTCAAAACAGACTGCAAATATTCGCGCTAATGACCGCCTAGCGTCGAACTCAGGACCCTTCTGTTAGAGAAAATAGCGAATTAATATTAGGTAAGTGCCATTATGACTTATTCCAAAGTTTCGATTCAATATCCAATCGGGAAGGTCCTAAAATAAGATTCCGTTTTCCCCGTATGTGATTTTGAATAGTCTCCTGCATAGAGAAAGGCCTCAAAAGAATTTTAAAAAAATAGCGTAAATGACCGCCTGGCGTCGAACACAGGACCCGTTCGTGAGACACAATGGCATACGAATGGTAAAGATGTGCCACTCTGACATGTTTCAAAGTTTCAATTCAGTATCTTATCGGGAAAGTCCTAAAATAAGATTCCGTTCTTCCCGTTTGAAATGCATGATGGAATATGAATGACACTCTTGCATCAAAGCAAGGACCACTGGAGAAACGGCGAACATCATGAAAAATGTTCTCAAACGCCTCTGTCACCATTCCGGGTTTTAACTTTCCGGCTAATCGGGAAGGCATTTAAAAAAAATCGTTCAAGATTTCACCAATGCATTTCTTACGGAAGCATTTCGAACCCACCTGGCGTCGAACTCACGGTCATTTTGTAACATTTCTGTTACAAACATGGATGAAAATTTCTCACGTAAGAAATGTATTGCGGCAATTTTTAAGAATTTTTCTGGATAAGCTTCGAAGATGATACCCGTAAGGGAAACTTATAGTAAATTTTCACCAATTAGCTTGCAGTATGCAAGCAACTTTTACTCGTATATCTATATATCTATATAGGTATATCCGGAGAGTTAGCTATATATAATAGATACTTAAAAGAAACAAATTCATTAACTTATTACACAAAGTTTTCTTATATTGAAGAAATTCTGCGCGCCCTAACCAACCAGCCAACCCAAATCCATAATCCTGTAATACACGAAAACAACCAAAAACATTTACCTTGCTTTCAATAAAATCTCAGAATATTGAATCACCTACTGCAAAATTATCACGACTTTTAAATGGGTATTAATTTCCCGCGGAATTATTAAGGGAAAAGACATGAGATCGGATTCAACAATCGCATTCGTTGTCATGTGAGACGAGTTGTTTACAACCACAACATATTCTGAAAATTTTCGTAAAAATTATCAAAATATTCGATTCGAAGACGATATTCTACGACCAAAATAAGATACTTTATTCATGAATTTAATTCTAATCTAAGCTTCATTCAATATCCATCTTTCATCCACTGTATTCTCACTAAGGTTGGGAATGAGGGCATGTCGTGGGAGCCTTTATTTTGGAACTCGTGAGTGTGAATCAAATAGCTCTATTTCTAATCCTCCTCTAATTAAAACCACGTGAACAATCAAGTGGAAAAGTTCTATTTAACTTATTCTGTGAATTAATTTGTTTTTATATGAAATCTTGATGATTAACTATTTGAATGTAGACATAAAAGTGCCTGATGGTTTCATTTCATTATGAGATCGAATTCTAAATGAGACCTTCTCTACCCCACGTTCAATATTTTCCTCGTAAAACTGATGTAAATGTCATTATTACTTTTGTACATATCATTTATTATTGTCTTTGCTTCCTCTTAATATTGCACGGTTATTTCTTCTTTATTTTTGATATGCCCTGAATTTCTTTCCTGTCGAATTTATACTTCAAATTAGTTCTGGTGTTTTTCTTAGAATAGAAAATCGATAAATTATTATTTCATAACACTTTGCGTCACTTTTAATGAATCGAGTGACATTAATTGGACCATGTTAGAGGAACGATCACTTCATTTCTTTTTGATATTATTTCTAACCAAATCATCGCACTATTAAATATTCTCATCATTTAATTCATTCGAACTGAGCATCTTCTGTTCATTCCTATAATATATACCTTGTGACAACATTCGCTAATTACGATCACTTTACTTTCACGAGTTCTCAATCATTTCCTTTACTGCTCTTACTTTCTTCAATTTTAGACCATTCTCACATCTACGAATGATACTTACCTTTCCATCTTTTGTCGGCAAATAATATTTCAGGCTCTTTATTTATAGAGCTAATGATGAGTTGTACGCTTTATTATTTTATTTCCTGGATTTAAATGACGAAAAGAATCGCGTAGATCCAGTTATAAATTTCATGACATGCAAAATGCATTTGTGAAAACTAAAAGAAAATGCTAATGAATATTTTCAACCGATGGTGTGTGCTAGTTGGGTTTTAAAAAGTGTTCTTTTTTCTTTGTATGAAGGCACCATTCCACAAAGTTAGGCTGGACCATGTCAGATATACAGTTGGGCGATATTTAAACAAGTATTGCAAGGTGACTATCTTAGAGGAATCTCTGCCATCAAGTGTTCAATGGTAAATTCTATGATAAATAGGATTTCAGATTGAAATTAAAAGCATCCAATTCCTTAGAAGAAGTTTACTCAATGTCTCAGTTTTTTGTCATCGACTTGATATGGCATTAATCAGTAAATGCAACATCAGTTTGGAATCCTGAGGCTTCTCCAGAAATTAAAAAGAAAAACTCTTCAATGGTAAGCTTAGACTTCTCTTTCACCGAACCTCGTATTTAGTTATGATCTTCTACAAAAATATCGAAAGCAAAAAGAAAGAATAGATGGTGGAAAAAAATCTGAAAATTAGGAAAGAAATTTATAAGAACTTTTAGAAAAGAAATGCATCACAAAAACGGTAAAATTCCAATTTGATACACGTACGTGGGGGGACCCAAAAGTAACTAGAACCGGGCTGTGGAGGGGAGGAACGTCAGGGAACCGAGTTCTGGTTGGTAGGGTATTTTGGCGGGAACTCTCATGAGTCAGTATGCAAAGTTTGGTCGCCGTGAGAGCAACTGTTTGTGCGCAGCATTTCTTTTATCAAAGTAACTTTTTCCCATGTGGCGATTTTTGTTTCACTTCTTCCACAGTCCCAAAACGTTTTCCTTTCATGTTCTTTTTGAGCCTAGGGAACAAAAAGAAGTCACAGGGGGCCAGGTCAGGTGAGTACGGCGGGTGAGTAATCGGTGTCATTCCGTTTTTACTCAAAAACTGCCTCACAGACAACGCAGTGTGAGCCAAATTTGGCTGCAACTCTTCTCATGCGCAAATCCTCTGATAAAATCCTCTGAATTGAACTCCATGACATGCCAGAAATATTAGAGAGCTCATCAATTGTTCGGCGACGATCTTCACGGACTAGGGTGTTGATTTTTTCAACGTTGTCGTCAGTTCTTGAAGTTGAGGGGCGCCCGGAACGAGGTTGGTCTTCAATCGTCATTTCGCCCCTTTTAAACCGCGAAAACCAGTCGTAGACCCGAGCTTGACTCAAAGCATCAACCTTGTAAGCTGTTTGAAGCATTACAAGAGTTTCCGCAGCCGTTTTCCCCAACAGAAAACAAAATTTTACCGCCGCGCGTTGCTCTCGAGCGTCAGCCATCTCACTTTTTCGCCACATGGGAAAAAGTTACTTTGATAAAAGAAATGCTGCGTACAAACAGTTGCTCTCACGGCGACGAAACTTTGCATACTGACTCATGAGAGTTCCCGCCAAAATACCCTACCAACCAGAACTCGGTCCCCTGACGTTCCTCCCCTCCACAGCCCGGTTCTAGTTACTTTTGGGTCCCCCCACGTATATGTTATAATCCTCGACTGACGTGAATTGTTGATTCACTCCACTGTGGTGGCACATTTCATTAGAAAGACGCCTCACGTTTTCCAACATAAAGTGAACTTTTGATGCGTAAAACTATACGTTACAATTTTTTGCTAGCTCGTGAAGATCAAAAATGAAAGCAATATTAATCGTTATGCTCTACTTCTCTCGCATTTCCTATTTGAACAGAAGTGGGATGAGAACAAAATTCACAAAACGAAATGAATAGCAAAAACAACTTGATTCCAACCATCCTTAAAGAAGTAGACGAAACATGTCGGAGTGGGAAGTGTTTTTTATTTTCAAGATAGTTGTGAAATTCCACCAAGTTATTAATTTTATTTAATACGATTTCAATGAAGAGAGTTAATTTTCTACAAATGGCTTATTTGCAGGTTCGGCGGCCGCCATGATAGGGGCGAACCTTCGCTTCGGCAGTGGATCGACGGCGGCTAATGCAACTGCGAATGCGACCAGAGTGTTCCAATGTCATCCAGGAGGGACCACGGAGGCTGCACTCATCTTCTGCTTGGGAGCACTCGGCATGGCCGCCAACATTCTGCTCATGGCTCTCATCCTCGCGAAAAGACAACTCCGGAGGTACGCATTTCCTCGATTAAATTTAAATTGCTCAGCTTGCTATTATCAATTAAGCAATAAGTTTTTGAAAAAATCGTCTTCATGTCATTCTACGATAAGACGATATTAACATTAAAAATATAAAATCGAAATAAATATTTTTGAAAGGCGTCCTTGAAAACGAATTAAGAATATCTTCAGGTAGTTCATTTCAACTTCAGCCTTCAGATGAATCTAGCGTTGATTCGTGAATTAGTAAGTTCTTCGATTTGAAAGCGAATTTCAAAGAAGAACGAATAAAAGGAAGAGAGATAAATCGATGCAATATGTAACTCATTACTAAATGAAGGGTTCACATAATTGAGAAATTCCACTCTTACTGTTTCTGCTAGGGTTCAATGACAGATTTCACTTCGTTATTTTGCTAGGGTCCCATCGGGCCTGATGAAACATGTTGCCAAAATAAAAATTGCGGTGGAAGTGTACGAAACGGTCTTTCATTCCTTGTTACGCCTTACCATATTGAGTCGATGGTTAGTGGTAAGGTTTTGGGGGTTTAAATTCGATGTGCGAAGCCGTTACTTCGTGGAAGGCCATATAAATGAATAGAAACACTGGTTCACTTCCACAGATTTATTTCTTACAAGGAGACTACACACCGTCGGACGCGATTTAAGTGGTAAGACTCGGTAATTTGATAGATATCGAGTCAAGATTGACGAATCACCCCCAAAGTTGGGTTTTATGAGCGATAGTTTTCTTTCTCGAAAGTTACTTAGTTTGAAGGCTACATTCACATCCACCTGGCGTCGAACCCAAGCTCATTTGGTGACGTTTCATTCATTGTTGGTGTAGAAAACATATGCAAGACATATGCAAAGTTCGTGAATTTTGAATCCTCTATCTTACGGAGAAACGCCTCTAAAATATTTTCAAATATTCGCGCGAAAGACCGCCTGGTGTCGAACTCAGGACCCGTTTGTGAGAGACAATGGCATACGAATGTTAGATAATTGCCATTCTGACCTGTTCCAAAGTTTCGATTCGATATCTTATTGGGAAGGTCCTAATATGATTCCGCTATCCCCCTTTGAAATACATTGCAGAATAGAAGTGACGCTCTGGCATCGAACCAAAACCCATCAGAGGAAAGGCAAATGGCGTATATAAAACTTATGAATTAATGTACCTTCCGTTTTATATCATTCCCGGTTATCAGGAAAGCATTCATAATAATCGTCAAAATTTATCGCCATGCATTATATATCGGAAAATTTTGCACCTTGGCGTCCAACTCAGGGTCATTTGGTAACATTTCTTCAATTGGCACAATAGAATTTTCGATTTGCTATTTCGATTGCTCTATCGCACCGAGAACGGCCTCAAAACAATATTAAAAAAATCGCACAAAAGACCGTCTGGCGTCGAACTGACGGAACCAAAATTCGTCTGGCGAATTCCCATGATGCACTTCGAGCATCTTCGGATTTGTTTCGCTTCGGAAGACTACACGTGAAATCTTTTCTTCCTCGCCTTTCCCACTTGTCACTCTACACCTCAAAACGAACAGCAATCATCTTATCTTACAATGTATTGAGACTACCTCCATCCCTCTATAGTTCCCATTCCACCTCTCCCTCCGAATGGTGGACGTTTTACGAACTATTTTGGCCGACCGTTGATTTAAATCCCATCTCGAGGTATCCAATCCCCTTAATTATAGTTTACGAAAAATGAATAAAGGTAACAAAAAATACAAGAAAATATTTATAATTGTTGTTAAACGAATTATCATTTCTTATATTCGTTTTGAATGGAATACAAATATGGGGCAATTGCCTCTTAAAGAACAGTTTCACCGAATAATTCCAAAATGACAGTAATCTTTCGAGCGAACTGGAAAAGGAAACCCGACATCCAAAGTGCACATGTTGCGATGTAAGACAATGAATCGAATTAAGTGATATTCTACTTTTATTTTATATTTGATGTAATTTTACTTGAATTTATTTGACCCTGTCTTCAGGTGACAGTCCAAAAAATATTATTATTTAACACGTAATACATTATCACACTCCACAGTCATTTAAAATTCAAGTCTTATACATTCCGAAATAATTTCACTATATTTACAAGCGGAATTTGAGCACACCTTAAAACGATAACAAGACCAATGTATAGAACACCCATAGGTGGCCCTTCTAATGCATTTACATCGCGTATATTTACGCATAATTACAGTCGATAAAGTAAGTCACAGTTCACAACGTTTCTTTCGAATTTCAATTCATCGGATTGTCACATTGACAATTTACATTATATTTACAAATATAAAAAGCATTCAGTCAGCTATTTCCCAACAAACTCCAACTATACATATAAGTGTAAGCTTACTTTTTCCATTCTACGTCATACCCACATCTCAAAAGCCTCTAATCTTTAACTATCTTCTTTTCTTAACGTCCATGTTTAACACCCGTACAACATGAGCCGAACTAGGCTCCAAAACTTAAACAGATATCGGAAACCATTTGCCAACTCAAAAACCCCTCTGAACAGCAACTAGCTCAAGATATCGACAACAAAATACAAGTACAAAATAACTCTCAAAAAATAGGCATAATAACTAATATTATTCATGAAACACAAAATATCATACAACATATACATCACCAAAGGAATATAGAACTGCTCATTGAAAAGTTGGCACAAGATTACAGCACGTCTAATCGGCAAGACCCAAATTCTCGTCATCATCATAATACAAGCACATTGTCTTTCCGCGGTCGGCACACAGTCACGTGACTATCTGGGACTCAAACTCGCCGTCGGGCAGCTGAGGGGAGAGCTGATCTTCAGGGCTGGCGGTCGGGCCAATTGTCTACAATACCGGCCGATAGTCCGCGAACTCAAAAAGTGCACGTAGAATTTTTTTGTACTCATGCACCTCAAAATAGTGAACAAGAGTCGGAGCTACCCTCCGCCACCCAAGCCATCAAAGCCACGTCACGAATCGCCACGAGAATATCAAAAATCGACACAAAAAATACACTCCACACCAAGGATTTTACCCTTCCTGATTCCTTTTCAAGTCCCTTTGTCATCAGTTCCCTTCGATTCATGAATGCTTCTTTCGCTAATGCTATCCTTTTTCTAATTTCCGTCGACCATCTGCTATCCTTAGAAAGAAGGCTGCCCAAGTATGAAAACTGATCTTTTCCCCATCCACCCTTATCGTCAACTTAGCTTTCTTTCCCTTTGAAAACCTCATAATTTTAGTCTTTCTTACATTGATTTTCGTACCAAACTCCTTTGCTTTATCATTTAGTGCATTTACTAGGATTTGCAAACCCCTTTCAGAATCGCACACAAGCTTTATCGTCTGCATATCTTACTGACTTCACTACTTCCCCACCAATCTTTATTCCCTTATCTATTTCATCCCAAGCTTCTTTGATCATTTC
Organism: Pachydiplax longipennis; assembly: GCA_036926295.1. Lineage (NCBI taxonomy): Eukaryota > Metazoa > Arthropoda > Insecta > Odonata > Libellulidae > Pachydiplax > Pachydiplax longipennis. The sequence continues at coordinate 944,406 of JAVFKF010000066.1, forward strand.
TTCTGCATATATGTTAAAAAGAGATGGTGATAAAGGACAACCTTGTCTTACTCCCCTCCCTAACTCTGCCCATTCCGATTCCCCATTAGCAACTCTTACTGGTGCGGTCTGATTTAAATACAAATTTTGCACTAAACGCCTATCTTTCCAACCCAACCCAATTTTCTTTAGTATCACCATCAATTTTGGCCATTGAACTCTATCGAAGGCCTTTGCAAAATCAACAAAACATACACAAACGTCCCTTTTAAATTCTAAGCTTCGTTCTACGAGAACCCTCATAACCCCGATTGCATCCCTCGTCCCTTACCTTCTCTGAAAACCGAAATGGTCACTTTCTATGTGTTCCTTAGTCTTTCCTTCGATTCTTCTATACAAGTCCCTTAGAATAATTTTTACCGCGTAAAATATTAAACTAATTGTGCGGTAATCCCGGAATTACATTAGGAGTTACGCTTTTTCTGTAACAGAATCAGGATAGACTTGGTAAAATCCTCTGACCACTTTCCTCCGTCGTAAATTTTCCTACATAAATCATAGAAGTATTTCTTACCCTTTCCCCTCAGGTTCTTAAGAAATTCTACTGGAATCTCGTCCACACCCATTGCTTTGTTCCCTTTCATATTCCGCTGTGCCCTATCGAGTTCACTATCCAGTATATTCGGTACAACATCATCTTCTTCTAGTTCTTGTACACTGTCTATCCTTATGTGGGTAGGCTTCATGTTTTAGAATATAACTCTTCAACAAACTCCAACATCTACTTTTAAATCCATATTTATCTATCCGTAAGGAGTTGAAGACCTATTCAGGAAATATTTTCCATTCTTTAATCCCTCTATGCATAAACGAATTCTTCGCGTCTTTTGTATCGTCATAGCTAACTTCTGCTTCTCCTCTTGTATTATATGATTTATTATTATGATGCATTTATTTCGCTCTTTATCTATGCCTCCATTTCTAAACTGAAAGACAAGTCGATTCCACTTTTTTCTAATTTTTCCCAACCGTTATTTCTTTTTTATATCTTTGTAATAGTTGCTTTCTTTACTTTTTCAATCTTTCTGATACTTTTTATCATGCGGATTCCACGCATTTTGTGAGTATTCTAATAGAGGTCTCACTATTGTGTGTCATTATGTTTTATATCTTTTGCTTCCCTACTATTTTCCTCTAAGTTTCTCGCCAAGTAATGCAGATTTTTCAACGCTTTAAACAGGATTTTGTCTTTTTGGGTACTCAAATGAAATGAAATTGTACTTTTAGTTAGTTTAAACTCCAAGTACCTGCCTTTTTTCACTCTGGGGAATTTTCTTTCCTTTAAAGTCATAACTAACTTCTCTCCTTTATGCGTTATTTTCCTTTCCATTAATTAAAGCCCACCTCACCCCTGTAATATGCTCCCGTAATTAAGTTTCTTACTGAAAAGAGTCATTTGTATGTATCACCTTTGCAATGAAAAGAGGGGAAATGAAAGAATCGCTACGTGTCTAAAAAATAGATGTCTCGAAACATGAAATGGATGGAGGAAACTATGCACTGCACCAGATAGCCAAGTGGGTAGAGCGTTCTCCAAAGAGGTCCACGGTTCGATTCCCGGTGCGCGAAATGACCTCAGATATCGAAGCACTTTTAAAAATGCCATTAATAATACGAAGGATAAGAAGACCGAAATAAAAAATATTTATTTATTTCCTACAAATAAGTACTGGCCCAAGTGAAAATGAAAATGTGTAATTCAGTAAATTAAACGATTCCATTACACAATTTATAGATTCGATTTACAATATTATACATATTAAGACATTTTGCAATTAAAGCGAAACGTACAGTTATCATATAAAATTCGTATGACCACGCTGCTGTCGGTCTAACAAGGGAAAAAGGTTAGAATTCAGATTCCCCAATTCTCTTTATATTCATGGTAGCCTCTCCCGACGTATCTTTAAGTCTATTTTCTCTCCTCTTTTGTTTTACATCTTCATATGCTCTTTAATCACATCACGATATTTGCCCAAAACCAACTTTGTTCATCTCCGTTCTCCTGAAGTAAAATAAAACTCATTTAGATGCGGTCCTAAAATACATGCTTAAGACATTCGATAAATGTCCTCTCAAATCTTATTTGAAATAACTAATTTTGTGTGAAGCAGAGAAATCCAGCCGAACTCTGAGATCTTCTCTATCATCTTTTTCTCGGGACAGAACGTAATTTAAAGAGTCATTTTTTCCTTCTTTTCAATCTTAAGAAGTAAATATATCGAGAAAATAACAGAAAAGGAGTGTTCCGTGCTCATTCACGGAGGCTTCGTGATGCTGTATCACTTTTAAAAAATCATCAATCATCCATAATCGTCTGACTGCTGAAATCTGGTTAGTCGAAGCAAAAACGATCAATATTCAGTAATTACTGTTCGAATTATACAAGACAACCAGCATCTCGGTTAAAGCGCTATCTTAAGACGCGGATTTCGCTTGAAAAACCTCTTAAACGGTATGTCTTTTATTTCTTTCATTCCGCTAACAAATAAAAGATGAGCAGGAGAGATAAAATCAGCGTGAGTCATGAAAAGGAGTTAAAGATGGATGCAGAGATTGAGAACAAGTGAATAGCTGAAGCGCACTGAGCGAAACAAAAGAAAAGCGCAATTTGTGGCCAATTGGAGAGAGAAAACTTAGGCATTCGTCTCACGGCCGTTTCTAATTTGTAATGGAAGAATCGTAGCGAAAAAAACTCCGAAGGGTTGCGTAATCGACCTTTGGGTGGCGTCATCTCTTGAGAGAAAAGGGAATCGCTGCGGGGGAGTAATTTGGGATCCACAAAGGGAACGGAAAAGTTTTTTGAAAGGAGATAAGGTGTAAAGAGACCCTTTCCTTCCCACAATGCACTTCATTTCATGGACAACGATTCTACACTTTTTGCCCTCTTTCTTCTCTTTGGCTATTCCGATTATTTAAGAAATTTTTGCTTATTTATATGTTACCTTGTGTGCGCATAAGAACAACGTCATAAATATTTCCAAAAATCCTTTTCAAACATTTTCAAGAAACAAAGGATCCACTTAATCAAAACAAACGTCCATTGAAAATAAAAATGGTGAGTCAACTCAATGAATAACTATTATCAATATATTACATAGTACATTGTTATACATATACTATAGAGCTCAACTTACATTTTTCTAAATTGAATGGAAATTTCTTGAACGAATAACCTTAGTTGGTGTACAACCAATGGGTATTAGATTTACCCTCCCTGCCATCACGACAGTCTTTTCTTTTTTACCCCAAATTACGTAAAATATGTGACATCAATCGTCATTTACTTTTTTAGCCTTTTGTTATCATTTATACATGAATATTTAAACAAAGTTTTGATGTTTTCCCTCTTTTATTACTATACAGTACATGCAAGCTAAATACCCGGCGATTTACGAAAAAGATTACAGTTATTTTAGGAATAATTTATTACACTTGGTTCAGAGGATACAGAACATTACAAATATTCCTACATAATTTAATTTTATAAGCCAAATGTCCGCTCATTTTTACCAATTCTGATTCAGAGACGGAGACGACATTTCATGTGATTTTTTTATAACAATATTTCGTAAATCTTTTGTACTTTATCGATTTGTTTCGTAAATAATTTCGCCTAACTTAATCACTAAATTCAACTTGTATATGATAGTTATTTTATTACTATTATGACTGAACTATTTGGGCGGATTCGGCAAGCATAGCTTCTCTTACAACAAACTTCTACAGATATTCCATGAAAACATACCAAATCAATTCAAAACTAATATCTAATTAACTCATCATACACCCAGAGAGGTAAAATCAAATACAAACAAAATGAACAAAATATATAATAAGGATACATTTTGTAAACTTTAATATATTAAAATAAAATACATATAAAATAGAAAAGTATACTTTCGAAATAGAATTAAATATAAAAGAGTTGGGATGTGGGGAAATATCCTCATTTTATAAAAATATTAAATTTGAAAAAGTCAGAGTCAAAAATCCAATCTCCTTCAAAGAGAAAACATTTCGAATGAGATACTATACATTGCTGAATATTCGGTCCAAATTTCGCCGTCCATCTATTCATCCATGAGTGAGATTTCAATTGGCGACTACTTCACTTGTTTCAGAAGACATAACCCGATTGCAAAAATAATGCTATTAATAGCTAATTGTCAGCAACATACCTTTCACGATTTTATGAAACTTTCAAAATGCTCTAATGTACAAATTCAGTTTCTCGTTGAGTTTCCACCCTCATCCTTCCGACAAATACACTCATAAATTGTGAGGCTGATCTTTTCTTCTTTAGGCAAATACATTTTTTCCCTTCCTCAGTTTTATTGATCACGCAAACTGTGAAAGGATGGCGTCTTTACGCTGGACGCTTGCCCATGCTAATAAATATCATAAAATTGCTTTCAGAAGGCATGATGGGCTCAACACAATCTTATAAGAAATGCGCTTCGTTTTATAGCATTGTTTTAACAGGCTTTCATTCACATGTGTGACTTCAATATTAAAGAGAAATACGCTTGTTATAATAAGAAGTGATCATAGTGCAATACGCGTTTAATATGTCCTTCAGCGACATTTTCTTTAGATTGATTTATTTTACTATTTTGAGATTTCTAATAATATTTCCTTTGTAATTATCCGTCCCTTTTAAAATTACCCTTTTCAGCGTTCCATACGTATTTGATTTGAATTTCCAGTGCTATTTAAAATACTTTCCTTATATAATCTCATATAATTTTCTTTATTCTGTCATGTAAATCTATTAAATTATAAATTTTCTTTGCATCCCCTTCATTTTGAGTCCCACAACTAGGGTTTTTTTCTTCGTGAGCCTTCAATTTGCACAGATTTTATTCCCACACTGCATTCTTACTTTTTGCATTCTTTCTTTACATTAGTGCGGAATGGAAGAGGCCATCGAACCTTCAATATTTCAGTTCTGGTTTTCGCTCAACTAAAACATTTCGGTTCCAAATTTTGCGCTCCTTCTGCCAACATTACATGGTTTACGCTCCGACCATTTTAATACCTTTCTCTATTTACGCCTACTTTATATTAAAATATGTGAGAGCCAATAATAATAATATAGATTTAATGCTCTCAATAAAGGCATCAACACCAGATGGCTGCAGTCTTTCCTACAATTTTTGAAAAAGACATTTACTAATTTTGATTTTTAGCCTCCCTTATTACCTCAATCAAATATCTCCTTCCCACAATAGAAAAATCGTTTCCTTTCCGTAGAATGTGGGACTCTTTGGTCGGACTAACACAATATTTCGAGGTGAAAATAAAAGGAGTGGAAGAGAAAAGAAAAAGAGAAAAACGACGAAGAAGGAATTAAAGTGGGAAAAACCTTTTCCCTTAAAAAAATCAAAGGAGAAACGACGATGGTGAAAAAAAACTGGACGATCGAAGGAAGAAACAAAAAAGAAGAGAATCGAGGGATAAAAACAAAGAAGAAGATGAAAAAGGAAAATTAAAGAGTGAAATATGCTTTGTAACAAAAAATACTTAGAATTTCTCGGGTAAGGATTTTTATTAATTTGGCATATTAAAATTTTGTATATCTATTATATATAGCTAACTCTCCGGATATCTATTATATAGATCTTCTATTATATATAGCTAACTCTCCGGATTTACCTATATATTTATAGGGGATAATAATTCTGACCAAGTTCCACAAGCGTCGTCGACGTCAAATTTTTACGACGTACTGGCCCCACACTCTAGATGCCAGAATAATGCAGACATCGACGCTAGTTGTCATGGGTTCGATACTAGAATGTCCCAAAAATTGCAATTTTCCCATAAGAATGCATTGCGCGGATTTTTGAAAATTATTTTGAGGCACTTATCGGTAAGATAGTGGAACCAAAATCTCGGAGGTTGAAGTTGAGGTAGTCTTCTATATTACGAATGGAACAAATGTTACAAATTGACCGTGACTTCGACGCCAGGTGGATGCAAAATTCTTCCATAAGAAATACATTGCTGAAATCTTTGACGACTTTTTTTAATGCCTTCCCGATAAGCTGGAAAGATAAAACCCGGAATGGTGACAGAGGCGTTTGAAAACATTCTATCATCAGGTTTACCGTTTCTCTAGTGGTCCTTTGTTCGATGCAAGAGCGTAATTCCGATTTCACCATGCATTTCAAACGGGAAAAACGGAATCTTATTTTAGGACCTTCCCGATAAGACATTGAATCGAAACTTTGGAGGAAGTCAGAATGGCACATATCTAATATTAATTCGCTATTTTCTCTCACGGAAGGGTCCTGAGTTCGCCGCTAGGCAGTCTTTTGTGCGAATTTTCGAAAATTGTTTTGAGTCCTTCCTCCGAGCCATAGAACAGTGAAATTCACGGAGGTTGGAGATGAGATGGTCTTCCATAGTACGAAAGGAAGAAATACTACCAAATGACCGTGAGTTCGACGCCAAGTGGGTGCAAAATTCTCCAGTATAAAATGCATTACGGTCAATTTTTACAATTATTTTGAATGCATATCCGATTACCGGGAATGATACAAAATGGAATGTACATAGAGGCAATTCATATGTTTCAATTACGCTGTCCGCCCTTACTCTGACGGTTCTTGGTTCGATGCCAGAGCGTCATTTCTATTCTACCGTGTATTTCAAAGGGGGATAGCGTATTCTTAGTATAGGACCTTTCTTTGTAAGATATTGAATTGAAACTTTGGAACAGGTCAGAATGGCACTTATCTTACATTAATATGCAATTGTGTCGCACGATACGGGTCCTTAGTTCGTCGCCAGGCGGTCGTTTGCGCGAAGTTTTCAAATTGATTTGAGGCATTACTTGGTACCTTATTGCATTCAACTAATAGCTTGATACTGATAGCATTTTTACTCGTATATATATATATATATATATATATATATATATATATATATATCAGCATTACTGTCAATCTGGAGCACGCTATTTATAAAATACAGAATGGCAATGCAGGACCAAAACGGCAAATCTTTATATCGCCGAGAAGAAAATGTATTACAGACTTTGATTACAACTCTAAAAGGACAAAATTTCTGTAAAATCTAATTATGACGTTCGATGAATATCTGGGATTTATGCAATATAAATTACGTTTATTTATCAAAAAAATATCAAAGGAAGTTGAAAATTCTGCTTTTTGGTAGGAGAAACCAAATGCAAAAAGTTAACTTGAGTAGTATCACAAATATAAATGGATTGAAAATATTGAAAACAAAAGGTAATATGTGACTTCATCGGAAAAAAATCTAAACAATGAATTGGAAGATATAATAGCATTCTGTAGCTCTTAATACAAATATTTTGGCACAAACGGAACGCCTACTTTTGAAAGACACTTTAATTTCCCTTGGGATTCCTTCTCTCCCTTGACTTTCCCTTCTATTGTTTGCTTTGGGAATTCATTGGCTGAATGAGACTGGTTGCTATAAACAGCATTTATATAAACAATCCAATAAGTTACATGCGTTGCCGTGAACACATTTGCTATAAAAATAGAATTGCTTGTGCGCACGATATTAAAACAGGCTTCGAACATTTTATTATATATTTACATCTTTATGTATTCGATGTCAGCATCTCCCGTAAGAAGTGCATGGAAGAAAATGATGAAAATTAATTTCACGCCCTTCCCGATGAGATAGAATTATGAAATTTAGAAATCGTTACAATTCCAATGAAGTGGCATATATCGACATCTTTCTTCCCAAAATAACAAGAAATTTGGCTCCAATCTGGACGACCCTAAATTTTCTCATTAGAATTGCTCAGATGGTAATTTTGATCCATTCAGACTTTCCTTCTTCATCTTTCGCAGAATTAATTTAGAATTAACGTTGCTACAAAATCGAGAAAAGTATCAAAGGAGGAATTTAAATAATCTTTCCTGCTTTTGCCATGCAATATCGCTATGAAGACGAAATATAGTCCAATAAACTATTTTAACATTATATATAATATAAATAAAAATATAAATACATATAATATATCATTACATATATTATACATATAAAATAATACAATGCACATAAAAGTCAATACTTTGTGCCCAAATTATCAGTGTTTACTCGAAAATGCTTTAATAAGAAATACACATAAAGTTCATTTTGATCGATAGCTATTTTCTTTTGCAGAATGAAATAAAAAATAATAGTCTTAGGAAATCAAAACGAGTACCAAAAGATAGGAAATTAAATGTAGATTCTAAATGTGGTCGTCGCTTTCGATGATTCGGACAAATATAATGGAAAAATTGTATACTTTTGCTAGGATTGATGATAAAGGCGAGTCTCACTCGAATATTATTGAGAAGGATAAATAGGGAAGGGAATTTAGAAATTTAAATTCAGCATGCACATACTTACATATTTACAAATGCTCATGAAGACGGTTTATTATTGGACTTTCTGGCTAAAATTTTTAAGGAAGGAATGTTCTCACGCACAAAAACATGGAAAATTTTATCGTCAAAACGATTTAGTAAGCAACAATATAACAAACGAGAATTTGTTTTTATAAATAAATAAATACTATTCACATCAATGTTCTGAGTGGAAGCCTTATATATATATCAACTTTACAAGGGATATAATAGTAAAACATTTCAGAAGAAAAAATTTGGATCGTCGTTCATCTAAAATACAAAAAACCTTTCAATTATTGAAATGCGATATTCTTATTGTTTATTAATCAAAAGATGTATCCAATAATAGCTATACATTTTCTGTAATTCAAATTAGTCATCTTTTAAGGTTGGAATCACTAGAATAACTGCTTTGTAATCTTCGTGGTAATTTTTTTCTATGAAGTTCTGACAACTTTTAATGTTGCGAAAAATCTTCTTACAAATCAGGTGGATCTGGTTCTTTTAATGTTCCTTTCATTATGCAAAAAGACCACTTTTCATTCGGAAATATTAGACTGATTCATTCAAATTCATTGGATTGAATTCAAATCTGACATAAGAAATGTTCCTGTTACTCTTACTGAGAGCGACACTCAAATGGGTCTAAAGAAGAGAACTTCAAACGAGGCGAAATCACGTAACAAATATCATCATTATATATTGAGCTTAATCTTCAACTTAATGGATATTTGAGGTTCTCTCTTTTGAGTTTAAAGGCCTCCAAAATTCAATTGCGACTCTAGCATAATCATCTTATGCATTAAAGATACTTTGGCGACGTTTATATCCCAGAGGGGTTTCCTTAAGAAATACAAGCTTATTTTCATCGTTTCAGTTCAAAATTAAAATTGGACGAATAGTCGTGAGAGATATGCACCAAAAGAAAGCAAATTGTGTGAAAATCTTACTGTGGTTCTAAGGGATTGTTTTCGATTCGTAATTGCTAGAATCTTCATTAAATACGCGTAAATAATGTGGAATTTCGAGCCCTCAAATTAATGTATTCATAATATAAGAATATTTGGAGCATGTGTGGTTACGATCGCTCTTGTGAAGAGGTGTTTATTATTATTTCAGAAATTGTCAATGGACGGTTCTAAAGTTAATAAGTAAATGAGTTATTTATCAGTGACGGAAAAAGCAAGAATATCTGTGAGATGTAAGTATCGTTCAAGCAATCTAACAGGAAAGTCTGAAATCACTATTACTGTGAGATATTTAGCATAATAGAGGCGTAAAAAGAAAATCCGACATTTTTATTCCTTGGTTTTCCGAGTGTATTTATAACTTAATTTTTAGATTCTTTTAGCCAAACAATCTGGCTTTACTTTTTGGGGCTGCCTGTTTATATTAAATGAACGAAAATGAGGAATAAATGGGATGAAATATATTTAAATGGAGAGAAATGTAAGGAAAAGTGGCGGATATTCTCATTGAAATGTAGTCGAATCGGAAATTCAAAAGAGTCTCCTTCGTGCAGCGCATTCAAACGGATTTGGAGTTTTCGTCCATTTCAGCAGTACCAATTCACCGACGACTGCAGCGCCACAAGCGGCCAATCGCCTAAATCACTCTTAAGTGCACTTTTTCACCAAGTTGTGTTTTTCCTCGGAGTTATTTTCGACGGATAAATACATATATGAGTCGATTTAGGTTCTAAAAAGTCTCAACTCACAGAGGGAACAAGTAGTGGGGTGAAAACACCGAGCTTCAGCTATTTGGATATCGCATATATTTTTGCACTGATTGTTTGAAGGATCCTCTGCAAACGTACGCTCAATCACTCGAATTTATCGAGGATTGCATTTGGGAGCCTTTTTTTATCATTTTCAGCGGATCTCTTCGCATGGGTGCCCGTTTCATCCGCTGGATCTCGTATACTTGCCGCCTATCCAAGATGGACCAATAACATCGCTCTATTTTCATCGAATTTACACCATTCATAAAACAGAACTTATCATTTGCTCTTCCCAAGATTTTTCGGAGCGCTCCAACTATTTGAAAGGATTTCAACTGACGCTATACATTTGTATTCATTTCATTGAGTACATACTGATGGTGATTTTTGTTTTTCTTTCGAAGAAATTCATTCACATTGAGATCTTCACATCACATAAATGCTACATTTCGCCTTAAAAATATGGTTTCAGTTCGGATGAAACATGAATTACATATCGAACATCATTTATAAATATTATAGAAAATATGAATCAATGGATATTAATACTAATTAGTTGGGTAGACTCTATGCTACGTGGCAGCGGTACATATAATAATTCCTGACATGTTAATTAATATTCCTGGGTGTACATCTAAAGCAGCCTAAGTTGCCATCTGATTTCTATGGGAGACCAATAAATATTTATAGCATTTATTTCTAACCTCAAGTCGATGGCCGCTGTCGAAACAGCGTCTCGGACTGCCGCGAGAGGCGCTGCGATCGACATTGTCTGCGCATTGTTCAGAAGAATGCATTCCGTGGATGTTTGAAATTATCTATCGCTGGAGATAAGTCTCATTTCTTATTCACACATATGATATCCAATCGATGGCCACTTAAATTAACAGAGTATATTCAAACACTCGTATTTTAACATGAAAAGACAGCTCTACGTCTTGAGGAAGTCTATTTCAAACAAATCGTTGAAGAATCCCTGGATAAAATCCCTTTCGGTTTAGAGCACTCCTCATAATATTCTGACAAAAGAAAAGGATCCGAACTCATTATTAGGGAAGGGCCTTTTGGACTCATCATAATCAAAATATTAAAGGAAAATACTATCTTCGTTAATGGATTCTCATAAGGGATCATTGATGAAAACAATTTAGAACAAGTGAGAAACGATGCCTATATCCGCAGCTAAACTCTTAAGTCTCTTAAATTTGTTATTTTTTTTTAATTCCTCTGTTTTTAAGTGCGTCCTCATAGGAATTAGGGTGACCGATGATTTATTTAGATTTAATAAATAAATACAAAATGGGACGATAATCGATTTCATAGGCCTTTAAAGTGAGAGAAATGCGGGAAAGAATTGTGATTCCTTTAAAATAAGGTCTCTCTTTCTTAAAAGATCTCTGGAAAAGAGAAAAAGCTCTCCGAAAAAGTGTCGAAGTTGGGACGCCTAAAGAATCCTCTTCCTTACTAAACAAAGCAAATTGAATGAAAGGTATAGACGATGAAATATTATGCGAAATGAGAGAGTATATTTCCGCATCGCTTCGATTAATGCATACATAAATACTTCGCTACGATACGGATATAAATACAATATTACGTGAAAAATAATTATTATAAAGAAATACAAATGCGATTTATTTCGCTTATTCAAATTACACTTTTAAAACATTTCACGTGGCATTTAAAAAGCTCCATCTTGACGGAGGACCTTGGTTCGAATTCCTTTTTTAAATTGAATGCATTAAATGGTTGGCGTTGTATTGGGAGAAATTGATACTCGCTGTGAGTTAACCTCCATTTTGCATTCTCCTGTACATCTTTTTGTGAGAAGGCTTTTTGTTCTTTATTTCCTTGCAATGCGTCATCATTCCGCTATGAGGCCCGATCGGACACATTATGAAATCACTACTACATATATCACAACGAAATTAAAGAGTTAAGAAGCTAAAATATATCCTACACTTATGAAATTACTCTCTAATTGGCATCAAAAATTTCTTGAAAAATTTCTTGTACCGTATACTGATAGGCATTCCTTTTGTTTGCCATCGAACGATTTTAAACTTGTGACGTGATTGTCCTTATAATAATGATGATGATCATAAAATAATAAAATCACGACCGGATACAGCTCTTAACAGAAAACAAGAGATAAAATGAAGGAAAACTCCATTCCAAAACAGCAAAAACGTAGAAAGAAACAGAAATACAGAAAAAATCAGAAATGCATACCATTAGCCGAAGAAATAAAAGAAATTCAGAAGGAATGCAAAGTAAATAATTATTTCAGAGATCGGAGTAAAAACAAAAAAGCCTTAGATAGAATTTGAATATAATTGGAATATAAAATCACATTTATATTCATTTACAAAAACGGTAATAATTGATACTTGCTCTATAATTACAATATTTCAGAATAAATACTAAAATATAAACAAATACAATAAATGAGTTTTCGGTGCATCTGGGAGGGATGAATTTTTCACATCCTCAGTGCCGAGTAATAGTAATAATCTATATATATATATATATATATATATATATATATATATATATATATATAAATAAATGAATGTGTGTCTGTCTGTACTCGATAGATTCAAAAACCATACATCCGATCGTCGTGAAAATTTGGGAAATTATTAGGTATATCCCCGGGAAGGTTTTTGAAATTTTTTTTTAAATCGGAGTACTCAGTTCGACTCCAGAAGGGAAAAACTGTTCCCATAAGAAATACATGTAAACTTCGATTTTATCACTTGCATGCTTCCTTTCTTTTGCAAAATTAAATTAGAAATAACCAACATATGGATTTAAAAGTAGCACCAAAAGAAGGGAAATTGAAGAAATTTTCTTATTTTGGTCATGAAATATAGTTTACGATCAGATATTACGAGACTTTGGATAAATTAGATGATAATTTTGATGAATTTTGAGGCTATAAACAAACTATTTCTCAGTTACGACGAATGTGATTGTTGAATTTTCTCATAAAAACACATTGAGAATTTATTCCAGTATTCAAATGATTTTTGTTTATAGCAACGTAAATATTCACGTATATTATCGTGGAGTGAACGGTTTTTGATATTTAATGAAAATGATATTTTGATAAATTCAAGAGATTGTATGTACTGCAAAACTTGGTGAGTTGATGACGTTACAGACTTTGATTACAAATGTCATCTATTTTTAACATTTCAATTTATTTTATGTCTTTGACGAGACTGAATTTCATTTTTAGGTCTTCTTCAGTTGAATATGTGTTCTCTTTGAGATTTGCGAAGTGTAGAGTAGCATATAATTTAGCATATCTTACTCCGAACTGAAAGCGGAATTGTCCGCTGATTCTCAACGGGGAAAATAGATGTAGGGATAATTTTATTGTTAATTTTCATTTTGATGTATTGTATAAATTTGATCATGAATAAATTATGTTTGAGATATCAAAACTGCCTTTTCGTTCAAACACAACAACGTGTGAACGGGTACAGCTAGTAATAACAATAAAACAATTATCAATAAGGTGCCTCCAAGAAAATAGAAATCTAGACCTTAACCTATTCGGTATTTGAGAATAACAATATTATAAGACTGACGTTGGATTAGATAGGGGCCTTTTCATCCTAATTTCGCATAAAAGCATTAAATCAAAATTTTAAATTTGACTTACATGATAATTATAAGAGTATTTCCACTCTAAAAAGGCTCGAAAAGTCTTTAATAAAGTGTGGAAATGATCTGCGAAATTGATTGCGTAACTTCGGGAGAGAGTATTCCATCAAATGGGCAAAGTTTGGATGTTTAATGAGCAGACCACTCAGGGGAGAACACGACCTTAATAAAGAGGGCGATAAAACGGCTTTTTACTGACTTCCTAGTAAATTGCCCTTTGAATATTTAAGGAGGCACTAAACGGTGGGGAGGAAAATATTCCATTTTAAGACTCGATTCCTTGCAAATAAAGACCTACGTTTTCTTATTCTTCTTTAATTCTACCCTCAATACAGGTTTTAGAGTTATTTGCGTGATAAAATTCAGATCGTAGTATTATCAACTCTTAAACATTTTACATGCATGTTTTCATACATATTTTAATTCCCCTCTAACATATTTCTATCGTCATATTTATAGTGCCTACTAAATGCAAGTGCTGTTAGATATAACTATTTACCCTATTAAAATTTTTTGCGAATTCTTCTAAAGTCAAAACAGAGCATAAATTCTCAATCAAAATATATGTAATATTAGCACTTACAATAAGTATTAAACACTTTGATGATCTGAAAGATTTTTCATATCTTCATATAGCCTATACTTTATACATAGTTTATAGAATTTATGTGCTTAAGTTTGCAATACTTGTTGCCCTCCATTTGTGAAATCCATTTTCCCTGTTACATCGATGAAATTAAAATTTAAACGAATGAATTATTAAATTATCACCCTATTATGATATCCTAATGTTGACATCAATGAAAGTGGGATGTATTCCAAGTGCGATGCCTTACTCTACCATTCACTTGGTTTCTAACCCTCCTTCTTTTCACTTTTATTACGCAATTTGCCTTACTTGTATTCTCTGCATTGCAATCGAAGCCTCTAAACGCACAATTACTCTGTTCAATTGAAACTTTCACTTCTGTCTCCACAACTTGCTCGTTTTCCCATTCATCCTTATTGATTTTACGTCACGTACATGTCTCGAATGAAATCTTTTGAAGTCTACCTTTCTTACCGTCCACGATTCACATCGTTAAGTCATCTTTCCCTGATTCCATTTTTCAAATTTAGAACTTTTCTTTTAGAACCTTATCATTAAGTAGTAGTATTGTGAAAAGTGCTTCGACAGCTGAGGTCATTTCGCACGTGGGCTCCCACCGGGAATCGAACCCGGAACCGCTTTCATTAAAGTCGAACACGGGGGCCCCACCTTATCATTAGATTTATTTGTTTATTACCGCCAATCCTAATTCTGGATGTAGCGTTATATATACAACTCACAAATAATGACAAGAAATATTTAGAATTCCACAATACACAACAATTGCAGATTTAATGCAAATGTGGTATAAATTACAATGCATTAAAAGATACATTAATTAAGCAGCAATTTTAAACAGTGAACAATGGATTACAAGAATTAAGGTAGAGTTGAGCAGGAGTATGGGATTCAATAAATAGCATAATAATAAATAATTGACTCACCAATTGTTGTAAACTCACTATTATCAATTGTACCGACTGTAGTAAAACAATTGTGAATTATGCAGGATTCTCGTATTTTCGACAAAGTTAGTTGCTTGAATAAATTCATTCATAAGAAACTACAAAACTTATTAACACATGTGCGACCGATGAATGACAATCATCATCAGGTGACCACCGAGTTAAGGCCATCACTATTCATAGTAACTCAAATAACGAAAGTTTTTAAAATAACAAGTGTATGCAATTACTCAATAGATTGCATATGACGTGGATTCCCACTTGTGAGGCCATCCTGAATTTTCCTTAGGATTTCGAAGGAAGAGATCGGATGTTGATTTATCTTTCCTTGAGATACTTAATCTCCTCTTCTTAACGGCGCTTCTCCACCATATTTCTCCACACTTTTTTTGTCCCACCGACTTTAATATCCTTCTTATGTGTTTACCACGAAAAAGCCCACCACCATAAAAACCGCTTCTATACGGCGTTGCAACTTTTCTAGCCAGTTTGTTAGTTCACAAAATAAAGAAAACCTCTTTAATACGCGGCTCTCTCCCGGTCCCTTTCAATCGAAATACATGGTGTAGATACCGCTTAAAACGCGGGTTTCTCCAGTCCTCAAAAGTACTCCAATCTTCATTCGATAGACATTTAAGGAGAGTCGGACTCATACAAATAAAAGAACTCGAAAGGAGAGTGATTAATACTCGTGACTCTTGTTCAAGTGCCAGTTAATAACTATATTTTTACTTGGAAAGTACTCCAAAAATAACCTCGCTCTTCTTTCCAACGAGAGAATTCACTACGTCGAACTCGGAGATGTCTTTACATTGCAATACCAAATCCTAACTGATATCCTGAATTTCAATTCCTTGTCATCCCATCTCTCGTGGATTTCTTAAAAGACTACTATTTCGGATCTTCTGGTACCGAACCAATGATAGTTAGGATCGAAAACTGAATTTTGCTTCTATAGCCCCCCATCCTATACATCATATCCGGAGAAGCGCCTATTTTGTAACTCTATAGACTTTTAAAGTGGGATCGGCGATCAAAAGAGAGCAATTATTTAATCACTGATAATAAGTGTGCTTTTGGAGAGCGCGTCCGTCCGGCGTATTGATCCGATTTGGAGGCTGCAGACGCTCTCCATTTTACCCAATGGATTACCGATTCAACTTTTTCAATAACTTTCCAAAGTTGTGAAACTTTTTATTCATTGCACCCTGCTCAAGAACAGAGGCCCTAAGCGCAAAGATCACAATAAGTTAAACACAATATGGGTTATAATCCGATTTTTTCATATTTTTTCTAAGTTTTATCCCCATGGATTATGATGAGTTACAATAGGAATTACATTATATGGTGGGATTATTTATTCTGCAAACATATTAAGTAGGTTTAATCTATATGAAATTCTTCCCTGAAGCTAAAAACAAGTAATCGTGGCCCTGTTATAAAATTCCACTATATCGTGATAAACGCAGTGAGGCCCCAAAATGGCCCTAATTATGAATCCGCTGCAGCCGATGAGAGATGGATTAACTTTTTAAAATGTAACCATTTGGAAGAAATAATAAAAAGGAATCGTTACAAATTATTCCGAAATTCCAACACGTTTTAAGGAATTAGTGTATTATTAGTGTAACTATGATTGATTTAACAGAAAATGTGTGGATTTTTATATCTCGATGCATTTATTCCAATTAATAATACGATGGGCAAACAATAGCTGTTGGAAACAGATTAAAGTGACTGGAAAAATTGTAAGGATCAAAATTCGTAACATTAATTCTCTTAATAGCAAAAAGATGATTGTACTGGACAATAAACTTTTGTCTAGTTTCAATATCCAAAGAATTAAGCAGAGATTTATCTTCTTTTGCTCAATACCTGATTAGGTACATAGAAAATCTGAAATTATTTAATTATTATTTAAGAAAATTCTGTACTTTCTAGTAAAACGATTCCATAGGGCTTCGATAGATAAATATTTTTGTGAACGTTCAAGTATATTTTCATTTCTCTTTAATATGTTATTTTACTAAACCCAGCCTTCAATGATAGATTAAAGTCTATATTTCTAATCCACTAAAATTATTGCCATTTTAAATACGCTAAATATATAAATACTATTTCAAAAAATAAATATATAGAAAATGACAGATTATATTCCATATATTTATTGAATTTCGCACATTTAATTCATATAAAACCGAATACAGCGATGAATAATGACAACGAAATTTGCATCGCTCAAAACCGGATATTGTGTAATCAATGGATGGAAGTAAATATTTAAAAGAGAATTCAATGATAAACATTCGTTGTTGGCACAATCATCTCTCAGAGAATGAAAATTAATTTCAATTGATAAAACAGGTAATCAGTGGAATTGTGATTAATTGAAATTGCATTTTCACCACTGTTCGCCGATGTTGCAAATCTAATGAGAGAAAACGTGTAATTCTGTCTGAAATTTGCTTATAATGCACATATATAATCGAAATATTTTCGTTTGCGGCGAATAATATCGGGAAGAAATATTTGTTTATTTATCAGCGCCATTAGAAAGAAACTAAGGAGATTAAATGAAACGGTTTTGATTCGAAAAGGGAAAGTTCTCTCTTTCTTTTACATAGAATACAATAATAAAAATTTTAAACTTAAGAGAAATGAATATGATATTTAAAACTTCATTTGCATACAAATAAAAGAGAAAAATGAGATGTTCTGTTAAGAGTACTGTTTGGTCAAATAAATTACCTCTACATTTCGAACGACTTGTGAGTTGCACACTTATTAAAATCGCTTTCATGATAACCATTCTCAGTTCTCATACTGATTTAAATTGGAGACATTATAACGTGTATATACATGTAGACTATTTGAATACATACACTTCCATGGGTTTTTTGACTGCACTCTAACTGGGGAATTAAACCGTTTTATATTTACTTAACGAATTCCGTTTCGGTGCCCTCCTCTGTCAAACCGGCTTTTCGTCAATTGAAATACCATTGCTAAAGGTAACATTTCGTTAAATATTCAACTGAAATTAATTAAATCTTAGAATATAACTTGCGTTATTAAATACATAATGATCAAAATATTAAACTGGTATAATTGAACAGAAGAGATGAATTTTACTGACTGAGCTGCAAGTAGCTACTAGAATATAGTATCTCTATCAGTTTATGCAAAATGGTATTCCTTGGAATCCGAATTCGTACATGAATAAATTAAGTTTACGTCTTGGTTAGGGTTCGAGTAATTAAAACCCGGTTGAAACGCTTTCCGAAGCGAAAGAGGGCTATGAAAAGCAAATCTTGGACATTGAAGAACAGGTAAACATTTTCCTCTCACAGAATTAGATATCGCAAAGAGGAGATTTATAAAAACTTGGCGAGGCAAGAGATGAGAGCAGAGGATGGTCATAGGGATTATAATTTCTGGTCAAATCAAATGAGGTTGGCGTCAATTGATTGCAATGCATTTGCGAACTTCAGCGGTATTTCATCGCACATTGATCGTCTTAAGTGCGTTTCTGTTTTCCATTCCAAGGAAATTTTTATCTTTTATTCTCGAGAGAAATTACCATTGGGACGCCGTAGATCAAAATGAATAATGATCGAAAAGTATCCACTCAAACTCGTCGAAAGTTCTGAAAGCGGCTCTCAGTGTATCGATTGAGCGTTCAAAAGAATTAAAAGTGTTCGGTGGTCTCTCAATGCCTCCGCCTTATCAATTACTCTGTGTATGCCGAAATAACACTCACTTGATGAACTTGCGTCTTTTTTATTTCACCAATTACTCACATGATGGAGAAGTAATGGAATCTTATTATAATTCCACAAGAGATTTATTACTGACTAGTTTCGTTAAACAGTTGACATCTTCAGGTAAAATATTTAAGATTTAATTCTCCATCATGTACGTCAAATACCACAAAGTTACGCAATTGTATTCACCAATAACTCCCGATTTTATTTTTTTCGTAACTTTTTTCATTATTTTCTAATTCCTCTAGTGTAATAAACTCATTCTACTTTCTCTTTACTTTTATTGATTTTCATTTTTTGTTTGTTCTATTCTATTTTATTGTTCAGAGGCATCTCGAAGTAGGACAACTGGGCATTTCGGCGTAATTTCACTCGGCGACATGTTTCAATAAAATATAAACGAATATTAAGGCCGCTGAAGATTGAAAGATAGGAGGGAATGATTCACCAAAGAAAAGAAAAATTAGATCAATTAATAAATAATAATTTTTCCCCAATACAATTTTAGGTTTTCTTAAAATTAAAAAAAGTAAATGAAATATTTTCTCTTGATGTTTTTGATGAATTATTCTTTCCATAACAGCTGTAAAATATTTCTGAAATATTTCAAAATTGCTCAAACATATATCGCAGAGAAATTTACAAACAATTAAACAATACAAGAGGTTTGACATAAAAATTAAATAAGTGACTAAATAAATACAATCGCTATTATGGTGTATTAAGTGTAAAGATTAAGTGTAAATGTAAACTTCCCTCCCCTCGGCGGACACAGGAATACGCTGGATTAAATATATGAAAAGAAGTCTCCCCCTTAAACAAAATATTATTATTATTTGACCCATGATCTTTTTATGAAGTGAGAATCACTTCGTATAAATTACTTTTAACTTTCACTTCCTATTTTTAGTAAGTGGTCTTTCCTCGACTGTTTCCTTGTACTTCTCTGCGATTTTCTATAATATTAATGTATATATTTTTGCCTCGACTGAATATATTTGTTTGTTGCATTTGCTACTCATCCCTTCTTTTTCCTTAATTCTTACTGATGATGTATCCCTTCCATAGATATCCCCTACACAATACACTTATTTTTGCCCCTTTAATGCATTCTTACACACATTTTTCACTCTCTCTCTCTTCGCATGATTTATGAATACTACAGGTGACAAAAGACCCGACAAGAATTCGTGTCTTCCCCTTTAATCCGCATTATAACAGCTTTCTCTCCTTTATTTATCACATTCTTATCATCTCTTTCATTCCATCTCCTCTTTATCAGCGTTCCTTTCACATTCTCTCTCTTTTCATTCCGTGTCCTTCTTTTGTAATCACTTCTAAATGTATCGCGTTTATTAAACAGCTAATCCTAACTTACTCTCGAGTTTAAAGCGTTCATTTTATCGAACAATATTGCCTTTGCTGAAGTAAAATGGTAATAATACCATTTCAAATTCCTTAGATAGTCCTTTCACACATGAGCCCTCACCGAGAATCGAACCCGAGACCACTTTCACCAAAGTGTTGTCCACTTGGATGTCTCTTAAGTAAAATTTATCAACAGATTCGTCCTCTCTGTAACCATAGTAGCAACATGTGCCCTTTTATTATTATTATTATTTTTATCGAACTTCATGATATGCATTTTCCGTACTGAATAAACCTCTGATAAAGGGAGAAGCTTAAGTGAAAAATTATCGATATGACAGGGGTTCTGTGTCCCAGTCATGTCGGTAATTTTTAGCTCCTGTTTTACCTTTGATTTCCAGTCGCACAACTATTTAAATACCTTTCCCTCGCCACTGATTTCATCAATAAACTCTTTTATTCAATAAAATCAGCTGATTTCGAAGCCAGCCGGAATAGCTGAGCAGCAATTTGATTTTTTTTTCGTCTTTTGAAAAGAAAGTGGAATTGGTTCTCTCTCTCTACCACAATTGGATTCAACTTAAAAATCCAATCACAAAGCCAATTAACTCCAAAATTCTTTTTCTAACTTCTTTAACCCTAGTTATCTCTAAAATTTATCCCGTCGTATATTTTGTTTTACTTCAAATAATTCTCGTGGTTTATATCGGAATATGAAGAATTTACTCCAAAACAAATTGGGCTTCAATATACTTTCTCTGTACGGGGATTGCTATGTAAAAGTAAATACAAACTGGATTTCATATAAGTCCTTTCATTATATAGGTCACGCTTAGTATCTCGGTGAGTGATTCACGAAATCTCACCATGTGAATCACTGCCTTTATTTGAATACACTGCAATTACACACAGGTGTGGCACCAAAACTTTCCACTCTGCATCCTCCACTTTTATATGGAAATCAAGCATGATCATCTCCATTAAATGCTGTTTAGTTAAAATTTCGACCATTTTTATTTACTATTAATCAAATGCTGTTTTTGTAAATTGATACATTCTGAATAAGTCTTTATTATTCAATATGTTTTTTTCGATGGTGTAAGACCAAGCAAACACTCAACTCCCTAAATATTATCCATTGCAGTCATTCTAACTTTTATATTAATTGCCGTGCACATTGATACAACGAAATTATAAAGCTCTAATTTACAATTCACTTTTCTGATTAATATCTTCCGTTATCTAATTTTAATACCATCGTTTTTTCCGTCTTCTCTCTGTTTCGCATCCCATTTCTTTCTAAAATTAAAACTAAATTTAAAACAATCATAAACTGGATCGTTTATTATATTACACTAATGATCTTAACGGGCGGGGAAATTGATCGAATTTCGGGCCTCAAAATGCAGCCAATAGAAATCGGGTTTATTCGGACCAAAGTTTCGGCCCGTGAAGACCTCTATTCTACACAACCTGTAGTGTAGAGGTTCAAATTACATCTTCAGCTGTAATACATCATAATTATTCAAGTTTAATTTTATTAGCTTTAGATGTGGAGTTAATTCACAAAATAACGTTCCAATTTGTTATTTTTATCTTTCCAAAGGCTTGCATTTTTTATTGGCAGTACTTTTTATTGGGAACTTTAACACCTTAACTTTAACTATATATGATTTGCGTTTCAACACTATCTAGTAAAAATATACATATAAATTATGTCCGTTCTAATCTTGCGGAATCTCTTTGACGTCTGGCCTCAAAATCGCTTTAGCTGAGAATCACGATGTCGCCTATTTCATCGAGTAAATCAATACTTCTTTACATTAACATACTGACCTTACAATCCGCCAAAGGGGTGTGGCAGACGGTGTGATCCAACTATGACTACTATTATATTCTCTAATGTTCCTGGAATAAACAGGATCTCTACCATGGTATATTTCTTTTCAATTGAAAATTTCTCGTGTTCTTCTATCGTTAAAACTTTCCCAGCCGAGGGTTTTCATCATCTCTGATAAAATCTCGTGCAAAAGACAGAAAAGTAATAATTGCACAAAGTCCGTTTTGGAGATTCCAACGTAAAGCAATTAAGGTTTGATAATCGATAGAGTTCCTTAAATGAGATGATAGACGGAAGTTATTCGATAAATTACAGATTTCGTCGAAGAGATATTTGCTTTTGATACTCCAGTTAACAACGATCTCTGAGAGAAAAACGAGGAAAAAATCTCGAGAATCGCTACTTCTTTTTTTCCGCGGAGCAGCTACAGTTAGATAGGGACGTTTTTTGCACCCCCTGCCATTCGCCTTTTGCAGAACGTTTAAGAAACGGATGAGTGAGAAGGGGAACGAAATTCTCCGATCGAAGATAATATTAATGCTATCGAAGGCTCCTCCTCGTGTGAGGTTGAACTTTGTGCATGATGTAAACATTGTACCCACTGCCACTACACCTAATCGCCATGATTTTAATAAACATAATAATTAACTAGAATCTAAAAACGTTGGCCAAATGTGTTTTTTCGAGCGTAGGCCTCATAAATTAGCAGAGCAATACACAAATGACAACTTTATATGAGTTGCCGTCATCTATCGATATCTTTAACCGTGAAAAATTTTTGCCGCGTATCTTGAATATTATTTGCGGAAAGGATACTTACCGAGAACTAATAATTATTTTAGTCACCGCTTTTTGTTAGGACTTCATAATATAAAGAATGAATGAAACATTTAATAGTGGGAGTTAGTGTTTGTTTTTCATAATGTACATGATGTTTATCGAATTCTTGGGATACAATTCATATTCGAAATTATATAGAAACTGTTGAGTATATTTATTGGAATGAGTGGCGAAGATGATTCTTAATTCAAGAGATATGCGAGTGACTTTGTAATATTCCATGACGAATAAGAAAGAAACCTCTCAAACGAAACATCATTTATCGAAAACCAAACGAAGTTTAATAATTTGTCGCTGAATTTCTCTACAACTGGTACAACTAGTTCTCATCAAATACAATAAAATAAAGTGTGTGCGTATGTTCGCCTAAAACTCGAGAACCATAAAATGGCACAACTCTCACGATTGCTAAATGTACTCCCTGCGCAGATAATAGGCTACTTTTCATTTACTTAAATGTCCCCAGTTCGAACTCAGACAAGAAAAACCGTACTCATTGGAAATGCACGCAAACCTCACTGTTATCGGTTGTAGACTACATTTCTTTTGCAAAATAAAATTAGATTTAAGAGACTTACGAAATTGAGATAAACACCAAAAGAAAGAGAAATGAATGCAAATTCTTATTTTGGTCGCGAAATATCGTTATAAGGTCGAAATGGCGAGAATTCTGTTAAAATAAATGGAAATTTCGTCAAATTTTGAAGCTATAAACAACCAAACCCCTTGATGACCAATGCGATAAAAATTGTCCATAAAAGAATAACAGTTAGTAAAAAGGATAACATGAGATAAGATATTTAAAAAAACACCGAAAACACAGAATGTCATAAATGGAAATGGCAAAAAGCTAGTATGAATACAGAAAAAAGAGAAAAAAATAAAAATAAATAAACACAAAAATCATATCATTCAACTATCATTTAACAACTTCGTCAATGTTCTTTCGAAGAAAAGAAGAGAAGAAAAAAGAATGAAAACCATATACACATAAAAAGATACCCGACACCATGAAAAATAATAAAAAGTGAGAATAAAAGAGATGAAACATGCATGAAAAATAAAAATATCATCACCTATCAGAGTGAGGCTCGACAGATAATACATTACGGTAATACATAAAAGAAGAACAACAGCATGAAAAAAGCTACTTCGTATTTATATATACATATTCAACATGAAATGGGGGACAAAACCGTTATATAGGGCTAGCCGGCAGAAAGGTAATTTTACTGACTTGAAATGATTAAATGAGCTTTTTAGATGTACGTAGACCATGGAGCATTCATCGTGAATTTAAATGGTTATGGGCGTTCAACATGTTTTATTTCTCGCTTGCTGGATTAGGAGATGATTGTGGAATTTACGCTTGAAGCTATGTATGGAAGGCAAGTTTCCCATACTCGAAGGAAGTGAATTCCAAAGATTACTGGCTGTGACTGTAAATGATTTGTGATATATTTCGGTCCTATGTTGGGGAATCAGGAATTTCTTACAACCCCGTGTTGCGGTCATGGATGGCATCTAAAGGCAGGAATAAATGTAATGAGGAGACCATAGGTTAACGACCTATAGACGCATGATAGGATATGGTGCTTACGACGCGATTCTAGTCTCAGTAAGGATAGTTTAGTGTAATGTTCAGATACATGATCAAATTTTTTCAAGTTGAAAATAAATCTCATCGCGCTGTTTTGCATGCGTTGTAGTTTGATGGCGAGCTCCCCTGATAGATCCTGATAGACTCTCTCACAGTAGTCGAAATGTGGCATTACCAAGGAGTTTATTAGATGTAATTTAACGGGAGGAGAAAGGAAATTCCCTGCTCGTCTGAGAGAGTGAAGCGAATAATTTACTTTTTTACATATTTGTAGGACGTGATTAGACCATGTAAGAGTTTCATTCATGTGGAGACCGAGATTTTTAACTGATTTGACGAACGGAATTGGAGTACCACTTAGTTCGAGGGATGGCAGGTTAACCATATTCACGGAGTTAAGTCGTTTAGAATAGCCGATCATGATAGCCTGTGATTTATTGGGATTGAGGTTGATAAAGTTATCGTTACTCCAGTTTTCGATAAGTTGCAGATCATGGTTAACTTTAAGTATCGAATTGTGCAATTCTGAGGGACTTGATTCTAGGTAAATCTGAAGATCGTCAGCGTACAGATGGTACTTACAAAATTTCATAACTTCAATACAATCATTGATATAAATAGAGAAAAGCAATAGACCCAAGATTGACCCCTGAGGGAGTCCGCGATTTACGTTAATCCATTCAGACGCTGATTCATTAGAAACCACTTTCTGCTGGCGG
The DNA here is from genome assembly GCA_036926295.1 of Pachydiplax longipennis. Lineage (NCBI taxonomy): Eukaryota > Metazoa > Arthropoda > Insecta > Odonata > Libellulidae > Pachydiplax > Pachydiplax longipennis. Next base: position 969,927 of record JAVFKF010000066.1, read on the forward strand.
TTCGTTAGGTAAGAGGAGAACCAAGAAACTGTGATTTCGGTAAGACCAAACATCCTAAGTTTGTTAGCCATGATATCCACATCAATTGAATCGAATGCCTTAGTGAAGTCAAGAAGTACTAATGTAGTAATTTTCTTGTTATCCATGGACTTGCGGATATCATCTGTTATCTTAACTAGTGTGGTAGAAATTGAATGATGTTTTCGATAACCGGATTGAAAAGGGCTCAGAAGGGAATTTTGGTCGATGTATTCGGTAATTTATTCATGAACCAGCTTCTTAAGAGCTTTAGAAAAGACAGGAAGAAAACTAATAGGATGATACTCCTTTTCACTGTATGATTTCGAATTTTTTGGGATCGGACGGATTAAGCTTCCATTGCGAGGAAAGTATTCGTTGATGGAGAGAACTGTTGAAAATATTAGTTATTATTGGTAATATGATATGCACCAACTTGTTAATTATAATAATAGGAATGCCATCAGCTCCTAATGCTTTGGATTTAATGCTTCTTAACGCCTTAAACACATCGCTTTGAGAGACAGGCTTGAAGGCAAAAGTAGTGTGCCGAGATGCGGCGATATTTTTCAAAGCTAACTCTTTTAATAAACGGTTTTTGTGTTCAGGATTGATTTGCGTTGGAGCAACGGAAAATTTCTTGTTGAGAGAAATAAGACTCATCGAATCAAGAGACGGCGATTCTTTAAGTTTTCCTATACCAAGGCCACGCAGTTCTTTCCACACGGCTGCGGACGATTTGCATTTAGTTTAATCAGTAATCGGTAAGAAAAGCTACCACTCAATTTTTTCAGCGTCAAAAATTAATATTATTTGCCGTATATTCGTTCAATTAATAACGCCTGAGAAGGAGACGCGCTCAGTTGTCACGGAACCGTACGTAATTTTATGGTAATTATCTAAATTTACTTACCATTGAGAATCAACTTCGGCTATTCTGAAGCTATTGTGATTTTCGTGTGGATTTATTTTCACCTCAAACTCGAGAACCAGAATTAGTAAAACCTTTAAGCATGCATTCCCTTAGGATGAATAAATTCTTTTCATCTGTTATATTGGTCCCCGGTTCGATCCCAGGCGGATCAAAGCGTAATCTAACGTAATAAAAGCAGATAGATTTAATTTTAATGGTTTTCAGGCTATATTTCTATAGAAAATTATTATTAAAAAGAATCATCGTCCAAGCTTGATGAAAGTTTCATAAGACGTATATTTAATCAAGACTCATCGTTATCATCGGTTGAGAGTTAAGGGGCACTTCAATTAGAAATTAAAATTAATCTTACGAATCTAATTTTCAGACAAATATCCCATTGACATAGAAATATATAACATGTTTAATAAATAAATGACAGATTTGGAGTAAATATAAGATATTTCTATGGAAAATTAATTGAGTTAAGTTGATTATTAATTGCATTTTTATAAAGTTGTTTCAAACTTATTTTCTGGAACCTACGTATTAATTTATTAACTTCATAAAATTACAAATAGAAGGCGTTTCTGTTGCTAATTCCATTTTAAAAAATCATCAAAGTGAGGTCCAGAGCAACGCCTTATAGACCAAAACATACTGGTGAAATAAGATGAAGGGGACGAAATTCTCAGTCTTACAGAGAGTAATTCATCGAGAAGGCATACCAATTTTTCAAATTTAAATATGGGTCATAAAGACATCCAAGACACAATTAATGTGGTACATGAAAATATTTATTTCCCCGTTGAGAATCAACGGGCTTTTCAGCTAGTTTGTTAATAAATTGGGAACTAGTTTCCATCGAGTTTTATTCGATGCAACGATTTTTTAAATCTAATATGGCTTTTGCGATCAAAGATGATTCTTTACGCCTTTTTGCATAAAAAGAAGATGAACTTTTTTCGGTCGAATTTTGAGCTAAATTTAAAAAGAAGCCAAACTATCGCGTCGATATGTTTGAGAATGTACATATTTTGAAGAAGCTGTTCCGATACATTTGCCATCTGATTCGGAAAGCATTTCAGTAGTGTTGTATGAGAAGTGAAAAAATTCCATCGTTTTGGCAGTCTTTCATCAAAGCTTTGTCATATTATATTTCGGCTATTCATATTAAAATCTTATTTCGATTTAATTTATTGGGAAGCTCTGACTTGAAATGTAACCAAAGGGAAACGAGTTATCCGTTCAACTTTGGAGTGATCTTTGTTTATTTAACGAAAATGAAATAAAGAAGGGTGAACAGAATTTCGTGATATAGAGCGAATCGACTAAGGGGCTAAGAGGTTCAAATTGGGGAAACCACAGAATACTACATATAAATCTAAGTAAATATATTACGTCCTCATAAATACAATAATTTCGTTTTGAATTGAAAGCAAAAAAAGTTAAATTACTCATTCCTCATCTTCGACGCCCGCGTCATCGGCAAACTCGGTGAGGAAAAACTGGTGAAACCGCATTTTATAGCTATCATTTATCAGCGAAATACAATATATTTGAATTGAGCCCTACTTTAACCTAAAATACTGCAATGTTTTCTTTTATCGTGATCTTTTGGTCTTTCGTATCAAATAACATATGATGGCTTTGATGCGATGCGTTGGATCTAGATTAAATAAAATAGTGAATGTAATCGTTTAGGAGGAGACCCGCGGTAAAGTGAGGCGCGTTATCAGAGGATTTTATTTCAAACTTTTAAAAGGTGATTTTCCATAAGTAGAATCATTCTCCAGTTACTTCAACAGTCAGATATTTCCTTGCATCGGTTCGGTTTTCCCCTTCTCCATTGGATGCTTTTCGGCCAAGGTTAGTGGAAGACGCACCTGAGACCATAAAGCAGCACCTCACATTCCAACACCAACTATGAACGAGTATAACAAATCATATGGTTAACCAAAGTATAACATTTCTAATGTTAATTTCCTTGACGTCTTCAAGTTAATTTCAAGAAATCAATGAATAACCGTAGTTTACTTTTGCTATTACATTGATACCCTAAAAGCCGCCATAGAGTATGAATACACCGAAGCCCTTAATTAACTATCCGATTTTTGTGCCTCTCTGTAAAGAAAGACAGCCATCCATTCTCGCTGTGATCTCTTCGACATTTCGAACATTGCGTGGGAATCGCATGTGTAGTTCATCACTGCTCTGAAATGAATAGATTGAGTCAATCCGAGGACCATCTCTCAGTCTGCATACGGTTTTCTCTAATCTAAGTAAGATGACCGAAATATGTTGATATCGACCAAGTTGAATAAGGAAGTCCCAATCAGGGTCTATTTTGTCAGCCGGAGGATTGATAGGTACACTTTCAGGATATTATAGGAAGGTCAGACAAATCAGATTGCATATTAGGGAGTTCCACTGCCATGTGGTGGCTCGTAGAGCATTAATGTAAATGAAATCAATGAATGTCCCACATTAATAATCTCCGTCATTTCCTGCGATAATTAAGTTAATCTAAAAAGACATTTTGGATGGAATTTGTACCTCTGAGCAAATCTTGCTAAAAATTCGGAATAATATGTAAAGAGGGCGAATTTATCAGTTTGCAAGAACGTAAATAGCTCTAATTGATGAAATATACGTATGATTGAGATGTGAGCCAGCAGATGGCCACCCAATTGCCATATATGTTCTCCAATAACTAACGACTAGCTTAGGCTTAAGCAAAATCACACGTATCAGTTTTCAAAAGATCCAATAAATTTGCTTACAATAGTTAAATGTGTTTAAAAAACAGGCGTATGCAATTTCAAAGTACACGTATCATTTTTCAATGTTTGTTCACAATATATCATTCACAATATCATGTATCGTTCTTGTGAATACCTCCTACTAATTTCTATTTAAATATTGTCTTTTCTCATTACTTTCGGTCTCGTATATGTATATATATATATATATTACTGTTTTGAATTCTCTCATTCAACTGTTAGAATTTACACTCACTGCGGAGTTGCTTTTACTGTGCATTTTCTAGCAACTGTACATCTTTAATTCTCCGATATATTTATTTGTTCGCAGTAATTCCATTGCTGCACAGGAGAGAATGACAGCGGAGTGCACTCTTCAACTCAGCGATGACACGACTTCCCAATTACGCTTTAAGCGAACTCTTTGCTGTTTTTTTATTACAAAACATAACGATGAATCTCCGTTGTGTCGTACTACATGACGAGTTACCAACTGAATGAAGGAGGCCTCCTCTGAATTTGTGTGTGTATACATTAGGATGCCTCCGAATTAGTATCAGTTCGCTGGCATTTATTCCTTCTTTTTGCCACTCCGAAATTTTTGATTTGTCTAAAATACATTTGATTACAATGGAACTGTGAACTGTTATTTTAAGCCACATAAAGATTAAAAGCATAATATATATTTCCATTTTATACAGGACCATAATATTGATGAATAATATTAATAATATGATGGTGATATAATCTCATACACTCCATAAACATCGAAATCTACTTAATTGTGGCCAAAATATATTTTCCTGCGATTCATCTCAGTTCATCCTAATAAGTGATAGAAGAGTATTTCTTGATATAAACTAAATAACACATTTTTGGTTATACAATTCCAAAGAGGATCCACTGTTATTTATACAAAATTAAAGAAGAAATAACACGCCGCTGTAAGACGCGAAAGAATGAGTTACGTTTTATCCCGTTTGCATAATTCAGAAGGGCTGATCTTGCCCTCGCTTCCGCTGGCCGATCTTTACAGTGATCTGTCAGTTATTCTCGTTATTGTTCAATTCAGTTTATCACCTGCAAAATAAAACATTTATTATCGTTCAAGTTGAACTTTTCTGTGTTGATGTACCAAGAAGTAGTTTCTAGAAACAGGAAAGAATCCCTTGTAAACGAAATGATCATCAAGGTTAAGGAAAGAGTTGCGCTTGGTATAATGAAAGAAATTCAATATATTAATTAGAAATAAGTATAATTAAAAGAAATGCAACTAAAGGGAGGATAGCGGGAGATGGCATACGAAAATATAAAAGAAAACGTTCAGAAAACAAAAGCATGAAATTAAACATTAGAAAATCTTTTCGTTTATTCGGAGTGCTTAACTGCGTGGATGTGAAGTTTGGACATTGTATTGAAAAGTGTCAGTTGCATGCAATGGAAATAAAGATTTGGATAACAAGAACAAGATGGAAAATAAAACAAAATTAAAGAGGAATTGAACGAAAGGGAAAAATTGAATATTTTGGACATTTTACGGCATAACATCTTTTTAGAATATTTGAAATGGAGAAGAGAAAGGCCGAGAGAGATGACATTTAATGAGGAAGTCACAACACATAAGGATTTAAAAAAGTAATCGAGTGAAATAACTGACAAGGAAGATGATGGTAGGAAAGCTAACCTCAGCTGCTTATCGATGAACGTAATTTAGGACCGCATTTCAAAAGCCGTGTCTTCGCTGGTTAAGGAAGAGTAGTATGAAAAGAAGCAGTCTATTGGTTTGAAATTAGGGTGTCAAAGGTGCGATTCAGAGTGGAATAATGGGAGTTTAGTATGAATTCGATCGGTCGATATGTACACCTGAGCCACACATCTGCGGAGGGACAGTGCAGCCAACTTAACCGACGAAAAAATCGCACTTCTCAGCATCAATTCAGGAATGTCATCATTCACAATGCCTCAAGGGAGAGAGGAATCTATTTATCTAGGATATAAACACATACATGTGATCCTAAGAATGAAGCACATAAATCAGGGAGGCAATTACGCAATATGTGTTCTAAATGAAGAAGACTTAGACATTGCTTTTTCTAATAGAGATCCGTATAAAAGAATAAGAATGAATTAGGCCGATGATACTGACACTACTTTCCATACGCAGTTTAACAATTTACATTACAAATAAAATAAGTGCCTTAAACTGACGGTATTTCATGACAAAAGAAGCAAGCAAACGAAGAATAAATTTATTTATACGAATTTTTTGTGGAATATCTGCGTGCTTCTCTTTACATTGTCTTTATTATCCGTGGAATAGATAGTCTTATATTTTATTTAACACTATGAGTCAGACTGCAAATTAAAGTACACACAAGAATTCAGATTTTAAGAAATAGTAGAATATAAAACGCCTGTGAATATCATGTGTGATATTTCCTAATAATTAATTAATTCCTTGTGACGTTATCTCTCTCTTTCTCAAAAGGAGATATTTAGCCCTAATCCGCAGTCTGCGAGCAAAGCACAAATTCCCTTTTAAATGCATCTCTGTTACATATATTCAGATCATCCTGACATTACAGTAAACCCTTTATCACGCCTATAACGAAATCCCGCCCATAACGAAGCGAATTATCGTACATTCTGAGAAGTTAGTCAAATAACGAATAAAGGCGGATGATGGGAATTAATTAATATCCAATTAATTCCTCTTTGATAACAAAATTCTCTACATATCCTTTATCTAACCATGCCCTGACGTTTTGAATACTGTTTTATTTCTTTCTGGCATTCTGAGTTTAAATCTGGTGTTCTTGATAATTATAAACTTGCCTTATAACTTCCATAAAATATAAATTTATGCGACTACTTTCCTCTACAGTAAAAGGACCCTGAAGATGTCTTCTTGAACATATATTTATAATCTGTAGAAAGTTAATATGGCTTCACAAAGTTGAGCTTGACCACATCAAACGAATCTAATAGCGTGGTAATTCTTCACATTTAGATTCTCATTATTTAAATTTCTTGAAGTGGAACCTTTAATTCTCAGATGTGGACCTTAAATGTCGTAGTTCACTCAAGTAAGATGCGAGGAGTGAGTCAATATAATTGTTCCGAATCCGATGAGAGGCACATTGGAAAAACCGGCATCATCAATCATCGGATGAAAATATAACGGTATATATAATACGGCCCTGACTCACACACAATGGAGTATTCCTCATTCGGATTTTCTTGGTTTTTCAAAATAGATTCAAATTTGAACATCAACCGAATGTTCGAATTTCACATCGGTATTAAAACAAAAGACACATATTATAAATTATGCTCCTGAACTTCCAATTGGAGCTTAGTAATTATTTATCATTTTCTGTGATGAATCTTGACTAAGCGATACTTTTAATTAAATATCAGTAAAATACCCCATTAATTTTCTTCCGAGCAAGTCAATGGTACTCTGTATGCTATATAACTGGTCTTCAGAGCAGAGGTGGAATATTTTATGTCAATTCGAAATTCGCATTCAAAGTAAATATTTTTGGAATGATCAGCGCAGTGTGATTGTTTGCATTTTGCCAAACGGCCGATTGCGATATTCAAAGAAATTCAGCCAATCAAAAATTACTTTAATAAATGCAATTTAAATCAATTCATTTAATGAACCATTCGTAAAACTTCTAGATCATTATTTACTGGGAAAAGTACCACGATATGCATCGAATGAAATAGCTGATTTTATTTTTGAGAATTTATAGTTTAAATTCGACGCATAAGCATGCTTCACGTATGAAGAAACAAACTAAGAAAAGCGTGTTTTCACGTTACTGTTTTTAATTATGTTAAATTTATTTTGTCGTCATTAAATTCTGAGTACTGCATTAGCTACCAAAAAAGTGTAAATATTGACGACGCTCAGCGCGCGTAATAGCGATTCCGTACAAACAATTACAATAAAATACAAAATAATGAAAATAAAATAACGGACTGAGGTAATTAACTGACATTTTCTCCAGGGAATAAACTGCGAGAATTTCAAATGGGGAGCTCAAAATATACGAAATATACGAAAGCTTTTTTTTAGATATTTGTCATACTTATATATATATATATATATATATATATATATATATATATATATATATATATATATATATATATACATACATATCTATCATGGAATTCTACCGGAAAATTGTTGTCACAAGCAGGTTCAAGCCCTGGTGTCTGAGTTTTCATAAATTTCCCCACGATTTTTCACTATCCGAAGCTCCATTCATCAAAATGAAAATATCAGTTTAATCGAATACTGTGATACATATCTTGCTTTTGCGATATTTTCGCACTCTTCGTTGTCATTTCTTTTGATTACGAAATTGTTATCACTGACTTGACACTTGTCGTTTTTCTACAAACGATGTAATGAACTCATACATACTGAATGTGTAATTGAACCGAAATTTAATTGATAGCAACATTAACCTAAAATGCCATGAAACATGGATGTCTATTATCAATGTTACCACGATTTCGAATCGTAAGCAATACTTGATGATTATGGTATACCCATGAAACTCTCTTTTTTTGGTACTTCTACCGTTTTTGTACGATTTGGCAATTCTATGATTTTAATTAAACATTAAAATGAACGGAGTTCTTCAGCGAATCGAAAAATCAACTATACGTATATTCCGTAGATATCGAATATGTAAATTTATAAATATAAATGACGGTAGCTATCACAATGAAAATGAAAGACGTTTTTATCGCTGTGTAAACCTAATATACTATTCCTTAAACTCTTTTTTTCCAAGAAAGGTTCTCTGAATTCCTAAAAGTCTAACAATATCTGAATATTAACCTGTTAGGCGGCTTTCCTACGTGAAAAAGCAATTGCAGTGAGAAGTAAGGGAATCTTCGGTAACTGAGGAAGGAATGAAATGTAAGTTAGCCCTATGGAGTTTTTTCGAGGAAAGATAGAAGAAAATAGATACTTGTTGACTGCAAGGAATGATATGAGGAAGACATTTCTGAATGCCATAATTTTAAAGGAGCAACGCTTAGGGGAAAAGAGCAAATACTCTTGAACTGCGTAGTTATTGATGACTGTGGAATTAATGCCTACTACATGTGGAATATAACCCGGTTAAGACGCTTCTCTTGGGAAAACAGTTTTAATCGGAATAGCATTATAACGGTATATTACTAACAATTGAAGGCTTTTTTGGAACTTTTATTTTTATACGAGTAATTTACTTCTAAAAAATGAAGAAATTTACTTTGTTTTACCCAACATAGCTGTAGACATTTAGACAGCCTGCACATAAATGTCGTGAAATACTAATGATCTTCTCGCGATATTTTTTAGGACTCCGCGTCTTCATTTGTAATTGAATTTTGGTCATTTCTCACAAGTTATACCACATCGCAGTAGTCTGACTTTAAGGGGCCCCAAACTTCGAAGCGGACGGCGTAGTATTTCGAGATGTTTTTACAGTTTATGTTGGAAATCGTTTGACGATTTGCAATTCTCAATCATCCTGGAAATTTATGAATTTCGTCACAATGAATTGGGTCTATTTGAGAGGGGCATTTTCATCGGTGCTCACCGTAAAATTCACCTTCCGAAAACGATCGAACGGTTGCTTTCTTATGAATGATTCATGTCGCAAACGTAACAAACGAGACTTCATTTTGGAAATATTCCGCATAAATCCAATACGAGGTGTCAACACCAAGCGGTCCGACAACTTTCAGAGGATCGCTATTATCGGTTTTCTCGAAACGATTTCTCTTTGCATTTTATGTTCGATCGCCAGATTGATCAGTTACTTCCTCTGAAATAAACTAGATCCTCTCCCATCCTATCGATCACATCAATTTAACTTGAATCACTCTCAAATGCATTATAGAAGCATTTAAATGTGCATATACGAACGTGCCTGCCTTTTGTGGAAGAAATGAATCCCTAAATTTGTCTCGATCGGGTGAAATTAATATAAAACAATTGCTTCAATGCATTTCTTATGAAGAGTTGCTGACATCGGAACTACCTGTACAACATATAGAAGAGTTGCTAATTCTCATACAATGAGTGCCATTTGATCGATACGGGAGAGGCATGTTTCATCTACCCCTTATGGCAGGGGATGTCTTTCCTCATCTTTCGTTTATCGTTCGCAGAAAAACTGGACTCTTGAATCGACTGGTTCTTACATCTATTTCTCTGATATTCCTCATTAGAACGGCCTATGTAACAAGCATGGAGCATATTGGCTACTTCTTCTGCTCTCCCTGAATTTATTTAACAAATTAAGTAATCGATTGAGCCTTCTTTCTTCTCCCTCCTCGAGCATTTGCGTCATGCTCATTTAACATAGCGAACAAAATGTATTGCCTTTCGTCGTATCTTTTCTAATACGACACTTGTCAGGCCATACACTGCATGCATTATCAAGGTGTATAGCGCAAAGTTACATTGCTCGCAGACATTTTCTTCGCTCTGCTTGCATTTACATGAATAATCTCCATTTGACGTATGGCAGGGGGTGAGAAAACACGGAATTAGCTATCCGATCGGTGTACCAAATATTATCTGGGAAAAGAAAAAGTTATCTACTCTCGCTGTAATCTCACAGAATATCATCGACGAAAACTGCGTACACTCTCGCGTATTTCATCATGTAAATCATTATTTTAAAATTTATCTGATAGCTCAAGGGTTTTTCGCTTAATCCGCTCAAACAAGCAAATTGTCACCGAAATCTGAATCTTTTATTTGTCAACTCATTTACGGAATTACATCATAAAGTGTTCGTTTCGTGGAATATATAATTGTTCTCTAAATATCTCATTTAAAAAACTACAAAAGCGTAGTTTTTTGGACATAGGTGTAACCTTCCATTCTAAATGAATAAATTTTGAATATTTTTTACTGTACATGCCATATGATAGGGGAACTTTAAACTTTAAATATGACATAATTATTAATTGGTAACAAGAATTGGTATGTAATATGAAGAATCTATCGGCAGGAAAATATTGTGCAAAGAATCAAGAATCTCCAGTTGAAAGAACGAGTTTCCTTTGAGATAAGTCCAGCTAAAATTACTGCCAAAGCTTCGATGACGAACTTTAACTTAATCAGATACTATGAAGAAACATAAATCGTACATTTATAAAGTTCATAATCATTACAATGTCATTTTTGGAGGGTAACGTTTTTCAGCACGGTCTCAACAAAGATTTTCGCAGAAGGTAACCTTCCTTATGATAGAAAAATCTACTATGGAATTTTTTATTTGCTAGATTATAGTTTTACTGCATAGATGAAGTCATTCAGTGTACTTTTTGGATGAAAATTTTAATTATATTTATTTTTCCCTCAAATATCTTAAACGTATGTCAACGAAGGCTTAAACGGCAGAAAGTTCTTTTTTTCACGATATGAAGGGGACTGTACTGTTAAAACGGGATACTAATATTTTATTGATATACTCTGGGTACAAAGACTCCTTAAATGCGAAAAATAGATAAATTCGTCAACACGAAAAAGAAAAATAAATATATCTGTGACATCAGGAATAGAAAGTTATAAAAAAACGTAGAATATATAGTAACCAAATGGTTACAGAAAACAAAAAATAATGAAAATGCAGAGTGTAAAGTAATAATATACAACCAATTATTCATGTACATGCATGGATATATAAATATTAGTACAAGGTTAGTGGACAGGTTATAATTTTTGAAACATGTAATTACATAATTTCACCTTTAAGTGTTGAAGACTTGATATAATTATGGATTAATTTAGCTGTAATTCAAATTTACGGTAAAAGATTTGTGCTTGAGGATGGTTGAAGGGGTTATTTCTGAAAGTGGACGAGATTGGGTCTCCATCCTACCTGCCGTTAGTGATATCCTTAAAAACATACAATATGTGAGCAGAAATAGAGTGGTGAGAGTGGATGTAAAGAAGCCTTATCTATTATCCACAAGACAACACCTACAAAGATGGGGGAAAAACCTGCGCCTGATACTAAAATCTAGTAAGGAGTCAATATTGTCAGTCCTTTTAATCTCATTGAAATGTTTAATTTCACCATGCTTATTCTCGCGGTTTCCTTTAAAAGATTTCATTATGTACCATTTACGTGCACAGTTATGCAGGTGCTAAAGTGAAGTCTTAATTATAAAAGAGAGTTCGTTTGGTATTTCCACGAACAGTTTAGATGAATGTACACAGTGCAGTCGTAATTCACCTTGGAGTGCCATTTATGAAACTTGGGGTAATTGAAATCAAGAGAATGTCACGTGACTCCAGTGAACGCAGTGAATTTTAAAAGAACTAAGGGAAGACATGATCAAGATGAAAATGTGTCATAGGAAGACTTGATATAATTATGGATTAGGAAGAAGAGCCAATTTTCTCTTTAGTTCGAATATCGATGTTACATTTGCATAGAAACCCTGCAAGTCGTCAAAGGCAGGTGGTGCATTCGTATCTCTGTCTAACTCTAACTACTTTTACCACCACAAGTATGTTCTCGCGATTACTTCCTTCTAACACTTTCTCTTTGAGCTCGCGAACGTTGTTAAATGGAGTAATAAAAATCTCGTCGACGAGATCTGTACTTATAAATATATAACTTAATCAAGACTCGAGCGAATCCCACTCTATGGAAGCCGAGGTGTCGATTCTCCTTTAACTGCTCTACAAAAATCGAATGATCATCCCAAATCGCAGATTCGATGAGAGGTCAAATTATGGAAGTAATCCAATTTACTAATCACTGCGTCCGGATATCAATGACGCTTCGAATATGCTATTTGAAAGGAAAAACTACTGCTCCGTGCAATGCATACGTATTTATAATGACCAACAAAGGATAACCGGTGATAAAAGAAAGAACGAATACAGTAAGTACTCGTTTATAAATCTCACTGTACACTAAACGCTGGAATACTTGCTTCCATAAAAATCGAACTTGTTTGGCGGAGAGAGTTGCTTGACGAAGGTGAGTTGTACAGAGGTGTTGACCGATGCATCGAATCGAATGAGCTTACACGATCTTGACACGGCAAATAACTTTTTTACGCTCCGACCATTAATATATTATATTCTTCTGAATAATTTTTATTATTTTTAGATTTCACAATTAGATTACGCCTAATAAAATTTAGGCTAAAACTCACAGTATTCAAGAATTATTAATAATGCTATTTGATAAGATAGATTTCAAGTATTAATTTTCGATATCGATTTTATAATCGCTGTCACTCATATTTATCGATCTACAGATTCTCCCATTTTGAGTAAAATTGTTTCGTTGCTAACAAAAGATGGGAAAAGAATAAATAACGATTCGGTGCAGATTTTTCGGAGATTCGCTTTGACTCCGGCGCGAGACTGCAAGCCGAAAGGTGTTTACGGCGCATTGTAGACCGTTGTCCGAACCATAGACCGCAAACCGAGACGCAGCATCCGGTGGGTATAGATTAAAGGGAGAGAGGAAATCACCACGTGATGTATTATTCGGAGGTCCTTTTGTCCCTTGAACACCTGAGCCCCTCTGAATATTTCAAACGCACTCGCCAAATAAACAAGGGCCTCTCACGCCTTTCGTGTTTAAGTAAGAATGCTTTGGGTATATTAATACTGGTGAGGGACGTCTTAACAGCGTTACAGCCGGGTTGTGTAATGATGGCTGCCTTATTTTTAAGAATCGTCCGCACAGAGAGAACGTCTTATTTATTTAATTTTACTCTGTAATGAAGCGCTTTTCACCAAATACGCAATTAGGATGAGATTGTATATGGCGAGAAGGCATCTCTAAGCCCAAAAATACACTCTGCTTTATTAGGTATGTTTCCTTCTTAAGATTGTGACTTATCTAATAAAGCGTCTTTTTAATCTTCTTTCTGTTACGAAAATACTGACTCGTGCCACATCAACATTTTTAAACGCGGAAACATATTCCAGTGTTTGGCATTTCTTGATAAATTCGTTCTAATGGCGACGATGTTTCTCTTTTCTTTATCAGAGACTCTCATTTATCCCAAAGATTCCTTTCTCATCACTCTTACTTTCGCTCCCATTTTCGCCATTTATATTGATTTTGAAGTTCTAATGACTTTCATTTGTTGAATTTTCAATTGAATTTGTTGAATTTATTTAGTTGATGAATTCGCTGTTTTAATTTATTCCCTCTGTTAGTATTGGAAATTTCCATTCGTTAAAAAAATTAAAAGAGCGTGCATTTCCTTTAATATTTTTTCTGAATTTCCTTAGATCTACGAATTAGCCTCGAATGAATCAAGTGTTAGTTAAAATGACAAATACAAGTTGGTTTGCGTTGGTTTCAGTAGTATGTCTGTCAAATCTATCTTCGTGGCTGAGGAGTAGAGCAAGAAAAATGACTATCAAGGCATGAAAGAAGGCCAATCAAATGTGAATATATTTTAGTCTGTGAACTCGGATATACTACATGTAAGAGTGCGAAATATTTTGCTGACGTAGCAATGAATAATAGAAGTGCCATCTGAGGTCTTTCTGCTCAGACCCATCGGGAATCACCAAAAGTGAACAATTTGGAAGTGAATCTCAACTCTGGTTGCTTCATAGGCGTCAGAAATAAATTACATCCTTCGCTGTGAACAACTCATATAAATAAGACATGATCTAGAAATGGGGACTGGTATTTTCCATGAGGGAGGGCAATTTCCTTATGAACCAGTTAATTTGGATAAGCGTAGTATAGCGATGCTGGAAAATCTTCGCAATCTAATTTTAATCCAATCTTCGCGTCATATCCTTGGCAAATTGCTATTACTACAAAGTCATCAAGAAGACAGCCATCATATGGAATTTTCAAATGTACCCGGATTATCCTCGCCTATCGCTATGATATGGAATGTGAGGAAATTGAATATTAAAGCGTGTGATAATAAGATCTAAAAAGGAGAATTGATGTGTTTGTAATGTCATACATAATATAATATACGGAGTACATTCTTCACACCTTACAAGATACTTACAATTTTATTGATAAATACGTTTCAGGTTAGAAAGACTATTTCAGAGATTCTTTCTATTCAGTTATCTCAGATTCAGAAATTGGCAAGTTCTCTTCTTAAGAATTTATGTTGAAGTTTTTTAAAGTTGAAATTAGAGTTAGTCAATATAATAATCAAATTATCAAATTTCAAATATTCAAATTGATAATCAAATAATCAAATTTGGGAAATGGAATAAAGAAGAGAATTTGACTTAAGTAGTTATTTTATATAGGCGTCGTTTTTATATTTATTTATAACTTCAGCAAGAAATACATTGAAGGACATCAATTTCATTCACTTCCCGACAAGATAGAATAAGGAAATGGTGGGATTTCACAACGGAGCCTTTCTTTGTCTAAAGTATCATGAGATCGACTCTAGACAACTAAAATATATTATAATTACTGTTATACATATATTTATTCATCCGACGTCACTAACTTCAATATGAAACACATGGAAGAAGTTCTTGAACACTGATTTCACGAGGACGAGAGAGAATTATGAAATTTAACAATACATTAGGAGCTGATTCCTTGATATATATTGATATTATTTGTAAAAGTATCCTTGGTTCGACTTTAGAAGACACGAAAATACTCTCATAAAAATTGCACGTCGGGTTCTTTTTGGTCGATTGTAGACCTTTTTATTTTGGAGAATTGAAGCATAAATAATGGTCTAATAAAATCGAGACAAATATCTAAAGAATTTACTAGTTCATCGCATAATATACTCTGCAAAGTCGAGATAAAAACAGTATAGTCTTAAAATTGCTGTCTTTTTAGGTGCTTCAGGGGGATTTAGAATTTGGAACAGCTCTTTATATAAGGAAGATGAAAGCATCTCCAAGTTCTTAATATTCACTAAAGCAATGCCAATGGCAGAATGTGGTGTCAAAGGGATCTTTTCAAAGCCATCGTCCATCTCGTTTATCACGAAATCTTCGAAATGACAGCCCAATCCTTCCCTTTCATTCAAATCCTCAAATATTCATGGATTTTCTTACACTTGTGCCTTTGTTCGACAGCTACTTGACTTTAAAGCCTACTTTATTCTCATGAAATTTTGACGTCAGATTTTTCAATCAATCCTCTATTTATTTCATAGTTAATCTCACATCTTTTTTATTTTCTGGTGGAGGCGCCGCCCGACATTCTTTTAGAGAAAGAAGCGTTCTTCAGTTGTCACAAAAATTAACATTTAATTGAAAACAACTCGTTTGGTTAGTGATCATATTTAAATGGATTTCTTTCAAAAATATATATAATCCGTTGTTACTTCATTCACTTTCATATTTTTTCACTTTGACTAATTTCACGGATTACATTACGCCTCTTGAAAACGAGGTAAATAAATATGAGGAATCGAAATATATGTATACTTCAAAATTGGGAGAGAAAATGTTAAATGAGAAAGGAGTTTAGAAGCTAGAATTCGATTGCTTGATTAATTTAGAGACAGCACGGTTGTGGAGGACAGTATTGTGCGACAACAAAATGAGTAAGGACTCATTATTCCCGCTAATTATGTACGACAAAAGCAAACTAAAATATAGTGGCTCGAACGTGTGGTATTTACTTCGACACACAGTGGGCTAGAATCGAAAAAATCTGGCCAAAAATACGAAAACGCTTTTCTTGAGTGCGGACCTCGAAACTTCGCATGATTGATTATGTATAAATCCTGCATACAACTATGGAGGTCATTTACGCTCGATCCTTAGCATTAAATTTATACAGGAGGTCAAAGTTGACCAATTTTTGCGAAAATTTCCCGTATCCGATTTTTCGCGAAATTCTTCAACTTCGAGTCGATTGTGAACCCAAACTAGGAAAATCATCGAGTAAGATATGATGCCATATTATAAATATTTTCTTTTTCCTTCATAAGACTTAGTTTCAATGAGTTCTGTTGAATATTTATATACTTTACATTACAAAATGGCCGACCCTTATTTTGGAACAAATTTTTACATAAAGCAGGAAAATAGTAGATTGAGACACCGTGTGACAAGGAGTTACTTACACCACGATATGCTACAAACCTTCCTTAATGGGAATCTGAAATAAAATCTGGCCCCAATTAGCCCCATTAATATATAAGTCGACTTTTCGACAACGCTGCAAGGGCCAAATCCGCGCGGCGGAGCACCGTCCTCCGTTACGCTCTCGTGTTTTGAGAGGGACAACGAACCAATACGATTCTGATTCGTTCTTTTTGTATATTTGAAGTATTATTATACTTCGTTCATATCTAAGATGGGTATTCTAAGATTCAGCTTTTTTCGATTCTAGCCCACTGTGCGACAGGCCGAAAAGCGGCTTTCAGGGTATTAATGTAGATGTACATTTACATAACACGTTCTGCTTCCCTAAGCACCCAAGCATGACAAGTTTGACTTTTAGATAAAATCTTTAATAATAGTAAATGAATTAAAGCCTTCATATTCATTATATGTATTTATTTAATACATTACATAAATTTATATTATCAAAGCGAGTCATTATGTAATTTTGCTCCTTTTCATTACGGAATCGAAACCGAAATGAAAATTTATTTATTATATATATTATCTATTATTTATTTTTTCGGAACGAAAACCGAATTATTTCCTAAAATTCGAAGCGAATCCATAATCCCATATTTAGGTGGTCGCGAATTTTGATTAATTTCATTAAAAGCATGCAAATATGAGTATCAGCCACTTGCAAACAGATAACTAAAATCAATATTTTGCGATCAAATTGATCTTAACTCATAATTTCTTCGTAAAATTTTATACAATCTTATTCGATTGATTGAATTCAACACTGAGATGAAATTCGGAACTATTAATTTAATCCTCGTATAGAGATAAATGGTTAAAGTAAACCGTAACTGAACCGAAATTCGGTGGTTTTATTGAAAGTGCAATTCCACAATTGGTTGTTTTCAACAATAATGGTTTTAACGATTCTTGATCTACTTTCCAAATTGGCATTTCCGCTTCTCTGAAATCCCGCTTAAATGTTCTGGCGCCAATTGTGCAGATTAAATGAAGGACCTTTAATTAACTAACTATCGCTTCCTCCGGCGATTTCTCTGCTTTTCATTCAAACGAGGCATTCAAAAATGTCGAATGAATCTTTTGATTTATTTGCAACTCTTGATTTTATTGAAAATGCAATATTTTGATACGAAGATAAAAAATGAATAAACCAATGAAATCTCAAGAAGAAAATGACAGCAATCATAGCCAAAATAGAAATGCCACACCGAAAATAACGAGTGTTTAAAATGAGTTTGTTGTCTTGGTAAGTGTTGGAAAAATATTCGTCCAATTATTTTAAGTCCTTACTTACGTGACTTGTACATACGTGATGGGTGATTCAGAAACAAGTTACGAACAACATACGCAAATGCACTATATCGAGTAGCTGGCGTCCGATTTACATAACATTCGAATTACGTGTTGAGTCTAAGACTGACAAAAGTATTTGAATTATATTCCATCCAATTTTAGATTATTATACTGGCAATTATTTTATTTTTCGATATTATTGTTAAACAGTAATATTTTCCCTCGCAAATAACTTCTAGTGAATAAGGTTTTGCAAATGCAAAATAGTCTTCAAATTGATTATAGATATTTACAGGAAATAATAGCAGTTCATTTTAATAGAAAAATGGTGAATCATTATGAAAAAAACATTTTTTAACTCAATGAATATATTTATAGCACTTTAACATTTTTCTCTGCCAGCATTTCATGCTTTAAATCTATCAGAAGATTAATTTTTGTAAATAGTTATATTTTTCACGTGGTAGGATGTGTAATTGAATCTTGAAAATATCGCCGATGGTAATGCATCTGTTCGCGTTTTTCTCGTGAGAATTCGTTTCAAATGAAATACAAAGCAAAGTTTTGCTAAGTTTAGTTGAGAGGATTTCATTGATCACTTTTTGTTCACCTAATATTCCCTCTTCAAATATTTGAAAGATATCCTCTCGTTTGGCTTAAGATGGCTAAGTAACACCAACTCCATCTGGCGGCGGCGTCAATATTTGAGGATGCAGAGGCGATGCACAAAAGGAGAGTGAATTATTCACGACGTGAGTGAGATTAACCAGAAATAGCTGCCTCATTCACGATTCTCTCTCATAAAACGTGTCATTGCAACCAAAGGAGATATTCTCATCTTAAAAATGAGTTAATTAAGCACCACATCAAATATCTCAACAAACAAGTTAAATTGCAACAATTATATTGACTCTGAAACTTTTTCCTGTTTCAGCTCGCGTTATATTTTCAATCGTTCACTCAAATTTGAAATTTTGCATTATTTTAAACATTACTCCATCACATTTTCTATTGCTGCGTTAAAGTAAAGATTTGTGTATCACATTTAAAATTCTTGCATTATCTTCATCATTGTTACACTACATTTAACATTATAGATTACATTTCACACTTTAACTTAAAGAATCATATACACTCCATTGTCAATTGGAAATTTAATCGCAATTATTTGATAAAAAGCATAAAATTCTCACTTTTTCAATATTTTTACTTTCCAAAACTGCGACGAAAGAATACACCCAAAAGCCAATTTAAATCTGCGATGAGAAAAAAGTGATGAAATCGCATTCGTATGGAGTCCGACTGTTTTGTCTAAAAAATTAGTCATTTTAAATAATAAGTTCACATTCAAGAGATAAAGCATGAGAGGACGACATAAAAAAAGTCAATTGAATAGTGGATTGCAGTGACTCTTGGGAAAAGTACGCGTCTTAAGTGGAAGCAGAGCGGTTATTTTACACACTTGAAAAACCACATCTTAAGCAGGATTATGTGAGAGCTTTTTAAACGGGTTTTAATGTATTTATGAGGAATACAGCTCCAGGAATGTACTACGTTCATATACTTATCTTCAATCATCTCGTTAAATAAAATGAAAGCACATCCTTCCGACTCCCTTTAAAAAGAAGATGTTTCCCACACATTAAAATGTAATCCCCCAATGAGATTAAATACTGAAGAAGATTGCCTTCTGATCGATAAAAGCTCCTTAAAAAGTGCACCGAGAAGTGTTTCCTAAAAGCCTTGATCCATTATTCTAGCGGACATTAAAGTTATTGCCAATTCAACACTCCGCCATTTAATCACATTCACATAAAGTGATAAATATTGAACGGCACGTTTTCAACAAATTTTGGATTCAAGAATTGAATTACACTTGATATAATGAATGATCGTACTAGAATGCGGGGTTGAAAAGGTTTTCAAAATGTTAAAATGTACAAAAGTCTGTTTATCCTTCATTAATTAAGCACATAATTCAGACATAAATCGCATTATGTACTGCTAATTAAAAAAAACAGACTTAAATAAGGGCGAAACCAAAATTAATTAATTTGTGGTTTTTCATTTTAATGAAAAATTATATGTAGCCACGGTAACAATATTGAGTAACGCCGACATATATTTATGGAAAGGCGAAGCGGACCCTAAAAGTGCATTAAAAGTATTATTTGCGCAGTTATCCACATTTCATCGTCTGAGCAAAGCTTTATCATTAAATTTCCTGTCTAATATATGAATTGTGAGTTTGAAAGGGAATTCCGTCTGAAAGAAGTCCTTCCTGAGCAGATGTTCTTTGGTTAAAAAGAGAGCGCCATTCAACTGAAACTCAATTCACATTTGGAAATGTAAGCGTATCGCAATGAAGATGGAATATTTATCGGACGATAAGGAAATCTCTCCGTGGACCAACTGCCATAAACCAATTCGAGGGCGGAAATCGAGTGGAATTTACTGTAAGAGACGAAATTATTTATAAAGAGTTATAGTGAAGCAAATTAAATGACGACCGTTGAGGATCAATATTCATGAGAAGGATAAATATACATCTTTATTGGAGAAGAAAATTAGTTTGGGAAAATATTGGTTCATAAATGTAACCCGTAAAGAAGATAAAAACTCGTCGAAAAGTTCCCACAGAAATAAATAAAGAAGCAATTATTTTAAAGGCCTACATTAGCTTTGATGAGTATATTATTCGTTCATAAGTTACTGTTAAAGCTGAAAAGTTCTGAAATCTAAGCGTTCATATGGAACTCGTTCTTTATCGGTATTATTATTTTATAATTTTACTCCATATAATTAATCGTATCTTATAAACTGAGCAAATGTGTTATTTCTACTGCTACATTTTCTATATTAATGATTTTATGGTTGTGATTAATTATGATCTTTTTGTTAAGTATTTAAAATTGTGAGTCGCATTATAATGTTGATGATGTTGTATCAAGTGCTGCCCTCTTGGATAAACTATTTTGCCTATTTGCGCTCACAAAACATAAACAAATAAAGAGTACGAAAATATTATTAGTAACGCTCTTTGATTTATAAATAAGTAGAAAAAGTTATGTTATGAGTACGTTTTGTTGGATCTACATAGCAGAGAGTAAACTCCCATTAAACTCGCGAACGTCGAAATTTCGGGAATAAGCATTTTACAATGAGTATGATTCGAAAATTTAACGATCGATCCGTTTAACAACAAATCTAAAATAACATTAAAACTAATGCGCAACCGACGTGGGGATAAATGTGATATATTTTAGTTGGGTTCTTAAAGACTCGCAAGATCAATGGATAATAATCCATTAGATATCCAATGGATAAAAGTGGTCAGACAAAGATGAGTACGTCAAGAGGACAAAATGAAGGACGTATAGGAATATTGATATATCCTCTAATAGATAAAACCCTAGAGGACATGGCCAATTTTAAATATACAAATTTAGAAATGTTATTGTCGCTAAATTGCGTGTTATCAATGGAAACATGCATGTTTTTCGGTCAGATAACTATTATAAGTGAGTTTAATATGCATAATCGTGTATAAAGTTCACCTTGGAGAAGGCCTCGACACAACTGTGTAATTTGCTAAATAAACTTGTGTTTAATTCATTGAATTTCTCAATGTTATCTATTAGAATTATATTACCGGTAAAAAGTATAGCATCGCATATTACATATTGCGTTACTACCGTACATTGTTTATAACTGTTATTAAGTTATAACCGACTGTCCCGATAAAATTATATATCTGCAGTTGACGCCCACGATGAAATAGTTTTTTTCGTTTTCCCTGTATTTTCTTATTTGATCTACCTTACGCGATTGTTTTCTGTAAACAACAAGTTTTATAACGAAAAAGGCTTTCTGGATCTCGACTATCGTATGAAAGGTATGTGGAAGGACATTTCATGGAAAAGAAGCATTGGTAAACTTTGGAAATCAGACACCAATTTCTAAAAATAATGCAACATTTTATGCTGTAAAGTTTCATTTTTTATTATGTGAATCAAATTTCAAATGATAAATATTTCTTTTCAGAGAAAAATTGGAAAGTTTCGCCGTCGAAATGATATGTAAGGTTACATTTTAAACATACGTGACATTTTTAGCAATAAATGAAAAATACTATCCACATGGATGTTTTGTTTACTATACATAAAACTGCATAACTATTGAAGATTACTGCTGATTATTCAGTGGGATCTGATATATGCAGGAACAGCTGTACATTTTTATTAGTTTCAGTGCCGTAGTTTTCGGCGGTGAAATTCACCAGTTACTATTAATTTTCCGCTGATCATTCGAAGGCGTGTCTTCACATTCATCTCCAATACCTCAAATTCTGTTTTTCCTTTTGGTCTGCCCTTGAAATTGGAAGCATAAAATATTCAGAATAAGTTGAGAAATGCGCGAAATGTTACTCCCGAATGGGGCGAAATTGTGTCAACAGGTGAATTGAGCTGGGCTGAGCCCGGTTTTAGTCGATAATGCAAAATTGCGGGGCGCCGACGCAGCTCGAAGAGGAAATATTCTGCCAAAAGGAGAAATTAATCGAAATTCAGAGGATTCGATATTTCAAACATCGTGTACGGTAGATAGAAGAGACTAGCTCAAATATTTTTCATCATTTTTTATCTGATGTGGAACTGAATGTAGATATTGTAAAATTCGGTTAACACGCTTTCCTGGGGAGCAAACAAAACCGGAGCGGAATGGCGTTACAACCGGGTAGCATTACGTCATGTTTTTGGTGAATGATTTGCACAAAGAGAGCCTCTTAATTTTGATAATTTTTCTTTCTAGAGTGAAGCTAATTTTTAACAAATAGACAATTAAGGAAGATTAACGAATTTATCAATAGCATTGATGAGCGCAACATAAGCACTCCTTTCCCACTGAACCAATGTTTACTTCAAGAGAAGTTAACAAAAGAAAAAGCGACTATTTAATCTACATTATGCCCTGAGAAGAAAGGGCTCAATCTATCTCTTAGTTCATGTGGTGGGATAGCTCTGCTTCGCGACATATCCGTCTCATTCTCACAAAGAAGAGATTCACAAAGAGCAATTCAAGAGGTGATGGAAAAAATGGTCAATCGAATGGGCTCTCTCATCTCAGAATGGGAAAGTCTTAAGCGGGCAGTCATGTGTTTCGTATCAAACTACTGTATTCTGGATGGAAAAGAGAGTGAATTAACGTTGGATTGGAGAGGCATGATGCTTCTAAGTGCATTAGATAAAATACATTTAAAAATTCCCAAACCAATTTGAGTTTTTATAGTGGAACGACGAGATCTGACCCTTGGCACGCGTTCTTGAGAAATTTACTTTCGATTTTTAGGATAAAAACCTGTCGTAATATATTTCATTTCGTGATTTATGTAATCACTTACAATTCCAATAACATGATATAATATTTTCTCGGAATATGGCTGGCAGAAGGAAAGATTTAGTGTCGGACGATTTGGGCACAAAACCAAGGTTTAGATGGAATCAGCGGAATATCAAGTGTCATGAATTATTTTAATAAAACCTATTTTTATGTGTTTGTTAATACTTTTTCGTAATAGATGTTCAATTTAATAGGAACTGTTTCTGACCTTGGAATGGATAAATTGATTTTTTCAATGATTTTGAAGGAAGAAAATTGATTCAAACCTCGGACAATTGGAATTTGAAAACGCTTAAAGTTCGAGAGAGAAGTAATAGTTATCGGCCTAATTCAGCTAAATTTTAGATACGAACGCATTCTGTTGAAAGAGTCGATTGGGGAAATTCTCTTCAATGAATCATCGAGATTTCGAGAGAGCAATATTTAGGAAAAATCTTCCAAAGGAAATATTTTATGTACATATATTTGATATATAAATATAAAACCAAAGCAATGGGTGGTATTAAATGGACAAAATTCAAGGGGACGAAGAATTCCGTAAGCAATGTAACGGAAGAGATCTTCAAATGTGGACAGTCGTTATTCGGAAAGCTCGGAGGTTTTTCGTATTTCCACAAAAATGCGTTTCTATTTGAACGATGCTTTCAGAACCTACTTGAATGAGTATTTTGCAAATTCCGGCTACGTGATCGTTGGTAAAAGGTGATTAATCAAATCAGAGAATACTTTGTTGAATAAACATTTGTATATTCACAAGATTGAGTTATACTTCTTATTTTAAAAAATCTGTAGAATGTTTGGTCGACCCAATAAAGAGATTAGCCCAAGCAAATAGTTTATTGTGCTAGAAAAATGTCTAAAACAAATAGAACTCTTAATTTTTTAAAAAAAGATTGTGTGTGCTGAGAAGAGAAGATTAAAAGCAATTGAGATTTGAAAGAGAAAAAGAATGAAAATGAAGCAGAGGGAACCAATAAAGAAGTTTTAAAAGAAGTTTTCAAAAGAGCAACTGAAGATAAAACTCTATAGATAAAGTTGGTAAAAAGAAGACCAAATTCAATCTGCTGCAATTTGAGGCATAATGGACAGAATCTATTATCGTTGGCCGGACTTCATAGAGAACTTCCTCACCATAAAAACGACTTGTTTCGACCATCTGAGGACATCTAAGGACGACGCTTTAGCAGAAACCGATAGTTTTTAAGTTAAATTGTGTATATAAACTACAGGGTTCTCTTATCAAGTATGGTCTCTCTCCGTTTGTAACGCTGAACTGCTTTTATTGCATAGAAATATCGTTTGCAATGGCCATTTAATAGCTTTATATCTTGTTGAATAAATTAAATTTTAGAATAAAACTTTTATGTGTAATGATAAAATTATCACATCAGATAAAATAATAACATTCATTTTAGTCCGCTGCAAGGTGCCTATGAGCATTTTAGAAGAGTATGAAAGAAGAACTATTAGTATTGATACATATATTAGAAGTAGAATAGCATTTCTGGGAATTCGGATCGGAACATATAACCCTTCACCTTCAACAATTTTATTTTTCTGATTTCGATTTTCACTCCGGCGAAAATGACTGTTTTTTCGTTCCGATTTTTGGTTTGGTTCCTGTTTGATGTCCTGATTAGAAGGTAATAATAAATATGTTCTGTAGGATACCTATAAGAAATCAAAAGTAGCAGAAAATGTTCTAAAAAGGGATAAAATGTAATGTAAGAGAGAGAAAGAGTAAAAATAACAATAAATGTTACAGCTCTGAAAAATGCAGAAGAGAAGCAATACAGAAAAATCAAGATGTAGATTTTATCAACGCGTAAAGACAAAAAGAAAATTATTCACAATAAAGTTGGTTCGATTTCCGATTACCTCAGCTGTAGAGCCTTTATAATAATGCCGTTCGAGCTGTTCTATTAAACGCCACGTAATTCAAAACACCTTCCATAAGAAATGCTCTAAAAGGTCTTTTTTTATGGTAAAGTCGAGGTTTTTCTCTGTCAAAAGTGGTCATAAATTGAATGGAGTTTGGAGTGGAGTTTGCATTTCCTTTTATAAAGCTCTCATCGTAAGATTTCATGGGAAAATAAATCGACGGTAGAATAAACTGCCGGCTTACAGTCACTGAAGTAAGGCAATTTTACCAACAGCAAACATAAATGACTAACTTCTGCAGTTACTGAATGACATAAACTCTATTCACATGAAAATTATTTCGGAATACGATACTATTTACCACGGAATTCGTAATTTTATTCTTTCGTTATCTAAAAATTTACTGCAAGTTAATATATGACGTAAACTGAGTGTCTTTCATGAAATTAGTCTGAGGAATGCTGAACAGCTGAACATTGTGAAACAATATTTGAACCCCAATACCATCTATTGATACCTTATACTCGTTTTTTAAAAATCGATCGCAAATTCAGCGAAACTTAAGTCAACACATATTTATTCTGATTTCAAAGTATTCGAGCTATGGGGTTTTTCAGATATTGTTTTTTTTGTAACTAGATAAAATTTAAAAATCTATCTTATATCGATTGTTTTTATTACAAATTATATCTATATTAAGAAATTGATAGATTTAACCTAAAATAAAATAATTATCGGTTCTTCTTTGATTATCCTACTGTCGCGGGGCCGAGTTCCACGACATTGCGAGAGCATCTCGATTAGGATTACTAGAATAATCATCGTGGGATTCCGGTTCTGACTTCTTTTATTTACATTGACATACATTTACACGAAGGAAGAACAACAACTTGAACATATTAAACCAAATAAAACTAATCGCCTGCTCTAACATTCAAGGGCTTAAGGCCCAAACATATCCCCGTAGGACCCCATAATAAATTTAAAATAATAACCCACCTATCTAATACCCGCCGGTCGGAGACTGCCCAAGGGAGAGAGAACTGCAGCCACGGAAGTCACTACAAAGAATATCATCCACGCGGTCCAATTCTCTCCCACTTACTCAGCCTCCTTATTCGAGACCCAGAGCGAAGTCACCATAAGAGATATCATCCAGCCCTGGATCCCGAACTGACCCCTCGATGCCAAAAACCGCACCTTATTTATACTCTGGGTGACCGCGTCCCTTGACCCACGTGACACCCCACGCTTAGCGACGGTTGAAACTGGAGCGTCTTCCAAGAAAACGCAGTGTTTTCTTGGAAAAGCTAGCTTTTTCAAAAAGGGACGCCACGCTTTCTGAGAGCTAGGACGCGATCACCCGAAGGATCGCTACAACATCACCCCGGCGGCAAAAGAATGGTCGATATATCGACCATACAAATGAAATCAAAAAAATCCCAACAACAAACGCAACATGAATCAAGTTCCAAAATAACAAAAGCAAAAGCACTCAAACCCTTCACTGAAAATACCCACACACAAATGGAAAACACAGTATAAAACAAGTTTAAAAAAAATATCAAAAGCACCATAATCAATTTTATGGAAAATATTTTTCACTAATCAGTTCGCATCTACTTCTTTTGTCCATTGTCTTTGTCCTCCGTATTGACATGCACGGTTCAATTCACTCAACACATATACGATATCAATATAAAATTTAAAAAAAATGCATTAAATCAACCCTAAATTACAACATTCCTTCACTAATTTTCACCCAAATATCCGATTCACACACGACACTCGTTTGGCACTTGTCTTTATAAGTTCGTGTTCCAAAATGTCCACTCTCTTTTCCGATAAATTCTTGCTCCCGATTTCTTGCCTACCTGGATCAGTGCTACCTTTGCACGCTCCGAACTGTCTCTTCACCTCCGGGAAGATCTCCGTTCTCTCATCGTCCTCTCTCAGGTTCCTCGTATTGGCGCCGACTGACTCCATTCCGCTGGTGTAGGCGCCGTCTGAATCTGCTTTATCGTCCTCCGCCTCGCCCAGGTTGGTTCTTAGTATCCCCTCCCTGAGCTCGCGGTCAGCTTGCGACGTTTCTGTCCCTTTGGCCGCTAACCCTTTCTGCTCGCTGAAGGAATGTTCCATCGTCTTGGTGCCGCTTGCCTTCGCTTCGTCGTCTCCCTCCGCGTTACCTAGGTTGGATCCTGAAGTCACCTTCCTAAGCGCGCGGCCTGCTCTCCTCCTCCGGGAGCGCGAAGACGCTGGTGCAGCGACAGCGGAATCCTCGGAAGCGTCGGGAGAGGCGCACGATCCCTTCGTGTCATCCGCGGATCGTACTGGAGGCCTCGCCCTCTTCTTTTCTCCCGAATCCCCGTCGATTCCCATCCTTTCTTCTCTTACTCTCCTCCAAGCGGGCCCGCAGAAGATTCGGCTCGGGTAACCGCAGCTTTGCAGATTCGGAAGTCTCAGCGTCTGGTCTCGTACGCCCACCTTCTCCGCGCTGATCAATGTCCTCGGATACCCATTCGAGGTATCCTCGGAATTATGCGCTTTACGAGATTCTCTGAGTATATACCCCTTTCCATGGTCTCCTCTCTGAGATGAGAAGACTCTGCTCCTCATGGGGCGGCTTTTCCATGGTCTAATTTCAGGGTCAACCCTTCCCTTACTTTTCGTATGGTGATACGCCTCTTCGTTTTGGCAGCTGAAGAGCGTATCACTTCGTTCTCTGCGAGTTCCTCGCGAGATTAATGTGCAGTCTTTCTGCACATGCCCTGGTTTTCCGCAATTAAAACAGCTTTTTGTGCGAGTGAAATATCTTGACTTATAGCTCCGACAGTGCTTATTCAAATTGTCCAATCCCGACAATCTAGATTCTTGTAATTTAGTCTCAATAATATTCACCTTAACAAATGGTTTCGAGATCGACGCTGAACTTGGCGAGGAAAAAGAATCAACTTGCAAAATTTTATCCTCAGGTATCTTAGGCCAAAAATTCTCGTCCGCGACTTCGAATTTGTGCTCATATGGCACCTTACCGAATTTTACCTTTTCTGAAAATTTTACACCCTTTCGGTGCTTTTCTCTTAGCGCTTGCTCAATCGTGCAATCAACTCTTTCTTTGTCTAGTGAAACAGTTACACCCTTTTCATTCTCAATCGTCCCAAAATTTTTATCATCGTACCCCTCATGCTCTACCTGAGGATTTACATCACGGTCATCCTTAAACATTAAAACATTTTCATCCTTGTACCCCTTAAGCTCTTCCTGAGCTTCCTCAACCGAAAACGGCGATACTCTAATCGACTCTCTGACGATAATATCATCTGGACCACTCTCGGAATCTAAACAGCTAGACTTTCCCTCATTACAATTAGAGTCGGTTCCGATTCCATAACCGACGTCAGTGTTGCTATTTCCCAATTCACTAAATACAACCACTGACGGTAAAGCATCGGCCTCACCAGACTCAACTATACTACCAAAAATGTCTACTGTATTAAAGGTCCCTTCAAAAACTTTATTATATACACCATCAAATGATATTAAATCGTCAGAGATCGAATTAAAGCTATCCTCCATGACATCTTTAACAGGGGCTTCCGGCACTGATGCCTCGATGACCAAATCCTTCAGATCTTCATGACAATAATCTACGGTTCGAGTATTCTCAGTACTCGATTCTGTTCGCGTTTCCTTTTCGCCAAAATCTATTAAATCATCAATCACATTGATGAATACATCATTCTCCGACTCGACCAAATTTCTTAACTCTCCATTGCCATATTCGAGAGCTTTTCTATTCTCAATCGTATATTCGCGACCAAAAAAACTATCAGTTCGCGACACTAAATCCTTATTCCTCTTCATTAAGATATCAATTCCAGACCCTTTCTCCGCGAAGCTTACTAACGCTTGGTGGCAGTCTATACCGTTATGCTTCGGTTCCTTATTACTAATATCCACCAGATCTCCTTTACCCTTACTGTCGGGAATAATCCCACCAGTTGGCCTCAAATCAATTAATTTTAATTCCTCCCCGACTCGTTGGTCGGGGTGACGATGTTTCCCGAATTGCGCAAAGACTCGCGAGAGGGACATTCAATCGGGCGATGTCCGTTCTTTTTGCATAACCCGCAGTTTATCAGCGGGCAATCTTTCGATAAATGTTCGCCCTTCCCGCAGTAAAAGCATTTACTCCCTTGGACCCCTTTCCTCGAGGTGCAATTCCTCGAGAAATGACCCATCTTCCCGCAATTGTAGCAAGTGGGGGCGGCGTTACGCGCTTCTGGATTTCTTACTTGCGCCTTCCTTGCGGAAGATTCTAGAGGGAAAGCGTACGCGGCGTTAACCTGGCCCCCGTAATCGTTGAATCGAGGTGGAACCTGCGATATCGCGATTCCCTGTTGAGGAGAATAGGGATAGCACGCGGGCGAAAATGGGTATTGCACTGCGTTTACCCCATCGAGAAGGCAGGTATAACTCCTTGCGTTCGCTTCTTCTTGTGTCGCGTATTCCTCGGCCTCCACAATATTTTTGGGATTCCGAACTAACACGAATCTCCCAATTTCTCCCCTTAATCCCGCCAAAAACTGCGCGAGTAGCCGGTCGTCCATAGTTCTTTTGCTCGCGTCCGACTTAGAATCGGACCAAGATTCTCGTAATTTTCGGGCTATCTTCCGCAGTCTCGTGGAATATTCAGCGACACCCTCTAACGGCTTTTGGGCGCAGCTGCTGAACATCCTCTCTAACATCACAGGCGAAATTTTAACTGAAAACCGCTTCTTAAGTGAGTTCGCCAATTGCTCGTATGACTCTGTGATATGGGGATTCGCTGTCACGAATTCGTCGGCGGTACCGCTTAATCTTAACCGGACGATCCCTAGCGTCTGCGCTTCATTCCACCCGCTAAGATGGCTAGTAATCCGAACACTCTCCAGGAATTTTTCTACTGTAATCTCGTCATCCCCACTAAAGGTTGGGATGAAATGAATATGGCTCCCTAACGCGACGGGAATGTTCGAAGGGGGTGTTCGTTGCGGGGGATCAGGTGAATTTTCGTTGACTTCCCGAGGCTGAATGACATTGACCATCGGCGCAAACTCTATCAAATTATTGGGCCTATCGGAATAAATAGTTTCCCAAGGGAGGCGATAAAAGTTTATCCCGCGAGAATGACTCGAATCGGAATCCATGGTAACAGTATCGAAGAAAAAAAAAAAAAATTGAAGCAAAAGAAATACTTCCTAATCTGATGCTCTCAGTGGGCTTAAGTTGTAGGCTAAGGGGAAAATGCGTCGTTGCCGCGGAAACCAAAAATTACAATCAAATTACGAGGAGGAAGGAAAAGAGAAAGAAACTGATAATTTACATTTTTGATTAACGTTTTCCTTCACAACGAAGTAACATAACTAACGCGCAAATCGTTTCCTAACATTCCGGCTTCGTAAAAGAGCGAAATTAAAATAATTCCTCCTGACATAACCCATCCACGCTCATCCCACCTAACCTAACTAAACCCCACACCTGACACCAGAATGTCGCGGGGCCGAGTTCCACGACATTGCGAGAGCATCTCGATTAGGATTACTAGAATAATCATCGTGGGATTCCGGTTCTGACTTCTTTTATTTACATTGACATACATTTACACGAAGGAAGAACAACAACTTGAACATATTAAACCAAATAAAACTAATCGCCTGCTCTAACATTCAAGGGCTTAAGGCCCAAACATATCCCCGTAGGACCCCATAATAAATTTAAAATAATAACCCACCTATCTAATACCCGCCGGTCGGAGACTGCCCAAGGGAGAGAGAACTGCAGCCACGGAAGTCACTACAAAGAATATCATCCACGCGGTCCAATTCTCTCCCACTTACTCAGCCTCCTTATTCGAGACCCAGAGCGAAGTCACCATAAGAGATATCATCCAGCCCTGGATCCCGAACTGACCCCTCGATGCCAAAAACCGCACCTTATTTATACTCTGGGTGACCGCGTCCCTTGACCCACGTGACACCCCACGCTTAGCGACGGTTGAAACTGGAGCGTCTTCCAAGAAAACGCAGTGTTTTCTTGGAAAAGCTAGCTTTTTCAAAAAGGGACGCCACGCTTTCTGAGAGCTAGGACGCGATCACCCGAAGGATCGCTACAACACTACTTTTGCTGCGGTAACAAGCGCTTTTATTTGGTGTGGAAAAAATTAATAATTTCCGATTGGGCGCTGTCCCAAAAACAAGCTCACATCAAAAACAATTCCAAATGAGCATTAAAGCGATTTATTAATGAAACTACAATTTAATCGACTTTTATGGTAATGGTGAAAAATAAGTTTCTTACATTATGAACGATCAATCAAGTATAGTATATTATCTATCCATATTGAAATTTAGTGTTTAAGTGGGTGTGTTTGTTCGAAAGAAATTCAAGAACCAGAGATTGTAAAGCTTGTATTGTATTCCTGCAGATAATAGAGTAGTTATTGGTCTAGCACCGACTCGTTTGATCTTCATGTATAAATTAGCCGGCTGAGCCGAACATCCGGGCCCCACGTTTGAACTTTTATATCTTTCATATAGTAAAGGATATATTTAGCTTTCTCATAAGAAATGCGTGTTAAGTTAATCATTTTCTCTCCGATTACACAATTAACAATTGTCTTTAAAAACAACTTCCATTGACTATCTTTCGCCACAGACTACTTTCAATTCTTCCATATTTAACATCCATAGGTTGGTAACTTAAAATCTCTTCCCTTGTATTGCTATTAAAATATATTTGTTTTCTTTCTTATAATTTATGTTGTCCAATATTATTGTACCCAGTGTAAGTAGCCATTCATGGTTGTCTTTAGAACTAATAAATTCATAAATAAATTTCAAACTCTCGCAGACTACTTTTATAACAAAATAAAACTGTAAGGAATCACCGAAAGAATTTTAGATAAATTTTTAAAGAAAGAAATTCTATTAAGAATTATATTCTTTCAGTTGATTATCTACTTCGGCTCCAGATCATGTGACCATTGATAAAATTACAAATGTTTCTTTTCTCCTCTCATTGATTGTCACTGAAATGTATTTCATCCTGCTTCTGCTTTAATAACTTCGACTACTTCTTGTATAAATAGAACTTTGATGGGAAAGTTTCAAGTAATAGTAAGAGAGAGTCAATTAAGGAACTTGTAATTGGAATTTAAGCTAAACTTCTTCCAGTTCCCTTTTGAAGTTTACGATGGCCAATAAATTGAAATAATGTAAATACAACCTATCGTACACAGACTGGTGAACGGCTGACTACGCACTAATTTTTGTACATTTTCGGGATTTTACTTGATAATTGTGGTATTTTCCATCTATATAAATGGATTGAATTCATGTATATAATAATTTATATGTATAGTAATAATGTAATCAACAACAAGGTTGATTCCTTCTTCCTTTCTTTGGGTTCCTCCAAGAACAATTTTCTAATGCCCTGACCTCCTCATCTATCAGCAATAAATCTCTTTTTCAGAATACCTTCAGTTTGAACTCTTCCAATAACACCTTCGATCCATTTCTCTCAAATAAATCCTAAGCAAACAAGAGATTATATTATGTGTCTGACCTTAACTGTAAGCTTGGTCTATGTAATTAATTCTGAACATTTCGCTCGTTTTTTTAAAATTTATATAATTGTTTAGTTTTGATCTTTTTATCCACTTTTCACTTTTGTTTATCGTCTTCTACTTTATTCCAGCGATTTGATTAAACCTTTCAGTGAACTGTGTTCATTTATCCATTCTCTTATCTTAATAAACCAATATTCAGTTCACATTCAATACCAGATTGGTGCAAACAGTATCTGAATGCAGATTTTAAAGCATCTTTTATTTCATGTCATCGCTGACCGAATACAACTCCACCAACATTCACATACCTTTATTTATATATTCATTTTGAGGACTACAAATAGGTAAAAGACCTATTGAGACCAAGCTATTATTGAAAATGAAATTTACACCCAATTTGGGAGGGAAACCTCTTTAAAATCTCCCAAATCGTACGAATCAAATCCAAAATTATTATTTTTAAAGTCTATTAGTGTTTTTAAAAGCTTTTGCTATATTACGATAAGACGAAAGAAAAGACCATGTTTTCTTTTTATTGCGGCTTTAAAATGTGCATAATGTATTTTTTGTTTGTTAATAATATCCACACAGTTAATACCGACTCCGTATCGTTTGTTTGATACAGAATCTCAAATAATTTACAAAATATTAAATTTTATATTTAGTTCTAAATTTAACTCTACGATTATAATTTGTCTAATCTTCGATATCACACTTTAGTCACATATCCTTCAGATTCTACTACATATTTCAGCAGGAATAGGACAAATGTTCGAAAATTTCTTCAGGTAAAAAACTCAATTCCTGATGCGGAAATGGATATTTGAAAGTACGCAATCTTTGCATAAACTTTAAATTTATATTTTCTCCCTAAGTAATCCGGATCTTTAAGTCTACTCTCATAGAAGGCTTTTAGTTTTGTATGTATTCCCTTTTCGTTTTTTGACTTGATTCCAACCAAACTCTTTGATCACAGCACTGACGTTATCTGTCTGCCCGAAACAGAACTTGCTGCTCTGCATTTTGTGCCCTCTCTAATCCAGACCGCATAGCATAGCCCTTCCTTTCTTTTCTCTACATGTTCTACTTTTATCCCTCTCTAATCCAGAACGCATAGCATAGCCCTTACATATGTTAAGTTCTTTAACTTCCGTGCCGTTCTTCCTAAGTCATAACAGAAAAATAAGATTAGTTGGCACAATTTTATTTGTGTTACACCACAAGAAAAATGAACAGATTGATTTTGTGCATTGAAAAACGGGTCGTGTTTATTCTCGAGGTATATTTCAATTCCGAAATTTTCTATTGATAATAAATTACTACAAGTATAAGAACATAGTTTCTTCATGTACCCTAAGATATCAACCCATTGACGAAAAATGTTGAATTCAAAATCAATTGTTGAAGTTATTCAATGTTTTTCCTTTCGAGATGGTTGCTGTAGATTGACCGCATTAATTTAAATGAATATTGTGTCCAGCATATCGGACAATAGGTATGAAAGGTTTATCAAATAGAGTCTAATTTTCATATTTTTCCGTCCATAAGCAATAGGAATTGCATTATTCAAGTTTTCATTTCTCAATTTGCTCTTTCATTCTTACAGAATCCATCAATATTTCAACATTTACGCCATTAACAAAAATGATTGAAATGAAATTTGATTTAGCACATTAAGTTGTGCGACTCAAGGTTGTACGAGAAGTGAAAAAAGGCGACTTGACTGGGACTCGAACGAGGACCTCTGGTGGTGGATGGACCACTTCCTTGCTCATATAAGCTCCCGATTACAGAGGCTCAGTTGGTTAGAATACCTGCCCGGAAAGACCTGGGTTCGAGTCCCAGGCAAGTCACAATATTTCACTTCTCGTACAATTTGCGCCATTATTTCATTCGTTTGATTTATTGTGACAAATGATAGAAGTAGTTTCCGCTCATTAGCCATTCTCATATCTGTTCTCTGTTTCGACCACTTTACCTGACAGCATTTCCCCATAATTTGGTTATAAAGTCAGCATACAACAACACATTTCCTTATGTCCTACTTTTTCTCGATCTCGTATCTTAAGCTGAGCAAAATATTAAGCAATGCAAAGAGAATATATACGCATAGAATACACCAAATAAGTAACCCTGATAAGAGAAGAAAGGTGCCTTAAAGAAGCTGAATGAATTTTAAGGAAACACACCCGCAATTTGTTATACTATAATGAAAAGGGACTTAATTTAAATATGGACAATACAGAATACTGGATTAAACAAATTGAAGAAGTTTGTGAAGAAAATCAAAACAAAGAGAAGTATGGACAACTCAATCGGTTATGAGAGAGATAAAAGGGAAAATATGCGGCAAGTATATGGGACCCAGCGGATGAAACGGGTACCTGCGAACTCGAGAAAGTTCAGCGCAAAGCAATACGTTTCGTTAAAAAATGCTCCGAGAAAAAGGTAAGCGTTACGAAGATGCTCTCAGATGCAGGTTGGGAATCATTGAAAGAAAGGAGATTAGAAGCTAGGTTGCGACATCTTAGCAAAATTTAGAGAAAGCACGTTTTCCCAAGACGTAGTTGATAATGCGACCCCCCTGTTACTTCGGCCGATCCGATAATGAGAGCAAAATATGATAAATAGACGCTAGAACAAGTCGTTTTAACAACTCATTCTTTCCGCGAACAATAAGCGATAATAATAGTAAAAAAATAGCTCAATCGTTCGGTGTTTACACCCCCTGCCACACGCCGAAAGGCGCCTTGCAGGGTATTTATGTAGATGTAGAAAATGGATCGGAATATTGTAATGAAAATGAGATTAAGGACGAGAAGAGAGTGGATGTAAAACGATTTCTTTCAATTCATTAACCAAAAGAGAGTTCAAATTATCCATCAGTTGCTATTTCGGAATAAGCCTTTCTGAAGAATTTGCCCTTAATTTCAACAAGCGTAATAGAATTATAAATGTAAGTCATTTATAATTCTATCTGTATGTTAATATAGTAACATTAATTATGTTAAGGATAAACAATATTCATTAACAAAGAAGAAGAAATTGCAGCATAATAGGTGACATGTTTCATAGAATTCGTCAAGAGTTGAATTTCCATAGTTCAACAGTAGCTTTCATAATATCACAGCTATGAATGATAAGGCTGACAATAGTAAACGGAACGTGTATTTTCCCTATCCTTCACCAAAATACAAACAAACTGTCATTAGTAAGAGTAGCAATAAAAGTAGAATTATCCGAAGAGACGGCAATTTTTAAAAGTAGGTTTCGTTTTTCTTTAATCTCAAAGCGAACAGAACATCGATATGTGCGATGGGAATATTAGCTCGGCTAATTTCTACAATAGAATGCACTATTTCTACAAATAGAGCACACTAATTTCTAGGAATGGAATAAAAATCATGAAAACAAACTCGTAATCGGGAGAAGTGAAGAGAAACTTTAGGTCGGGTCACGCGATGCGCATCGCATGTCTTTTGTTTTAAACATTAAAAAGAGTGCGAAAATAAGCCCCATTTGCAAAAAGACATTTTGGCCGCGCTCCAATTTCGCATATTCTAAGAAGTCACACTTTTAATGCGAAATAATATAAAAAAAGGAGCGAATGCATTTTAAAACAGGCGATGGATGCTTAAAGAGTTGTTTGAGCTACTTGCAGAGCCTTTAAACAGAATATCACTCGCGTGTTTTACAGAATATGGATTCCTCAATAAAGTGCAGATTCTCCATCCGAACGAATAAACTAGCTTTGCCATGAAATACTCTGACATTTAAATCAGGATTAGCTAATACGAGTAAAAGTTGCTTGCATACTGCAAGCTATCAGTTGAATACAGTATCGTACCAAGTAATGCCTGAAAACAATTTTGAAAACTTCGCGCAAAAACCCTACTGGCGTCGAAATAAGGACCCGATCGTGCAACACAATTGCATATAAATATTAGGTAAATGCCATTCTGATTCGTTCGAAAATTTCAATTCAATATCTAATCGGGAAAGTCCTAAAATAAGATTACACTATCCCCCATTGAAATAAATGGTAGAATAGAAATGACTCTCAGGCATGGAACCAAGAACCGTCAGAGGAACAGCGAACAGCGTATATGAAACATATGACATGCCTCTATGTACATACATTCCATATTATAAGATTCCCGGTTATCGAATAAGCATTAAAATTAAATGTTAAAATTTACCGCCATGCATTTTATACCGGAGAATTTTGCACCCACTTGGCGTCGAACTTAAGGTCATTTGGTAACATTCCTTCAGTTAGTACTAACTCTCCGGATATACCTATATATATAGATATATATAGGGGATACGGATTCTGACCATGTTCCACAAGCGCCGTCCACGTCAGATTTTTACGACGTACTGGCCCCACCCTGCAGATACTAGAAAAATTCAGACTTTGACGCTAGCTATCATGGGTTCGATACCAGAATGTCCCAAAAATCGCAATTTTCCCATAAGAATGCATTGCGCGGATTTTTGAAAATTTTTTGAGGCACTTATCGGTAAGATAGTGGAACTAAAATCTCGAGGATTGAAGCTGAGGTAGTCTTCTATGCTTCTCATGGAAAAAATGTAGCCAAATGACAGTGAGTTCGACGCCAGGTGGATGCAAATTTCTTCCATAAGAAATGCATTGCTGCAATTTTTGAATATTTTTTCAATGCCTTACCGGTAAGCTGGAAAGATGTAACCCGGAATGATGACAGACGCGTTTAAAAATA
This sequence comes from Pachydiplax longipennis, assembly GCA_036926295.1. Classification (NCBI taxonomy): domain Eukaryota; kingdom Metazoa; phylum Arthropoda; class Insecta; order Odonata; family Libellulidae; genus Pachydiplax; species Pachydiplax longipennis. Next base: position 1,007,659 of record JAVFKF010000066.1, read on the forward strand.
TTCTTTCATGAATTTCACCGTCCATCTAGTGGTCCTTGGTTCGATGCAAGAGAGTCATTCCGATTTCACCATGCATTTCAAACGGGGAAAACGGAATCTTATTTTAGGACCTTCCCGATAAGATATTGAATCGAAACATTGGAACTTGTGAGAATGGCACTTATCTAATATTATTTTGCTATTTTATCTAACGAAAGGGTCCTGAGTTCGACGCTAGGCGGTCATTTGCGCGAATTATTGCAATGTGTTTTGAGGCCGTTCTCGATGCGACAGAGCAATCTTTATCACGGTGTTTGCAGATAAGATGGTCTTTCATAGTACCAAAGGAAGAAATCTTACCAAATGACCGTGTATTCGACGCCAGGTGGGCTCGAAATCCTTCCGTAAGAAATGCATGGGTGAAATCTTGGACGATTTTTTTAAATGCCTTCCCGATAAGCTGGAAAGATAAAACCCGGATTTGAGACAGAGCCGTTTGAGAACATTCTTTCATGACGTCCACTGTTTCTCTAGTGGTCCTTGGTTCGATGCAAAAGTGTCGTTCCGATTCTACCATGCATTTCAAACGGGAATATCGGATCTTATTTTAGGACCTTCCCGATAAGATACTGAATGAAACTTTGATACACGTCAGAGTGGCACTTCTCTAACATTCGTATGCCATTGTCTCTCACGAACGGGTCCTGTGTTCGACGCCAGGCGGTCATTTACGCAATTTTTTTAAAATTGTTTTGAGGCCTTTCTCAATGCACGAGACTATTCAAAATCACAGCGTTTGCGTTTGAAGTAGTTTTCTATTGAACCAATGGAAGAAAGGTTACATTTGACCGTTAGTTCGATGCCACATGGATGAAAATTTCTCACGTAAGAAATTCATTGCGGCAATTATTAAGAATTTTGCTGGATAAGCTTCGAAGATGATACCCGTAAGGGGAACTTATTGTAAATTTTTACCAATTAGCTTGCAGTATGCAAGCAACTTTTACTCGTATATATATAAAAGTCAGCAATTATTTCTGATCAAAAGAACAATTAATATTCCTGCTTAAAAGAACAATAATTTCTTAGGCTTAATGACCTCTTTCACCGAACGATTGAAATTCTTCGAAATATTCCTCAAACTCTGAATCTCTTAAACAAATAACACCAGGCATGCTTTGCACTTTGCACTCCAAAAAAAGAATGATCCGATTAGCATCATTCTTTATGCCACAATCTCTGCGACTTATCGAGTATATGGTCAGCAAAAATGAGTTGGCTTATAAAATTTGATTATTTGTTTCAGATGGTCGCAGGGCCTTTTGTTCCACCAGGCGGTGGTGGACTGCGCCAGGGCGGCTCTTCTGCTTCCTCTGGGAGTGTCCATCCATCGCTGTCAACCCGTCAGCAAGTGCTCATTGGTAGAGACGGCCTTCCTGCTGCTGGTCACCGTCTCCACCATCAACATGCTCACCACTGTGCTCAACGACTCACCCGTCTTCCCCGACACTCAGGAGGAGGAGGACGAAGAAGAAGACGATGACTATGGAGATGAAGAAGAAGGAATCCAAAGAAGAAGGCGTCGCACAGACTCTCCGCCTCCTCTGCTCATGGATAGCCCTCAATGCGTCATGTTCGGCACTTTCATGATCTGGTTCGCCAGCATCACCATCAACCTCGGCCCTACGTTCCTCAGCGGGGCTCTTGCCGCCAACTCGGAGACAGGCGCAAATGCCCCCGGATGCCCTCTGGTCCACGGTCCTTTCAGACACTACGTCCTCAACGTCCTCTGGATAATCATCAATGCCCTATGCGTGGGCCTCACCCTCTACCACTTGCGGAAGCTGCATCGTGATCTGACCAAGGCGAACGTGGAGGCGGTGAGAGTTGCAGGACTAGTGACTACGATGATCAGCGTGACCGCTGGGGGCCCTCCTCAGGGGACGGATCGTAACGGTGGGCCCTTCCCGAGGCCCGCCGCCGCCCCTCACGTCAACCACCACCGAAGGATCCGCAACTACATCCGGAGGGTGGAGCGAGAGGGTGTGGAGAGAGTGAGGATGTTTGTGGTGATCACTGCGGCGTACGTTCTCTTCTGGGGACCACTTTTCCTGGTCACTCTGGCCACGCCTGGCGGAGGAAGCAGCAGCATTCGAAGGCACAGAGGAAGCGACGGAGACTCTAATCTGTTGGGTCACGAAGTCACGCTGCACGTGGCATACGTACACGCCTTCGTCAACCCCACGTTGTTCCTATGTCTGCACAAGGGCCTCCGAAGAGCAGGGATGTCCATCCTTTGCTGCGTGTGCTGCCCTTGCTCCAGGAGGAGGCTGTCGCAACCGCCGCCCCCTCCCCCGAGGGCCTTTCTGCCCCCTTTGGACCCTCCCACGTCGCCCGCACCCACCCCGCAGAAGTCGCCGAGGACAGCGGCCGCGCTTTTGCTTCCGGTAAAACATCATTTCATGTGTTGATTCACCACATTCGGATGACCGACGTTTCGCTAAATGGAGAATCCGCTACGTTATTAATACGCCGTTATAATTGCTTCTGCAAATTAACTATTTCAATTATCTTCCATCTCATATTTATTTGCAACGTAACGTATTAACATTCTTGGCTTGGTGAGATGTCGTTCAAACGAACAATCGGACAAGTAAGCGTTTGGTCATCCGAGGGAATCAATCATTATCTCCATTTATTTTTCCTTCCATCATCAGAGTCTTCCATTTTCACACCTTTCCTTTCTCCACCGTTCACTATATATATATATATATATATATATATATATATATATATATATATATATATATATATATATATATATATATTCCTTCAAACATCACAGCTCCACACCGGTTCTTTTTCATTTTTTCCGATTTCCCCATTGAAGTGAAGAAATGTTAGATATTGTCATCTTGCTTTTATTAATTCCATTCATAAGTTAAAGCGAATTCATCCCTTCTTTGATCTTTATACTGACAAATCAGCTCTGGGCTTCTTAAATGCCACACTTTCTAATTCTCTGCTCACCATTTCTCGGGAAACTGAAAAGCGATCAGCTAATGCATTATAGATATTATTCATTATGGATGGTAAAGTTGAAAAACGTGGTTAATTTTACCCTTTAAATGTGAAAACTTTAATAACGCCATATTATTTTTCGCAAACCCATTAAAACGAAAAGAAACGAAAATTAGAGTGAGCTAAAACGGCAGATTTTACGAATATTAAAATAGTCAATCACCAGGTGTCTAAAACGTCGAGTCAGTATTCATTCTTCTTTATTTTTGGGTTCTTAACAAAACAGTGATGAAATCAACATTCCATCCAAATTTATGACGTCCTCTAATTTAAGCCGAATGAAAAGGGTTCCTTAATCATTTCTTTCACAGGGGATCGAACTTCAGAAAGCATTCGTTTTGACGCAATTCATCTCCACTCATTCGAATCTATTGGATTCCCAGATTTTCGCTTTTCCCTTAGGATTTGGTGCATGAAATTCGTAACTAATTCTGTATGAAAAGTACCTAAGATATTACACTTTATTGGAGATTATCTTAAGGCCTTAAATGAGTCAGTATATGAAGCAAACATTACGTAATGAATCCATAACATATTCCAAAACGCGTTGAAATGTTTTCTTAACCTATTTCCGTCAATGAGCAATAGAAAATTTAAGATGGTTCAATCAATGGTTGTGTATGCATTGCCATGACATTCTGTAGTCAAAAAAAGAGTATTTCAAGAAAAGGTGGACCAATATTAAGACGATAGCAACGAAATCCGGTTAAAGCTGATAGAAAAGCGATGCTTGTACACCAAAATTCTATTTCTGAAAACGCAAGAAAAGCATTATTCCGACGAATCAGTTCGTTTAGAAAAACTGATTGAATTAGAAATATCTCTACTCTGAATGTATCAACTCTAGATGACATTTTAAAGGGAATTTTGAGATGATGAAATTGTCTTCAACGTCCATTTTGTTAGCAATTCTATAGATACAGAGCTTTATTTTTTAATAAGTTAATGATTACGAGATTTTCATGCGCGGAATTTCATCCTAACTGAATTCAACCGAAAACATCGTTTTATTTTTCAAACATAATTGAACCGACTTGTGACATAACCTTCTTCACTTAGATTTAATTTTTTACTTAAGAGTTAGATTTTTATAGAGTTTTGTACATTAATATTTCAAAGCGTGAATGACTAGTATTCACAAGATCAATTTCAACTGGCCTTGAAAGGAAAAATCAGCAAAATGGATTAAAATGTATCCAAAGATTTGAAGCTGCTATTCAAATTCGGCATTTTTCGGAAGTACATTTCTAATGAAATGAGAAATTATGCTGAACATCTCAGTGAAAATATAATCCCAAAATGGCTTCAGTAAGATAAGAGGCGGTTATAGAAACGCTCTCAATTTAAAGAATGGCCTTTTTCAGAAAGAGAACTCATCTCCAACTTTATCACTTTCATTTGGTATGTGAAGTAGACAGAATAACTTCATATTCCGTTTTAATAAATCCTCGTCATATCTCGGCAAATACCACACAAAAAGTCCCTCATACCTGATGAAAAAGCCTTGATTATACAAGTGGGATTCAGGAAATCTATTTTTGGACACAAAAACTCAAATTGAACCGAGCGATATTGTAGTGAAGCATTGTAGCGAGTGGCTGACAGTGAGAAACCATCAACAATCTCACTAACGCAACAATGACTTTTTAAGAAAACTTATCATAAGCAACAATTACCGTCTTCCGGGAACGGATAATTTACGCCCTAAGAAAGGTGATATCACAAAAATAGGTTTTGAATCGAATAAAATTACGAAATTTTAAAATGAAAATCATATGTTAATGAAGTTCGATGCCCTGAATGCTAAATAAGAAGAGAATCGATTACACTGGTGTTTCTCTCTTCTCAGTCGCAGGTGTCTGTCACTCTCAAGTCTCCGCTAGTGCCTTCTTCTCCAACACTCCACTTCAAGATACTGCCCATTTGAATTGCACTTCAACTTTAGCTTATTCCATAAAAAAGTATGTCGATGAAACTGTCGATTTAGACCGTAGCCCAGATACACTAAGATAAATTCCGTAGATCACATCCGTGACAGAATAAGCAGTTTCTCAGAATACAGTGGCAGATAGAACTGTACCGATCTATATATTTAAATCAACAATTACGAGGAATAGGATTGTTGCATAAGGCGCCAGGCAACGGCACAGACGGTGTACGCAAAAATCGGAACTCAAACATTCAACAATGGAGAGGAAATGGAAGTCATTATCATAAATCTATTAGATCTTTGAAACTAATGCGTTAAAATAATCTTCTCTAGAATTTCCATGTTTTGGAGGGCCTAAAGAATTTCGGTTTGCATTGAAAAATAATCAAAGAAAGAAGCACCGTATAATTTGATGAAAATGTGTATAAAAGTGTGCTTCCGATCAAAAAGAAAAAGTAGCATGCAAAATAGGTGTCGTAACTTCAGGCGTTCGGTCTGATTATTAGTAACCTAATTAGCAAGGTTTACTCGATCGAAGGAGTTAATTTATTTAGCTGAGGATCAGTTGCGTGGAACCGATTCCATTTATGAAGCAAATAAAATATTGAAATATCAAACATCTGATTTGTCCCGAAAGATTTATTCATAAACCGGATTGACAAATACTTTGGAATTGGACCGCAATCTAAAGGAGAGATTCGTTAGATGAAACGCGCGATCTGCAACACACTCAGTAAGGACACCTTCAACTAACTATGGAAGTCACTCTGTTTTGATTTTAGGGAGGGATAGGGAAAAAAGACAAAAGAAGGCACATTCGGAGCAGTTATCTGGCAAATGATTTGCCTTGCAGCCTCCAGAAGACGGTGGCAACCTGGTGCGGTACTCAGCTGCCTCCAGCCCTGGAACTGCTTCCCAGGAGTCTCTGCATTACTCAACCGAATGATGCTGGTCTACAACTGCATTTACTCCAAGGACGACCGCCTTTCATTTTTTGTGCGATTTGATTGGAGTGTTAATCCAACGCGTTTTCGCATTAATTCCACAAGACGTACGTCTCCCAATGCATTTCATTCATTTCCCCCAAATATAACACCTGATGGCGCGGGTCCTGGAATCGCGCTGACTCAACTTAAAGTGGCAATCTTAAGCTCAATTTGTGTACATTTGCGCCAAAAAAGTTTCATTTTGTATTCATTCCGATTGCAGCTCTGCTAAATGGTTTTCCATTAACTCTTAAAAAGGCATACTTTAGCCAGACCAATCCGAATAATGGATGACCTCTTCGTTCACAGAGGCCAAAAGCATTTTCCCTACGTCACGGTAATTTTCTTCCAAATGTTATACGTTTTTTACATATTTTTAACATTATGCGTCGGGCGTTCCAAAATATTCTGGAATTCTCTAGGATAAACAAATGAAATCCGATAAATAAGAACAACAAGAATCGTCGGTAACTTTTCGACGCAAAATAATAATTAAATGTATTTTCATTTGAAATGTTCCAATTTTACGAAATGCATCGAAGCGCGATAATTGAGAATCTCTTCGTCGAACATTTCAAAGCTAAATTAAGAGTGTCTGAGATTTGTGCTGGAATAAAAGGATATCCCTTGGAAAGGAATCAAGTTTCGCCGTGTACGCGACGAATATTGTCCTGTGGCTAATGTATAATGACGGCTAATGGACACGCAACGATACCTTTAATATAAGCGTCTTCAATATAGGTTATTAAACGTGGTAAGTACCTCCTTTAAGAGAGCCATTCTTCACACTCTGAGCCTGTGATTCTACAATTAGTGCACCTCTCTATTTTCTCGCATCCCAAAGGTGTTCTATAAAAGCACTCCCTCGTTTATTTTTCTAGCTTCCGAATAGGCCTTCCTTCTAACTGCGTGCCTTAGCTTTAGACGAGCACTTCTTTAGATATAATCTCAAGCTGGAAATTTCTCTACTATCCGATTGCTTCTCGGGGTCATCTTCAGGATGATTTATCAAACCACTTTTATGTAGGAAATTCCACTCTTCTACCTGTATAACACTTATAAATTGCATTTGTATGTCCATTGTATATACATTACATTGATCCTTCGTCTGTAACATAATCCTAATTGCTTTCCTCCTGGAGTGGTGTTGCCAAGACATCTTCTGCAGGACCTTGTTTATGTTATTCCTTACGGAAGATTCATCTATCTCTATTGGTACCTCAAAGTTGGCTCAGCGAACTCTTGTCATTCAAAAGCTCTCTTTTGGAATTATCATTACGCTTGTTTAACTTTATAAGATTAAGCTCCAATTAAATGAATTTTGATTCTAATTCTCAACAATAATAATTGGTAAGTAATTTAATCGATGCTAAAATACTGTAATGAATATTTCTATGTGAACATAGAAATATTCAGAATTTTATCCTACACTTTGGCACCAAATCGGAATAACTGTCTTATTAACTATAGCGCTCGTAAGACAAATATTCTCCAATCAACATTTTAGTCAGCGTTAATTAATAATCTCTGTAAACTGTTCCCCCTGAAGATGACTCCGGAATGACACCCTTAATTGAACTCGAGTCACTCTCTACGTTATGTTTCCGTGCGGGAAACAGACGAACGGGATTTTATACGAGGTCACGTGATGCGCTCGTAAAAACAAGTGCAAATCGAGAAACGTTCGGAACTTAAGCCATTGTAAAGTCTTTAAAATTGAGTAGCGTTTGTCTGATCGCTCGGATTCGTTCCTCAGTCGAGGCGTGAAAATGAGGAAAGCTGTGAGGAGGGTAAATCACGAATTTTCCGCCTTTTTGGTACGTATATATAAAGTCATTATTTATCTTATTCCTCTTAAAATGCTCAAACAAAAACAATAAAAAACTAACTTTTTAAAGTTAATTTGCTTAAATTATATCTCGGGAATGATTATTATTGACTTCTGAATATACGAGCGTATAAAATGTGTGACCGCTATTATTTATTAAAGCTCTCTTCTATCCCCTAGATAATTTTCTAATTGCACCATTACATGCAAAATAAAATCCCTTCCGTTTTCCTTCGTACGCCACTGATCACGCTGATTGAAAGGGTGATTAAATGTACACGTTTCAGTATTCATGATATGCATTTGTATTAGACATCGTTTGTGAGGACCGCTTGATTCTGTGAGGCAATCGTATATTCTAAAAATGGATATCAGATCTGAAAGGGTCATTCGCCTCATTTTGACATAAATGGTATTAATTTAATCCTCTAAATTGGGTACATCTGGCCATCGTGATTAGGAGTCAATCTTCCAACGAATGTCTCGGCTAACGAAGAATTTCGGCGGCGCATGTGCACATTAGAAAACAAATGCGACCGAAACAAAATGAACGCTCCCAGCTCTCGCCAAATTTAACTCGATAAGTCTATTCAATTAACTGAGTTTCCTTCTTAAATTGAAGATTCGGAAAACAATCGCAGAAGAGAAACAAAGTGTGAAATGCATAATCAACTTCCCTTTTTCTAAAAACGAATTAATTCCTTTGAATGTCCCAATTTTCGGCTTTTGCGGTGAGTGAAGACAAAAATGAATGAGAGAAATGAAGCGCTATTCACGGCGTGACAAAATGATGAAATTTCGTTTCGTTTTAAGAATCAACGGGCTTTTCCACCTTCATAGCAGAGATTCTGGCTTTTTGTTACTCTCCTAAGTAACAAATTGGTGCATTTTCAGTGATTTGATAAAAAAAGTAGTTGGAACGAGTGAAATGCCAAATATCCATCGATGTAATTTAATGTGTAAAATCGAAGAAGAACCAAATGCGTCCCCTATATAGAGTATGTTGCTATTCAAATTTCTCCTTACGCACAGAATTCTATCGGATATTTTAAACAAAACTAACTGAGCACGAATTTAGAACTTGATTGGCAAATTTCAACTTCCTTAGGACAGTTTCCCACTTCTATATTTGAATTTTTGTATCTCTTTGTAACATATTCGAATCAGACAAGCGGCTTGACCAAGCTAAATCTGACAACACAATTTTATAAAAACTATACAATTTAATAAGTGTATCTGATAAACTTCATTTTAACTTCGTATTAAGTTGTAATGAATAGGCAGCAATGTTAAACCAAACAGTAATATAAAGGGATCGCATTGCTGACATTCTCATCTGTCACACCTCCTGGGCTTCGAAATGCAATAAACTCGCTAAATATCCAAAAAGTGGATAAAATTACCAAGGATACTTATTTAAATCGGAGATGTGTTCATAAATGATCCCAGGCGTGTTTTCGATGCAATTTTATTTAATTATCGATTATTTAGTAAATTATCCCATAATTCTCATTTCATTTTATGCACTAATTCCTCAATAGCATCCTAAATGAAGTGCCCAAAGAAATTGGAAGTTCATTATTTCCACAGAAATCATAATCAAGCAGTTCCTGGAAAAATATATTAAGGGGGCCTTCATTAACTTTCCGGAAACAAGCATTGTAAATTTTAGAAAGCACAACCAGTAGAAATCTACGGATAAATTTAAATCAAACAAATTCCGCAAGACAATTTACGCATGCAATTTAGGCGATCCCTCGAAAGTGAATACATTTAGGTTAGACAATATAATGCGCACTTTTTGCACATTTAATTGGCCTTAAAAAAACACAATTTAAGTGCGTGGCGGCGTTGCCACATCGTCAGAATTCCTTAAAATAAATGTATCTCAAAGAAGTGTCGCAACAGTGAAACCCGTCTTTAGCGGAGATATCATTATAATTCATTAGTATTTCGTCTTATTTGATCTGTGGGATATTTGTTATGTGGTTTCGAAAGAACCAAATTCAAGATTGTTTTAACTGAGTCACATTTATCTACAAAATGTGAACATGTCCCGTTATTTCTTTAACGTTTCACTTTATTTCCTGTATCAGGCAATTCTCTAAATACTCCTTGTATAAAATAGATTTCAATTTTGTTGTCTCTTGAATGACCAAGTAGGCAACACTTAGGTAAAATTGTCTCGGGTTTGATTCCCGGTGAGGGCCCTAATTGACACTTTTAAAATATACCACCCCGTAACGTAAATTACGCGGAGAAGACCAAATTTTCGAAACTCATATTCATGTGTGATTTCCTGCTCCAGCTCTACATTTAAGAAGACTCCGCTAAACAGAGGCTAACTTATCTTTGGAAATCCACTCCATTTCATACATATTACGAGGCGGGACAAAATTTTTATCCGCTTAAGACAGGATTCGCCAGACGGAAAATTACAGCAAAAGAACCGCGACACAACTGCTGTGTGTGTGCTTCACAAAGTGAATCGATGTGCTTCCCCCAGTTTTATACAAAGAGTAGATAGTTCCAGAGCTTCCTTCTCCAATTGGGAGTTGATTTTGTTTGAAGGGTGGATCCCAACGTGTCGTAAAGGAATTCTAAATTATCAAAGCAATTGTAGTTCGAGCTGTGGCCTCCGACGGCGCTGTGGAAGGAATAAACATTCCCTCAAAGCTGTAGTGAATTGCTCAAATAAATTAGGGACACACAGATTAAACAAATGAGACATTACTTCGAATTATTTTTTCCGAGCGAATACCGATTCCCTAGAAAAAGACATTCTATCGAATTAAACGTCTTTCGATAATCTATGCTTCGATTTTCGGTAATTTTGTTGCATCTGCTCAACCTTAGATATAAGAGAAGAAATCAAAGAATAAATATATTTATTGAAATTTAAATTTCTTTCGCCGTCGCATATCTTTAATAACTGAAATCACTCGATTAGGTTTGAACCAGAGCGGAATAAATAGCTGTTTCCGGTTCAAAAAATTTTAATTTTGCTGTTCTAATTCGGGTTTCGATTCCTGTGTGATGAACAACATGTATGATGACTATAAATCATGCAAACAGACTCAATATATTCCAAATCTATTTCAACGATGGGACTGCCAATCTAATCATTTTTCACACGAAGTAATTAAAGTAATAACCCCACTATCAGGTTTGTCAAATAGCGTGCAGCCTGTGAAAAATTGAACTGAAAATTGTAGCAATGATTTCTTGGGGACAACATGAAATTCTTCATCGTCGCTATTTTAGATTCGCCAACTTCGTCCTCATATCTAAGCTATCTATGTAATGCTGCTAATAATGCGAACCTGGATTGAAAAAAGTGAATTAAACGCAACTTAGAAACGGTGACTCGAACCCAGGTCTCCCACTTTCCAGGGAGGCCACTTGAATGCCTTGTTAAAGGAGTCCCTAAATAGTAGAATTTCATGTTCTCTTTAATTAACCCTCGTCAGTGTCTTAAATTGTCAAATGAAAAATAAGAAGAACATACACTCGCAATTTAACAAGGTATGGAAGTTCGCGAATGATAAGGACTTTTCGACGCCACCGTCGATATGACGTCAATTAGGCTCTTTAACAAAAGAAGCCCACCACAACAATACGAATTAGATCCTCAAATTTAAGTTATCGAACTTAATTAACTACCGATGGCCTAATCGAAACGGTTTCCATAACGAACAATTTCCTTTCATCGAGTAAATTGGGACCAAAATGACTTTTATAGATTCCTATGCATTCCTTCGACCGCCGCCATTTCCCCTCTCCAATATTTTCCACGAGAATTCATTTTCAGTCTGTCGACAAACACGAAGGTAATTTTCCACGAAATATTTTTTCTAGAGTGAAGGTAACGTAAGATGATATTTGTAACTTGAAAAACGCTAATTTTAAGCTGATTATGAAAGACTGCGTTACAAATTTGAAAGAAATCCCATTTGTTTTATAATATGGAGTAATTGCTCGGGAAATGGTGTGCCAAACTGTTCGGATAACATTGGTTATTTTGCACAATATTAAGTCCTTAATTCAATTATAACTTTGCTAAATTACATAAAAATTGGCAGCAAAGTCCGTGTCTAAGTTTTCTACTGAAGACCTGCGGATCAGTTCATTCAGTTTATTTTCAGAAAAAAGATCGCGATTTAATTTTCTCGAATGAAATTTATCCCAAAAGAAAATCCGGCAAGAGTTACTGAAAATATCTCCGAGAGGAAGTTTGTGAAAAGCAGTTATAACACAAGGAACTGTTCTTGAATATTTCTCTCAATATTTTCAGTGCCTCTCTCCAGCGCATCACACCAGTTGGGAAAATCAAACACGTTGAGTGTACAAAATTACTTCCCACAACATTTCGTTTCGCATTCATAATGGTGTAAAAGGATGAGCGGATAGAGGATAACATTTCATCTTTCGAACATCTGTTCGACGGAAAACACGTTCAAAGAGAGAGTAATTACCTTATGTCTCGATTTCTAACGCCTTAAGTACAAAATTTATCGGTTTTGTTTCCACCGGTTCTGTTCATTTCACGCCAAGTCGCTTACCAAATCTTTAATATAATACTGAATGGCGGCACTAAGTTTGCGGCACCGTCTTTGTGTCCTTCTGAAGGAATAAGACGCTTCTTTAAACAATCAGACGCGTCGCTAAAAACGACACGTTGCCATAAACAAAGTGCCGCCAACGGTTTGACTGAAAAACATTAACTATAATATATACCTTATAATTTACCAAAAGAAACTCAATTCTTTGTGAATTGGTTTCGAAATTTAAAACGCATCATTCCATCGCATCGGAGTGACCTACTCTTCACCCAGTGCCTGTTTTCTAAACTGAATACTTTGAACATTGTAAAAAATGAATGTGAAAATATACCTGATAAATCTGAACTGTTAATCTGCAAAATTAACCCATGCTATCCTTAAAAAGAACTATTATCTTTAAAAATAAGAACGATGTAAAAACATTTTCTAAAAATAAACTAAATTACTTCTAACCGTTGGCTATGAATTTCTTTCCCATCCCATCACAAATTCGTGCCGATTGCATCGGTAAACAACAACAAATGGCCGTCATTTGAGAGGAACCTCAGCGCGCTCTAACTGCCACAAAAGGAACTGGAGACTAAATAATGGAAGATCACTGGATAAAATGGCTTCTTTCATTGCAGACGAATGGAAATTATGACGCTATTGCACAGCGATCATTCAATATATACACACACACACACATATATATATATATATATATATATCAATATTAGGGTTAAAAGTTTCAATCGAGTTTTTGTGTGAGCTCTGCATGTAAAATGTCTGTGTCATTTTTCGTCTTATTAGTGAATTAATTCTTCGGGAAATTCAGATAAGTGTATGTATGTGTCCAAATAAAGTAAGTTCCGCTTTTCCTGAAATGGCTTCCAGATTTTATTTCTCTCCTGACAGCTAAAGGTACGTACATTTTACTTACTACTGAAGTTTTTCTTAGCTAAATACCTATGAAGTGTGCCACCTTGTTTGACCTATATTTTCCGGCTTTCTGATATTTTTGCGTTTTTTTCTTTCTGCTACATTTAAGCATGGCGCTTTCAACATATGAACTGGATGAAACATATAAACTACGATAAAAATTAGTGATGTGAATTTCACTTCAAATTGATTTGATTGAATATTCGAATCGATGCTTTTGTTTATCGTAAATTTCCTAAATCCAAGCTTCAATTTTCTTCGGCTTCATCCGCTAAAATAGTATTTCAAATTTATAATAAGGGATTCCTTCGTATTAGATGTATTTTCTTACTCATTTGATTAGTAAATTAGATTTGGATAGAAGGGTGTCGTACGAATTTCACGAAGAAAATCGAAAAATTGAGTCAAAGAAGAGAAACGGAAGCATAATTTTCTGCCACTTAAATTTATATTTGATCAAAATTTAGCAGATGTCGATTTGATTCGTCGATCGTAAAAGAATGATTCGTTATGAATTTTATTTACCATTGGTTCCTGGTTTGTATTTCATTTCGCAGATTTTTCACTCCCTTCTCCTCTGTTTTATTTAATGTATTTCCAATTTTTCATCTCGAAAATTAAAATTATTTTCCGACAATCACAGATTCGTAAAATCATTTTATTCGCTTGGTATATCATAGTTTTCTTAATTATAATTGTTGATTGGAATTGAAGAAATAAAATTGATGTTGTGTTGGTGGACAGGAAATTACAAAAAAGGGAATCCTTTGCTTCTTCAGATTTCAATATTTAGAGTAAACGCGTTAATTCTTTCCATAGAGTAAAATCGAAGTAATTTGTATAATATATGGAATATATAAGAGTACGGTTCAATATTACCTGTTGAAATGATTGATATAAAAGTTAATTGCGGCATAACAGAGAAGATCTGTTTAACTTGTAATTAACAAACTCGAATGAGCTTAAGAAGATCACCATCAATCAAAGGAAGGGACCAACACATTGCTGACTGTAAGTATTAAATTTACACTTACATAATTACCTCGCCGAAATGCGTATTATTAATCTATATTCTGTCGTCAATTAGCTTCTGCTCGACTGAGAATGTTATTTCGATTGGAGTTCATACGTCATTGCGTGACGTAAGGGATATCCTCAGAATATTATTCTCAACTCTGTGAAGCATTATATGCATCCTTTCTCTGCGCACATTCCATGTTTGTTCAAAACCAAATAGAGTTCAGCTGACGAACTCACATTATTTGTTTAATGTGTGATATCTGAGATATTGATTTTAATTATGAAATCGACTGTAAGACATTTTTTAACTTCCTTTTTTACGAATTATTTTTTTGTTTAGGGACTATTTAGCAGTTACTCGTGATAAATCTTATATATTTGCCGATCTCGAAGAAGTTGTGATTGGTGAGCTAGCAAACCAACACTGAGGTCTCGGGTTCGAATCCTGAGTATAGAGAACCTGAGATAGTTTGATAGTAAGACTAATATTCGCCAAAATTAAAGATTTGATTACTAGCATAAAATACGTGGTCGTCATCCTACACTCGAAGGTAGTAATTTTGATTAATAAACAAGATCAGATTTGTCTCAGAGTGTTCTTTCGTTTAAGCAATGCATAATCAGCAAAAGATAAGGAAAAACGATGAAAATAAAATGAATCAGTACCTTGAAAATTGAGAGATACGGAACGGAAATAAGTGGGAAATTATTTGTACGAATAATGAAATAGGATTAGAAGGGAATAATTGATGGGAGAAGATAATGTGAGAAATGGTGGAGGTTATAATCTACAACCTATAACGAATGATTATTTCGAATGAAGAGGGACAGAATCTAAAGGGATCGTCCAAGTATTTTAATTTTATTACTGGTTTCGAAATTTACTTATCATGACATAGGAAGCAAGCAAAAGTGAAAGGATAATGAAGCTTAAGGCCTCCTTATTCCCTCCAGCTACGGGACAACATACATAAGCACATACCATTTCAATGGCTATTCACAACATATGTATGCAGATAAATATTATTTAAGTGACAAGTGATTTGGAACGTTCGGCCGGTTATCGATCCCGGGACCGCTTACAGCAAAGGTGAACGCTCTGCCAAGTTATCTTTCCAGAACTCAAATAATTTATAAATTTTTTTAGAGAGCATTTTTCACCATTCAATTCTCGAAATAGATGTTCGCATTTGCAATCGCTCGAAAAGGTACAAAAAATCGTGCAAACCGATATAAACGACCGAAATGTACATACTTTATATACTGGATTTAAATAATATTTATCCAGCTAGAAAGTTTTGATTTGTTTGCTATGGTTAGCAAATTTTCCATCAGAATCACTGTTGCACTATGCTATTAGAGTTATTGTCATAATTCCGTGTTTTACATAAAGAATATCGGTAAAACTCTCCAGCTTGAGACGCAATCCCGCCTCTCACCAAATGTAACCTTTATTCCTATAAATTAACCTCTTAATTCTCTGCTTTTCCCCAAATACACTCCGCCTCTGTCTATACACCAAAAGAAATTTTCCCCATCTGGTAAAAGTAGCTTCATTTTTAAAAGAAAATTACCAAAATTTTGTAATAAAGACGCTCTTGTTTTGCTAAAAGCACACCATTCTTAAGAAATATGACGATAAAACCAACATTATTATGGAATAAGAGTTCGCAGACTCTCAGATATCTACAGCCGTGACAATTGAATTAAACTATAGGAAATCCTTTCTGGGTTTTAAGGTGTGCAGTAGTATATTTCAATGCCCAACATTATAGAAATACGCGCCACCCGCGTATGACGCGGTTCCCTCAAAAACCGAGTCTTATTCTATTCATTTTCGGTTTTAAGTTTATAATCCTTAAAACAGTTATTTAAAGAGGAAAAAATTTCTCAACTGCCTGTGCTACGGTTTCAATTAAAACTTATTTCTTTCGAAAGAGAGAATTGAATCTGTGTAAGTTTCAACCCGTTAAATGGATTAATATCCCTGATAAGGTACTGACACAGGCGCCTATGGTGTGGTTTACAAAGGGTGCTTTCAAAGGTCAGACACGTGCCTATTATTTTGAGCGAAATAATCGAGCGAACTCGTGTTCCACACCTGAGATATTCCAACGAACTCTCCTTCATGCGTAAGTGCTCAGTTAACAAAAATATTGCGTAAAGTAAAGGAAATAACAATTAGTAATATTTTTTCTAACTCTTACTTTCGAAGATTTATGGAATTGTATTAAATTAATGGATTCGTGAGTTCGTCTTCTTTGGGTTAATGTGCAATTAGAATAAAAACCCGCTCGCTCTGAAGACGCGATTTCCTCCACAGTGGGCTAGAATCGAAAAAGGCTGGCCATGAGGCCAAATGCGGTTTTTTTGAGTGCGGATTTTGAAACTTCGCAAAAGGATTAAATTTTATGATCCCGTTTGTCGTTTTTCGATATCTTTACGCGTTAAAAAGATACATGGTGTCAAACTTGAACAATTTTCACGCAATTCGGCAGTCTCGGATATTTCGAAGAAACGTTCACGTTTGCTGCTTTGTATAGGGTTTAAATAGATACTTTTGGAAGAAACAACGATGCAATGATCTACAACAATTCTTTATCTTTTGACTGGTTGCTATCACCTCTTACAAAAATGAGTTTTTGCTCATTTAAAGCAATAAAATAGTGGACACCTTTTTCGGGCAATTTTAGAGATAAAGTAAGGAATATAAATAGGAAATCGGTCTTAGTGCATCGAGTTTCTTTTATCATGTCATAGTGAAAAGTATCTAGATATGGAATCGGAAAAAACTGTTTCAATTCAGGTGCCAACTTGAAAATTAAGTCGACTTTTCGTAAGCGCGGCGCGTTCCGACTCACCACCGTGGAATCCCCGAATGCAGTTTCTCTGTCTTTTTGGTGATATGAAGTCTAACGATTGGCCTCTTTCATTTTAAATTCTGGCTAATTGTCCTTAAAACATACGTGAAGACAGTTTAAGAGAGGAATTTGATACCTCTACTTTAAACAACGGACGTGGAATTAAGGAATTTTTAATATTCAGGTAATATGCGTCTGCATTTTAATTTAAACCTTGAAAATACTTATGGAGATTTTTTCACCCTCGATATTGGTGAAAATTATGGTTGATAGAATTTACTTTGAGAAAACTTCACATCTGGAAATTTTTACCGAGCCTTGCGTCACGGGTTTGGAGTTAAGTATGGCACTCCCGCGCTACGCAAACACTCTTGCATATCCGCTCTTTGGCTAGGGTCATTCTGCATTTAGAGTGTTAGGAAAAGGGAAAATATTTTTGTAGTTTTAGCTTTAGTCCATCTATGAAGACGGAAAGTTTTATCTTTCTTTCTGTGCTCTCGTATGTGTTATTGGAACAGTTTTTTTCAGCGTTCAACGAGATATGACGCCAGTTTAGAGTCTTTTCTTTATCCTGAGCTGATATACCACTTAAGGATGCGTTCGCTTCTTTCGACGGATCATTAAAGTTGTTCTCTCGCCGTGAATCTCTTGTTTTGAATGAATGATTTGTCATAATAGTCATTGGAGAGATGTTTATAGAGAAAAGAGAATAGTGTACACAGCTTTTATAGATTTAGGCATTGGGATGGGATGAACTGTAAGAGATATTGAAAAGAAGATCAATTGATTGGAAAGAAAGAAGAATTTTTAAAGACCTTTATTTAGAGCAATTTGCAAGAGTTGAAGATAGAAGGAGAGATGACAGAAGAGATTCGGTAGAGGTGTAAGACAAGGATGCAATACGTTCCAAATATTATTTAACATGTATGAAGAAAGAATAAAAGAATGTTATGATGGAAAGAGAGGTGTAAGTGTAGGAGGGAGAAAAGTAGAGTGTATAAGATTTGCAGACGAAATGGCAGTATTTGCAGAAAATGCTTTAAATAGAATGTCGGAAGACCTAAACAGCAAGTTCATGGGATGAAGATAAGCAAGAGGTAAACAAAGTGTATGGTTTTTGGAGAGAGTGAATAGAGATCAAGCTAGAGGGCGAATGTATTGAACAAGCGGAAAGACTCTGAATAACGAATGATAATTCTATATAATATATAAGATTATAATTATATTATAATATTATATAAAAATGATAATATCATATATTATATAGAAATGTTATAATTCTTTATGCCCCAGAGAGTAAAGTGAGTAGAGCAGTCGCGTTCTGCGGGTTCGATTCCCAGTGGAAGCCCATAAACACGAAAAGACTGTCGAAACACTTCCAATAATACTTCAAATACGAATGTAAAATTCTATTGTTGAAAAATATATTCAATATAAAATCCGTATTTTACTTCAACAACTGACGAAAGACATCATCGATGGTCCAGGTTGTTTCAAGCTGAAGAATCCTGTATTTATAGTAATATTCATTTACTGTCAATGGAAGATAAAAATACGCGGAAACTATTTCAAATGAGGTCACGCATCGACGACATCTGAAACAGAGGCATAAAGAATGAGGTTTTAAGACTTTATCTCGGTGATAGTCTCCAGATAACATATTATACTTATAAGAATATAAGTTTCCTGATCGCAAATACTACACCGCATTAATAAATCACCGCATATTTATAAACCACATACAACCATAAAACAGAAGAAATCAATCTCGTAAAAATCCCGAATTATTCCCTGAATTGGATTGCGCGATTTTACGGTAAAATTTTTAATTATATTTCCGGAATGAAAGTGCTTTGAAGAGATGTGCTTCTTTAACAAAAACTGTACAAAATCTTGCAAAATAAAGGAATCCTAGAGACAAGACCATAGGGTCGGTGCAAAATACTGCCATTTCCTTACTACGTGACAAACACATTTTGTAATCGAGAGGAAAGTTTTCCATTACGGTGTGTTTCGGGACAATATCTCGAATAAAACTTCCTAAATTTATATCCGAGAGCGTAATTTACTCTGACAGCGGCCACAGCAATTAACCTTACGAATCACAGCAGACCGAAAAAGCCGACCGAAATTGATGGTTCTCAGTATATTCGCTCAGGAATTTTACTTTCACATTCTCTAAAACGGGCAAGCATGCATAAGATAGTCAAGCTATGCGATTTCACACGAATTATTAGGACGTAAATGGATCCTATTTCTAGAGGCCGATCAGGTATAAATGGAGTAGTAATGAACTGGACTTTCTCTCCAATAGAGAAGAAATTAATAGAATACGAATGAAGTACGATACCCTTCGTTGCTGGATCGAAACACCTATTCAACGAAGTATTGAGCTCATTCGTGTTAACATTATAACCTCGTTAAAGGCACCATTATCTGACCTCTATTATTTTCAGTTCGTGTACGAATACAGTGATTTTGGGATGCTCGTGGACGACATGTTAATATACAGTGAGACAAAGATGAAGACTATTTAGATCAAGTGGTGGTGATTGGAGCTTAATATAGACAAATGCTCAGTAGTTAACCTCTTCGTAGGAAAATGTATTGCCAATGATAATTCGTACAGCTTCTGAAGAAAATAAACCTCATTAACAGCACGAATAATTTATCACGAAATAGATCCATATGTGGGTGGGCAATTCGTCGAGCGATGAAAAAGTCCGCGAGTACGAATTTAGATGTGCTGAATTATTCAATGACGCTATTAATATATTACTTTCGACACTTTGGTGTACTTTTTAAACCCGGTAGATAGCAATAAAGTGAAATTATGTGAAACGACCGGATTTCATTTTAATGTTTACAGACATTGAAACAATTAAGCAACGGCAGCTATACTACTTATATTCTAGTTTTGCTGAAGAAATAATGATCGCACTCAACAGACGAATTATCGCGAATAGAGAAGTGCTTCCGAATATATCTTATCATTTACTACTTTCAACCATCTAGTCTTGCCTCACGAAATATTATTTTTGTATTTGCGTAAAATACTGACTGCTTATCAATATTTTTCCAGTCCTAAATACTAAATTTTATGGAAGGAACCATTAGACAATTAGAAATGCTCCGGATTTGGTCAGTCAAGAAATTCTATCTGTGAGCATCGCAAAAAATAATCTTTCCTTCTAATCGTTCGTGAGAGAAAATAAATGAGTATATGTGAAATATTTTAATGGTGTAATGATTTTAAATTGCTTGAGGTAATTTCTCTCATGAATCCATAAAGAATCGAACCATGGCGTCAGTAATGATTACATAGGTGTAACTAATTTCACAAATCATAAATAATTTCGTTTACTTTAAGATAAGATAAACAGATTAGCAGCAGTCTCCTGAATGCTAAGAAGATCGATTGAAATTAACCATATTACCGAAATATATTGTATCGAAAGGTTTCTTCAATCATCATCTTACATAGTGTTTAATCATATAAGATGAAGAAATTTGATTATATAGTAAACATAATGTATCACACGTTACCTCTTCATAAATTTGGAAATGATAATATGAATGAGACTCATTAGCCAATGTAATAATCACTAAGACACTTACTTGGAAGAATACTCGTTGAGTGCTCACCAGTTAAAAAAATTAATCTAGGGGTAAGCAAAAGATTTTTTAATGGCTTTAATTTTATCGTAATCAAGAAATACCGCTGGTATTTAATTCAATATGAACATTGAAACTTTATCAACAAAATTTATCAGACTAACAATTATACACTTATAAAAAGTATTTTTTGAAACTGTGTGTTCACCGTCGATCAATTCAGAAACTTAATACAATAGCGAAGGGCCTCACTGTAATTTTGATAAAGAAAGATGTAATTGAAGTAGCAAAAACATTATGTATTTATTGTGAAATACTGCAAACAGGCACCAGGCCAAGTGGTAGTCATTAAATGCTTCAAAAATCGATATTAAGCGAAGCATTCAATTAATAAGTATTAAAAATTATAAGTAATAAAGTACGCCAAGAAAAGAAGGTACATACATACTTCAAAATTCAAAGAAAGAGGAGCCTTTAGATCATAATGAAAGCTTCCTTAATTGTGTATGCCTATCATCGTAACAGCAAAATACGGTTAAGAGATAGTCAAGTTAATAACGCGTCCGATATTCGTGAAAGAAATCCTGGGTTCGACTCCCGATGGGAGCCCATGGGAATGAAATACCGTCAGCTTTCGAAGCAAATTTAACAAACAATTAGGATGATTAAGCAGCTGATTTACTGGCACAGAAAAAAAAACTTTAAAAGAGGAAATCTTGACAAATTACAAGAATATCATCCATAGGAATCGGATAGGGGCGTTTTGAAATCCTATTATTAAAACCCAATCGAAACGGATGTCATTTGCATTGTAAAATTAACTCAGTACATCGAATTTATATGCTGATCTGCAGTCTTACAGACCCAAGAAGCATTTTGATTTTTGAATATATTGTATTATTAATATTATTACCATTATAGTATTGCTATTATAACTGATGCGGACACTATCATTAAATTTTTGCTTTAAGGGATCATAGTCTATGTGGAGTTTTTAATGAATTTGTTATTATAAAATTACCTCAATTTATTTACCAAAATTTGTGGTAGTAAAAGCTAGATTAAAATATTGATGCCGCAAAAATCTATTCATTCTCTTTATTTATTAAAGCTTTTAAAGCATAATTAGTTTCGTAAATCACGTTATTTAGATATTTATGATGTAAATTAATAGAGTTATTAATAAAGAACAAGGAATAAAGATAAGGACACACGGGGTAAACTTTGTAGATTCGAGCGTAAGGCACGACGCACGCTCACTATTAGGACTGGATCTCGAAAACTACTACGAGGATCTTAATTAATATTTTACGAAAATCACAGATAATTATTTATTGATCAAAAGTTCAAAAATCCCAAATCAAATGTGGTGACCGAAAAAGAGCCAAAAATATTGAAATTCGTAAAGTTCGATGCGGAACGTGATACCGTTATTTGATTCTCATAATATTTATAGAATTTATTTTCTAATCAAATTGAACATTTTAATGGCGATCCCGAAAGAAATTCTCTTTTTTCCGAAGGACCACCCTGATGGAGCATATCTGTTGAAACTTGACTAGAAAAGAGTCAAACATAATGTAATTAACTAAGAGACAAAGGTTCTCCAAGCGCCGACAGCGGAAAACGTCTAGGGCGATTCTCGGGAAACGGATAATCGCTTAGCGGTCACCAGTTATTCAGTCCCTAATGCGCATTTCGAAAGCTATGCTTTTATGATCACAGGGGGTCCAATGATTACTTTATCTTTAAAATTTATTATTATTCATACACAATTATTGTTATCCTTTTGTTATGTTAAGAGAGATTCTTGATTTCATGAGACTAAATTGTAATACTTTAATTCAACGCCATTTGAACAATGGCAAATGAATTACTTTCATCGCCAGAGTTACCTAAAATAGAATTCCCTAATAATCTGTAACAGCATATAATATTTACCAGGTATTTATGTATACTATGAACGAACTACTGATCTCTTCAAATGGACGTCCTTCAAATATCTATCTTTTACGGCTTTAACATCGATTACTCGCAAAATCATTTTAATAACGGTGTCTTTAACAACCTGAAGAAAATTGAAGGTGTAGCTAGCTGAAAAATAATTGTGTACTGAATCTTGTTTACATTCCCCAATTTTTCCGTTCTAGCGTCCAATCTTTACACTACTATCGATTGCCAGTACCCACACTTACTCCTGCATCGGTAGTTTTCCTCGTATTCAGCCGATGAGGGAGGGCCCTACAGTAGGGTGGATCGAAAAAACTTTTTTTTCGAAATCGAAATGCGGCTAGTGCTTAAAGTTTGTGGTTGGTGGTCCTTATAAACCATAAAAAATTTCAGCTCGATCGGAATATGTCCTGAGGCTGCGAAATTTAGTCAAAATTTTCAATTTTTGTGAAAAAATGTCAAAAATTCGCAATTTTTTCTGATGATTTTTCGATGTTTCTGAAGTGATTTAATGGCAAAATATTACATGTATTGCTTGTATATTGCTTAGTGATTAACAATTTACTGAGTTTGAACGAGGAAAATTGATTTCTTAGTTCGCCAAAATTTGTCAAAAAACGCCAAATAAACAGAGATGTTACGGATGTTGGGTAGGCAATAACCTGCTGCAAAAACTCGACCCCACCGACTTAAATTTATGAAGAATGATAAGATAGTAGGAAATGAAGTAAATTGCAGCTCTTACAAGGAGAGACTCTCACTTTTGTCCGGGGATTTTGATGAAACTTTTTGCAGTGGTGCAGGAATTAGAGTAATGAAAAAATTTAACGGCGTTTCTCTGAATGGGCCTTAGTTTCGCTGCAATAAATAATTGAAAATTGATAATCGGAGTATAGGCAACCCCGCAATACACGTCCATGCTAGCCGAGTATGCATGAAAGAATGCGATGTTTTATGGTATATTTGACATTACATTTTTCTTTTTATTCGTAAAATTCTTTCCTTGATACTTACTATTGGGCTTATTAATAATAATAAATGGTATGCTCAATTAGTTATCCCGTTAAATAACCTTCGTGAGCGATATTTTTCCATTTAAGGTAGTTAACGTCTATGCTAAGAACGAAAAAGGAGCTTGCATTCAAGTATTTTAGGATTTCATAATCATAAATATCGATTGCTTTCTAGAATTGATAATAAAAACCATTATCTATATATTAATTAATTTATTTATCCGATTTCAGCATTTCTCGACAGAAATGCATGTAAGCCATTTTTCGGTAATCAATATCACTACTTCCTGACGAGATAGAAATTCAAGAAATACTGCATTAGATGCATAATTGTGTATTAAATATCGATAGTTTTTTGCGCAGTGTATCCTTCGTTCGATTTCAGATGACTCGAAAATACTCTTGTAATAAATGTTAAGAAAGAAAAGAAAAAAGTTCATTTTCATCATCGTTCATCGATTACAGAATTTATCTTTAGTACATACAATGAAATCAGGAATAATGGTCCTGCGAAATCGATACTAGTACCAAAAGAAAGGAAATTGAATATAGATAGTTATTTTTTGTTGCTTGTCATGTATTTTTTACCAGATATCCTGAAATCAGATAAATAAATAAATATATAAATCGTAGTGATTATTAAATAAGAATATGAAAGGCAACGCAAAATCCTAAGTAATTCGAACGCAAATTCCTTTTTCATTCATAGGATTGTAGTGAAATACTTAAAATTTAGTAATATTTAAAGTTATTTAAGGAGTTAACAGACCTTTCTCAACTTCAAAAAATTCAAATATTCGTTTCTTTGCATGAATGTAAAGAATCAACCTTAAAAATATTCAGGCAAAGTGGTATTTTCATATTATAAAAATTAGCTGAGCTACAGCAGATTTTCTTTGGCAAAGCAGAGCACTCGATGAGCCGCCAGTGACACTCGTAAGCTTAAGGAGTCGAACATGGGTGTTATTACCTTCTCCTAAAGTCTTCTTTCCTCAAAGTAACATCGTGGTACATGTACCTATATTCATGTTGAAATAATGGTTCTCTCGTTTTATGAAAATTATAAACTTAATGAATAAATCCATGTTATTATGTTATTCTTCCTGCACAACTTTCCATTATTTTTGACAAATAAAGAAAAGTTGTGCAAGGTAGTTAAAGAAACTCTAAAAATAAATTATAAAAGAAGATGAGGTACCTGAGCTTTTTTATCTTTTGATTATATTCATCTGCCTCTCGATGGCCTAATTTTTTAATAGATAACTCTAACGTTATCTATGGAAGAATGCAGCATTTCCATTTTACCATAGGATCAGCGAACAGTTCTATTCTTGTTTTCGCACTGTATTTATCGTGAACACATGGTATTGAAAATTTCAATAATAATTTCAGTAATATGGAGAATGGATACGTTGGTGCTATTCATTGGGTATAGCATAGAACATATTTTAGTTGATGTGCTATGATTGGTTTTATGCTAGTCCAATGACAGCCACATCGTTTTAATAAGTGTTATGAAGTAAATTAAGGTCAAAGTGACTGAAAACATCGACTACTGACAAAGACAAGACTAGGAGCGAGCAACATAGCCCACGGAAGATTGCATGACACCATCAAACAGGAGACTTATCCCTTATAGACAGATGTTCCGTAGAAACGACTGAATCTATAAATGGAGTTAGTGAAAAATAATTCAATACTGATATACTTTACCTGTATATTTTACTGAAACTTTAAGATTTTCTATCTTTACACAGCATTTTATTCACTCACTTTAATCATCGCAATGAAACTTGTCGAAGTATATAAAATTAAACTAACTATCGTCCAACAAGAGCGATTTTCGATATAATTAAAATTAAGAAAAATATCGAAAATTACACCGATTTTTCAAATAACTTCATTTTTTTAGTATAAACAATTCTCAGAATATCAAATATTTGAATTTCAAAAATCGTTGTTGTAATACGAGAATTAATAAGTAATTAATAAATTTATAGTTTAAGAAATTTTTATAGTTTAACATAGTGTATGGTTAAATTCGTGTCAACCAACGAGGTGTGTATTTTCTTGTGAGGATAATTTTTCATCCATTATATTTACTTTCAGCTTAATGTTTCAAAAGGTATTTATATTTCCATACAATGCTTAATAATCATATAAATATCAGAAAAATAATATCACTAAAAATATCAGAAAAACCGTTTTCTCTTACTAGAAGAGTATTTCTCTCAAAAATTAAAAAAAAATACCGCTAATCACTGTAAATCCGGCCTGGAAAGTAATATAATTCCTTTAGGAGATTAATAATTTAGTCTACTATTTATTATTATTAATAATTCAATTAGTAGACAACAAGGAAATTATTAACGAATGAAATTGAAAAAAGGTGCAAGATATACCAGAGAACAAGGCGTTATTTCCTCCAAACTCGACTAGCTCGGATGTGTATTGCAGATTTGCCTGTACTCCGATTAAATCGGATAAATAAATTAATTAATATATAGACAATGGTGTTCATTAAATAAAATTTTAGAAAGCAATCGCTATTTATGATAGTGCAATCCTAAAATTACTTGAATGCAAGCTCCTTTTACGTTCTTAGGATAGTCGTTAACTACCTTAAATACCTTAACGAGATTACAAATTGAGCATACTATTTATTATTAATAATAAGTCCAATAGTAAGTATCAAGGAAAGAATTTTACGAATGAAAAGAAAAAATTAATTACAAATATACTAGAGAACATCGCGTTATTTCATGCATACTCGGGGTTGCGGGGTTGCCCGATCCGATTATCAATTTTCAATTATTTATTGCAGCGAAACTAAGGCCCATTCAGTGAAACGCCGTTACACTTTTTCATAACTCAACTTCCTGCACCACTGCAAAACGTTTCATCAAAATCCCCGGACAAAAGTGAGAGTCTCTCCTTGTTAGAATACTACTCGTTAGGAACGGCTAAATACACTAAATGATCTACACTGATATGATCGCCGATTGTATGAGAAGTAGCTTCGCGTATGGCACTGTATCGAATGCCGTCCTAAAAACTAGCAAAATGTCATCTGGCCTAAAGCCTTTGTCGGCTGCTTGCATCATATCATGACTAAATGGCTATCACAGAAGCGACCTTGAAGGAAACCATGCTGACTGCGCGTGGTTGCAATGTTTTCATATGTGCAAGAGAACTTAAGCAAGTAGTAGTTTGGTTAGTGAAGCGGACAATATCCATCTGCGTAGTACATTATTTCCCCGTAAACAAGCTGATTCTTGATTTTTGGGCAGGAATTTGGACCTCGTGACCAATGTAAATAGCTAAGTAAGCCTAAGTTAATAAGTGCGAGAGAATGAGCTTGAATAAAACAAACGCGAAAAAAATAACGCAAAGAGTATTATCAAAGACATCGATCCACGCGGTAGTCTGCCTAGAATATCGTAGCAGTTTTATTCATATAAATGTACAAAAAAATTATAAGATACAAACAGGCAGTTAATCACGTATCTATGGAACAGGAAGGTTAATCTGTTGGCCGGTAAATGCGAAGACAGTTCAGAGGAATTAGACTGTGATGATTTCATTCTATGTATAATCTAACTTCTATTAATTTCCTTTTAAAGTTTAAGGCGATTTTAAGAAAAGACGAGATTAGTAATTTGGAAGATGGCGGAGAGTTCATATGGATCAGGCAAATTGAATAAATATTGGCAATAAAAAAAATTGAAATTATTGCTCATTATAGTGCTGCACTTTTATGTAGCAAATACAACGTAATTGTATTGAGGAAATTCCACCAAGAGACTTTAGTAGTATCGATTCAACTTAATGTAGAATAGAACGTTTCATTGCAAATTTCGTCTTACAGTGAACATGGCATACACATAGCCTTCACCAAGATTTGGATTGAATTGGCTATTTTTAAATGTACCTTATACTGTCGCGATCTTAAAGAATTGATTGGAAGGAAGCTTTAATTAACTTTACTGTAGACCAATAGCGTAAAACGTATATTCGTGCACTAGTAATTAAAAAAAATACTACTACCATACGGAAAGCAAATAATTCTAATGCCTGCAGAAGATGAGTGAATTCTTTATCTTATCTCTTTCCGGAAGGTTCAATAATTACAAATACCGATTAAAGTTAGTTGGATTAAAAAGACACCTGGCTAGTTAAGTTAAATGTATGCAGGAACAGAGTATGTCAGCTGAAACCGTATTGTGTCTCATCCTTTTATACAAAGATACCGGTTAATCTGCCCGAGAGCTAAGAGTAATTATATTTTATATTTATAATGATAAAACGGTTTTATTCTTCATTATTATTCAATATACTGTGTTATTAACTAAACGTTTAATGTAATTGTCCTTTACTGTTCCAATTTTTAGAAAGCTAATCGTTTGAAATGAAAGCCATAATAAGAAGGCGGTTACTAATAATTAAAAAAAGGATCCTCCAACACATTGACATTTTTTAAATCCAATCACTAGTGTCCGAGTAAATCACGATAATATTATCTTCACGGTGAGAATGTGCTATACACGTATGCGTTAGTGAATGGGTTTGTGATCGTGTGTGGTGTTCATGAGAGAAAAACAAACTCTCCAATTACAATTATTACTAAAACAATATCCTATTCATCCATCGCCATAAAAGTTAAATATTAAGATAAAAATTGTGTAAATTGATGTAAGAATTTATCTTGTGGAACATTAACAATTTCTAAGAGTTTATTTCTGAGGAAGTACTTGGTTGCATGTGACGAAAACGAATTTAACGGAAGTATATGTAAACCGAAAAGTTCTCAAAATGATCACGATATCCGAATTCGGAAAGTGTTTCGACTTAAAAATTTTATGCATAATTAATAATATATGATGAATTCTCTTTCCGGTGATTGTACTTAAAAATTAATAAATTCAAATCTCAGAATCTCAGAATTAAAACCCCTGAAATGTTAACAGCATTCCTAACTGGCTGCTTGACCATACCTTAATCGTTCTAACATTTACAAATTCCTCCTGGTTCTTCTCACACACTCTTTACCTTAACCAACACCATAACTTACTCCTGGGCGCGACATACCGTCGCTAATGGTGGTTCTCCGATGAAACAGCCGATGAGGGAGGGAAGGGGGGGGATTGGGGGGGAAACCCTAAAAACCCTAAGAAGTGGACCCTCCAGGCCGTTGTGACGTGCTATAGGGTTCACCTCTATGCCTAGAGGGCCCCCTGCCACAACTTCAAGGACAAGCTCCGACCTCATAGACAGAAAGAACGAGCAGGTGAGAAGTGAGTGCTTAGTTACCTCACCCCTGCAGAAGAAGGTGAAAGAAAGGCCCCTGAAATAGATGCCTGCGACTGTAGGCCTAAGAGTAGGCTAGGTTTGTAGGGAATGCCTTCCCCACGCCCCCTACAGAGCAGGTGGTTAGTACAGCTAGTTCCAAAAAAAACTTACCACCTAAGCCGCAACCCGCATAACAGACGTGAAGCTCGATGAGAGCGAGTCTAGAGTTTTCCACGCATTCTATTGGCTCTTGGAAGGAGGAGCATTCTGACGGCACCTTTTTAAACCGTTGCGAAACGCGTTGAACGTATTTGTACCGTCTTTATTAGCACGAAATCTAGTTTAAATTTAGTGTTAATTTTTACTATGTCAGCAGCATAGTATTAAAAAATGAATGAAAATCGGATCTCCTTATTTCGGCCAGAAATTTCTGCGTAATTCACCTTTTTCTGGAGGCATCGGGTAAACTTACTATAGCTGCTTCAATTATCCAATGAAAAATTATGTCATTGCAAGATTAAAAAGGATTATATTATTACGTTTTTTATGCTCTTGACGCCTACAGGAAGAACTTTTAAATTTATTTAGAGGAAATTCACGACTATGACTCAAATAGAAAGATGAACGAAAACTCAGCAAGGAGATAAAGAATAATTAGGAATAAGAACACAATCAACTGTATGTCAACTAATTT
Source organism: Pachydiplax longipennis (assembly GCA_036926295.1). Classification (NCBI taxonomy): domain Eukaryota; kingdom Metazoa; phylum Arthropoda; class Insecta; order Odonata; family Libellulidae; genus Pachydiplax; species Pachydiplax longipennis. Next base: position 1,037,388 of record JAVFKF010000066.1, read on the forward strand.
ATGTTGCAGAAAAATTCTATCGAGAAGGGGAGTATGAAAAAACTTCGAAACCTACTGAGGAAAGCAAAGATGAAAAGAAACTTTATCTGGACGAATACACCGAGAAAGAATCATTTTAAGTCAACCTGGTAGAGAGCTCTGAAAATTAGACCCAAAACATATTACAATAAAGTAAACCAAATAAATTACGATCAACTACATCAGATAATTACATCAAATATTATAAAAATTTTAAATACCACCAAATCATATGATAGAAAGTAAAATTTTTATTGGTGTGCTATCATCATTTTCTAAGGTAATTGTTTAAAATTCAAATTGCTAATTTAATATTTTAGAAAATAACATAGGTATTAGAATAGTAGCACAATTTAAATACTGAGGGCTACAAAATTTTTCACGTATCGAATTAAAAATTAATTTACCACGAAATTAACGCCAGCATCTCGTAACATTTTTCCGAAAATATTGTTCATTGCCAGTCCCAGAAAAACTATCCCTTTAATTAAATCAAGTTCATGTTACTTGCAAAATTATGCTGTCCCATCTTTTATCTGATGCTAAATCTCTTTCTTGCCCCGTGGTGCAAATTTTGACTCGATTTCTTCACAGTTGAATTATTCTGCAATACAGAGAAGTATAAAATATGCTTGATACGACAATTAACAGAGCATTAGGAATTTCAGTATGTATGCATCAACATGCCACTCTGATCTTACTTCCACCAGGCATTCGTGGTGACGGTATCAGATGAAGCATTATGATTTAAGATGAGATTTGGCTGTTTCTGACAAATTCGCGTCTGAGGTTTTACTAATTCTTCCATGGAGAAAGGAGAACTTTCCTTCCCTCCACCCTCGCCCCAGGAGTATCCCCTATTCATTCCTTTGTTGATTCTTTTTCTTTTGTTGCGTCCATCGAAAGGTATTGTCTATTTTCTCAAAGGAACCATAAAGCGGCCGATGGGTGAAGGTGAACTCCGCTCTGAGAAGAAAAACCCCCTTTTCGGCAGATTGTGGATGGTCGCATGTATCCGGGGTAGCGAATTTGAAAGCGCTAATGAGGATTCCTGACCGCACCCCTGCTGAGCAGGTATCAAAGGTTAGGGTATGGTGGCGGCGACCGATCACAAGTAAGGTGGGAAATGGTGGATCCGCGATTTGTAATCTTCGCCGCGGGTATTCCCTTAGGGAATGAAGATATTCAACTCTATTTTTGAGGTAGACGACCTTTCAGGACTTCTTGCAAGGAATACAGTTTAAGATGGTTAAGAAACAACAGTTAGTATGGCAAATCAGAACCTTAAGACTGATTTGCATATTGCATATAAACTCCAGGTTTCCTATACTTGCATATTGCACGTTTACACGTTAACACCTGGTTTATTTACATTTACATTAATACCCCGCGAGCCGCCGTATGACTTATGTCAGGGGGTGTGAAAACAACCACAACAGGATTTCCAATGTTACTGAAATGATTTTCAGAACTATATGCTAGACTAATGTTTAATAAGACTAATGATTAATGATTGCTGCTTCGGTTTCTGAATGCCTCAAGTAAGCTATATAACCCGAATTTGTATGCATTCAAAATTAATTGAAAATTTTACATTCATAGCTTACAGTAGCATTCAATGAGCATTATGACAAAACCTCATTCGCTCTATCTTTTTGTGTATTTTAGAACTTCATAAATACGAGAGAAGAACGTTTAAGAACGTAATGGTTTGTGACTGCAACCATTTCAAGAGGAATCCACAGAAGAAATCACGTTTATTCGATTCATACTTCAATGACACCAAAAAAATTCATTTTGGATTCAAAATCAACGTGAAAGATGGTTGTCTCGTATCCGTCATCTTTATTGATTCAGGAAAATCGATCCTAGCACATTTTCTATCAATTGATTTGGACGGTATATTAAAAATACCAACTGCATAGATGATAAAATTTACTGATTTTTTACCGATCGAGTTTTAATTTTGATGCTTATCAAATTAAACAAAATTTATCTAAAATACGCAGAGAATGCCTCAAGACTTCATACTACATATTTACTTATAGATTTTTATGTATTTAAAGTAATAGCCTAGATATGGCCATGAGTTCACCTTACTTTACTTTTGTAGATTGCATTCACACAGGCTGTGATAAAACAGGTGATCGATATGGACTCCTTAGGTATATAATTTTAAAGGCTAATAACTCTTCTCTTGAACGATGTTTAATATTATCTACTATTATAATATATAATACGACCCATTATAACCGCAGAGTTTTACAAGCGAAGGCGTCGAATTCGAGGTCTATACATTTTGGGTCCGACACTGATTCAAACTGCGCGGAAATTTTCTTCCTCCCATCTCAGCCCTAAACATAAGCTCAGAGCGGCTCAGAGGCAGATTTTACAAAAATTTCCTTCGTCCAGCTTGTGCCTTTCGTCTCAGACTCAAATTTTATGAGGGGAAGGGGGTTTGCCTCGGTTTCCTAGGAATAACGGGACCTCGTGTGCGACGCTTCCCTCGGTGCGAGAAGCAAAGCTAGAATATATACTGATTTGTAATAACCATTTTATAATAACTGAATTCTTGCATTACAACATCCATATTGTTATAATACTATTCTGCTACGCCAACGCCACCAAACTAAGGATACTAATAAATCTTTGCAATATCAATAATGCAAATAAATCCATTTCAACTCTGCAAGCGGAGCCAGGACAGAAGTAGACTATCTCCTCCACGTTTTCCCTCTCTCTCTCTCACTTCTTAAGGCTCGCTTGTAGGAAACTCACTGCCTGTTATGCGGGTTGCGGCTTAGGTGGTAAGTTTTTTTTTGAACTAGCTGTACATCTATGGTGCACTTTTAAGAAAACTACTGCAAACTGTTGTCAAATTCATTGCAACATTGGCTGTGATATGGCTGCAATAGTCTATTGTTAACGTTTAGAGTTAAAAAAATGTTGAATTTAAATTATATGTTAAGTGGACGGTTAAATTCTCATCTTTATATAAAATGCAGAAGATATTTAAATCAAAGATCGAAATTGTCGCTTAGGCTTAAAGCAAGAGTAACTGCTGTTGTAAGCACAAATCTTGAGTTAATTAGACTTGTTTGATGAAGTAGAGGAACTTTAGTTCATCTGAAGAGAAAAGAAACTGAGTACTTACGTGTAATTCTGGAGTTAATGATGATGGAATTTCCTGTAGGAAAAGAGAACAAATTGTTTGACTGATGGAATTCCCTTAATGTAAACAGTAATTCAATAATCACCCACATTTGTAACATTGTTATACTTTTTTTAAGAAATCACGGAATTCATACAAAAAGTTGATCTTCTTCTTAGAGACACAGTTTATGGGAAAGTCTGCTTTTGTGCGTGATTCTATGACTTACACAATTCCTTCCTTTCTGAAATTATCACATCGGAAAGTTGCCTAAAATCCCAATTAATTCTTAATAAAAACTGCAAATCTTCAAATAGAATGCCAACTGAAGTGTCGGATATTCTCCTTTAATATAACTATTGTTCGTTTTGTTATTCAATGTTTTATGTGCGACCATTATAAACTTATACTAAAATATCGCTTTCTTGTAAATGAAGAGCAAAAGTAATGTCCGTTTAATAATTACAACACGATTTCTTGCTTAGCATATGTCTCTGAAAAAAAATCTTGTGAATGAAAATATTAGAGTATCCAGCGGATTAAGTTGGTACCCGTGAACTCCAGAAAGTGCAGCGCTAGGGATAAATTTATTTGTAAAATGCTACGAAAAAAGGCAAAGGTAACGAAGATGATCTCATACGCAGGTTAGGAATCTTTGAAAGAAAGAATACCAGAAGCTAGATTGAGCTTGACAAATTTTGAGACATCGTGTGCTAATTCGGCCGATTCATTTACGAGCAAAAAAATAAGAGAATTAGATGCTAGAGCAAGTCGTGCTTTGGATTCATATTTAAAATTTTTTGCGTTCCCTACAGAACGTTTTTGGGGGCTGCAAATGATAAATGAGCAATATTAAGTTATAACTAAAGAAATTGTTTATGTACAGACCGGAGGTGAAACTAAGATAATAATAAATGTAATATTTACTGTGTTTGTTTACCTAACTTAGAAAGAACTTGTACTTGAGAAAAGACCCGAAGGTCAGTGAAAACAGGCCATTTTAGAGGGGCTAATGTCTTAACGGTGAAGGAAAAAAGAGCCAGCTGTCCTTGGAGATGATAACGAAGTCGTTTTCTTAAAATATCAATGTGCACTTCACTGTCCTTTGATTTTCATTGAATACAAACAAAGGTGAAAAGGAAAGTGCCTCCCTCGTTTCAAGAAGTACTGACTGGCAGGTGAAGCAAGAAGCGTACAAGAGAAACGGAAAGTCCTAATGATACCGAAACACTCGTCATGATAAAAAAACATAGTTGCGAATACCCGAAAAATACGAAGTTATCTTTTCTAAGAATGTCTTTCTCAAACATATTTATATATTTTAAAATTGCTGGATTTATCCACTTCATGCATTTACATTTGAGGAGATAGTTGACTCAAAAGATCAAATTGTTTGTATCGTTTGAAACAAGCGTCTCTATCGATGTAAGTGAGAGACCAGGAGAGGATCATCAGTTAGAGCGTTAAAATCTACGCAAGTCCTGTTTTAAATCGTTGAGCTTTATGTAGATCAAAAGAATAACATTAAAATATTGATAAAATTTACCAATAATATATGAAACCAAAGACGAAAAGGTGGTGAATCTTTAAATTGCTTTCGAATTTTGATTAATATAGCAGATGCTCCTAAACACATAAAATTTCATTTCACTGCTGATTATAAAACATTCTTGAGATGATGAAAAAATTAAACGATATTTAAAATAATTGTTGATTAAAATCCCTCCAACAATACAGTTCCTGGTTCTCGAGCAGTTAAGAAAAAAATATTACATTATGTTCCTTTATTCAACCAATCTCTTTAAGCAGCTAATTAATTACTAGGAGTATGCATCGTCTTTCATATGGTAAAGGATTAAATTATTTCAAACATTTAATAATTAATATTTTAACCTTAGAAGTGATGAATAGCCATACATCTTCTTCTTGTAAATTGGTCGTTAAATTTAATTACAAAAGCAACTCAAAATACTAGCTGATTATTTTAAATATATTTAGAATGGGAATAGCGTCTTGTACAATTTGGTATGGTTTCGCAGTGATATTTTTCTGAGAGCCAAAAAACATTTCCATCTAAACAGTTGCTTTGTGCTAAGAATTTTTCCTAAAACGAATAAATACGCCACTTAATATATTTATTTAATACCATGATAACGGTACCACTCGGTTTTTCCGCACAGAAAGGAGTACTTTTCATCTAATATAGTGAAGAGATTAGCAGTTCATATGTTTGTAATGGAAAAAAGTTTAAGAAAAGAACTAATTATTGGTTACGACTAAGCTGCTCAAAGAAAATTTTAAACTCCATATGCAATTCGAAATAATCAATTTCAAATGTGGCTTCAAATCGCACTATAAATACCATTTCTTTTTAGCGGAAGAATTTAATAATGTTATATTTCCTGCTGAAAATATGTTTCCCCAAAAAGCGTTCTTTCATGCAAAACTTTCCCTCTGAAACATGTTAATATACATTGGCTGTTACACGATAAATAACGGACCAATAATGCATTTCGTGCCAGCCGATATACCATGTTATCCCTTTTAATAAACCAATCAGTTTCAACTGGTTTAGATCCGTTAATTAACAACCGAAAATACAACCACTCAAATTCTACACTTTAGAAATAATAATGATCCATCAGAAGAAGAAATGCAAAAGAGAAAAACTCTTAACTGCTCACCATTTGTGGTTCTCCGGGTATTCTTGTTCCTGCTTACTCCTCATAAGTGCCTTTCCACGATCACATAGAAGAAACTCCCAAGCAATAGAAGTGCCGAAAGGGAAGGATGTCAGAATCTGGAAAAATAGAAACGCTAAATTAATTCATTTGCGAATAGCAATGGGGTAATATTGTGTGGTATTATAATCTAGGGTATTATTGTGTTGTGCATATATAAATGCGAGCAATTGGCAAAGATAATGATTCATTTAGGATTATTGTTAAGATCATATTTAACAGTAACCTGTTCTACATCATAACTATTACAGTAAAATTATTTTTATATTTTATTCAATTTATTAATAAGCACGACATACATAAAGAAATAATGGCTATATTTCAAATTGAGGGTACACTAAACGAAATCTGTATGCACTGAAATCAATGTGAAGTATAATTATTAAATGATTTCCGGCGTTCAAATGCGCTAATTCAGTTCAGTGTAAAAACAGAAAGAACTCAAAAAGAAAAACATGCATCTCTCACTTGCGCGCAGGTACCGAGATCGATGGAGATATTCATCAGAGGAACCGCCCGGCAAGTAGGAGTTCCAGATTCAAGACCTTCCTTTCCCTTCCATTTCCTACACATCTACGAAAATCTTCTACAATGCATTACTTATCAGAGATAAAAAACGAAAATTCTAAGGAAACTATCCTTTGATCTTTACTTCCGTTTAAATTAAGTATTTAATAAAAAATGTCCCCAAAGGCAATTAAATATAGAATACTGATATAGGCCAGTTTCGAATACTAAATTCCCTCCATTTCTTCCACAACTACAAAAACCGTACAAATTCCATTATTCATCAGAGATAAAAAGAACAAAAAGAAAATTCTAAGACGGCCATCTTTTGATGAAAACTTCCGTTTAAATTACGTATTTAATAAAAAAATTCCAAATTGAAATTAAATATAGAATACTGATAGAGGCCGGTTTCGATCCGTAAATCAAGCCACAGAAATATTGGAACTGGTTTAATTAGCTAAGGAATCCAAAGTCAGCTTGAAATTCAAATGTAGATTTCCGTTACGATGTCGGTCGGAAATATTTTCGACTCATTCTAGTAAAAAAAACCCCGAAAATTGTTTTCCACCTTAATACAGCAAATATTCGAGGAGTAAAAGTGGTATCGGAAAAATTCGAAGGATTACCTTGGGCTTTCGTCAAATAACGTCTCTAGAAGTTGAGAATCGTAAATTCATTTCTTTAATATAATTTGCGAGACAAGATAAAAAATAAACGTACATAGCTAAATCATCCGACGATGAATAATGGTAAGAAAATCATGAAGACGAGTCATCTGGATAGTATATCGTCCATAGTCAATCTTGAGAGTATTACGTAACGAAAAAAAAACATGTACACTAATGATTGTCACAAAAATAACAACTTAAAAACTGTAACATCAACTATTGTCTTTAAACTAAGAATTAATTCAAGCAAGATTCATTTATGTTACTTACCGAAACTGGAGAAATCCCCGAGAAGTCCTGCGGCCATCTTGAGGTCGGAAGATGTCTTTCCAACCCTTAATTTAACTATAAATAATTTAAGAGGTTCTAATTTGATAACTTACTATGTAAAACTTAACTTATGCTACACAATTACTAGATATAGAATCTACTAACCTCCAAGAAATTTGAATTCTAACGGTTTTTTCGTAAAAGTTCTTCAGCATGTCAACACCAGGCGAAGTTTCTAGATCAACTAAAGTTTAAACCTAAAAAATCAACGGATCAACGAAACCGTGAGATCTGATTGGTTGTTAATTCTCGCAGTTACTTTTACTGTCACCCCTCCCACTTTTCCCCCTGCCGGAGAAAGTTGTAACTTATAAGTAACAATAAATTAGCATTAAATTAGAAATATATTTATTTAAACATATTATAAGTTTAATTTAAAAAATATTGGAATACATTTCGTTCCTCTAAAACCTTGTACTTAAAATCGGCGTAAAATAGTTGATAGTTCCGTGTGACGTAATTATGACTTACGTTCAACCTATGGTATGAGCAACTGGTACGAGAAACATAATGAATTCCAATCATTCAAATTATGAAACTATGCAATGTGATCTAAAAGAATTAATGCAATGACTACGCAATTAATAAATAAACATATGGTTAGTTGCTGTATTTTAATATCTTCCATCTCATATGAGAAGCATATCAGATAATGAAATTTAATTTTTAGCATTTACTTAAAATTTTATATTTAGAACGTAAGGAAAATCAAGCTTTAAAAGTTTTGGAAAATAAATTATATTAGCGTGCATTGATTTCATAATACGAATTTTTTGATGATACCCAGATCTGGCATGATTCCAAGTAAGACTTCTGTTTAGTTACTATGTATTTAACGTAAGTTAAACTAAATACTTCGAATTCACTTTGAAGGTTTTATCAAGAAAATGGTAGATAAAATTTATTACATACGTTTCGTACGTCTAAGTTACACACGTGATATATTTCTGAGTTGCGGGGATTCGTAATAATACAATAATGAGATAAGGACGGGAATAAGGATTTGAATATTTAAGCCTTTACGTCATATGGTGGTCATTAAAATTAATCAATACAATACGTATATCAAAGAGATATGAGTCGTTACATCCAAGCTATCACACCGAATATTTCCATGAATTACATTCGAGTTAAAGATTGAAATATTTTTTTTATTAGAAATTTTAGGACACATCTTTTATTCGAAGCTTAGAAAATACATTAGCCTTAGTGAACATCTCATTTTCTCCAAGAATAAGTAAAAACTATATACACTCAATACTATAAAGATAAATACATTTCATTTGCGGTATTTATTTAAACCATAGAAACAATTAAACCAGATATATTGAATAATTCAGATGCCACATGTCAAGAGACATAATATTACTTTTCTATGTAGATTATTCATTATCCTTTCTCTTACATCTGTACTTTAGTATTTAGAAAAAGGCCAATTCGAAAATAGAAAGAGGCTTACAAGGCAAAATGAGGGGGGAGATTCTTTGCATTCTTTTCTCAGTGAGCTGGTAATCATCCATGTCATCATCTTATGAAATACCTCTACAAATATGCACTGAAAACAACCTTTCGACGTTTGGTAGGGAATGTACTTATTGTAAATTTCTTTTTATAAGTTTTATTCATCAGTATAATCCATTTAGATGAGAAGGAGAAATACATAATTGAAAATAGGAATGTAGAAAGAACGCAAAGAGAGAAATATAAAATGTACCGACATTACTGTCAAAGGCAAATAATAGTAAATAAAATAACGCTAAAGTATTATAATAACTATCTCACAGAAGTAATACTAATTGTAACATACATTGGCCATAATATTTATAACTATATATTGAATTTTATGAGTTGTAGGAACGAATGAGGTTTACCACGGCAGAAGAAGAATAAGATACTTTGACTTTATATTTCTTATTGAGGTAGGATTTTGGGAGTGCCAAGATAAAGTAGAACAATGAAACCATGAAAAAAATTGTTCATATAATTCGAAGAGGTAATAGATTAAAAATTACTCATATGTCAAAAATTAACTTTATCACTGCCTGATTAAGACAAATATTATTCAATAGTTAGGTATAATAGGGGATACGGGAATAAGGTAATAGTAGGGGATACATTTTTCCTATGAAATTCCATAAGATATTTACATTTGTTATGAAGATAGATTAGCATTGATTTCTATGAAATAAATACCTTTGAGTCAAACCAGTGAGAAACTGAGAATCATGAGGGTGATAATGCAAGCTAACTCATCGTGAAAATTGTATGCTTTATTAAGAATAATGAATGTAATCCTAAATGTAACTTTGTGAAATTCATGACAATATACACGGTGGAATAAAGAATACTTCAGTTATCTTTTAGTACTTAGTAATGTTCTTATTATATCCCCCCAGTTTTGTTCATGGTGGCGACAATATGAAAAGTATTGAGGTATTAGTGATGCTTGATCATTATAATAATATCAACCGAAATTACAGCAAAATTTCGTGAACCTCCCACTCTTAGCATTCTGGCTCGGTGGACGTTTAACTCAGTCTTTAAACAAATTAAGTTACAGAGGTACTCAATGCTATTAATTTAGCATTAAGGTGAAATAAATGTGGAACTAAAAGATTCCCAGAGTACCACTCATTCTTCGGAACCTTTAAAATTAGCTAAATTAGCTTATAATTATGTAAATAATGAATACCAAGCTGAAGTTAGAAAGAAGAGATCATATGGTTCACAATTTCTATGGACATACTCTGTCTATTGCCTTACATTACCCAACTTAGATTGTATGTGAAATAGACCACAATATCCGTGTATTTCCTTGTTAGAATAATCATTCTTACCTTCCAATCCTATATAATTCCGGCTTGATAAGTATTAATGATATAAGTATAATAATTCGGCTTGATAATGCACGAAGAACCCAGTATTCATTAATCTCACACCGGAAGTTCATCCATTCAGTTGCAATGGCATCTTAACACTACCGAGTTAAAGACCTACGCAGAATTCCCCAGATTTAGTCCAGATCCATGTGAACACCTGCCTTCATAAGAACTCCAATTTAAGTAATAATTATTCAATCGATGACTATGCTCACTGCTACACTTCGCCATGCTTTTCGAAAAATCACCGATCATGGAGCTGAAACACACCTTTATCCAAAATGCACAAACACAACATGATATTTCACATACACTCACAGCACAAACTTAATGTGATTGATTTTTCATCAGATATCACTTTTTTAAGGCTTCTAAGACACATACCGATGGAAATACTTAAGGTTTTAAGTTCCTAGGTGTATGATCAATCTCTTCTTGAGGCAGCAGGTCTTGGCGTGTTTCCGCGCTTTTAAAGAGGATTATGGTCTACAAAATTTTGACAAACGAAACCTGCTAGTCACGTCATGTGGCCTTCGAACTTCTCAGTACTTTGTCTCCCTAAGTGGACTGTGTTCAAAATGGCACCGTTTACATTTTTCTGTGGGTTTCAAATTTAACAAAGGTGAAAAGGAGTTAGTGTAGACTGGATTCAGCTTTACATTCAGTGATATAATTGGAAAAGGTGTCAGTGGAAATAAAAGGGTCATGGTGGCTGTGGTGCATTACTTAATCCGAGTATGGAGCACATGTAATGGCGTCGGTAACTTGAACATGTCCTTCGCGAATATTAAAATCGTTTGTGCGAGAGAAGATAATAAGTCTGAAGAAGGCCTCGTAGAGAAGTGAAGAAGCTTTAAAATCGGATTTCTTCGCAGCTGGACAAATAACGTAAGATGTACGGGCTTCGGAAGTGTGCTTTTAAATTTTCATGTATTCGGACGCAATAATCTGAATTAAAATTGAAAGGAACCAGAAGAATTCTCAATGGTAAGTTATTTATTGCAATATTATTTGGAAGATTAGTTGGAAGAATATCCAACAACGTGCTTATAGAGACAAGACGAATAGCGTTGGCCGTGCTGATTAGGGAATCCAAAAAGGGACTAATGATTCACTTTATTTGAAAACTTAGAATTAGTTTCATAGTTTTAATAATGAATACGCTGAGAATAACAATACAGTGTTAATGCCCAAAATGAATTCTCTGGATCATCTCGAATTGAAACATCTCGCATACGTTTTCCTGTGCTGCCCCATCATTTCTTTTTTTATTAATTCATCTTCAGTCCTTTTCCTTTCGGAATGTAAATTTATATTTTGGCGGTAGAAGTCGGTAGAAAATTTTTTATCACTAGCTTCAAAATACCTGATGAATCAGTAGTGAAAACGTGTGTAAAAGAGAGAGAAATATCGAGAGATTGCAGTAAAAACGATAAAACGGTAATAATTGATTTCAAATGCTGTATCTTTGCAATCCTTCGTGGAGTGATTAGGATTAAACAATATTTAAATCAATTTTATCGTAACTAATATTTCTATTGTAAAATAATATCGATTAAAATTTCGTAGACATTTTAAATATTTCATTACCTGCTATGAATCACATAGGAGATGGAAGATATTAAAATACAGCAACTAACCATATGTTTATTTATTGATTGCGTAGTCATTGCATTAATTCTTTTTAGATCACATTGCATAGTTTCATAATTTGAATGATTGGAATTCATTATGTTTCTCGTACCGTTGCTCATACCATAGGTTGAACGTAAGTCATAATTACGTCACAAGGAGCTATCAACTATTTTACGCCGATTTTAAGTACTAGGTTTTAGAGGATCGAAATGTATTCCAATATTTTTTAAATTAAACTTATAATATGTTTAAATAAATATATTTCTAATTTAATGCTAATTTATTGTTACTTATAAGTTACAACTTTCTCCGGCAGGGGGAAAAGTGGGAGGGGTGACAGTAAAAGTAACTGCGAGAATTAACAACCAATCAGATCTCACGGTTTCGTTGATCCGTTGATTTTTTAGGTTTAAACTTTAGTTGATCTAGAAACTTCGCCTGGTGTTGACATGCTGAAGAACTTTTACGAAAAAACCGTTAGAATTCAAATTTCTTGGAGGTTAGTAGATTCTATATCTAGTAATTGTGTAGCATAAGTTAAGTTTTACATAGTAAGTTATCAAATTAGAACCTCTTAAATTATTTATAGTTAAATTAAGGGTTGGAAAGACATCTTCCGACCTCAAGATGGCCGCAGGACTTCTCGGGGATTTCTCCAGTTTCGGTAAGTAACATAAATGAATCTTGCTTGAATTAATTCTTAGTTTAAAGACAATAGTTGATGTTACAGTTTTTAAGTTGTTATTTTTGTGACAATCATTAGTGTACATGTTTTTTTTTCGTTACGTAATACTCTCAAGATTGACTATGGACGATATACTATCCAGATGACTCGTCTTCATGATTTTCTTACCATTATTCATCGTCGGATGATTTAGCTATGTACGTTTATTTTTTATCTTGTCTCGCAAATTATATTAAAGAAATGAATTTACGATTCTCAACTTCTAGAGACGTTATTTGACTAAATCCCCAGGTAATCCTTCGATTTTTTCCGATATAACTTTTACTCCTCGGATATTCGCTATATTTAGGTTCAGAATAATTTTCGGAGATATTTTTACTGGAGTGGGTCGAAAATGTAGTTCACCGCCATCTTAACGTAACGTCCACCGCCATTTCCGTTACATTTGAATTTCAAATTTACTCAACATTCCTTAGCTACTTAAAGCAATCCCAATATTACTCTACTTTGATTAACGATTCGAATCCGGCCTGTATAAGTATTCTGTATTTAATTTCAATTTGGAACATTTTTTTATTAAATACGTAATTTAAACGGAAGTTAACATGAAAAGATGGCTGTTTTAGAATTTCTTTTTTTCATTTTTATCACTGATTAATATAGTATTGTGTTCGGTTTTTGCAGTTGTGAAAGAAATGGAGGGAAATGGATGGTCTTGAACCCGGAGCTATTACATACCGTGGGACTTCCTAGGGATTTCTTCAGTTATGGTAAGTAACATTAATTAATCTTATGTATATTACTTTTAGTCATCCTTCGTTTCGACTTTATAGTTAATTAGTGAGCTGTTGATTATTATTCACGTAACCATTGTTAGGTGTATTCTTAGGGAATATAGTTATTCGTGACGAGTGCTACTCTTATAGGGATCTGCGATTTCTACTACTACATTGCTCATCTTATATGATCATGAATACTTTTATTACTGAGGAATTAATTCCAGTTATATCTAATTTTATCCAATTATATTTTATCCAATATATTATATACTGACGATATTTTAAACTTGAAGTCACTAGTCTCAAGTTCTAAGGACAATATCCGAAGAAAGTTTAAATTAATGCTTCTATAGCTTTCCGTGACCGGTTTAAACCTTTATTTATTGGCTGTTTAGATCCAGAATAGATTTAACTTTTATTTTTCTATTTTTAGCTTTTTCTGTCAACCGATATTTCGATGGAATTTTATGTTTGAATTTTGAAGTTTAACTTTGCGATTAGTTGTTAATTAAATCGATGTCATTATTTCTGTTTCTAAAATGTGATTCCAATTCCAGCCAAACCTGTACTTTATGTTTAATTTTAATTGAGAAATCATTTTCATGGAACTTGTTCTTTTAATCGTAGTTAAGATTGCTATAAATTACACATAATGATCAGGAAGAGTTTCGCAAATTACAATTAAAAATTCAGTTGCGCCATGAAGTGGTAAATATCATTCTAATTTCCAGTAGAACTTATAGCGCAAGTCATATTTCTGCGACATTTAGAGATTATGAGTTTTGTTTTGAACCAAATATGTAACAAATTTTGCATTTTAATTTGAACATTAAAATTCGGAACAACTCTTAGCATATTTCTTTAGTTTTCAATTATTTTTCATTCATAATATTATATATAAGACGAATCTGATTTTTTAACTTTGAAGTTCTCACTTATTTAAATTCACAATAGCGTGAGTTTATTTTCAACGGATGGCTTAGACAGTTACAAGGAAGTCACTAAGAAGATTCTTATATCTGATATTTTGAGGAAATCTATTATGAAGTTTTCTTCGAGATAATGATTTTTGGGTGATGTTCAAGGTGTAATACAATACTTAACGATTCTCTTACCAGAAATTGGGTACTGAATTTCAATAGTTAACTTAATATTTACTGTTTTTCAAACAAATCTTTTATTGATTTACTAACACATCTTTTTTATTCATATTTGTTTGGATCGAGTTTCCATACTCATCTCAGTTCAGAAAAAACGATAACTATAGTACGTACTCTAAGTATTCCTCTTTTTCTTTTTGCCTTTCATGCTTGTTAATCAACTTTATAAATTACGAATAAATCTACCGTAAGGATGTCTACCTGGAATTGGATATTTTTTAATTTGGTCTTAACCAAAATCCTGCTTATTTGAATTATCATCATTGGCCAATACTTCATCTAACAAATGTACAATACGGTATCACCTAAAATTAAATTCACTATTTATTAATAAATTAATCTTCTGTTTCTATTCCAGATCCAGATAGTAGCATGCTTTCCTCCTCGGCAATTGTTTTACTTCTAAGTTTCTTCTGCTTGATACGGAAGAAGTTGAGGATTACCGGAGAACCAAAATTGGTGAGTAATTCAAAAGCAATATATAATATTTTATTTACCGATTAATAATCTCTATTCTGTTTTTACATTAAATATATCTAGTATACATTCTGTATAAAATGTATTAATATTAAATTTAGAAAATCTGAGTAGGTTATCAGTGAAAACGAAGGGTTGCATTGGTCTCTTCTATCCCCCACAACATTCTACTTATATCAATTCGTAGGAGACGAAGCGATTAAAAGGAGAGAACGGTTAACCAGCAAATAGTTTTCTGGCAAAAGAAAATAATCCTAAATTATCTTTCGAAAGAAGTTAATTAATATTTTCTAATTTCTGTCAAGAACAAGAAACGTCATTTTTGTTGAGATATTAATCTAAAAGTAATTTAGATAACGTTTAATTTTTGGTCATTAGCTCTCGATTATTTTATAATAAGCAGTGTAATGACAATCGATTTATGATGTCAATATTATAATAAGTAGCGTAATGACAATTTATGAGTTCAGTTTTCTGATGCATCAAGTGAATATCAACTCTCGTTACTGTCGATGATGAATTTCCTTATATATTCCTATTTAAGAAACTCAAATCGTGACATCAAATGTTTCCATGAATAATTAATTAGTTACGATCTTTTTAGATTGTTCCATCAAATTTTTAGCAGGAGAAATGTTTTGGTGTCCTTAGGATTTTCTTTTGTCTTGTTTATTTTGGACCCCTCGTAAGTCACTTTTCCTCTTATTCACTCCCTATTCGTCATAAGACACTTTCCTTTTTGCCTTTATTTACAATCAATGAAAATGAGAGGCAATGAAGTGTACACTGATATTTTTATTGACTTTGTTATCATCCAAGGACATTTGGCTCTTCCTTTCTTTCACTGTAAAGACATTAGTCCCTCTTAAATAGCCGTGTTTTCACTGACCTTCGAGTGTACATCCAAGTTCGGCTTTCTCCTAAATTACCGTAAATACTACATGTATTATTATTCTATTTTCTCCTCTAATGTGTCCATAAATATTTATTGTGTTTTAACTTAATATCGCTCATTTGTATCACTTGCAACCATGCTTAAATATACTGCAGGGAGTCTGAAAATTCATATTTAAGAGTGTGAATGTGCCGTGTTTATACTGGATGTTTTAGCGAGATTTTTCATTTCAACTAGAGTTCGAATCTTATTGACTAATGTCGGATTCGTATTGTGATATGGTGTGTCCGTTTGCTATTCGTTAAATTCGTAAACAGGAAGTTGATTATTTCGTCTCTAGCTTATTATCGTCAGCTAGTACAAACATTCAGAAATTTAATTATCAGAAACTTTTAGATCAAATATTCTTTTGCGATTGTAGTCATTTTCGTGAGTTAACAAGTTTTGGTGAAGTAGATGGTTCGGAAAACATTTCAATCGTCGACATACTGATGGCCGTCTGGCACCAATTCCTAGAAAGGACAGCTAACACCTTCTAGGAACATCCCTCCGAAACTCTTATCAATTAACAGCGGATTCCAATTTATTCTCTTTCAAATAATAGTATTCTTACATTATATGTGCCATGCAAATTTCATTACGACCTAAAATTATATTGACTTAATACTTTTGTTAAGATTCTATTGTTTTCTCACGCTTGTTTGACAGATGGTTAGCAATAATTGTTGATGGTTAACGAAATTCGGAGTACAATGTTTTCTTCGTAGTAATCTAACTTCACTAACTCCTCACATTTTATGATGTAATACTCTCATTCACTAGATATTTATCGGCCTGAAGAATTCATACAGAAGAGAATTGGGTAACTCAAAGGATCGCGCACTACAGTAGATTATTTCATGAATTGTGTCCCTGAAGAGAAGTTCTGAAGGCTTTCGTGTAGATTCTGATTATTACTTACTGATGAGAAAGTAAAAATGTATAACATTGAAACAATTGTCGGTAAATGTTTAAAAGATTTGGGAGGATATGAAGGGAACTCTACCTATTAAAGAATTCGTTCTCTTTTTCCACAGGTAGATCCGTCATCATTAACTTCAGAACTACACGTGAGTACTCAGTTTCTTTTCTGTTCAGATGAACTTACATAAAGGATATTAATACAGGTTTTGTGCCTACAACAGCAGTTATTGTTACATTAAGCCTAAGCGACAGTTGCGATCTTTGATTTAAATATCCTCTGCATTTTATGTAAAGATGACAATTTAACCATCAAGTTAACATTTAATTTACATTCAATAACTTTTTTTAACTTAAAACGTCAACGATGGATTATTGCAGCCATATCACAGTCAAATGCTGCAATGAATTTGACAACAGTTATCAGTAGTTTTCTTAAGAAGTGCACCATAGATGTACTAACCACCTGCTCTGTAGGGGGCGTGGGGAAGGCATTCCCTACAAACCTAGCCTACTCTTAGGCCTACAGTCGCAGGCATCTATTTCAGGGGCCTTTCTTTCACCTTCTTCTGCAGGGGTGAGGTAACTAAGCACTCACTTCTCACCTGCTCGTTCTTTCTGTCTATGAGGTCGGAGCTTGTCCTTGAAGTTGTGGCAGGGGGCCCTCTAGGCATAGAGGTGAACCCAATAGCACGTCACAACGGCCTGGAGGGTCCACTTGTTAGGGTTTGTAGGGTTTCCCCCCCAATCCCCCCCTTCCCTCCCTCATCGGCGGAGTCATCGGAGAACCACCGTTAGCGACGTTGTGTCGCGCCCAGGAGTAAGTTTTGGTGTTGGTTAAAGTAAAGAGTGTGTGAGAAGAACCAGGAGGAATTTGTAAATGTTATAACGATTAAGGAAAGGTCAAGCAGCCAGTTAGGAATGCTGTTATCATTTCACAGGTTTTAATTTTCTTCTGGGTTTCGCGTTCACGAATCTTTTAAGATACAAACACATGGGAGAATTCAAACTATCAGTAATTTAAGATAATATTTTGACAGCGGAGCACTTGAGCAAATATGGAGATTGAGAAAATTGCTAGCATTTTGCACGATATCTGAATACACCGCATTTAAATCTTACTCAGATTTTACTAACCAATCTTAAGAAAATTATCAATTTCTGTTATGAGAAAACAGGGATTCCATTCACATACTTTACGCGCAATTCATTTAGACTTCAGTATTTTTTTAAAATTAGACTTTATTTCGAAGTATTTATGAGACTTATAAAGTAAGAGTTGCATTTGGAAATTGAATTTTATCTCCGTTGTACGCACTACATGACAGCAAACTAGAAACCCAACTTGCCCAATTAAACAAATGCAGTTCATCTTCACTGTGAATTAATGGAATTACGGTTTTTGGTACACTAGTTTATTGATTAAGAAAATGACACGTTTTTGAGGATCCGACTCTAATGATTAGCTAACCACCATTCTATTATAGCATTTAATTTTATTCATTACTTTCCTTCACATCGGAACAGTAAAGGACAAATAAGTATTGTTTAATGACTGTAATTAATTATTAAAAATGACGGTAATTATTAAAAATGACATTAAGAAAATGACACGTTTTTGAGGATCCGACTCTAATGATTAGCTAACCACCATTCTATTATAGCATTTAATTTTATTCATTACTTTCCTTCACATCGGAACAGTAAAGGACAAATAAGTATTGTTTAATGACTGTAATTAATTATTAAAAATGACGGTAATTATTAAAAATGACGATGTATACCTTAACATTATTAATAAGGGATATAACTCATCTTAACTGACCGAGAGATTTAACGGCATGTTTACATAGAAAGACGAGACGCAATACAGCAATATTTCAGTTTACATAGTCTATATTCCAATAATTGTGGGATATTTCAAGTTTAACATCACAAGATTATAATCGTTTTTTCCTTTACTTGAGTTATCTAGTTGGATGAACCTTAATACTACCTAGAAATAAATTAGTCGGTTTTTTTTAAATTCTGAATTTTTCCCAAAACTGAAGGAAAACAAGTCACTCATCATGGACAGATAGTTCTATAAGTTTCTGGCTATATTGAAATGTATTTACGGATTAAAACTACACCATAGCCATAAGAGTACTTAATCTAAATTTTTGTTTTTGAAAGATTGCTTCCTTCCAAATTAAGTGTTAGATGGAAGAAGAGACAACATTGTCTCAATCTCGCCCCGCAATAAAGACGTGTTATTATTATTATTATTATTATAACACTCTAAACTCTATTCGATTTCTATTCTAAATTTCACGAGAAATTAATATTCCGAGAAACAAAATATTAAATTTAGAAAGATGAAGGTTATATTTTGAAATGAAAATTAAATGAGAATCTATATCATGATCACCGGTTTCCAGCGACCACTAATTTTGGTAAAATTTTACGGAAGACAAAAGATATATGGAATCTCAGCTGTAACAGATTTCTTAATGAGGTAACTATAATAGCATTTATGAATATGTATATATATATATATATATATATATATATATATATATATATATATATATATATATATATACACGATGGCAATTATAAGTATCATAGAAAATTCCTTATTCCTAACTTAGTTAGTAACTATATTTACTTTTAATGATCCTCTTAATGTTTATCAAGTTACATTCGAACATTTTCCGGAAAAAGTCTTCTATCAAACTGTCACAACCAAAAATACACCTTTTGAATAATTTATAATGACTTTTAAACTTTTATTGAGAAAAGGATCCATGTTTTCACGCATTCTAATATATCTAATGCCATCGATGGCTGAAATCATAATAAAAATCACCTTCAAATGTGATTCTGAAGTACCATATTTCTTCATGCATAAATAAGTTTCGAATGATTTGGGGTCTAAAATCAGGGTTCGTCTTATAAAATTGTCGTAGATTTACGTTAAAAACTGCTACGGTATTCTAGGCAGACCACCGCGTGGTTGGACGTCGTTGATAATAATTTTTGCGTTATTTGTTTTTAGCGATTTTTTTATTTGGTGTTATCCTCTCGAACTTATTAAACTACGCTTAGAGAGTTATTTACATTAGTTACTAGTTCTAAATTCAGGTCCTAAAATAAAGGATCACCTTATGAAAAGGAAATAATGCATATCAGGGATGGATAATTTCACAGCTCCTCCAAAAATCTATAAATCCAGTACAGTTGTTCAGGGTAGTCCTCACCTTATGATGTGAAATTGTTTTGATCACAAGTATATATCCCTTAAATAATATCCCTTTTATCCATTATATAATATCCTTTTTATCTGAACGTACTCTGTCCGGAGTATTGTTTGTTAAAGATTGCTTCCAATTGACTTTCAATAATCGGAAACGTAAATATTCCTTTAAAAATTATACATTAAATAAAAAATTAGGTTAATCTCGGAGAGCCGATAAGGTAACGCGTTCACCATTGGTGAAACGGTTCCATGGGGGAGCCAATGTGGAAATCGTCTCATTTGTCATAAATTCAGCTAGTTTGGTATGAATATAAACGACAAAATACAAAAATTATGAATTTTGCCAAAAAGAAAGAAGTTAACAAAAGCGATTGATGGTGGAAAATGTGATCAGTTGAATCAATTCCCTCTCTTGTTTAGTGTCATTTGTTAGAATGAAAGGTGCACATATATAAAGTATACCCAAGAATGCTTTCATGAAATATTGAGATGGGAAGGATTTCTAAAGAAAGTAATTGAAGGAAGAAGGGAAAAAGCAGAGGAGAGGAGAAAAGCTTTAGGTGTTGGACGATTAAAGTGGCGGGATAAAGCAACAAGAAATTAAGGGAAGGGTGTTGATTTGGGAATTTTTGGGTACATGAATCTGCCATTAGCCACTCTTTATGGTAAACCATCAGTTTTAGGGCGTTCCAATCATTGTCCAGTAGCAATTGCAATCATTCCTTCATGTTCATAAGCAGTAAAAACCAATAAGACACTTTTCAGGGGATTGAGTGAAAACGTGTTATAAGCAGGATAGCGTTTTAACTGGGATTTGGCAACTTTTTCTTGCTCATTGGAATGACCTTTGGGCCTTTGAGTAATATGCGGTTATTTTTGTATTCGAGAAAGAGACCGTTCATTGACGTAGTCGGCTTGCCGATAGCTTTTCGACATCTTATGGATTATATGTATAAGGGGAAGTCAGCAAATATAATCAAATTTCTTATAAAATAAGCGATATACTCTTTGAATTCTAATCAAGCCAATCATGTAATTTTACGGAGAAGAAAGTTCGCAACACTATATTTTCTAGATGTTTATTTTCGAGGAATAGTTTCGCGTGCATGCTGAAAACATCAAACGAGATATTAAATGCACATCAGAAAAGGTGCTTACAAATAAACTCGTGGAAACTGCGAAGTTGTTTACTCTCTTCTCCTTCATGGCTTTCCACAAGGGCACGCCTTATCATACTGATTTACGTTACTAGATGAGGTGTCCATTGATTCTCAACGTAAAAATAGAATGAGGTCGTATTATATTGCAGCTAACATTCTTCTTTATTAAGATAATTTAACGTTACTCATATTAGCTTAAATAAATAGAACAGGTTATCCCGTACAAAAATTTTGAATCCTCTAAAGTTTCTCACAATTTAGATCCGAATTCTAACAAGGAGAGACCCTCACTTTTGTCCGGGGATTTTGATGAAACTTTTTGTGGTGGTGCATAAAGTAGAGTAATGATATAGTGTAACGGCGTTTCTCTGAATGGGCCTTAGTTTCGCTGCAATAATTAATTGAAAATTGAAAAATCTGAGTATAGGCAACCCCGCATTACACGCCCGTACTAGCCGAATCTGCAGGAAATAACACGTTTTTTACTGATATTTTTAACTTAATTTTCATTTTCGTTTTTAATTATTTTCCTTGTTACTTACTTATGGACTAAATAATAATAATAAATAGATTTAATCAATACTCCCATTAAATAACCTTCGCCAGCGCTATTTCTTCATTTACGGTACTTAACGACGGCTATCCTAGGAGCACAAAAAGGACTTGCATTCGAACGATTTCGGATTTCCTATTCAATAGAAAGCGACTGCCTTCTAATGTTTAATAATAATCACTAGGTGCCTCATAGTTGTTCGTTGAATAATAATCGTCTCCGACCACATATACGCAGATAAATCCCTAGCTAACGGGAAAAAATTTAAAAATATTGTGGTGGTATCATCAAAATGGGGGAAATTGTCTACAGAGATATATCAGGGCTTCCTAAGAAGTGTAGTAAAACCATACGTGGCGACTAATCGTTTTCTTTTGATAGTTGATTCATGGGGAGGGCAGACAAACTCTGCAATTTATTAAGAAATATTTATTGATGACGAAAATATTCCGACGTGCACAGTAAAAATCATACCACCATACCATACGAAATGCACACCAATATGCCAGCCTTGTGATGTGTATTTTTACAGGCAAATGAAGATTTCCATTTCCAGGTTACAAAACTGTAATTATCTAATTCAAGAGAACCGCGAGATTAGTGCCCGGGAAGACAGCATTCGTATACACTCACTTGTGCATTTTCAACTTTCATCGCCGAAATTCAGAGACATGTTACAATATGCATGGTACGCATCAAAACTAGCGGAGGAAAGAAGTTTTTTCCAGAATGTGCGTCAGGTATGCTTCCCAGATGAAGTGCAAAGAATGAATTGTGATTGTGGAAGGCAATGCTTTGTAAGATGCTCATGGTGTAGAACCTATATATGTTTCTGTTGTTTTTATAACAACTTTCATCCAAATAATTGTGAAAAGACTTAAATTTTCCCATTTGCAAGCAAAGATTAAAAATTTAACATCCATATACCATTATTATTTTACCGCTCATTAGAATAAAATAAAATAAAAAGTAAATTTAAATTCTAGGAGGTTTCTAAAATTACTCGTCACCATCGGATCGTTTCGTATATTGAAAGGAAAGCAATAATAAATATATTGCTTCATGCTCTATATCGTGTATGATCTTGTAAATATTACGTATATGGCATCATTTCAATTATCATTTTACAGTTATCCGAGGTACTTTAAATTTTTATTGTATTTTTACCTTTTATTTTGAATTGTTGAAATAGTTCATTCCTTCTTAATAGCCATTTACATGCTCAAAAGGAGAATACTACTGGAAATATACGAAATATATTTGAGCATTTACCTCATAGATTTATCTCACACTTTTATGTGTTTTACGGGCTAGATATTTTCCAGGATTTAATATTTTGACGTTTATATACCAGGAGTTCTATGTCGTGTATTACTATTGCATAGAATATGAAATTTTTGTGATTTTGAATTGAAAGATACATAATTCTGTCATTTCTTCCGCCGAAGTTGAAAATTGTAAATCTAATATGAAATTAAAATCTCCTTAAATGTCTCAATTTTCTTGCTCCTTTTGTTGTAATTTATACCCAAAAACTTATTCATTATTGAAACTGATAAAATTTAAGAACACAATCAACATTTCCTCTCCTGATAATTGAAGATGGATAAAAATTATTTGTATATTTGTATAGAAGTAAATGATAGCAGGAGAAGTCACTCTCCAGTCATAAGCATTGCGGCACCACTCATGGGGAAGTAAGTTTCTTTCCAAATATCTATCAGTATTCGTTTCCAATAGAGAGACGTTTACCTTCACAAAATTCTAGTTGCTTCGATATATGTTGGCTTGAGTTTTGTAGAGGTGAGGTGACGAAATAGAGGTGACGTCGAGTAAGACATTAATTATGGAAAGTTTCCCGTTAGCTAGGGATTTATCTGCATGTATGTGGTCGGAGACGATTATTATTCAACGAACAACTATGAGGCACCTAGTGATTATTATTAAACATTAGAAGGCAGTCGCTTTCTATTGAATAGGAAATCCGAAATCGTTCGAATGCAAGTCCTTTTTGTGCTCCTAGGATAGCCGTCGTTAAGTACCGTAAATGAAGAAATAGCGCTGGCGAAGGTTATTTAATGGGAGTATTGATTAAATCTATTTATTATTATTATTTAGTCCATAAGTAAGTAACAAGGAAAATAATTAAAAACGAAAATGAAAATTAAGTTAAAAATATTAGTAAAAAACGTGTTATTTCCTGCAGATTCGGCTAGTACGGGCGTGTAATGCGGGGTTGCCTATACTCAGATTTTTCAATTTTCAATTAATTATTGCAGCGAAACTAAGGCCCATTCAGAGAAACGCCGTTACACTATTTCATTACTCTACTTTATGCACCACCACAAAAAGTTTCATCAAAATCCCCGGACAAAAGTGAGGGTCTCTCCTTGTTAGTTAATCGAATAATCAAGTACTAGCGAGGAGGTGGTTGCAATATTGACACTACCACTATGGGTGTCAGTCTCTCCGGACGGAGAATTGAAACGTGACGGTTTGCGCGAGTTATAAGTCTACGTAACACAAGTGTTATTACAATAGGCGTGTCTAAAACTGCTGTTGAATCTTGCAAATCTGTGGATTGATAGCTGTGAAAACAGGAAATATTTGTTTCATAGTGTGCTGGACAATACTCCGTAAAAATGCCACCCTAGCCTTGAGGGCAGATGAAGTCAGCGATATTCGATATTTTAGGGGAATCGGAGGATCTAATGAAAAGCAGTTACCAACTTTTTGAGTGTCATTCGGTGTTTTAAGCGAAAAAAAGTTACTTTGGACAGGAAATCTCCTTGAAAGACATTGCTAACGTTGCTAAAGATTTATTTCTATGATCATCTTCGAAATCATGCTTTCTGGGGGCATCCAGAAAACATACGAGTTGGTATGTTTAGATAGTCGCTGAAATTTGAATCGCTGCGAAGAGGATCCTGAAAGCTAGAAAAAGCCAAAGCCAACCAGTTAACTCCATTAGAAAGTTTGCACCCCCAGTGATCAACTTTTAAGACAAAGATTCTACACATTTAGTTCACTAATGAAAAGAAGAAAAAAATCACCTCCAGTAGCACACTTACTAACAAATGAAGACTTAGAAGACAACGCTACTGGAAGAGATGAATCCCTAGGAAAACTGAAGACTGTTTTACCTGCCATGCCTTATCCAGGGAGAGGAACGGTGCGTCAAGGATATAACTGCTACATCAACTGTTGTATGTGTTTATGAATCCCGAGATGGCTAAATTAGACTTCGATTGAAGAACAGAAAAATATTATTGAGGTTTGGTACAAAAGCGGACTTCGAAGCCCAAATGGGACAGCCTACCTAGGTGGGTGAAAGGTCGGCACTCGATTGCAACCACCTCCTCGTGGTGAGTGCTGGGTTGTCTATTATTCAATGAAATAGGAGCTGAAAATTACTTCTTTTCCTACTATCTTATCATTCTTCATAAATTTAAGTCGGTGGGGTCGAGTTTTTGCAGCAGGTTATTGCCTACCCAACATCCGTAACATCTCTGTTTATTTGGCGTTTTTTGACAAATTTTGGCGAACTAAGAAATCAATTTTCCTCGTTCAAACTCAGTAAATTGTTAATCACTAAGCAACATACAAGCAATACATGTAAAATTTTGCCATTAAATCACTTCAGAAACATCGAAAAATCATCAGAAAAAATTGCGAATTTTTGACATTTTTTCACAAAAATTGAAAATTTTGACTAAATTTCGCAGCCTCAGGACATATTCCGATCGAGCTGAAATTTTTTATGGTTTAATTATTTTATGGCCCCTGAAACAGATTCCTGCATCTATAGGCCTACAAGTAGGCTAGGGTTGGGAAGAATGCCTTCCTCCTATACAGCAGGTGATCAATACAAATAGAAACATTCTAAACCATCCAATGTCCACCGCATTAACACTTGAACCTGCAGTAATTGACCTTGTAATGGGGTACTCAGCGGAGAAATAATGTAATAAATGTCATGATTAATTACTTTTCTCAGTCGGAAGAAATTTAAAAAAATGATCTTATAAGTAATTCCTGCCGCGGTGCTTATTTTTTAAAATCTACAATTTCTGATGGAAACATCGTCTAAATATATATGGTTAATTACGTACATTTGATAATTTAGAATACATTTATAGAAGATTTGGCGCACTCTCGGTTCACACAGCAGACTGCACTCACCTGTAGAAAAAGGATTAAATAATTAATAGGAAAATTGATGATTCATAGGAATTTTATTTCTTTAAATTTATAATACAGCTGAACGAAACATGTGCAACATATCCACACTTAGTCGATGTATTACATTGAAATAGCGTTGGTAAAGTCAAGCTTATTAAGGAACTTTCCCTAAATGTTCGTACGTAGTTCACTGCGATTCGACACTGCAAAAGTTTCATAACTGCAAATGCTAAAACTTCATAAAATTGACTCCTTTCCATTTAGTCTGTCATTCATTCATACCTATTCCCTGTGATTTATTAAGGGAAAATCCTTGAGCTGTCAACAATCGCTTTTGTCGTCAAGGGTACCGGATGTTTTATAGACTCAAAATTTCATAAAATTATCGTCTATTTTGATCTAACTCAATATTCCATGACCAAAACAAGATTCTTTTTTATTTTGACATCTTTTAGTGCTTGTCTCGATTTGTGTCCTTTCAATCAAATTTAATTTTGCAAAGGAAATGAATCCTGTAGCCAAGTGAAGTTTACATTTACTCTAAATCTAACTGAGCGATCTTGGTTCGAATCCAGCAAAATGAAAATGTAACAACAATTCCTTTCACAGAGAAGACAAAGTTTGGTAGAAATCTGAAAAACGGTGTGGCCTCCAATCTAAACAACAAAACACTCAGAAAATAGTAATTTTGAATTCTCATTTAATTAGTACTTATTGATACGATTTCTAAGGGTTAAATGGAAACTATATAATCTTAATTTCGCCCACAATAAAGACGTCATTTATTAATTTATTTATAAATGTACAGCTCTCACCAATTATTAAGTGCATTTAATTGAATTCAATAATATGCATGCATATCTCCTTTAGGAAATAATTAACATCATGTCTTCAATCAGATACAAAATTAGTTCTTCTTGCCAATATTGGAGTTCCAGTAAAATGTTCATGAATTCCGTTTCATTCATGACAATTAGTCATAGTCAATCGACAGAGTAGTCACGGAAAGAGAGGGAGTTCCTTTCCAAGAAAAAAATACAAAATAAATAAAATAACACATGACTTCGATTCGGTAAGTATCGTATTCTACAGCCTTATATGATCTAATAGTGGTAATTAAAAAAAAAGGATTTCCGCTGTGTCATTACGTTTTTCTCCTTTATCCTAATGGTCATATCTAGAAACGTGAAACATCAAAAAGTGAATGATTTTGATATATGTGATGACTATAAATATTGAAAAGAGGATAAATTCAATTTTTTATCGTTTCCGAAAATTTATTTCGTCCATAAGAATGAAAACGTGCTTATTATTCTAAAAGAGAGCAAAATATAATGAGTTCTATAAAATAAGTAGCCGATTAAAATCGAAAACAATAATAATTAGGAATGTGATTTTGGATTCTCCGTTTTAAGAATTTTTAAAATGATACATCCCTACAGTCCCCGCCTTTTTTTTCAAAATTCTAAGTAAATATTAAGTTATTTTTTCTGATATATATTTTATAGCCGTGGAGATCTAATTTTCAAACATTGAAATCCATTCAGAAGGGTATTTTCCTTATAAACAGACATCAAACCTCCATAAGGAATCTTATGAATTGAATCAAGTCCTATACTAAATATCCTAATAGCTCTACTTCTGAGCTTTAAAATGAGTTATTAATGACTTTTTAAGGCGTTAGAATGAGAGCCGCACTTTTTTGTCGATCCCCCATTTTCGTAACTATTTTCGGACAACTGATCTAGGAATTGGTGGTCTCAATCGTGTTATGTTTTAAGAAGATACGAATACGTCATGTTTTGTTTTGTTCGGTTGGGCGTAGAATAATCATAATGAGAGACAGAAATAAACCTAGAGCATTTAAAGACGCTCTTATCCCATGATCATCATCACCTTTTATCTCTCCTCTTCTTTTGCGAGAAGCGAAGCTATATACACCTCGGAGCCGACCTCTGAGATATCTTCTGTATCACCTTTTTCTCAGGATAGAACGGAGATGAAAAAGTTTTTTAGGTGTTCGCTTTCGTCAGAAAGAAACAAAAGACATCGACAAAGTCAGAAAATGGATGTTGAGGGAGGGATCCTCTCACCACTACTGCTTTCCTAATATTCTATAAAATGCGATTTTCGCTTGGTAGTAGCGTCTTAACCGGGTTTTACTGAAAATCTATTCGGATACCATTGAGATAAGATGGCGATAGTGACATTTGGTTGCGACCCCAAGTCAGCTCTCCATCAATCCAAAACTTCTCCTCATTAAAAAAAGTCGCGAGAAGAGAGTCGAGGGTTCTCAAACTGAAGGATATATTACCCTTAAAAGAAAGAATTATCGATCTGAAAGATCCCGAACTTCCATAATTAGGAAAGAATGAAATTCATAATGTTAGAAATAAAGGAGGTGGTTATGGCTGTGAATGGGGATTTCTTTTTTAGATTTTGTTGATTTATCTCTTTGAAACGTCTTCATAATAACCTAGACTCGATTAACCTAATAAAGTCCTCCACGAGAAATAACTTACTTCTTCATTAGCAAAGAGAAATTGTATATACAAATGTCTCAACTATTCTATGTACGATAAGAAATTACAATTGTGTAGGGGACAAAAAAGATATCTTTAACATTACGTTACGATTGCTAATGATATAATTGAAACTATAATCGTCATAATTTGTCTATCTATGTCTATAATTCCTAATAATATTAAAATTTTTGCACAATTTCTATCTCTTTCTTATTATTTATATAAATGCCCGTTTACAGGATACATTAACTTGTACATGTTAACGTATGAACACGTGAATCATTTCATTCACCATTTCATGCATGAAATCATGCACGTTTGCGTGTACGGAATCCAAGAATCAGCGTTAACAGTTAGCGTTTTCGAACAAGTTTTCACATATATTTTAGGAAGCGACTGTTTTTGTTTTCCCTCGCATCATTTAAATGTTTCAGTTATATCGACAATTTTGAAATGGGTAATTTAGGACATATTCCATTAATGTTTTTCTGTTTATTAGATCTTCTTGTGTATATCTGGCGGTAGACAGCGTAAATATCATCAAGCTCCCTTAGGTGATGTGTTAATTTATGAGTTGTTTCTTATAACTCCGCTTTCATGTTTTGACCATAGTTTTGATTTTGACGATTCATATCTGGACCCCTCCCGATTTCGGTCCAAGGAATCGCATTCATTGATTTGCTCGTCCCGACATGGATCTGCTGTTGTAGTATTTATATCTGTTGCTAAACTTAAAAGGCTTATATTTTACATAAAGAGTAGTCTTTAACGTGGCAGGTTTAAAAACAGTGGAAAGAGGTCCAAATCAGGGCTGTGGAGTCGGCAGAAAGGCAGAAAATTTACCGACTCCTGTTGCTTCAGAATAAAAACTTTTATTTCATTGTTTTATTATAAACTTAATACTTATTAGGCTGGCCCACGCTACTAGCGCCGCGCCTGGGCGGAAGGAGAAACTATGTACAGTCCTGGACAAAACATTTGCAACAGTTTGACATCGCCTAGTGCGGTCGCCGGTAGAACTAGGACCAGAATTACAACGTCGGTCTGAGAGGACGATGGCGACTTAATATCTGGCATTGTATGTATAGTCTTTCCACCATAAGGCGAACAAAAAGGGTCTCAGCAAGAATCGGTTGGTTTTGGTAGAGAAAATACTATGATAGCGTTAGATCAACGGGCGTAGAGAGGATCCTCACAGTTTCGCATGATGGGTATTTTCGAGTCATAGAGTTTCAAATACTAGTTAGCATATGATACATGGGTGGGGATTGTGGCAGGGACCATGAATATTCGGCTGCGGCACTGATCAAAGATTTAAGACTTTCATAACAAAGCTATTATGCAAGATTAGGTCATTGGAAAAAGACGGGTCATTTTAATGAGGAGAATGCAGTTCATGTTTTGAAAACAAGCAATAATTCTTCCATTGTTTTCCCTCTCTTTTTGCCCCTCATATTTGAGCTTTATGTAATACCATAGACTATACGTAATTACAGACACTTTTGAAGTGCCGTAAGAACGTTAAAAATTAAACAATCTTATGTTTGCAGTCTAGCATAACTTAACGAAAAGAAATCAAAGAGCGTGGTTATAATTCAGCAATAAAATATTTTCGACTTAAAATCGCTCATAATTAAATCCCAGCACTAAACGTAATTTTTGTCCATATGCAGTCTTTCTCTCTAGTGTGAAAAAATTTGTAATTAATAATAATTATTAAGTATTTCTAATATTGGGCTCTTGCTTGTAGATGGTCTCCCTTTGGTGAAGGCGATTCGAGGTTTAATGCGCACAAGAGCCGAGCTCACTAAGGTGAAAAATGAATGAACCTTTGCTTTCTTCTTCTCCGGGAAGAAAATGTTGGAATTATAAAGTTCTTAGATTCACACAATTAAATAGGGAATCCCAGAGTGTGGTCAGTATCGGGATATGCGACTGTTGAGCGACCTTTCTTATTTGCACCCCTCGTGGCTCCTTAAAATGTTCTTTTGAATCACGCATCTCATTCCTCGTTCTGCTTGAAGAGACCTTTTATAAGATATGGGTGTGTCTATATATGGATCACCTATTCCTTCCTTATTGGATTCAATGCATCCCAACATCGATTCCCCTAGATAAGTCGCGGCGGATCTGGTAGTGAAATAAGCTAATGAGACGAGTTTACTAAAATTCCCCTTTTCCGCTGGAATATGTGACTTTTGAAGAAGCCATTTAGCTTTAAACGAATAAATTAATGTCATTTGTTTACCAATACTGTGCTCTTCGTAGTCGCTCACCTTTTGTATGCTTATCCTTAAGTCCTCCAGCATGGTCGTCAAATTACCTGATATTCAAATATTCTCTACTGCTAGAGGAAGACTAGCCAAACGTGCATAGTTTCATATCGGGTCTGATTACTTTCCAAAGCATCTCTGTGGTGAGAAAGGGTAGATTTTTGTCTCTAATAATATCCTATGAAACATTATGAGAGAATAGAAGTATAAAAATAGTTTAATGAATGATCTTGTTTTTATAACCATAAAGCACTTTCTGGGGCAAGAGTTAGTTCAGAAAAGAATTTCTTCTCTAGGAATGTTCGTTACTGACGTAACCTTTCAAATTTGTGTTCATAAAAACGCAAAGCATATGAGTAATGGTGGGGAACTTTACCAGAAAGCGGTTTCGAGTATCATTATAAACTGCAGGATGATTCATTCAGTGAGAATAATGCCATAACCGTTTAATTTGATTGACGACAGTCCTCAGGGAAAACTGCATACCTCCACTCTCTCACCATCTTTTCTATAAGGTATGAGACGAAACATCTAGGAATGGATAGGTCCTAAGCTTTACGCTGATTAACTACTATATAAAATAAAAGTTCGCAAATTCAAGACTTTCGTTTCGCTGAAGCAAAACTCGAAGTAAGGGTACAGAAACCTCGACCGCAAATTCTTGCGGAGACCCTTTGGTGCGGCCCAAACCCAAATAAGAGAGACTTCTTCAAACAAATCTTCGTCCTTTAAAGCCAATGTTGCCATTCTTTTTCTCTCGTCGTAGTTCTACCGGCGGCCACACTGAAGCGCCATCGAGTGTTGCAAATGTTTTGTTCAGACCTGTACCTAACTACGTCGCTAACAATTATTTTCGTGAAAATTCATATTCATATTTATACGTATTATACTATTATTGTGGAGTGGAGGAACTTGATATTTTGTTTGACCGAATGGGGAGGGTTAGTTGCAGATGGTATTGCTGCTTCAATGAAATGAAGAGAGACATTAATATTAGATAATAAGATTTGTTGGCAATGGAATACAGGAATGTGAGGAGGAAAAGAAATTGGTGATGCTGCCAATCTTCCCCCTCGTCAACTGAGGATGAACTTTATTTTGAAAAATATTTGAAACGCGCAAAATTTCGCCGCATAGAAAAGGATTCCTCCAAACCCAAAGAAAACAATATGAATAAATTTCAGATAAATTTCTCACTTGCATTAATAGAAATGGATAATTTTGATCGTTCATCAAAACTAACAGTGAAAGAAGCCATTCCCTTATATCCTGAAATTGTGAGAGATGTTGCCATAGTGGTTGCTGCTTTACCACCAACCCAAGTTAGTGTTGAGAGGTTGTTCTCTGCTCTAAAAATAATCAGATCAGATTTGAGGGCATCCATGAAGGAGGATCTGATAGAAGCTATTCTTTTTCTGAAGACCAATTCTTCATAAATTTATTTAAAATATTAAGTATGTAACAGTTTATTGTATATTTTCATTTGACAGCATTATTTTGTTCAGGTAATTTTCTCAAACATATATTTTGTGGTCTATTTATTCTTAATTTTGTAAACATTTTTATTAAAGAATTATCCTGTTTCTTTAGTTTATCATTTGTTAATATATCATACTATTCTGTAATTAATGACCATGACTCCGCTTTTAAGGAGTAAGATAGTACAAAAACTGAGGAGTCGGACAGTAGAAAATAAGAGGAGTCGGAGGTTTGTGCACCGACTCCACAGCCCTGGTCCAAAGTGTAGCAAAAGTCAATGAAGGGGGGAAAGAGGCTCAAAGAAGTAAAATAGTGAAAACAGGAGAGGATATTTCATACGTAGTCGAGGTTAAAATATATTTATAAACACCACCTCTCGAAGAAAGAAAAAGGAACTCGGCGTTCAATGAACCTTAGTTCATTGAACGCAGAGTTCCTTTTTTTTCTTAAGAGACAAAGGTTTTCCAAGCGCCGAAAGCGGCAATCGTCTTCATAGGGGGTCCAATGGCATTGGTGGTGACCGCTAAGCGATTCCCGGGAATCGCCCTAGACGGTTGCCGCTGTCGGCGCTTGGAGAACCTTTGTCTCTTAGACCACCTCTCGAGCAAACACAACGAAGAAGCTAGCTGGAGGTGATGTTCCTGCGATCTACCGCTAGGAGGCTCTGAAACATCAAAATGTACACATGTAATTGAACATGTTCCATTTTTCGTTCATGCATTCGCACAAGTTGGTGTGTTTACACGATATACTTTGGACGGCTCACGCGTTCATGCACAAGTAAATGCACTGTGTAAACAGGCTTTACAAGTATGCAAAACTGTATGTATGAATTCTATTTATTATTTTAATTCTCAAGTTTTATAATTTTTGCATGTTAAATATTAGAGAGTTTACGCCCAATGTGAAGTTAAGATTATTATTATTAATAATATTAATAGTATGAGAATTCATTAGATAATAGTGATGAAATTCTAAATAAAGAGTAATAGAGATGTGGAAGAATTATGAAATGAATATCTCGAGTAAGAAATGAAATAGTCAATTGAAGAGATTATAAGGAACGAACAAATCGGAGAGAGCAAATTCAATTCAAAGGTGGAGCGAAAAATAGAATCCAGAGCTTAATGTGAGCAATATAGCTAATTTCTTCGAAAAGAAATATTTGCGTCATAATCGCCCTTATCAATAGAATGAATATGAACACAATAGAATCATTCGAATTTCTCACTTTTACAAATAACATAATCTAGAGAACACAAAAATCGGTGGTTTTCGAGAATCAAGCGCTGAGGACGTCGGAGAAATTTTTAATATACACCGCTTTGCTTTGGGATCTAAAAATAAAAGAAAATATAGATCAAAATGGACGAAAGATTGGCTTCTTAAGTAAAATAACATTTCGCACATAAATTTATGAAAGAGTTAACACTAAGGCGGGGGATTAGTACAAGTATTTACGAATAGACAGTAATTTTTTAAACTTTATCTTTCGTCGCTTCTGGTTTGACTTCCGATAATTTAATCCGTAGAGCTTCATAGGCAGAATTTTTTCCATTTTTATCCGTATATTCTTTGCTTTTAATTTTCCAAAAACACGGATTATCTCGGCATATTAATAATAAATAAAGTAATAAATTCACTCACATAGTTACGCGAAACAGTCCTTAAATCAGACATATCACATATGATGATGCACCTGGATAGAGGAATAAAAACCTAAGCTAAGACGGAAGACTCCCAGAATTGCTCGCAGTCATGACTGTACAGAAAAGTCTGTCGCGGGCAGATTTTCATCGAGTCAAGACGGACACTGTGGATTTACCCCTTTTTGTTTGAAAACTGCACTGGCAAAACGGACAGCAAAACGTGGCAGGAGGGACTCATTGGAAATGCGTCCTCGTGAAGGACATCTCGAGTTAAAAGGAAAGACTTCATGCCATTAACTACTCGGGTATTCATACTCTTGAATTCCTTTCATAAATTCGAATTGATGATTTCTGTGGTACAATTGCTGATTAAATCACACGAGAGGCTTCAATTTCACCCATAGACACACGTCGATCCTAGTGAAAAGACGGAGGACAACAACCGATAGGTGGCATTGAAAATCCGCATTAAGTCATCCATGGTGCCTTTTCTAGGTGCACACAGTAAACAAAATGGAATCAAATTGAGAGTTCTAGCAAAACCCGTTTCAGGATCCCCCGCGGTCACGAAACATATAATAGAGCATAAGAGGCTCTATTTCCAGCTTATTTTCCCCAATCGCCCACCTCATCGATGAACCAAAAAATGTTTCTGTGCTCAAGAAGTCGCTTTCCTATCGTCACAATCATAACAAGTAAAAACATCGAATGGGCTGTTGAGATGCCCTCTCCTTACAACTGTTAAATCAATCTTCCCTAATTGTCTGGTTAAATTTTGTGGCGTAAAAATGACCATTATTAAGTAGGCAAGACGCTCTCTTTGTGCGACAAATCTTCAGAAATATGATTCCATGCAACCAGAATAACACAACCATTTCGTTTAAGACGCGAATAGCGTCTTAACAGGAATTAAGGCGGTCTCGGTTGTCATCTGCGGAAATCATCGGCAATAATGAGTAGTATATGAGATACATGGATATAATGGTATATATATTTATATATATATATGTATACATATATGCATAAATATGCATCGGCAAAAATGAGTATATTAGACAACAAACCTTCAATCCACGCCGTCCTTTTCAGCAACACGTGGAAGGAGCACGACCACTTCACAAATAGTTGGCGGTGTTTTCCCCAAGCGGCGCAAACTTGAATCATCCACGAAAACAAAGTAGAAATAAGAAGCAATTGATAGATTCCAGGAATTTTTAGAAATGAAGGGGGTAGGCCACCCTGACGGGTGCGAAAAATGGCACTTTTTCGGAAATCAATTCCAGAGGCTCTATCAATCCAAATCGTTTGAATTTTTGCATGGTATTAATTTATTGTGTTTCAGTTCGACATTCGAAATTATAATAGTCGACTTATTTATATTCATAGATGCATCCACTATCGCGCATCAGGAGGACTTTTTGAATTTTCCAAAATAACGCAAACGGTGCAATTTTAAGTAAAAACTTCAATTTTTACGGTCGGTTGTTTATTAATCATAAAAAATCTGAGCCTCAGATTAAAAATCTGCTCCGATGCGCGATGGTGAATAAAGCAAGAAACATTTCAGTAAAATTTCATGCGAATTGGATAACACTGGTTTGAGTTATTGAGTACACCGTTTTCAAAACCATATTTCCAGAAAAACTCGTTTAAAATTTTGGAACAACTTTTTCGGCATATAAAATTGATTTTTTTGATAATGTCCTCGGTTTTCCCTTTTTTTTCTCTGTCTGAAAAATGTGTTTACTAGTTATTTTTGTTCTTTCCTATTCGGTTTCATCCCCATTTATGAAAATCTGCTGTACGGTTCGCTGTCCACTACTGACGGGCGCGGACGTCTTCTTCGTTCATGTACGTCACAATAGCATTTGGTACAAAAATCGAGGTAGAGATAAAATAATATATAAATATGCTAATTATAATGAATAGAGATTTCCATTGTCTTCAATCAGCTGAGACTGGTTTTAATATTATTTATTTATTTATGCAAAACGCTGCAGTTTGGTCTTAGGACCAGGTGGCATCGGTGAAGGGGAAGCAAGGAATTACAGTGACATGACTGTCCGGCGTTCGCCCTTAGACGGGAGGAAAAACCCTCCAAAAACCTCCCGCAGACAGTATTAATAAACACAGTATACAGTACATATACAGGATACATATCACACAAAGTATACACACAGTATATAGTACATATCCAGAATAAAATGCAGAATAGAATAGAATTCTAGGGGAATGCTGTACATTATACACAGTAACATTCGTGAAGGCAGGGGGTTAATAAGAAAATGAGTAGTTTAGATTAAAGAATTAGTAGATTACAGAATGAGCAAGAAATATAGATACAAGCAAAACTTTACAAGCGTTTAAGCTTCTTTTTACAAATTTTTGTGTTCCTAGGCATAGGAGTGAGAAGTTCTCCAGGTAATGCATTCCATTCTCTTATACCTCTATTAATAAATGAATATTTCACTACATCGGATTTCTGTTCACGTTCCTTAATTTTTAACTCGTGGTCGCCGCGTCCCATATAGTTAGGGGTATGGAACCTCGCTCGCAGTTCCTCCCAGCCGTGATTAGAGTTCCGTGTATTAAATATGCCCGTTAGTCTAAATGTCTTCCTTCTAGATGATAACGGTTCCCATCCTAGCTCATCTAACATTTTACTAACACTCTCATCCTTTTTATGCCTTCCGGTTACGTATCTAGCTGCTTTCCTTTGCACTCCTGTAAGTGTCTTACTAAGTCCTGATTCATGTGGGTCCCATACATTTGTCGCGACCTAACCAAAAATTTATACGCTCCTTAGAACCCAAGTCTTTCCCACTTTCCGAGCAGGTATTCTAACCACTGAACTACCAAGTCACGCATCTTCATTTCTGTAAGTGGAAGCCCTTATAAGCAAAAGAGCTGTGCTCCAACTTAGTGGCACCAATCACCCCCAGAGGTCCTCATTGAGGCCAACAAAACGATGTTATACAAAAGCTCATAGAATTTCCCGAAGTCTCTATGTCTCTTATTCCTCTATGTGATAGTTTAGGCGGAATTTTTGCATATAATTTACAAAACTGTGCGAATTGCACTCGGATAAAGAAACAACACGCGTTGTGGAAAAACGCCCATAGAGAAAACAATCAAATAAAGACAGGTTATACGATTACGTAGCAACAACATTGAAAACTCAGTAAAATGGGCAAGAAAATAAAATTAAAAGAGAAGTATAAAAGAGAAAAATATTTTTACGGAAGATTAGAAGGCTTAGAAAGAAATGGAAAAGGTCTCGTATTTCCTTTGCACTCTTCTTAGCATTGGAAAGGGAAGCATACGCGAAAAATGAAGTGGAGAAAGCATTCTATATACCGGGATATCGCATGAGAATTCCTAAATGTCCTTCTAGGTATTGTAGGATATATATAATATTGCTGTAGAAAAACCGAATTTCCATGTTTTCATGTTAAATTTAGCATATTAATTAACAAGGTCAAAAGTTTCGCATAAGAAATCAAAAATGTTTTTGATTCTTTTTGGGGGCAACCCCACGTTGCGAAATTAACTGATTGGCATTCTCTTCCATTCTCTCTGTCCATAACTCATTTCGAGGCCTAAAGCCTTTTACGCTCAACATGAATGCCAAAACATTTTCCATGTTGATGTGGTCTTGAAAACTATTGCATTGCATAGATCCGTGTTTGACTTCTTCTACACAAAAAGTAAAAATAAATACTGCACAAGTAATATTTTCTGAAATATTGTCCTGTCCCCCTTGCTTGTGCTATAGCATATTTATTCTTACATATCGATCTACTTTATAAGTGTGATTGATTCAATCGTCGCAGTGCGTCTGGGAAGCGTCTTAAGCTGTATTCGTGTGAAAGGGAGAAAATCGCGGAGATAGTAAACGAGTTTTATTCTAGTTTGAAATAAATGGCACGTCATAGAGAGAAAAAAAAGAAGTGGGGATATTTAGAGAGGAAAGGAATGAGGGTGGCAGAAAATAGGCATTCAGATGGCTGTGATAAGACACGAATCCTCTCGACGAAGCACTTTTCTAACAGCCGTCGAAACCACTTTTTCGGGCTAAACGGGGTGATTGTAAATCTCTATCTAATCGATAACTGTTTCGATTATTTCAACATAACGAACGTTACAATCGATAGAATGGAGGCATATCAACGACTCAAGCGATATCTTTCGTATCGAAATTAGCAATGCTACTCCCGTGTGCTGGTCCACGTTGTATTTTTTCTTCTGAAATTTACGTTTCGAGATCCATTCATGCTCGAGCGTACACATTTATTTCCTCTATGAAATCGTCTGCATTGACTTCAATAATAATTTCTTTCTAAACCCTTAGAACATAAAAAGTACGCTATTAAAGATCTTAACGAGCGTTTTTAAAGAGGATATTTTCCCTTACATTCTGCAACCTGAAAGAAACTCGATTCAGCATGAAATCAGAAGAAATTATTAAAAACGTCGCAAGTTACCATTAGATTGAAATTAACTTGAAATATATAATCGATGGACTTGGTGGAACTCCATACAAGGTGAGCATAGAAATGACTACGCAAAAGTTCCACAAGAAATATTTTAATATAGTGACCGGTTTCGAACAACTTTAGTTCATCTTCTGGCCAGTAGATCTTACTTCTTTTACATTTACCACTACCACATAAATCAAATTCTTTTCATTTACCGTTTTCAAACCTTACGTATCACTGATCAATTACCAGATACGTATTACGTATCTGGTAAAGTAACAACATCGCAATCCTAAATATGTCACTTTGGACTTTGATTCTATTCTTCCCGAAAATATTCAACCTTAATTCATTTATTAATTTATGATAATTTTTAGTTCACTGAAATATATCGTGAACAAGGAAGGCGATACTATTAAGCCAACCAATAAACGAAATAATTATTTTAATAAGGTGCTAATTGAATATACTAAAATAACAATTGCGTATGAATTAATGACACATGGCAGGGGGAATAAGGTGCTTACAGAATTGAGGACATGGAAGATTGAACGGTAGCCCTCCTTCTGAGCCATAAATGGAAGCATTCTCAATGTGATTCTAAGTATACCGAAGGAATTCATTATGGTCTACCTAAGTCCTCGCAAATGTTTTTCATAAACCGCCCATCTTTGAATAGTATAATCTCCTTACCGCCCACTGAAGAAAATTGATTCGCCGGTTACGGAAGAACGACAGGGGATACTTAAGATCACGTCTATGGACGAAATGCATTTACATAATTCACCAAAAATTGATGTCTTCCTCGCGTTTACTACGAAATACGAATGTAAATTTCAGAAATATCATGTTCCAAAACATTGAGATGCAATATGATACGGAATATATATTCGAGATTTTTGCGCATACAGAAATATATTAATCCCTTTAGTTAAAATCCTTAATATTACGATAACTGCCTTTTACCGGATACAGGATTCGTCTTAATACCTCTGGAGCGCATTTAAATTTCCTTAATTCTGAATTTCAAAACTTAATCCATCCCAAATGTCACATATAGCATCTCTCACATAAAAAGGTAAACTCCCTCCCTGCACACTCCTTGGTACCTCAAATTTCCCGCAATATTCCAATTATTTGGCGAAATATTTAAAATTCGAACCGGGTTGCTCAAACTGGCGCGAGATGTCTCTACTACACCCGCGAAATCGGCCTCTCGATGTTGACATAAGTTTCTGAATGGGGAAAACATTCCAATTAATAAACGATTAGGCGAAGGTGGTCCATTTGCAACGATCTTTTGTGCAGAAACTCAGTTCCGTCCTCGAGAAACGGCTGCAGTTGAATCACACCTCCTTCACTAGATCTTTCAGTAGCCTCACTGGCGTTGTCGCATTCGGCTGAGAGAAGGATTCAGGAAAGAAAGCGAAAGCAAAGAAAAGAAAGGAAATGGAATTTCTTTCTTTACGTTTGGCCGGCCGTGATGCGCGACGGATCACAGCATTTTTAACTTCTAAAATGATAATTGGTTTCGATCCGTTCCCGCGCTTTAAGTCGTTTCTCTCATAGAGTTTACGGGGAATCGATTCTAGAAAAATCAACGGCAGTTGATGAATGAAGGGATCCCCTGCTTTTTCACGCTAACTTCATGATAATAATCCAGCAGGCCAAACGAGTGGAGGAAATCTTAGAACTGCGGGAGTGGGAATACTGTCAAAAATATGTTAACACCGTTTATACTACACACCTCAAAGTTACGTATTTCAGTCAATCGAATTTGTCAGAAAGTTCAGCGAGGAAATAAGGTTATGACTAATTGATGGCATTGTGTAGTCATACTTAACATAACTGAAATTCAGTTATAGAACTTTACGAGTAAAAGTTGCTTGCATACTGCAAGCTATCCGTTGAATACAGTATCATACCAAGTACTGCCTCAGTTCAAATTTAAAACTTCGCGCCAAAGACCGCCTGGCGACGAACTAAGAACCCGATCGTGAGAGAAGACAGCAAAATAATATTAGATAAGTGCCATCCTTACTTGTTCCAAAGTTTCGATTCAATATCTTATCGGGAAGGTCCCACGCCTCTGTCACCATTCCGGGTTTTATCTTTCCAGCTTATCGGGAAGGCATTTAAAAAGATTTCCGCAATGCATTTCTTATGGAAGAATTTTGCATCCACCTGGCGTCGAACTCACTGTCATTTGGCTACATTTTTTCCATGAGAAGCATAGAAGACTACCTCAACTTCAACCTCCGATATTTTGGTTACTCTATCTTAACGATAAGTGCCTCAAAATAATTTTCAAAAATCCGCGCAATGCATTCTTATGGGAAAATTGCGATTTTTGGGACATTTTGGTATCGAACCCATGATAGCTAGCGTCGAAGTCTGCATTATTCTGGCATCTAGAGTGTAGGACCAGTACGTCGAAAAAATCTGACGTCGATGGCGCTTGTGGAACATGGTCAGAATTCGTATCCCCTATAAATATATAGGTATATCCGGAGAGTATATAGGTATAATTCATTGCGGCAATTTTTAAGAATTTTGCTGGATAACCTTCGAAGATGACACCCGTAAGGGGAGCTCATTGTAAATCTTCACCAATTAGCTTGCAGTATGCAAGCAACTTTTACTGGTCTATTATATATAGCTAACTCTCCGGATATACCTATATAGATATATATAGGGGATACGAATTCTGACCATGTTCCACAAGCGCCGTCCACGTCAGATTTTTACGACGTACTGGTCCCACACTCTAGATGCCAGAATAATGCAGACATCGACGCTAGCTATCATGGGTTCGATACCAGAATGTCCCAAAAATCGCAATTTTCCCATA
The DNA here is from genome assembly GCA_036926295.1 of Pachydiplax longipennis. Taxonomy (NCBI): domain Eukaryota; kingdom Metazoa; phylum Arthropoda; class Insecta; order Odonata; family Libellulidae; genus Pachydiplax; species Pachydiplax longipennis. Next base: position 1,078,667 of record JAVFKF010000066.1, read on the forward strand.
AGAATGCATTGCGCGGATTTTTGAAAATTATTTTGAGGCACTTATCGTTAAGATAGAGTAACCAAAATATCGGAGGTTGAAGTTGAGGTAGTCTTCTATATTACGAATGGAAGAAATGTTATAAAATGACCGTGAGTTCGACGCCAGGTGGATGCAAAATTCTTCCATAAGAAATGCATTGCTGAAATCTTTGAAGATTTTTTTAAATGCCTTCCCGATAAGCTGGAAAGATAAAACCCTGAATGGTGACAGAAGCGTTTGAAAACTTTCTTCCATGAATATCATCGTTCGTCTAGTGGTCCTTGGTTCGATGCAAGAGGGTCATTCCGATTCCTCCATGTATTTCAAATAGGGAAAGCGGAATCTCATTTTGGGACCTTCCCGATAAGATATTGAATCGAAACTTTGGAACAAGTAAGGATGGCACTTATCTAATATTATTTTGCTATCTTCTCTCACGGAAGAGTCCTGAGTTCGACGCTAGGCGGTCTTTTGCGCGAATTTTTTCAATCTGTTTTGAGGCCGTTCTCGATGCGATAGAGCAATCAAAATCTCGGTGTTTACAGATGAGATGGTCTTCCATCGTACCAAACGAAGAAATGTTACCAAATGTCCGTGTGTTCGACGCCAGGTGGGTCCGAAATGCCTCCGTAAGAAATGCATTGCTGATATCAGGGACGATTTTTTAAAATGCCTTCCCGATAAACTGGAAAGATAAAACCCGGAATGGTGACAGAGGCGTTTGAGAAGATTCCTTCATGACGTCCACTGCTTCTCTAGAGGTTCTTGGTTCGATGCTAGAGCGTCATTCCGATTCTACCATGCATTTCAAACGGGAATAACGGATCTTATTTTAGGACCTTCCCGATAAGATACTGAATTGAAACTTTGAAACACGTCAGAGTAGCACTTCTCTAACATTCATATGCCATTGTCTCTCACGAACGGGTCCTGTGTTCGACGCCAGGCGGTCATTTATGCAAATTTTTAAAAATTGTTTCGAGGCCTTTCTCTTTGCAGGAGACTATTCAAAATCACAGCGTTCGCATTTGAAGTACTTTTCTATAGAACCAGTGGAAGAAAGGTTACATTTGACCTTTATTCGATGCCAGATGGATGAAAATTTCTCAGGTAAGAAATCCATTGCAGCAATTTTTATGAATTTTGCTGGATAAGCTACGAAAATGATACCCGTAAGGGGAACTTATTGTAAATTTTTACCAATTAGCTTGCACTATGCAAGCAACTTTTACTCGTATATATATATATATATATATATATATATATATATATATATATATATATATATATATATATATATATATATACATATATATACATATATATACATACATATACATATATATACATACATATACATATATATATATATATATATATATATATATATATATATATATATATATATATATATATATATATATATATATATATATATATATATACATATATATATATATATATACATATATATATATATATATGTATGTATGAATTTATTCATATAAATTCCTTAATAATGGTCCATTAATTTAGGATAACTATGGGCATATTTTTAAATTAATCCATGGGTCCATCAATGGAATCTAACATCTATCAATCCAATTTTAAATTCATTAATGGATCAATCAAACTGTGTTCTTATTCACTGATGGATGCTTTCCACCAATGACCATCACTTCCATTGTGATTATTACCCGATGAATTTTTGATGGTTCTGACAACAGTAGTGGGTCATTCAAATGTTTATATCCATAACCTCATAAAAAGCAAGTAAATGGCAACTAAAAATGGAGAATATAACATATTTATAATGCAGCAATTAATAAGCACAGAGGATGCAATGATTTACATTTTAACAGAGTTTAAAGAATTATGGAGATGGAACTAGTGGTATATGCAACAGTAGCCATCTTGTCAAACAAACCAACAGACTGTTCTTAAATTCATCAAGAATCCATCCAAGTAATCAGACAATCATTGATGAAATCCATCACTCATCAGATTGACAAAATTAAAAAGATGCCCTATATCTATTTTGAAGAAATAAGGACACTGATTGAACAACTAGGACTTTCCCTTCTTTTAAAACAGAAAAATTCTAGGACATTCTTTTGACCTTTTAATAAGAAAAAATTTTTAACTCCAAATAAATTATTTTAAAAAGAAATTTCTTCTGTTTAAATAAAATAAACATTCTTTTAAAATGCATTTAATACTTTTAAAAAGTTAATATTTTTATTGCTTCCATGAACATTGAAGGTATAAAATGTAAAGTAAATATAAATCTCACAATCAGTTTAAAGTGTAAAAAATGGGGAAAAAGGAGTTTAAAAAACAGCAAATCTAAGGACACCTCAAACATGAGGCAGTGGAAACCCAGAACATTATCTAGTAAATAGGCTCTCTATAATTCAGTGGCAGGTATATATTTATGACTATGCATGTAAATTTTGTATTGAAACATTTTATTTGTCTATGAATTCAGTATTCCACCTACAAGCAGGTAATGTATAACTTCTTGCTGATGTGACTTACTTTAGCTACATTAAGATAATCTCTCATTGTTTCAATCTTAAAGGTTAGGATTTGAAATTTTTAAAATTCCTTATCCTGACCCATAATGGCAAATTTTCTTCTCTTATAGCTTTAAACCCTGTAAAAGGCTTTATTCTAACTTAGATATAACAGCCATAGTAGTACTGCAAAAGTGTTCCTCGAGTTCTAGAACACTTTGTTTATTGTAGCCATTGAATGGCTGTATTTTTATCACCTAAAACACAAATTAGAGAAAATTTTTCAGATAATTAAACCAAAAATGTCACCTACACTGACATGATTCTGAGTTAAGCAGATGTTATGTTATATATCTGTCCCCAAACTATGTTTCAAAGAATGCTGAAGTTTAATAGTAGTGTTTATAAGGGCTCCAGAAAAAATTATAAAGATCGATTCATAGAAAAATTCTGAATGTTGGGTTAAACATAATCAGTCATGAAATATTTAAAAATGACGTTCCTAATTTCTGAACATTTTTCTGCCACTGAATTTTAGACTATTACCTGTATCAACTATTTGTTACTAATACATGGGTGGTGTGAAAAGTTTCCAACATTTTGCCATTTCTCGACATGTTTCCTGAAAATTTTCTGAAGATTTCTGAAAAATCTAGGGTCAGAAACTTTTCAGACCACCCTTGTATATGCCAAAATATTAAGAAATTCCATTCTCATCTCAAAACTGGTTAAGTTTATCATCAGGGGAAAGTTTTGGAAACAACACTCCATATAAATCCAGATAACCCAATGGAAAAAGATTCTTTTGAAGCATATCAAATAGATTGTATCATATTTTTCAGGTAGATTTCTAAAGGAGCGAGGCAATTTTACCTGCATTTGTTAGCCTCAAGTCTACAGACTTGAGGCTAACAAATAATTTAAGCTTTATTCAAAAATGACTGAGAGAAGGTGCTATGTATATAATGTTAAAGTTAAATCATGTTTAGGAATTAAGATGAGAAATACAAAGTTAATTTGGCAATGGACAGAATTTAGAACGGAGTATTACATTTATATTTCAAAAGGGATTTCCTAATTTTAACTACCACAAAAATTAAATTCCAGTCATCAGAGAGCCATGCTAGAATGTGCTCAAGGAGCATTAAGGCATTTTGACTTCAACTGACTCAAACCAAACATCTTACGATAAACTCAAGTACTGTTCAGTTAACCAGTCTTCCGAGTATTTTTTATGGAAAAGCATTTATAGCTACCTGAGGCAAAACCTAGAGTAAGTCTTTAAGATATGATTTAGTTAGACAAAAAGAGCTAGGAGTTTGAAGAGTTTAATCATATCATATATCTGAATGGTGACAGTTCTCTGCCTTCAATAGAAAAATTCTGCGTTAGCTTGGCATCAAGCCTACAATCATTTTAGGAAATCTCTTTGTCATGTTCATAATTAATGAATGACTTCTAACTATATCTTGGGTTACAATTCATATATGACTAACTCTATGGCTATAACTTTTACTCATAATAATAAATGACCAGTAAGAAATACTATCATTCATGTCATAATACCCTTCATTTTATCACAGCCGTGAACAATATTGTCAACGTTAAATTCATTATCTTCTTTCATCAAAAGGCAATCAAAAAATATTCCATTCATCATGATATGGTATCTTTACACTTACTTAATTTCTTTTTTATAAATATTTAGATGGACCCTATTCAGTCTATAACAGCTTCTTAGCAAGTGATACACAAGTGTAAAAGCTATTCCAAACCTTAAAAGCGATAAAACTAAAATAGGAGACTAGAAACTGGTCACAAAGGTAGGATTATCAGATCCTACCATTGAAAATTTATTGTTATTCACTGAATTTGTAGAAGAAATGACATTATCACAGCCTTTCTTCCCCAACTCGGGGATATTGAAGGAATCTGATTTCTTGAGGTCACATTCTATTATATCTATGGTGGATAATTCTTCACTCTCAGTCTTTTTACAACACTTGGAAGTATGTCTTGAAAAAAAGAAAGAAATAGATGAGACAGCTTTATCTGCCCACCCCCAGCTATGCATCCAATGTGGAAGCCACTCCCAGGTCCTCAGAAATGGAGGCAAAAGGTTTGGATGGCTCGACTGCAGTTTGTTGACGACCACGGCAAAACAAACTATTACAATCACTATACCGAGAACGCAATATAAACTGATGTTGGATTCATCTACTCTGGAAAGAGTGAATATGACAGTTGGTAGAACTATGAAAGCCGTGAGTATATACAAAATGGCTAACCAGCGACGTCTCGCCACAGCCCTGCCGAGGGCATTAGCCATTGGTATAGGCCACCTCATTAAGGGTATGGGGTAGAACAAGAGTATGCCGGTAGCATTGAAGAGAGTGTGGGTGAGGGCCATCTGTAGGGGAGGGGCAGTAGGGCTTGCTAAGGATGCAATGATGGCAGTGCCAGTGGTTCCAAGATTGGACCCCATGGTTAGAGGATATGCACGTTCTAAAGACACTAGCCCCAGACCAACAAGTGGAGTGAGGAGAGAGGTGACCACAGATGAAGACTGCAAAAGGAAAGTTGCGACACAGCCAACCAAAATTGAGATGTATCCTCCCAACCAAGGCAGCTTTGGAATCTCAGCATTGATGGCCTTCCTGATTGCATTCGCCATTGTTCCTGAAAAGAAAAAAGTCAGTAATATTATTTCTGAATCGTAAGGGTAGTTAATGAATGGAAATAGTTCATGCAATGTTAGTCTCAAGTGAGATCCTTCTCCATATAACTTCAAAGGTAAATACTAATTGCCAGCAAAGGATGAGGACCTTCTAAAGAATTATTTTTTGAACTGCAATCTCAGCGGACAATGAATTTATTTGCTGTGACTAGTTTTGTCTACAAGTAGAGATCTTTAGGCAATTTTACATTGGATTTCTTTAGTAAATAAGCTATTATATAAAGTTTATATACTAAACAACTCCACTGTAAAACTGACTGAAGATATCTACTTGTAAACAAAACAAGTTGTGACAAATAAATAGGTATTCTGTTGAAGTTGCAGATGTTTTCTAATTGTTTAGTATGCCTTCCTTTCACATAGTTGAGCTTGGCCATATAAGATATTTATATATATGAGTAAAAGTTGCTTGCATACTGCAAGCTATCCATTGAATACAGTATCATACCAAGTACTGCCTCAGTTCAAATTTAAAACTTCGCGCCAAAGACCGCCTGGCGACGAACTAAGAACCCGGTCGTGAGAGAAGATAGCAAAATAATATTAGATAAGTGCCATCCTTACTTGTTCCAAAGTTTCGATTCAATATCTTATCGGGAAGGTCCCACGCCTCTGTCACCATTCCGGGTTTTATCTTTCCAGCTTATCGGGAAGGCATTTAAAAAGATTTCCGCAATGCATTTCTTATGGAAGAATTTTGCATCCACCTGACGTCGAACTCACTGTCATTTGGCTACATTTTTTGCATGAGAAGCATAGAAGACTACCTCAACTTCAACCTCCGAAATTTTGGTCACTCTATCTTACCGATAAGTGCCTCAAAATAATTTTCAAAAATCCGCGCAATGCATTCTTATGGGAAAATTGCGATTTTTGGGACATTCTGGTATCGAACCCATGATAGCTAGCGTCGAAGTCTGCATTATTCTGGCATCTAGAGTGTAGGGCCAGTACGTCGAAAAAATCTGACGTTGATGGCGCTTGTGGAACATGGTCAGAATTCGTATCCCCTATAAATAGGTATATTCGGAGAGTTAGCTATATATAATAGATATATTGCAAAAACCAACTTTTCGCATAGATGCCATTCAAAATCATATCATGACATGTCTAAAAGAGTTTGGTGTATTAAAACCTGCACATCATTTTCTGTTTGCTTTAATGTTCATGCATCAAAAGTTTGGTTGAAATTAACATAAATGTCCAAGTGTCTCCATTTATCAACACAAATGTATATGTGAAAAAATTAAAACTATGAGTAATTCTTATTTAAGGTTGAATATGATAGTATACAAACATACCTTTGAGAATTTTCTGCAGAATCCTCACCATTACTCCCATGCAGACAAAAAGAAGAATCAAAGAAAATAACAGTAAAATTGCACCAATAGCTGCATCACCAATACTTTCCATGTATTTTGCTAGATATTTACCTATAAATAGAATTTTTGCATTAATATATTGTTTATGAAGATCTTCATATTATGACTTGAGTCTTCTACAGAGTTATAAATACACACATTTGGTAAGTTCTCCAGTAGTTTCTTCTTTACACCATGTCTTCAGAAGCGTCGCATTTTCATATAGTGGATTATTTTTTGACCATTCAGTTATAACAGTCTTATTCAACTGTAAAAAACAGATATAATACATAACAGACGCAGTCATCATACCAAGGATGCATATATTATATGTATACATCAGTAGGGTGGTCCTTAATTTCCAAAAATCAGAAATACTTTTGGAATATCCATTAAATTTGTTCCATTTTGTTATAAAATTGATTACATGAAATATTATTTCAATAGGTGGATGGGAAGACCAGTTTCATCACACAGTTTATATATTTCATCATCTTTGTCCCCTTTTGGGTCATTATAACTGATCATGAAGCATTCTCATTCTAAATTTTTTCCTAATATTACCAATACATTGTTAGACATTGACTGTTATTTTCCTAAATTATTTATCAAGTCTCCTCTATTGTTTCTGAGATCCAGTCTGGATAGTAAGCATGCAAGTTGTGACTTGGTGTCTCTATTCAAACATATCAAGTTCACCACTGCATTTCTCTTCGAGAATATCACCACTAACTTTAAGAATTAGTATCAGTGATGAATTATTGCAACTATTTTCATTATATATTGCTTTGCTATTATTAGAAAAACATATTAGTTCTTTATTTTTGAAAACTTGCTTTAGTACAGATCTTCTTTTCGAGAAATTTTCTTTGGTATTGATCATCGGACGATGCAAGAATTTTTAAATAAGCAGAGTGTAAAGAATGTAATGTTAATGAAATATAACAATTTTACCAGGGATGAGTTGGATAAGACAAGTAAATAGATGTAGGAAATCAGAAAAATGAGAGGCAGTAAAAATTAACTAAATGAACAAATGTTAATATATTTATTCATAAACTACAGTTAAGTATTGAAATTAATAAAAGAAACAATCGTTAATTCCTTTAATAAAAAGAAGTATATTAAAACTTCATTTTCTTTTCACATTTTTTTATTTAGTATATAGGTATATCCATCAAATTAATGTAAAAACCACTGTTATGTAGACATTTTTCCTTACTCCAACCATTCCTATTCTTTCATTAAATTTCTTAACAGAGGAGTGCAGTACAGGTTTTCTATCGGAACTTGTGTTTGATGCAGTAACTTTGACTTAGAGTCAAAAGGAAGAACTTCTGCTATTCATCAGAATGGACTGCTATGCTGAATGAAAATCTTATAAACCATACATAAAATGTTTACTAACAATTCCAAATTTTTTAATCATACTTATGGAACCAAATCTAAATTCCTTCTGAGTAATTCAAACTCAATTGCATCTCAAAAGTCTCTGATGTTCAACTACTAGACTGATCTCATCAAAAGAGCCTAACGATAATATTGTCACCTAAATTATGTTCTTACTATAAGATTCATCATTAATATTCATATTCTCTTTATTTATTCATTATTGCAAGAATAAAAATATATCATGAGATATTATTTTCTATTCATTTATGGCAATTTTATCAACATTTCTTCATTTTTTTTAAATGGCTTAAACAAAACTTACCAGCACAATTTGATGTGTAAATGGATCTGTAAGCACCTGTAGAACCTTAACACCTCCAAGGCTACTGACATTCTTACTTAAAGGCATGGAATTCACAATAGCTTCTGTTGTGTAAAAGAGGTAACCTGCAAATAATAAATAAATCAGAGAAATCTTGAATTAAAATTTTTTCTTTTTCAAATGTCGAAGCCAACACATTTAGTTCAGTTGGACAATAGGGAGGTAAACCATTTTTTTATTTTTTTTAAATGAAATAATACTAGGAATAATAAACAGTATCAGTGGAAGAAACATTGAAATCACAAATTTAAGGCTGTAAACAGCGCGCGAAAAGTTGGAATCTGGGAGGGTTGCTCAAATGCTCCCGAAGAGTTCCGAAGATACGCTGACGTGATAGGGAGTGTTTCTCCATCAGCGTGCGTTGTAAACCATTAACTATAAGTTGTTGCCATGACACCTCTCAATCATTGATGATAGGGTGGATTTGGCTTTTTCATTCATGGGTGAAACCAAGAATTGGTGTCATCTGCAAAAAGTGCAGGATGGACACCAGTCTAGTTACGTCATTAACTAAAATAATAAACAATAGAAGCCTGAGAATTGATCCTTAAGGCAAGCCCTGAGGTATGGGTAGCAGATTGGATTTTGATCAATTTAAGGCTGTATATTGATAACGATCACTGAGGAAAGATTGGAACCATTTCAATGGAATCCCACGTATTCCAAATGATTTCATCTTATTCAATAGGATTTCGTTGTTGACAATATCAAAGGCTCTTGTAAGGTCAAAGAACAAACCAACAATTTTATTTTTGTCTTCAAGTTGATCTCTTATGTCATTAATTAGTTTCCATGCTCTGTAGTTTTGCACTTTCGGAAACCAAATTGAGAACTGGAAATGAGCGAATGTTTATTTATGTAAAAACTAAGCCAATTGAAGACAAAGTGCTCTGTTAGCTTGGACAATGAGCTTTGTAAAGATATTAGCCTATAATTTGCTAATGTGAGTTTACAGAGTTTTTTGTGAACTGGTATGACTTTTGATACTTTAAGAGAAGAGGGAAAGAAACCAGTGTTTAGAGATTTATTACAAAGGAAGACAATATGTTTCAGGATGATGTTACTACTTTTTCGTAATACAAAACCAGGTATATCATAAAAACCAGAAGAGCTTTTCTTTCTAATATTTTTATTGCTATTAAAACCTCCTGCTCATCAGTTGGATAACAAAAAAATACAATTAGGAGGGCAAGAGTTAGTACATAAATTATTAGGAGGCAATGTAGTGGTATAATTATTTACGTTAACAAAGTGCTCATCGAATGTTGAGGCAATTTCAGATGGATGTGATATGGCTTTTCCATTTTTATTAATAACTAGTCAGATTGGGTTAGAGTCATTAGGAGAAATGGATTTATGAATGATATCCCAGGCTGTTTTAGTGACATTGTCAGAGTTTAGGATTTTATTGTTATTGTAGGATTTTTTGTTGATTTGAGCAATTTATTGTAGGATTTTTTAAATTCCTTACAGGACTTTAATGTCTCTTCTGATTTGGTCTCTCTGAGACTGATTGCTAATCTTTTGATCTCGCATGCCATACCTCTAATTTTGTCATTAATCTATTGATTGGATTTGCTAGCTTTAATTGTAAAACACTGCATAAGAAAAGCCAGCATAAAGTTATATATGAGTAAAGAGTGAAAAGCATCAAAGCAATCATCAAGGGAATTGTTGTAGTAGACTGCAGACCAACTGAATTTAGTAAGTAGGGAGTGAAATATGAGCATATTGGCATTGTCTTCCGACTCTAGTTACCTTGTTACTTTTTATTGGAGCATCAGCATTAAAGGCTACCTGAATATTGCGGAGGTCAATATGCCAAAATCAAGAATATTAGTTAGTCATTTGGCAGAATTTATATTAGTGAAAACATTGTCAATAGTTGTTCTGGAGGACAGTGATACCCTAGTTAGTGATTTTTTCATATGAAATAATAGTTTTTCTGCAAGCATCACACTCATGGTTAACAGCATTGGATTCATTTCTTAAAAGATTTCATAATCTCATTGAGCTCTAGTTCCCATTTTTTGCACCCTCTTTGAATATTAACATTTGATAGAGAAATGCGGCCATCTTTTTTAGATATTTCTCTATACAAGACCAAGTCATCTGCAAACATCCTCACATTGTTAATTATCTCTTTGCTCAAGTTGTTAACGTACAATGAGAATAGAAGAGGTCCAATTACGATGCTTATTACTACTTCTTTATTAATTCCTGCTACTTTAAATTTGCAAGTTAACTAATAGCGAGAGACAGTTGAAAGCCTTCTTGAAATCGAGGAAGACTGTGTCTACTTGCTTTTTACTCTCGACAGACATTTAGATATAGAAAACAAATAGCCAAAGTTGTGTTTTGCATGGTCGCGACTTTCTGAAACCAGGGTAGTTCTTACTGAGGAAACAATTATTATCTAATAATGTCATGAGTGAGCTGATGGCAATATGTTCTATAACTTTTCCAGATAACAAAGTTAATGAGGCCTATAATTTCCTGGGTCATCTTTTAATCCACTCTTATTAAAAGGTGTGACATTTTGCTAACTTCCAATCTATTGGGACATTACCTTCATTCATTATCTCGAAAAATATAATTTTGAGATATGGGGCAACGATCTCTGCCAGTTCCTTTAATACTCTAGCTGGTTTTGTTTTCTTTACTAGGAATTAGAAACTACCTTCCCCTGTGAAAAGTGGTTTCCTCTTTTTTTCTTCCTTGAAATTAAATCCATGAAAAAGGAGGATACCTGAGTACCTCTTTATAAGTATTTATACTCCCTAGTGGGTATGATGGTTAACATAAAGAATCATAATGATAGTTTTGAATATAGTGACACACACACACCTGTGGCAACTTCCAGAGGCAGAATCACAATCACCGCGAGCCAATTGAAGCAATCATGAACAGTGGCTCCAGCAAATGCACGGCCAAAGTCCTCTCGCTGTCCTGCATGACTGAAAGAGACAATGGTACTGGTCACGGAAGTACCCACATTGGCTCCCATCACTAACGGGATTCCAGAGCGGACGTCCAGAACTGAAAACAATAGAGAACTCAATTTAGGAATTTCATAACCCATACCATGCTGTTCTACAAACATTTATATGAAGGCTTACAATGTGTCCCATTTTGACTGGGAGTGTCCCAGGTTTAATGCGTAATCCTGGTCAAAATTTTCTGCTCGGTTTGATGGAAAAACTTGAAAGTAGAATATGAGGTATAGAGATTTCAACACTACAAAACAATTAAACGCAAATGTCAGCAGTGCTCACACATGGAATGTCTTGAGAGAGCATGAAATCAACTCATATAACTTTTAAGGCAACGTATGTACTCAGAGGGCTAGAATTGAAAAAAAAACTGGCCAAAAATACGGATGCGATTTCTTTTTAGTTAAGTCTGAAACTTTGCACGGCCATCTGTGAATAAATTCTGCGTACAATTCTCCAAGTCATCTCCTTTGACTTTGCATTAGATCCCTGTGCATTAAAACTATACGGGGGCTCAAAATTGATCGAATTTTGCCAAAAATGTCAGTCTTTGATATTTCTTGAAATTCTTCAACTTCAAGCCAATACTGAATCCTTATGGAAAAAGTCAACGGGTAAAATAAAATGCAACGTTATAAACTTGTCTTTTATTCATCATAATAATCCAATATTTATGAAATATTTGCATTCTCTACATAACAAAACGGCCGACCCTTATTTTAGCGATTTTCACCTAAAGCGAGCTGAGTAGTAGAGAGGGACATCGAAGTTATTTATACCAGTGGGACGCCAGAAAATACTTTTGCATGCAGCGCTATCCTTATTATGCATTCTTTTCCTATACTCTGTCCAACGTCATGAAGACACCACGTAAAGCATATGGGCCTGTGTATTCCTTACGGACGTGCGCTGTTGCTACATTTGCGCAGATAAAGAAAGTCGACAAGAACGTATTTGGAAGGCATTCAGCATAGGCAAAAATTAATTCTTTATGGCATAGTGCAATTAAATCAAGATTTAATTTGCCATAATCGAAGGAAAAATGAGAAAAATGATATTTTGAAGAAAATTGGGTGCAGATAATGATTTTTTGAATCAATGAATTTGGGTTTATCATTCAAGGAACAAGTTTTTTTCCAGTACCAAAATCTTTCTTGTGAAACCTACTTTTCACATATGTTAGTCACTTTGCTGTTAAAAATTTTGGATAAGATTGTTTTGGGAAAATCTATAAGAATACGAGAGTTTTCTGGAAAATGCAGGGAGAGATGTAGTCTGTAGCTTGCTACTTCACATCCTATTTTCATTAGAAAAAAATTCCAGTGGAAGAATTACCAATTAAGTTAATGAGCTGGAAGAAGTTTAGGAAGATAAAATTCTTTAGACATATATTTCCATTTACTAGACTTGTTGATTATATACCTGAATTTAGAAATTAAGATGTAGTGTATATGGATTAACAGATAATAGTGATGAAACAGTAATGTAAATAGAATTAGAGACTGAAGAATGATTGTTTATATAAACCCTCTCTTTTTTTGATAATTTAGTTATTGCTGTCTTCTTCCTTAATTATATACTCCTTTCAATGATGTAATAAGCTAGGAAAAATTTGTTCAGAATATATTTACACTATTATTCCTTCCTGCTATTGGCATGCAGGACTTCAGTCGACTTCTACTTCCAAGGGATTAGACTAATATAAACAGATGGTCTGTATTTGTAAGGAATACACAGGACCATGTGCTTTACGTTGTGTCTTCATGACGTTGCACAGAGTATAACAATCAACCTCAAGAGTAAATAAATGCTAAGTCTGTTCATAAGTGATGATAATCAATGATTATTTATGTTACTTACAATATCTTAATACTATCGTTGATATAATAAAATAGATAATATCAACATCTTACTCTATAGTTTGGCATCACTTTGGTAAACAAGTTCTTTATATTTATCATTAACATTTGGTGCTCTTTGATCCAAGTATTTTTTCTATACCAACCGCTTATCTTTCCTATTAAACCCAATGTTCTTTAAGTCCATTCTAATAGGTGTTTAGAGTTCTGAACATTTCTCTCCTCTACTTATACTCAGCCCTTATGATTTCCTTCTTTCATCCATTTATTGATTATTGTTGTCAATCATTTCCTCGTTTCTTTGGCTTCACTTTTCCTATAACTATTCGGGAACTTTCCCTGACTTTAGTTTTTATATCCTTCTATCACTCTTTTGTAGTTAGTCCCCCTTCTTATTTCCTAAAGCCTTGTTAGTTAACTCTTGAACGTACTTTCCCCTCTTTGACGGCTTCTACATTCCATTTAGTTATCCTTTTATAGATGAACCATTTGTTTACCTAATCGATTTCCGGGGGGGGAAACCAATTTGTGTTTATACCACTAGCTGTTCATCAATAGCAGGTGATAATTCCATCAAAGATGGCAAATCAGGAAATGGAAATTCTTATAAGGTCTTGCATCTAGCGAATTCTGAGCAACGCAATTCTCTTTGACGAAGGAAGGAAATTAATACCTCGCAATATAATGCAATAAAGATCCAGTCAATCATCAACTGAAATTTACAATTTATGAAACATAATTAGGATTGCATAGCATGTGACAGAGCTGGCGGATAATTGGAAGATTTCTCTATATGTGAATGATGTAGGAAGAGGAACCTTTGATTTGACCGGTCCTCTTGCTGCAGATTGTTTTTGTTTTTCAGAGGGAGATGTTCAGTGTTACAGTTATTATCAACCTAAATACTGCAAACTAAATATAAAACTTCTCACGCATAGAATATTTGAATAATGCACTTACGTCCAGCTGCAGTCATGGAGACGATGATTGAGGTGGAAGTGGATGAACTCTGGACCAACACAGTGATGAGGATGCCAACCATCAGACCAACTAGAGGGTTGCTCAAACCAATCGTCTCTTGCAGCACGGTGCCTGCAAGGAAATTATTGATTTATTCAATTGTTTGTTTACTAAACAAGCATCAACATACAACACAAAATCAATTGAGGCTGACGACAAAAGAATTAATGTATAAGATTAACAACTAAACAATTATGTAAAGAATAAAAAAAGAAACTAGCAAACGAGAATTACAGAATTAAATACATGGGTTTCATAAACGGTACCTGGGAGGGTGTATACGAAAGTTCTTTATTTTTTCTTTGAATGCTTGTTCCATTATTACGTACTTTACGGGCATTGCCGCACTTTTAAACTATTAACGAAGCGAAATGATAACTACATAAAAGAGGACTGGGCTCACCTGTGGCTCTTCCTCCGACCAACCGAAATGCACTCGCCATGAGGTCCAGAGAACAGATGAAGAAGTAAAGTAAGAAGGTCAGCAAAAGGGCCCTTGCCAATCCAAACGCCACCCTCCGACACGCTGGGGCTTCTTCATCTTCACCTGATAGTATTAAAAGGGTACTCAGAAGAAAACAAATTTGTCGTTTTAAAAAATAATTTATGCTTAAGAAAAAATATTGAGAAATAATCAAAAATATTAAGAAAAATATGAGAAGACTACTGATGATTAAAGACTAAATTTACGGAAAAGACAGATTGAGGCATCTTAAAGTGAGAAATAATACATGAAACTTTACACGGCTAACACAAAAAGAAATAAGTTTACATAAATAATAATAATAATAATAGAGACAGAAAATTAACATTGTGATGTAAAAAAAAACGGCTACAAGATATGTCACAAATTAAAAACATAATGCATAAAATAGTGATACTCTTAATTTGCAAAGCACAGACACTAAACTCCTCAAATCTTTCCGAAAATTTATTCTAAGGCAACTCACTACCTTCTTGAATACAGTCACACACTGCAAAGCCATCTTAATCACGGAAGCAAGCGCAATGCGTATTTCACTGCCCAAGGCATGAAATGCGCAGTGGGCTTGGTTCCCTGATTAAGATGGCTTTGCAGTGTGTGACTGTATTCATGTCTTTCGCCATCAGTGGTTCACTACCTTCTGTTTAAAATCTGCACATTGAGTCATCTTACTCTTGCTTTCTCTTCGGACCAATCTCAACATACACATTTTGCATCTCTTATATATTCTTTGTAAATTCTATCCAATATAACATATACCCATATTACTGTTCAATAGGTTTACATTCATTTACCAACAGTCAATACTTAGAGCGTTTGACAAGAGTGACTTATGTAAAATATTTTACAGGCGATTTTATCTCTCTT
The DNA here is from genome assembly GCA_036926295.1 of Pachydiplax longipennis. Taxonomy (NCBI): domain Eukaryota; kingdom Metazoa; phylum Arthropoda; class Insecta; order Odonata; family Libellulidae; genus Pachydiplax; species Pachydiplax longipennis. The sequence goes on from JAVFKF010000066.1 coordinate 1,094,299, forward strand.
GAATAAAAATAAACTTCTTTGAGCAAAAAAAAACTTTTCCCTTGATTCCGTCAACCTTTATAGTCTTTCACGCATAAATAAAAATGTGAAACTTGTGAAATGTAACAATAATAATAATGTCTTTGTAATAATTTGGGCGAATTTTAGAAAAGACAGGCCACTATTAAAATTAACCCAGTTGTTTTTCCTATTTTAATATTTTTTCTTTCTTTTCTTTCCTAATAACACAGAAATCACAGACAACCATTCCCTAACCGGAAAAATCCGATTAGCCGGGATTCGAACTCGGGACCATGTGGTTGGAGCGTTAACGCGCTAGCACACTAACCACTCCGACATCATGGCCGGCAAATCGTTAATGACGTAATCTTTTCTGTTTTTCGCTCAAATAATCCTCATTTTCATTTCACTCAGTTCGCTGATAAACTACTTTTGCTACCACATACAGTAAAACACGCCTCTCTTCACGAAAAGGGCGATTTTAAATATTTTTATGAAGCTTTCCCTGAGAAGATAGAATTCAAAAACCCGGCATATGAACAGAAGTCATGAATTTATTTCATAAAAGTATTGGAACGTTTCGCTAACGGCCCTTGGTTCGACGCCAGAGCGCCATTTGCATTCTACCATAAAATTTGGAGGGGATACGGTAGCTTATTTTGGGACCTTCTCGTTAGATACTGACTTAAAATTCTGAAATGTTGTTAGAGTTTAATTTAAGTAAAATAATGTGCAATGATAAACCCCGAGAGAGTTCTGAGTTCGACCGGTTATATTGCTCCCCAAAGTAAAAGATTATTGGTGGAGATTTATCACCTATAAGCAAGAGTACGTAAGGAACTCCTACTCTCTCCATTTATGAGACATTGGAGCTGCATAAAATCCTTTGTTTTGTTAGCATTCTCTCTCTCTGCAGTTACAGTCATTCAATTAAAAGTTCTAATCCTTCTTACCTAAAACTTTCTTAATCTCGATTTCGTCGATGGATGTGACGATAACTCCCTCATTCTTCCTTTCCTCTTCTTTTGGTTTCTGAAATGAGAAAAGAAAACGTTATGTCAGCATTGTGTTTACACCCCATGCCACTCGTCAACGTGTCGCTTGCAGGATATTACTGTAGACGTGGTAATATTTATAAATGAGCACAACGTTTAATACTAAAACAGATAACAGGAACTGACTGGAATAATCTCCCAATTTCCAAATAATTATAAGAAAAAAGTCTTCAGTTTCATTATATTAATATACATTTTTATATTATCTCGTTTGTTACATAATTGTAAATTGTTTGTAATTGTATATTGATGTTAGTTGTTGGACCCAATGCTGGTACTCCGCAATGTAGAGAAAAGAATGGAATCGAGGACTCGCTCAGGAGGATCAAAGATACGTTCGAGGAGATTACGAAAGCTCACCCGACCGTGACCCCAATGTCTTTCAGGGATGTCACTCTCTTTCTTTATCGGACACACCTCATGGTATTGCCCTCCGCTTACAAAGAGCTTTACCGGTAGAAATATACGTTTTACCAGTTGACTTCAACCCGCTGACTGGCGACGACTCTTTGGCGAATCAATGAATATCGTATACAAACTGAAAACACAATTTGCACTGACACTGACTGCGTGACAAGACTTAAATCGAAATCGATCATTTTTAAAAATTCCTCGCAACTTTCGATAAAAAGTAATCTCTCATTACTAGCGGTTGTTCAGAGAAAGTTCAGAAAATTTTCAAATTAGTTGGCTATTTTTTAACGCGTACTCGCAAAAGTTAGGAACGACTAATTCCTTCGAATAGTTGTCCACCATTAAATGAACGAAGAAAAACTACAATGCAAGAAAGTGGTAGGGAAAATCCGGAATGTATGTACGATAGATGAGGAGTGGATGGAAATTAGCAACATACCCCTGAAAAGACTCTTTCAATTAAATTCTGTGGAATAAACACGGATCTTAAAGAAGAAGCATAACTTTCCGAAAATATTTTTATTCGACCGATTTCGAAGTTGTCAACACGTTGACAAAACCGGTCGAATCTTTAGCAGATACAAAGATGTCGCACTTTTCAATATTTGATTATTTCCAGCAAATCCCGAAGTATTACTCTAAGGTTAAATATTATGACTATCGGCATTGAGAGCAAAATTGATTGAAGTTTAGAACAATCATTAATTAGCATTTTTCGTGCCTTACAGTTAATGTTGAGGAAAGTATTTTGTTTGGAATCTGTTTTCTTTTTCTTAGGAAGATTGTTTTCTTTCGATTTATTCTTTTGAATATTTTGGTGTAGACAACTAAAATTCGTGAGTCGGAATCCACAGCTATCGTATCAAATCATTCCAATTTAGGTTTCCATAAAAAGATGTTTTCCCAGTCTTCAGCTTCTGTACTGTTTAATAACTAAAACTAGCGAATATTGAGTCCTGAACACGGGCGGATTTATAGTTATCTATTTGAGGGCCTCAATAATAACACATTTTTGTTCGAAATTTTAGGGGTAAGACTAAGGGTTCAGAAAGAATTTTATATTGGCTAAACCTCAATAACATATTTATAGATTATATTACATAATTAATCCCACTATATGAATAATGTAAATTTTTATAATTAAAATGCTTAAAATTATGTATTGGATACTACCGTAGAGTGAGATTTACTCTATGATATTACTTATACTTCAATGTTTCCTCTATTCTCATCGTAGTGAAGCTACGGCATGTTACTTCACGGAGTAATCTGTGGCATCTATATGTATGTATTTTTTGTAAAAAACTGAATTATAACTCTCAGAATTGCGGTTAGATGGAAGAAGAGACAGTCATGTCTCAATCTCGCAATAAAAACGATTTCTTATTATTATTCATAGTGAGGGCCTCAGTTCTGTCTTTGGGCCTCTGATGGCTTCAATCCGCCCTCAAGTGTTTGTAACCAATAAATTCAACTGCACTGTTTATTTGATACTTCCAAATTATCGGGCATGTTTTTTTATTTAAAGAAAAGAAAAATTTCTTAGAAGAAGTAAATTATTTAAAATTTGTCTACATTAAGCTCTAACTGCCAGCCATTACACCGTTTTAAAATTTTATCTAAATCATTCCACAGAGTATCATATCGTCCCTATTTATTGAGTAAAAACTTATCCTACTCAAGTAGTAATTGGACAAAAAGTAAATTAATAAGCATATGGATACCCGCATTTTCATGGATTTTCCTATAAGTCTATATTATCGTTGTTCAAAATAGAAACCCATTCATCCAAAAAGAGAGATTTACATTTTACGGCGGTGTGCTTTTCCAAGAGATCATTAAGAAGAAGATTAAATTCATGATTGCATCACTAGCTCACGTGCTCATTCGTGAGTCAGTCACGCGCTTAGTTTTTACGAGAAGATGTTCTCTGCTATGAAAGAGAATTCACCGAATGAAATTCACGAGAAATCTTGCCGAAAACTGAGGCAAATAAAATGTGGTGCACGAGGCAAGTAAGAATAGGATTTGAACCGACATATATCTCTTTGGAAATAACTAGGTTTCGATCATCTTAGAAAAGATCTTAAACCCCGCTGTGTCAATCATAAATGGACATTTGGGGGGTACATATAGGAGACCCTAAAAAAGGCTAATCATTCCTAGCAGTCATAGGTTCGATACCAGAAGGCCTCAAAGATTCGAATCTTCCCATAAGATCACAAGTTGAAGATATTCAAAAAGACGTTAAGATAGAGATTTCAACATCACTGAGGTCCTAGAAGAAACAATGTTCTACACTAATAATTAAAGATATGTCTTGAAGTGAGCGAGGGTTCTACGCCAGTTGGGTGCAAAATTCTCCCGTTCAAATTACATAGCGGAGATATTGTTTTCTTCCATGAAAATGTATGTACAACCCGGAAAGTGAACAGAAGTCATGGATAAATTTTGTTTACAATTTCACTAATGATCCTTGGATCGTTGCCAGAGCGTCGTTTGCAGTCTACCATACCTTTCCAATGGGGATTACGATATCTTATTTAGGACCTTCCTGATCCAATCGAAACTTGGGATACGGTTAGAGTTACCCAACCAAATTGTGATATTTAATGATTTCTTACGAAAAGGCTCTGAGTTCGCTGCCAGGAGGTCTTAATTATCCCATTAAAAATTTATGGTAGAGAATTCAAATTTCATTCATCACGGAGGTCATGTTTTACAAACGCAGTACCAAACGCTAACGATAATTAGTTCGACGCCATTTGCATTCCACCATGCTGTGGTTTGAGAACCGATATCAGTACGAAATTTGAATACAGATTGAGGGGCCTAATATGCAGTGACATTTCCGTGAAGTGAAGTGAAAGTTAGGCATTATTTAGGATATAAAACAGAATAAATCAATCATTTTGGACCACCATCGTGACTTCCAATTAATTTATTTGTGACGACTATTTTCGTCAAGACGATTAGTTTACAAATTACAAGTAGACGTCAGAAATAAATCCATTGTCCGAAGAAGTTACAAAGTTCCTTTTCAATTCTTTAGTATGGCTAAGTATTATTTAAAAAATTCTAGCGATGATTGAACGAGAAGTGATAAATAGAGACTTGACTGGGACTCGAACCCATGTCTCCCACTTTCCAGGAAGGTATTCCAACCACCAATTGTAGCGATACTTGGTACAACTTCAAAAGGCATGGAAATGTAATATTTGTTATCAAGATTTTCGCTCAACGAAGAAAACCATCTTCAGTTTCGCTCTTTATCCCAAGGACTTGAAAACAGCCCGGGAATCGACCCCGGGCCTCCCAATTGCTCGTTGGGTGCTGAGCAAGAACAGACCGACCCTTTCTATTCTATCCTAGGAAAACACTTGGGGTTGAACCGGTATTTCGCACAGACCATTCCATATTTTTATGAAAATTTACTTTATTATTTATAGCTTCGCGATTTCTCTCCTTCTGATAACTCGTTTTTTCGCTCCGACCGTTTATTAATACAATTTTTAATATTATTTGCTTTATTACCTCTAGCTTTAATTCACATACATTGAATTATACTAAATTTTAGAATATAAGTTTATAACGGCACGTATTTGGCTTCAAAGATAAAGCTTAATTTCAATTTGATAAACAGCTATCTTTTTTCGAGATCATCAAGAAGATCTATAAAAAGGTTTAAATAACGAAATTTATTTGAGATTAAGTGATCCTATGATACCTATAGATGCATAATTTTCGCTTCGGTAAAAATTCATTCTCCAATTATAAGGATCGCCTGCTTCATTTACAGTTTCTTAGTTTTTACAAAAACTGTTCAAATAAGTCAACCGACATTTAAATTTCACCAACAAAATTGATAAAGACAAAGTAAGTGAAACTGGGGATTCCTGACTCTATTGGCATATGTTTTCACTTTTATTATGCATTATCTAACTGATGGAATAAGAGAGCATAGGATGCTCAAGAGTATTCGCTGAAGTACTTGGAAAGAAAATGAAATTTATTCATCTGATGTAACTCTCCTCTGGAATCCATAAATTTTAACGAAGCATGTTACATTAGCATGTATGTCGACGAAAAGGTAAGTCAAATCACCTTCCAATGGAGGATGTTTCGTAATACTCGAGTATGGAACGTTGGATTTTGCGATTACAAAAGATTCTCAAAGAGCACGTGTCTCGCGGTGGATTCCTCGGTAGAAAAGAACGACAGGTCCTTGATAACCGAAGCCGTCAAAAGCACACGGATAACTGTAGCAATAAACATAATACGTTTAGATAAAGTTAACTTCTACAAACATATCGTGAACTCATTCATCACGTTGGCCATTCGTGTTTCAAGAGGAAGTCACTCGATGAAATCACATGTGCAATGGAGAATAACCATTGGATTCAGGAGAAATGGATGAATTTAGAATAAGAAAGTAAAAGGATTCTTATGAGAAAGGAGTTTTTCGTGTTAATTCGAAAGTATAACGAGAGTATATAAAAGCTGAATTCATTAAATGATAATTTAAACTACATTTAAGGAAGAAGATTGTGCAGAAAAAACTGAATAGATGGAGATAACATTTCCGCCTTCACCTGATGGAATGCCTAAACAGAAAAAGGTAACATGAATTTAAGGAAACATGAATTGAACTTGAATTTAATTTATACATTCCCACAATACGAACACACACTTATGGTATGGCATCATCGTAGAGCACCTGAATAGTGTAGTGAATAAATTAAATTGAGAGCTCTGCTGAGAACATTTTACTTTTATTCAAAGAAAGAGATTCGGAAGATTCGCTAGAATAAGATAATATGAAAAGATGGAAGAAAATTACTTCATTATAATAAAAGTTACGTATGCACATGCATAGAAATTTTTTTTGAAGATCATTATCGACTTAATACCGCATATGAAATTGTGTTTACCGACTGTTTGTATGATAGAAAGCAACTTATCTTGCACTCCACCTTCTTTATCTAAAAGAGTTGGAAATGCCTAGAATCCTGAAATGTTGACGAATTCTTCCATTAATCATTTTCTTGTGAATATTCTTTCAAAGGGTTTGAGGAAATATTTGTTAATTGACTTAATATCTGATCCACCACCTCATAAAAAGAGGAGATTTTATACTTTTTCATCGGCAAGAAATATATATACTAAAAAGTATGAACATTTTATGAATCTTTAATAAAATAGACATTTCATCTGAAATGAAAGTCAATCTTTTAAAAATATATTTAAATCTTTTATTTAAAAATATTATTTAACTTTTTATATCAATATAGAGGGTGTAAAAATGAAAACTGTAAATGGGAAGAATAGGAGGGCACCCCGCGAAGTGTTGTGAGGACAGAAAGGGGTGTCACTGCATATGACTTCCTTTTTATTCGATTGACTAAAAAGAGAGCCAAGAGACGGATCTATTGGTGTAGCCAAGTAGGTAGCAAGTTCGACGAAAGCGGTCCCGGGTTCGATTACCGATGGGAGCCGATCTGTGAAACGACCTCAGCTGTCGAAGCATTCTAAACAATATTATATTGTTATGACGGATGTTTGTCTTTGTTGGACAGTGAAGGAGACAAATATTTTGTGCATCCCCTGCCACACACCGATGGCGGGAGACCCAGCATACATAAGGGATATTATGCTTCGTTGCGTACGAATTGCATAGATGTCGCAAAAACGAGTGAATTGGCAACGCTGTCGGAATGAGGAAAACCTGAGCTGAGGTCAAGTGTGAGTGGGGATTCACCTGAGGATATCATACTTATTTTCTCAAATAATCCGACGGCACGCATTACATCAATCTTCCATTATACACCCCATGGCACAGTGGCAATCTGTTTTGGAGCACACCAACGTAATATTTAAATAAATAAAGTGAAAAGTTGAAACCGTAGTAAAAATCCCAACGTGACGACATTTAAGGAGTAGGAGTTTTCGTTAAAAAATATTAGCGAACGAAAAAACTGCGGATAACAGAAAATTCTGATAATCTACGAGTAACTATGTCTTATATAACAAAGGCTAATAATCAATAATATTGCAGAACCGTTCAAATTTGCATCAATAGTTCTGTGATGTGATTTCTCACATTTGCGCGAACTTGCGGTGCAGAATTATTTACAAAGTCTTCATTGATACTTCGTTTCGACACTATTTTTACTGCACTCTTATCACCATTCGCGATTTAAAATGCACTGCATCAGAGGGCATTTTATAATTATTATTAAAGCATCATATGTATAGTGATCGTGAAAAGGTACATAATCTGATTTAATTTCAAGCTCCTTGTCTAATTCGGAAAGTCAAGTGCGGGGGTGGCGAGCCTATATGGCACGCGGAGCAATTAGCAAATTCACGTTTAGATGACCAAAAAGAACTAAAATTGAGTCGAGACAGTCAGTCGAGAAATCAAATTAGGAGTATTCAAACATGATATCAACACTGGCAAGTTCAAATATTTTTCGAATCTCCAAAAATACCAAACTAATCTTGGAGATCAAATACCAGATGTTAGCAGATTCCAGATACAATTTTTATCAGCTATTGATTCGACCCTAGAAAGTTCTCCTTAAGATTTACTAGGATCAGGTCATTCAAAGAAACAGGAAAATTCATTGCAAAAAGATAAAACTAAACAAACTGAAGTCGGATGTGCTCCAATGTATTAATTTGTGTGATTTTGAAATGCAGTTGATTGACTTGCGGAGTATTTCGAAGCAAAATTTCATCGATTTGAGTCATGAATTAGAAAGTATTGAAAGAGATAGGATAGCTGGCTCAATGCAGATAATGAAGTTCTGAAAACATGGAATTTCTTGCCTGAAAATGTTTAGTATCTGAAAAATGGAGGAAATACTCTCGACATTTACCACTACTCACTCATGTGAATCATTATTTCCAATTATGAACCTATTCAATTCCGATTTTAGGAGTGATGCCACAAATGCAGCTTGTGTAATGTTAAATATTAACAAAATATAAACCTGATGTGATTCATCTGTCTTCTTCTGCACAACAATAGAAATCACACGATAGAGGAATTTTGGTTTTCATGGTTACTCCGTGCATTTGACGACTAATGTTTATTCTTATAACTTAATTCTGGCACATGATTTTTTTCCTTTTTGTTTCATATACATTATAATTTTATTATAGTACCATGTTATTTTACAACGAATAAAAATCTAATAAATGACTGATAAGAGATTTTCTGTGGTATTTAACTGACATAGTTGCCTTTGTTATGTACTCTAATAAATTTTAAAACTTCAATACAAATAATTGTGTGTACCATTTAAAACATCACTGTTTTTTGTAATTATCCTCTTTAAAGCGATCGATACCTTGGCACCTCCGGTCCCGGGTTCAAATCTCGACGAGGGCAATACCCATCTCGAACAATACGCTGATCACGTGACACCCACTGAGAATGCATTGGGATCCATCACTTAGATCAAAGTCATCAAAATGGGCGATCTGTAAATGAAGCCAATTCCAACATTTCTTCTCTCGATAAGGAGAAATTAAGGCAATTTCACTCAAGCCGAAAACGCTGCCCACTTGGCTATTCGGAATCTTTTAACGCTTCTTCGTTTTATGTATAACATAAATCTCAACCCAATTGCTATTGAATCGGTCGTTTTCGATATACCACCAACACAAATTATATTTCGATCTTCACTGTCAAAGTTCAACTGATTGACGCAAAGTGTCAGCTTTCAATTGAAAATATATTGAGTAAAACCAAACGTTGAAAATGAGAGTATTCAAAAGAAATGGAGTCTCCTACCAAAAATGCTAGGACAGAATCTCTAGCAAGATCTTTAACCTCAACATACACACAGCTTCTAAGCGACCATCTTCAGAGGATGAATGCATTGTTCCAGATGAATTTCCTTGTCTTCTTTTTCTTGTGCCATCACTTTGTTTTCTCTTAGAGGACCAACTCTCTCCAGACGAGCTGTTTTGTCTCATTGATTTAATTAGTTAGACCGCCAAGATTCGAGTTCGATCCTCGGCTCGGAAGGAAAACATATTTTCACTTTTCTTCGTAAAAATGATGAAAATGACTCGTGAAAATCGAATATGGTTTATTTATACTTGTCACGAAATTAGAAACCATTGAAAGTGGATTTCTATCGCTTTCGTGATTTAGGACTTCCTACACACTTGATTCATTCTAACATTTTTTGGATTTATTTTAACATTCTTTTGAGCTTTGGGATAACCAAAGATACATGTTTACATTATATACCAGTGCATTGTAGACATCTTTAAAATCTGATTCGCGTTTCTTTTATTCATACTTTTACGCTGGTATTAATTTATTACCGTACCTGAAAACGAAGTAAGAAAAGTTTCTTAAGGAAAAATAGGAAATCGAGAAACGAAGTTAGTGATCAATCGAATCATTAAATCGATTGAATCAACTTCATTAAATTTAATTTTACGTAAGATTTTAATTTCGAGTCAACTGATTCCCTCATTTTCTTGCAGTCACTTGTTAATAATGTAACTGAGTGGTCGCATAATATCTCTACTGTCTTCTGAGATATTATAGTTTCTAAATTTATCAGTCGAACTCACTGAGTCATTTTACACAAATGTAAATGTAAGCATACTTTTCTCTTTCGCTATACTAAAGACGCAGATATATAATACTTCCTGAATTATCAGTCTTTTCCAAAGAAGAAAGTTTCAATATCTGAAGAAAAACTCAAACTGCATAACTCATATCCGCAATTATTTATTCAATCGATTTACATAAGGTGCTGACACAGTTTTATAGAGAATACCAAAACAATCTAACAGAACAAATTTACAGTAAATATGCATGAATGTATGAAATAAAATAAATTAACTAAAATCAACTCAGGGAAATTATAAAAAAATGTGATTTAAGCAGGAAATTATCGACATGAATTTTAATACAGAATTCTTTTGACAGTGGGAAAAGAAGGTTTGGAAGCGTATATAATAGATAATCTAAATGTGGGATCGTAGAATATTGCACTATTATGATATTTAATTAGCGATACTAATTCTGGATTGGCGCATTCATCCCTTCTGTTCTCCATCCATTATCTATTGTAGTGGAATATGGAATCCAGAGGCCTCGAAATAGCTCAAGTCTGTCTAGGATGGTCTTAATGAGGAGAGTAGCGAAACTACAAGCAGGCCTTTGTTTATGGGCACTCACAACGTATCATGAAATCAAATCTTTGAAGGCATCTCGGGTGCTCGCTTTACGAAAGAGTTTTATTCGGAGTGAGTCTACGTTTATGAAATATGCTGGATTATTTATACCACAATATGATTAACAATAATTGATAGAAATACTATTACTACTTATACTAACAAGATAAAATATTTTGTAAGATATTTGTTCATTCTTTCCTTAGTGAAATGACTGAGTTTTCTATGGTGTGTATTCTTACGTATTTTGTGAAAGCAATCGGCTTTAACTCTTCATAATCCTTTAATTTTCATAATGGGAGCCTGGTTGTATGTACCTTAAGTGACTTTGATGAATTAAATACGCTCCTAACCACAAGCTAAAAGAGACAGCTCTCTGGTATAGCTAAGGAATCCTTGGAAGAGAAATTGTTAAAGAATTGCATTAAAGAACGAGCGATTGCTAAAGAATTTTTAAGAAAGTACGTTTACGTAATACGTGACAAGTGTATTGGAACCTCTAAAATGAGAGATATAAAAACTACTCTTTCCTCTTGCGATAGTAATTATGGGATGTGTAACATGTTCGACTTCGATGAAAGCTGTTCCGGGTTCGATTCCCGCTGAGAGCTCGATATGACCTTCGCTGTCGAAGAAGTTTCAATTACTACTACCGATAGTAAACATGTTTTGTTAAAAATACTAAAAAGCAAGCGTTACAAAGATGCTCTGAGACGCAGTATGGAAAGTAGGGAGATTAGGTTTCGATTGCTTGATAAAGATAGAGAAAATACATACGTTTGTAGGGAATGTTATCGATATTATGTAACCCCACTGCTACTCCAGACAATACGTGTAAAGTAAGAGAAAGAGGTGCTAAAACAAGTCGTTTTAGGAATACATTCTTTCCGTTAACTATGTACGATAATAAAAAACAAAAAAGGAGCTCAAATGTTTGGTGCTTACATCTCCTACCAAAAAGTGGCTTGTAGACTATTTATGTAGATATAGGAAAGAAAAGGATAAGGTTAATATTTTGGTGTGTACACCCCCTGCCACATCCCGGTACGTGGATTTTGAAGAACTATGATAGATAATGGAATACCGTCGGCTAAAGGGAGTATTGAAGAACAGGTTTTTGCCGATTAACGGTTTCTGATTTTCACAATGCAATCAAAGGGAACTGCGGCGATTCATCGGAAGGCAGCCACAAACATGGATGGGGTGAACAATTTCTTTAGAGGACTGTACTGCTGAAAGACTGTACTACATTTACAAGGGAATATATATACACAATTTTACTTGGAAATTGTAAACTTCTTTATCAAAAGAATGTTCATTTATATGAGTTTTAATAAAATAGTAATTTCTTTCGAAAAAAAGTATTTTCTCAAATACAATCAAAATTTAGAAGGACTTTTTCTCAGAGCATTTTCGTCCGGCAAAGAAAATAAAGAAAATAGCTCACTCTTCCCAGAAAGCCCCTTTTGGTAGGTAATAGTTGGACGTAAATGGAATGAATCTATTTCTTGCCTATATAATGCCTAAATTATCGGATTATAATCCAATTTTACCATTGATGTATCTTCGATCTAACCTTTGAAAATGATATTCCTTGAAAAAAGAAGAATCTTTATTCATTTTCCTTTCATTTGGTGTTTTTCTCGATTTCGCAGGACCATTATTTTAAATTTAATGCTGCAAAAGAAAAAAGTCTGAAACCAATTAAAATGAACTTCACATGAATTTCTTATAAGATTATTTCCGAGTCATCCAGAGTCAAATCCATGAACCTTAGAAAACGAAAATATCGATTTATAACAGTACATATGAACTCTGATGAATTTATAAATTTCATCATTCTGTCTCGACGAAAAAGTTGTGAAATAAGTATTCTTAAATGTTTTCCATGTATTTGTCATTGTAGTTTCTGACATTGGACTCATAAATATATAAATATATGTACAATGGTGATTATTATATAAAATATTTGTCGTTAACATTGTATCTAAATAACTTGTATGCGATGAAATATAAAGAGGTGCTCGTCAGTAATTTAACATCCGATAATTATCGAATAACGTTGCATTCAGAAGTAGAATAATGCCTCAACAAATATATTGATGCATTAGAGATGAGAAAAACAATGGATTCCATGGAATGATACTGAATCCGACCGAGAGTTTCCCAACTCGACTATAGCGTAATCAACCTAACTAGAGTACATTTTAAGTGGTCGCGCAACTTTCCTAGCATTTTTAGGCCGCGCAGCTAGCTTTCCAATTTTCTCACGATCAACGGGAATCGAACGCGGAGGACTTAGGGAGGAACGAATCTCAAACTTATTCGCTTTCGTTAAATCTCAGGTATAATTACTTAAAAGCAGAATGGTGCAGAAGGACATCGAATGCATTTTATGTGTCGTGACATAATACCATAATCTTTCACTCCAATAACCAAAATGTAAATCTAAAAATACTAACTTTTCAACGCTGCCCTGAGTGAACAGAATCTAAGTAGTTGATAAATGTACATCTACATAAGAACCCAGTAAGCCGTCTTTCGGCGTGTGGCAGGGGGTGCACGCACAATGACTTTACGTTTCTAATCGATCACTCTCGCATATCATAAAGACGCAATCTTGAATTGTCTTCTCTGAACAGCATCTCTCTGAACCTTCTTTCTTCTAAAGATCCTGTCTCCAAAAGGATAACGATTTGTAGTAGCAATTCTTTTCAAAACGCCTTTCTTTTGTTCTTTTCCTAATTCGCGAATACAACACTTTTCAGCAGAGTCCTATAAAATTTCGAATATGTGGAAAATTATTGACATCATTAATAATTATTATATTGACATTTTTGGCAGTCGTCATTATTGGTTGCGGGATCCAATAAGTTTAGATTTACATGGAAAATAATTTGCATTTACTAATGCATGAATGCTTGAATGGATGCTAACTCATGAAAAAGTTAAAAACAATATGCAAGGGAAAGTGCATTGCTGAGGGGTGTCCGCTGAAAAGACGTGTCTCATAGTTGTGAATGTGTCCGTTAGCAGGGGTTTTTAATGTCTATTGCAGAAATCCACTAAACCAAGTTTGATGAATCTCATTAGCCATTTACTTATGCATAGAAAAATTAAGTCCTGCTCTATGAATATGGAAAGTCGCGCACTGACTCGGAACCTCGAAATATGACAAACAATGAGTTTGAAATGCACAATCCCAACCCAGTCCACCGTAAATAAAACATTATCGTCATTTTTTACTCAATTTTAATTAATTTACGGATATTTATGAAGTGAACTGCGGTTTGGAAACATTAACAAAAACTTTAAACTGGAGAACCGCGCATTCCCGTGGGTTGGGAATTTTGTTTTTCGAAATACCAACGAAATTTTAGTTTATTTTTGCTGCTAAACATTAAACATTATGAACGTCTAATGTTGAATTTTGAAATGATAATCGGAGTAAAATACTTATTCCCAATATTTCGACATCCGCGAAGTTATTGGGAACTCTTGCGAAAGTTAAGGTGATTTTGCGTTCGTTAAAAATCTGAGCCAACGACAAATCAGCGGAATCATCGAGTTCGTAAGTATAATAAGGATAATCTAATCCTTTTGGGGCATCAATTCCTCTATGCGCAGAACAATCTTTTGGATAGTAAACTGCGGTTGGTATCATTACTTTATCATTTGACAACGCGTACATAAAAACATTAGACATAACACAGATACAGTTAAAGCAATATTACGGAGTGTAATAACATAAACGATTGTAACACCAAGAACGCGGTCTTCTTCACTTACGTATTTGAATAACATCACGAAGTCTCGTTTAGTTCCAATTAATATATGCTGCGAGTGTAAGTCGGCCAATGACAAGCGCCATAACTGGACCCAACAATGCCTGCGATTGCGTCACACATTCACTTCCATTGGAAGCACTTTCATTGGCATAGCTGAGGCATCATTCATCGAAACATTCTTCTTTAAAATATCAACAGAGAAATTCACCAAATACAACGCAGATCTCTCCACGGAAGTTAAGTGATTTTATAAATGTAACTAAATTTGGAATTTTAATCAAAGTTTCTGGAAATGTACATCCAAAAAATTACAGACGTAATAACTTTACATTTAACCATATTATTATCATTCCTAAATTCACGCCAACTTCAAGAGCTGCTATACATTTCCATGATTTATTAATAGAAAAATCGGTATATCGGTATCGGAGAAATAACACTCACTAATAACTTAATACATCCCTTATATATGTGGGCGAGCGTCAAGAGAATATTCGTTAGGAGTTAAGAAAAAGACTGCTGGTTGAGTATGCATTCGGTGTTTGGGTCATCAAAATTGAAATCTGTTTTTTCCAGAATGAAATGAAATGCCAGGAGAGCGTCCTTTGAGAACGGTAGCCGATCCATGAATAAAAATAAGATAAAAAATTCCACCAATAATATCCTAATGTGTCCAAATTTTCGATTTCAAATCTCTGATTCATAGTAGTACATACAATTCGTGACGATAGTTACACGCGTTGTAAACTTACTTGTATAATTACGAAAGATCAATTAAAAAGTAATAATCATTATTTAACTGTTAAATGATCAGAGTAAGTGCCCTTGAATGTCATCAGCAGAGAATGAAATCTAGTGAAAGGACCTTCATAATTACTGAGTGAGGGCCAATTTTACAGAGGGTACGTTAAATGCAGATCTGAAGCAGGGAAATCCAGAAGCTGCGAATTGAAATCATAGCGAATTTTTGCTGTCCGTATTTTCGTAATGCAACCTACCGTCGAAAGGTCTTTTGAATGCCAATACGACTTCAATATGCGAATTAGAAAACCTGTGCCGAAATTATAAATAAACAGGGGTTGAGGACATCACAAACTGACTTAAAAAACACTTAATATACCAAATTAACCATATAATTAAAATACCAAACCATTACATTAAAATTAAGCGTATAATCCGATAATAGTAGTAGTGCTACTGCGTCGGATTCATTATCTTATTTTACTGCTCAAGAATATCCGATCAGTTTAAAATACAAATATATTTTTTTTCGGTAAGACAATGATTCCAGCCGTCGCATCTTCATAACATTATAAGAAAATCCTTTTCGAAGAAATTCTTCTGACTATTTTCCACAGCCTCCGACGGTGTTCTCCATGAAATGGAATTTTTTAATTAAATGTAACAAGTAAATCATTAATCATTTTCTTTTTAATTATAATCATCATAGTGGTCACAGAAAATGGAGACCAGAGGTGACGCAACGTTTTTAATTTTCCTCATTTGTCGGCTCAACCAATCCCGAATGGGCATCGTCCAATAAGGAAAGAAAATACAATTCAAAGTTTCAAAGGAATTAATTTAATTACCAATATTCTGCGAAATCAACTTCACAAGAAGTCTTCCGTTCAAAGAATAGAACTACAGTAAAACCCTTTTAAGAGGCGGTCATCTCAATTTTAAACCAAATACACGGTAAAAATTCCGCTTCAGAAGCTGCGCTGGCCGCTAAAAGAGTGGATTTTTCCTTCTCAACCCGCTTTAGCCAATCGAGAGACAAATCCTTTAAAACACTATCAGTGTCGTCCTCTTATGCTTCCACTTATCTCTAGAATAGTTCTTTAATAATTTCTTCTTCGTAATGACTAATTTTTTGAGAAAGAAATCGAAATATTGTGAAGCAATCTCCATCCCCTGCAAATTCTGAGATTTTCTTTATTTTGTGACGTCCGAGTTTGCTTATGTCGCAATCATAGGAGTTTGTTTTTAAGTGGAGAGATTCCCAGAGCAAAAATATTTTACCCTAATTGTCTATTTAAGTAAAATCTGTAGAGTGAAAAATTAGCAAAATTAATTAATTAAGAAGCTCTCTTTGTGCGACCGTTCCACGTTGATATGATGCAATGTAATCAGAATTACATAGCTCTGTTATAACGCTATCCCACTTGGTTTTCTCTTGGTCCCCTGAAAAGTGTCTTCACCGGGTTTTACTGTACTTGTATGTTCAAAGTGATATTCAAGTAATCAAGCACATTAAGGTTAATGAAACGTTAAAAAAGAGCTCTTCTTTTTCCGTGTAAAAATTCAAACACGACAGTCGATAAAAAGTTCAAAATTCTATTCCGGAGTTGTATTTAATACAAATATCACCAACTTATTGGAACAGTACGATATTTCATCTTAAGAAGTACTTTTGGTAATTATCAGTTATTAATATAAACTTACTTTATAAATAACAAATGTCGTGTTGCGATCAAATTATCTCATATAATAATCAACTTACATGATTACTTATGAGTTTTACATAATTATATATTCGTTGTCAGTAACTCATGTAAGAAATACATTGGAGAAATTTTCGAACGTTGATTTCTCCGGACGTAGAGGACATATGAGATTTAGAATTCGTTAGAAATGCAAAGGACTACTATATATCGAAATTTTTTTCTCAAAGTATCATGGATTCGACTCAAGATGACTAGGAAATTCTGGTATGTAATTCTAGCATTTTGATCGCTTGCAGACTTCTTTTCTTTATCACAATTATATCAAAAATGAAGAAATCGTGCCAATAATCAAAAGAAAAGAAACTGAATATAGATTCTTATTTCGATCGTGAAGAATAGTTTTTGATTCGAAATTGTGAGGATTAGGATAGAGAAGACGAAAACAACTTTGTGGTAATGAAAAAAATTGACAACTAAGGCAATTCCTATACGAATACAGGGAAAAGAAGGACCAATATCGTTATTTCAATTATAACATATCTTAAGTTCTTTTTAGAGTTAAATGTAGTTCCGTTCTTTTTTGACGGGGGCATTCATTAGATGTAATGTAATTCACTGTGTAATAGATGTAATGGAAGACTAGAAATGTGATCGATTGTTCTGGTTTCCATTAGCAACGCATTCGCAATTTAGCGCATAACAAACAGCGTAACTGAACGACTGGTTCCTTGTTTTCATAATATGGATTCTTAGAAAATAAATTCTTAACTCCTGTTCTCTAAACATCACATGGTAATGTAAATGGGTAAATTTGTCAAGGAAATGAATAATATTGTGCGGTAAGATACTCCTAAGAGGAACGGACATAAGTATGACGACAAATGTCTGACAAATCAAAACAGGATGCGCTATCGCAGGATGTCTGAATGAAGATAGCTCAATTAGTTAGAGCAGTCGCACGGCGGGTGGAACTATTTAGGGGAAGTTTTAGCTCGACTTTGCCCAAGTTATTTCAATATAATGAAGCAACTAAGAGTGATTTGCGTCGAAAAAGTCTAAATTTGCGAATTTTTTAGCTGCTTTTCGACGTATGGCAGGGGGTTCATAAATCACGACTTCTATGATTGGTTATCACACTAGAATTTCTTGCTATTTATGTTTCATTTCTTTCATATCTTTTGCTTTAGTAGTTTTGTTAGGTAAATATCAAGTGACTCGCAAGTGGTATTGTATTCATCGACCCCAGTGTGAGTCAACGGGCATAATAATTCAAGTGTCTATATTCGCCTATAACTAGAGAACCAGAAGTACAAAACTTGCAAAATTATTAAAAGTCAACATCTTTTAATGTATATATTTGATCTCTTGTTCGACTATAGACAAGGAAAACTTTTCCAAAATACTTAATGTGCATTTAATTTTATTCGTTAGCAGATCCTATTACAGTTGCATAATTTAACTAAAAAGAATCATCTTACATAATTGAGATGGTTTTGTAAAAAGAAAATCTATGAAAATTCTTATTATTATCATCGATCCAAATTATGAGAAATTTGAAAATCTTCATTTTCAAAACCTAACGAACTGTTAGAATCTATATTTTAATATTATTTACCACAGTGTAACATGTGGTTGGTTTTATTCTGAAAATATCTACCATTATATTTCTCACTTTACAACGAAGAGAACTTAGCAAAATAGACAATTAAGAAGATTAATATGAACAATTTTCGATGTATCGACTGAAGAGAAAGAGCGGGTTGCATTTGAGGACGGAAAGATCCCCCTTTGAAGCGGAAATTAGTGCGTCTCATTTTTACTATTTTGTGTAAAACGGAACGAGAAAAATCCGCGTATTAAGCGGGATCAAAGAAACACCAATGACCGCACCGCAGCTTTGCCTTGAGTCACTTCCCAACTTCTTAAATGCCTTTTTTGGCCTTACTTATATTATTGAATTAAGCTCACTTTTCACTAACAGACCTTGAATATAGTGTCTAGAAATTTAAACGGTCTTAAACGGGTTTTACTGTATATAGCTATTGTATATGTAGCTGTTGTACATGAAAACCATTCAAATGCAAATAAAGCTCATTTTCTAGTCAATATCGCGGAAATTACAATAGAGAGCGAATTGGCAGCTGTTCAGATAGCTATTTAAGAAATCTCCTGAGGAAATATGGAGAAAGTTTTACATTATTCGCAGTCGCCACAACAGGGATCGGAGGTCGATGCTTTGGACCCCCCGCAGGTCTTTCTGATGAAAAAGAAAACACCGTGAAAGACGCTTTTCAAGACTGCGCCTTAAACGGGATAGCCTCGTTGTGTACTTGTCTCACTTAATAGTATCTTTGAAGAATGGTCTACTTAAAGAGAGCCTCTTAGTTACTTTGGTTATTTTCTCTCTAAAATGAGACAGTTTTCATTAGATGGACAATAGGGAAGCGATCAAAAGTAAGAGACTACGCTCGACATCCCTTTTCTGTTTTTTTCGATATGTTCACTTCTTAATATTGTAACGAAGGTAAACTCCGAAAAGAGACCTTAGAAAGATGTGATAAGGAGAATCCCCGACGGAAGCGACATTTTATTCAAAATTACTCCTTGAAAACAAGTGACCCTTATAGAGGCTAGGATTGCAGCGGGTAAGACAGCGGTATTTTATTCCTGTGTTTTGTGTGAAAAGGACAGTGAGAGCGTCTTAAACGGGTTTTACTGAAGTATAGGAAAATAGGCGATTCCGTTGGAATGGAGAGTAAAAGGATTGCTGAGGTCCACCGGAAGTAAGTTTTGCAAGAGAGCACAACGGCAAGTTCGGAAAGAAAGCGGAGACAAAATTTAAAATCAAAGAGATGGCAATAAAAAAATTAATATAAAGCAATACTTTACCACCAATATTTTACTAAGTTATCATGGTGTCGACCCTTCAGGTCATCGTCAGGAAAGATATATATCAATATGACACTGTTTTCAAGTAACATCTTAACGGGAGAATGAAGAGTTAGATTTTCACAGCAAAAGACATCCATTTGAGGGATTCCCCGTGGATGTGTCAGCATATTGACTCTTTACCATATTCATCACGATGCGGACACCGAACGCCAACTCCGGGATTTTAATGCCTCTAATTTTCATCGAGAAAGTCTCCAGTTTTATGTACTTCATAAACAAAACTGTTGTTAATTTATTCTATTTGCATTTCGCTTACGTACATGAATTTTGAAACTTACGTCTGATTCCGTCACTGCTGCAATGTAAAGAGAGTCGAATTCATTCTTCAAAGCGTTACAAGAAAGTGATGGTTTAAATAAAAGGCAAAGGAAAGAATTATAAGTTTCAAGTACTACATTAAGTTCCGTTCAAAGTTGCATTTACCCCATTTTATAGCATTTCGTTCATATATAAGACTTGTGGCGTAGGTAAAAACGTAGGTCAAATTTTATCGGTGTTTTATTGTAAAATGAGTCAAATTATCCCGCAAAAAATTTTTCCCTGAGAGAGATCTAATAAGACTACTACAGACATGGAAAATAATCTATTTTCTTTATCTGAAAATCAACAGTCGGCGCGAAAATTCCTCGAGTCTATGTAAGCGGTATTCAAGTATATATCTTATCATTTTAAAACCGTAAGCGTAAACTTTCAAATGATGTTAAAAGGGGGTCGCGTAGATGTGCGAAGCGAGAGATTTGCGCTAGAAAAGTGTGTACGGACCACAACTGCAATGAGAAACATAAATATGCGTTACTTTCCATCTTCTGTTCAAATGGCTGCGATATTCAATCAGATTTCCAATGTTTGGATTCATCATTATTTTTGAAAACGTACTGCTGTAGACCTGAATTGCGCTACCTGAGACTTGTTATGAAGCCAAAGTTCAGAGTTAAACTCGTCTACCACTAAAATTATTATAAACTTAATCGAGCGCGCAGCTGTAGAATGCATGGGTTTGAGGTACATGCATGCATGTACCGTTCAGTAGTATTTAATTTTACATTATGATCTTCATGCTAATCCACTTTTTAAAGAATGTTTTTCCTTAAGGAAAAGACTGATAAATCCGATTGTAAATGTATTTTAAGATTCAATAACTGGGTATTACTGCGTTCAAATTTTGCTTTAAGAATGTTGCAAAGTTAAACCAACAAGTAAACAACATACGAAACTTTTGTTGATAAACTTTATAAACTAGTAAGGTTACATTCAATCCATCGTTTCTTCTGTTAATATGTCTATCAATAACTGTTATTAAAAAAACAGCAGCCCTTTAAATCGTCCTAGGTTCGCCGATTTTTGTAAGAATTTCGAAATTTTAGAACTTTGCAACTTTGCAAGAGTAATTTTTAAACTGGAGCTTTGGCATAAAGGATTTCTCGTGAAGGTGCACAAGTATATAAATGCCCATAACTATTTTTTTAAATAGAGGTCCGTCCGATTTCCCGTGGAATGGAGGTGATTATCGTATCGATAAGAGGCGAGAGACTGACCTGGTGGTGGTGCGACTCTGCCATCGGCGGTACGGGCGGATCGGCTCTCAGGTGGCAAATGCAGAGAATGCCTTGTGGAGCTCTCTTTTAGCGGGGATTTCCCAAAGCTTTCACTTGTTTCGCGCGGGAAACGCGAATGACCCAAAAAAGAGAGCCTTTTTTTACCTCCTCTGACGTAGCAATGACATACGTCATTCTGCAGGAAAAAGCCGGAGGACGTTGATTGGCTCAACAAAGATCGAGAACAGGTTAGAAGGAACTAAAGGCCGTTAACCTACACGGGTAAGAGTATTTTAAAAGATGAGAAAATTGATATGGTATGCTGTTGGACATCTATGGAAATCTCCTTCATATGGACCTCCACCGGGAAACGAACCCGGGACCGCTTCCACTATAGGTGAGCCTTGGCTATCAGAGAGCCCACGCTGTTAGTATATTAATAATTGTATATTTGGGTGTACTTACGTTTCGCGTTATAGTGTTGATGATGTTATTGTTATATAATAGTTATTAATATTACTAATGTTAAATAAATTTGTTGCCTTATGAGGTGAATGCGATGACTTAGCTCTCACTATTTCACCCTAAAATGACCACCACAAGGCTCGATGCCTATTTTTAGTCATTAAATATGAACAAGTAAATCGCCGAATAAGGTAAAGCGGAATATGTTTCTATTTAATTTCCGCGATAACTGATAAATAAGTGTGAGAAATAGAATGTTCTAAGTGTTCGAAATCGTTCTAATAAATAATAGAATAGTGCGGACGTAAGGTGTCATCCCACATATATCTTTGGGTGACATTCGAATCTTTCCACTTCCACAAACGCTTTCTTCTCTACCTAATCACAAACATATCTTCCAATGAAACATCTTTGTGCAAGTTTCAATATCCAAAGCAGATCCATCGACATTCTCCTTTCATTCTTTCATCTGTTTAAAATTTCAAGTTCAAATCTCTGTGCAATTAATTAAGTTCTCGTTTTGTTTTCTTCTTTGTTTTCGTTATTTTATCGCAATATTTTGATTTTTCTATTATTTTCACGATTGAATACAATCGAATATTTCTAAGCCGCATATGACCTCAATTTGATTGATATAGTCTATTTCAGATATGGCCTTCGGACCAAACGTGGCCTTTTCGGTCCTTCCCTTTATTCTTTTCCTGAATCAAATTTCTTATTTAAATTATCTTGTTTCCTAGTACTGCTAATATAATGTGAAAAACAAAGTAGGAATAATGGTCTGCATTTAGAGCAAAAAGTACGTCTTTCTAATTTAATTCTGGACATTTTTAAACTCTAAAATGAAGCCGTCTTTACCAGTTACTGAATTAGGGAAGAATATCGAATTTTTTAACAGCGATTGTGAGAGGGCATCACAAATACGAGGTCTGTTCAAAAAGTTCCCGAACTTTTTTTATAGTGTGCCTACAGTTGGTTATTTTTTAATCTGCTTGTAGGCGTTATATCCGCGAAAGCTTCCCAAATAACCACCTTCAATCACTTTGCCGATATCTTGATTTGTTCATTAGTTACGGATGTTTATGTGAACAGATGAACGTAGAGTGCGGCGAAAAATCGGGTCCGCGGAAATGAGCTCTTTGAAGGAGCAGCGTTCTTCTGTAAAATTCTGCGTGAAACTGGGCAAATCTTTCGCGGAAACTTTTGAGTTGATTACCAAGGCTATTGGTGAGCATGCTATGAAACGTACCGCGTGTTATGTGTGGTTTATACGGTTCAAAAACGGGCGGCAATCAGTGGAAGACGACGAGCGTTCCAGAAGACCATCAACGTCCACAGATGACCACCACATCGAAAAAGTGAACGATCTCGTTCGTGCAAATTGACGTTTGACTGTCAGGGAGCTTGCAGAAGAGCGTGGCATCCCTATTGGTTCTGCTACAAAATCCTAACTAAAAAAATTGAGGATGCATCGAGTCGAGGACAAATTCATGCCTTGCCTGATGACAGCAGACCAGGATCAACACGAGCAACTCGTGACTTTTTAGCCAAAAACAAGACCACCGTGCTTCTTCAACCACCCTATTCACCAAGCCTGGCTCCATGTGACATTTTCCTATTTCCTAAGCTATAAACCCCGCTGAAAGGAAAAAGTTTTTCCACCATTCGAAAAATAAAGGAAAATTCGACGGAGGAGCTTATGAACAGTCCGAAAGAAGCGTCCCAAGACTGTTTTAAATAGTGGAAATACCATTTGGATAAGTGTATACGTTGGGGTGGGGAGTACTTTTAAGGAGACTCGGAGCAATAATTTGTAAGTGAAATATTTGTGCTGTAATAAATAAAGTTCGGGAACTTTTTGAACAGCCCTCGTACTTCCAGATTTCGCACATGAAACAATCCTTTTCTTGTTTTTCTTATATGTCTTCTACTTGAGACTGTGACGAAAGGAAAGAAAGCGACTTACTAATTTCTATTTAATTCTGAGAAAAGGGTGATAGAGAAGACCCCATCTCAGAGTTCGTATCGGTGAGATATCTTCATTCGGCAAAATTAGTCATTGAAAAGAATAGACTCTCAAGAGACGTCTTTGAAGAAAAGGTGAGTGATTAAGGCGAACTATTGGATTGCAGCGAATCTGGGGATCCGCATCTTGAGCGGTATCTGTACGATGTGATTGATATGAAAAGCGCGTCTTCAAGAGGTTTTTGATATTGGTGAAGTGAGGGAGGGGATATGTGAATAGGTGGTGTTGCGTTGTGTTGAAGTGGACACGCTGACTGAGCACTGTGAATGCCGCTCACGTCGACTGTTGAGTCACGGATTTTCATTTGACATTTTCAGAGGAAAGAGAATAAACAAAGTGATCAAGGAGCTGAACACTCCATAAATGGTATAAATCAATTGCAACTGTTGTTAT
This sequence comes from Pachydiplax longipennis, assembly GCA_036926295.1. Classification (NCBI taxonomy): domain Eukaryota; kingdom Metazoa; phylum Arthropoda; class Insecta; order Odonata; family Libellulidae; genus Pachydiplax; species Pachydiplax longipennis. Next base: position 1,118,581 of record JAVFKF010000066.1, read on the forward strand.
TGTTTGCCAATTGTTTGCACTTGGTCAGTTTCGCCCAACTGCATCGTGATTTCTGTGGACTTAATGATTTTTTTGAGGGACGATTGGGAAATAACGGCTTTGCAGTTCGCCTTAAAAAGAGAAGCTCAGTGATGTTGAAAATTCCTCCCAATTAGACATGAGCTTCAGTGGTGATGAAGCAGACAAACGTAAATATTTCATATGAAATTATTCGTCGATTCATAAACATCGACACACCGTTTCAGAGTTAGAGCGTGGTGTTTTATAAAATATATTTTTGCCCCGAATATGGGATTTAAGGTAAAATAGAACAGTAACAGCTATTAATCATAATGATTCACGATAATGTAAGACAAAAAAAAAACAATTTCACATGTTTTGTCGGATTTTCCGATTTCAATCAGGGAAGATTTGAAATCATCTTCTTCACTTCCATTCTTTCCTATTATTTTTCCTCAGAAACACTCGTACGTGGCGGCACATCGTTAAGTTGTTAGTGTAGCAACGAACAACATGGAAATCACGCTTGTCCGGGCAGCATCAGCTAATTAAAATCAAAAACAAACTTATCTAACTTCCTCTTTCATTTAATTTATTTAGCATCTACTGCCCAGCACAGTTTAATTCTCGAAACTAGTTCCTTGTTGCTGAATAAAATAATAAACAATACGCCAAGGTTGCTATAAACATGAATGTTTTGTGAATGAATTGTGTCCCAGACAGAATCATGATCTTCTTTTTCACTTTTCGGCCTCCGGCTATTACAGATCTATGTCCACGGTAATAGTAATTAAAATAATATCAAACTGGATTATTTTTCATTGAATATATATATATATAAACATATGTATGATATTTATTGAAGTCATGATCACTCAATTGCGTGAATCTCTGTCCCAATCCTCGAATTCCAAACTTCCGTTACATTCATGGAATTTCTCATTGAAAAACGGAAGGAAAACATAAAAATGGCGGAAATTGTTTACAATAAGTGCGTTGCTTCCTTCGTCGAGTGGAAGTTACGCAATTCGTTTCATCGCAATTTCTTCATCAGTCCGAACAACGCAGAATTTTAAAAATTGAAACCTTGGTGAAGACAGATGAATGTCAGGTGATTAAAAGTAGGTCGAGATTTCAACGCCCGCATCCAACCGTCCAAAGACTAATTTGTTGGCCTTTTCAAACGTATTTGACATTGAAATTTATTAATATTAGTTTAAATTTTATTTCAGTAGTTTATTTAAATCTTATTACCGATTGCGGATATTTCGTACTCTTTTCCTCCGTCCTCAAATGATGTCACACGTCTGGGAATAGATAACAGTTAATCATGAAGCGTCGCGACAGAGAGGAAAAATCCCAACAATATTGTGACGTCATTTGAGGATGGTCCTTTGAGGGAATTCCGCTTTCAAAATCCGCCGAAAAATCGCTATTGAATCGTCTCTAATTTTACAATTGAAAATTTAATCACTGCAATAAATACAACAAAGATTATTATTACTTATTAGATTAGATTATTATTTGATAGAATAAAATCTTCATCGGAGAGACTGTTGAAAAGATCATTGCATTGCTCTGTCTTTTTGTGCACATCAATGAAAGTATAAAAAGTCAAATCTCTAATTAATAATGCATCTCAGTTGGGTTATTTATATTAAATTTATTGATCTTTTTATGCAAAACAGGAACTATACTTTCATTTTCTCTCGATATTTTCTTATCATTAACCTCCCGTCTGCAAAATATTAATGTTTAATTTGTCTATTTGCTCTTTCAACCACTTTCCGCTGACTATTGAAGGGCATTAAGCTAAGAGTGAATATCAGTATTTCACGAGTGTAAAATCCACGAAGTAATTGTGGAAATCCATCACAACGACAAACAAACTGATATATAATTATTCGCCAGTTTCATTTTCCACCGCCGATTTCAGCAAATAATCGCCATCATCAAATGACAAAAAAAAACTTGGAAAAAGTTTTTGTCACCTGATGAAGGGGATTATTTGCTGAAATAGGTAGTGGAAAATGAAACTTTGGAAAAGTATTCTTCTCTCGTTATTTCGTAAATGTTTCGGAATATAAATCCGAAATCAGATAAACGCATTTTGAATTCGCAGGTAATTAGCCTGTAGGCCATAGCAAGATTGACTTCCCACAAATTTACGCTTGAATTAAATTTATATTAAACGCCTTTCGAGAATAACATCCAATTAAAAAGCTATAATTAAATCACGAGTCGAAATTTATAATTGCCTTCGGTGATTTGAATGGCCGATTTCTGGGTATGCAGATACATTGCCACCTGAAGAAATACGTAATTCAGTGCCTTTTTCTTATTTTAACAAACCATTCTTGTAATTCAGTGGTTATCACTGTAAAGTTAAAAAAATAAAGGGTCTTGATACTGAAGTTCCTCATTTTCCCCAAAATGAGACGTCGAAAACTGGAATAAGTGTTTCTAATGCACTTGAGGCTGTTGCCATGTCACCAAATATGACACTAAATAAACAAGAGAAAATCATAGTTTCATTATTGTGGAAAATAGACTAAATACCTTTTCTACTAGCCATTATATACCACTGGCAGCAAAGAAATTACAAGAGAAAGGAAAACACAATGAAACCATAATTATCTATCTAAGCCCTATAATTATTCCATCTCCAAGGGAGACATCTTGAGGGGTTCAGATGAAGGACTGTAACTGACATGAGTTGAAAAAAACCAAGAGCAGGAAAAGGATACAAAAGACAATAGAAATTGTCAAATAGCCAAATTGGTATTCATTGCATGGCCTTTAAAGACCAAGTAATGAATACAGATTTGGCCTTCTCTTATAACCTAACTCCTAACCTATTCTCCTAACCAATACATACTTCCAAACATTCATTAACTTCGATTAATCTTTCCCCTCAGTCTCATATATACATCTATCGAGTCTCCCCCTTAATTTGTTATAATAATATTAGATACCCAGACAATATTATATAAATCTCTTGGCTATAGTGAGAATTTTATTAAGGTTATTTTGTTTACATTTCACACTTCCTATTCAAATGTATTTATAGATGTGATATTATTTGAAATAATTGAAATATATTTCTATATATTTAAACCAAGCAAACACAATTCTACATACAGCAATATTTACTTTTTTCACCAAATCCTCACCTTTTAACTATTGATTCTATATTCTATCTATATCTACATCATTCTGCCAAAGAGTATAAAATCGTCCATTATTTCAACATCTCCCTCCGTTGTTGATTTGATTCTTTCATCTTGATAATCATTTTTATCATTTAATTCTTTCATTTCATTGATTGAATATATTCATATGCAATCCAACAACATTTGAAATCTATTACCAATCAAGGGGGTTTCAATGATTTTCATTCTCCAATGCATGCCCAAATGCAATGATATTGTGTCAAAATACTGGAGTAATTGAGAATAAAAGGGAAACCAATGATGATTTCATTGTAGGAAGGGTGCTTTAGTAGGATAAGAACAGAAAAGCAGAGATAATGAATCTCCACATGCTTGCATCAATTGACTCATTAGTGATGAGGCTGCAAAGAGGCCTCTTCTATCTGGATGGATGGAGAAGTTTGAGGATGAACACCATGTGACATAGGGTAGCCACTTACCATTCTGCTCTCATAGATAAGGTATCCTTCTTTTGGTGGATTATTTTAACCTTCAGCAAGATAGAAGGGAATTAAAAATTCTACAAAAAACAAAAGTGGTAAGGAAATAAACCATTGAAAAACATGCAAAAATTGAAATAAAAGTTCATGTGCCAGAGAAAGTGCTTTGTGCATATTTTCTAAAAAGAGCGAAAACCTGCCTTATCCAAAATATTTTTGGTTTCCACAAAGGTTATGGAATTTTAGTGTATCCCATCCTTATGTTAAACAGTAACTGTCTGATGCAGAAACAGAATGGATTCCTGCATAGGTGAACCTATGTTAAGGAGAATACTTCACAGATTTACTGATACGCAGTATATTATTATTTTAACTGAGAGAAATCCTAATAGTACTACTGCTCAAGAGTCAAGAATTGGATTGTAAGATGAAAAAGTAAGCCACTCACTACTGAAATAATCTAGAATTGTCTTTTGCCACCAAACCTTCATAAATATTGAGCCTCCAACATCCTTTGCTTTGTAGCAGAAAACTTTCATACACCCATGCTCAGTATATCTCGTATATTTGTCTTTGAATGTGCAGGAGATTCATATTTTGTAAATTTTGACAATTATTATCCTATTTGTAATGAAATTGACTCAGTGGTGAACAACAAAAAGTGTTAAAGAGGAGAGTTTTATGAAGATGCAAATTCATCATCAGAAAGCAACAAGAGCATATAATTGTAAAAGAAAATATTAATTAATTTAAAATATTTGCTCAATTCCTGTTTAATAAAGGTGATTAAGATTTATTTAATATTTTGAAAGAGGCAATTGGGATTGTAGAGAATAGCATACAGGAATTTAAGGTGAATAACTAAAAAATAAAAGATTAATTTCATATTTTGTAAATAAATTGTCATGATATGCATTTGAAATTAAACAATTGCTGTTTCTACATAATGTGAATTTTTAACTACTTCTGTAATAAATAGCCTGTAGTAACTCTTCTGTACTAATTTAAGCCAAATATCTCACAGACCTGCCTTGACATGTGGTAATGAAGACCCATTCCATGAAGGACATTAAGACAAAAACCGTCTTATCAGGGAAATTTGCAGTCCCAATGGATTTTGCTAAAGACAGGTTTCACTTTACTAATGATTGAGTTATTTAAGCCTTCTTCAAAACTTAAGAGCAAAATTTTTCTTTCCAATGAAAAAATTGTGTTACATAGGTACATGACTTTTTTTTGCCTAAAGGGATAAATTTTTGAACCAGCCCTGAACCAATTCATTGATTGTTTTTAATTCTTGAAGAGGAAGGGGGATTTCCATGAATTCTCTCCATTTTATATTCAAAATAACAAATTTCTGATCTTAGGTTGCAATAAGTCTGTTGCAGATAAGAAATAATAAAAATTCACATGATTAGTAAAAAAAATAAAATATATATTTTTGAAATGAAATTAACAAAGGAAAAAACTAATGTACATTGGAGTTTTAGCCTTAACATTATGAGCTTCAATGTCCAAAATGCTCATTTAGGCATTTTATGAAAGGCAATTCAGAGATCTTCATTTATATTCTATAAGAAGAGAAGTCTTCAATATAGTCACAAAGTAATATTATCATCATTATAGAAATAAAGAAAATTAAAATTCATTTCATCTGCTTCACAATGAGTATCCAGATGAGTTCTGGTGTTGGATGGGCTCTGAAAGAGAGTAATTATAAATTACCATCTGTTTTACCTCTTTCTTAATAGAAATGTATACTGCTGCTTCAAAGAAATTTATTCCTTTCAAGATATGCCTTCAATGAATGACTATTTCTATTTTATGTCATAAGACAATTTGATGGTTTTAACAGTCTGATTCTTGTCCCAAACATTCTAGTTTCATTCTATTTTCAATAAATCATTTTAACAATAACGTCTCACATTTATATATTTGTAACTTGAGATCTATCACAATGCAAAATGCATTATTCCTCGTATTAATATAAACAGATTCATTCTGAAACACTTTTGTGCAAAATGAATGTACGTCCTATCACTGGATGATATGAATTTGTATTAAAGTGGGAAATTTGTTCGTCTTATGCAAATCCATTCATGAATGCCTGAGTTAATCCACATTTTTTTGTTAACTAAACTTGTGTCAAGTGGGGAAATGTGACAACCTTCGATTTGCTGAAATTGACTAAAATATAGACTACTATTTTCATTTATACAGAAGAAACCCAATCTCATTATCAATATTCTACGAGTTCTTGTTCAACCTCCATAATGTTTCCAGAATTTGGTAAAGTTATTTTATTAGATCTCAAGATTCTTTAAAAAGTATTTCATCCTTTGTATTGCATTTGATAGTATCTGATCTTCAAGTAAACTTAATAAACTAATTACAACCAGCAAGATTCAATTATTACAATATTATTTAGTGATACAGTTTACTTTGTTTGCACTAACTTAGGTTGACAATAAATTGGTATAGTTTTGAGACTAATACTTAGATGTTGTTGTTTATACCCTAATTTGACTCAAACTTTGAATGTAAAATTTTAATGAAAGAAATGTAAAGATGACATACAGACAAGAGAGGCATTTATAGGAAGAATAATATGCTATTTGAGCTATGAGCTGGGCTTATACATAATATCTTTTATAGTCATTCCATTGAAATAGTGTAAATTATTACATAGAGTTTGATAAGCTGTAACTTTGTGAAATATTAAAAATGAGAAAAGAAAGAAAAGAGAAATTAGATGTAAAACTTCAGGGTCAACCCAGAAAAGAGATCACCAAAGTCATAAATATATAGATTAATCAGAACATAAACTATGGATTTTAGATGATAGGAAACAAATAGTCTATAGAATTGTTATATTAATAGAATATGCATTTGATTTCAACATAAAATGGTGAGAAAAACATTTAAAATCCATCAACCAATTAAAATAACAGTAAAGGAGTTGGTCAATCACCACATTGTTTTGTTACCAAATAGAAATGTTAAGTCAAATGAATTCCAAAGTTATTACACATTTCCTAGGACACAAAAACACATTCCATTCTTACCTTTGATTTAGGATGTGTTTTGTATGGGATGCAGGCCCAGCCAAGAGGGGGTTGTGTAAATGCTTAGCAACAGTTTGAGGGGACCTCATTTTAAAAGGTAACTTCACTAGTTTGCACAGGGTAAACAATATGCAGTAAAACCTGTTTAAGATGTTATCCTACTTAATATACAATTTTCTTCCAGTCCTGATCCCTTTCTTTTGTAACACATAGTAAAAATACCACTTAAAATGCCCTCCAATTAAGACAAGGATTTTTTCTCATTCCCTAATTCACTGAAACCCACTTAAGCCAATCATTGGCCTCATTCGATATGCCAATATTCTTTTACATCAATGTTGTCCTTTTAAACTTTACCTCTACACTTTATCTCTATAAGGATTCCTTGTGAATTTCTTCTTTACAATGACTGATTTTTTGAGAATAAAATTAAGATATCGCAAAGCCAAGAATAATCTTCACCTCCCTGTCTAAGCTGATACAAATTCAGAGATGGGGTCAGATCTTCTTTATTGCTTTTGTCTTGTGTTCAAAGTGGAACGTTAGATTAGAAATAATTCGGCAGTGTTTCTTTTTGTCTTAATTCCAATTCAAAAAATATACTGAATAAATCAGAAAAGGAAAAGTGTTTTGTGTGCTGTTATTAGAGAGATTGTGTTCTGTGCTACCCTCTCACCACAGCTGTTAAAAAATTTCTTATTCTTTCCTAATTTTCTATCAGGTATAAAATATTCCACTGTAAATTGTATAAAAGAACAAAATAAGGTAACTAAGATGCCTTTTTTCTGTGAAAAGCAGAAAATTCCTCAAAAATAGGATGTAAAGCATTACACAACATGGTTAAAGCACCACCCCACGTAAGAAACAGTTTTCACTTGGCCCTCTGAAAAGTATCTTAACTGGGTTTTACTGTACCTGTAAGAAATATTGTTCTGCCAAATATAATACTTTAGCTATTACTTATCTCATGGGTAGATTGGTGCCCCTGCATTCTCCTTGGTAGCCCTGACCGGTTGAAAACATACATATTGGTACCCACATTGGTATGGCAAATATTAAACAGAAGAAAATCTCTGATGCAATGAGAATACTTTTGGATATGAAAGTAAAAGCAAATTGAACTGAAATAACTGGAATCGCCCAGAACAGTAATAAAAATGAGAACATGGCATGTATTGCGCAATATCATTATCCAAGGGTGGGCATAGTCTAAGATTAGAAATAGCATCTTAGTTACATCTCTTCAGTAGTTTGTAGTGACAATTATTCTAATTCATAACTTTGAATGGTCTGAAGTTTGAAATTCCAGAATTGTCTGCATATGAGAAACCATTTCCATTCTATAGACGTATAGAGCCATCATCTTTTAATGAGTGGAGAGAAATGAATGAACTAAGTGGATTCATTTCACAGACAAGAAAGACAGCAAACAAGGAGGAACAAACCTGTCAGAAATCCCACAAAAGATATTTCTCCTTTACCCGTATGCTTGCAAAGGAGTCAAGTCTTAAACATCTGAGGTTTAATTCAGATTAAGAGCTACATTTACAGGATAAGACAACCCTGCAAATATATATTGTATGCCCTAATATGTGGAAGTGAATATTACATAATCTCAGATCTATGCTGAGCTGAACTAGGCCCCAAAACTTAAACAGATTTGGAAACCATTCGCCGGCTTAAAATATCTCTCTGAACAACAACTAGCTCAGGATATCGACAACGAAGTACAATTACAAAATAACTCAAAAATAGGCATAATAACTAATATTATTCATGAAACACAAAATGCCATACAACAAATACATCACCAAAGGAATATTGAACTGCTCATTGAAAAGTTGGCACAAGTAACACTGATAACAGCACGTCTATTCGACAAGACCCAAAGTCTTGTCAACATAATAATACAATCACACGTCTGTCAGATTCCCATTCCGCGGTCGGCACACCGTCACGTGACTAATTGGGACTCGCACTCAAACTCGCCGTCGGGTAGCTGAGGGGAGAGCTGAGCTTCAGGGCTGGCGGTCGGGCCAATTGTCTACAATACCGGCTGATAGTCCGCGAACTCAAAAAGTGCACGTAGAATTTTTTTGTATTCATGCACCTCAAAATAGTGAACAAGAGTCGGAGCCACCAAAGTCACGTCACGATCGCCATGAGATTATCAATGGAATGGATACATGAATACTTGGTGTATAATTTTATGATCAGTTGTAGAATTCAGCCACTTTGCACCATTTCATGCAAGCTGGCTCTTCAAATTTCTAAATTTTGCCAAACTAGTTTTTAAATCTATGTGATACAACAGTTGTCCAACTATATTTATACATAGAAATACTACGCTCTGCTCCCTGTGATAAGAAAATAGTTCTAATGTTGAATCATAAAACACATACTTAATTTATATTTAATCTTGAAGTTTTGTTAGTAATTCTTTTAAATTAAAGAAAAAGGGAAAATGTGCTGTGTAATTAGGACTGCAAAATAAGGTTGATATTCCTTAGGGATATAAACTTGTTCCAAAAACTTTTGAATCCCACCTCTGGTTGAGATGATAGAATTGATCTTCCATGTATTATGTTGACCTCTTGCCTCAGCTAAACCAAGGCTTTCACTTATAGGTTACACCAACAAACATGAGTTATGTTACCAAAATACTATATTAAGCTTATTTAACCTTGAACTTAAAACCTCTTTTTCTAAACTATCAATTACAAGTATGTTATCAATCACTAATTTGCAGAGTTAACCAGCATAGCTTAATCTTAAAGAACTTACAGAAACACATCCTGAATGAGCTATGACAAGTCATTGATGATTTTTTATCACTTACATATTAAATCAGCTTAACCAGTATCAGTTTCAGTGATATGAGTTTAGTCTGCTATTGTTGAAATTTAAAGAAAATATGGCCAAGCCAATAAAAGCCAAGATGAACGCTGTTTACAGCATCATTTGGGACAACGAAATTTTGAACAGCTGAATTTATACGCAGTCATACCATCCATGTTGAAGAAATGTTTGGGATGGCCAAATACTGCAACCACTTGCAATATCATCAAAGAAGTCCCCCAAATTGTACGGGACAATCACCGAATTAAGGTTAAATACAGAGCAGAAGGTTTAGGCATCTTGAGATAATAAGCACAAAAAGTTAACTGCGTGCAGGGGTATTGCTCACTCAAAAATGTACGGTCTCACACTTCAATCGTGATGGCAAAAATTCACAAATCGGGGCAGATCAAACACCCACCATATTCATTAGATTTGGCTTCCCTTCATCTTATAAGAGCATCAAGTTATTTCACTTTTGACATGATCAATTACATTTTCCAGACTCAAGAAAAGTGATTAATCAATTCTTCTACCATTTCACCAACTTCTTTTCTTACACTTTGTTTCATTCTGATTTATCTTTCATTTTTACATTCATATTGATTAGACATAGCTATTTAAGTAAGAGTACCGAAGATCTTATCAAGTAATGTAAATTAATTTAATTACAAAATGAGAGATTAGTCATTAAAGGAACCCATCCTGGTAGTAATTCACATTGTTTTAGTCTTTTCCTGTCAAAAGGTATAAATCTGCATTTTCTTAGGCAGCTGAAAGAAAGCCTTTTGAACTATGTAGCTAAAGTATGCACAAGACTATAAGTAAATAAAAAGTACTGTTACATAAAATATTTTATAAGCTAAAGTGGGCTAGAAAGAAAGAGTAGCCAGATGTTCATGTTAATGGAAAAAGACAGAAAAATCAATGTTCTACATTATGACAAAGGACATATCCATGTTAAGAAAAGATTAGAAATAACAGATACTTATATATAAATATATTAAGCTTTCAACCTATAAGTATTTGTCAAATTAAGTTTCACCTACTGATAAATAGAAGTGAAACATGAGAAGAACTCCTCAGGGATCCTTCCGCCATCATCACACTATTTTACCAAGCATTCTAACTTTGCTTCAAAGAAGCCTTGTTATAAAGGCAAACAGTTATTTTCTGTTTTAAATCAGTTTTCTCTGCATAATCAAATCTATATATAGTATAGAAAATTAAGAAAAATAAATACACTTCTCGATAGTGCATAAGCTCGACATATGTAAATCCTGACTTACATAGCCACTTCTAATAGCTGAAAAGTGAGCTGTGAGAAAAATGCTAACTCAGAAACAAGTGACACAGTATTTACCAACTTATGTCACATTAAAGTCTATGAACACTTAATTGAGAATCATCTTTAAACCATAAAATTTCATGGTAGTTCTCACAATCTATACCTCAATCCAGACACTGATGTAGCACAATTGGAATATACGATAATTCAAGGAGAAAAACTTGAATGTGGAATCAACCAATTAAATTATGCATTCTTGTCATTTTTGCAACCTTTGTATGATATATATGGCCATTACAAATAAAAACCAGAAATTCTTGTTGAGCAATTATTATTGCGCTAAAATTGTTCTTTTATGCATAGATAAACAAAGTTTCACATTTTAATATTTTCCCATCAAATATATGTAAATACCTCCATTACAGCATTTAAAAACTTTTAAACTATTTTCTAAGGAGTTGTTTGCTTTTTGGTCACTCATAAACTATTCTGGAGTATCTTGACTCCAAGTTTTCTTTCACAAACACAAATTGCAGCTCTCATGTTATGCTTTGTGCAAAAATCACAGTAAACTTGCCAAGAAGTAAATTTTAGGTAAATGGATCACCACATTATACCACTGTTTCCCCACATGAACATAGGCATTAACTATCAAATCAACTGTGTTACCAGAATGGCAAATATTGATGAGTTTTGACAATATTTTGCTAGTTCTGATAGTAGTTTTGACGATATTTTGCTAGTTATAATATTTTGCCATTTGAAGGTATCCATGGCATAAGTAGGATCTTTTTATGAATGAGCTCCATTATTAATTGATTTCATCATCTACATTTAGAGATATTGACTGTATCTATAATCTCTGTAGTATCTACCCCAATCCTGTAAAAATACTTGCCAGTTTATATTTGGAACTAAAATAACTTGGAATAAAAATAACAGTTTTGCCATGCATTTGGAAATCAATAAAGTAATCAAAGGTTAAATAGCAAAAACCCTATAGAAAGCAGAGTAGAACTTACTTCATAAATTTATTCTTTGATGGTCACATTCCAAATTGTTTAAGCCAGAAGTCATTTAGCATGTGTTCAAGGAAGAAAAATAAAAATTTCAAATAAAATATTTGATAATCACTCTTTATATCATATAAAGCTGATATCTTCAACATTCATACAAAGATAAAAACAGACACACACTGTACATGTATAGAATCAACTCAAAGTCTATTTTCTGATTGGACATTGTACTGTCAACAATTTCCAGCAACACCTACTGGTAGTAGATATTACACAGTTTGGAATGACTTTGAATTTTTACTCCTCAAAGATTGGTCTCATATTTCAAGTTATTCATGTTTTTATAACCAAAGTTTTTATTTTTAATCCAGAAAAGTTGATGAATAAATACAGGTAAAGTTAATATGAGTGACATATATATAATATTAATGCTACCAGTTGCTATTTTATCAGCCTAAGAGGGAATGAATCAATTTGGAAATATCTCACAATCCAAACAACAAAAATTTTTTGAATGTTTATGATGAGTGATACAAAATGCTACTAATAATCTCTGATATATAGAAATAAATACATTCAGCAGGAAATAACTAAATTAAGTCTTTGATTCAAATTAAACTCAGAAATTCAATCAAATTAAGTAAATTAAATACTTTTGTAGCAAATGATTTCCAAAACTGTTAGTTTGGAGGTGGTATTCACTTCCTGGAACTGTCATTTGATGACACATCAATTTTTGATAATAGTATGGCATGTTTATAGAACCCCATAATAAGTTTCAATTTCATTTAAGTTACCATAGGGATCTGTAATTCACACATCTCTCAAAAGAAGGAGCAGAGGCTATTATCTTAAAGACACCATATCACAGTACTCAACTGCCTTCACTCGTATTCTTCTCTCACTTGAGAGTGTGTGAAGTAAAAAAGTTCAGTCTATACCTCTCATAAGGTATGTGATGTACGACGCACAGTACATATTTACTTTGTTGCAATAACTTTCACTTTGTCACTTCATTTGTCTCAAAATAAATGCCATCGTTTCTTTCCCTACACATCTGTCACTCTCGTTAAGTCAAATACTCTTTTGCTACTGCTGACGCAAACTTTTTCACTGCTTTGGTCCAGATTCTACTTGGAATGTCAGCAAATTCCCTTTTTCTTTGACTCAATATTTCACTGAGATGATATAATCCTCTTAGTCAAAGAAGGGGAACGTTAAGGCCATGGACGGAGAAGGATGAATGCCGCACTCATGATGAAAATGGTGCAAGAAAGTGCTGTGCTTTGTGCAGCTGCGCTATTCCCAGCTCTTTCACGCATGTCACGAGTTCCACCACCAGTCACCCCTAAATTGAAGACAGAGAGGAATTCCATGTATACAAAGAGTTTGTGCCTTTCAAAATTGAGGATAGAGTGGTATTGATGGAAAACTTCCTCTGGCAACTGATATGTCTGAAGAGAGAACCTTCTTCAGAGCAATGTAGAAAAGATTGAGAAGTCTAAAACACTTGAGAAGACTTCTCTACAGTGTGTGCAGTTACTGATTTCTTGTTTATGTCATAGGAGACAGAATTCTCAAGGCTTTCTACAATGTTCTAAGGAAGTGTGAATGAGATCTCTCTTGTAGCAATAGACTCAGTTTGATGCTCAAGACAGTTTGGTGTCAATTATGCACCAGTGAAGAACCTTCTATACAGAGAAATTGTCATTAGACTTAATGATAATGAGACAAATGCTAGGTTAAATGCTTCAGAATGAACCATTATTCAGTTATAATAGTTACGATCAAATGGGGCTTATTGTAGTTTAGTATTTTGTACAGTAGCAGTATTAGTTAGTATTTTGAACAGTAAGACTTCTCCAAATCATGAATTATAAAAGTGGCATGCAGAGGTTAGACAATGCTTCAATTAATGGATTTTTTGAATGAAAAAGAGTCATCCATCAAAAGTGTGTAGCTGCACTGAATTTGTCAACCATAGAAATATAGAAACTTACTGCTAATTAAGTGCAATTAAAATCAGCCATCTTTCGGCAAAAGTGCAGAGCCTACCAATGTGAAGGCATTTAAATACGTAAAAAAAATCATTTCTTCATATTTACATAAGTCATACATTAGAATTGGTCATCCAAATGACAACAGTTAAGAGCAACTAGAACTTCATTCAATTCATTTAGTGTTCGAAACACTCATGATAGTTCCAAAAATGAAGCAGTTAGTACATTAAGAATGTCATGCTCATTTTACTGAATATTTGCAACATAAACACAAACTTTAGAATATAGAATAAAGAGAAATACAAGAACATATTTGTAAGTAAAACCTTTGCAGAATCATTCGTATAGGGTATATAGTCAAATAGATGTAAAGGTTGGGGACTGAGAATGGAAGTAAATACTTATTTGAATTGTGATATAAGTAAATATAATTTGGAAACAATTTAGACATGTTTGACCATAAAGGTAGAGACAGAAAGAAAATTATAATGAAAATCAAACATGAATCAAAGAGTAATGCAAAAATATATTGTAATTGAATATTGATATTTTCAAAGTTTAAGCATAATTACTTTCATCATAACTTCTCTTTTTTAACATTTGCTTAGATTTGATGGATAAAGTTAAACAATAAATATTTCAAAGGTGATATCATTAGTTAATTTCAGTCAATATTACATGAGCAAAATCAAAAACTGGCAAAATATCTGACTGATAATGTTTAGCTACATTCAAAATATGGGAAAAAATAAGCTGAGAAGCCATTCTTTGGCATACAAAAATATTGATGTAATAGTGAACCTCTTTTCAATATTTTGGTTTGTAAGAATTGACAATCTTTCATGCTTTGGTTAAGAAATGGGACAGTAAGATTAGTTTTGATAGAAATAGTTACCAAATTTGTCAATGGATGGTTTGGGGTAAGACTGAAAAAAGTGATATATTAATGATATTAAGCAAGAAATACATGATGAAATGACAAACTAAATATAAAGAAAAATATTAATAATGATCTATTATATTTATATATGTATCTACTATATGTAATGAGTACAATATAAGATGGGAAACTATGTCATGGATTATCAGAGAATTATTTAGAGGATGATGATTATGGTTTGAACAATCTAGGATGAATAAGTTTTCTATAACTCATGTATGATGCATGATAACAACCTACTCATTGTAATTTTTCAAATTTTCCAAATTGTCACTTTTCCCTTAGATATACTTCTTCTCAGTAACTTTAAAAATCTAACCCTTTGACTAATTTACCCATATCAGATACAGGAAAGTTCTTTTTGCTTTGATGGATCTGCCTGTACCTGATGTAGACACCAAGATTAAGAATGGAACCAATGTGATGCAACTGCATCTCTTTGTATGGAGTGGATAATCATCAGATGCTAATGAACAGTGTCAGAATTTATCACCTTAGAGAAACGAATAACTTTGATAACTGAAATTTGAAAAATCTATCATTTTTTGAAGTGTAATCACCTTGAAAACAAAAGGTTAAATCTCTTAACTGGGAGTCCAGGAGAAGAAAAAGCCCTCAATAGAAAAGTTTAGGTGAATAACCGGAACAATTTATATTAGAGACAAAGTTTCATTTGCAAATTATGGATTTTTAGAGACCAACCTCAGCATTTTAGTCCTTGCACAAAATATAACCAGCTGAAAGGGATTTTTATATGATGAGGACAAAAAAAAACTTGACAAAAGCGTTATAATGCCCAAGGAGTGCTGAACAACGAGTCTTTTAAGGCATTGCCAGTGAAGATAAGGAGGTGGTTGGTAATTAACGGATTATATGGTGAGTGGCTAATGGAGAATGCATACTAGCCGTTTGAAAATAACAGTAAATAGGTTCACAAATAAATAATTATTATAAACAAAATTTCATCAAACCTCTGAATGATAACTAGAGCTATCTTAATCTTAAACCTTAAATCAGCAAGTCAGTCAAGTCATCAGATGTGTCATGTGTCAGATAAACTGAAGTTACTTCTTTACTCCAATATTTGCCTTTTCTGGATTTATTTCACAACCATTTATGCCAGATAATTCATGATGTGGAAGTGAATTAAAAATCTCGTTACACCAACATATATTTTCTATTCTAACGTTCATAAAATGTATTTTCAAAAGTTACAGTAAATGACATATGAGGTAATGTTCAGGTTTTATGAATAATATTAGAATATAACTAACTTCTTTGATTACATTAAAGATATTGAATTACAAATACCAGCTGTTAAAAACAAAGAAGGAAAAACCTATATTGATTGAATTAATTTTAATGAATAACTGCTGACATAATCAGTCATTTTGAGCAAAACACTTTCCAACTAAAAATTTTAGTATATATGTAATCAGTATGAATGGCAATCTGAATAATATTTATCAGAAAAACAATATCATGGAATTTGATAAATAGGAATGAGTAATAGCTGTATCTAGAAGTATTGAATAATATTCCAGTAGAAGTAGCTAGAACTTAACTGAGCATTAGGAAAGACATAATTTTTCTTTGAATTTTTGAAAGATTCTTCTTTATCATTTCAAAGATTAAGAATTATATATGTTTTTCTAAATACATACAACATTGTATTTAAGGTGTACAATGAGATATAATGGTTTTAGCAGACCAGGTGAAGTCAACTGTGATACAGAAGAGCGCAAGACATAGAAATGGAGATATGTACATATATTCTCTTATAAAAGTGCTTATCCCTGAGCTGCTGCAATATTTGCACATCTTTTGGTGAAGAATTTATGAAATAAAAATCAAGAGTTCACATTTTTTATAATGGCCTAGTTCATAAAAGGAAGTTTTCACTGTTTTATTCTCAAATGTTAGCAGATTTAACATTGATATTATTCCATGCAGGAACTTGGCTCTAATTGAATAGGAACTAAACAATAATTAATGTAGTAAAACCTGCTTAAGATGGTTTTCAATGGAATCAAATGAATACCAATTTTTTAAGTAAGTGCTTTGAATAGCAAAACAGAAAGGGCATTTCTTTAGTTTCCTTTAATTACCACAGATGTAAATTAGGTATCTATAAAAGCTAAAATCTATTTTTATGTTTGCCTTCTCATCATGCATCCTGAAGATAATCAGCTTTTTGAATAAAGTCTTCCTTTGATACTTTATTTAATGTAGTAAAACCTGCTTAAGATGGTTTTCAATGGAATCAAATGAATACCAATTTTTTAAGTAAGTGCTTTGAATAGCAAAACAGAAAGGGCATTTCTTTAGTTTCCTTTAATTACCACAGATGTAAATTAGGTATCTATAAAAGCTAAAATCTATTTTTATGTTTGCCTTCTCATCATGCATCCTGAAGATAATCAGCTTTTTGAATAAAGTCTTCCTTTGATACTTTATTTAGTCTTTTTTCACTTTACCAGGGAATACCAGGATACAAAATTAGGGAATAATAACAAATTGTTTAATAGGAGCGCTAAGATGCAGTCACAGAGAGTGTGATCTGTCCAAAACAATGATCAACTAATCAGTGCCCCTCATTCAAAATGTCTAAGATTAGAGATTGTGACAAAAGATAATCCCACAAGACACTTTTGCATCTAACATTCTGTCAAAGACTGAAGTGGTCAGCCTCTCACAGATGTAGAATCAGCTCCAATGGTGGGATGGAAATTGTTCCTATTTGCTATATCTTCATTTTCTTTTCACAAAGTTAGTCAATGCTAAGAGGAGATTCAAAAGAAACCTCCTAAGAGACAAGGCAAAGAGATAATGTTAACAATTTTTAGACTATCAAATGAGGATTGCATTAACAGGTTGCAGTGCATCTTAGAATATGTAAAATACTCCTTATAAGCAGTTAGTAGAGCACCTTAAGCAGCATTTTTACTGTATCTTTCATGTGAAAGGGATCACGAGAAAACCATATGTACAGAGGGATAAAGTCTTAATCAGGAGCACTTTAAACAGGTTTTACTCTATTTCCATTCATGTGTATCTAAACATCTACTTTGCCTCATGATCAGTGTTCTAAAATTGAAAATGCAAGGCAAACTACTTCCTTAAAACATTTTAGCCTCTTTAGCTGCTACCACTCACTATTTTAGCCTTCCATCTTCTCATAATTCCTAACTCACATTCTTCAAAACATAACAATTAAAAGCTAGAGACCGAAAATTTACTTTCCTGTACTTATTAGTAGAAATAAACATTGACAGCAAAAATTAAAAAATAATCTAAAAAAGTATGGCACAGAGATGATTTATCATCCTAATATGGCATGATTTCATAAACAAGGCTTTCCTTGTCTAATTCTCTTATAATAGTGTCCCATTTCATACATTTCACTATGTACAATCTTCTATGGTTGTTTTATACTTACATTTGAATTTTATTAACAAAACAGCGAGTAATCCGATCCTCTTATAATTCATCATTTAACAACTTATAGCAAATATGAGTAAAAAGAAAATATCTTAAAAGCAATCATAATTCCAATTCTAACAAATTTTAAGGATAGAAACAAAGCTAAATGATATCCTTGTAAATGTCATAAAACTACTCCCATTCCCTTTCGACTAAAAGAAGTTAATATTTTATATGTATAAATTATATTCCTCTAAAACTCAAAATTTAAGCCATAATGATTTGATAAAATGGTTAATTGAGGTTAATGACTACTATTTGCTATGAAATAATTATTAGTGCAAATATTTTAGAAATGTAAATGTTGAAACAAGGTAATTCTCTTTAATTCAGATTATCCCGTTTCTTCCCATTTGGCATAATACAGATTTTAGATATGTGAGTTGTACAAATAAAAATTATACTACTAATATGGGTTAATAGAGGAACTATTGTTTGTAGAATAAAATATGACCATAAAGTCACTTGAATGACCTATCACAGATTGAGATCCTTCCAAATACCAAGAGAATCAAATCAATTAATTAAGTCTGAGTATACACTTATGTTCATAAATTGTAAGAGGACATGGAGGGAAACAGTAAATGAATTAAAGAATTATATCAAAGCATTTAACTATGGTTTCACTGGACATTGGTGATCTGACCCACACATCTTTCTGTTCACAAGGTACTAATAATTCAAGAGTATAATTTTCTTCTAAATAGAGTACGAGAAAGGTTGGATTTCTGCAATAGTATTTTGCAATTTAATCCTTAATTACATAATGAGGATATCTACAAATTCCCCAAGCTTATAGAGCAGAATTGTGATCAACCACAGATCAAATTTTGAATTGAAATTTAGATTAATTTCATTTATGTTTCAGTCATGGACTAAATATTTAGGGTATCCTTCCAAAGAGAAAGATATAGAAGAGTTCATAACAGACTACTACTCCAGTATAAATTTTGGTTCTTCTGATAAAAGTTCGCTTAAGTACTGATTGCCTGATAATGCAAGTTGTCATATCTTATTCCCTCTCCAAAGTATGATAATTTTAGTTTCAAATACCAACCTTTCAACTACTAACGTCATATATTGACAATTTTAGCTTTCTTTTTCTTGTTTTTTTTGGCCTATTTTCCATTCTATATACACATTGAAAGTAAAGGATATGAATATAAGACTGAAAAATTAATTCTCACTTCATTTATGCAAAAGATATACAAACTGTAACTAAAAACCTGACTACCTAAATCAAGTGCTAAATTTAATAAGAGAAACAAATCGGATTCATTTGACAGAGTATCTTCACCATTATATATCCAAATTTTCATTATTGAACTCCTAATGTAAATCCATTAATGCTACTCATCAACCCTGGTTAATTCATTGATAAAACTAGTAATGTGAGTCACAACAAACACCGTTGTTAATGTAACGAGGTTTTTGCAGCACAATCCACACATTTAAGCATTAAAGCAATGGTTTTTCGGCAGGTGAAATATTCAGTCAGCCTCACCTGCATCCAGAATGATGTCGTCGACGTCAGAGTTTCGGTGAGAGTTGAAAGTAGGTTTTGAATTCTCAACCATTACATCATCATCACCATTGTCTACACCTTTAGACTGAGATTTTAGGTCATTACCAATGTATCCTTTGGATGCTGAGCGACAGCCGAACCACCAGAAGCCAGCTGGTCGAGGGAATGGTGGATCTGCTCCATCAACCTATTGAAATACATTTGTAATCAGAAGAGTATCACAAGGGAATCCTAAGGAATTCAAGTTTGGTGATATGCACCCTGGCCCAAGAAAGATTTATATTAACAAAATATACAATGAATATTTCTGAATATATGGAATGCAGAAAAGAAAAACTATGATGAGTTTCTTAGAATAAAATGTACACAGGCTGCTCGTAACTTAAATCTCAAAAGGAAACAAAAAATTGTTTGATGAGGAAGCGTATGTCACTTTCATCTTCTGTGAATATGGCATTATTTATGAAAACAATTACTAATCTTTATTGGCACAATATTTTGGACAGTCCATACTTCCATTCCATTAACTTGTAAGTAATATTATGAGTTTCCTCAAAGTAAAATAAGCCAAAATTCTGATTATAACAGGAAAAATTAATTTTATTTTTCAAATAAATGAAGAAGAATATGAAGAATTTATTTTACTCACTATGATTAACAAGCCACAGAAATATTTTTCTAATTTCAAACTCTATTATATAAAATTAAGATTCCACAAATTTAAAAACCCAATCACTCGACCAATTCAGCTCCTTAAGCCATCACCAGGTGCTTTGGTCATGAGATTGTTTTTAATTTTCTAAATTTGTGGAAGTGTAAAATTTTTGATTAATTTTTATTTTTGCTTGTGAATCATCACATGTGAATCATAAAAATAGTCATTTCAAAATGAGATTCCACATAATAAAGCCAAAACTTATTGAGTTTATTAATTATAATTAACGGTGTGAAGGCCAATTGAAGGTTTCATCTAAATAACCCCAGATTCCACAATGGCTTCTTCTCTCTCCCTATTAGTAATATTTAAATTGCTTCAACAATTAAGGTTATTCCACACAGGGGGACCACTTTCATTGAAGTTGAACACACTGTCAGCTTGAATGCCTTAGCCCTACTCACTCATTCATTCTATAACATCACCAGTTCTGTTATTCACAATATTAGAGAGTAACACTTACTGTGAAAGTGCGGTCATTGAATCTATAATAGAGGCCACCCTTGAAGAAATAAGTGTATCCATTGGTATACTGTAGAGCTGCATCAAGATTGTCAGGAATGCCTTCCCAATTTGCAATTGGCTTTGGATACGTGGATTTCACAGGAGGGCGTTGAGATGGGTCAAACCTCCAGAACTTTGAGCCTAATCAAAAGATTTATACACAAATGCTTTAAAAAATCAGTGTATACATTAATCCATTTGTTGTATCACTATAAGCCTTTCATTAAAATTCATCAATGAAAAACAGGATTTATTATAACTAACTGAACTAGTTCCAGAATTTTCTGGATATGAAATAGAAATAATTTCTTAAGTAAACCTTTTTTGGAGATAAAAAGTAAGCAAAATCATCAATATAAAATATGTGGAAGCCATACTTTTCCTTCGACATAAAATACTGCCAAATTTTGAGCTTGATATCATGTAAGTACTTTATTAGTTGTTGTTGTTAGTGCTGTTTAAGTAAAAATTATTATATAATTGACAATAATCCTAAAATCAGAGCCAAATCAAAGAAATTATCTCTTCCAAAAGAACTCTGATTTAATATTTTTAGACAGGAAAGAGACTGAAATTGCTTATCGGCAGCCCCAAAGAAACAATGTTTGAGAGGAAAACCCATAATCAATCATCTCCATAATGATCCTTTTTTTGCACAATCACTATTTCTCATTTTACAAAAAAGTATTTCCTAGATGAAATGGAGAGATATCTTGTAACTAAACAATTATTGTTATTTTCATCTTAAGACTGCGTTATCTTAATTTCTATGGGTAACTGTAATTATTCAGCAAGTGAAATTTGTTACCTTTGAAAAAGTAGATTTTGCCATTTCCACCCCAAACCATAGCAGCATCAACATTATCTGGAATGCCAGCAAATCCTTCCGATATTTCCATTGGATATTTGTCATCCATTTGCTTCCCTGTGTATCTCCAGTATTTGGAACCCTGAAATTTTCATGAAGATAGTGAATACTTATTTGTTTAAATTGCAAGTTGTCATGCACAAAAAGCTCGAGAGACATTATGAGATAGTGAAGAGAATCTGTTCTTAAAATACAAATTGAAGCATTCATGAAATAAGCACAATGAGCATAGAAGCAAACATTTGAGCAAATATTGTATTCTGAGTTAAATAAGAGTCTGCAAAACTTTTTTACTCCATGACACACTGGACAAAAGAAATTTTTTTAGAAAAATCTAATATTTCAGTTGCAACTTTCAGACAGAATACTATCACATGACAACGAAGAAATTTTTCGTTTCTATTTTGCAACACCAATACTGTACCTCTTGAAGCACACAATTGTGACACAACTCAAAATTTTGAAGACACTGACAAGAATTATAAAATTAGTAATTACAGCAAGATTCATCATTTTGAAGATCAGGCAACATAAGGTTGGAAATTCAATCAATGATAAAAATAGAAAATTTAAATGAAACAGCAAGAAAAACAATATTTAACTTCTTTTCAATTGAAAAGTAAGTCAAATAAAATGAGTAAACAAACCTTCAAGTATTGATTGATCACCAGAAGTCAAGAAAATATTAGAAAAGAGCAAGATATTGAAGCAAGAAAATTCTAAAGGATTCTGACTTGAAGGATATAGAGAAAAGGTTAAAACTTATCTGGAGGATAGAAAAAAAAGAAGAGGAAAAGCTGGGAGAAAAGAAAAGAATACAAGATAGGAAATAGAAGATTTATGAAGAGATCAATATAAAAAATTTAGAGCTTTTGCTTTACTTCAGTGAATAGTATATTAATTGATTCTTCCATAATGGTGAAGAATTTTCAAAACATCAGTCTATGGATTTAGAATAACCTTTTAGTTGATAAGATGGACACAATAAAAATAAAGGGAAAAGGAAGCGACAAGCCTTCTAAACAAACATTTCCAGATGTGACTCCATGAAATTAGAGAAGTACCTAAAAGATACCGAAGGTTAGTTTCTTTTATAATCAGTAATTTTCAATGAGGAGGAAATGTACTATTAGTGAGGCTAGTTAGATAGCACTCAGACTGATATAATTAAATTTTAATCACTAAATAATTTTATTTCTTTAATTTGTATTCACCTCAACAAGATTCATTTTACCACAAGTTCAATCAATGTTTTTGAAAGCTTAGATAATAGACACAAAATTAGAGATTGTCAATTAGAAAAACTTAAGGTACTCTGGTAGTTGTCAAAGATATTAAATGCAATTCCTGAGGAACCTTTGCAAGAGTATTCCATTATTCTTACCTTGAAAAAGTAAGTCTTTCCATTTTTGTAAGTGAATGCAGCATCAATACTTCCAGGGAGGCCAGGCCAACTCTGTGAGATTGGTCTTGGATATCCTTTGTGAATGCCTTGCTCACTAAGCTTCCAGTAATGATCACCTGTCATAACATTCATAATTAATACTATAAATGTTAGCTTATGATAAGATGAAATAACATTATATTAAATCACGATTATATATCAACATTATATTAAATTAATACAATTTAAGGGAAGGCAAATTCAAAAGCATAAAGTGATCAAATGATTCATTCAAAAGAATTCAATTTTTTGCATAAAAGGGGGGCAGTTTGTAATGACAAAGGGACAAGAGGAAGACAGAAATATGAGGTTGAACATTGCAAAGCTTAACATGTATCATCTTTATAGAGATAAGATGCCTTAAAGAATAAAAATGGGTGTATGAAAATATGAGAAAATCCTTTTTGAAGAGAAGTGTGTCATAGAAAGGAATAAAGATATGTCTCCAAGAGAGTTATCGAAAGAACATCTAACTTATGCCTCCAAAACATGGATTATAAAGAGAAGAAATGTTAGTAGAAAGCAAGCCTGTGAAGTTAAATTCCTGAGAAGCAGCATACGAAACACTGATATATATGAAATAAGAAATGAGAAAATGAATCTGTACAAAAACTATATTGAGAGAAATGTAAATAAATAAATACTGTCTTTGTGGCATGCATCATTGAGGCTATAAAGTCTCCTCATCGATTTAACCCATATCAATAAGTACTAATTAAATGTGAATTCACTTCATTCAAATCAATAGAGGATGAGAGGTCTGGTGGATTTAAAAAGAAAAAAAACCTAAGGGAAGCTTAGAAAAAATAATCCACAGCAAGAAAACACCTAAAATAAAGGGAGAGTAGAAACGTAGAGAGTAAACTAAAAGAAAAAGCAGAACAGAAAACCCTTTCCATTAGATAGTAGAGGAGAAGATAGCAAGACATGCAAAAAGGAAAATGGTGGCATGGAAAAGAGAAGAAATGATGATGAAGGGACCAGATAGATAATGAAATGGAGATGAAAGACAGGATTAATAAATGGTATGTATACATGACAGAAAAGGAAACAATATGATGATGATTTGAAAACATGGATGCAAAGGAAAGCAATGGTACAAAGAGTATTGTAATTACAAGATGCAATTGGGCTTTGGAATGGAAGATTCATATAAAAATGTCTGATTCATGGATAAGAAAGTTAAAATAAAATTGTTACCTTTGAATGCATATGTAACACCCTCTGCTGAGTTAAACATGGTGTCTACAGAAGCATCAGTGCACAGTTCAACATCTTCACCAGTTGATGGCTCATCCGGTTCCGGTTTCTTCCCTCCACTGCTTGAACCGCCTCCCCCTTTAATGGTTTTCTTCTTTCCATACAGCTCCTGTAATTACATCAACGATAACTCCCATCCATAATTTTGACAAATGTGATTATGTATGGAAAGTAGATTTTCAGCATATTGCATAGAATCAGAAGCCATGAGCTTCTTTTCGGTGATGTGAAAACACCAAAAATACACACGAAAGGGAGTAAAACTGGAATACTGTTAACTTTCTCGCATGCACATTGAGGTTTTGGAATATATGGGATAGCCGGTAAGTCATTGCTAAAACTCTCTAATGACATACATTTCTTTCCATTCAGTAAATTTTAATACAGCAATCTTGGGACAGACTGATATATTTCCACCTTTCATTGATGAAAGCTAAATTCAAAAGGGTCAAAACACATTTCTTACATTGATCAATAATGCAAAAGGCAACAAATTCCTTATTGAAAAAATTTAGAAAATATCCTGCAACAAAACTGGATTCATGTATTATCAGTTTATTGAACTTACCTGCTTTTTATCTATATTCTCAAATCTAAGATGCACAATTTTCATGTTTTTGAAGCTTTCAAAAAATCAGACAAGTCTTAGATTCATGATCTAAAATTCTTTATCATTCTTTATTATTACAGAGAAAAGGTTAAAGGTCAGTTTTCCTTGTTACAGTTAACTTTCTTTTCATAAGCAATCATTAACCCAATCTAGACCTGTTAGTACACTTACCACGATAAAGAGTATGTTTGTTACTTCATTTTATAATTATTTTCCCCTGCAAGACTTCCAAAACTTGGTTGAGCCTTAGATTTGAGAATACAATAATATTACAACTTTTATTGGGAGACTCTTCTTACATTCAGCATTTAAGGATACATGATATGCTAATGAAATAAAAATGAGATGATTATAAGAGTTCCCATGTTTAAAACATGATTAAACAATTGATTACAAGTGAAAATATTCTATTAACAAAGAAAAAAAGCCTTCAGCTGATTAATAGATTTTACATTTTCATGAATGGAATCAAGTATGTTTCTTGAGTAATTCACACAATGGAATGACAAATTTACCTGAATGGCTGCAATGTCATCTGAATCCAGATTGAAGATTGGATTGTAACCTCTGTAAAACGGAGCCATCAATGCACTTTTCACATCTGAATGAGAAAGTCCAAGGGAATGGCCAAATTCATGCGCTGCCACTTGGAAAAGATTTGTACCTGCAATCAACATTAGAAAAATTGGTTAAATCTTGGTGATAATAATTAGGAATCATATCTCATAGAAAAATAATCAGGGATTAGAAGTTGTAACATGGTAATGGATTTTTGAATATCACAGAACTTTCCTGGTGCTGCAGAACATCTACATGATGAAGATGATTACGTTATACTATATTGTACAGTTCTTCATACAGTTTAACATTCATTATGAATTTTATGACTATTGTAATAATTTTATTTCTTATGAATTACCCAGTCTGTCAAACAACATAGAAGTTTTAAGGGTAATTAATAATAATTTAATGAAAGAGAAAAGGAAAATTAAATTTGTTGGAAATTTTCTACATAACTCTTTGAAAATATAATGGAGGGAAGGCCAAGATAGAGACTCCTGGATAATATAGAAAGTACAATGGAAGTAACAGCATATAAGGATATAAAAAGAATAGCAACGAAGAGAGGACACAAAGACCGCCTTTTAAAGATGATGTTCTTAATTGAACCAATCTAAGAATTGGTTTACCTTTCCTGCTCCTCACAGTCCACGACTCCGAATCGTCGAAATGGGCGTCACCTCCATAAACAGGGAAGTAAGCGTGAGCTAGAGTTCCTCCGGGTCCGTCGAAAGGATCTCCGTCACCATGTTCGCCTCGTTCGAAGCGAATTTCGATATGCACTTGTCCGCTCTTCTTCTTCACGAAAGACAGTTCGGTGCTCTCCGCCCAAACCTGGAATGATTTAGCTATCTCTCTGTCCACTTCTTCTTGACTCAGCCCTCGAGGGTATTTGGAGATCTTGTACGTCAACTCCCTCACGCGCCATCTGCTCCCTGCAAACACAAATTATGATGCTCACATCAATGTGTACACATTGTCATAGCTACGCACCGATTGCGCCAGAAACACGCTTTTGATGGCGATACAATAATTATGAATGCTCCCGAAAGTGTCAATGAATTTACGTGCAGCCATCTCAATTACAAATGTTGTCGAATCAGTTGAATATCGGGATCACTCTTACAAATAACTTTAACTGGAGAAAACACAACCGAGAGGATGGTTAGGGTAACTTCGCACATAAAGGCGTGCACCTGGGAAAAATCTAAACGAAAATGGATTTGAAAAAAGTGTGACAGAACCGAGAAAGGTTCGATTCTGTAAGACTTTCTTCAAGTCCGTTTTTCCTAGGGAAATATATCACCATTTCTTTAAGGAACGAGCTATGAGAGAGTATTCTTCGATATGAGTTCTTTCACTTCCTCATTCACTTCATATAAAATGTTGGCTGTAAACATAATATAAACTATATTTTTACCCAATCGTGATTCATCTAAAATTATGCTAACCATGTAGCTTAAGACCTGAGATTCATAATTCGTAAAATAGGACAAGTTTTTTCGCATAATTTTTCTTAAAAGACTGAAAACTCCAATAGGATCACAAAAACTTTGAATTTAAAACGGAAGTTTGAATTGTTGTCGTACAGCTCAAAAGGAACCACAACATTGTTGCTAAATATACTTTGAAGTTTTAGTTAAGCTCAATAATGAACCGAAATTAATCCGAGTAAGATATCGAAAGTGGTACAGAGCATATTAATGGAAACACAAAGTTGATTGATATATTTTCCTTTTCCAATAATTACCTTGCCGAAGGTGGGGTTTATTTAATCAATCTTAACAAAATTGAAAATCCCATGGATGACGTGAATTGAATTCAATTTCCGAACAAATGCTGATGTCTGAACATTGTATCACAACAGTTTGTTGCCAGACATAGTAAAATGTAAACATGGATAAAGAGTGATTTCCAACCGGGTTCTATAAAAATTGTTCCGCAACATGTGAAAGGCCATAAACAGTCACCATTGCTATTTACATGAATATCATTCAGTAATTAAGAGATAAGGGTTCTCCAAGCGCCGAAAGCGGCGACCGTCTAAGGGCGATTCCCGGGAAACGGATAATCGTTTAGCGGTCCCAGTTCTTCAGAATCAGAAGGGATTCTGAAGAACTGGGACCGGGACTAAACGATTATCCGTTTCCCGGGAATCGCCCTTAGACGGTCGCCGCTTTCGGCGCTTGGAGAACCCTTATCTCTTAGTTCATTGACCGCCGAGTTCCTTTTTCTCCTTTCTACCATTCAGTAATGTTTTATTCCTCAACATTTCATTAGTACTTTCTCTATTGAATATTTCTACTTTTGATTTCCTGATGTTTAAGCAGTGAGTTTAAAATGCCGATTTTCTTGTAATTTCTATTGTTTTCTCAGGATTAGAAAATAATTGTGATTTATCCATTTATTGATTATGTAATTTTGACTATTATTTGCTTTTGTAATTTACCTGTTATGCACAATTACATCTACCTGCTTGCACTATCAGTAAGTTTTTCAAATCACCATTCTTTGTGAGTGTTTTCTCGCCAGGGATTTTTTCCCTAAGACTTAGATTTGAATTGAATTAACGCTGTTATCCTCTTTAAATATACTCTTCTGTCATAATTGCTTTTGAGTGAGCTGACATGTAATACTTATAATTTTTGCTTTCATGGGTGCTCGCAAGAAACAGTCAAAAAATTATTATTATATTATTTCACGACTATACCTCCTCGTAAAAGAGTTGCTCTTTATTTATGTATTCATTGTTTTTATAAATATCACTGATAT
Source organism: Pachydiplax longipennis (assembly GCA_036926295.1). Lineage (NCBI taxonomy): Eukaryota > Metazoa > Arthropoda > Insecta > Odonata > Libellulidae > Pachydiplax > Pachydiplax longipennis. The sequence continues at coordinate 1,147,122 of JAVFKF010000066.1, forward strand.
TAGTTTACATAGAAGAAAAGAATTCTGTCTCAATCTCGACAAAAACTTGAATAATTAGAGTTATCTTTTGATGGTCTTGCAACAGCCGGAGGATGGACACGCATTTCACCGACACTTCCGCTCTTCCGGATGAATGCTGCTGACCTCGAGCCTTCATTGTCAACCTCTCTTTGTCTACCAAATTCCAGCCAAGAGCCTTGGGTGGGGGCGCGAAATTACCTCAGTTGTCGAAACACTTTTAACTATTGCCAAATTTCAACAATAATGGACTCAATTTGTGTAGCTTAGCTATACATTAAACATAATTTTTAGCCGATCTTATATAATGATAACCGTAGTGTATATATTTGTGTCTTTATATATTTACCACTCAGATGTCAGTAACTCTCGTAAGCAATACACGGAAGAAATTATGGAACACTTCTAGGTACGATTCACTTCTTGACGAGATGGAGTTGTGAAATTTAGAAATCAAATGGATTATTAAATGATTAGATATTGTCCAAAGTATTATAGGTTCGACTCGGAACTCATACTCTCATATGAAATGCACTTAAGGTTCATTTCGATCGATTGCAGATTTTTTTCTTAAGCACAACTAAATTCGAAATAATGGTCCTACCAAATCGAGACAAGTACAAAAGGAAAGGAAATCTTATTTTTATCGCGTAATTTTGCTTCGAAATTGTGAGAATCGGGACTCAAATACAAAAAAATTTGCACAGTATTTTTGAGTGTAAACAACCAGTCACCATGACAACTTTGGCGGTGGTTGAACTCAGCTATCGTACGAATGAATGGGAAAGACTTTTCAAAGAAAGCAATAGTAACTTTGAAAATCTAAATTCAGCAATATATTTTATATAAAATATGACCCTAGATTCCCATGTCATTTTTGAGGGGGGATCGACTGTTAATTTCATTAACGCTGGATACTGCGTAAGACGAAAGAAGATGGCAAAAGAAATCGAGAAATATCAGGCATTAAAGGGACTCTCATTCCATCCGAAATTCCTCCCAAAAATCTTGATTGAAAAAAGAAAACAAACACCTTGTTTATTTATCTATATAATCGAAATTGTTGAAATATATTGATGTATATATCAAGGAATTTTACAATAATACATAAATTAGAAAATTACACTTGGGTCTCAAAAAACAAAATTTGAAATGCTTAGGAATAAAGTGTTTTAAACTATTTTCAAAGCGGCACATAAATAAATATGAGCAAATAGATCTATTTTTACATCGTTAAAAGTGCTTCAACACAGAGCCACCAATCAAACTCCTTCACCGAATGCCTTCTTAATTGCTAAATCGTAATTTTCCGCCGAAAATGTAAACGAATCATATTGGAGAATAAGGAAAGTCTTGCTGCAAATGTCGGCCGTGAGCAAGGAAAGGCAAACAGGAAATTACGCCCGTATTCGAGGGTATTTCCGCGGAAATCACGGCGAAACGAACGAAAGCAACATTATGTCGACTTCACTTCACCCAATTGCAGTATGTTCTCAAACTAAAATGATAGTCAAGCAGCATTGTTGAAAGCAATTAACAATGGAAAGTCTCAGTCGGCACACGCAACAATGAGACGCCTTTTAATGATTGACAATGAGCGACTTCCGGGTCGAACGGCTATGAAGTTCAAAGACGGCTTAAATTCTGCTTTATTAGTTTATTATAACTTGAAGCAAATATAATACATCGATGATAACTCCTCCAACTAAATATAGCGGTATTTTGATTTATAAATAATTCACAGGTTTAATGTTTGGGGAGTCGACTTAAAATGCAAAATGGAGATGGAGTTAGGAAAATATTCGCTAAAAGAAGGAGAAAAATCGTAGTTTAGAGCAAAAATAATGGCAGCATAATTTGTAATTTATATGTTTAGTAATAAGTTGATTTGTCATGTTGACTCACCTTGAAGGGCGTATCTCTTTCTTCTGGCATTATGTCCGATTCCAACTCTGTCCCTCACTCCACACCTCGGTGTATTCATCAACTCTTTCGTTTCGTCGTCCAGTTCACCTGAGAAAACAATGATTCCAATTCATTCATCTCTCTATCAGAAACAGCGTATATCAAATAATTATAAAATACTTCATCATGTTATAAGACAAACTAATGCAGATGAAATACAGAAAGAGAAAGCAAAAATACCGCAGAAAGTATATTAATAAAAAATTTCAATTTTTTCAAAACATCGAGAAAATTTCAATGTTATGTAAATGATATCGATCTAAATTCTCGAAAATAATTTCCCTTTCGGCAAGGCACACAAATAAGTCTAGCTAACCAAGCTGTACAGCGCCATAAATCCTTGTGCAGCATTGTTGCATCTAACAATAAAAAGTCTCCAACGATTCACGTGCAACAATCGCTCCATACGAACGACAATGAACGTTTTTCGAAAACAATTTGAACGTTTTCTTACGTTTTATGATGATTTCTTTCTCAAGAATCACAAATGACATTGACGGATCCTCACCCTGACTTTCAAGTAATAGCATTTGGTCTGAGAAATTAAATCAGATTGTGGAGTTTTTCCACGATTACTACTGTCTGTCTGTCGCATTTTAAATTGGAGATGATTTCATAAGGAAACTCTTGGTTGGAACTTTAACGATGTGAGGCAGCAATCAACTCTATTGCATTTCTTTATGACAATACTCGAAAGAGGAACACGAAAAGAGAGGAAAGAATACACGAAAGGAAAACGCTAAGACCGAACCTTTAAAATTAGGAGAAAGATGTTTCAAAATATTGAAAATGTAAGTTCCTCGAAATTTTCGATTCCTAAGAAATTTCACACTTTGTGTTGTTTTATTTTGATAATTGAAGAATTTCGTGAAAAGAGCGTAAATCTCTTTCAACGAAAATGACTTCGCAGAGAATTCCTTCAAAAAGGAATTGAATTTCTCATGAATAAGATGCTGTGGATGGAAAGAAAGAAAAGCTGATTGGTGAAAACGCAAATTAGATTCTGAATACAGAATTTATGATTATCACCTCCTCCTTGAAAGAAAAGAGTTATTTTAAGTGTCCTTTCCGTACATTATTCATTGAGGTATTGAGTACATTCATTGAGTACTTGTTCATTGAGGAAAAAACACTAACTCATTCCCTGCAATGGAATAAGGGCATGTGCCAACTGAAGGCAAAAAGAACTCATTAAAAAAAGAAGTTGTATCTGATGTCAGATTGAATCGTAGAAATCACTGTTCTTTCGGAGGTGCGCTGAAGGACGACCTCAAGACGTCTTCCCATCGCTTTTCCTTCCTTAATTTATCGCAAGAAAACTGAAGGAAAACAGTGTATTTTAGTTGAAAATCGCTTCCGAGAAAGCGATTCTTAACGAAGGTAAGAAAAACAAACGCAATGGATACTCATGAGTGGTATAAAAAAAAACCAGTTTTCTTAAAGAACCGACGTCATGGATGTAGAAATGGAATCGGATGACGTATTTTCAAAAGCAGCATTCCTCAACAGGTTCGTAAGCGAATTCTTTGGAGCTTTCATTCACGTGAAGACGTACGATACTTCTAAGAACAGGACTCGGTTGAATGGAAATGACTGATGGATAGAATGATTAAAGGAAAAATGAAAAGAGTTTGGAAGCAGATGTTTGTGTACCGATTAAATGAAGTGAATGAGTTAAGCTCTTTTCAAATGTGACGATATGAAATCGACATTTTGCCTGAAAAGTAACGATACAAACAGACTCTGAAACGAAGTATTTATGATTTATATGTGGTGTAAATGTATAAGTAGGGCGATTTCCTATAAATTAAGTAGTCACTTGGTGTTCTAATATTGTTTTCAAATGTGTTGATGTTATTTTGGAATGTTTATCTGTTTAAGACTTCTGTTTTAAGAGACAATGGATGTGCTTTAAGTTTGCACTTTTGCTTGAGACCGGAATAAATAAAATATGCAGTATATAATGAACAAATGAATAAACTGTGGTTAAATTGGGAGCACTTTCTCATAATACGGAGGGAAAAACGACTGCCGTTTATGGAAAATGACTGAGGAAAATTTCAGACGATGAGAATTTCTTTCCGTCCACAAACTAGATGGATACAGGCAGATCAGAGGTCATTTCTTATTATTAATATAGTTTGACAGGTGGCAGCCACAAACATTTATATTATTACATATAATATTCCTAAATAACATCATTGTAACAAACAGGATAAGGACACATTTTTAACAACAAAAATATTATGCATTTAACAATATTTTAAGCAAAATATCCCAAACCCCCTTTCAATATATTTTTATAATATTTTAACACATCTAAGTTTAAAGTCTTTAATTGATTTAGGTAAGGGCTTGAAGGCCTTCTCAGTTAACATATTCCATTCCCTTACTCCCTTATTAAGAAATCAGTATTTAGTCTTATCCGTCCTTTTTTCCCAATTTTAACTTCTCATCATCACCAAAATAATTTGGTTTTTCTAATCTGTGACTCTCCATGCTTCGCCAACTTTTTTTACTTGAAAAATCCCTACCAACCTGTTCAGCTTCCTCCTCTTTTCTAAACTCTCCCACCCAAGAAATTCTAACATTTTCGTTACGCTTTCCTCCCTATTGTGTTGCTTTAAAACATACCTAGCTGCTTTTCGCTGCACTTTTTCAATTTATGTGTCATTTCTTACACTCTTGACTATGTATTTGGATGGCGCCGCAGATATTCGAATACTCTTTTTTCTTTCGAGACCTTGATTTTGTACAACTTCACTGAACTTCACCTCCATTTCAAGAATCTCTGTTCGTACCACATGTTATGCCAAAAGCATCAAGTGCACGGCCCCAATGAAGGTTGGAACTAATTTCAAATATTTCTTTTAATATGTCACGTAACTAAGATGCCTGCATATAATGTAAGATCTACCGATTAGCAATTGCAAATTATATAAATATTGGCACCTTGAATCTACTAATTTCCTATCTTACCACATTTATAGCAAAAAATTCTCTTTATTTTTCTACATATATATTATGTGCGTATAGGATGTATTTGTATGCATTTTACATAAAATCGTTATTCAACTAATTTTGACAGTTATTCGATTGTAGTATTAATTTAATCAATATGTAAGTATAATTTTACTTATAAGTAATAATTTTCTTAAAATTTGTTGCATTATATGTTTTGCAAATACTTTTTTATTTCGGTATATGTGGGTCTATATCTCAAACGAGCGAGCCTCTCTTCCACATGGCCTCGTTTTCTGTTACTTATTTAAATTTAATGTTGAAACTGGAGAGATAAAACAAGAAAAACACAGAAATATTTAGCTTTGCCCGAGGAAAGATATACAATAAATGCAAGGAGTAAGACGGACACGAAAAGAAAGCTTATTTTTGCAACCATCATCAAGATCATCATCATACATCAACTACTCTTAAGTCTTACGATAATAAGATCATATATTCATAAGTACACTATTCTTTTTTTCTTTCTTACAGTGGCCTTCCACAAAGTTATGCTATTGCATATTGATTCTGTTATGATGATTTCAATGCTCATAACAACTAACTCATAAAAAAAGCACATGAACACTGTCCCGTATATGTCCCGGCGAATTTCTGGTTGTCCCAATCGTCCGGACAATAGATGACAATCGCTCCTAGAGACTGAAATACAAATATACTGTAAAACCAGGAATTTTAGGAAAGAAAGAAATATCCGGGACAATCGGGACATGACGGTGAATTTATGGAGACAACCGGGACACATTTATACATACCAAATATATGTGGTAAAATAATAAACTATACGCATATTACTTTGCTAAATATACATAAAAGCTGTTCTACATATAAGCAATGTAAAAGCGAACCTGTGACGTTGAGACCGGCGAAGGCCTGGAATTCAGTAATTGCAGACTTCATGGCGTCCTCGGATATCAGAGCTCCTGAACTTGGATTCCTAAAGGATGCATCCAGATAACCAAACTGCGACAGGTACATCTGCGGAGAAAGAAAACACTTTCTTTAGACTCTTCTCACTCCCCAATAAATGACCCCAGTCATATTGTATACCTTCATAAAAAAAGAAATGAATTTAAATTGTAATTGTCTATTGCAGAATGATCACAATTTGGTTCCGTGCAAATTAATTTTAGGAACTATTAATAATAACGTACGACCAATCAAATATCGACACCCAAAGAGGCAATCTTCTTTGTTTCTACCAATGAAATTTCAGTTATTCCAAAATTAAAAAATGAATAGGGCTATTTCATCTACCATTTTAAAGTCTGGTTTTCTCGCGAAAAATTGTAGGTATGATACCGACGAAAACTGTAGGAAAACGCAAGAAAAGGCTGTCAATAAATCGAAAGACACAGCCGTAAAACGCATTCAGGAATAAGATAATTGCGCCATCGAATGCAGTTTACTGAGATAGGTTTGCGGTTTTATTGGGTCGTTCCGGTGGTCGGAGGGAGAATAAGAAGGTACGAAATTTCAACTACAGAAATCATTGTGGCGCAAATTTTTATACTGGACGTTACTCACACTTAGAGTGACTTAAAAACACAGGAAGTTGACTTTGACTAAGTTAACAAAATCTCATAATTTGGCCTCGGCTTTTTGGTCCATTATAACGAAAAAGAACTTATTCCTTTCAGACAATATTTTTTATTTTGGTATAAATGTCTGTCTGTTTGAGACTGCCCATCAGTTTGAGAGGCCTTTATTGCACGATGATCATCTTAAAGGTCGTATATAATTATCAGTGCTTTTTTTATTTTACAATCAGAGACAACGTCCATCCGCCGTTCTTATGATCGGTATACATTCTGGATGAGGAGGAACAGGTGCTTGGAATGACAAAGAGACACCAAGGACACGGGATTCGCTTCCGCAACTCACACTTCCGCGTCGAATTAGTGCTGCGCGCTGCGTTGCTCGACTATTATTATTCAGCGCTATCTATCGGAGGTCTAACGCACACACTTTCAGGAAAGTCTTCAGAATTAATGGTGGATATTTCATTTACGTCGATTCTTTCCTTTCTGCGCCTTTTGTAGCTTCCATATTTGTTGTTTGAATTTCGTATTTTTAACTTGAGCTGGCTATTGTATTTTTAAGAAGATTTTTCCCGCAAACACAATTCATCATTTCTTTTTTCATTGATTTTGAGCCGTTAAAGAAGGCATCTTGATGAAAGGAGGTCTTTGTGCAGTGATTAGGGGAAAATGTAAGTTACTTTCCCTATTGTCCGAATAGTATTAATGACCGTGGTGCAGCTTGTAATTCAAATTGATATAAAGTGTGAAGTATTTAAAATGTATGTTGTTTTTTAATATACGTGTAATAATTTAGTCGCTTGTAAACGTTAAGTAACCTGTAATTATTGCAGTTCTCTGAAAAATTGTATTTTGTAATCTTAAAATTGTATTTAATTGTATGATGTGCTGATTTCGGGAGTTTTCTCCCGGTTTTAATGGGATATTATATTTATCCACTCACCACTTGACTTGGTGCCTATTTGCAACCTTTTAAATAAACAAAGAATAAAAATAAAGAATAAATTAATAAACCCATTCAGGCGGAATGAGTGATTGCATTCTAAATTCTCGCCATATTACTTGTGTGATTCAGAGAGAGTTTAGAGAGGACCTCACTCCTCATTCTGCCCAAATTACCTCATTCCCTTTTAATGCTGTTGGAGAGCGGCTGAAACGTCTATCTTTGATAGCATCGCTGAAATGAAAGTCCTCATTCGAAAGAGCAAAAGGAAAATTCATGTATTTTAATAAGATGATTCCTTCAGTAGACCACGGAATGAATGCGAATTCTGTTGGTTCCGAATCATAACATTACCATAAGTTATGTTATGAAACGACGCCATCGAATCAGAAATAAAATAAGTTATTTTTACCGGAGTGGAAATCGAACCGAAAAAAATCAAGGAGGCCGAAATTTTGTAGTATTCCAACATACTTGAAGAATTGCTAAATAAAACAAAGTTACTTGGTTGTTTTTTTAAACTTTCTCTTATTTAACACTTCTTCGATTGAACCGAAAACACAGAGATTCTTGAAAACAGTTATTTATTCCGTTCATATTTTCGGTTTATATCCTCATAAAGTTTAGCAGAAGTTATGTAGTAAATATAACAAGGTACCTTTAATAAATATATGTGAGAATTGATTGCAACTGGCAATTTAACGTTTTAATTTTAAAACTGAGATAATTCTTTGATTATTTCGATACGCTTTTATTAAAATTACATGAAAATGAATTTTAGGATTTTGATTCTTTTAGCAGAGCGTAAATAACGGTTTTCCGAAAATTGGCGTTTTTATTGAACTTTATTTAGGCGAGACAAAAAGTCTCATCTTCCATCTAAGTGTCCAATAATATTGATAAAAATATAAACAATTCAAGTGTAAACAGAGTGGAAAAAAGAAAGATATTATCACTTCTCAACAAAACTTCTCTGTAAGGGAGATGAAAATACATATATAAGACGGAATAAATAGATATGGATTGGTATGATCGAAATCTTCTAGTTTTGGATTCAACTCATCTATCGCAGATTTGATAAGAAAGGCATGTTTTATTCGCATCGCATAGTTCTTTTGAAAGTGTAATGCCCGCGCACTGAATGACAAGCCAGAGGAATCGCTGCCGTTTATAACTGTAGTGCGCGGATTCCAAACCACTCTTCCCATTCATTTGTACGATTCTCGAATGAGGAATTCCACAGACTCTCAAACGACATTTCGAAAGCTTTCTGCGTCTCTTTTCAAACTCTTTGCCACAACTGTCTATTGCATAACAAGTGACGGATTCAAGCTATAAGAGGCTCTATGCGCAAAGATCAGACTATTGATTATGAATGTTAAATTGCGATTTTATTAATTGAATACAAGAACATTCGGTCACTTAACTACGAATAGAAAAAAATTGAATTATTAGTAATATTTCCATATATTATTGACTAATGAACAGAAATATTATATGGTATACTCTATAAACATGTTATGACTTTCTCTATATAAAATTCCTTCCTGAAGGGACAAATAAGTACCCATGAACAAGTCTAACAAAATCCTGCTACGCTTTGACTTGTTTCTCTTAGTACGCTTCGATACGTTCGAGAAAGCGGTCCTTGATTTGAGTCTCACGTTCGAAATGATCGAAGCAATAAATAAAGCTTTAAAATTAAATAACAGCCTTTATTTGGGGCCGCACCGAAGAGGTCGTTTTGATATAAAAATTTGCAGAAAGAGATTTTAAGAGAGGCCAACGGCAGATTCAAGGGCGTCGTCGAGAGCCAATTTCACACGCTGCAGAACAATGCTCTCTCTGAACGCCCTTGAATGGATAACACCCACGCATTTCAAGCTCTCGATATACCGTCGAATTTCTATTCCTTCAAAGGCGAACAGAGTGATGTTTTTAGCCAAGTGGGGAGAGCGTTGGAAAGTCCAAGGTTCGATTCCTGTTGCACCTCAGCAGTCGAGCAGTTAAGATAAGTAACAGTTTAAATAATACTACAGTAGTTATTAACATATAGAATATATCGTATGGGAGATACACAGGCGAAAATATTAGTGAAAGAGAAAAGAGGGGAGAATGTCACTAAAGGAAGAAATGTGCATTAGATTTGTGTGACGCATAGGATGAGACTCGAAATGGAGGTTAATTAATTAATACGGAAAACCGCGAATTCCTCAGAAAAGATATAATGGACGCGAGATAAGAGAGCAGTTCTTTCCCGTTTTTATCGGAGGAATCGTTATCTCCGGAGTGACGTAGTTAAAGATGACTCATTACACAGATTAGGAAGATGTGAAAATATTATGCAAATTAAACAATAATTCTCAATCGTCTGTCATAACAACGCTAGGCATTCTGTGAATCTATTGGAAGATCTGCAATTGGTTATTCAATAAGTACATCTTACGCACAATTTGCTGGGAGCGCTTGTTTCATAAGACGCTTTGAGGAACTCAGGGGTAGAACCAGTCAAGAGTTGAAAGAAGGGTGCGCGCACCCCTTACCTTGAACAGGGTCTTGCAGGGTACGATGAGTTGTAATATGCAAGCAATATCTGCGAGCTTTTTAATGAGCTTAATAGGAAGGTTTATCTGAAGAGAGGCGATAGACATTTCGGCAATTATGGATTTCTGAAAGAATGGCAAACTCTAATGAATTTGTAAATTATTTTTTTCTGGAGACTCTGTTTTCATTATCTTAACATATTATCGATTTCATTACAAATTTTTCCTGTTCGTGAAAACGCATACTGTTCTTTGATGACTAATATCTGTCTGCGATCGATCGAAAGACTGGTTGAATCAGCACTAGCTGTTAATAAAAGGAATGAAGATGAGGCAATTTTCTCCTGCTATTTTGATAAGAGAGGAAAGTGCAGTACAATGGCCAGGAGAAACACTTCTCATTGCATTGGATGAGCAGAATTAATTTCTCGGTATCCATTATACCTCAGGGTCGGATATAAGCTATCAGAGGCCCTATGAGGCGTAATGGAGGACCCCACTAGAGATTATGGGAGTACAAATTCGAGTATTTTCACATAATGCATGCCACAGAAAATCTAGTCGTTTCATTACGGAAAGAATAAACAAAATATTGAATTAGGAGTAATTTCCTATAAACTTCGATGAGAGATGGATAGAGTTTATATGATACAGTGACATGAATTATATATTATATAAGCGAAAAACAGCTTAAACGCGTCTTACCTCTAAATAATTCAAAACCGTAAGTTATTTAGAGAGCTCACAGTCTCATTGATGGCCCACATATAGGCCCTCAGCTGTCGTATATATCCGCCACTCTCAAATCATCACAACCGAGGCCAAGTCAATGAAGATAGATTTTCCTCCATATAAATAAAAGTAAATAGGGTTTAGTACATCGGCAGCAGAAGATGTGCGGTATGAAGTGAAACAATTTTGACGGTCTTATCTGTTTCGAAACGCAGATAAGAATGAAGTAGGTGAGATAGGAACGACTCATCTGAGAGATTAACCTATTCTTCAGTTTATCGGAAACCCGTCAGTTGCCTCAAAAACATTCTAAAATCATCGAATCGATTTCGCAACGTAGATTCATAAAATAAAGAAAGTAAATCGGCGATAGCCATCAGCAGTGAACTACTCCACGAAACCAAAAACTTTTATTTAAAAAGTTAATGAAGAAACATCAGTATAAGTAGGATTCGTTGAATTGTTTTTGACAAAATTATTTCAGCAGATTAATCTCCGTTTCTATATCTTTGCAGCTCTCTCTTTCACATTATTTCAACAGCAAAGATATCGTGAATTAGTTAAAATATATTTTGGGTAACAACGCATGCTTTGGTTTAAAACTTTCAAGAAGATATTTAAATCAGTTTTACCTACATATCTGACATATGCTTTTGGGAAGAAATCTGTAGAAATAAATCAATCATTATATTCATGGGAAATCAGAACTGCATCGAATAAATACGATTTTGGTTGAGTACAGAAATTCTAGAAGGGATTGCCCTCGTTAACATTGGTATTGAGTGAATACTAACAACATATTTCCAACGATATATAGCCATCATCTCTGTATAGGTATTCATTCCTTCCTTCTCTAGAGGCAATTCTAATTAAATCGTAATTATAGTCAAAGACGCTGTTTTCTCTCGGCCCCTTCCATATATATATACACATGTTAATACATACATGTACATGTTAAGAAGACGCTCTGCAACCCGCTTTTAGGGCGGATCAACTGCAACCCGCCATAGCCAATCTGGCGCTTCAGAAATTAAATAACGAACCTTTCTTTAAAAGCAAGACTACGCAACAATAATTCGCTGATTCTGTAGATATCTGCAATAAAAGCAAAGTAAAGAAGATTCCATTTCGTTGGTGTAAAGTATTTATTCGCAAAGAAGCTAAAATACCTTTTCCTTTTGTTTTCTAATGTAAAATAAAATCATTTTAACTTCCTCGATTATAATGGTAATCCCAGTTTCCCCCAGAAAAGCGTCTTCACCGGGTTTTACTGTATTTTGTTCGGTTCTAAGAAGATCTACTCTTCAATCGTGAATGACCGATAATGATCATCTTCATTGATTAGGTCTTTTCTGAATCGTGAAAATGTAAATGAGTCAAACATTTCGCAATGATTTCGTGAGACAATATCGCGCTTTCAATTACCATATCCATCACATTAACTATAAAACACTGAATCTTAAGATGATTCCCTAATTTTCACGGCGATAATATAATAATTCCACGCTTTTCCTTTGCTACACGATTTAAAATGAAAATACAGAGACGGCCACCAAAAAGTAATGCATATCATTCAGCTCTCCCGAGTGTTCGCACTGCGGGATGAACAAAGAGAAAGCTGGTCCACCATCGATGCAACGACCTCATACAAGTCGCAAAATTAAAATCGAATGCGTCACCAAATGCCAATGTTGAAATTTGCAAGTGTGCGATTAAATTTCCTCGGCCTCCGATGAGGCCTTTGCAACTTTAATATAATCATTCAAATTTTAATTTACGTCGAGTTTATTACCAATTTCTTACATTTTAATAGCAATTTTATCAAATGACATATTAAAATTACAGATCACGGTTACCAACATAGTTTCCCGTCTTACGTAGCGATTTCTCCATTGCGAACTTTTTTCGGTTTAACTGACATCTTTTTTGTTATTTTAACTCTTATTTACGCATGGTAAAGACGGCGTATTTTACTTATTCATTAATTAAAATTTGTATAACGTTTTCTCTATTAAATCTTATCGATCACACTATGTATGGTTTACATAATCGCAATGAAGCCATCGAAAGGAAACCCCTCTACTGTCAGTTGCTGTGTTTTTTAAACTCTCAAGTCATGCAATGTTAGGAGGGGTTGTAATGAAGTGTCCATTTTGAGGGATTTTACTCAGAAGAGCTGAAGACGCCAATTTGAAATCTGAGTGTTTTACTTTCAAGATTGTTGTTTAATAAACTCCACCAAGAGAAGATTGACCAAAATTAATTTTTGAAATCTGAGTCATTTAAACCGATCCTAAGCGATGCTTTCGGTGATTTCTTCTCTACTTTACTGCGTCCATGCTGCGAAATTCAGGAGGAATCTCTACGATACGTTCAAAACAAATTTAATTCAAAGATTATTAAGCCATATTCCAGGTAACATTCCCGCAACTCTTTATTCTGATCGCATTATGTTCGAATCGTCCAAATATAAAGGATTAGTTGCAAATAGGTGCGATATTGAGTGATTAACATGACCATCTGTGAATTGAGCTCAATCTATGCGATGAATCATTAGCGTACTCATTAGAAAGAATTCCTTTTAAGACGACCTTTAAGGAGCCCCGTTCGAGAGGCTTTTAATTAATTACCCATCTTAAGGTGAAGCAATGTGGATGCTTACATAATCGGATGTTTGAGAATTTCTCAGTGCCGATTTGATTGAAAATCAAGGGAGATAAGCGGATCAATCAATGGAAGAGAAACTTGAGTTTAACAGGCATTTGAAGTAACTGAATTCAGTAGCACTCATTCGGATGATAACGGCTTATTTCAACGAAAATCATGCTTAAATTGATACAGTTAATCATAGTTGTAAACTGTTAGATTGTGTGCCCTCTTCGCTATGAAACCGTCGTGATATTTCGATTCATACATTTCATTTCTGTTTTGTAAATTACGTGAAATCTTAAGTCGAATTGTAGTGTTGATGGTGTTTTTGCTATGTATTTGTTGAATAACTTTGTATGGCGTGCTGCTTTAGAGAAAAGTTGGAATGAATCCAAGGAAGGGATTTTGTTCTTTTTATTTGCCTTTAAAATGTCTGCCACTGAGCAAGGTGCATATTTGGAGTCATAAAATATAAATTAAAAGTATAAAGAAGAATAGAGCATAGAAATTCATGGATACTAAAGTATGAGTAGTTGATGGGAGTAGATGCAACAGCTTATGATTGTTTAAATTATATTGCGAAATGTAATTCACACATCGCGATGTTTACGAATAGTGTTGCAAATGGACTGTAATTACGTAACATTTCTCAAGGAAAGCATTAAACGTATTTTATCAAAAAAGATCTCTTGGGAGATAATATAATTAAAATTGAGAATGTTTTACCAGTTCTTTGACGTCGAATTATTTATAAAATCCGGAATATATTCACTTAGAAATGGCGGAGCAACCAATCAGTCACGTGAACGTAATTATTGTGAAGTTACTTAGGAATTTATTAGGATGATTCCATTGTTTTATCACGGAGATAAGCTATCGAAATGCCTTTCCCACGAATTATCTGATTTTATGGCATTCCTAAACATTCAAGGGACGTCACGCGATGTTTATTACAAAGAAGGAAATATGATTCTATAATTTATGTTTCTCGGGAAATCGATTGAAGAATCGATTCTCCAAAGAGATGCTAATCGATCGATGTCCAATACTTCGATTAATACTTTCCTAATGCAAAGGGGCATTTTTCTACGAGGTGCACTTGCTTCCGCTGATATTTAGGAAATCAAGAACCAAGACAGAGAACGCAATCAACTCTACTTCCCCAATTTAGATACTTGAAGAATAGTGCTTACTTATAAATTTAGGAGTCAAAAACCCTCACCCTTTATTTTCTGAGGTAAAAGAAATATATTTTAATATCTCGGCAGACTCGTTTTAAGGCGATCTCAGGCAAGCGTGTTTTACTCTATAGAAACGGTCGTACGTATGTAAGTTATGTATGTATGTTGGGGGAGCAGACCTTCCGAAACTCCAGGGACGCGTCATCCAAAGCACCCCGCACCGCCTCACCACCCTGTGAATCCGCCTCGTCACTCCAAGAGTCTCCAACCTCAAAAGGAGAGTTCTCTATTTAGGAATCGTGTCTAATGACAACGTATTATTGCTAACCCTAACAGTGCAATGTTGCTAACCGACTCTATACTGGACTTACGTTTCTTCCATTTGTTGTCAATCTATCCGATCCCTCGAAATCAAAGAATATTATGTTGACAGAATAAGAAATAAAATTAAACGGGAATGTATTTAAAAAGATGTAAATCAGTAGAAAAGGTGTGGAAGGAGAACACTCATTTTATTTTGATGGATTCCCACAAAACTACGCCTTTCTCCGTAGAATTTAAGATTAACAATAATGAAATTAGTAATAGATACAAAGTAATTTTAGTGGAGAAAACAACATTTGAAAGCAAGTAGCTTTAATATGTAAGAAAACGCTCTCTCTCTCTCTCTCTCTATATATATATATATATATATATATATATATATATATATATATATATATATATATATATATGTTTCCTTTGAGTAAGCTTTCGACGCATGACAGGGGGTGCTCTACTCTCTACTTTTCTTTTATTTTCGCTTTTCGAAAACAATTGATTCTTGAATCGGTTTTTTCTATTTCTCTGATCATTCTCTCAGTATCAGAACGGCCTACGTAATAAGGAGGGCGCAAAATATCGGCTACATATTCCACGAACACTGAACTACTCTCGCTGAATTTATTAAGCAAACTGTGACTGACCTTTCTTCTAAAAATGCCTCCTGAAGTATCTGACCGATTCCTCATGGTGTTTCCTTACAAAATGCGTTGCCTTCCGTTGCACCTTTTCTAATTCGCTAATCGTAAAATCGTATGAATAAAGTGTCCTCTTTCTGTAAATCAATCATTACAAAAAGGAAATATTGTATGCGATGCTAAAAGAGAAATGAGATGGATTGACCGAGTAATTTATGAGGAAGTCGCATTTGAAGAGACATTGATAAACGAGGAGACTGTGATCAAATTTAAGTACAGTGTTTAGCTGAGAATATCTTAATTAATGAGATGAGTAAAGAGGAAAGACCGCAGGTAGTCATGAGAAGTGGATTCGATTCCAGTTTGGGAGATTCGTGGGTGTTCATATGAGATCTGAGAGCCCAATGTGATGCCGCTCATTGGAACGCTATCCTTGGATCATTTAAAATGCGTCTATTCGAAAGTATTCATTCACTGTGATCCATTGCAATTCCACGTTAAACAAGATTTATCGCCATGTTTTCTAGTTGCGAAGGTCAGCAATAAATACTATCGATTTAAAAATCCGATTCCCTTTCATACTAGATAAAAAAGTACTGCAGAGGAAAACTGTGCGACCGTAAGCTTCCGTATTTGAATCAAAGTGTATCATGGAGGCAATATTTCTCAGTACGAGTGGTTTGCATTTTGCTGCGTCGGTTCCTTACGTATGTACAATTTTCAAGGGCAGACGAAAGATATATTTTTAGCGATACTATTATAGCGATAGCTTGATTTTCTAGTTAGTACAAGATACTATGATAAAGCTAATTATTGTGTTTGGTGCTTTCACCTCAAAACGTCAATGTATATGTATATATATATATATATATATATATATATATATATATATATATATATATATATATATATATATATATAAGGCATACCATGTTCCCATGAGTCATATATTATTTGTTAAACAATTGAACTTAAAATGGGTTGCATCAAGGAGCGCATAGTTGATTCGTATCATTCCACACCTCATCTTGTAATCAAAGGAATCGAAAGACAAAAACGAAGATTCGGTTTGCAAAATGGTGCAACAAACTCATACCTCATTTCTTTTTTTTTTAATTTACAATTGCCATTCATTTTTTTAGAATTAAAAATTTGCGAAGAGGTTCAGAAAGAGGCAAAATCGCTTCAAATGCGAGAAACGCAGTTTGTTGTCAGTGCAGCTGAGATGGATGAATTGGAGAGATGGGGCGAATGCAGTATTGGCCAAAGAAAAGAAGTAATTTAAGGGAATAAAAGAAAGAATTAAAACATTATTGGCTGAAAACGTCGCTAAATGGAGAGGAAAAGAGTTGATGAGAAAGATCATGAAATAAATAATTATATGAGATATATCTAATAGTAATATCTGTAATAATTATATATAAATGTACAGAATAAATAATGATAACGAAAGGAATATGTAATGATAAAGGAAGCTATGATTGAGATAAATGAGGTTTCAAAGAAGAAGTAGAGGCACCGTTTAGGGAAAAATGTTCTTAATGAGAGTATTGCGGTTAATCAATTTGCACATATTCATGATTTCGAGATGCAAAATAACAAGTCTGTGAACGACAAGAAAATAATTTAATTTCATTGGGATTCGTATTAATCCTGTAATTAGGATCGGTAATAATAATCCTAAGCTACGAAATACGCTATTAAGTTCATCTTACAGTACTCCTTGCTTCTTTTTATAAATAATTTATGGAAATATCGAGCTAAGAGATTCTTTGTAAGCCATCCTTGCAATTCAACGGCATACAATGCGAGAGTAAGAATAAAAACCTATTACTGGCCTTTCTTTACTAAATTAGCTACACAAATCAGATTAGAGGATTTTCCTTCCCGCTGCCATACGCCGACTGGGCTAATGATGTAAATGTAAAATTATAAATATCATTGTGGTGACAATCTATCAGTTTACACTGGTTATCATCATCAATTTGAGCATGGTTTTCGTTGCTATGCGACTTTTAATAAACAATTAGAAGGCAGCGTGGGGATTCGTGCACGTGAAGGAATGATATTTACAAGAGGAAGCGTCCATTGCTATTCCATTGGAAGAGGTGAAGGACATTGACCTGGAGCTGCCGTGAAATATTAAACACCTTTTCCCGCACATTTTCATTCCATCGGGATTTATTTTACATCCAGTATCACCGGTGATTGTGCATTATTTGGTGCAAGGTGCTTGCTGAAATTTGCGCTATTCATATGAAGTTAAAAATATTTATCCTACATATTTTGCATGTAAACTCACTATAACACACACTTACATACATGACCTACCGCTGAATTCCGGAGAACGCATTAATCTTAGTACATTTATCTTGCTTTTCAATGTGAAAAATATAATAAGAACTGTAAAATATATATATCATTGTGGTAGTGATAATATTAATCATAGCGTAGCGTATGTTTTTGTGATTATTATATATAATGGTTATGAAATCTAAATGTGGTAATCAGATGCATAATTTGTACTGCAGTTGATCACGTGATTGCAACGCTATTTGTCCTATGCATACTTTTGTATACCATTGGATTAATAAGTTTTACTATAATTGTGTCGATTATAGAACGCAAAAGGGATAATATAAGAGTGAACCGGAATATAACGGCTTTTCTTTACATCTAGATTTCGCGAAAAAAGATTTCCCGAACAGCGAAGAATGGTGAGCAGAAACTGTTAAAAGAAACAAGTTAACCACGACAAATATAAACTAAATCTAAAATGGAAAATCACAATTCTGTCAGCGATTTATTCGTTTACGTGTTGAATTAATGGACTACGAGTAGTTACAACAAATAAAGGAACTATCCAGCTACACAATATGCGCTTTTGTTAGATTATCATTATTCGATCCTTATTTCTCAAGATCACTTGGAATGCAAAATCTCACTGAAAATATGTTAGCGCCAGAAGAAGCAACTTGAAAGTGGACCGCTCATATTTCTTAGTCACAAAATGCGTTATTATCGTGAATCAAAAGGTGATGAATTGGAAGTGAAATCCGATTTTTAAAAAGTCGAAGGCGATCTTTCCCAAGTCGTCAGTAGAGGACACTTGGCACGATGAGAATGTTCATCTATTCTGCACACGCTCAGAGACAGCTGCGAATCGCCGTGCGCTCGACGAATATCAGATACGATCGCTAAAATAGGAGAAACAATAGCGTTATTCCATTGTCACTGTTGTAGCAACCACGAGCTCATCCATGGCGACGCAAATAACGACGGATTAGCATTGGGTAAACCTTGTATTGGTGGCATTCTTGAGATGTTATTAATTTATTACTCAGTCTTGCTGAACAGTACGGAAACTTTCGAAATAACTTGGCCTTGAAAGCAGTACTGGCTGTAGAAATGCGTTGAATGGTGGATGCCATCATGTAATCCATATTGATAAACAAATTAATTACGATCTTACTGTACACAACAAAATATCATAAAAATTAAATAAATAAATGCTATAAATAAAATTTGACAATTTACCACAATATCTTCGTGAAAGTAATCTAAGTTAAATCTAATGGAAAAGTCAAACTATATCGAAGGAGCCTTACTGAAGCATTCATAATATCAAGATTAAAAGAATTTATTTTTATTGTGAATTATGACGACAAGTTTCGTCGCAAATTAAATCATCGTCAGTGGAAATTACAGTTTATTTAATCCTATAGTAAAATTAATGTTTATTTCATTATGTAAGAAATGCATAATTAAAATCTTAAAATTGACCATTTTGAAATACAAAGCAATAAATAAATTAAAACTCTGACATCATTACTTTCTATTGTAAAAATACGGAGCATAATATATTAAAAATTGATTCTCCGTTGAAAATAGAAAGTAAGATAAATGTGTGTTAAGTGATCACGTTGAAAAAAAAGCACCACCGTCTTATCGGAAATGAGTACTTATTTTTGAAGATATCATTATGCTGACAAGTGGATTAAATGTCTCTAAAATTAGAAGTAAAGGTTCCCAAAAAGTATTTGAGATTTAAGTCAGGTATTATTTAGAGTGAAGTTCAACTGTAGCGTTCACTTCCACTCGAACAAATCATAATAAAATTGATTCATTCAAAATGATACTGATTGGGCTATAATCTGATATATATCATTTAACATAAATAAATGAATCGCCTCATGTGGTTCATGAAAAGTCGCGCTATTTCCGCGCTAACAGCTGAATGCACAGGAAGGGTGAATGAAAGTGAGTCAAGTGATTCTGAGAAAGGACCGCGTGGGACCAATATTCGCACATTTTCTCATCGAGAGAAGAACATAAATTCTACCCTCTGGAAGGTATTCTGCGAAAACACTTTCATATTTTAAATTTATGGCATATTTTATGTCTCGCATACATCATTCCATGTCTGCCTTCTAAGTTTACGTTTGAGCGTGCGCAACACACCGAATTGTTGCGTCTCTGTTAATTGCGTCGTGCGTTTTAAGACTGATTAGGAAAGAGATCTCCCTGAATCGAAATAGAGCGATCACGTTGTGTTGTGTCTATCATTGATCACTATGAAAAACCTCATATGACACAATCAGAGGTTAATTTGGCTAGCCAATAACGGGTATATTTAATATCCAGGAAATATATTTAATCGGCAAAAACGTGTGAGCTGAGTTTTGTCACCTCCATAGCTATTAATTATAATAATAAGTAGAGAAGTATTAAAAAATGAGGATATAATTTTGCCGCATATTCAAGACCGTGTAGACCTGAATTCCTAATCGATACTTGGATTGGTCGTCAGGGAAACGGTTTCTTTATAAACACAACGTTTTTCCTCCATTTTGTCATAATTTCCGCAAATACAGATCTAAAATGTTGTTATTCAAATAAGAATCTTTAATTAATTTTGCTTCTCTTAGAACTCGATTACGTAAAAATATTATTTCTAATTTAATTTTGTAGAAAAGCACTGAAATCTGCAAGAGATTAAAAAAAAACTTGCATTTCCAATGGGAGGAGAGTCGAACCCAGGACACTGCTGTAAAAGTAACGACCAATTTTTCATAACCAATTAAGCCTTCTTATGAATCATATAACGTTTATCTCCTCTTTATAAAGTGCATAACAACATGTGTCATTTCTTACACTCTTGACTATGTATTTGGATGGCGCCGCAGATATTCGAATACTCTTTTTTCTTTCGAGACCTTGATTTTGTACAACTTCACTGAACTTCACCTCCATTTCAAGAATCTCTGTTCGTACCACATGTTATGCCAAAAGCATCAAGTGCACGGCCCCAATGAAGGTTGGAACTAATTTCAAATATTTCTTTTAATATGTCACGTAACTAAGATGCCTGCATATAATGTAAGATCTACCGATTAGCAATTGCAAATTATATAAATATTGGCACCTTGAATCTACTAATTTCCTATCTTACCACATTTATAGCAAAAAATTCTCTTTATTTTTCTACATATATATTATGTGCGTATAGGATGTATTTGTATGCATTTTACATAAAATCGTTATTCAACTAATTTTGACAGTTATTCGATTGTAGTATTAATTTAATCAATATGTAAGTATAATTTTACTTATAAGTAATAATTTTCTTAAAATTTGTTGCATTATATGTTTTGCAAATACTTTTTTATTTCGATAAATATATATATATATATATATATATATATATATATATATATATATATATATATATATATATGATGTGGGTCTATATCTCAAACGCCTTGAAATATATTTATCGTCGAATTTTAATGCTCATCAATTCGGATGAGTCACGCCAGTGGTCACTGATTCATTCATAGAATTCATCTCTTTGGAATCTTTTGACTCATTCTTGACGGAGAGCGAGCATCACTTTGACCCACATCATCGACATTTCCGCTAACAAAATAATATTAACTACTTCTATGACAGATGGCTGAAAACCTTTCATGTATAAATGCATCTCTATTGAATGTCGGAAAGGGGATAAATTCTTCTAAATACAGTAACTGAACCCATTTAAGACACTAAGATGCTATCCCGCTTAATACGTGGTTTTCACACGGTCCCTTTCACATTAATCATGTGGTATACATACCGCTTAAGTCGCGGATGCACTGCAACCCGCTATAGCTTATCAATCTCTCTCGAACATCTATTATTCCGATTACACATTTAAATCTTTTTCCTACATTCATTTCTCCTAAATAACACCAATAACTCCGTTCCGTTATTCCCCTCCCTTGTTTTGTAATTTTAAATGTATTCTTTTCTTCTATATTTTCATTTATTAGTTCTGTTTTTTATGGTATCCAACACAAGTCGCCAACCAAGGCTGTCGTCGTACCTGATAATAAATAAATGAATTCTAAAGTGTTCGATCGTCACTAACAAATGAAACGAATCTGAAAGTTACAAAATTGTATTTAATGTAATAGGCAATGTATGGACTTATGGAAAAGTACAAGTTATCGTTTCTTGTCGACTTAAAACTGTGTTTCATTGAGCAAATTTTATAGTGATGGTGATGAATGCACATACAAAATATAATTTAATAGCTTTTTGAGCTTTACATAGATAAAACGGGATTAGAGATGCTTCTAGTAAAAGAAGCTAAGGGCGGCTTTGACTATGGGATTAGTGGGGAAGATTAACTAAAAGAGGTTAATTTGATAATTATTTAAAAAGAGAATTGTGACGTCTTCAAGGCGATTGATTGTTCTAAGGCCTTGAGACGGAGGTGTTTAAAATTCGACGGAGGAATTGCCCTTGGGAATATAAGGACACGATGCACACTAACGCATCTTTCCTTGTGTCCGCACAAATCACTTCAAATCACGAATTAGAAAAGTTGATACGGACCACGGTGGAGGAATCCCGGAACAGGGAACGGTCGTCGTTTTGTGGAAAATGACATTGAACTCAGCTCATAAAGTCCATCAATGCGAACATTTCTGAGACGCAAACACACTTATACAAATTTTCTTATGATAAAATATCCCCGGAGTCACCTTTCAGTAAAAGCGGTCCGGGGTTCGATTCCCGATGGGGGCTATGTTTGTGGAATCACATTTACGGATACTACTACTAAATCTAAGACTTATAGCTAACCGCAAGAATTCAAGAATTTCTACTACGAAAATCAGTTGTTTTCTGATTCGTTGAAATTCTGCGAAAGATTAGTGCTCCTTTATTTCTTATTTGCAAGTTTTGGGGGTTTAAATGAAAACGGGAGGCTCGTTGTGCTTTATCTTAACTAAAACTAGAGAAGTAAAACTTCTCAGAACTGGCTTATGATTCACTTTCACTAGAAATGCAGTTTTAAAGCGTACGCTGCAGTCGTCCGTCAGCAGAAATTAGAGGTCAACCTAATCGACACTATTAAAGCAATACTCCACACTCAATCATTCTGTATACTGACATTAATTTATATCACAGTCTTGCAATTTCAAAGGGGAGCCTAACTTGCTAAACATCACGTATTCAATATAAAAGGGTAACAGGAAGCACCTTCTTTGTGAAATCGGAAGGGAAATATAATGAGGCCTATCGATTTTTATCGTATTTAGTATGTGCAAAATGTACTTAATTTAACTTTTGTATCGTTTTAATTTTATATTTATTCTTTTTCAAAAATCTTAAATAATGCATACGTAAGAACTGATCTTTGTGGGGATATCGGAGGAATAAAATTTGATATAAGTAAGACAAGAACATTTAAAGATGATGAAATAAATCCGGATATAAAGTCAAAGTGATTGGTAAACAAATTTAAAATAACTGTAGCCTCACATAAAGAGGTAAGAACAACCTAAGAAAGTGAATTAATTCGACAATTGCTCAAAATTCCAGTTTGAGACTCGAATTCCCAACACTGCAGAATATGCAGTTCAATGCTCACGAAAAAATCTTATCGCATTTAATCACTGCTTCGTGAACAGGATCATCCCAATTTTTAACAAATTTAAACACAAAAAACATTAATATACTTCATCCAAAGGAAAAACGGATTTGAAAAAAGTCTGACGACCGATAATCGAACCCGGAATCTTCCCCTCTCCGGGATATTGCTTTATCCAACTAAGCCATCCAGATAGAACGATCTGGCCAAAACAGATCCTCCCCAGATAGTTTAGTTGGATAAAGCAAATTCCCCGAAAGAGGAAGATCCCGGGTTCGATTCTCGGTCGTCAGACTTTTTCAAGTCCGTTTTTTCCAAGGATTATTCCTTACGATAGACTTCAGTTGATTTCTCCAATTTTAAAATTTTGGTGTTTACTTTGGGTATTAAACGAGCTTTTAATTCAACCAAATACAATATTTATAAATTTTAATGATAAATTTTAGAGAGATATATGGAGAATATTTCTATATAATAGCGCCGATTTAATGATCGGTTACTAGAAAATATTTCCTGAGTATCCCAATCATAGCAACAGCCGCACTATATTCACTGTTTATGAATCAAGAAATCATTTTCATTTTCGTTAATGCCAATGAATTTCCTATTGGATATTCCTCATCGAAGGAGTTGCATGACTGCAAGTAGGACAGCTGCAAAGGATGCCAATAGGCGAACTGTTAATTAATTGAATGGTGAGAAAAAGTCGAAGGCCGACGGCCACGGCCACGACAACTCACGGAGCGAGAAATTTCTCGATTTGAGTGTGCTTTGAACGGCAATTTGAGATGAAAGACTAGTTCTTCTTTAATGACAACGAACTCGATTGCTGATGCTAATCCTCAATAATATTCTGCATTCACAGAGGTGATTGCTCTCCAGCAGAACATTACTGTACAGAGAAAGTGAAAGATGTTACGATGAGTGACCGATATTCAAATTCAAAAGGAAAAGTGTCTGATTTTCTTAGGCTATAAGATACGGTAAACTGCTTAACACGCGGTTTTGTCCTGGTTCTTTTCACATTAAACAGGTTGCACTACAACTCGCTTTATAAGGCGATTCTTTTTCAGGTTGCTGCGAGCCTCAGTCGAATTCGTTCTTCCATAATTAAGTTTTTAAAAATGGCTTCATTGTGAAGATGAAAAAATATTATGTAGCTAAGAAAGACTCTCTCTTTGTGCAAAAGGTAGACGATTCTTAAAATTATGATTAACTAATTATGATTAATTAAACATGAAAACCAGCGCTAATCAGCAATACATCGCGGACTCTCGCATAGTTGTCGTAAATAAAGAAAGTTAAAAAAAGTTTCCTTTGCGTTTTTAAGATGCAAAGCTTTTATTTAAAAAAATTAACCCTGAGAAAACCTTTCCTTATGGAATAGAAATCTGCTTAATAATAATAAACCGGTTACAACTCTATCCCGCGATTCCCTGAAAACGTCTTAAGCGTATTGAAATTCGATAAATGTCCCATCAGAATTCCGTACACGAAAGTGTATTTAATAAAAGAGCGAAATGACTGTCAGTATAGAATCCTATTTGCAATTAGCCTCACATCTCGTGGAGAAAATGAAAGTGTTATCAGGAAAATATTGCCAAGAAAGATTGTCATCAAGTATTAGAAAATAAGTTAGAATAAGATACGGTGGTTTTGCATCCCCTACCACTTGCCTTTGGAGTGTTCCTGGTTTAGTATGTGAATATAAGGAGCTTCAGGCACATCCGTGGCTTACCTTATAGATATATTAATATGCATAAGAACGATTACTAATGGAATTTTGTTTAAATATGGAAGTCCCGAATTTAGTCTCATATTTAGATCAGGAACTCTAAATTAATCCGATTTGGAGTGCAAACATCAAAACACGAGACAAAGCCATCCTGTGATCATCAAGAATGAATTCCGGTCAGGAATAATGAACTTGGATGAAACCAAGGGCGAGTTTTTACTGCCCAAGTGTTAAATGACATCTTCAAATTGCCCATTTCATATTCGACAAGGATGGAAAGGCATACCAACCGAACGGCGTTTAGTCGAAGGTGAGATCAACAGGAAGTGGCTTCCACTTCAGGAAACCAGTCGCCTAAATTCACTCCGGGAAAAGATCGCTTTCAAACACTCTCATAACATCGAGGTATTCAATATTGGGAGTAGTGTTAAAAAGATTGCTTATTATATCAATGATTTCGTTATTTATTATGTTCTATATTCAGATGAATTTAGGAATATTAAAGGTGAACTAAAACATTGAAAAAGAACTTAATTTGTAAGTCATTTTATGGTGTAGAAGAATTTTTCACTGAAAGGACTATATTTATTTGTGTATATGTTAATTTAACTATCCCTGTCTTTCATGTTTAATATATATTTGCATATCTATGAATATAAACATCTAATACTAAGACAATTACCCCGTTTTTCGATGAAAAACATGTTTGTTTAGACTATATTGTAAATAATATAATAAAAACTATATAAAATGTATTTAATTGCAATTGTAATAAAATTTAGAGTAATGTAGTATATTCTCTGTGATTTTAAATAATGAATAGTAGCTATAAAATATAAATGTAGTTATTTTAATCACATGTAATCATATATAATATTTGCGATGTATTTATGAATTAGTTTACGTGTTGTTTAATTGCAATGCAGTTTATGTCAATGTCTTTCCCCATGCATGTATTTCGATTGCTGTTTGATGACTGATAAAAAAGTTTTCCTTCCCTGAGATTCATATTTTTAAATGCAATACGCGTTATTAATCGACAAACACACTATCGCCCATAGCTTCTTTATGTATTTAAATAATTGAAACTTCTTGCATCAATCACTACTAATTTACTGTCATAACATGAACGAACACTAATATCATAGTCAACACTAACTAACAATAATCAACACTAACATGCACTAATCAGGATATTTCTGAACCTTCGTCGTATTCGTGAGTTCAAATTTTAAAAAGTCAGGACGAAATGGTCCAGAAGAAAACATAGATTCGAACACAGCACCTTTGGTAGAGGTGCCCTTCCCTGCAAAGTTCCCTTGCCGGATAGCCGGGTTTGATTCCCGGTCCCGCCAGGCAAGTCCGCTTTTCTTGGTTAGCTAACTATTCGGCCAGCAGGAGTGACATTATCCATGTTTTAATTTAAACGACATATTTAGATACACGTCAGTGTCTGGCAAACGTAATACAACGGAATGAACAGCTTGATAAAAGGTTTCTAAGTGTCCTTGTTCGTTAAAGACAATGTCCCGATGCCAGAATGTATATTTTTTACTTGTTTAATGTTCGTTTAATGCTTTCACTGGGTCTCAGTTTCACATATAGAGAGATGTGGTAAGTTTGAAAACCCAAGTGTTGGAGGGCATGGAGTCCTTCCTCAGTTCATAAGGCCTTCGTACGTGACTCAAATGGAATACAACGCTTTTTCACAGCCCATAAACTATATCTGTTCGTGGTGTAGCCTTGTCGTGGAGAGGCACTCGCTGAATCCATTATAGGAAAGACCAAGATTCTGTCCAAACTGCGTGTACAGCCATTTACAATAAAAATACGAACGAGATACAAATAAAAGGTGAATTAAAGAGTGAAAAGTGATTATTTCAAAACAATATACGCAGTCCAGTGAAGACTTCAATTGTTAAAGCGTTGAAAAATCCCCGAAAATCAGCATCACTATTACAAAAAAGCAATTCTCAGATAGGGTTACCGTATTCTAATGGTAAGTGATCTATTCAAATTCTGAAGCGCTAAAAAATGAAACGAAGTGCAGCTGTTAATTGATTGATATCTCTGTATCCTACATTACAATCTTTATCGAAATTCACGCAACGAACCGGGAAAAATTGAGGAGCCACGATGGACGGAATATAAGAAAAGGAGACCTTTCTTTGATTTTATCGCTACTTTGTTTAATACATAGCTCAACTGTTTACTTATTCGCTCATGAATAAACAAATGCCGTCCACAATGTTACCTACATTGAATTACATTAAAGCCGGGACAGCCTTAGGTATCATTTCGTAAGTAGAAACTTGTTGAGACTATCCATTGCTAGATTGCAAAAACAATATCGCTCGCTAGATTTAAACAATTTCAGATGCGGTCATTCTTGACTAATTTCCCTGAAATATTTTGAATATAAATTAATTTATCTTAGAATGGATGATTGGGTACGTAGCAAATAAAATTGATTTTTTTTCGAGGAAAGAAGACTGGATGTGGATGACGTCATCTCATCCTTGGCATTCCCTCGCCTGGGGAACGACTTTTCCCAAATATGCGCTGATGCCGGAAATAAGTAATTCATATCATGTGAATCACTCATTATGTAAGTATAAGACTGAGAGTCCTATTGTACTGATATTCTAATTTTTGTGGAATTGTTAGTTTGATTGCTAATGCTGTTTATAGCAGTTGTAGATATGTAAAATGTAGCTGATTAAATTGTAAATTGTTGTATATTGTAATTAATTTTAGTTTTTTGGCAGGGAAGTTTATGTACCAACGTTCTATAGTTCTATACGAAGAACTTTGTAACGAAGATTGTTAGGGTAAGTCTTGAATTATACCAGAACTTTGTAATAATGTTTGAGTTGGTTGTGTAAATTAAAGTCACCAGCTAATTGCCGCGAAATTGCACAAAAATAAAAAAAACAACTCTTCA
The DNA here is from genome assembly GCA_036926295.1 of Pachydiplax longipennis. NCBI lineage: Eukaryota > Metazoa > Arthropoda > Insecta > Odonata > Libellulidae > Pachydiplax > Pachydiplax longipennis. The sequence continues at coordinate 1,175,274 of JAVFKF010000066.1, forward strand.
CAACATCTCGTTTCTCCAGTAACTAATATGTATATTTTTTAAATTCAGTCTCCTTCATTTTCCTCTCATAAATTTGCTCTAAAGTAATACTCTTCTTTATTCAAGCTTCAACAAGTTGCAGAATTTCATCGAAAATTTCGATTGTAAACTTCAAACAGTCTTATTAAACAAGCGAAAGAATAGCGTCTTTCCAATCGACTGAGGTTTTAATTCGAGATTTTTACAAAGGCACTGCTTTTTAATAAATGGACAATCCGACAATTAAGATAGTTAACGTTTCGGTAGCTTAAAATTTAACCAATGGTTCACCGTCAATTACGTCGATATTCCCAAGAATGAATGATTTGATCGAATAGCAATTCGAGGAAATGAGCAATTCACATCGGTTTTCTTCGGAGAAAACGATGCTCAGGTGAAAGACGATGAAGTCACGTGCATTCCTAAGCACGATCCCTTTGATCATATCGGAGTAACCGGTCGATTCGAATCGAAACCCGAGGCATGGATCAACGTATGAATTCTTTCTCAAAAAGAAGTAAAATAGATGATGTGGTTATGAAAAAGAGCAAACGAGTAATTAATCATTATCTATTAAAAACAATTGATTCCTTGTATACTCTTTTGTTATTTTATTATTTGCTTAAAAGATACCCTTTTCACTTCAGTTGCCATCGATCTCAGATTCCTGCATTCCACTTTCATATCCAAGTATTTACATACCTTTCCTTCATGATAATGGCATTTACAAGGAACGCTTCCTAAAAACGAACTAACTATGTGCACTTTGGAGGAGCAAGAATATTTCATAACCAATCAGTATAAACAGCAATGAAAACAAAACAAACAGTTAATGCGAATGCTATAGCAACTTCGAGTGCATTACGAATGCGATTGGAGGAGACAGATCACGTGTCACTGTTTTTTAATTCCCTTTTATCTTATCTCTTCTGTTCCAAATCTCCCAACTAAGGATGTCCTCCATCGTGTCTTTCTTTTTTCGTACATCTTTTATTTTAAGTACATTGCAGGTATATGCACAGCGGTGGTTTTATAATAAGACTCAATGGGCCTAATACTCAAATATGCAGCAATATTGATTCTATATACTCCTTTGTATATGTGTGGAAAGTATTTCCATGTATTTCCCAACAAATGGTTATTCATTTACTTACGACCGTTGATTTCCCATCGTTGAATTAATGTAAACACCATACAAGTATTATTTTATAAATATAAGTATTAATTTTAGTAATATACATATGTTGTACTAAATGTTTGGTAGAAACTTTCTTTCGTTCTTTTCTATTTTCTGATTAGGGTCTCCGCCCCTCTAAATGCTCATTCTCATTGAATAATGTTTATATTTTGTCAATCGCAACTAATGGGGATACGAATTTGTGAATAAGATTGAAATTCGTTCTTCTTTTATTGGGAATATCCGAGAGAACACGTGGCGGAGAGAGCAAGGTTACGAGGCGTCAGCTGTGAATGAATCACGATTGAGTCACGGCATTCCTACAAGTGATTCCATTGAAGAGTCACTCACGAGAGTTTTCCGCTCCTTCTTTCTTGTCGATTAGTAACAATTTCAAAGTTTGCTGTGAATTTATAAATACTTGTACTTTCCGTCGTAAATACGCATAAAAAGCTTAGATAAAGCTTTGTGAGATTGTGCAGGAAAATATCCGCAAGAAGTGAAATACCTACGAATCCTACATATAATTAAATTTTATAGAAAAGGCAGGTTAAAGCATCTGAGAGGATAAATCAATACATGTATGCTCTACATAGCCAATACAAAAAGGAGTACGTTAAAAAAATAAACAAAAATTGGAGATTATAAAGAATAAAAGAAGAATTAATTTAAAGCATTATTTCTAGTGTATCGCTTTGGCATAAAAATATTGGTTTAGTATATTAATGAATTAATTGGATAAAAATCCAACATTCGGTTATTCTTTCCCATGATTCATTTTTCTTTAAGCGAAATTTTCGACACGAATTAAACATGATTTCTGCACATTTTTTACTGTTATCGAAATTTTGATAAAATCGATCCACTCTTCGGCACGATTTTTGGATTAAAGAAAGAATGGCTTTTCAGAGCAAACAACCTTTCAAACGCTACCTATTTTTACATCAATTTACTGTTTAAATTATATGGAATTTAATTTTTTTGGATGGTAAAATTATTTGTGTATGATATGATCTATACCACATCGTCTTCCTGAAAAACGAAACACAACATTTGCCTCCCAAATCAGAGTAAAACTGTCACAAGTATCAAATGGAATGGAAAAGTTAACCACGTCTGTGATTTTAAAGTAAAACGGATAGAACGAGAGTTTAATAAGAAAAGATCGATACTGAAAAGGTGACAAATAAAACAATAGCACTTTTGAGAGCGGCGTCTTTCGGAAACTCTTCGCACGCACTTTCACATCGAAACCTCAAAAGACGTGCGGCAGGGGGTGCAAACACACCGATATCCCGATCTAACTGTGGATGCTATTGTATTATCTAATGTATGTGGTAGTAATGTTAATGAGTAGAAGCTGCTGTATCAAAATTGGTGCAAACAGAAAGAAAAAAGGGCAGAGACAAATGAAATCCGCCAGGTATTCGTAGGAAAGTGTTCCATTTTGGAAGGCGTGTCGATCGAGATAAGCACGGGTCGAAACATTGTATCGATTTTGGGAATGAGAACGCCGTATTATGACCGAAATATTTCATAACAGCACTTTCACAATTTATCATGTTCCGCTCTTTATATGATCTCTTTTCTTATGCCCAATCAATACTTCCATTCATTCTGTCTCTTACCTCACTCATTCTTCTCAAATAATTACACTTCCCTCCTGTTTACTATCACGTTTTCTGCAATTCGTTTTTGTCACCAAAATTGTTTTAATGGATTTCTTCATCAAAATCCGTAAGCAACTGAAGTGTACTTCTCCTTGAAAACTGTATACACTATTTACTATCGGATAGCCAAGTTGAAAAGCGGATAAATACAGATTCCGATAGAAATATCAAGAAAGTTGATTCTAGAGTTGGCCGCTTCAAAGATTCATATTTCCAGCGCAAAATAAGTTCTCATAATTTATGCTTTAGAGTGGCTAACGCGTCCAACTTTGTTGAAAGCAGCCCTCGGTTCGATTCCCGGTGGAATGAGCGAATTGACCTCAGCTGTCGAAACACTTTTAATACAATTCTACTATCACTTACATCGGTGAGAATGTCAAAGCAAAACTCTACGCCGATGTAAGAACGGCAGTTGAAAATTCATTTCAGTTAAAGGATTCACTTGTCCCATAAATGGTTCACAATTACTTCTCAGTAGATTAAAAGTGAAAGTGTCTATAAATCCGCATGCTGCGCTGCTGATAGAGAAATAAGTTTCATTAAAAACACGCTGGATTTTAATTTCCCTAAAGCGTACTAACAAGTGAATAAGATCACATCTAAAATAAAACCAATGATCGATCGTAAGGAATCTTCGCGAAAGCGTGAATTTATCTAGATTTAGAAACCAAACCATATAGGTAAAGAAACGATGATCCACTATGTTAAAGTCATAAGTTTAAAAGCTTAAGAAATCCTCAAATAATGGATGACATAATTTAACGAAGAAGTGTTAATTCAGTGTATTTAATAACATTATTTCGCCGAAATATGATTCTTTATTGTAGAGTGGAATAAAAGATAACAAAATGAATGAACTTTTAACTGGTTTCCACGACATGTGTAAACCAGACATTATCGCATAATAAAAGGAGCGCTATGATGAACGATGACGAATCGGCGTTTCTTCGGAAGGAAACACATTTTTCGAAGAAATGCACCTGAATCAGCGGTCATTCATTACTCACCGCAACAAATCAACGAGTCACTTCCTTTGACAAGTACTCCAAGAAATACACACGCAATTTAAGTGAGTTTTTGTGATACAGTTGAAATGTTATTCATAAAAAAATCCAACTGACGGAGCCTTGAATCGACGTAAGCGCTTTTTGTATCACTAATTAACTTTGTTCGAGATATCATTTCGTGCCCCCATCGGGAATCGAACCCGGGCTAAAGGAATTTAATATCTGTTTAGAGAGTGATACATCGGTTCCTGTTGTAACTACTTTTCATTTAATTCAAGCTTTTTTTGCAATTTCCGAACACACGCCGGCGTCTCTTCTCGGATAAGAACGAACATGAAAGAAAAAAGCCGATTTGGAAACATAAATTTCTCTTTACTCAGTTTCAAAAGCAATAGATATTCCTTCCGCGAATAAATAAATGAAATTTGCTGGAACTGTCAATGTATTGCCAATTCAAATTCGCGAAACAAACTGTTTCCATGGAAGCACTCCCTCTGCGTGATTACGTTTGCAAAAATTCAAGAGAAGATGAGATGTCAACTGACAAGAGAATTGTGATTTCGCGGCGATGTCGTAGCACCTGAGATAAGACTCGCTTATCATCCAAACGGAACAGATATTTGTGCCTCGAATACTATTCTAGGAAATGTCGCACGCGTCTTAAAAACAGAATACATCGAGATTTAACCGTTGATGCGCCTTGGAATTAAAGGTTGACTAACTACCACAACAGAAAAAGGAGAATATTAGTTCTACAAAAGGTGTAATAGTAACTTCACCGGATGTTGTTTCAATCACAGTATATATTCTGCCAATTGACTTTTTTCTCTTTCTCTTCGCTTAGTTTGCTTTAAACTAATCGCGCGAGCCTCCGCATAGCCAATGCGTTCGATTTTGGTTCAAGGGATTTCAATTCTCGGTGGGTGCGAAATGACCACAGCTGTCGAAGCACTTTCAAAATTATTACTAACATTTTTTACTTTAAATGGGTTTTTAGCTAACAATGCCTACAAGCGTATAAACGTATTGCTTCCTTGTGTCGTACATTGGATTAATTATTCACTTCACAACACAAATATTTGGCACTGAAACAAAAATTTGGTTTGACATTAAAATGATAATTAAGTATCAATTCGTTGAGATAAAAAAAGAGAATAAGTCCGCTTTGGCGGAACCCGCTTTTACGCCTTTATCCGATTAATCTGCCACAACACTTTTCTATTTCTAAATCTATGATGGACTTACTCCTTCTTTACCTCTGCATTTAGTACGCTTTCCATCGTATACACAATCCACGGAAAATTAGAAAATGAATTTACTTTTCCAGTGGAAACTAGTTTTTTATTTATTATAAATACCGCTTTGTAAATTACCGCAAAACAATCGACCAAATCATTCTGCAGTATTTTGCAAAGAGTAATTTATATAGATAAGGAAGTAGTCTCCCCTGGAAAAGCATTTTCCTTTTTTATAATGCCATCGTGATGGAATACCACCAAGTTATCGGTTGAGTTCAATCCTACGTCGATTGAAGTTTTGCCTCACTTGGTTATTTGAGCAAAACAAAATGCTCACCATTGCTTGGGTGTCCGAGTGCACGGGTGCAGAGGATCCGCAAATCGCCGTTGCCGCCCAGATGGCCAAAAGAAGCACGTTCATCTTACACACACACTTATCACCAGAGTAAGACCAACTCTCTGCAGTGCTCATCCGAGTCGCTCTGAGAGAATATATAAAGGCAGAAGGGGGAGGAGGGGAACGAACTAGCGCCGAAGCGGATGAAATCAGAAGCTCTTTGCAGGGCGGAAACCCTTGGCTTACGAATCATAAAAAAGGGATTGTGCAATCATATAGTTCGGGAAATAAAAGCGTTCGATAATTTAGTATAGAGTATCATTAGCGAATATTATAGTTAGTGCTATTTCTCAGAGTTAGAATCCAATAGACCCGCCATAAGCACGCTCTCCAATAAGACTCAGCTTAAATGCATTCACTCTAATCCATTTCTGCTGTTAGTTGCGCACAATATGGCACTGCGCTATTCTTTCATAAATTTCCGCCGTTATAAGTTCACTTACAGAATCGAGCGATGCTATGGACACATAAACGTAGAAAGCATTCCATGTCCTGACTACAATAACTTACAATTTTAATGGCTATAATTTACATCCACTTACCACTACATTTAACGATGTCGTAATGCAACTCATCAAGCCTTACATACACAGAATATCAGTACAGAAAAAACATCCTCAACTAAATTCAACCAGTGCTGCTTAATAGTTTTTATTTACATATGAATTTACGTTGATATTTTGTCATGTAAGATTTTTTCAGGGTTGGCCTTCATAGAAGCAACTGTAAATCACCTTAAATTACTTATAATGATTAATAAGAATGATTTTCTTCCTTAGGGTAAAGAAATATAATAACCTATACGTAGAAATTTTAAGGAAATTTCAACCATTAAAATGCAACTGAAATTTATTAAAATGCTACTCTTGCAGCATCCGAAATTAAAAGATTCTTTAAACCAGAATTTCAGATAATAATTAACCATTAATTGTAATATTTACTTGAAAAGATAGTAAGCAGTAAGAAGTGAAGTATTCATCTGACACTTTAATAAAGACATCTCGATCTAAATTACCTATATAAAGAAACATAATAATTGGTCGCATATTTTTCAATCGTATAAACAGTATCAGTGGATAAATTCCGTCCGAATCCATATTTCACCCTAAAAACATTTTAATTTCAGCGCCATTCGTTGTACAAAGGCTGGAAATTCGATGTTAACATCGTCGTTTAGAAATTCTGGATCAGATGTAAGGATAAGCCATATCGTTTAGGGAGCCCTCCAGAATAGTATTTGTGAACTGGAACACGCACGTATAAACGGCTAAAATTACGACTGGAAATTATCATCATTCGCTTAACCGATTGCCAAACATATGGTGAGTTTAAATAAAAAATAAGCCAAGATAACAAGTTTCTTATTGAAAGGGAAATGAGTGAAAGAAAAGATGATTTTTGTTTAGAGAGAGAAACCGTGAGAATCGTAGTTCAAAAGCAGAGGACTTGGAAATACAAAGGGAAAAGGCATTATTTAGATAAAGAATTAAGAAATTAGAAAACTGTCAACACTTACAATTGATTACAAAGCATAATTTACGCATTGTATGCAAATTAGGAAAGAATGTGGATATTATTTATTTGTGAGTGAATGATTAAACGGTTGATAAATTATTTGGATAAAACAAATAGACGAAATAAATAAATTTAAGAATAAAAATTTCTGAATTCTTATAATGATCGGAACTCGCGAAGTAAAACTAAATGAGATAGTGAAAAAGATGCGCATATCGAAAATAAAAATTAATAACTTAAATATGAGATCGCTAAGAATTCGCCTTTCATTCAATATATTTGGAACGTAAAGAAGTAGATTATTTTGCATGCAGAAAGTCAGGGCAATAGAAGGGATGGACGATTCGGCGAATGGATTAAACGAAGTAACACATAGATTTAGTAGACGAAGAATTGCCTACATTGCGATAGTTAACCAAAGAATAAAGCAAGGAAGATAATTCAAACTAAAGAGAATATTTTTGTTTTATTTTCACTAAAATAAATAAATGAGATCGGGATATACACACCGCGGCATTAATTCGAAGCACTCCTTCCTAAGTAAGTGAACATAATAGAAAATTAGGGCGATGCCTGTTGATTTTGTAGATGATTTACAACAGATAAAGAAAATTTAGCAAATTTTACTCGAAGGACCGGTTTTGGAGATTAATCAGTCATCTTCAGGAACAAAACAAAAAAGCATGAATATTTAGAGGAAAGAGACATTCCCTCTAAAAGTACTATATCACTTTTATCGTGAAATTACAGAAGAATGAGAATTTTGACCGTTTTTAAAGAAAAAAGTGAAACAGTTGGCAGAATCAAGAACGTGCTTAAGATAAAGGTGTTCGAAAATCCCGGAAAGCATACGTCATTCACATCTCAAGAGTACGTTGGCAAAGCTTTGGAATTACACTGAGGAACATTCCAAGAAGGATGTACGGGACATTCCAAGAAGGATGTACGGGACATTCCTAGGGGATGTACGGGACATTCCAAGAAGGACATAGCAAGTCTCTATTTCTCAACTCAATTCCTCGACTTAGATCTCAACAAAATTGACTTCCACGAAATTATTTTTATTCTAACACAAATTTTAGTTGTGAAGAAATATATATTATCATTGACATCGGCTGTTATAAGTTCACTATTTCAAAGAGTGTTTTCAAATTAGGAATTGTTGTAAGATAGCTGTAATCTTAACTGGTTTCAGCTTTACTTAGCGTGTCGTCAATGCAAAAAGTATATAAATCTCATTTTCAATTGAATTACTTTGAGGTTTGCAAACTTTCACTGGCGAAAAATAGGACACAAATGCAAGGGGCGGAAAATTACGTATTTCTGCTGAACCGAAAGATCGTTTTATTTATTGGAGACGAACCAAATTATAGAATTCAAATTGAATCTAAACCGGAAACTGTTATTTTACCTTTTATTTCAAACACTAATTACATTTCTGATTCCAGATCAGCCCAAAGGATCCCCATCACTATTATCAGCTTTTCTTTCTCATTCAATAGTTCATTCGGAATTCGTGATCAAATCTCGATGTTCTTAATAAAATTATCCAAAAATTTCTCTCCGATAATAATGGATGTAAATAATAATACTCTGCAAAAAAACTGGAATTTTTCAGAAAGGATACTTAAATCTTCTTCAATTACACTAAAAAGTAATTGAAAACATGTTGAAAAAGTATGACTTGAAAAATCCTGTGATGTAAATAGGACAACTTCTCGAAAACAAAGAAATAAGAGAAAAGTTATTAAAGAGAAAATTATGGAGATGAAAATGGATGAATTTCAGGTGGAGATAAAGTGATTCAGAAAAATAGCGAAAACATGGAATGATAAACAGAAAATGAGGAAATGAGATTGGTCTCTGAAGAAGAGGATAATATATATTTGTTCAAAATTATAATCAGCATTAATACCTCCATTGCTATCTATAATATTTTATCTGATAAATGAATCGTAGATTTTCTATTTCTATTTAAGGTTGGAAGCGACCGTAGGAGTTAATATCCGATAAAATTCATTTGCAGTTACATACCCTATGAGCCAGCTCCTTCTTCTACGAACGTAATCTTTCCGAATTTCTGAATTTATTGATTAAATCTTCTTTCTTTCTAAAGATTCTCATTCTACCCCCTGAAGATTTCTAAGTAACGCTAACCGATTTATCATAGCAATTCATTACAAAACGTACTATTATTATATTCATAACGTATTATTGCCTTTCGTCGTACCATTTCTAATTCGTAAATACAACACTTTTCAGCCCATACAGTGCATACTCCGGGTGAGGCATAAGAAGCGCAAAGGAAAAATTCAAAATGGTGTAAAAAAGAATCTTAAGAAACAATTGGAAAATTGAAAAGTATATTATCACGGCTTATCGACAAGAATCCTCTTAGCTTTATCAAATGTTTAAGGAAATTAGAACTACAAATATTAAAAACGGATATTTAAAGAAGAAATTCTGGACCTAGGTGCTAAAGATAAACCAGGTTATATGGAAAACACTTATTAAAATAATAAAATAAAAAGGATCAAATTTAAAAATTAATGCGGCGTTTTTAGTGGAATTGGAGAGGATTATCGTTTGAGAAGAATTTTGGGAAATTTTCCTCTTCTTAGTTTGATTTTATTTCTTTGGTTTCATCTTTCAGAGATCGTCGGAAGACAGCAGAAACCATTCAAGTTTTCCCAATTACGTTTATTGATTATAATTTGTTTTCAGCGTGTGTTACTCCAGACATATGCCATTGGTTCACCTACCGCATATATTTTCCTTTCTTATCAGCAGTCTATTCTGTAATGTTTATTTTTGTTCTCATTTACTGTCTTATTTGCTAGTATTTAGGAAATAATTTTCACCAAAAGCTCATACGAAATAAATATGAATGGCCGTCGGAAGAACTTCCAATGCCCAAAATAAACAGTTATTCACAATAGTGTAAACAATGCATATTGATAATACATACAACAATTACGATGATATTATGAAATTGTATATTGAATCTGTCAGAAGAGCAACTGCAAGACGATTTAAAGAAGAATTTCCATGGCTTCGGTGCTTAATGTAACAAAAAATGAAGACAACATCTTAAATATTGGCCAAGTTGAAACATTTGTAATTCATAAAACGCGTCGGGAGGTATGACAAAGAAATTTTTCAAAATTTGTCACGAATTTTAAAATCCGTAATTCAAAACTAAATTGTTATTAAATATCCTTATGAATACTTATTATAATTTGAGTTAATTGCTTTATACTATCAATCTGCGGTTTTAAGTAAGAGTTTTAATTATTCAATTTAAATACAGGCAAAACGCCGATTCGTCTACTTTTGGTAAAATTTTATAATCTACAGCGGTTCAAATACTAAACACACTTTTAAATCTCTTTCTTCTCAGTGCTCATAAGACTTTAAATATATACGATTGATGCTCTTGAGTGATACCTCAGTTTAAAATTTAAGCAGTGATAACTTAAACATGAGGCTTCTCTTCTGCTAGGCAATTAGTTGACCATGACCACAATGCATTGGCTAGAGTATTCAATCGCTGGCCAAATAGGCCATGGGGATGTACTCATCGGAGATACTACGGCTAACAATTCTGATTATAACCAAAATGTTTGCCTCTGGCGGGAGTGTGTTCAAGTTAGAAAATGTTACCTTGGAAACTGTTGCCTGGACTGTAAATAAACAAATGAATTGTTGAAAGAGACTCGGATGTGATGCCAATTTATTCTTAAATGATGCAACTATTTTCCTCGTCCCCGAAATTGCGAAATATATCGCTAAAAATGAGTTGAAAAGCTTTTAATTGAATTCGATTTCGTTGATGTGACGCTACACATTGAGGTATTATATGAACGACGAATTGAGTGAGAATTTTAACTCTTTTATCATATGAACGTTGTTATTCTGATGGAACATAAAAGATGCTATACAGCCAAAACATAGACGTAATTCATAACATGATGACTGTAAAATGATGATAAAACAGGGAAACTACTAACAGAAGTAAAAAGTCGAATGATTATAGGAAAAAATCGCACAATTTGCAACTAAATTCAAATTGTACATGTATTTATATTACTGTATTTATATTGGTCCATTTCATGATACGTACTTGTAACTCCCAATCTGTCGAAATCGGTTGGATTGTCTAAGTCAGGGTTGTCCAACCTTTTGGTGCCGCATTACAAATTTTCTCAGGCGCGCGGGCCAGCAAGGACCCCTTGATTTAGGCAACCCTTACATTAACGAAACCAGAAACTAACGAGACTAGAAGGAAAAAATCTTTGTACTTCTTCTACAGTGTAGAAGAATGTAGAATATAATATTTATTCACAATGTAACCCAAATACAAACGATCATAGTAAAACAACATTTATTTTTCAAACAAAATAAAATTTTTAATGTGAACTTTGAGCCTGTTTTTTCGGTACCAGTGCATCTGCTGTGAAGGAGGTAATTGAGATGCGAAGATGCTCATCTGAAATTTTTGTTCTAACTTTACTTTTTATATGCTTCATACGGGAAAAAAGTTGCTCGCAAATGTACGTACTCCCCAACAGAGACGTCATGAACAGGACATGTTCGTGAAGTGCCGGATATTTTTCTTTAGACAGGTAGAACTTATAAAAATCCAGTAGTCACTTGAATAAATTTTTCTCGAAGTTACATATCTGATTGCAACTCTACACATTCCATTTGCAAGTTTGCAATCAACTTGTTAATGTAAAGAGAGAATGGAGTAACAAATATACTGAAATACAATTGGTGTTTTCTAAAATCTTGAAATCTATTCTCAAATTCCTGAGACAAAATAGCAATTAATGCCGCATATTTTTCGTTGTTTACATGACTTTGTTGAGACAGTGTTTCAAAGTGCATTAAGTTATTGTTCTTAATTTGAGATTGCCACAATTTCAGATTTATTTCGAATGCCGTCACTGCTTGAAACATGTCATTTATTAATTGATTTTAACCTTAGAGACGCATGTTCAGTTCATTTAAATGAGCAGTGATATCCACTAAAAATGCTAAATCAGCCAACCAATTCTCATTTTCCAATTCCGGTACAGGTTTTCCTTTTGAGTCCATAAAACACTTTATTTCATTTCTCAAATCATAGAAACGTTTAAGCATTTTACCACGACTTAACCACCTGACTGCAGTAAAGTACACAATGTCTCCATAGCTAGTTTCCAAAATATTCAGAAACTCATGAAATTGGCGGTGATTTAATCCTTTTGATCTTATGTGGAACTTCTTCAGTGGAACTAATGAGGCCAGTTCTTCAGTAATATTAAATTCCTTGTCAATACTTCGAATAAATATGGCAAGTTGAGCCGTATCCGTTGCACCAGTGCTTTCATCCAAAGCTACGAAATAAAAGTTGAAAGTAGCACACTGAGATTCCAAACGTTTTTCAATGGATTTCGCTATTTCTTCAATACGCCTAGCCTACGTTTGGTATGATAAACTTATTTTACAAAAATGTGGTTTTTTTCAGGACAAATTATATCTGTTATGCTTTCAAAACATTCTATAATAACGTTCGTTTAATTTCCGGTTACGCACGAATGGGCTTTGAGGGTTGGACACGTCTGGTCATTGAAATTGCTATGTTAATCGTTTATTGACTTTTTCATTATCTTTTGTGAGTTTGATATAATGCCAAACGCTCAAAATGAGCTTGTGTTTTTGTTATGCCAAGATCCTAAGCAGTGCATTATTACGTCGGTGCCTCTGTTGTTTGTATGACATTCTAATATCGTAAAAAGATGAATTTGGTGCCACCACGTAGCGTACGACTCATTGCCTAAACTTGAATTCAAACACCTACAGTAAATTATTCATTCAATCATAAAATTTAATCTAACACACCGAATATTGAGAATGCAAAAGAAAGGAATAAGAGAGAGGCTGGCCCGTTCTTCCAAGATACATATTAATGTATGGGAACAGAATCTTAAATCCGATCTGATTTTTAAAAGATCATTTTCTGTCTTAGCAACGCTTAGCTCAATTGATTCAAATTCAGTATATCTAGAAAAATTTTACCCGGTGTTTTATATGAGCTAAGTAGCGTTAGTAAGTTAATAAGCAAGATGAATTTCATCATTTGAACAATCCCAAGAAAAAACGGACTAGAAAAATGTCTGTAGGGATCGGGATTCGAACCCGGGATCTTCCTCTACCCGGGAGGTTGCTTAAACCAACTGAACTATACAAATTTTATTCTCTACGGAGTTTGGTTTCCGCCGAATAGCATATTTGGATTAAGTCGCTTACCGGAAAGAGGAAGATCCTGGGTTCGAATCCAGGTCCCTACAGACATTTTTCAAGTCCGTTTTTTCTTGGGATATTTTCCTGAGTGCACGCCATTATATGCAAAGATATCTCTACCCAATTCCTTGATTATTTGAATTTGATGTTTGAAAGGCATAACAAGTATTCATTATATACAGTGCAAAGCAGATGTGGTGTAAATAGATCACTTTAATGCTTCCTCATTCTCTAGAATGATTAATTTCTCTGCGCATAATTCCATCTGAAGAATTCTGGTTTCCACTGTCACTCAAGTTCTCTTCTAAATCTGATTCTATATCATTTGGATTTGGCGTAGTTGAGATTCGATCAATAGCGGTCTCAAATATTTTTACTTATCAAATTCATTTGCGAACGGAAATCGGTTCGGTAAAAATTCCAAAATTTCGTCTGCATCACTTGAAGATGCAATTGAATGTTAAATCACGACAAAATTTTAAAAAGTCTTAAACTAACCACCTGGTTCATGGAGAAAACACCGTCTTAAGCGGTGTACTATCAGGCAGTTTGCAATTTCATCATATTTTTAAAGAATGGTATGATTTTCGCAGAAGATTTATCTTAGTTATTTAATTTCGTAGTCTAAGTTACTTAATTCTGGTCAGTTTTCAATCTCTGATGAAACAATTTTTACCAAAAGGACAATTAAGAAAGAATAACGACTTTTTAACAACAGTGGTGAGAGGGCAACAAACTCTCCAAGATCAGTCTCACAAGAAATCGCACTACTTTTCTGGTTTTTTTCGATATGTTTACAGCTTGAGATTGGGGTGAAACAAAAAAACTTCCTAGCGAATTTTTGATGTGACGCTGTGCTTTGATCGAGAGAACTCTGAGTTTTTTTCATAGATACAGAAAAAATGGAAAATGATATGGAAAATTTCACTCAGAATTCGGCACCGACAGTGGGAAAAGATAGTTCCGGTGCGCGATATGTTAATTTTATTCTCACAAAATTAATCATTTTAAAAATTAGACTCGCTATAAACTAGAATCCGATCTACTTCTTTCAAAATTAGTTTGAATCGATCATTTAGATCCGATGCGATGGGCAATGATTAGGCAAATGTCTTTATTTTCAAAGAACCTTTTCTTTTCACACATCGATTTTCAGAAGCGAGAATTATTGATGCCCCTAGATAGAGGTATTTCAACTTAATGTACAGACATATTTATGGACACGCTAAATATCTCACATCATGTAACAATTCCAGCCAATAGACACCGTTGTATTTGATTGAAAACAGCCAACAAGAGACAACACAACCGTTCTCATCCGGTCCGCTCGATCTTTCCAATACGATCTCGTGCTTAAATCGATTCGATTCGATTAATCGATATCTTCATAGAAAACTGCCATTTCTACTGGAACTCTTTCAGGAGAGGAGAAAGAACACAGTAAATATCTATCGAATGAGAAGAACGATTGATTAAAGCGTGTATATATCTAATATATTAGTAATATGTCCTAATAATAGGAATGGGAACAGAGGAGTTTGAAAACATTCTTCCTCTCAATTCATTGTTTCTCTAACTATCCTTGGTTCGATGCCAGAGAGTCATTCCGATTCTACCTTTCATTTCAAACGGGGAGAACGGAATCTTATTTTAGGAACTTCCCGATAAGATATTGAACTGAAACTTTGGAACAGGTCAGAATGGTACTTATCTAACATTATCATGCAATTGTCTCTGACAAACGGGTCCTGAGTTCGACGCCAGGCGGTCTTTTGCGCGAATTTTCGAAATTTGTTTTGAGGCCGTTCTCGCTGGGATAGAACAATCAAAATGACGGTATTTGCAGATGAGGTGGTCTTCTATAGTAACAAAGGAAGAAATGTTACCTAATGACCGTGAGTTCGAAGCCAGGTGAGTGCGAAATTCTCCCGCAAGGGATGCATGTCTGCAATTTTTGACAATTTTTTTGAAGTTTTTCCGATAAGCTGGGATGATAATTCCCGGAATGTGAACGGAGACGTTTGAAAACATCCCTTCACGCAGTTCACTGTTTCTAATGGTCCTTGGTTCGATACCCGAGCGTCATTTCTATTCTACCATGCATTTCAAATGGGAATAACGGAATATTATTTTAGGATCTTTCCGATAAGATATTGGATCGAAATTTTGGAACAGAATGGAACTTATCTAATATTAGTATACAATTGTCTCTCACGAACGGGTCCTCAGTTCAACGCCAGGCGGTCTTTTACACGAATTTTTGACAATTGTTTTAAGGCCTTTCTTGGTATGATACTGCATTCAACTGATCGATGGCAGTGGTACCGGGTTCGATTCCCGATGGGAGCCCTCTACTATCAAAGCACTTTTAGCAATACAACTACCATGATTTGAATCATGCGAAGGATAAGAAATCATCTTAAGTAAAACTTGACTTAAAGCAATTCCTAATTGAAGAAAAATAAATTAATACAATAAATTAAAAGAAATGTCTCTGTTCCAAGAAGATAAGTGCTCATGGATTACAAATTCCCAACAGATTAAAGATGGCTTATGATTCACATGTTCGTGTGTCGAATAAAAGTGGGCGTTGGCCCAGTATACCTTACATCGACAAGTTCAGAAACTAAGAAAAGATAATTAAGGAACTGTGATTATTTAAACTATTACTTCCTTTTGGCCGGTTAATCCAAACAACGTGGGAAAACATTTAGTCTTATTAAAGTTTTAAGATGTTACGAACAATAAGACGAAGAAATGATCCTTTCTTACACGTGTTTATCTTACTTCATAATTGGTTAAAATTCTGTCTAAAAGTTGTCCAGACGAGTTAAGAGTCATTCCTTTGGTGAAGTCTGTCAGAAAAAGAGATGATATTTTACTGCTTTTTCATCTTCAGCGAATGTCTCTTAGTTCTTTCATCGGAAACCATAAATGATAAAAATATAAAATATTTATGCTGATGTATGCGTTGCATCTTTTTAAGTAAAAATCCCATTGTAATACCCAACCTGTCAATTTACTAATAAATTGACAGGTTGATCCATTGGCAGTTTAATTAGTCAGAGAGAATTAGTACTGTTCTTTAGAGTCAAAAATAATAAAATCGCTTCTGCGATGGAAAATTCCTGGAAATCGTAAAAATGAGAAAAGTAGGTGATGAAGATGGGAAAAGCAGAAATTGCTAAAGAAAGTAATTGAATTGATGTTTAGAGGTGATTTACCACAAAGTGCAGGAAAATTATAGGGACGAGAGGAAGTAATCCAAGGAAAAACGAACTGGAAAAAACGGGATTCGAACCCAGGACCTTACTCTTTCCGGTAAGCGGCTTTATCCAACTACGCTATTCGGTGGAAACCAAACTCCGGAGAGAATAAAATTTCGGCCAATTAGCTTAGTTGATTTAAGCAACCTCCCGGGTTCGAATCCCGGTCCATCCAGACATTTTTCAAGTCCGTAGGAATTATTCTTCCCCTTGTGCGCAATCCCTTGAGATGAATTTCAAAATTGAAGTGCAAATAGTATATCAAAGAGAGCAGTGGCATTGATGAGATCCTTGGCTAATTGTGCCGATGCAAATGTTGAATTCAATGCTAATTGTGCCGATGCAAATGTTGAATTCAATGCGTCGAACGAAGAGACGAGCAGAAAGAGAAATATCGAGGTGAAGGGGAATTCGTATTCGTCCTCAGATATCGACGTGGAAATCACCTATTATCGATCCATAATATATATGCAAACTAAATCGCATTTTTCCGTCCATAGTAAACCAGTTTTTATAACTATTCGTGAGGGATATTCGTTTTGTAGTCGAGTCTCAGGTTGAAAATTTTTTATTATAGTTTAGAGTTTATAGTTAGTTTTTAATGTAAGAGACACTACATCAGCGGCCTTTCTAATAAATCTTATAATTTATATTTTTTTCATGAATATTCTTTCGCTATTAGAACAGCATCTAAAGCAATGTATACACTTAACGGCGAATTTCCGTTATCCAATCAATTTGTAACCTTTTAGTGATATAGTGTTAATGGTTTAGGAGTAATGAAATTGCATCTCAAAATATTACTTTTAGATTATATCTAATGTATCAAAATATTTATTTCAAAATAAGGGAATCATAGACCAAAATGTCTTAATGGGAAGGTAGGGTACTCTGCCCGGGGCGCCAACCGATTATTCTCCGATGCGTATATATGGTATGACCCCTGTTCACATTCCGGATTTCATCTTTCCATGTTATCGCGAAAGCATTCCAAAGCATTTCTTAAAAATCCCAAAAATATATCTTAAAGGAAGAAATATTGCATTCACATGGCGTCTAAACAGCACTCATTCGGTAACATTTCTTCCTTCGTTACTATAGAAGACCACATAATCTGCAAACACCTTGACTTTCATTGCTCTATCGCACCGAGAAATTCTCAAAAATTACCGCAATGATACGAATTCTGACCATGTTCCACAAGTGTCATTGACGTGAAAGTTTTACAACTTACTGGCCCCACCCTGTAGATACCAAGAAAATTAAATTTGACGCTAGCTATCATGGGTTCGATACCAGAAGGTCCCAAAAATCGCAATTTTCCCATAAGAATGCATTGCGCGGATTTTTGAAAATTATTTTGAGGCACTTATCGGTAAGATAGAGGAACCAAAATCTCGGAGGTTGAAGTTGAGGTAGTCTTCTATATTACGAATGGAAGAAATGTTACAAAAAGACCGTGAGTTCGACGCCAGGTGGGCGCGAAATTTTTCCGTAAGAAATGCATTGCTGAAATTTTTGACATTTTTTTAAAATGTCTTCCCAATAAGCTGGAAAAATAAAACCCGGAATTGTGACAAAGGCGTTTGAAATCCTACTTTCATAAGGTACACTGTTTCTCTAATTATCCTTGGTTCGATGCAAGAGCGTCATTTTGATTCTACCATGCATTTCAAACGGGGATAATGGAATCTAATTTTATGACCTTCCTTATAAGATACTGAATTGTGATTTTTCACCGATTGGCTTCCAGTATGCAAGCAATCTTTACTCCTCTGTATATATACGCACACCTATATATACCTAAATAATTATAAATACCTATATACTTATACATACCTATAGATATCTATATATACCTACACTGTATGTATAAAAATACTGTACAAGTGAAGACTTGGATATTCTTCACATAAAAAGGACAGCGAGCGAGTGGGATGCCTCTGATACATTTCATTCCGAACGATTTTGAATTAGAAAGCGTATTTAGTTAAGATAAAATCCATCTGAAACACACGTCGCAACATAACCAACGCTTATTACATTCACAATTTGAACGACAGATAGCGATGGAACCATTTAAATTATAAAGTGAGACAGTCGAAGCGATAGCCTTGCCTTGCAGTCCAACTTTCGGAGAATGCAGAGCCACCGAAATGTTGAGCTTCTTCTTTAGTTTGTTGTTATCGGAAATAATGAGTAATGAGAATTCGAATTGCCTTACATCTATTTCTATTATTTTACACTCTATCGGCCGAAGTAACAGGAATGTCAGAGAGTATAGAAGAGTAGCCACTGTTCATCTTAGGAGATGTGTTTGCATGGACAATCAATGGATATAATAGCAAATTTTAATGGTATTTAAAAAATCATCAATTGCTTTTTTTAAGTTTAGAATGGATTACAAGGATATAACTTCAAAAGATTGATTGTAATTGACTTTAATAAATTTAAATATGTGTATGCTTCGTAACGAGTTCATAAAAAATTTAAGAACAACGGAAAATATATCCATCACGACTTCATTGGAATTGAATTTAATGGCATTCGATCGAAAGTATTAAATGCAACCTTTTTTCATCATTAACGTAGGGAAATGTTTCGAAATATCGCCGCCGTGGATATGGAGAAAGGAACGGTCGTGATCACCGAAGTAAACGTGAAATGGCGTCACGCGCGATCTCAGTGCTCCATTAAAGAGAAGGATTCCTGAATAATGGCTGCCTTCCAGAGGAATTTACCAGCAGAGTGGCGATCGTGCACGCAGTTGCATTCTGGGAATAAAGAGTCCTTATTTCTTAACGCGACATCAAAGGATTTCCGCTTCTCTTATTTTTGTTTTCATACAATCTCTTTCGATCGAATCGAAGCAACAGTCGTTATAGTCTCATAAGACGTCATTTGTTTCACATGTTCACATTACATATATGTGCATTCAAAAAGACATTTTCAAAGAGTAATAAAAGAATTACTACAAGGAATAAGAAATATTCCGAGCTTTAACCAAAAATTAGTTATTATCATAGAAGAAATGATAAAAAATACTAAATTTTTAGACTTCACAATATATAAAGGAAATATATAAAGGAAAGGATGAAAATAATCGAAACCACACCATGCTAGAATTAACACTTGTTTAATACCACAGAAAATGCACACATTAACGACCTAGATAAAGCGTCATCATCAGGTGATACTAATACTAACTTCAATTCAATTCTTGAAAAACATTAAAATTAAAAGGGTCAACAATGAGTACAATTTCAAAAAAGGGACATAGAAAAATCTGGGTATCTAGTGTTGGCAATAGAGCTATTTGAAATGAGATGTTAGCATTTAATATTGTCATTTCAAATAGCATAACAATATTAAGTCTGATTGCTTCGATAAGGTGGAAATATAGATGAGTAGGCAACTCTTAAGACTGTCATAAACATCAACTTTTCAATTTATAAGCATTCTTCCTTAAAATATTCATTTTAATCTTCTCAAACTGAAGCTTATGCCTTGTATAATATGACATATTTTCTCTTTGGTGTTGTACATATCGATTGGCATTGTTAGTAATTGGATTATCTAATGATTATAAAGGCATAATCGTGAAACAGAGATGGCATCAAGTTTGTTTAAATCTCGCTTCAATGAAAGAACTCACTTTCATCAAAAGAATATCAAACACGTTGCGCGAATAGTACAAAGAGAAGTGTTTACAAAACATAACGGAATAGACTGAGTAGGAGATCTCTAATGAAAGAAAAGGGCACTATTAAAGAAGTCACTAGAAAAGGAGTTTTTTAAAGAAGCGAAAACGAAATCTAACTTGGCAAATGTCAAAATGCACATTCTTTTTCTTGTTAATAATTCCGCGGTATTATTCGTACAAATCTGGTAAAATTTCGTTCTCACCAATTAATCCTTTTCCAGAAAAATACGAAAATGCACGAAGTCCTAATCGATTCGAAATCATCACTAATCTTCTAAAATAATTGTCACGAGATTTGGATCCGCATATTCATTTCCGAAGCGGTAAATCAGATGTTTATGAGGTTACGGAGTGCTCAAATTTATTGGATTTTACTTAGAGCCAAATCACCTATTTTTGGGCCTTATAATTGCAAGTTTATTCCGCAAAACTTCCAAACCAACTTAACTAATGGCTAATATAAAGTAATTACTAATATTTTCCCTTTCACTTAAGGGTATCATACCCGCACGGTATTATTCTCAAGATTTTTACTCATAACTGTACCAAGTTTGGTTTGTTATACAGGTTATACTGAGAACATACAGATATACATTTTTATATGTCCAGATTACTAACTATCTTATCAGTTTCTCTCTCTGTTTGTATTCACTAAATTATAAATTTCGTCACATTGTAATACAATTGACAATTGTTGAGATGTGGAAATTTTCACCGGGAGAGTATTAAATCCTTCATCAATTGGATTACAGCTCATCTCTCGGGATCTTCCGGAAATCGGAGACAAAAAAGAATGACTGCAAATTTAAAGTAACCGATCTTAAATATTTCACAGAATTGAGGTTTTGAAAATTAACTACAAAAAGTATAAAGCAAGCATAAAAATGTTAAACAAAATCTAACAGTTATATTTTAATATTATCTACGTTTTTATTAGCCATCAATAAATATGGTCATATCGCAGATAATTTAGTTTCTTAAATTTATATCTGCTTCCAATACTATACGATTGTGATAAAAGGTACATACGTTTATGAAAGTAATCGTAAAAAGTTAAATAAAATAATCAAATAATAAGTTCTTGTTCATATGCGCAATAGTTGTAAAATCTGTAGAAACACTTATAATAATTACACAAAGTTAAGAATTCAAATCAAAGACAGCAAACATGAACTGCTTCAGAAAACGTTGCGATCATTTTTTATATCAGCTGAGTATCAAATAGAGTTATAATGTTAAAATTACGCTAGATTACTATTAAAATTAGAGTTCTGATATCTTACATTTTCCATGTACAATCTTTGCTTTGGATATTAAAATAATCGACTACAAAACTAAGCATTAAATTTTAGATTTATTTAATAATTTTTACGAGTTTAAATACGAGTTTACTGAGAATATGCCAAAGAAATCCAAAATCCATGCATGTGTTTGTGCATCTTTTGAAAACCCAACATTCTTCCGCAAATGACTTTCTTCTGGAATAAATTCTTCACCAATGAGTGACGCGTTACTCATTTCCATTCATCTTGAGAGAACTCATTATCTTGCTCCACGGTAATCTGCCATTTCAATAATCATTTCCTTTTTCGTGACTGATTCACGAAAGGACGACTCACAGGATGACACTGCACTGCAACAAGATGATAAAGACAACCACATTGACGATGAATTATGTGTTACATAAATATAATTGTATTGTTACATATAATATCGCTGTAGTTGGTCACAAGGACTAGTGGCGTCAATTCACGATACAAAGGATATTACGAATTTCTAATTATCCTGTCACAGAACATTAATATTCAAAAACCCCATCCAATATTTTACAAGCTACACTAATTTACAATTGAAACAGATACAATGCACAAGAAATAAATATGTAGTAAAACAATAAATATGGAACAACCGCAAACACTATTTGAATTCAACAATTAAATAGAATAATTCCCTAAATACCTACCACATGTGTAAATACAGAATATGTATGTGTATGTACGTAACATTATGAAAAAATTGAAAAATGGAACTTTTCCACAACGTTTAATTTAAACAAAATAAGAAACATGACCGGTTCGATCTTCATCTTCCGGATTTCTTAAAGATTACGTAAACTCGATGTTTTTGGTTGTTTTTCTTGTTTTGTTGAAATTAAATGTTGTGGAACCATTTTCCGTTTCTTTCCATTACGGATTTTCGCCAAAGTTCGCCTGATTCTGGGAATACATCATTTTAACATATTGTAAAAAAGCACGTTGAATAATGATACTAATAATAATAATAATAATAATACCTTGAACTTGATAAATTTACTTGCAATATCATTATTACGAGTAATAAATATCTATAGATGCACACTCACTCATATTATAATATATAGATTGATAATATGAGGAAACTTGAGAGAATAAAAATAATGATTATGGTCCCACCTCACGTATTTAATAGGCCGATAACTGAATATGAAATGAATGATGATGAAATATGTGTTCAATGGAAAAGACGCCGAAATGAACGTCATTTAGGTACTTAAACAGGTCGTCTATTGAGGATGACGTCATTTATGACTAAATGATCTTAAAATTAAAGGGATTTTTTGAAGATTAAGACGAATGTTGAATTAATATTGAATATCAAGTTAATAATGACTTCATAGTTTTAATTACTTCTTAATTTCCTCCTTTTAAGAGGAATGGTGTATATAATGTTAATTAAGCGTGAGGATCTGTCTAAAGAGAAGGTAAATGAATTAATATAATTAAGGCAAATGAGTGTTTTAGAGTAAATGTAAGTGAAATGAGGTGAGAATGGTCCGAGAAGAAGCTGTTGAATGAGATACTAAAATAGAGGATTCTTGATTTAACGTTCAAACAGAGTTTAATTCGAACGATGATTAAGAAATTATTTTAATAATGCACCACAAAATATCACATAGTGTGATAATTTTTATTCTGTGGTGTAGTATTTATTAAATTAATTTCTTTATCATTATTCGTTATGAATGACCACCAAGACAAGGCAGAGACCATCTCCGCTATAGTTTCTTTCCTTTTTTGTGCTCAAATTTTCATCCATATCTCTCAAGTTCCATGTATGCCTATTTAACTCGTTGTATTATTTTGGGGAAATAATCTTTTTATTTTCTTTTTTCAATTTAAAAACTTCTGAGTTTCATTGGGGCAATTTTCGAATTTGCTTGCCAGGAAATGAAACCTTCATCTACAAGATTCATTTCCTTTTTATGAGGCTAATAATGAATTACAATCCAGAAATTATATGTTACACATGGGATGTCAAAATTTTTATAACATAATCTTATGTAAGTGATTATTTTACGTGAGTAACATTCATTGAGTAAAAAAGTTGTTTTATTTTCTGAATAGAATAAACGATCCATATCAACGAAGTAAGTTCTCAATAGCTTTATTACTAATTTTATATTCTAAATATATCCTCTCTTTATTTTTTCGTATACGTTTCTTAATTATTTTCTTGTGTAGACATTTTCCCTTAATGTTATATGCTATCATATTTTTTATTGATGATGTTTTCTTTTCAGAAAAGTAAGTACTATGAAGTTTAAACCTATGAGAAGGTTTTGCAGCTCTAAAATGGCCCTCATCTAGGAGGTGTCTTCTTAACTACTTGACAAAGGGATTCTTTAAATCCGCACTGCAATTCTTTCTTACTTCCTCTTCTTTTAATTGCTTTATTATGCCTCTATCCCTAGCTTCATCTAAAATAACTGAGAGTTGAATGTAAAAAGAGACTTTTATATGTTTTCAATCTCACCCTCTAAAAAGTCATATTCTATTCCCATATCATTTATCGTATCTTGGTGGTATCTTCCTAATCTCTGATTCTTCCATTGTAACATTATTGTTAAAAGGTCATTTCGGATTGGTTAAGTGGAAGAGGAGACTTCTAATCTCGCTTAAATAATATAGAACCCGGGTTCACCAAAGTCAAACGCCCGTCCTCCTTTCTTAGTGTCAGTGAGAGTAAATAAGAGATGGACGGAAACTCAAAAAAAGTATAATGTTAGTAAAATAAGAACAATATTAGACTGTAATGAAAAAAGATTTAATCATATAGATAGTAAGGGAAGAATAAAGATTTTTTTTAAATAAATGGTTAGATGAAATCCGAGGCTACGCTCAATAGGCAAAGAAACGCTTATTATCTGGTCATCTTGAAGTGTGTTAAAAGGAAACCGAACAGCGACTTTTTAATCGAAGTTCTGTCCGAAAAAAATGTATAAAGAAGATATCACTTTCGTATTGGCTCCGAAAGTGTAAAGAGAAATCTTCATTTTAAAAAAGTCATTCAAAAGAATAGACTCGCAAGGACAGAGGGAGAGTACTGCGATATAAATATGATTTAAAACTTTTTGCTCCATCGAAATATTGGCTATAGCGGGTTGCATTGCATCTGGAAAAATCCGCGTCTTTGGTGGGTCTCTGAATAGTCTTTCTAACCCTCTGCCATACACTAAATGCGTAATTCGAATGGGGATATTTCCCGCTGAACCATTGTCACGCCAATGGGTTACCCCAAAAAGATCTTATCTTTCTTTATTAATCGATTCGCATATTTATTCGTTTCCGTGTAATTCACCGCTTCCAAAGAACAAATGAAAATAAGGAAAACGGAAGTGACCAACGGGAAATTGATGATCGAACGATATTGCACGGCGTTTCTTTCCTTATGTCTCATTTTATTTTTCACTGTTTAAAAGATCGACACTTGACAGACTCACATTATTAACAAATTAATGACACGAATATTTAACGTATTGTAGATGTGAACGTTTTTAAAAATACATAAAAAGGTTATACCTACTTCCTAAAATTAAATATTCTATTTATCAAAATTTACAAAAGCGTCAAACAGAGAATAATAATAAGTAATTACGACTTGGAGAATAAAATTAAAATACATTTTATTATAGTATATGATAGAATGCTAAAGTAAACATGTAAAATTAATTTATGCTTTCTTCGACAAATTCATTAAAGAAGAGAAGATTGTAATCAATGGGAGAAAAACATCAAAAATGTTTCCATGGTGAATAAAATATCGCTGAAAAAATAAAATTATCTTATGAACTACTTTGACCCTAAATTGGTTTTTAGCTGTACATTGATTAAACTCGTGCTAAATATTGAACTACCAAAGATATTAACCGATCGTAGTAACTGCTTGTCTTCGTTATATTTTAGAAAATTAACGATTTTGCTAGAATATAAGTGTAAATTATCTATCAAATAACTCTTAATTTATATGTGGTATAATTCAATATCCTTTAAATAGGTGACTTTTCTTTAATACTTTCGTTTCATAACTGAGGTTGCACTCAGTAAAGAACATCACCATCATTTCAGGTATATTTCCTCTTTTCTTAAACATTAAATAACTTTAAATCGAAACTGAGACGCTTAAACAAATTAAAAATGGATACAGCAATTATTTCTTCAACTTTAAATTTCAATTTACAACAATCATTCAAACAGAAAAGCCGATAACGACTTTCTCTTCAGTAAACATAGGAAAATGTTCGAAATAATTTCATAAAATTCTGCAAATCAATAGAAGTTGTTCGGAAGATTTGATAAACACCCAAAGACATCTCCAGAATATAAAATGTTGGAATTTTAGTCATCAAATTGTCCAAAAACGAGGCCCGAAATGTAATAAATAGAGAAGCATTGAATTCCAGAAAGGGAAAATTTTAATCGGATAAGCGAATGTGTTTTTCCTCGATGAAACAATGTCAAGGCGATGTTTGGGAAGAGAAGGAAGTAAGGTGACGAAGCGTCTGTTCTGAGAAGGACGTCGTCATCATCCTTTCTTTCGAAGAGGAATTCGTGTACTAAATGAGGTTGTTGCATCTAAGTACACATCAAATACCTTAATAATTGTATTGACGGTAAAGTTAGAACGTTTGCGGACAGGAAATAGGAAATAAGAGACAATAGATCGATCGATTTAAATATAATTATAGAATGGTATGAAGACTGGTAATTGGAGCTCAACGTACACAAATGTTCGGTAGTTAACTTTTTCGAAACAAAATCCTATGCCAATGATAATGCGTTTTGCCTCCGAGTGAAAACATTATCAACAGTCTGTTCAGTGAAATGTCTTGGAGAAACGAATACTTAACTCTGAGTACATCTATTATGGGAGCTCTTAAGAAACTGTCACCAGTATAGTCGCTAAAAACTAAGAAAAAGTGTTACTTTGCGTTGCCTTACCTCGAGTAGGCATGCCGTATATGGGCTGTAAAGTGTTGTATTCGCGAATTAGAAAAGATACAACCAAAGGAAATGCGTTTTGTAAAGAATATTTATATATTCCATAGTCGGGGTTATGCGCCAATAAAATAAAAATGAAATACGCCAATTAGAGTCCAAAAAAGCTGAACAATGACCTACAGATTTTTTTGTTAGTGCTAGTCTTGAGAACTAGCTGAAGTATTCACAGAGAACATGATTTTGTGTATCGTCAATTGATATGCGTTGAAAAGAAACAGGGTTTCAAACTTGGTAATGTTTTCTCGATAGGATGATTACCGATTTTACGGGAAACATTCAAAGTTGATACGAAATAGAAGCTGTCGAAGAGAACTATTGGTATAACTTACGATGTAGTATTCGAAAGTGATTCTTTTTCTTTAGATTAGCTATATTATTTGAGCTCATAACTGAGTATTTGCATATTTTAAATGACAAATGGCAGACACGGTTTTTTGGCTAAATTTGAGATAAAGAAATGAAAACAGTTACTAAAAGCGCACCAAACATCGGGTTTCCTTCACCTGTGTTCGAAACCTGAAGAATCTGTTTATTTCCCACAGCGCGGCTC
This sequence comes from Pachydiplax longipennis, assembly GCA_036926295.1. Classification (NCBI taxonomy): domain Eukaryota; kingdom Metazoa; phylum Arthropoda; class Insecta; order Odonata; family Libellulidae; genus Pachydiplax; species Pachydiplax longipennis. The sequence goes on from JAVFKF010000066.1 coordinate 1,202,420, forward strand.
AACGTCATTGATGCCTTCTTGGCAACCTTACATCGAAGTCAACCAAATAAAATACTAATCTTATATCGAAGTAGTGTTAACCCTTCTAATGTTATCTTTTGGTGTCATTTGCTAAAATATATTTCGCAGATATTTTAGATTGGAATATTTAGCTCTTGCATTTTGCATGGCATCAAAAGTGGTCTAATTAGATGCTTTCCCGAGAAATTCAATTGTTCAATAGAAATACTAGCAGAGCTACCCGTGAATTTTCAAAGGGGAGGTAAAAATAGACGAATGACATAAAAAGTGTGACTTGCATGGCAGTATTAAGATGCAGAAATAAATATTTACTTAAGGGGAACGCATGAGGATTCTTAATAATTAAGAAATCACATATTCATATATTACCATAATTACCAAATACTTGCATATTATTTTATGTGTAAAAACTTCAAGAAGAAATGTCCTCCTATACAGATCGTTATACACTTACACGGCTGCTGTTAAAAAAGTTTCATTCTTCCCTATTTACCTATATGATAAACACTGCTTGATTTTAAAGTGGCAATGGCCAAAATTATGTAACTTAGACTCTCTCATTGTGCGAAGAGCAAGCCAATGTTAAAAAATATCATGTAAGGCAGCCAGCATTACACAACCAGGTTATTACTCTTATAACACGGAATTCCAGAAAAACCTCTTAACTTGGTTGCACTTTATTTAACTATAGATTATTACAGCTGAAGTTCCCGTTGATTATCAAAATAAGCAGCAGTTTAGCAACATTTTTAAATAAGCATCTCTCCTTCATTCAGTGTGATTCCAAATGACAATTAGTACCATTTCGAACCTGCAAGAGATAAAAATACAATTTATATTTACTCAACGCTTTGCCTCATCTGTGGTCGAATCTGAGATTAAATATATACATTTAAGTAGGCGTCGGGTTTCAGTAACCTGAAAGTTTTTCTACCAATCCTTCTTTTAAGCGAACATAGAAAACCACATCTTATAATATGGAATAGATGTCATTTCTAATTGCGACGCACTCGATTCCGTCAAAAACAAATGATGGGGAAAAATGAGACGTTGAATTACGTTTACATTTACTCGAAATGTTGCTACGTCACGCGGAATTAGCTAATTACGGAAGTAGAGTTGTGATTCATGCACCCCTTGCCATACACCGAAAGCGTAGGGCAGGATACATTTGTAAATTTAAATATTTTCTACGTGAAGCACACTTGGTAGCTTCATCATGTAACATAGTCGACCGAATTAAGAAACTTTCCCTAAATGGTCGTACGTTGTGTGAATCGAGGCTGCAAATTGTTCATAACTGCAAATTCTGAAATTTCCGAATATTGCCTTCTATTCCTATCATTCATTCATACCGACTTACAGTCAATGAAATACACAAGGGTTCCTGAATCTCAAAGTATGACTAACGGGCATTCCCTGGTTAACTTTCTCAGAGACAGGAAGTTGGTTTCACCTCCAGGACGACAAGCTTTAGTCCGTTCATTTTCGAATTAACTCTTTTCTTAAAAATTATGTGAAATTTGTGCTTTATTCACTCTTAATTACACCGATTAAGGGCGCTTGAGATTACGCGTCTTTCTGAAGAAGTTTCATCCACTCCGCATCAACTTCCTCTCAAAATTAATTTCACCGAACGAAATGAATTTCCCTAAATTATTACGTAAAATAATCAGCGGAAAAGAGAAAGGGTTCGAATGCAAAAGAATCTGAGAAACAAATGGGGTATTTATGTTTGACGGTAAATGACGGTATTTACATTTACTCTAACAATAAGAGGCGTGTGTGTGGCAGGGGGTGCAAAATAACTCTTACTGCTATTACGAGTTCTAATGCACCACGGGAAAACAATCAGAAGTAGCAACCTGTTCTCGCGATTATTACTTCTCGTTTTCTAATAAAGAGTAATAAAATCTCGACGACCTGTGCTTATAAATTCATCGAAAAACTTTTGTCGGTAATCCCGTTGGAAGGAATTGCCGAACAATTGCTGCTCTACCAAATCGGAGACTAATCATACTTGAAGAACCACATTATTCAATGAGAATACCTATTTCTCTCCATCCCCTCAGAATCCTATTTGATAATATTTGCATTTTCTATGACGCTTATAATATAATGTTCGCAAGAAATACTGCTACTGAATGTAACTCCTACGTATTTATAATGGTTTACAAAGGATATTCGGAGATATGATTCGGATTACATTTATGGAAGGCTACGCACTTCTGTATGTTTACATTAATTTTCCAATCCCATCATGAAAGAGTGCTTAAATCGCTCTGTAAAGTGACGTTGTCATCTTCTGAGCGAAAGAGCGAACTTTTATGGTGTATATACTGATAATTACTTAATAACACTGTGAATTACTTCATACAATGGATATGAATCTTCAGCATCGCAAATGTACAAAATCCTTGTGGAATAATCATTCAGCTCCGTAGAAATGTACCATCTTAATTTTGCACGACCGCGAAAAGGATAAAGCTGCTCATCGATTATTAAATTTATCATCTGTTTGTGAATACATTGTGAATCAATAAATAACTAAATTAAAATTTTCTACAAAACACCTAATATAAACCACATTGTGTATTGTATCTTATTTAAAAAATTTCCCGTTGAAAATCCCTCAGCGGAAATTATTCATTTTCCATGCTAACATCACTAAACTATCACGACTAAATAAATAAAACTAAATTATCTGACCGCTACAATAATTTTTATTATAAAATTATGGCAAAAAATAGCTTTCAGAACAAAAGGAAACTACACTGAGATATCAGAATGTTGTATAAGTTAGACACCCGACTTTTCTCCAGAGGAAAAATCTCAAGGAAGAACAGACTTGAATAGGAATATGACTGTATGAATTAAGAGCACAATTTGTGCAAAGGCATAAATATTCAGTCTCCTCCTATGGAATTATAGAAAAGTTCAAACAACGTTATTAAAAACTCCGTCGACTTTTCCGTGCAAAAGTAACTTCTCATTACCTGCATCTACTCCCACTTTGGCGTCCTTTTTTTCGCACATCATGAGATCGCTTGATTTGGAAATTCATTCGAACTTGGTATCTATTTATTTACAAAATTTCAGAGAAACGAATTCCAATTAATAATTATTTTAAAATAAGAGAAAATCGGATTATGATACCGGAATGCAAAGCCGGCGATGCGCTTTGGCGACCCGGACAATGCCTCCTCTGTATACATAGAAATATACATTTTCAATGTTTGATTCTTCGAGAGAATATTTTGATATTTATTAGAATTCATTTATTAAAGAATTCATATTCAGATATTTTATTGATCATTGGCCAAAGTATTATCACTGTAGCATTAAAATTTAAGAAAATGTATCATTTTGTTGCAAGTAAATACATCGTAAAAATCGGAAATAATTACCTATCGCGATAGATTAATTCATTAAACATTGTGTACGGAAAAGTTTGATTTTCCTTTGGAAAAAAAGTATTAGATAACTTTCTGAATGGAACATCTCAGCCTTGTATTGATCCATACAGGGAATAAATAACCTCAGCAAGTGTGATTGGTTACTCCGAAGAGGAATTCCACACCTCACGAAACATTGGACTAATGGCCAACATCATGCGCCCCCTCGGCGCCCCGGGCAACTGCCCGTCATATGGGTCAGCTAAAGTTAGGTGTATACACAAAAGCTATTGAAAACACTCTCCAGGATATTTCCCCCGAAGGAAGAAGCTATGGACAGAGGGTGCCTAACCCCTACAATAAGCGCAATGCTTTACTGATAAAATCCAGGTTCAAACTACTACGTCAACTAAATGCCAAAATCCCTCTACTCTTATACAAATTATTATCATCGTCCATCTGCTGTCCAAACCAAAGTTAGATGCTCCTAGAAACTTTTTCTGATCCTACATTGCTGTTTAGTTAACTTCAATTTCGTCAAAACGTTCTATGCAGAAAGAAAGAGCACAATTGTGTCTAATAAGCTTTCATTTGATATAAATAACACTATAGACGATACCTTACTTTCTTGTGTAGTATATTTACTGAAATAATACGAAGTTCAAAACAATAGCCATAGAGTGATCTTTGGTAAAGTTTATAAAGAAGAATAAATATCAGCTTGAGCTAAAAAATAGATTCTCAGCACTTCAAGAAGAAGAACTAGAAACCAAAGTCATGCAAGCTCTTAAGGAAGCAGCAGAAGAAGTGGCAAGCACACCAAGAAGAGCTAAAGATAGAAAGCTAAGTGACAGCACCCGACAAATGATGAAACGACGTAAGGAACTGAAGAATTCAGATACACAAAAGTATAACATCGAATACGTCGAGCTTAGTAAGGCTATCAGAAAGGCAATTAAGGAAGACGTGAGAAAATTCAATGAGAGAATTGTGCAAGAGGCTATAGAAAACAGATAAGTATGAAGAAGACCAGACAACGCCTAGCAATTGGAAGAAAACAGATTTTAGCCATACAGAAGGAAGATGGTACAGCTAGTTCCAAAAAAAACTTACCACCTAAGCCGCAACCCGCATAACAGACGTGAAGCTCGATGAGAGCGAGTCTAGTGTTTTCCACGCATTCTATTGGCTCTTGGAAGGAAGGCGCCTTTTTAAACCGTTGTGAAACGCGTTGAACGTATTTGTACCGTCTTTATTAGCACGAAATCTAGTTTAAATTTAGTGTTAATTTTTACTATGTCAGCAGCATAGTATTAAAAAATGAATGAGAATCGGATCTCCTTATTTCGGCCAGAAATTTCTGCGTAATTCACCTTTTTCTGGAGGCATCGGGTAAACTTACTTTAGCTGCTTCAATTATCCAATGAAAAATTATGTCATTGCAAGATTAAAAAGGATTATATTATTACGTTTTTTATGCTCTTGACGCCTACAGGAAGAACTTTTAAATTTATTTAGAGGAAATTCACGACTATGACTCAAATAGAAAGATGAACGAAAACTCAGCAAGGAGATAAAGAATAATTAGGAATAAGAACACAATCAACTGTATGTCAACTAATTTATGTTGCAGAAAAATTCTATCGAGAAGGGGAGTATGAAAATCTTCGAAACCTACTGAGGAAAGCAAAGATGAAAAGAAACTTTATCTGGACGAATACACCGAGAAAGAATCATTTTAAGTCAACCTGGTAGAGAGCTCTGAAAATTAGACCCAAAACATATTACAATAAAGTAAACCAAATAAATTACGATAAACTATATCAGATAATTACATCAAATATTATAAAAATTTTAAATGCCGCCAAATCATATGATAGAAAGTAAAATATTTATTGGTGTGCTATCATCATTTTCTAAGGTAATTCTTTAAAATTCAAATTGCTAATTTAATATTTTAGAAAATAACATAGGTATTAGAATAGTAGCACAATTTAAATACTGAGGGCTACAAAATTTTTTCACGTATCGAATTAAAAATTAATATACCACGAAATTAACGCCAGCATCTCGTAACATTTTTCCGAAAATATTGTTCATTGCCAGTCCCAGAAAAACTATCCCTTTAATTAAATCAAGTTCATGTTACTTGCAATATTATGCTGTCCCAACTTTTATCTGATGCTAAATCTCTTTCTTGCCCCGTGGTGCAAATTTTGACTCGATTTCTTCACAGTTGAATTATTCTGCAATACAGAGAAGTATAAAATTTGCTTGATACGACAATTAACAGAGCATTAGGAATTTCAGTATATATGCATCAACATGTCATTCTGTTCTTACTTCCACCAGGCATTCGTGGTGACGGTATCAGATGAAGCATTATGATTTTGAGATGAGATTTGGCTGTTTCTGACAAATTCGCGTCTGAGGTTTTACTAATTCTTCCATGGAGAAAGGAGAACTTTCCTTTCCTCCACCCTGGCCCTAGGAGTATCCCCTATTCATTCCTTTGTTGTTTCTTTTTCTTTTGTTGCGTCCATCGAAAGGTATTGTCTATTTTCTCAAAGGAACCATAAAACGGCCGATGGGTGAAGGTGAACTCCGCTCTGAGGAGAAAAACCCCCTTTTCGGCAGATTGTGGATGGTCGTATGTATCCGGGGTAGCGAATTTGAAAGCGCTAATGAGGATTCCTGACCGCACCCCTGCTGAGCAGGTATCAAAGGTTAGGGTATGGTGGCGGCGACCGATCACAAGTAAGGTGGGAAATGGTGGATCCGCGATTTGTAATCTTCGCCGCAGGTATTCCCTTAGGGAATGAAATTATTCAACTCTATTTTTGAGGTAGACGACCTTTCAGGACTTCTTGCAAGGAATACACTTTAAGATGGTTAAGAAACAACAGTTAGTATGGCAAATCAAAACCTTAAGACTAATTTGCATATTGCATATAAACTCCAGGTTTCCTATACTTGCATATTGCAGGTTTACACGTTAACACCTGGTTTATTTACATTTACATTAATACCCCGCGAGCCGCCGTATGACTTATGTCAGGGGGTGTGAAAACAACCACAACAGGATTTCCAATGTTACTGAAATGATTTTCAGAACTATACGCTAGACTAATGTTTAATAAGACTAATGATTAATGATTGCTGCTTCGGTTTCTGAATGCCTCAAGTAAGATATATAACCCGAATTATTTGAATGGTGCATAATATGTATAATAATTAAAAGAAAAATCACTATCAATAATTATGAATGATGGGTAAAAGGAGTCATGGAAGAACACGTTAAAAATAGAAACCAACGGATGGTAACCGGACTTACATGAGAATATTCCTCTAATTCTCATGATTCATACCTTAGCTGTTAAAATATTCTTGGTTCTATATGTAATCCATTATTCCAACATTCACTCCAAGGACCTTCGTAACACCCTCATCCTAGGCACATCATAATTCTCTACGAACTTTGCGAAGATGTTTTTTAAATTTTTCATAGTATTTTTAAATAGTAATGCAAGGAAGATCATTCCAGTTAAAATAGGACCTTCGGAAAATCTGAATGATAACATAAAGTTGACAATGTTTGGGTGCATCATATCAGAATTAGTATCTCTATATTCTGCTTTTAAAGTGAATGGTATAAACTGTATTAGCTTATACTAAATAACAAATTCAACAACAAAAATGAAAAAATAAGTAACGCTGCCTATCGTCAATTTATATCAATCAAGCTCTTCGTCAATGATTGTTTACTTTATTTATATAAATTGTTTTTTATGCTTTATTTCGTCCCTACATTGAACTAAAAATTTCGTAGTTCGGAATAACTTGAGAAATGAACAATGAACTAGAGAAATGCCATCTAATATTTATTCCTTACGCTTACGAGAACCAAATCGTTTCACTTCTCTTATAACATCTATGATACAAAATAGATAGAGCGTTGAAGATGATCTTACTTCATCGACTAAAGTTTCTATTATCATGTCACTAAAATATGAATTGAAACGTAAATATGGAATTTTAGATACTCCGCATATTTAGTGTCGCAGAAACTTAGAGTTTATACGCCGATTACAGATAAATCACATCTCTAAAGTTAGGTAAGATTTAGAATAAACCATTGGCTTGCATAGATAGTAATACCAATGTTAGCAATTTTTATCGGTTTGAAAAAACCGAACTCTCTTTCCAAAATAAATTGCTGATAAGAAGATGGTTTAGGTTCTGGCTTAGTAAACTACTCGAACTTTCTTATAGAATTAAAAGATTGGTACGATACATTGAACATCGCTATTGCATACAATTTCGGAGATCCTGGGAATTACTGATGTATCAGAAGGAAATTTCTGAAAGTATGATAAGCCATGGGCGTTATATCCTGTATATTTGAATGTTAACCATTCTTGACTAATATATTACTTAAATTGGATAAATGAGTAGTTTCTCTGGAGGCTGTCATAAACGGAAAAATATATGTTGGATGAGAAAATTGAGAAGGTGAGTGAGTGGGTTATACTTTTAAAAGAGGTCGTTGCTCCTACTCAAAGTAACCAATTGGTCAACGAGGAACGCAAGAAATGCCATTACCTATTGTGATTTATCCAAAAATCTGCAATTAACATACCTCTTACACTTTCGGTTGTTAAATTCATGTGAGTGTATGTATTACTGTTTCCGTCGTTTCTCACTTCCCTATATCTATCAAAACAGTCCCCCTCTTGAAGTCCTGGTGAATTCATTGCTTTAACCACTTCTTCCAATCACTCCTCTATCTTGCTTTTCAAATTTGTCATGGAATGTGGAGAAATGAAAAGTTTCTCATAGCCATACATTTTAAATACGAAGGAATATTTTCAATATCACCGAGCGATAAATATGTAGATAGACTATTCATACCAAACCACCGCCCATTCATCTCAATCATTAAAATTCTGTCGAAAAAATATGAGAGTTACGTAGGGCCAGCCATCAACCGAGGGGAGAAAAATTTCAACATGAGCCTCATATGCGCTTCTTATCCCCGTGTGATACTTACAGGGTTGGAATTACAGGTAAAAAGGCCCTAAAACTATTTCACTAAGTCCCTATTATTTCGCGTATTTTTAACGTTTTCTACATTATAATAATTGTAAACGTGATAATAAACAGTTGAAATATAAACAATGCAAGCAGTTTTGTATGCATTCAAAATTAATTGAAAATTTTACATTCATAGCTTACAGTAGCATTCAATGAGCATTATGACAAAACCTCATTCGCTCTATCTTTTTGTGTATTTTAGAACTTGATAAATACGAGAGAAGAACGTTTAAGAACGTAATGGTTTGTGACTGCAACCATTTCAAGAGGAATCCACAGAAGAAATCACGTTTATTCGATTCACACTTCAATGACACCAAAAAAATTCATTTTGGATTCAAAATCAACGTGAAAGATGGTTGTCTCGTATCCGTCATCTTTATTAATTCAGGAAAATCGATCCTAGCACATTTTCTATCAATTGATTTGGACGGTATATTAAAAATACCAACTGCATAGATGATAAAATTTACTGATTTTTTACCGATCGAGTTTTAATTTTGATGCTTATCAAATTAAACAAAATTTATCTAAAATACGCAGAGAATGCCTCAAGACTTCATACTACATATTTACTTATAGATTTTTTATGTATTTAAAGTAATAGCCTAGATATGGCCATGAGTTCACCTTACTTTACTTTTGTAGATTGCATTCACACAGGCTGTGATAAAACAGGTGATCGATATGGACTCCTTAGGTATATAATTTTAAAGGCAAATAACTCTTCTCTTGAACGATGTATAATATTATCTACTATTATAATATATAATACGACCCCTTATAACCGCAGAGTTTTACAAGCGAAGGCGTCGAATTCGAGGTCTATACATTTTGGGTCCGACACTGATTCAAACTGCGCGGAAATTTTCTTCCTCCCATCTCAGTGCTAAACATAAGCTCAGAGCGGCTCAGAGGCAGATTTTGCAAAAATTTCCTTCGTCCTGCTTGTGCCTTTCGTCTCAGACTCAAATTTTATGAGGGGAAGGGGGTTTGCCTCGGTTTCCTAGGAATAACGGGACCTCGTGTGCGACGCTTCCCTCGGTGCGAGAAGCAAAGCTAGAATATATACTGATTTGTAATAACCATTTTATAATAACTGAATTCTTGCATTACAACATCGATATTGTTATAATACTATTCTGCTACGCCAATGTCACCAAACTAAGGATACTAATAAATATTTGCAATATCAATAATGCAAATAAATCCATTTCAACTCTGCAAGCGGAGCCAGGACAGAAGCAGACTATCTCCTCCATGTTTTCCCTCTCTCTCTCTCTCTCTCACTTCTTAAGGCTCGCTTGCCGGAAACTCACTGCCTGTTATGCGGGTTGCGGCTTAGGTGGTAAGTTTTTTTTGGAACTAGCTGTACAAGAACTTGCAACATACGAGCAATACTAAGGACGGTAGCAGAATACTTTGGCAACCTATACAAGAAGGAAGAAAATGCTGAAGAGGAAAACCAAGAAGAAAGCCAAAACCAACGAGATCCCCAGAAGAAGTAACTGCAGCAATGAAGCAGACAAAGAACGGAAAAGCAGGAGGCATAGATGGAGTGTTAGCAGAATATTTAAAACTTGGTGGAACAGAATTTGCAGACGTTTTAGCGCAGTTATTCACTAATTACCTGAAACAAGGAAGAATCCCCCAGGACTGGAATCATGCAAGAATAGTCCTTTTACACAAGAAAGGAAGCAAGGAAGAGCTGAAGAATCACCGCCCCATCAGTCTCCTTCCTGTTGATTACAAAACATTCATGAGGATAATAGCTGAACGGATAAAGATTACTCTATCATCTGCCCAGCCTAGAGAGCAAGCAGGATTCCGAAAGGGCTTCAGTACTATGGACTACATCCACACACTGCAAGAAATAATCAGCAAGACGAATGAATATGAGATGCCACTAGTACTATGCTTTGTGGACTATGCTCAGGCCTTCGACTCGGTAAGTACCTCCTCTACACTAGAAGCTCTGGAAAAACAAGGAGTAGATGCAGAGTACATACGTCTCCTACGCAACATTTATAAAAATGCCACAGCCTCAGTAATGCTACATGAAGTTACTGAAGAATTCAAGATTGAGAAGGGAGTTAAACAAGGAGATTGCCTTTCCCTAATTCTTTTCACGGCTGTTCTGGAGGAAGTTTTTAAAACCTTGGACTGGGAGCAGAAAGGTCTGCGGATTAATGGGGAACACATCAGCCATCTGCGCTTTGCAGATATAGTACTCTTCGCAACCAACGGAGAAGATCTAGCTTCAAGACTTCATGAACTGAACACAGCAGGACAGAAGATAGGACTCAGGATAAATTTAACAAAAACAAAGGTAATGTATAACTCTTTTGAAGCACAAGAAACAATCATATTTGAAGGGACGCCTCTGGAGGTCTGCTCAGAATACACATACCTAGGACAAGTAGTAACCACAGGAGAGAACAACAGGATTAACGAAGTAAACAGAAGAATTAAACTCGGCTGGAGTGCCTTCGGAAGAAATGCACATATTCTAAAGTCACAAATGCCAATGGTCTTGAAGAGGAAGGTCTTCAACCAATGCATTCTACCAGTGTTGACATATGGAAGTGAAACCTGGGTTTTAAACGCAGCAATAACCCAGCGACTTCAGACAACGCAAAGAAGTATGAAAAGATGCATGCTTGGGATCACAAGAAGAGACAGGAAACGCAACACCTGGGTGAGGATGAAAACAGGAGTGACAGACATCATAGATAAGGTAAGGTCACTGAAATGGATGTGGGCAGGCCATGTGGCGAGAAGAAACGACAACCGTTGGACAAGAGCGGTTCGGAACTGGACATCAAGAGATATGTAGAAACCAAGAAGATGACCAAAGGACCGATGGAACAGAGACATCATTAAGTACTTAGGGGTGACATGGCAAAGAGAAGCTCAGAATAGATAGATTTGGAAAGCGCTAGGGGAGGCCTACATCCGACATCGGATTGAAAATGGCTGATGATGATGATGATGAAATATATACACACACGCGCGCGCGCAAACATACACGCAAACAAAGAATTTCTACCAAAATTCATGTATGCGTAGGTTTCACATTTTTGTTTTTCGCGTTACATTTTCGTTTTGATAACATAACCTTAATGCTGTCAATTAATACTAATTTCCGATCGGCACTAAAGTGCAAACAAAAATCTTATCAAATTTTGGAATTATTTTCCTCTTACAGATATTCCTGCGATTGAAAATAGTTATAACGATAATTATAACCAAAATTAAAGATAATTCATTACTAGGAGGGTGATTAAGGTCAATCAGCTTCAGATTGACTTCTCTGTTGACTTTGAATGGCTAAAATATTGAAAACGAATTAATCCTGGTAATATTCAATGTAAGATGGAAACAAAATGACGGCGATGAGAACAAAGTTTGGAATTAAATTCGCAGTAGAAGAAAATGATTTGCGGAAGCCTAAGAACGAAGAATTAAGAAAAGACTTTTTCCACATTAAATCTTTTACTTCACCAATGGGTAAAAAATGGTCGCACATATTTTAATTATAAATACATATTTGCGGAGGAAGTATTAAGTAGTCTCTATATTCTGCATTTAAGTTCAAATGATTATGAAAATTCATAGAGTTCTGATAAGCTTTTGTTTTAGGTACATTATAATATCGAAACTTTTCGATGAATTTTAAAAGCAATAATCTTTAGGAAGCTCCTTAGTTTCTGAAGAAAACACAAGACAAATTGCTATACCATTTTCGGAATTGCTGTCGCTAGAATTATGGTAATGATTCGTTAAAATTGATACTCTCAAAAGAATTTCTTCTTACGTATCATACCTTAAATAGCAACCGTAATTTAAGAATAAATAAGAGAGGCTGATTAAATAGCGCTTAAAACCTCAAATATTCTCTCGAAACATATTAACGAGTGACTAAGTGATATTTAAAATTTCTTTGAAAATATTTCCTCTAATCTAGTTGAAGTAATCAAAAAGCTCTAATTTAGAGAAAATATATTTAATTTCTAAACTAAATGTGCCATAAATATTATGAAAGGCTGTGATAAGGGAAAGATTGGTAAAACATTTAGAGTTATTGGCGATATGAATGAGAAAGATGAACCCAAAGAAAAGAGATTGGAATAAGATGCAAATTAGAACAAGAGGGAAAATAATGGCACGAGTGATGGCGGTTTCAACCGAAATATTGAGAAATGGATAGTGACGTCGAGGGTTATTCCGCCAGGAAGTACAATTAGAAGATTACGACGCAGAAGCTTTGGAAGGACCAAGTTACATCCGGAATCTGTAACCTAACCGGAAATAAAGCGTCGAATTGAGGGCATTGGAAATATACAGACTATGGCAGAAATCTATGCCACATTTTAGTGATTTTCTGCCGGCGTTTGGAAGGATTGACTGCTTTTTCATCTGGAGCGCGTCAAGACGAGAAGAAGGAAAGAAAGGACTGATTCCTCAATTAGAGTGACTCAAGTCGGAAGCAAGACTTTTTCGTAAGAACATCTCGAAAGAGGACCATAATATTTGGAAGTTAACCACAAAAATGGAATCCTAAACTGTGGTTCTTTTTTTCCTTCAAGCTGTTTGGAAAATGATTGCCTCTACATCCGACTATAGCCACACAAAGTGAGACTCTTTTGACAACACTATTGTATGTATGTACAAAAGAAGCTTGCATATTCCATTCTACACTCTTCTCTTAATTTTGATTAGAACATTTTCAGTTAATTTGGTTGGAAATGAATGTAAGCACCACCGTGGGAGGAAATGTTTATTTTAGTTTGGATAGTGTGTATGTGAGACAGGTTTATGTTCATCGTGCGATATCAGGAGTGTCGTTTTCTTATTTCAAGTTAGTGCAGGGATAAGCAGCTCTATTTAAACATACAGAAGTGCGTAGCCTTCCATAAATGTAATCCGAATCATATCTCCGAATATCCTTTGTAAACCATTATAAATACGTAGGAGTTACATTCAGTGGCAGTATTTCCTGCGAATATCATATCATAAGAAAATGCAAATATTATCAAATAGAATTCTGAGGGGATGCTCATCATGGAGAGTAAAAGAAACAGCTAATTCGACCTCTCCTTGAATACTGATTTTCTTGTTTAGTCTGAAGATATATATTAAGCAAGCAAGCATTTCAATATTCCCGAATATTATCTAATTTCACTTAGTTTATAACATTTTTCCTATCTTCGCAATTTTGCGTAACGCATACGATTGAAACGAAATTCACAATTAAAATATTAATTATTATAAATAAATTATGAATATGAACAAAACCGAAAGAAAAGGCCTATGTAATTGCGGATTTGAAAACTTTTTAACAATTTGCTTTAAAGGAATATTTTTGTGTACCTGACCTCTATTGTTTGTATTACTAAGAAGTTTTGTGTATTTTGAAAATTTTTCATCATTGAGATTATTTTTAGATAGAGATTAAATAATTAGCTATCGTTATTAAAAAAACAATAAACTAATTATATATTAATTTCTGCTTAGAAAAACAAAGAAGAAGATGTAAGGATTTTCTCGCATTTTGTTGTCCGTCTGCAAAGTATATGGAAATGAAGCCATCGTGTTTTACAAAGTGAAAATCCCGTCGTTTTCACAGAACTGAGTTCAGAAGAAGTGTGTCGGAAGAAAGCGATGGACTTCCCGCAAAAGGACTTCCTCAGTTGGTTTCCTTCTCAGTTGCGAAATCAACAGGAGACTGTTTTGTAAACAATCTCAGGATAATCGACAAAATTTCTGAGAAATTGGTTATAGTTTTCTTCTGTTGAAAATAAGTAGTAAAATTGTTCTGTGATTTAGACCAAAAGAAGTAACGTGAAACATATGAGTTGCACCGAAAGTGATTTTTATAATCCAGATAGTTTCCGAATTTTATTCGCGCAATTGCTTTAATCTGCCTTTTGGATCATACATTGCTGATGCTCCCACATTGCCAACAAATTTGCTTTCTAGACTGTATATTCAACCTTTATAATAATATTCCTTCCTGACGGATGTGCCGAATGGCTGAATCACCAGCTACGGAAAGAGAGGGAATTCACTGCAAGAATTTAAGTTTATAGATTTGGAGCGAGCACTGTGTCATACCCTATATGACCACAGCCACAGAAAACTCTGAATAGAAAATATTTCATTAATAACACGATCAACAATACTTAAATAAAATTTTAATGATATTTCCTTGTTCATCTATGCACGTGATGAATGTATTTCGTATTCCCAAAGGTTTATATGTATGTATCAGCTATCATTGCCATTGATTTACATATTTAAACAAAATTATGAATATTGTGATTATATATTATGTATTCATTCATTTGGATTTCCATCGTATTAATTGTATTTTAATTCAAAGTGGATTAATTTATAATCTACTGTTTTACCTAAAATACTCTGCATTTTCCCGATTATCCTCACCCTCCTTTTTCTGGGTGTTTTCCCGCAGAGTTTTTGTTCTTTTCAGCATTCAGTTGAGAGAATTTTCCTCGAAGACCCAATCGTTTTCTGTTGTTTTTTTATAATTCTAAATTTAACTCATGTATAAACAGTCGAGGTTAAGTGGAAGAGAACGAAGGCAGTAGAGCTAAACTGGGCCTATCCTCACCTTAGTAGAACATTGTTTATTAATTCATTGAATATAGAATACCGCTAAATATTGACCAAGTTACGCAAAGGATACCAATAACACATTTATAGAAGTTTAAGGAGGAGTCTTCAATCTAATCTCTACGATATATTTCAATTATCTATTTCTTTTGAATCCGCACTGAAATTCTATTGAATTCGCTGTTAATTTGATAATGGGATATTCCATAAATAGCATTAAACGTTTCGATGTGAAGATTAAATCTGCAAAAAGGAATTGGAAATGAAAGATGCAAAGTTATATATTATTAATACTTTAAATTCACATTATTCACGGAAATCGAATTCCTTGAATTCACCAAGACTAACAATTTTGCATATTCTATAAAATTGAGAGAAGATAGAAAGCACATTTTTCAAGAGATATAGTTTCTCGAGAGAAGAAGATGCACGATGTATACTGCTTTCTAATCAGGTCAATAGCTGTAATTTAGTAGGAATCTTCTAAGCTAAATATATATGTAATTTTAAAATGTTAACTAATTACTTAATTTATTAATCTGGAATGAAGGCTTTCGCTGCACGAAGAATCCATATTGTAGTTTTTCGGGATCGCAGCGTATTTTTGGTGACGACGTTTCGCCAACGATGCTTCCTCAGGTCGAATATTTGCTTTCTTCATTTCCGTCCGCTATACTATATGCCTTGCGGCCTTTCTTCTTCTTTTTTCGCGTCGGTTCTCCTTATTGGTGGTTCGGCAAAGAGTCGTTTCCATGTGATCGAAAGGCCGTCTTCTCTATTGAAGTTTTTTGGGCGTTCAGCTATCTCTACCGAATCGCGTATTATTCTCGGGAAATAGTGCGACTCTTTGGAGAAGCTTGCTCTTTTAATTTATTAATTATATTATATCCTACCAAATCATAATATATATCATACCATATTATATCATAAAAAAGAAATCATGTATGTATTTAAATTTATATGGAAAACATATATATTTCCAAGTTTAATGAATGAGAAGGAGAAATTTTCCTCTTTAATAATTTATTATATTTATTTATAATATTTTATATATTTTATAATGATGTATTCACTCAGAAAATGATTCTAAGATTTTTATAAGTCTATAGGTTCAGTGTTATCTTTTACAAAAGTCTAGAAAAGAAAACAACATCTTCTTCCGTTTTTTCACTTCCAGCGAATGACAATTTTCTCATTTTCTCTTCAAAATTTCTAAAAAATTCTTGGAAATTAAAATGCCTAAGCTGAAACCTTGATGCATCGCGTTTACCTATGTAATCCATTTTAGTAGAAATTTGAAGAAGAAAACAATTCGGATTGTCTTTCATGTACAACATATCAAACCGAACTGTTACGGAAGATCGTTCATATCTATCGTGTATAATTCAGAAGGATTATATGTATGACATAATAGTTGTACACTTTCTATAAGTTACATTTAGTTCCGTCATTTTTGGAGGGCGAATCTGCTAGTAAATATATAAACACGGTGGTCGTCATTACAATGGATATTTCGCAAAAGTCTTGTGTAGAATTCATTGGCAATGGAATGAGGACAATGGATCCTTGATCAGCCGTATTGTGCGCAATGCACAATTGTTTCCTTGTTTTAAGGATTGTGTCCGAGGTCGTCCTCACCGCTCCTTCAAATCTCTTTGCTGGCCGTTAAAATGATGTCACGTTTTCCATTTAATAATTGAGCAAAGTCGTGATAAATATGATCATCTATGATTAGGCTATCGTCACATCTTCATCGGCGTGCTTCTTATGAAAGTTATTGGAATCGAGTCCAGATAATCAACACTGCTGCAAATTTTTTCAGGTTAACATTAAATTTAAATCCCAAAATTGATCTAGATTGCATTAAACAATAGTACACAAGTAATAAGAACACCTCTCGAAAAATTCACTCACTGTACTTATAGTGAGATAGGAGCCAGTAGATGAAAGAAATATCTTTACCAAATATTCGTATTCAATTGGACCTTATGGGAACTGGGTTTTCATAATCAGAAACTTCTAAAAAAATTTCCTATTACTAAACGATTAAAATAAGAATCTTTTTTCAATTTCAATTGTTTTAATACTTGTCTCGATTTCTTAAGACCATTATTTCAGATGTAATTGTACTAAAGAAAAGAAGCCATCAGAATGAATCTTACGTGCATTTCTTTGAGAATATATTTTGTCGTATAGATTCAAATACATGATGCTTTGACAAACAAATATTTGATAGCCCATTATAACTTTATTCCGCAATTTTATAATTCTTTCTCGTCGGGAAGTCACGAAATTAATTAACAGTAGTTGCTTCCATATACGTGGTGCGTCCAAAAAGTAAGTTTCCCTATTTTTTTTCCTCCGAGTAGGATTGAGGTAGGAGAGAGTCATTTGTATGGAGTGTTGGTACAGATGTTTTAATGCTATAGAGTAACGCTCAAGATCGCTCGACTCACTGGATGTTAGTACGACAATAGTTTTCATGGAGACACCATAGCGCGTTCCCGCCAAATGTGAAATCCGGATTGTTGTTCTATTTTTGACAGAAATAAACGAAACAGTAGAGTAAATTCATAGACAGATATCCTTAATCGTCAACGATGAAGATGCAATACGTATTGAGATGGTTCGTCGCTGGCGTACGTTGTTCATAAAGGGAAGACAAACTGCTTGTGACGAAGAGCAAAGTGGCAGGCAAATGACGAATCGTCAAGTTGATTTAAACGACGCGTTTGTGAGACCATAGCACTTGATAAACGTTTCATTTTTGGACGAAATTCTTGTTATTCTTCCTCCAAAATTCGAAATAAGCCTATCATTACAGAGCATTATCCTTGCAGGACAGAGAAGTTAGTGCAAGGTGAGTGCCGCGCTCTCTATCGGCCAAGACAACGCGCGGCCACATTCTGCTCATGGAACTGTGCACCTGCTGGAAAACCTTAGTTGGGATGTCTTTGGTCATCCAGCGTAATCACTTGACCTTCCCCCAGTAATTTTCACATAATCCCTATAGAGAAAAGACATCTTGGAGGCTGGCGATTATGAACTCAAAAATGAAATGGATTGTTGGGCAAGAAATCTGGCGGGAGAATGGCGTGACCTTAACTTTTTTAAATGTTACCAATACATCAAAAATGCATACAAAAAGAAGTTGATTGCATCGAGAAATAGAGAAAAGATGAAAATTAATGAATTTTGTTTTCATGATTTGAGGATAGAGATTTTATTTTCTGTAACTCAGGGAAACTTACTTTTTGGACGCCCCTCGTATTTGTTACGGGAGTTAGTAACACTGGATAAATATATACACATGGGTGATTAATATATGTATAAATATTAACTCATAGAATTCTTACAAATATATTTATAATATGTACAGATTGTTTACAATCATGTGACTATGTTTTCTATGCATCGTCAAGGAGTAAAGTGGCCTCAGACACCGTAGACAAATAGTATGAATAACACTGACCATCCTTATTATTAAGATTTTAAGTATTCTTATGCAGTAGTAGTTTTATTATCTTTAAAATACTGTCCCGTTTTAGCATGAGGAATATCTCGTTATCGATTAACACAAGATATTTCCCTACTTCATAGAATACTTCAAGGCAGCGGGTAGCCAAGTGAGTAATGCAATTCGGTTGTATTCCCTGTAGGATCCTACAGACTCCCTTAAGACAATTGGCTGTGTAATGGCATTCCAGTATGGCTTCCACCTTGAAGAGCCGTCTCGTACATTATTTGCATCGTATCCAACCGTTCTCCTGATCACTCCTTTCCCCTCTTCCCAAAAGTCCTTTGATATCAAATTTCTACGTGCAGTTTTCAACGGCCATCCAAAGATATCCTCTCTTGCTTCATGTCCCTCCTTCACATACCTCGTTTCCATCTCTCAAAGATCCATCCCTAACGTTTCGATAAATCCGTCTAAAAGGGCTTATATATAACCGGGTTGTGTAATTGGTTGAGGAATGACCTTCTTCTTCTTTTTGTACAGCTAGTTCCAAAAAAAACTTACCACCTAAGCCGCAACCCGCATAACAGGCAGTGAATTTCCTCCGAGCGAGCCTTAAGAAGTGAGAGAGAGAGAGAGAGGGAAAACATGGAGGAGATGGTCTGCTTCTGTCCTGGCTCCGCTTGCAGAGTTGAAATGGATTTATTTGCATTATTGATATTGCAAAGATTTATTAGTATCCTTATTTTGGTGGCATTGGCGTAGCAGAATAGTATTATAACAATATGGATGTTGTAATGCAAGAATTCAGTTATTATAAAATGGTTATTACAAATCAGTATATATTCTAGCTTTGCTTCTTGCACCGAGGGAACCGGCGCACACGAGGTCCCGTTATTCCTAGGAAACCGAGGCAAACCCCCGTCCCCTCATAAAATTTGAGTCTGAGACGAAAGGCACAAGCAGGACGAAGGAAATTTTTGCAAAATCTGCCTCTGAGCCGCTCTCAGCTTATGTTTAGGACTGAGATGGGAGGAAGAAAATTTCCGCGCAGTTTGAATCAGGCTCGGACCCAAAATGTATAGACCTCGAATTCGACGCCTTCGTTTGCAAAACTCTGCGGTTTCAATGGGTCGTATTATATATTATAATAGTAGATAATATTATACATCGTTCAAGAGAAGAGTTATTAGCCTTTAAATTATATACCTAAGGAGTCCATATCGATCACCTGTTTTATCACAGCCTGTGTGAATGCAATCTACAAAAGTTAAAGTAAGGCGAACTCATGGCCATATCTACGCTATTACTTTAAATATATAAAAAATCTATAAGTAAATATGTAGTATGAAGTCTTGAGGCATTCTCTGCGTATTTTAGATAAATTTTGTTTCATTTGATAAGCATCAAAATTAAAACTCGATCGGTAAAAAATCAGTAAATTTTATCATCTATGCAGTTGGTATTTTTAATATACCGTCCAAATCAATTGAGAGAAAATGTGCTAGGATCGATTTTCCTGAATTAATAAAGATGACGGATACGAGACAACCATCTTTCACATTAATTTTGAATCCAAAATGAATTTTTTTGGTGTCATTGAAGTGTGAATCGAATAAACGTGATTTCTTCTGTGGATTCCTCTTGAAATGGTTGCAGTCACAAACCATTACGTTCTTAAACGTTCTTCTCTCGTATTTATCAAGTTCTAAAATACACAAAAAGATATGGCGAATGAGGTTTTGTCATAATGCTCATTGAATGCTACTGTAAGCTATGAATGTGAAATTTTCAATTAATTTTGAATGCATACAAAACTACTTGCATTGTTTATATTTCAACTGTTTATTATCACGTTTACAATTATTATAATGTAGAAAACGTTAAAAATACGCGAAATAATAGGGACTTAGTGAAATAGTTTTAGGGCCTTTTTACCTGTAATTCCAACCCTGTAAGTATCACACGGGGATAAGAAGCGCATATGAGGCTCATGTTGAAATTTTGCTCCCCTCGGTTGATGGCTGGCCCTACGTAACTCTCATATTTTTCGACAGAATTTTAATGATTGAGATGAATGGGCGGTGGTGTGGTATGAATAGTCTATCTACATATTTATCGCTCGGTGATATTGAAAATATTCCTTCGTATTTAAAATGTATGGCTATGAGAAACTATTCATCTCTCCACATTCCATGACAAATTTGAAAAGCAAGATAGAGGAGTGATTGGAAGAAGTGGTTAAAGCAATGAATTCACCAGGACTTCAATAGGGGGACTGTTTTGATAGATATAGGGAAGTGAGAAACGACGGCAACAGCAATACATACACTCACATGAATTTAACAACCGAAAGGGTAAGAGGTATGTTAATTCCAGATTTTTGGATAAATCACAATAGGTAATGGCATTTCTTGCGTTCCTCGTTGACCAATTGGTTACTTTGAGTAGGAACAACGACCTCTTTTAAAAGTATAACCCACTCACTCACCTTCTCAATTTTCTCACCCAACATATATTTCTTCCGTTTATGACAGCCTCCAGAGAAACTACTCATTTATCCAATTTAAGTAATATCTTAGTCAAACATGGTTAACATTCAAATATACAGGATATAACGCCCATGGCTTATCATACTTTCAGAAATTTCCTTCTGATGCATCAGTAATTCCCAGGATCTCCGAAATTGTATACAATAGTGATGTTCAATGTATCGTACCAACCTTTTAATTCTATAAGAAAGTTCGAGTAGTTTACTAAGCCAGAACCTAAACCATCTTCTTATCAGCAATTTATTTTGGAAAGAGAGTTCGGTTTTTTCAAACCGATAAAAATTGCTAACATTGATATTACTATCTATGCAAACCAATGGTTTATTCTAAATCTTACCTAACTTTGAGATGTAATTTATCTGTAATCGGCGTATAAACTTCAAGTTTCTGCGACACTAAATATGCGGAGTATCTAAAATTCCATATTTACGTTTCAATTCATATTTTAGTGACATGATAATAGAAACTTCAGTCGATGTAGTAAGATCATCTTCAACGCTCTATCTATTTTGTATCATAGATGTTATAAGAGAAGTGAAACGATTTGGTTCTCGTAAGCGTAAGGAATAAATATTAGATGGCATTTCTCTAGTTCATTGTTCATTTCTCAAGTTATTTCAAACTACGAAATTTTTAGCTCAATGTAGGGACAAAATAAAGCATAAAAAACAATTTATATAAATAAAGTAAACAATCATTGACGAAGAGCTTGATTGATATAAATTGACGATAGGCAGCATTACTTATTTTTTCATTTTTGTTGTTGAATTAGTTATTTAGTATAAGCTAATACAGTTTATACCATTCACTTTAAAAGCAGAATATAGAGATACTAATTCTGATATGATGCACCCAAACATTGTCAACTTTATGTTATCGTTCAGATTTTCCGAAGGTCCTATTTTAACTGGAATGATCTTCCTTGCATTACTATTTAAAAATACTATAAAAAATTAAAAAAACATCTTCGCAAAGTTCGTAGAGACTTATGATGTGCCTAGGATGAGGGTGTTACGAAGGTCCTTGGAGTGAATGTTGGAGTAATAGATTACATATAGAACCAAGAATATTTTAACAGCTAGCGTATGAATCATGAGAATTAGAGGAATATTCTCATGTAACTATTTTTAACGTGTTCTTCCATGACTCCTTTTACCCATCATTCATAATTATTGATAGTGAATTTTCTTTTAATTATTATACATATTATGCACCATTCAAACAATTCGGGTTATATAGCTTACTTGAGGCATTCAGAAACCGAAGCAGCAATCATTAATCATTAGTCTTATTAAACATTAGTCTAGCGTATAGTTCTGAAAATCACTTCAGTAACATTGGAAATCCTGTTGTGGTTGTTTTCACACCCCCTGACATACGTCATACGGCGGCTCGCGGGGTATTGATGTAAATGTAAATAAACCAGGTGTTAACGTGTAAACCTGCAATATGCAAGTATAGGAAACCTGGAGTATATATGCAATATGCAAATCAGTCTTAAGGTTCTGATTTGCCATACTAACTGTTGTTTCTTAACCATCCTAAATTGTATTCCTTGCAAAAAGTCCTGAAAGGTCGTCTACCTCAAAAATAGAGTTGAATATCTTCATTCCCTAAGGGAATACCCGTGGCGAAGATTACAAATCGCGGATCCACCATTTCCCACCTTACTTGTGATCGGTCGCCGCCACCATACCCTAACCTTTGATACCTGCTCAGCAGGGGTGCGGTCAGGAATCCTCATTAGCGCTTTCAAATTCGCTACCCCGGATACATACGACCATCCACAATCTGCCGAAAAGGGGGTTTTTCTTCTCAGAGCGGTGTTCACCTTCACCCATTAGCCGTTTTATGGTTCCTTTGAGAAAATAGACAATACCTTTCGATGGACGCAACAAAAGAAAAAGAAACAACAAAGGAATGAATAGGGGATACTCCTAGGGCCAGGGTGGAGGGAAGGAAAGACCTCCTTTCTCTATGGAAGAATTAGTGAAACCTCAGACGCGAATTCGTCAGAAACAGCAAAATCTCATCTCAAAATCATAATGCTTCATCTGATACCGTCACCACGAATGCCTGGTGGAAGTAAGAACAGAATGACATGTTGATGCATATATTCTGAAATACCTAATGCTCTGTTGTCGCATCAAGCAAATTTTATACTTCTCTGTATTGCAGAATAATTCAACTGCGAAAAAATCGAGTCAAAATTTGCACCACGGTCAAAATTTGCATTTAGCATCAGATAAAAGTTGGGACAGCATAATTTTGCAAGTAACATGAACTTGATTTAATTAAAGGGATAGTTTTTCTGGGACTGGCAATGAACAATATTTTCGGAAAATGTTACGAGATGCTGGCGTTAATTTCGTAGTAAATAAATTTTTTATTCGATACGTGAAAAAATTTTGTAGCCCTCAGTATTTAAATTGTGCTACTATTCTAATATCTATGTTATTTTCTAAAATATTAAATTAGCAATTTGAATTTTAAACAATTACCTTAGAAAATGATGAAAGCACACCAATAAATATTTTACTTTCTATCATATGATTTGGTGGTATTTAAAATTTTTATAACATTTGATGTAATTATCTGATGTAGTTGATCGTAATTTACTTGGTTTACTTTATTGTAATATGTTTTGGGTCTAATTTTCAGAGCTCTCTTGAGGTTGACCAGGTTGACTTAAAATGATTCTTTCTCGGTGCATTCGTCCAGATAAAGTTTCTTTTCATCTTTGCTTTCCTCAGTAGGTTTCGAAGTTTTTTCATACTCCCCTTCTCGATAGCATTTTTTCTGCAACATAAATTAGTTGACATACAGTTGATTGTGTTCTTATTCCTAATTATTCTTTATCTCCTTGCAGAGTTTTCGTTCATCTTTCTATTTGAGTCATAGTCGTGAATTTCCTCTAAATAAATTTAAAAGTTCGTCCTTTAGGCGACAAGAGCATAAAAAACGTAATAATATAATCCTTTTTAATCTTGCAATGACATAATTTTTTATTGGATAATTGAAGCAGCTAAAGTAAGTTTACCCGACGCCTCCAGAGAAAGGTGAATTACGCAGAAATCTCTGGCCGAAATAAGGAAATCCGATTTTCATTCATTTTTTAATACTATGCTGCTGACATAGTAAAAAGTAACACTAAATCTAGTTTAACTAGATGCTAATAAAGACGGTACAAATACGTTCAACGCGTTTCACAACGGTTTAAAAAGGCGCCTTCCTTCCAAGAGCCAATAGAATGTGTGGAAAACTCTAGACTCGCTCTCATCGAGCTTCACGTCTGTTATGCGGGTTGCGGCTTAGGTGGTAAGTTTTTTTTGGAACTAGCTGTACAAAACAGCGTCTTAGTCACTTTTTTGTTCATCTTTCACTCAACTCAGGTTTTCCAGATTAGACAATTAAGGGAACGATTTTTAACATTAGTGGTGAGCACGAACTCTCCGAGACTGCACTCCACAGCTCTCAAAACATTGCACTCATTGACTAGTTTATTCGATGGTAGAGTTGTGTGAGGCACACTTCCGCTTCAGCAGAATTCCTCAACATTTTCTATCGCTGCGGCACAAAATTACAAGCTATTTCGATCATTACATCTTAAAAACCCTGTTCAGGGAACCGAGTGAAAACAGCCTTGTAAGCTTTTATAACCAGCATTCACAAATATTTTATTTCATCTACTTCTGAAAAGAAAACGGAATTTTTCTATAGTATGTAGTGCAGCTTTTCATATACATGGCAATATATATGGCTGTAGATAGTGTATTTATAGCGAACCGTTTTTGTGATTTCTACACACTTTATCTAAAATAAGAAGATGGCAATTGATAGGCGCCTTCGTCGCAAAACTATGATATCGACAGAATTAAGATTCTCTGCGAAAATTCATAAAAAGGCTCAATTTACTTATTCTCTCAAACATAATATAATCATTGATGAAAAAGGCACATTTGAGGAAAAATAGAATTAAATTATAATTAAGAAAAGTTTGTAAACTGAAAGAAATATAATGTGGTATTTTATGTTTATAAATAATTGTTTGAGTGCAACTTTTTAGTTGAAAAAAATTGAACAATGATTTGGAAATTTGTTTACATTTTGTTTAAATATATTACTATTAGGGATTAATTATTGAATGCTTTTGGAAAGCGTTTTCCCCCCGACTGGGGGAGATCATTTCCCCATCTACCACTAAAGCCATTTTAATAAATAAATAAACTTCATAGCGCGATTGATGGATATTGAGGCTATCAGTCCGGGTAAATATAAAATTATAATTTAGTATTTTTAAACATTAGTTAAATCTTTCATTGAGGTTTTAGGATTCATATTCAATGGAGATGGTCGAATTAAATTATTCATCGCTCCAAAATGAATATAAAACCATCAAATTCAAATTATTTAATAGCTAACCCGCGTACATTTCTTGAGATTTTCCCATTCTTAGATCATAGATAGATAGACATCTGATCGGTCTAGAGATGGATTCCGGAAAGGAATGGAGCAAAGGAAACACAAAGAAATCTGGAACGGTTATGCTTTGGAAGAGACAAGAAATGCGACATCTGAATGGTGAATATGATGACATCGTGAGAGAAGATAACAAGGAAGGAATGGTTTGTTATTGCTAAGTATTCGTTTATAAAAAGAAAGATTTAAGAATGAAATATATTGATTGAGGAGGTCTTCAGACCCTTTCAGAAAAATAAAAAGAAGTTTAGAAGTAGATTTTGGAGTTTATGAAATTGTGAAGTTTTATAAATGTTTGAATATCTTTAAATTTGATGACCAATGAAGTGATGGATTTCCAAAGGAACGATGTAAACTGTGAATTACTGCAGCAATTGTAATTATGGGATGTATTTGGTGTAATTGTATTAGGTTAGGGGATGTCCCATAAATTCAGTCTTGTCGTGGTTTTTAGGTGTTCTAATACCGTTTGTAGTTACAGTGATGTTATTCCCGATGAGACTTGTAGTGTAAGAGACCGTTGAGATCTTGTGTATCAAGGGTTACTTGACAATTTACCATTGGCGACAGTCGAACGTAATAAATAAATAAATAATTGCGAGTATGAGATGGGGAGAACTTGAATCACACAACTATAAAACGAATTGTCCAAAATAATGACATTTCTCTTCTTCACATTGCGTCGAAAATACAAACGGATTTAATAATTTACTTAACGATGTCCATTTCCTACTATGTCATTCATCTCGAAATATTTCTCAACTTCCTTTGAAAGAATCACGTGGAAGACCAAGAAGGTTGCATTAGTTTAGTACGTTCAATATTCTGCGTCAACACAAGTCCGTGGCCCATTTCCACTTCTATTACACTGCCATCTATCGGAAATATATCGATAATCTTGGCAATGGATTTCGGGTCATTGCCGAGAATGCGAAATTCATGCGATGCGCAAACGAGATTGATTTTGTCACCCTCACTTACGACATCTATCGGGCCATTTTAGAGGGCAACTCATTAATTCGCCGTTGGATAACTAGCGTCCAAAATAACGGAACTAAATCTAACTTGTGAAAAATGTACAGTTATTATTGTGACATCTGAGTAATCTACAGAAAAATTAATCGCTCTTCAATGGCAGTTTTATATAAATGAAAGACGATCCGAATTGTTTTCTTCGGAAAATTTTAATTATTCTAACCCTTGTAAAGTTCATGCATAGCTTCCACACAAAAGATTGACGTGCTTATTTTGCTGAATATCGTGGTTGTTTTCATTGATGCCTTAGAAAACATTTCGACATTTCCTCGTTTTTCAGACATTCCCTATTCACAAAGAACAATTTTAAACTATGTACAGCATAGAATAGCATCATTTGTAAAAATAAATTTCGATTTACAGTTAGCTAATGTTTTCCTTATCATAAAATATCAGCTCTCATAAATTTCGTATTGGCCTATCTTTTCCATACATTCGTATGAAAACAATTTCGGTAGGGAGACTGGTTGTTTTTAACCACACAATTTTGAAAAATTTTCATCTTTTTTGTTCTAATTCCCGTAATTTTGAATACAAAACATGACCAAAATAAGAATATTTTGGCAATTTCCTCTCTTTTGGTACTTTCCTCAATTTTGTGGCATCATAGAAATACATTGGACGTAAAAGCACTTGAATATCTGGCGGCATTACATCGTCCAGCGTCATAAAATTAGATTCGATTCATAGTTGCCACTTTTGCACAGAGAATGAAATTTGGCGATTTGTCTGACATTTAGTAGAGTGAAATCAATTCCTGAAAGCACAATGGGATATAATCAGAGTAAAATAACGTTATGATAGAAGGGGATAATAAAATAGATTACAATTTTCTTTGATCCGATGTATTTGGGTCTATCTTTCAAGAAACACGGTCTTTATTAGTATCAAAATTTTCTTTCAATATGCATCACGAAGGGTCCTAAGAGGAATTACAAGAGGAGAAAACCCAATGTAATAAAAACTGAATTCATATTAGTAAACAAACCCTACAAAGTCACTGACTGTTAAATTTTGAACAGCTTCAGCAACAGAAGTGGCCAAATAATCATAATATTCAGAGTGAAGATGTCTAGAAAAATCAAGAAGTTTGTTTCAAACTGAAAGATAAATTAAATATCTGAACTCTGGAAAAAGATTGGAATGAAATTTGAGAACGAAGCGATTTGCAGTGAATAAGATGCCCTTGATTTCTCTAATCACCATTAAAAAAAATCAGTTCTATAGAATACGATCATCAGCGCATTCGTTGAAATCAGCTCGAAAGTAACGTGATTCATAAAAATCATAATAATACTTCTCTCGCTCAGTTTCATTCTATACTGATTGTTTAGAATTTCTACTTAATTCAACGTCACTTGCCTCAATTAATTAAAATAATGATCGAAACCTCGACTTCCAAAGTTGACCCTAATTTATTCATCACATTGTTTTACAGTTCATGAGTACGCAGGAATTGAAAACTCTCTGACTAAGATAAAATTTCCTATAAGGAAAATTCCTTCAATCTGCATTGACGTGAAAATTTGAGCGAAAAATTATCGTTTTTTTGTCTAATTCTACCACAGAGTTCTGCTGTTGTTCGAGTAAAATAAGACTTGAAATTATTCGGTGCTTTTATTGTTACGGTTCAATGTAATAGGTTATTTCTAGTTGTTTTTGGACCTCAATTGCTTTGACGGCTGACGTAATTTCTCTCGCGAGATCCCACGGGAATCGAAACCGGGTCCGCTTACACTAAAGTCGAATGCGTTTCCCATTTGTCTATCCGGAGGCCCACCAGTTATCAAACAGATTGTCATCCTAGCCTAGAACATAATTTTTCGTCATAGCACAAATATTTCTACACGATCTCAGAGAGGAAATCCTTCCGATAAATCTATTTCCGGCTGTAATTGGCGATGTCATTGCGTATGTCATCTATTGCATATC
Source organism: Pachydiplax longipennis (assembly GCA_036926295.1). Lineage (NCBI taxonomy): Eukaryota > Metazoa > Arthropoda > Insecta > Odonata > Libellulidae > Pachydiplax > Pachydiplax longipennis. The sequence continues at coordinate 1,231,021 of JAVFKF010000066.1, forward strand.
TTTCCAAACAATGGAGACGAATTAGTTGGAGAATGTTTCCACAAATTGATAGATTCACCTGATTGCATTTCCTTCCTCATTTACACACCTGGGATGTCGTCACGACAACAGTTTTCCCTGTGTTTCCAATCTATTGGCGATCTTCCTTTGGATTAGGTTCATTCGGCCCATGAATGAATGACTCGCAATGTATTATATTAAACAATAAAAATTGTGGAAATCTGCTGTGACATTCAGGGCTCTTCATTGAAAAGGGGACACATTCGACAACTTCCTTATTTTCATATAATCAAGCTGTTCTGGCTGGTGGAAAATACTAGATTTGTTTTTAACTTATCTTTTTATTATTATATACAATTCGGTCACGGTAAGTCACTAGTTCAGATAAAGATGTCAATTCCCTCAACAACGACAGAAACAATGTTACGAATTTATAATTACATAATTCCAGAATGTTCAAGTTAAGAACCATTAATTACAATATTTCACAATCTACAATAATTTACAATTTACACAGGTATAATGTATAGAAAATGGATAGATAACAAAGATAAATCTACGACAACTACAAACACCATTTGAAATCAATAATTAACAACAACAATTCCCTAAAAACCTTACCTACAGATACAGAATACGAGCACATACATTAGATTCACTTAAAAAGCGTGTTAAATAATTATAGCTCATGGTCCACCTTAAGATGTACTTGAACTAGCATTGAGATCACGTGTCAGTAACACTCAACCTGTAAGATTTTTCAGGGTTCCTTGATAAACTTTTAATACTAAATTATTGAAAAGAGAAAATTTATATCTTATTTGACGATGGTCAATATGCAGAAAATCGTTACGAAAAATATCGTGATATTTTTGCTAACAATTATTTATCCCACGATCACGTGAAATTTTCATGTGGAAAGTTTGCACTGTCTTTGCTTGATGGTCAGCTGCTATGGAAATGCTAATCATCGAATAAATTAATCAGATGACGAACACTTCTCATCAAAATGCAAATTTCCGAAAAAAAAACCGTCCCATCGAATAAGGAACACGTTTTTTGGTGTAGAGCGTCAATCGCTACCCTAATTGGTCGATGAAAAATACTTTTTAAATCAACATAGAGATACTTAACATAATATGCTCCTCATTGTGTCATCAGATGTGGAATAAAGATGTAGCATGGCTTCATGTACCATAATATTCTTCTTTCAAGACGTTTTTTCAGAAAATTTGTGTCCCATCATTCGACTTTAATCACGCCAAGTGAGATCTCCTTGCAAAATTCTCTTCTATACAAATAGTACTACTATACTTAGTCCTACATCTATTTTACCCCTTGAGAACCAACGGGTATTTCAGTTGGTATATCGATAAAAAATATGTAGCGATTTTCATGTCTTCACTTAATAACTCCAATAAACTTAAAGAAGTACGCAAAAATGCAAATATCTAATACTAAAATAATGGAATCTGTAAAAATATGATTGACGTCTCTGTCTGCCATACAGTTGTCATTGTTTATTGTTCTGAAATGCAATTTGTGTAAAATAAATACAATACGTTCAGTACTTCTTTAATATTTTATCAAAATGCTGTATGAGATATATAAATGTAATTCAGCCAAAGTTATTCTAATGTTATTTAGGTGCCTCACTGTTAATAAAGAGAACAGATGAAAAGAGACAATCATATGAAATAAACCGTGATTTAATTTACAGCCTGAATTATTGGTTAAATAAGTATTTTTTAAAATTTAGTATTCAATCAAATATCAATCAGTTCGGTGACAATAAATAATAGTTGCATTCAAACCACGTCAAGATTTTACTAAGCGTCAATGTTTAAGAGTTTTGAAGTATTTAATAATAAAAGGCTATTTTAATTTAACAAATTATTTTTGGATATAAATAATCTAATTGAAGCCGGCAAACACTTAGAAAGAAGAAGGAGGAATGAAAAACCCGCAAAATTACAGAAAGCAAGAGACGTGAAGATCGACATAGAAATAAAAACAGTACAAATAATAATCATTATTTTATTCATTCGTTATTAGTACATAGCAATATGGGGGTAATCGTAGAAGAACTTTAGCTTATGATAAAGATCATATTTATTTCGTCATTTTAATTTCGTTCATTTTCTACGGATGTCCACTCGTCATCTAAGAAGAGCTTTTCTCAGTTTTGCTGCTATAATTATGCTCTCTTGGAGAAATTGTTTAGATTTTAGACTTAACCCTGCTGATCATAAGATACCAATTTCAGTCAGTTGGGTGTTCGCCCAAAAATTTACACTAATTTCTTAAATCTGTATCGCCTTTATCTCTGGCGAAAATTTGAATCTTGAATTTGAAAATCTTAACCCTCCATCTGAAACATTTCTTAATATGTTTTGCAAAATTCAAATCTTTGGATTGACCATTTTATATGCATACAAAAATATAAGATGTGTTAAAATCTGTATTCTTACGAGTACTTCGATAGCTTAGATCAGTTTGCACCCCGCCGGGAATCGAACCCGTAACCGCTTTCACCAAAGACAAACGCACTTGGGTATTCAAGATTCCACGTTGAAATGTATGAAATCGTCAAAAATTCATTATTCGTATAACATTTTTTAGTGAATATCATTAAGGTAATTTGCAGTGTCTGCTAAAATAATGCGAACTTTAATAGAAACATTTCCTTTAATTGATCTTTTTAACGACCAAATTCTGAAAAATTCGTGAATGAATGAGTGAAAATTACGAAGACAATTTTTAGAATAGAAAAGATTTGTCCAACATTAGCAGTGTTGATGGAGGAAATATTAGGAGAAAACCCACGGGAAAGAAAGGCGATGACGGACACGGAATTCCCCCGTCAATTCAATCACAATTTGGCCCAAATCATAGCAACCGATGCCATCAAAGATGACCTGTTAAATATCCGAGAAAATATTACCACACTCGATTACATTTTATTGCTGAATATAAATTACAATGGAATAAAACAATTCTATAATAAACCATCGATTATTCGCATTATATTAAGCATCTAAAATTATTACGGCCATTCATTTCCTTCTTAATTATTTATACATAATTCGAAACGAATATTATGATCATTATTTTAATCACTATTGTAATAATTAGAAAGCGCGGATAACCCAAATTTTCACTTTTATTTATTTTAATATTTATTTATATATTTATTATCTGATGGCAAATCACGTTAGATACCATAAAATATACAAGAAAACAAAAACATTATATTACATGCATATATTATATTACACCCATTATTATATTACATCATATAAAAAACAAAGTCATCTAATAACAAGACAAGGGAGGGGAATTCAAGAACCGGATGTTATTTATAATAAATGCAGACTTAGGTGAGTAATGTCAATAGAAAGTTGTGTTGAGGAGATTAAATTGTTAAACGTGTAAAACAGGTTTTAAGAGATATGAAATTAGGGAAGAAAGTGGCGAATCACGATCTCTCCGAGACTACGCTTATACATAATTCCTATTATCTTCATTTTATCCTCACAAAATTAGTCATTCAAAGGAATTGAGGACATGTAAAAATAATCTATTTAATGATGCGAAGGACGGCTTTCTGGGAAATCCGCGTTTCTTAAGCGGGTCTTATCTATACCATGTGTACGCGTCTTAAAAGGGTTTTCGAAAGTATCCACAGTGCGTCTGAAGCGATTTCAACTCTCATCGGTGGCGGCTTATACGAAAGTTGAGAAATAGTCTTTCCTTCGAAGGAATGAATAAATACGCTGAATGAGGCTGTTCATGGATTAAGAGTCGAAAAAATGGTCACAGACAGAGCTTTCCGAGAAGATTCTGCGAATTCGGAGTGATTCGCAAACATAGAGAAAAGTCGGTGTTGCAATGCTTGAGAGATAACCAGGGCCGGCCCGAGATACGGGCGGATTCCTTCCATTCAGTTATTCACAGTTTTGAGGAAAATGTTCACGATACAGTGGACATCTAAGGGAGAATCCCATGTTGAGAGTTTTCTTAATATATGATATTGTATAGGAAGAGTTTCATCAGTCATTCTGAAGTTTTCTGATAAATTTTCAGTAGAATTCATTTAGAATCATAAATTTAAGGAATTCAATCGACCGCAATAATCACCTATTCTTGGTCGTTTTCTGTGAATCATTCTATTGTTTCGGCTTTATTATTTTTAGACCCTTTTTTTGGAGAAAATTAATATGACGAGTATCAAAGCCTCTATTACATTATTTAGCGATCGAACTATAGCCTAATTCGAGATGTATCACACGAAGATATTCAACGCGAAAGAAGTCGTTCGTAAGATATTTACATCTCTATGCGGCCTCGGAATAGCCAAGTGGGTAACGCGTTCGCCTTTACTGATAGGGATCCCGGGCTCGATTACTAGTGGAGGTCATTATAGCAATAACAATGATATTATATTAGTAATTATTTTTGCTGAAATACATTCTCACGAATAATGTGAAATTATCTCATTATAAATCAGATCATTAAATATGAGTGATGTGAATGCAATTTCAAATAAATTTTAAGGTCATGCATAAGCATGATCTTTCTCTAAGATATAAGCTATAATTATTTTACATATAAATTTTCTATTTATACATGTAAGGTTTCTGATAAATTGCTTTAGTTAATTTTTATCATGGTGTTTACGGGTTCTGTAGACTTTTCTTCCATCATTTATTTATTTTTGTACATACATCAAAGCAGTTTAAATCGAAAATTAGTGTATCTAGTGAAATGTTTTACTTGATGGATGGGGTTTCAGAATAGTAATATACTGTAATATTATGCATAGAAATTTGTAATATTATTTTGTTTATAAGTGGAAAATAACGACGTCATGTCCTCGTGAGGTGGTATTGTGTGCAGTAATAATAAGAATTATAATAAATATAAATATTTAATTATAAATAAATAAATAATAATATAATATATATAATTATAATAAATATAGAATTATAAATATAATAAAACCGGGACTCATGGTCTCGAGCACCTTTCCACTTCGTTTGCTGCTAAAACTTGTTGAGAGGGTGTTAAAATAATATACAGAGATTTCAATGATAGACATTATATAAATACGAATTTTCATTGCGTACTTACTCTGCACGGTTTCTCTTTGTCACTTAATGATTGCAATTTGTCGATTCATTGACTTCATTTTATGTCAATTAGTCATATAGCATTGCTCTTTTGATTTTATACACACTTTTCCATTACATATCTTACATTTCACTATCCCTTTCTTGGTGTTTTCGTGCTCTGGATCTTTTTTCCCGAGTTTCCTTACATCCACACCTTCCAAATGTTTTCTTTCGATTTATATTTACGTAGACATTATTGATGTTTTTATTGATATATCTAACGACAGATTTTCGGCGGAAGCGGTACCGAGTTCGAGCTCCGGTGGAGACGAAGAAGTTTACTCATCATTGAAACAACTAGGAGGAAACAAATTTTAAGAATTTACAATTGCCTTAGGGAGATTTATTTTTATTGCAATTTGACTCGTAAACATTTTGAACTATTTGAATATTTCATTTTTTTCCCAGTAAATCTCAAATTTCAAAACTAAGTAATTAAAATTCATTTTGAATAAAGTCATTAGAAAAAGACATCACTAAACCCTCTCAAATCCGTAATTCCGTTCGAAAAAGAAATATCTAACATATATACTGAAGGGGATCTCATTCATAGGATAAGCAATGCAATTCTTTAAACAAAAACTGAACGAGGTTAACGTAGAATACATTCAACGTTTCTATTTCCTCACATTCTTTCTGATGCCTTCGAAATTATTGAATATAAATTTAAAAATTCATTTCAACAAAGCGAATTGAGTGATATGTTAATCAGAAAGTCCGTATGAATGGATTTATATTATCAATCAATGCTCGAATGAAATAAAAGACCCAAAATTTTCACACCTTAAAAATTCGCAAAACATACTTATATCGGTCATTCTCAAACAATAATCAATCAATTTTTACCAGTTAGACACTTAGGATTAAGATTAATGTAAATAATTTTCGGGGCTTTAAATAGGCAGAGCGGGTTGCAGAGTATCTGTGGTCCGTCAGCGGGTATCAGAGCGATGTTTTTACCTTGTGTCCGAGATCGAAAGAAAACCGCAGAGGGACGAGTTCAACTATATTATGGTATTTTTTATTACATTTATAAACATTTAGAGACCGCAAAATCTAATCGCTCAGTCCACTCTTGCATGTCTACACACATATTTATAACATACATATGTTAAATAAAGATCGATTAAATAAATAATAAAGCAGCCTGCCAGACAAGATTCATTTGGTCTCAAGGAAAAAGTCTGACGGGACCGGGAATCGAATCCCGGAACTTCCTCTATCCGATGCCAACTAAGCCATTCGAGCAAAACTTCTATTTCATTCGCGCACGCAATTATATGCAAAGCTATCTTAAGCCTACACCTTAAGTTAAATATATAAAAGCACGCATACAAGAGTAAATCCCCTTCTACGGACTACACCTTGACGTGGTGAAGGGGCTTGCGTGTTCCTATGACCTAGAGAGCTATACTGGCTGGAACTTTGTTCCTGGTAGGGTCACTCATGCCAGAAAGGTCAATAGGTAGGGGCCAGACGAAAGGTAGTCCACGCAGCGTCTGTACCTCAGTGAGGCGGCTGCAAAGGCGTCTGTACCCCAGTGGGGCGGCCTATATGAGTGATGGTGTCACGTTAAAAACACTGTTGAGGAAGGCAAGGGGAGACCACCTCGACTATCTATCCCATGATTATGATGTGCCACAATAATTATATTGTCCCTGGCAAAAACGGGACTCAGCCCACTAGGGAGAGTGTCGTGCCCGGCAGGGATGGTGGTAAGGCCATCCCGGTCGTCATTCCACGAAATCCTTACCCAACGACACAAGAAAAGAAGAAGAAGATGACCAAGGAAACCAGGGTAGGGACCTGGAACGTTAGAACGATGCTTAGGAAAGGGAAGTTAGAAAACGTAAAGTTAGAAATGAAGAGGTCCAACATTAACATTCTGGGCCTATGCGAAGTACGGTGGAAGGATGGGGGAGATTTTTGGAGCGATGATATGAGGGTTATATTCAGTGGAGGAAATGAATGCCAGAGAGGGGTTGCTATAGTGTTGGACAAGGGAGCGGGAAATGCTGTGATAGCCACCGAACTAATAAGCGACCGAGTAATGTCAGTAGAAATCAAGGCAGAGCCAGTAAACACTGTGATAGTGCAAGTGTACCTCCCTACTAGTGATCACACTGAGAATGAAGTAGATTTAGTTTATGAACAAATAGAAGAGGTTATTGGAAGGGTGAAAGGCAATAAAAACCTTATTGTAATGGGGGACTGGAATGCTGTGGTTGGGCAGGGCAAAGATGGGGACGAAGTAGGAGAGTTCGGACTAGGAAAAAGAAACGACAGAGGACAAAAACTGGTAGATTTCTGCATAAGGAATAACTTCTGTATCACCAACACGCTTTTTCAACACCATAACAGAAGGAGGTACACATGGAAAAAGCCGGGGGACACGGATAGGTACCAAATCGACTATATTCTGGTAAGGAAGAGGTTTAGAAATAGTGTCAAAAACTCGCGAAGTTATCCTGGTGCTGATGTAGACTCGGATCATAATTTAGTAATGATGAAGACCGAGCTTAGATTCAAAAAGATTTATAGGGCAAAAACCGCACCCAAATGGAACGTAGAAGCCCTCAGGGGTAGGAAAGCTAGAGAGTTTCAAGAGTCAGTCAACTGGGCTCTAGAAGATAAGGAAAGAGAGCTCACTATAGATGAAGGATGGGAAATGATCAAAACTAGCATTAAAGATAGTGCCCAGAGAACCATCGGGAGGGTCACACAAAGCAAAATTAGGAAACCATGGGTGACGGTAGAAATGATAACTAAAATGGAGGAAAGAAGGAAATGGAAAATGGTCAACACAGAACACGGGCGTAGAATGTACAGGGCCCTAAACAACGAACTGAGGAGGGTAACAAATAAAGCAAGAGAATCGTGGTGGAAAGGACAGTGTAACGAAATAGAGAAGATGGCTGAAAGTGGGAGGGTCGACCTATTATACAGAAAAGTAAAACAATTAACGGGAAATAAAATTTGTAATAAAATGGCCACTATTAGGGATAACAAGGGAAACATCTTAAGGTAACCAGCTAGCATAAGGAGACGATGGAAAGAGTATGTAGAAGAATTGTATTCGAAAGACATGAAGCCTACCCACATAAAGATTGAGGGCATACAAGAAGTAGAGGAAGATGATCTTGGGCCGAAGATACTAGATAGTGAACTTGATAGGGCATTGCGGGACATGAAAGGGAAGAAAGCAACGGGTGTGGACGAGATTCCTGTAGAATTTCTGAAGAATCTTGGGGGAAAGGGTAAAAAACAATTCTTTAATTTATGTAGGAAAATTTACGACGAAGGAAAGTGGCCAGAGGATTTTACCAAGTCTATCCTGATTCCGTTACAGAAAAAGAATAATGCCTTAGAATGTCGGGACTACCGAACAATTAGCTTAATATCGCATGCGGCAAAAGTTATTCTCAGGGTCTTGAATAGAAGAATCGAGGGAAAAACTAAGGAATTCATAGGGAATGATCAGTTCGGTTTTCAAAGAGGGAAAGGGACGAGGGATGCAATTGGGGTTATGAGGGTTCTCGTAGAACGAAGCTTAGAATTTAAAAGGGACGTTTGTGTATGTTTTGTTGATTTTGAAAAGGCCTTCGATAGAGTTCAATGGCCGAAACTGATGGTAATACTAAAGAAAGTTGGCTTGGATTGGAAAGATAGGCGTTTAGTGCAAAATTTGTATTTAAATCAGACCGCACGAGTAAGAGTTGCTAATGGGGAATCGGAATGGGCAGAGTTAGGGAGGGGAGTAAGACAAGGCTGTCCTTTATCACCATCTCTTTTTAACTTATATGCAGAAGAAATGATCAAAGAAGCTTGGGATGAAATAGACAAGGGAATAAAGGTTGGTGGGGAACTTGTGAAGTCAGTAAGATATGCAGACGATAAAGCTATTGTGTGCGATTCGGAAAAGGGTTTGCAAAGCCTAGTAAATGCACTAAACGATAAAGCAAAGGATTTTGGGATGAAAATCAATGTAAGAAAGACTAAGATTATGAGGTTTTCAAAGGGAAAGAAAGCTAAGTTAACAATAAGGGTGGATGGGGAAAAACTAGAGCAAGTAGATCAATTTCCATACTTGGGCAGCCTCCTTTCTAAGGATGGAAGATGTTCGACAGAAATTAGAAAAAGGATAGCATTGGCAAAGGAAGCTTTCATGAAACGAAGGGAACTGATGACAAAGGGACTTGATAAAGGAATCAGGAAGAGATTGGTAAAATCCTTGGTGTGGAGTGTAATGTTGTACGGGTGTGAAACGTGGACGTTGAGAAAAGAGGACGTCAAAAGATTGGAGGCTTTTGAGATGTGGGTATGGCGTAGAATGGAGAAAGTTAGTTGGGTCGACAGAAAAACGAACGAGGAGGTTCTAGAGATGGTTGGGGAGAAAAGAGTAATGATTGATGTAATTAAAAATAGACAAAAGAAATGGGTGGGTCAAATATTGAGAGGGGAGGGATTGTTAAAGAAAGCGATCGAGGGAAGAATGCTAGGGAAAAGACAGAGGGGAAGACAAAGACAAAAGTTATTAGACGAAGTAAGGGGTGGGATAAGTTACCGGGAATTGAAGGAGAGGGAATTAAATAGGGAATGTGGGGGCACATGAACCTACCGAAAGGTAGATCACTTTATATATACAAGAGTAAATGACGGAATGTCGTCCGTGGTATTAACATGCATCCGTATGAAACTGGTGAATGTCCATATAAAGTCATCCTTTGTCTTCGGATGATTAACGAATGAAGAATAATTAAGACAATGGGAAGTCCGTAAGAGACAATGTATCCGAACGCTCGTCCTTGGACACGTTGTCCTTTTAGTCCAAGTCATTGTCCTCACTTGATGGTATTTCCTGGAGATGACGAAGATGTCACCTTGCGGAGATTTCCGCTACTACGGCGATCGCAAATTCCAATTCTCTTCCACATGAACCCTACGATTACTAAAACTAACTTCCAAAACGAAAATGATGCAGAAAAACCCGTTCAAGATGACATCCCGTGTAAGAAGCGGTTTTTTCACCGTTTCTTTTGCGCAAAATATGGTACAGATACCGCTTAAGACGCGGATTTTTCCTGTCCAGAGATAGACTGCAACCCGCCGATCGTTTTCCTCATTCGATAGACCGAAATTTTTTTCTTTCACAGAGAAGAACGTAGATGAAAAAGTCGATTTTACGTGTTTCCTTTCGTCACAATGTAAACATATCGGGAAACCAGAAAAGACAGAAAAACCAGAGTGTTTTTCGAGTCTGAGAGAGATTCATTGAAAATATCCGTCATTCTTCCTTTTATGTCTATCTTGTTATTTTAGAGAGGAAAATGTAATAAAATGAAGTAACTAAAAAAATTAGACCAGTTTAAAAATATATAAGTTAATGCAAACAGCATTAAATCCTATTAATAACGCTATCCCGCTTAAGAAGCGACTTTCGCTTGATCCTCCGAAAAGCATCTTAACTGGGTTTTACCGTATTTTTAAAATAATTCCTGTTATCGAAGAAGGTAGTTTATAGGGCTTAAAGAGAATCGACGGTTCGTATGGATATCGCAAAGGAAGGCAGCAGATGAAGAAGCTTGGGAAGTTATTTCTATAAGTGGGAAACCTGGATTCGAGTCCCAGTCAAGTCACAATTTTTCAGTTCTTGGGTTTAGTTGCACAACTTAATCTGCTATGTTAAAATTCATTTCCATCATTAGTAAAAAAACAAACGACCATAAATAAGATAAAACAAAAGAAAATTAAAGAATACTTATTTAAACACAAAAACGTGGAATTGTCTGGAGAATTAAAAGTTCAATTTTATACATACTATAATTTATGACTAAATTAAATATTCATCTATTTATTTCTCAAAATTTCATCCTTAGAAAAAATAAGTGATGAAATAGCAGAGATATTATTAGGTAAAGTTAATGGTATTAATAATAAGTTCAGAATCTATCAATTTGTGGTAGTCCTGCATTATAATGAGCATAAAAAGAAAGAAACCCGGATTTCAAGGTTATCGCAAAAGCATTCTAAACACTTGTTAAAAATTGCCGAAATGCATTTTAAAGGGGAGAATTTTACACCAACCTGGCACCAAGCCAAACCATTCCTTCCACTGGAGAAGGACATATTATTTGCAAACTCGATTTTGAATAGTCTATCGCACTGAGAAAGGCCCCAACACAGTTTTAAAAAATTCGCCCATAAGACCACCTGGTGTTGAACTCAGGACCCATTTATGAAAGAAAATTCCATACTAATGTCAGATAAGTGCCATTCTGACCTGTTCCAAAGTTTCGATTCAATATCTTATCGGGAAGGTCCTAAATTAAGACTCCATCATCCCTGTTTGAAATGCATGGTAGAATAGAAATGATGCTCTGATATCAAACCAAGGATAAATAGAGAAACAATGAACTGAGTAAAGAATGTTTTCAAATGCCTCTGTTCCCATTCCGGGTTTTATCTTTCCAGCTCATCAGGAAGGCATTTAAAAAAATTGTCGAAATTACCGCAATTACCACTTATGGAACTTGTATCCCCTATATGTAGGTATATCCGGAGAAGTAGCTATATATAATTGATATATATGGAGAAGTAGCTCTATACACACACATATACATGGGATTACAGATTCACGGAAAAACAAATCTAGCCAGAGCCTACTATGATTTAACAACTATTATTGACTGATTTAACAACTATTGGAAACCTCAATTGGCTAGTTAAGTCACCATCAACAACTGAATAATATTAGCATACATAATCCTCAAGTATTACTTTGATCCATGCTTGTTTTTATAACTACAGCATTCATTTTTCTACATTAAACCACATTCTATACAGTTTAAAGAATTACATTTTTCTCTACTTATAACATTCAATTCTTTTACGGAAGTTGTTTTATTTTTCTGCATAAAGGAGAACAATTTCTATTAGGTACTCAATACTGTGCATTTCTCTGCAAGGAGAACTGTTGTTAGCACTGGAATACTACTGTTGCAATACCACAGGGAATAAGTAGAGTAGACTTAAAGCACAACTCATTTTAGTACTTTTATTGAAACCTTAAAATATATACTTTATTATAGCAATTGATAAAAAAATTATTGAACATATCAAGCTTCCAATCAAAGTACTTTTACCCTTGTCGCGGCTCACTATTTTTGGTGCAGATGTTTTAATCTGATAGAAAACTATCTCCAAATTTTACATTATAACTAGAAATTCTCAAGCAGTGCACTGGATGTCTGACTTTATCAGCTGCTGTATTTATTGCCAATAGTAATGTTTAATTGAAGGCTACACTCTAAGCACACTGAAAACTCTGAAAGATAAAGGAAAATAGCAGAAAGAACAATATTGGAATCAGCCGTGAATTGGTGAAACTCCATCTAAGGGTGGATATAGAAAATGAACGAAAAATAAAGTTTTTAATTCAATTGTTATATCCACCCTTTAAAGAACACTGTTTTAAGAGCAATAAAAAATTGAGCAACTGGCTTAGATAAACATTAGAAACACTACTTCAAATCCCTATTCTATACAAATTTTCAATTGAAATTCAAAGAGGCAAACATTTAAACATATAAACTACCTTAGAATACTTAGAATAATTTTTAGTAAGCACAAGAGCCTGGCATTACAGTAAAACGTGTTTAAGATGATGCTCTTCCCAATCCCTTGTAAAATTATTGCTAAAGACGTGGATCTTTCCCATTCCCAGATGCACTGCAACTTTAATTAGCCAATCATTTGCCTCCTTTGGTACACCATAATATTATTACATCGTCTGTGCTGTCCTCTCACACTTTGACTTATCTCTAGAATGGTTCCTTGTGATTTTCTTCTTTGAAATAACTAATTAGTATGTGAAAAAGTATGATATTGCAAAGCAGAGCAATCTCTAGTGCTACTGAGTGCAGATCTGAAGATACCATATCACTACTGCTGTGAAAAACTCAGTTTTCACCTGATGGACAATTAAGGAAGAATAATGTTTCATTGAAGAATGAAAGATGACCAAAATTAAGCAACTAAGACAGGCTCTTTAAGTGACAAGCAGAACATCCTTTAAAAATATTACGTAAGGCAACCAGCATTACACAACCTGGTTATATCACCATTCCACTCAAGACGTAGTTTTTTCTTGGTCCCCTTATGTCTTCACCAGGTTCTACTGTATTCAAGCTTCATAATAAGCTATACAAAAGTTACTTTTTCAATGTCTGAATTACAACAATAATACTTACATTATTCAAATATGAAAGTTATAGAATAAATTTTGAACATAATCCAAATGGTTGAAACATTTTTACACCGTAGTGTTTAATTTTCAATTAATATTGGAAAAAATAGAATAGTAGAAACAAATGAATATTAAGGTAAGATTTAAATTCCAAGTTTATTATAAAAATGAAGTATTTTAAAACCCAGAAACATTTGACTAAGAGTTCACCCAACAATAAAATCTCTTCCATAGAAACTAGAGAAAAACAAAGTCCATTAATTTTATCGTAGTAAAGACTATGGCATGACATCCCTATGCAGGATTTGGCCTAAACCAGCAATAATCACCATGGGTGACATGTGGTAACTCCCACACCACCGTAATTGGCTTTTTCTATACCTGGACCTGCTACTTCTTAAATTAGGCATCTTTCCGATTGTTTCAATGCTGGGTAAACATCTTCACCCCACTGCAGATCGAACCTTGGACTGTTTCTGCCAAAAACAAACGCTGTACCCACATAGCTACCAGGTGCAACATGAATTTTGCCATAGAATTCTTCATGTTTAGTACTATATGCTGAGAAACATTAATCATTCTACTACTCCCCTGATAGTAAAGTAATCATTTTTGCTAAAAGGAAATTAATGCAAATCAATATGTAATTTAAAAGTGAAATTCTTGAAAAATATATAGTTTGTTAGATATGAAAGAGAGGAGAAGAAAGAAAGATATGATGATGTACAGCCAACATCACGTAACTTCTCTATTCTATTCCAGAAAGAAGGCAATATAAAAGAAATATATGATCATTGCTTGATTGATAAACGGAAACAACTTTTGCTGGAGCTCTCCTCCCCAGAAACAATTTAAGTAGCATGTGAAAGGTTGCTTATATAGTTTGTTCAGAAGCCTAGCAAATGAATAGCTCACTCTGCATTATGAGTTATGGAAAGTTTGGTTATTCACAGAATCGAGTTGTAAATAACATTAACAGTGTGTTTACTAAAAAACTATAATGTATCCACTTGAGCTTCTGTTAGAAATTAAAATTGACTGACAAATAACTGGAGTATTACAAGTTATTTAAACTAAATGTTGAGAAGACAAACTCATTTAAGGTCATTACATACACCTAGAGTTTTGCATTCTTTTTCCCTATCTTGTCTAACCTTCCAACCTTATGAATCCAATATTAACTTCTATCTTCAACAAATATCACGATTCATTATTAAGTAAATCATACGTTGAAAATATAATAAAGAAATGGATGTAATTTTCACAATTACGAGATAATTTCTTATAGCTTTCATTATGAAAGCAGTTTCAAGCACTGTAGAATCTCCAAAATTATGTCTGGGTAATTTTTTACAGAAATCCCCTAGTCTAGTTAATATATATTTTCTGCCACTTATCAACTGAAATTTGAATGATTTAGTGTTTCACAAATGTAATCATTTCAGAGAATGTGAAGAAAAGATGTTATGTTAATCTTTTCTAACCCCAAAAATTTGCTATTGAAACTGTGAGTGAACTATGTTCCATTAATTCTGTACCGTAATATGGATTCTTTGTTGGCTCTTGCTACAAGTTCTTTTACTATACAAGAAATTTTAAAATCTAGCCTAATCTGCAAGATCTCAGATAACCAAGTGGGTATTAGTATTCACCAGTCAGTCAGTTTTCTTCTGTTTGGTTTGAGATGGGTGCCCTGTTATTAACTCATTATCATAAAAAACTGGGGAGCTATGTGAATAGCTGTATAGGTCTCAATTAAATAGGTATCTATAAAATCAATTAAGTAGGTATGTAAGTCTATACACTGATCACATATCATACAATTTAAAAGCTTCCCACATTGGATTGCTGCACTATTGGCTCTTCTGGTAATTTTAGAGATGTAAAACTTCAAAATAAAGAAATTATAATTATCAAAAAGTAAATGAGATCAGAAAATCATAGGAGTTGGTAATAAAATCAAGTGCTTGATCAATCATAAAAAAGGGAGGACAACATGTAGCACAGTTTTTGAAACTGAAAAGACAAAATTTATTAGAGCAGTTAAATGTAGTAATAGTAAATTTCTCCAGTTTATAGGTATTTCAATAGTAAAAAATAATATCGAATTTTAATAACACAAGGATACTCTAGAAAGAAGGTTTAAGAAGCTCTCGTTGGCACAATTATCTTCCTAAAACTGCCTTCTAATGAGCAGACAAGCAGAGGATCCAACTGATAAATGGGGTAGGTGTCGCATCAGAGCCAGAACCCAACAAGAAACACTAAAGAGACAAGAATTACTTGGAACAGCATAATTTTCTAACAAAGACTTTCTTTCTCAAGGAAAAATCCTAATTACATAACTATAATTTAGCAAAAAATATTTTGTAAATATTAACTTACATAACATTAACATACATACATTTAAAACCCACTAATTTATATCTTGATTATTCTTTATTTATATATAATGCATGGGAGAATCCATTTACATCATATACACAAAGATTTGTAAACAATTTGCATAAGAACTTGCATATAAATTCACAAGTCATTAATTCATTACAGATATTAGACATAATATAGAGAAACAATCATACTAGCATAACAGCAATAATAATTAACTTGTCAAATGGAATCATCACCAAGATTTAAATCAATAATATAAAAAAAAAATTTTGGCATTTAAATAATAATGTTCACGTATTAAGTGAATTACATTTTTAATATTAAACATGTCCATCAAATTACTGGTAAGAATTGTAATACTTGATTTTTGAATAAAAAGAAATGGTAAGCAATGTATATAATTAGCAGGTAGAGCATCTGCAGAGAATGGGAACAAATTGACTGTGTAAGGTCGTATTTCTGAATCAACTGAAAAAAAGGCATCATTAAAACTGATCCTACAGAAGTAATAAATACAAAATATAACCTTGCATATGAAATCTATGAGGTGAATAACAGAAAATATTTAAATAGAATAACAACACTTAAATCAATCATACTTCTTCAGAGCACTGTGGTTTTGGGGGCTAATTTAAGATATAATCAAGGTTACAAACTAAACTTGAACTATCAAAATTTTCTACTCAACAGTCCCATAGATTCATGAGCTTTTCATACATATTCTGTTAAACCTGCCCTAAAGTTCTAATTTCATAGCAATTAAATTCAAGGCATGATATATGTAAAAAAACATTAATAGTAATTGTGGAAAGAATCATACTTCTAATAAATTTCTTATAAAAGATAATCTCATAAGCCAGAAAATAACATTACTCAAATTACCCCAAAACCTTGACAACAAGCCACAAAAATCATTTACAAATACATAAATAGAATGCCATTAAAAGTGTATATCAAAATGTATCTTTAAGAGTCTGAAGAAACAGAATCGATCATGAAATGAGGTTATGAAGCCAAAACCAAATAACTATGAGTTGGTAATAAAATCAAATTCAATCCGTGAAGTGTGATTAACATTAAATATTGGTTCTCAACGCTTTCATTATAAATGCACTACAGAAATTTAAGTCAATTTCCTATCTAAATTCTACATTTCATTTTTAGTTACAGCACAAAGTTTTTGTATAGTGTGTTCAGTAAATTATGTTACTACAGCACGCTGTGTTATCATTATGATGAATGTTAGATACATTTATAATAATTATAGGATAGTTAACAATCCTATGATTCTTAGAAATTGTTCACATAAACAAAAAATATATCAGTAAATTCAATAATTACCACAAAAATATAAGTAAGTTGTAAAATGAAATTCAGTACCATTTGAATAATGTAGAATCTAGGGAAAAATTATTAGCTCAATAGAAAAAAGTAGAGGCCATGGAAATTAAGCTGGTTTCAAGAATTTCCATCTTTTCCATTGATTTTAAAAATGCTTGAAAAGAGTAAAAGTCACACAGGAAAGTAAATCACTAATGTGTGAAAGAAGATCAAATAGCAGTTTAAGATGGTAATTATAAGTAATAAATGGTTGTCTCTCATCTACAGATATCAGAATTCAGAACTGTGGGAAAGATAATAGGCAAAGAGAGTAATCATCAAAATGCATGGTCAGACCTGATATTGATAAATAGAAAATCATCACTCAAAGCTTCAGTAGAAAATGTATGATTATGGTCACTTGACTTACCAAATGGCGTAAAAGAATTTTATAATGTGGAGTTCACCCATAAAAGCAAATATACGACATGGAGGAAAATGATAATGAAAACGCCTCACTCAAGAATGTTTTTCCTACTGAAGAATATTCAGTGATTATAAATTTCTCATGTGATGTTTTCTTTAGCAAGGTTTTGCTGCATAATAGATAACATTTTGCATTTCAAAGTATTACTTATATGAAGAAAGCTTCATGCAATATGACTCCTTCCATTGAAAGTCACCTATCACATCATTCAAAACAAAATCAGTTCTGAAATCAATATGATCTGGCGTAACCTTGTGGAAAGCTATAATGAATTAAACAACTTTGCAATTTTCCACGGACTTTTAATTCAGCTACCGGTTTCGTAAGAAAGTCTTACACCTTCAGGCCTGGAAAATTACAAAGTTGTTTAAAATGAATTCTGCCTCGTCCTATCGAATAAATATGCTTCTTTCCAAATGCCTTTGAAATTCAGAGCAATGTATGAATAAGATGATTTAAATCCACATCCAACCACACCCCTCACTCATTCTTAAAGCTTCTATATTCTCAAGTTTATTGCTAACTAACTTCTTAGGGACTGAGACATCATATATTGTATGAGATTAATAATAGCACAAAGATTATTGCAATATCTCATTTAGTAAGGGTAACATTTTTGTGCAGAACAAACGAAATTTATTGAAGTTTTATGAAACATTTGATTTTAGGGAATTTTCGTTTATTAGTTAATAAATGAAGAAGTCAATAAATAACGAAAAATAAATGGTATGATCACGATGGAGTAATTGGATAAGAAATACCGTTGCTTGTTTCTGTCGCAATGAAAATAGTTTGAAAAAATTTTACTTCCTCTTTTAAATGAATTTGTATTTATATTCATTCCAAGCTAGAAAGCTTATGAGGAGAGTGGAAAGAGTTCGTCATCAACTATATATTGAGAACTTCTTTTCCTCTCCTATTCTCTTGGCTGGACATTGGCCAAAGAAAATTTACTGCTGGGGGAAGAGAAGGTAATAATAAACAAAAAATTTGCATTTTCTAGACATCTCTCGTTCCAACTAAATAACTAAGGCATGGAACACAACAGAGTATTTCAATTAGTTCTTTTTACACCCATTAATAACAAATGAACAGTTTATTTACTTTTATTTTATGAATTTCTTTAACCTAAATTATTTAAAATAAAATGTTATGGGAAGAATGTGAAAACTCACCAACTTTTGAAGACTTATGTCCAAAGAGGGAAGTTAAGAGAAGTAAATGATCATAAGTGAAGTCAGATAAGATAAACATAGAGTCAGACTGTGAGACCAAGTTACGATCTCTTTCAAAGTGTTAGAAACTAAATAGTGATCAAGGGTAGCGATATCTGCGTTTTGTTTTCGATGTAGGTGGAGCAGATTTTATTTTCTCACAGCGTAAAGTAAGAATTTTTCTACATATTTTAATTATTATTATTCTGAACTTTTAACTCTGTGAGTTGCTACCGTGAATTTCGTTCAAAATTGCAGCGAAAGCGAGGTCATACCTCGAATTTTGTTGCATTACCTGATTTTTAAATGGTATAATTTATTTGCTGTTTAATTCCACGAGTCTTTTAATTAAATGGGGTGGATGTGGAATGCTTCCCTGGAATAAGGACGGAGGAAATGGAGTCACAAATAGACAAGTTGGGTGATAACAGGAAGGAGGATATAGTTTTGTTTCATGTGGGAACAAATGATATAAAGAGAGCGAAAACGGACGACCATGTGACGGGATTAATCTGGGATTTAGCAACGGCTGCAAAGAAGAAGTTCAAGAAGGCAAAAATAATAATCAGTGGTGTAATAAAACGGAAGGACGTGTCAAGCAGGAGAATTGATTATATAAATGAGAGTCTGGACTGGGTATGTAAGAGCCAAGGTTTGCTGTTCGTGAACTCAAATGCATGGATAAGTGAGGATGACATCGGCTGGGATGGGATCCACTTAAATAGGCGTGGGTCAGGGAAACTTGTAAGATTGCTGATGAATGTTTTAAATTCTGCTGGTTCGGGAAACTAGGAAACGAACGGGGACTGGATTGCAAGGTCGTCTGTGGAGGAGAACGTAAGGAGGAAGAAGAATTCAGCGAGGAAATAAAAGCGGGAAGGGGAAAAGAAGTGGTGATAGACAAGGGAAGAGACGACGGAGTATCAAGGGCAGACACTGCTTGCAGGGAAATAAGCGAGAGGGATTTTCATAGATTCTTGCAGGGAGAGACATGCATTAGTGACTATCCTTGCGACGGCACGAGTGGGGTACTGACGACACGAGTGGGGGAGTCCGTGGAGACGAAAGTAACTTTTTGGCAAGGAGAATCCACTAAGACAAGGGATGAAAAAGGAAAGGGCTTAAAAGTGCTTCAGGTAAACTGTAGAAGCATCTTAAATAAGGTAAGCGAGTTCACTAGTTTGATTGAGGCCTGCCAACCGAATATAGTTATTGGGACAGAGTCATGGTTAACAGACGAAATACTTTCGAACGAGATTTTCCCTACAGATTTCACAGTGTATAGAAGAGATCGAGGCTCTAGAGGTGGAGGTATATTTGTATGCGTGAGAGATAGTATATATAGCTCGTTAGAATGGGTTCTCGATGATTGCGAGGCTATCTGCGTAAAAATCGTTAGTCGTTTTCTTAAAGTTTTAAATATAATAGCAGCCTACAGAAAACCAAATGAGGATATGTACTTACTGGATAGGTTAAACGATTTACTCATTGAATATAACCCATACCAAACCACCTTAATAGCAGGGGACCTTAACTTACCGATGGTTAATTGGGAAGGGGTAACAGCAGGGGGCGGTAGGGCACAAACTGCAGTAGAAAAACTAATAAACGAAGGAGGTTTCGTTCAGGTAGTCGATTTTCCAACCAGGGGAGGTAATCTTCTCGACGTCTTTCTTTTGAGACCGAACAATGTATTCTTAGAAGTAGAAAAAGTCCCAGGAATAAGCGACCATGATGGGGTACTCATAAACATCGACTGGAATCCTCATAGTTTGAGATTGCAACAATGTAATATAGTGTGGCAGTATAAGAAGGGAGACGCGACCGGCTTCCAAAACCACCTAAGGGAAAATTTTGCTCAATGGGTAGAAATTAGTCATGATGTTGAGGAAATGTGGCGTGGCTTTAAAATGATACTGCAAGAAGGAATTAAAAGGTTCGTACCCTTTAAGCAACTCAAGAAAAACCCAGATCCAGAGTACTATAACAAAAACATACGTAGATTAAAACGAAAGGTTCGAAATGCGCATCAGAAAAAAGGGAAGGGAGAAAATTATCTGGCAAAATATAAAATATTACTTCTGGAGTTAAATTTAGAAAAAAGGAGAGCAAAAAATAATTTTCTAGAAAAAATATTAGATAGAAAAGACTCCAATGAATTCTATAAATATATTAGGCGTAGGAGGGATGATAAACAAAAAGTCACAACGATTTGTGATGAATCAGGTAATAAAGTTTTTTATAGTACAAATCAGGCAAACGTATTAAACAATTGGTTCGGTAGCATCTATCAAAATCACATGCCCGTCGTAATTAATGACGGAAATATCGCCACGAAATCCGACATAGCACATTCACCTAAACTTTTACAGATTCTGGGCAGAGATATTCATAAAAGGGTTAAAAATTTAGGAAACAACAAGTCTAGAGGACCAGATGATATATCAACAGAGGCTATAAAGCTAGGATCGATGGAAATCATTCCCTACTTAAAATTATTATTTAACGCATCTCTTAATAACCATTGCTTGCCAACAGACTGGAAGAAGGCGACAGTTATACCTCTTTATAAGCGCGGAGATAAAACAAACGTTAAAAATTACAGGCCGGTAAACTTAACTTCCGTTGTTTGCAAAATTATGGAGAAAATCATAGAGGAATACCTTAGAAATTACTGGGATGAAAACAATTGGCTTAGCGAGTGCCAGCACGGATTTCGTAAAGGATACTCATGCGAAACTCAAATACTGGGACTATATCAGGATATAGCCAACGCGATAGATAGTAAGGATACTGTAGATGGTATTGTCATAGACTTCGCTAAGGCATTCGATACGATTCCGCATGAAATACTTATATTGAAACTAAGAAAATTAAATATTGATGAGAGGGTAATCATTTGGATAAAAAATTTCCTTTCTGATAGAACTCAAAAGGTAAGGATGAATGGAGAATATTCTATGGAAGTTAATGTAACCTCGGGAGTGCCTCAAGGAAGTGTCATCGGTCCTTTACTTTTCCTAATCTATATAAATGACCTGCCAGATTGCATTAAATCCAGTATTAGATTATTTGCAGATGATTGCATCATTTATAGACGGATAAACAATAACGAGGATAGGGATGCATTACAGAGGGATTTAATGTCGTTAGAAGAATGGATTAATGAACATAAAATGAGCATTAATGTGAGTAAAAGTGTACACATCACATTTTCAAATAAGAAAACATTTTCACCCCACGTATGTCATCTCAATGGAGAAATTATACCAACGTCTGATCACTGTAAATATTTGGGAATTATATTTACCAGAAACCTGAATTGGGATAAACACACAGATTATTTGGTAGCGAAAGCGTTTAGAACACTACATCACGTCATGAGAAACTTAAAGGGAAGCAATACGAAAGCAAAAGAATTGGGGTATCTAACTTTGGTTCGGCCGATCTTAGAATATGCGACTACAGTGTGGGATCCTCATGAGAACTGTCGTGTAAAGAAATTAGAGAAAGTACAAAGAAAGGCAGCTCGGTATGTTATGGGTAGGTTCAAAAAAAAGAGATAGTGTCACAGAAATGCTAAACGCCCTCGGATGGGAATCACTGGAGAAGAGAAGGAAAATAAATAGGCTAGGTTGCATTTATCAGATAGTTTCAGGCAGGAAGGGATGGGAAGGATTTAAACATTTAATCAAAGAGCCTGATTTTTTAGGAAGGTGTCACAGCCAGAAAATAAAACTTAGACCGCAGAGAACTAACATAGCTAAATACTCATTTGTAAACAGAGGGATAACAGAGTGGAATAAGTTGCCTGAATCGCTTTTGAAGCCCTTTCCAGCTAATCTCAAATCATTTAAAAAGAAATGTGATAAAATATTGTAGATGTAGATTATCAATAGGTCAATTGGATATTGTTCTCAGCATTCTTTGTAAAGTTATATAATTAATGCATTTGTATACGCTGCCACCATTAGTTAATAACATAGATATTTTTGTTTCTACTATGGGTGACTGGTAATTTTATATTGTAATAAGATTTGTAAATCAGACAGTGTTGACTAAATATGTTTAAATATCAGATTATATATCTTCTATAATCATAGATAATTTTGTTTGTACTATGGGTGACTGGTAATTTTATATTGTAGTAAGTGTTGTAAAACGGACTGTGTTGATTGAATATGTTTTAAAACTCTGACATTATATTTTCTACATATTTTTTATGAGTTACCACCGGACAGTTGTCCACTTGTAACTTCAGATTGTAAATAAATAAATAAATAAATAAATAAATTAGCTCATGGTAACTATATATTACTCCCATTAGTGGAAGACGATGGAAATGTGGGAAACTTATTATTTACTAGCCATATTTAAATTGCAAGATAAAAATTTAAAAATTGCTAAGTTATAAACAGACGTCTGACCCTTCAATTTCCCTGAGAGAGAGATAGAATGAAGACGCACTAAATTCAAAATACAGCATACTCTGAGAGTAATTCTCCGTAAATAAAACGTTCACTAAATCCTAACCTTACCTTAAGTGTGATTCATTTCTACCAAAGCTCAAATTCTCCTTCATTAAGTTGAGCACCAAGGAAGCTCATCGAAAGATATACTGACAAAATACGATCTTACTCTCTCATGACAAGAATTCAGTGGAAACGACCATAGTATGAAATACAATTATCCTTTGTTTCTATTAAAAAAATATATTCACGCTTTGACTCTGCCAATTGTGCAGAGCTTACAGAGTTAATTTTGAAGCTAGTCACTCTCTCAAGTAAAGATGCTATATACTTAAAAAGAATGTTCCCAGATCGCCAAATATAGATATGCGCAGCCAGAAAAATCAAGATATACATTATTTTTTCCTCAATTTCGGCGATAAAAATGCATAGACCAAGATTATCAAACTTCACGCAAAATCTAATCAATTTCCGTGCAGAGAAGGGTCTTTATCGCCACCACATTATATTAACTAATATTTAAATGCAAGTTAACTAAATTAATTTAACTATGATAAAATACTACCGCTAAATTAGGAGAATCGGTCAATCAAATCAAATCAATCTCCCGAATACACAGGAAAAACCACTAGCTACTCCAATAGATAGTCATTGTCATATATATTATGCAGACTCGTGAAATAATACATTTATATAGGAAAGTTTCAGCGAGAAGATTCAAAATACTTTATTTCTATATATGGACAAAAAGCAGTATTTAAATCGAATAGCTTTAAGGTATAGTTATCTTAAGGTATCTTTTCTCCGATATGGCCTTAGTTTCTACGCCAGACTAGACTAAATTCATCGATCCATTTTCACAGATACCCATCTGCTAAAACATCCCGATTCTCAAGTCGCAAATTCGCGAGAAAGTACGCAAAATACATGAAAATACAGAAATACAGACGCAACACTTATTACAGAATGAAAAATTATTGGCCTTATGGGATCAAACCAGTGATGCTTAGGATTGATGTTTAGGATTTGGTAGTTGGGAGTCCACGCAACAAAGGCTTATTAAATTATTCTTGTGGTTTTGACTACGAATTTACTACCGCAACTGAGAACCTTCAAATAATAATAGATGTTTGAATCCCGACGTTGTGTTCATAACAATAAATGCTAAAGAAACAAAAGAAAAAGAATGATCGCAAAATAAGAATATGGCATCCAACCGAAAGAAGATAAGTTATCGGGAAAAATCGGAAGAATTTAAATTCCAAAGTGGAATACTTCGAGATCTACAGGCCGGTTACACCGAGGCTTTATGGCCTCCCAAAAATTCATAAGGAAGGAGTGTCCCATTAAGACCGACCCCAACGCACACACTAGCAAGATTTCTAACCCGTCGTTTGACACCATACGTTGGGAAAAGTCGCCATCATGTCAAAAATTCTGGTGAATTTGTGAGATCTCTTGGCGAACTGCTTTTAGATCCATCTGACGGTGGGTTTCGATGTCGTCTCACGAATATCCCGGTCGACGAAACCCTCCGCCTACTGAGACCTCTGTTCGAAGATGGTTTAATGAGGTTATTTGAACATGTTTTGAGGTCTACGTATTTTGTCCTTCGAGGAAAAATCTACGAACAAAAAGATGGAGTTCCCATGGGCTCGCCGCTCTCCCCAACACCAAAGTTATTGTACCGTCAATCAAGGTAAAAATGTTCAAAGAATGGCAACAACTTATTCCAAAATTTAAATCTATATGTACTTGCCAACCTGTCTGTTATCTTTCTGGTAGTGACATCATTCTAGTTAAGTGTGCCAATGTTAATGGCTTACTTGATCTCCTAAAAACCCAAAAGATCCAATTCTTCACTTATCAAATCCCGTCTAAAAATAACTTAGATTCTGTTATAAAACATATGCCAGTAAACGTGGATACCAGTTCAATCAGAGGAATTAATGGCTTGTGAGCATCACTCCTCTCTTCACTTTTAAATCTCCTCAAGGTTCCACCGCTAATGAAAATGGCCAAAATAACTTTGAAAAAAGACAAATACCGGTCTTTAAAGCAACTATCTCCCCTTACCTAGAAAAGTTCAAAAATCTAACCAACTTAGCCGGGATGCGGATAGAGATAAACGATTACAGAAAACCCATAGCCCCTATCCAATGCTTCAATTGTTTCGACTTCGGACACTCAAAAAATTTCTGCCATTTGTCACCCAAATGCTCCCGATGCGGCGATAACCACCCCATCCAGACCTGCCCCAAACATGACCCCAAATGCGCCAATTGCCAAGGCAGCCATACCGCTACATACCGAGGTTGCCCTAAATTTAGGGAGCTCCGAACGGGCATTCTCCTCAAGAGAAAATGCCAACCCCACCTCTCCTCCTGACCTCACACCTCAATCCTCCGAATTCCACCCGCTCTACCTCTTATGCCTCAGCTGCACGCAATATCAATAACAATGCCTCCGCCCGCCCCATCTAAACCACCTCCCCTACCTTCCTGGGAAGTGGCTTTATCAATTTTGTCATGTCAACTTGAAACAAAGTCCAAACCGCATCATCCCTTCAATCTAAAATCCTCATCTTTCTTTCCGAAATATTCATTTTTTTAATGGACTTTTTACAAATTAATCTCCTCTCGTGGAATTGCCGCAACCTGAAATCCCATCAACAAGAGCTGCTCAATTTCTACGATGACACCGGAATCCATGTCGCCTGTTTACAAGAAACCCGCTTGCACACATACTCAAAATTTTATTCTTCATCATATAATATCATCAGACTGGACCTCGAGTCCAAAGCATCTGAGTGTGCCATTCTTATTCATAAAAATCTTCAATTCACTCCTCTCCCAATTCCTAAATTAAAATCCCTAAGTCTTCTGGGAATTCGTATAATCGTCGATAATAACCCTCTCAACAAATTCTGTGTCTACGGCATCGCCAATAAAATCACTCTGACGGATCTCCAAATTCTTAAAACTTTCGACGCCCCTTCCATATTCATCGCAGACTGGAATTCCAAAGACCCCCTCTGGGGCTCATCAAAGACTAATCAAAACGGCCGCAACTTAAAAATAACTCATCCAAAATTCTCAGCTTGTAATTCACTCTTCATTTTCGAACACCTTTTCTAATCCAAGATATCAGGACTTACTCGACTTTGCGATTACATTAAACTTCGACAACTTATCTCCTCCCATTGTTTACCAAACTCTCCACTCCGATCATTTTCCAATTCTTTGCTCCATCCACGGACGACCAGCGACTTCTTCCCCTTACTGAACGTATTAATTGGAAAAAATTTTCTTCCTTCGTTGCCAACAAAATCCTTCACTACCCCCTTTTAGAAATCCCCACCATTAACGACGCTATCGACATCCAAATCACTATACTATCCTATCCGCCAAATCTTCAGCCACCACCTTTTCACCCCCTCGGAAGAGGAACGGAAGAAATCGCCGGGAAGACCGCGCGTTCAACTAGCACCGTCACTGTCTGTGTAATGAATTCTGGTAGTTTTCTTTTGTTTCAATAAAGAAAACCGTCACAATATATAACAATGTTACAATGCATTTGGGGACGGGAAATATCTTACTGCATCTGTAAATTTTCATCAATGTCTTACGCTCTTAAGCGGTATCTATACGATGCGTGTTCTTTGAAAGGGAACAAAATTGCATCATAATCGGAGTTGCCCCTTAGCAAGATTTACAGTATACTACAATATATTGAAAATATACGATTATTTATATTTAAAACCGTGTGGTAAACCGGCGAATGTTTATCTTTCCGAAGGAGAGTATGAAATTAAGTGCATATGTGGTAAGTCCTATGTTGGACGCTCAATAAAGTGCCGTATAAAAGAACATGAGAGGGCGATAATTCATAGGGACAATAAATCGGCGGTCGCGGAACATGCATGCTCGGAACCGGGACACGACGTACAATTGGAGAAAACACGAGCGAAGGAGCCCCATTATTTTCCGCGAATAATACGGGAATCAGTGGAGATAGCGAAAAGACCGGATAACTTCAATCGAGAGGACTCCCCACTACATGGATTTTAAAAACAGACAGTGAAAGGCAGAAACAGATAAAAAGAGGGCCACCGAATGATTTACTTCACCTGAAGAAGCCGACCGTAGAGTGGGCGAAACGTGTTATTTTAACCCGCAAAGGGAAACAAATACATATTTGTTGACGTTTGTATCCGTTAACCCATAGCCATTCCCTTACGCGCCGTTAAGTGCAAGCATGTCACTGAACACTTGCGCGTGAGCATCATTAATCAGTGGGGTTCCCCGGAGATTGTGATACCCCAATACATAGGACGTGAACTAACAGGAGTCTGCGCAATACCACTCTGCTCCTTACCAACCGCAGGGCAACGTTTGTGAACGGAAAAACGAAACATTAAAAACCATGCTGTCGATCTTTTGCGATAGTGAATCTGTCAGACTTAATGTTCGCGTTGCGGTCCTCAGTGTCCAAGACGACCGGAAATTCCCCAACAATCATAAACTTCGGGCGAAAGCTTAGGAAGGACTTATATATGAGCAGCGACGTGGGTGTATTTGAAGAATTGGAGCCACGAGAAAACTAAAGGCCTCTTAAGGCGAAGTGTATCGGAAGGCGCGCAGCAAATGCCTTCGTCGAGGCAGTCCGTCTACTATAATTTGCGGTGTCAGCTTCAAGAAAGGAACGCTCGGGTGGAAAAGGAATTATCCGCGCTCTTCAGCAAGAGATTACGTCGCGGTTTAGTTGGGGCCAAAATTTGTAGGGCCGTTTGTTATTGCCGAGACCCATTATAAATCTTTACATGATATTAACACGTTGAGAGGGCGACCTGCAGGACGATGGCACGTCAAAGACCTTAAGATCGTCCACTGAAATCGACGGCCGCTTTGAGAAAATTTGTATTACAGTGGTACCTCGAGATAAGAGTGCCCTAACATACGAGTTTTTTGAGATACGAGCCGTCGAGCGAGCCAAGTTTTGCTTTGAAATACGAGCAAAATTTGAGATACGAAGAACGACCGGCTACACACGACCCAACAGTTTACTGTGCCTCGTGCGTCTCGCATTATACCACGCATCCCCCCAGTATACTTGTTTACCTCGCTGTCGAAGCATCTTTGATAAGTTTTTCTAGGGCTTTGTGCTTTTTGTGCAATTAAATACTTTATCACATTTCTTTTTATAACCTTGGGTCCGAAGAAAGTGAGTGGAAAGGTCAATGCTCAAAAGAAGATGATGTCTATTGAATTAAAGCGTGAAATCATAGAAAAAATGAGCGAGATGAGCGGGCGTAGTACTTCAACGATTTGTACTGTGCTTAAACAGAAGGAGTCAATCAACGGTATAACGCCAGCTAAGGGCGTTACAATAATTTCTAAGCTCCGGAGCTCTCTCCATGAAAAGATGGAGAAACTACTGATTGTTTGAGTTACAGAGAAGCAGCTTAAAGGCGATATTTTAACACAGGGCATCATAAGAGCAATTTACGGTGATTTGCTGAATCAGACCCCGCGCACTTCCACGGACGAGGCATCGTAAGACTGGTTTAAAGCCAGTCGAGGCAAATTTGACAACTTTAGGAAAAGGACCGGCATTTACTTCGTTGTCAGGCATGGTGAGGCTGCAAGTTCGGATCTGAAGGCAGCTGAGGATTATCTCAAAACTTTTTCCGAACCGATAGAAGCCAAAGGACACATCCCCCAGCAAGTCTTCAACTGAGACGAGACGGAGCTTTTCTGGAAGAAGATGCCGAATAGGACTTACATAATGACAGAGGAGAAGATTAATCGCCTAACTCATTTCCGCAACATTCTGAAAGGGAAGAAGGAACAAACCTCCTTGGACATGTTTTCTTTTTTAATCCGGCGAAAAAAGGCAAAGACCAGAGAGGAAAAAAGCGGTAACTAAAATTAAGCATAAAGCAGCATTTAATTTCTGTGTAAGTTGCATTTTAGTGTCCAAAATACACTTTATAAAGCCAGTTTATTTCTTTACGTTATCTTTTATTATGTTTTTATACAATATTTGTCATTTATAAATACATTTTTCCTATTCAAAAACATGTAACAAGAACAACTGGGGTGGCATTTTGGGGCCTGGAACGAATTAATGGCATTTCAACTAATTTCAATGGGGAAAATTGCTTTGAGATACGAGCAATTTGACGTACGAGCAAGGTTATGGAATGAATTAAACTCGTATCTTTGTAAAAGAAATGTACAATTGTAACTGTAATAAATATCTATTTATCTATTCTCCTTACCTGGATGATGTTAATACGAGAAATATCTCTCCTATTCAATGATTCTGGGAGATTTTATTGCGAGATGATTGGCTTGGGGTTTCCGCTCTGTAAATTTGCTGATTTTAACGGGCTATCATCCCATTTAAAATTCATAATTTATTGTTTTTGGTAAAAAGGGTCTAATTCGATTGATGGCTACCATTTCAGTTTGCGCACGCTCTCAAGAGAAGTGTCCGAAATTACACTTTGGGCGGATTACGGGAACTTTATACAAGTAGCAAGAATTGAGATATAAATTCAATCGATCATAGCACTTGATGAGTGGTCCTCGGTAAATCCCATTTGCTCGCGGATTGTCAAATTTTTGTTCATTGATTTTCCATTCAATACGTTTTTCGAAAACTTTGGATGAAGCTTATAGGAGGGTGATTGTTCGGTATTTACTGCTGATGGTTGGATTAATTTGATGTTTTGGTTATGAAAACACCAATCCTAGTTCCCAAATAGGGGTGAAATAATACATAGAAAACCAAGCATTAAAGAAATTTTGCAGACGAAGAATTAAGTGCTTACAAGTAGAAAGAGACTTTAAAATTTTGTTTGGAAATAAGGCTGGAACGGACGCTACATGAGACTTAAAAAAAATCAGTTATTTCAATGCTTCAAGGCAAAATCGGGGTATCTCTGGGCGAAGAATTTTGAGGAAAATCACAAGTAGTATTAATAGAAATATCTTCATCTGGGAATGATGTATCATTTTGCATGAGAGATGAGAATTGAGAGTATGACTGACTTTGGCAATCGGTTCGAAATATTATTTATCATCGATAAGAAGAGGCTTATTGGAAAGTGATTTATTTGTTGATTCAAGATTAAGCATATTTCAAAATGATTGCCACAGAAAGAAAGTGTATTAATAAGATATCTCTACTGTGCAGCTTTAAATTTAATAATTACAGAGATCTTTGGGATCTGTAGAGCGGGAATATATGCGCCGAATATTGTTTCTTGATTTGATATTTGCTTGTATATGAGGGGAGGAAAATTTTATTAAATGCTTTAACAGATTCGATGGCAGTCCCCCTCTCTTTAGTTAAGACTAACAAGTCATTATGCAGGTCAATTTGCATATCGAGATTCTCAGGGTCAAAAGGCTCAACTATAGGTTTGATGTGGATTGCATTAGTTGGAGAATAACTAACCAAAGAACGAAAAATAAAGGAAATCAGGGTTTCTTAAAAAAATGATAAGTTTCAGGGCAAGAAAGATTGTCTTGGACAGAGTAGGAAATAGAAAAGACATATGATAGCTTTTTATAAGCGATCATACCTGACAAATTAGAAAAATAATGAGTAAAGGCAAAGTCTAATGAATTAGAAGATCTGGCATTAGAGAAAGTATTACAAAAAGATAAAAGAATAGTCAAACGATTATCAAGCAATAATTTATATAAAATTTGTCCACTATGATTTTGTTTTAATAAGCCCCAAACTGAATGTTATCTTTTTAAGTCGCTGATAAAAATTTTAGCGAAATTACGTGAAAAGAGTAATTAAAGGTTAGAACCAGTTAAAGATCAGTCCTAACACGGACGAGTACATGTGCAAAGTTTGATCAATGACAGTAATTTGAATGCAACGAAGATTAATTCTTTTAAGTTGCAAGATCGGGAAATTAGAAAAATAAATTATTTATGAACCAGGAAAGGGAGACCAGATGAAAGAGAGAAAATGTCTAATCAAAGCTACTAA
The DNA here is from genome assembly GCA_036926295.1 of Pachydiplax longipennis. Classification (NCBI taxonomy): domain Eukaryota; kingdom Metazoa; phylum Arthropoda; class Insecta; order Odonata; family Libellulidae; genus Pachydiplax; species Pachydiplax longipennis. The sequence continues at coordinate 1,262,337 of JAVFKF010000066.1, forward strand.
AGGTGATGCACGCTGGAAAATTTTAAATTGATAAATTTATACTGCGTGCAGCCTTGCGGCGTGTGGCAGTGGGTGTCTGAACTATGACTGTAATACCGCGTACTACATTAGCATTTCGGTTAAATAATAACTTAATCAAACGCCTCATTTTTTACACGGGCGATCTTTTGTTTTCGTGAGAGCCGAGTAAACCGCAAGTAGCATTGTCTCTATTAAAATTTTCTCCCTTATAGGATTCAATGTGAAGCTAAGCAACACTATCTTAATAAGTAAATTTAAAAGAAACATAAGGGAATGGGTTGCATGGGGAAGGGGATTGCACGAAATTACGTGCACCCAGGAAAAATCTCAAGGAAGAATCATCTTTCAAATTCGAAGAAAGAAAATCTAAGACGATTCCTTTTGTTATTCTGGATACCAGATTTGGATTCAAATTATAATAAGTTTGAAAATATTAAAATTATTAAATATAATAAAAGATGCAAATACATTTTCATTTAGGATAACGTTTTCATTGATCCAAGGTAAGTGAGAGATGTTAGATTCTCCTCTGCACAAATTATTACCTAATATATATTATTTACTGCTTATTTATATATCCCCGTTGAGAATCAACGGGCGCCTCGGCTAGTTCACAATAAAGATTTCTGGTCTTCACACACCGACGCGAGGCAGGAAACGGAAATTGGCGGGGAACGATAGGTCTTACGCGCAAAGATACAATTGCACGCAAATCGACGCCGATTCCTCTCGACAGAACTCGAGACAGTGGTTGACATATTTCAGTTCTCTTTGTGCTTATATCGCCTCATTAAATAAGCGAACCTTCACTCAGAGCTCTTCATTTAACTCTCAAGAACTGGCAACAAGGATAATACATTCGTTTTGAGCACAGGATACATTGGTAAGAAGTTAAACGTTTTTTCACCGTCTTCCAAAATCTGTTTTCAACAAAAGTTGGTTAGATGAAATTTTCCTGCGATAATAAAGTTACAATCCTACGGCGGTCCAAGAATTTTCATTTTCACACCGTAGGAATATGTTTACGAATGAAGAGCTGGATAAATATGCCCAAAGTTACGTGATAACATAGATGCAAAAAGCACATTTCTCAACTGCCCTCTGTATAGTTAAGGTTGAGTTCAAACTAGAGATCCTTGCTGGTGATTATATTTTTTCTTAATGAGATGTGCGATCAATCTCTTTCCCACTGATAAGTAATATTTCCTGCTCTCTTTCTAGATTTTTTTAATATCATTCGCCTTATCACTGATATCGCCGGCCGTGGTTAGCGTGCTAGCGCGTTAACGCTCCAACCACACGGTCCCGGCTTCGAATCCCGGCTAATCGGATTTTTCCGGTTAGGGAATGGTCTGTTATTGTTGTATTTAATAAGAAAAAAGGGAAAAAAATATAAAAATAAGGAAGAGAAAACAAAAAACGGTCAATTGTAAGAATGGCCTGCATTGGTACAATTCGCCCTAAAAGACGGAATTCTTATTGTTATTATTAATATGAAAGGGAATCGCAACCGTTCGTTAGGCGACGAAAACTTAAATTCGGCAATTTAATTCGGTCGGCAATCAACAACTGTCGTTGGGAAACAAATGAATTCATTCAGAATGGAATGGAAAGATTACTCTTTAACTACCGAGCCCTAAATCGGATTACCGTTAAGGACAAGCATTCATTACCGTTCATAGATGATGAATTCATCTTTGAGAAACAAGACTGAAAAATAATGAATTCGTAGTGAATAAAGCCGACTTCCCAATTAGCTCTACCGGAAAACTGTCGGAATTGCAAAGAAAAGATCCGACTATGGAGAAAAGATATTTAAGATTATTAAATTTGTTGCCTGAAAGTGACCCAGAATTCGAAAAACATAAGTAAATATAAGATTAATAATGATTCGTTCAAGTTGGCAAAGGGAAGGATGATTGGAAGTTATGGGTACCGATAGTTGTACGCGAGGATTTAATTTGGTACGCGTATACGAGTAACGGACACTGTGGGGCATTCAAAACTATTTGTTGGCATGTTTACCATTGGAAAAATATGAGAAGGGAGGTGAAAGTTCTTTTGAGGTCTTGTAACCTGTGCCAGCAGGTGAAATTCTCGAACCGTAATTTTGAAGGTCCTACGGAAATTATTTTCCCTGAAGAACCTCGGCAATTGTATGCCGTGGACATATATGGCCCCTTGACGGAAACTAAGTATAAAAACAATAATATTTTGATTCTCATGGATGTTTTTTCTAAATTCGTTCAGATATATCAGTAACCCTAAGAACAATAAGGATTGTAGGTAGAGGGAGCGACTGCCGTACTGGAACGGTTTTAAAGAAGTTTGAGGTATGAATTCATTATTTTGGGCTTGAAATCACGAAAAATGGGAAAAGAAAAACGAAAATTTTCTTAACATTTTTGTTATTAACGTCAAGACTTCCCGACGACTAAATGCGATTGTAGAATCTCAAAAACATACAGGAATGATAGGCCCATAAATGTAAGAGGAAGAAGAGTTTGAAGAATAATGTAAGAATGGCATTAGTAAACTTTGAAATTTGTAAATCAGCTAGAAATTTTTGTATAATGCAACTTTCTTTAATTCACATCGGCGGCTTAAAATTGGACTGAGGAATATTTCAAACGTATTCGATTTAAATACATAGTAGCTCTTGCCGTCAAAATGATTCCTAAGGTTACAATATAACAAACGCGATTCACTCACAGTATGTAGAACTGCATTGTTATTGATGGCTTTTTTCCAGTTTTTATTCAGAAGGGCAAAATTTATGCAATAAAAGGTTTAATTATTTTTGAGAGATTTGATTATTAATTTTGCAATATTAGGTAAGTGCTAGTAGTGCTATTTATCATCACATTGCACCGGTCAATTTAATTCCTCCGATAATTGCGACGTCCGGCCAACAGCTGCCGATCGATTACCGTACAATAAAACATTTAATTTACAGAGAATTGCTGTCGAACTGCTAATTTCTATTTAAAATCGTATTTGAATTTAAAATAAAATTAGTATCATCAACATTCACCTGGTGGAATTCAACGCAAGCGTTGAAAGAAATTAATACTTAGTAAACTAGGGAGAATATTCCGATAGTTGTGCCTGTTGGAAGGGCGGCATTCAGGGCGATCCAGAAGTGTAGGTGCAGGCTGGTCGGCACTCGGGATGATAGTCTCCGGCGTAAGGAAGTCCTCTGAAGACGGAGCATGTCTACATACACACTCATCGGTGGAATTGCCCTCTGAACCTGCGAGGGAACAAAACGGAGGGAAGCCGTGTTTCTGGTATTTTTGGTGGGATTCTTCGCCGCCGATACACGCTGTGGGCTGCTGGTTGCGGTGCAGGAGCGGGTGCGGCAGTCCGCTCCGTGGGCGCCACTGCAGTTGGGGTCTCGTCCATTGTAAGCTTCCATTCCTCAATGACAGTGGAGGCAGCAATGAGTGACACATCTGCGGCGCATAAAATTTCCGGATGGAAGTCCTACAGTACTTCCTCACTCGCCGCAGCTTCTGGACTGGAATGCCGGTGGGCTCCTGGTTCCGGGTGCTGAGGGCCTCTGATCATGAAGTTGCTCCTTTTTGTCCTCCAAATGAGAGAAGATGTAAACCTGCAAGAATATATTCGCTCCGAGGCGAGAGAGACGTGTCCGAGGAGGCTTACTATATTGGCCCAGATGTCACTGAGAATTGCGTACCGTCGCGTGCTAGCTAAGATCAAACCCGGTTAAGACGCCTTTCAGGAGTTCCGTTGGAAATGGCCTCATATGTGGGATAGCGATGAATATTACAAGTTCTTATTACTTTCACATTAGAAAAGAAAGAGAAGGGAATATTCTGTAATTCTGAAATCAATGCATTGCATCTTGACAGCGGAATCTTTGATTTGGTTTGCTTGCTATAGCTGTAGATAGACAAATAGTTAGCGAAAGATCACCGTGTAATATTGGTTGCCTTCTCGTCATATGTCTCATGATTTTATTTATATTCTGTGTGTTTCGTCCGATGGGAACCGGGACCGTGTGAAAACACAATCGGCATAATCTCTAATGCCTAAACGGGTTTTACTTCTTATAGTAAAGAAATGAAAACTATTATAGGAAATTTGGATGTCTGCACTTAGTAAATTGTTTGAGATATTTTTTTAGATGTACCTCTAACATTTTATTTGCTAAAGTTAGTTTTTCTCACCCTGCGTGGTGTTACTGAATTATGTCTATGTGGAGTTGATTTTTGGCTGTCGGCAAAGTGGACTTGGAAAACTGATTCGAATATTCTTTTTGAAAATTTGTTCCCAGCTGACTTCTAGCAGCCCCACACATATATTATTGCTATGGAGAATCGACAGATAATTCCAGACTTCTATGGCGTTTGAATATTTACCGCTTTGAGAGCATCTTAGATAATTACAGTCGATTAAGGCGCTCTTCGCGGGAACAAGTGAAAACAGTGTCTTAAACGGGATAGCGGTCTAACCGGGTAGTATTACGTTAATAGCATATTTAATAATAACATGATATTTTTGAAGAATGATCCATTTCTTGCACAAATAGAGCGTCTTAGTGACTTAATTAGGATAATTTTTCATTCGAGGATCGAGCAGATCATACCAGATATATAGGAAAAAATAACGTTTTAACGACAGTGGTGAGAGGGCATAAGAGAGCACGATCTCTGCAAAACAATGCTCAACAGCACACGAAAAACTGCACTCCTTTTCTGGCTCACTCAGTATGTTCTTCGAATTACGTCGAAAGGAACCAAGCGAATTTTTAATCAAACGTTCTACCCTAAGAAAAAGCAGTTTATGATCTCGCCATCTAAGAATTCATGTCGGCAACGTTGATTGATCATATAGATTGCTCTAACTTCGCCATACCTTTATTTTACTCTGAAAAACTTATTCTAAAGACAAGGAAGCAATCAGAGAGGAGATGAGAGGACGGAGACATAGACAATGTAATACTTTAATATAGGTCTATTGAATGAGGCGACTGATCATCATGCATCAAGGACAGGTAAATTTGTGTCTTGAACTGAAAGCGGGGCATCTTAAGCTATCTCGCGATATCTTCATTTTACTCTGAAAAACTTATTCTAAAGAAGAGTCTATTAGGAAGAAATCGGAGACGACAGAGAAAGTAACACTTATAGGTCTATTGAATGAGGCGATTGATTAGTTATAACGTTTTACAATACATCAAAGGACGGGAAAATTTGCGTCTTGAGCGGAAAGTGGGGCCTCTTAAGCGGTATCCTTCAACATATGGTTTTCTAAAAGGGACCGGCGCCCAAAAGAAGTGACTAAATCGTAATAATCATGGGAGTGACTTGAGCGGGTTTTACAGTATATTACATTGACATTAAAATTAGTATGGGAAATATGTATGTCTGGAAATTGAAAATTATTAGTTGCGGCAATTTCAGATATACCTCTAACATTCTTTTCCTAAAGTTATTTATTCTCAGCTATACGCCAGACCTAAAGGATGTCTTGGATGCAAATCATCTCGGGAAATTAGGTGTGTCTAAACTAGGAGCCGAACACCGATTATTTTGAAAAATCGGTAAAATCCTCGTGGTACTCTAAAATTTCGTTGGCCTTCCATTCTCAGACTTACAACAATGGGGATTCTTTCGCCTCAGTGTTATTATTTGAAAAATGAATAGCATCTTATGAGATCAGAAATTTTCAGTGATTAGACTGCCATTTTTAATACCCAACAATTTTCTGCGATAATCTGCAGTTCTTACGACAAATTCTATCTCCTATTCGGTAATTCTGGGAAGTTTCATTGCGATATAATTGACTTCGAATTGTCGCTCTATAAATTAGTGGACTTTCAGCTTCAAAAGGGGTATATCCTTGAATTATTATAATTTGCTTCTCAGTTTCGGGTCAAGAGAGCCTTTAATTCGACGGATGGTTAAGACTACAGTTTATGCATACGGTCGCATCGAAGTATGGCTTCAAGGTTTCTCTAGAGAAATGTTCGAAATTACACTTGCCTTGGGGGTATGTCCAATCAATGACATCAACTGAAAAGGATAATAAGGATCATTCTCGATCTGCAAATTATGAAACTTGAAATAAGCTCTCCTATTCTTAATCTCAGTGTCTTAAATCTCAATCTCTTAAATTTCTCTAGAGATAATAGGCTCGGGGATTCCGCTCTGTGAAACTAATTTTACATTTATACTTAAACCCTGCAAACCGTAACTGGCGCATGGCAGGGGTCAACTACACTTGACACCTTCGGCAGGCATATGAGCATTTTACAGAGATACAAAGAACACTGGCAGCAGTAGCATTGGTAGATCCATTAGTTGATTTAAACTTCTCCATCAGAGCTTGAAGCCGCATACGTATTAAATAGCAGTGAATCTTTCGACTAAATGATCGTGACTGAAGCACCTGGATAAAATGGATTTCTACTTTCTTCTAAATATGCCTTCGTTTCATTTGAGTGATATTCTGTTGGGAAAGCCCTGTTCTTCAAACGAACCGTAATGTCTTCCGGAGGCAAGTCGATCGGTAGATTGCTAAAGATAAGGGTTTCTTTCTATTTTTCTTATGCCAGCCTGTATATATAGAAATTTATTCAGGTTTCCATTAACCTATTTTATCAATAAATATCATTAATATTGCTGCACAAGACAGTTTCTAGTCTGCCCGGCAGTTTTGCCACTGGCTTAGATGAGCAAACCCAGGACATACTCTTAAAAAGTGGACCAAACTGTACAGAAAACATAAATAAAGTGGCATTTTCTCTCCTATGTTCTTAACAGGAGTTGCTGTGACCTGATTGCGTCGGTAATTAAATAGTATCAACGGCGTTATCGGGAGATGAAGGATGACCAAGAGTGAGGGCGGCGTGGAAGAAGCTCCCCTTTTCATATTTCCACTGACAACTACTGTCTGCCAGTTATTCATTTCCATAGCCAGCCTCGCCCTTTTCATGCCTTATGGCAAAAGAGCTCTCACTGGTTCCCGCCTCCGGCAAACTGGAGCTAATCTCACTTGGCAACGGGTGTTAGATGACTCTGATAAACCGGCCTATACCCATTGGACGGTTCCCGGTTCAGAGTGTGCATCTGATGGCACGACTCCCTTCCGCCCCTTTCAGACGGGGTTGGGAGTGGTGAGACAGACTCCACCTCGTGCTCTCGGGACAGCTCTCCGTTGCCACCAGGAGGAGGTCTGCCGAATTCCTCGAAACATATTCTCTTCTTTCATTTGGATACATGGAGAGGACCTTCTGGCCGCTTTCGACCCATGGCCACCCTTTAGTCTCTATCGTTAACGCCGTTTTGAGTAATCCCAATTGGATTATTTCTATACGCGTGCCAGGTATAATTGGCTCCCAGAGAGGGTTTCTGTACAGTTTAGCTCCACTGCGCTTGTTTCTTTTTTCCTTGAGAGTTTTACTAGTAGTGAGAGGAGCGCATCCTTGATACTGGCTGGCTCAATTGGGATAAGAACTAGATGTCTGTCGTGAAGGAATAAATTCGAAAAAGGGGGTTATGAACCTGAGGAAGGTCAAACCACTAACAACCCCCAATTCTAATTGCTCAATCCAGTGGCTGAGAAAAGGGAATCTTTCGGAATTCCAAATCTGCACGGAAGACATTGTCGAGTCGCTTGATGACCAAGGCATCCTCGTGAACATATCCTCCCGATTAAAAAAGTCGAGACCCAAAAAGACACGAGTCTCGTTTAGCATTCTCCCCTTCTCCTCGGTAGAGCTCGATAACTTTGCAGGCATAAGCTTTTAAACCATTAGATACGTTTGCGGCTTTAAAATCGCAACAGAGAGAATCAAATCGTACCACGGACCTTTTACTGTGCCATCGCTGCCAGGCTTTTTGATAAGGCTTATCTCAGATTGCCTCGGTGAGTGAAATGTGGAAAAACAATTGGTGAAAAGAATGTGAGAAATCAAAATCCGAGGCGGATATATGTACTCATTGCCAGAGGTGAAACATAGACAATTACAGGGGTGAGATTATTATTAAATTTGATTTCACTATAACGTACATTGCATTGAAAGATCGCGCTAGTCAAGCGAAAGAAAAACGGATAAGTTAACAAACAGAAGCGGTCGAACGAAATAAGTACCTCGCAGAGCGGATATCCAAGTGCAGCCGTTTCTTCCAGAACACAAAATGTCAAATATAGTAAACGAGGATCTTAGAAAGCATCACAGTTTATGCACTTCGAACAAATCAGTGCAACTCAAGGATTACTGCGGGATTAAATGGATATCAAATTTAGTAATTTTAAATTTTCTGTCTTACGAATCTGAGTTCGTCTTTACCAATTCATCACATCCCCTTTCAGATGTCCCTTGCGGTCTTAAGAGCACAGGAATGTAATGCCAACGATATACGAAAGCAGGTACCCGCATACCGAAGACATTCTATGCAAAAACGGAATAAGAACTCTCCTGTGAGACATTTGACCTAACTAAAAGCTTCGAGATCAAGGCCTACCGTATTAGCAGGACCGCCTAGGTGAAGGATTGCTATTATTGCGGATACTTAACGTCCGAATTTTTATTTTAACGAATTTTCTAAATCTACAGGCCTTTCTACAGAATTTTCTAATTCAATGATAGAAATACGGGGTAGAAATAATTAAATCCCATTGTAAAACCACCCATGGAAGGATTTATTCCAGATGTTGAAAATATTCTCAGATAAAACCGTAACTACCATGCTCAAATTCGACCTCCACGTCAATGACCGGGATTGGGGGTATCGCGTACTTAACCCAGCGGTGAAAGCTTTTAAATTAATTTATACGAAAACAATTTTATTTTACGAGTCGAAAATGGCTGACTCACCTCATCACCCGAACAAAAAGTACAATTTTCATTAACTACTCTTATCGTCTATGCCATCGTTTTCAATCCACTCTCCCTTGACAGTCTTCCAATCATTCTATGTTTGCCGATTTACACTTTTCCCAGGATTTTAAATCACCGAATACGGTAAATTCATTTGACCACTATCCTCCGAGACTAACAACCTCTGGGAAAATCATCTCCACACACAGGCATCAATGTATCTGGATAAGTTGAGGATTTGCGTCGAACAGACGAAAAGAAAATTCTCAAAAGAATAATAAATGCAAATCCTCTCACCACGACTCAATTGAACTATGCAATTAATTCTGCCAGGAATTATCATCTAAGTTAGCCTTCGCTCAAAATTCAGACAAAGGCCGTCAGATTAAGCCTAACGATGATTATAAAGCTTTGATCCGTTTCTCAACGAAATTTGAAAGTTGAGCGACGGTAGGAATCATTAGAGATTTCTTCAAAATACTCTAGAGTCGACTACTTGAGCAACTTATTTGCACCAACATGTTAGGATGGTGTGAATATTTTATGAAAGGATTTTCATTTACGGAGAAGAAACGGAAAACCCTAGAATTTTCTCTCGGTATTCGAATCCCAAAATTCGGGGATTGTTACGGAGAGCTCATGTAACTACTACTTTATCAGAATCATAATTGGCATTTTCGCCAAATAGGACAGAAGCGAATTCTCAGATAGCGAGATTATCTTTTCTCTCAGGGCAGCACGTTAGATTAAAAATTCGCTTTTCGGTGTTTCCTTTCGCCGCAATTTCAAGTTCAAAAACATACTGAAGTTTTCTGAAAAATCTAGGGTCGGAAACTTTTCAGACCACCCTCGTACTTCGTCCAATGTCAGAAGTAGATCACGTCAATCTCGTGGCACCGTGTATTCCTTACGGAAGAATGGCGCGTGCTATTCGAACTGTTAAATAAAAAGTCAATTTTCTTCTACACTAAATTTCTTCAAAATAAATGATCGCCAATATTATTTTCCTATGCACATGTCGTAACCCTATTCCCCAGTAAGTCATACAAGGGGCCATGAGATTTATTTCTTCAGGACGTAGAACGAAGTTTGAGACGTTCTCTTTGCACGAAAAGCAGAACATACTTCGAAGTTATGATGTAACGCAGCAAAAATTACATAATGGTATAACACACTATATTTTAAAGTTAATGATTTCGATGTTATTAAGAACTACTCCCTATCTTAATGTAAATACAAAATTCGTACTTTCCTCGAGATTTTTAATGATGGCCTTTTTGTCTTGGAGATTTCATTAGGAGAAAATATGAAAATTAATTAATAAAGTAACAATTTTAGTTTCTTATAGTTTCCTACGTCAAAGTAATTTTCTGGCGCTCTTCAGCAGGAATTGTTTCACGAAAATTAATGCGCACCTTCGAATTTCGTTTTGATTAAAATTTCGTATAATCTTACGCTTGTCAGGTGGAAGTAAAAGTAAAATCGCCTGTTTTACCTTTGTCATCACAGGATTGAATCCACCGTTCATACTTTCCGGCTCTTCATTAATACAGTGTAGCCATTTCATTTTCTTTTTTAGGAAAAATAAATTTTAGCATAACAAATACGCTTCTGACTTAATAAAGTAGCACTATTTCGAATATTATACGCTCGAGTGTGAAGTTGGCGCAATATTTTCCCGCGTCCCGAGCACACTAGCGATCTCTCTAGAACCATTGATGGAACATTCTAGAAATTCAAGACGAAGCGTAAGAAAAAGTCACTTCTTCTTCGTTTCCTTCCAGCGAGCCGGGTAGGACGTCACTTCTGATACAAAAATATTTAAGTCTATCGAATGAGACGATTGGCTAAAGCGAGTCCAAAGGCAATTGGGGACGTGAGGCGTCTTAAGCGGGAAGCAGAGCTTCATAAGCGGTATTTTTACCACGTGAGGCCAGAATAAATTCTCGTTGTAAGTGGGATAGCGTCTTAAACGGGTCTGATGTTTCACATCCGAAACCATCCTCAGCAATTGAAAATTTAGTACAAATGTGCCTCGTAACTGAATGCGTTTCAAACGCGAGTCAAATTGTTCCCTTTTCACCACTTCCTTACTTTTTGTCCCTCCTCCTTCGGCCATGGCTCAATTGAATCATCGAAAGGGACCAACGAGAAGGAAATAGAATATTCTCGAAATTCCAGAGTTACGGCAACGAAAAATGTAGGCACGACTGACCTCATGAGCCGTGTCACGCGAAAAAGGAACAGACGTTGTAAAGTTAAGGAAGAAAGTTCCAACGAACGAATGGATGAAAAAACAATGAGATATGTACTCACCAGCCTGAAAACGGTAGCTCCCACGAAGATAAGGTTGGTTGGTAATCTTTCACACTCCTCAACAGAGACATTGCAATCACCTTCCTCTTCCTCTGGCTTACACCGACCATCTGAAAGATGGCTCTCCCCTCCCGTCGTCTATGAGTTCCCAGAATTCATAGCAGCGCCGAGGTAGGGGAGGGTCGAGGAGGGAGATTTGAATTGAAATAAAAACGCGCGCATACACGTTTTATGTAATGAAAGACTTAACTAAAGATCAAAATCACAAACTTCAGTTAAGAATTGATAACATATTTGACAATTTTCTTTTCTCTTCGAAACACTTTATTACCTCAATTAATTTTTTTAACATTTTTTAATATTATAAATCCCGACTTTATCTTTAAATTTTACTTTCTTTCTTTGAGCTAGATTTTACTGGATAATAGTTGTTTTTAATATCCTAATTAAATTACATTATAGCATACATATTAAAAGAAGCATAAACATAAAATAAATACAATTTATTGATAAGGAATCTGCTGAAACATATCTTAATTGCAATTAGTTAAGCATTATATGGTAAAGGGATTATGAACTTATATCCTACCATTCTGATAACTTTCTTTGGTAATTTCTCAAGCATATTCAGGTATACCTCATAATAAGAAAACCAAACTATAACACAGTTTTCCAATCTAGAAAGAAGCAAAGTTTTATATAAGATAGCAATAATATCTGGGTTGTTGAAATCTGTTTTTTGTAATGGAAATAAACAGCTAGCTTTTTATATTTATATTTATTTATTTATATATTTCATAATAAGTTACAAGTAATTAAAGAGATCAGCATATATAATTTGATACAATGCAGTGAATTTAAGTTTTAAAATTTCTTAGTCTAAAAAAATAAAATTAAAAAATTAAATTTAAATACAAATCAAAAATAAATATTTGGCATTCTGAGGCTGATTGCATATCTTCCTCTCATGAACAGCCCTTTCTTTTTTATTTGAAATTCTTTCTGTGTTTTTGTCTTCTTGTCATTTTTTTTAAAGAATTATCAGCGTTTTGGACAGAGAGCTTCCTTATTACTTCATTTAAGCCCTCTTTCCCTCTGCAGTTAACCAATTTTTGCTATCTTCAAGATTATGCACAACCACCCAAAAAACACTGTACTTCTTTCTGCTTCATTCAATATGCTTACAATATCAGATTGAATTGCAGTAATATATAAACAATTGACTAAAACACTTGGATGTTTTGCAGAATAAAGCTGAGTCAGTCAGAGGTAATATCTTGTTTAATTTAATGATAACACAGGTGAAGTTAAAGTCAGAAGTTGAATTAGCATAAGCAAGATATTAACATTACTTGTTCTGGTTACAGACATTTAAGGAGGGCCACATTTTCCTGGTAGGATGTTAATGCCAATCACAATTGAATGGCACAGCTAAAAACTCGGTACATGTCAGAAATTAAGAATCTCAAAATGCCAAGTCGCATCATCATATTTGAGGAATTTATATATTAAAATTTTACCCCAGGATGGTTAGTTCTCCTACAAATAGGGATACTCTGGCTGTCATCTACAACTTCTTTGTTCACAAAAAGGAAACGTTTCCAGTGTGTGTTAACTGTATCAAGTTTTCTTGTTGCAAATGCTACATATTCTCCCCACAGTCTCTCCCTTACTCCCTTACTGATATCCAATAAGAAAATTGGGTATAGTATCAAAGGGATATAAAAACAACTCAATCTAACAGAAAAAGTTTCCTTAAGGATAAGGCGACATGTAATTTTAAATGAAGGACAAATACAGCAGGATCTTTCGCAGTAGGTTCATGAATAATAACTAAATTCGTAAAAACCAATTGTAAAAACAAAAATGCTAAATCATATACAGGCGTTATACAGATAAGTCGACTGAGGACACCGTACGAAAAAAAAATTGCATAGTATAGTGTGAACATCGGCTACAGCCGATGACGACGGCGACGGTGATCGTAGGCATAACGTCGACACAAGGTAATGATATAGCATGATTATCCAGTAATTAGGAGAAGACAGAGATATAAAACTATGTTAAAAACGCAGTAATGAATGGCATTAGGTGGATGCAGCGTTTAAACGTACTTATCAGACGCATCGTGGACGTTTCGTGGGATATATAGAGACGAAGTGTTGCCGCTGAAATTCGGATTCGTGTGTGAAAATCGTCGCAGGCTATCTTCGTTGCTTGGCTTCGCCCGCCCAATTTAGATGTTGAGATGTTTAGATTTATTTTTCTGGGATTGCTCAATGATTATGTGATAGATCCTTTATATCCCATACCATTTTTTCGGATAAATTATCCTATTTTTGTACTTTATGGGGCTGATTGCTTAACACTTACAACTTATTATATATCCATCATAGTTCTCATATTAAATTTTCTTATTGCATATCTTTGAATCATGTGCTGCTTGACACTTCATAGATGAGGATTTTACTGAAATTTCCCCTTTGAAGTAAACAGTAGCTATCTTGTGGAAGTTAAAACTAGGTGATCATAGATTAGTTTTGAATAAATGGGAGAAGATTAACCATTATAGTTACCTTACTGAAAGATGGTATCATTATTTGATAGTTGTCACCAAAAGCAAGGTATTTGCAAGATGAGAGAAACAATGAATATCATTGACCTCTGGATGATGATTCAGGGATTTTTTACCACAATGTTGAAGATGTCCGACAATGTTGAGAATGATTCATAAAGAAATAGGCACGATAGACTGATGGGGGGGGGGGGGGGCATTTAAAAAGTTTCCTAAGAAAATTTACAACCAGAGTTAGCATAGGTGAAAATGGATAGTGTGGATGGATTGGTGGAATTTCCTCTGCATTCAGAATTGATTTGTATACCTCTTCCAATGAACTCTAATCACACTTTAGTGTGAATTTTGTCATTCAAGTTTTAACTTGTGAGAATATAATGTTATTGAAAAGCCTTTCGCCATATACTATAATAAAATGTTGTTCCTTGATCCAATGGGTGATTATCATGAAGGATAATCTTACTTTCGTTAAAGTTTCATTCCTTAGAAAATCATTTAAGTGATTTCCTCACTCATGAACACCTTTGTATGTAGGAACCGTTTCATTATTTTTTTTACTTTAGCAGCTACAATTCAGACATTTTGATAAACTGTGCTACAAAAGAGATGAATTCTTTATCATGTGTGTTAAGACTTCAACTGATCATCATATGCAAAATTAATATCATAGTATTTTCAAGCCATTACATTTCTGAGATAATTTCATGATCAATTATATCATAAGAAAACATGTGTTTGATTCCCAATTTGTTGAGACATATACCTTAGTTTATTTTTGCGAAAGAATATGGCCTGCAGTCAAAGATAAAACTATGCTAACCTTTCCTACTTGTATCATACTCTCCTACATAATATTTAGCATTCCATCAAGAATATCTTACTGATCTTTTTCCTTCAATAAATCCTCTCCATACCCTTCTCAGTTGCTTATTTCAATGGTGCTCTTTTATGCTTAACTTCATAAGCCAAATAACATCTTGATGAAATATTTTCAAATTATCTTAGAGTTGATTTGTAGCAACTGAGGGTCATTTCTTAGTGTAATGCTTTACTTTGTAATGTAATTTTGGTCAGATCCATTTTATAAACCATCTCTAATTTTGAGAAAACTTAACAGTGTTACACTTCAAGCTAAGGCTGGAGATGAAAGAGAAACAGAACTATGATGTGGTGGGCAGAAAAATAAAATGAATTAAATCTGAAAGTGAAGAACTGATAGTAATAAAATTAAATGTAAATGGATGCAGATAAACACATCTTTTATGCAATCCAGATTATTGCTGGTGTGAAAACAATTATTTTCATTATTTAAAGTAATTTTCCTTACATGTGCATATGTATATATATTCCTAAATGTTTTACAACAAATCGCTATTCATTTTATTTAAAATATTAGTTTCTTTCCCATTCCATATCCTATAGCATTAATTTAGTTATGATATATGCATAATTTTATAAATATCTGTTGATATTATTAATATGTATGCTTTAAAAATTGTTTGGTAGTAATATTGCATAGTTCTTTCTTATTTTTATATTCTTGTGAAGACCCAAATTTTGAGCTTCTTCCACACTGTTCTGCTCCTTATATTTCTCAATTCTTTGCAAAGATAAAATCCAAGGAGAAAGTCTCTTCCTTCCTTCATTATGATTAGATAAAATCTTATCTGATTAGACAGAATTCATGTTAAACAGCATACTTAAATTTTCAAGTATATGGGATATTTAATTCCACTATTTGCAGTGAGTGATCAGATGAAGGAAAAAAAGACACGGATTCAGGAGTAACTTTGTGGTAACTAAGGATACACAAGAAATCCATAGTTGGAAAACCGTTTACTACGCCACATAAAAAATTATTACAATACGACCATGGTTTCGCAGCATGGCTGCATCTTCAGGTAACACGAGGAAAAACACATCACAGATTATATAGCACAGGAGTAAGAAAATTGACAAATCAGGAAACAGTACGTGGGAAGGGAGGGGGAGGAAAGGAAGGAGGCATGATGAGGTGGGGGAGGGTAAGGAGACAAAGTGAGGAATGCAGGTACAAAGAAGTCCATGCAAGGACCGATGAACGGCATGGAAACAAAGACAAAACCCATTAAGTGGGAATGGTCGGGATGGAGGGGGTGAGGTGGGATAAGATAGTCTTCAATATGGGTGAGGGATTAGGAAACAAGTATTCATTAACAATGTTTGAGGTTGAGCCTTTTAAGATTTCAACCGTCTCTAAAACATCAATTCTATCCCTTCTGTCACTCACATGTAAGACACTCATTTCAAAATCACTTTCGTGTCCTTCCTCCAATAAATGTTTGCTAAAATGGGAAGCTGAAGGGGTATTATTCACGTAGGCACGTCTATGTTCTTGTTTTCTGGTCATAAAACACCTAGCGGTTTTTCCAACATAAAAACCATCACACGTGTTACAATTTAACCGGTACACACCACTTCTCTTGAGGATATCAGCAGGATCTTTACATTTAACTAACAAATTTTTAAGAATGGGACCTGACTTAAACGAGCATTGGAAATTATTTTTGATTCTGTTTGAAATGAAGTAAGAACTGTCACCAATGTATGCGAGAGAACACCATTTCCTATCACTGCACTTTAACCCATGGAAGATGTCATTCAGGGCTAACTTCTCCTTTTTCTTCCTTATTAAGTAATCTATGATGTTTGGGTCGAACCCATTGTTGTGAGCGATATATTTAATGGTGTTCAATTCAATGTTGAAATCGGTTTCCGATTTTTGTCCTAAATGAAGAGTATTGTGGTCTTCCTGGCTTTTCTAAAAATTTGTTGGCATTACAACTTCCACTGCAAGTAAATCATTGTTTGGATTTTGATCTATTTCAATTTTCAGAACTTCATCCAATTTATAGTTCCTCATTTCATTTCCTAAAATTTGTACTATATAGCTAATGAGTTGCGTCTACTCACCAGTCACAGCAGCGATCGATGAGTAGAACATATTTGCTATATAGTAATAATTTTACCTTGGATTTTGTAATAAGAAGTTGCGTTTTTGGCTTTTAAATATCAGGAAATATATTGCTTACCATCTTCAGGAATAAAAGCAGCAGTAAATAGAGATAATGGTACGATATAATGAACTTAGACGTATTTGTAGAATGAGAGGTGATTAATAATTCTAAATAATATTTTAAATGCGTGCATAATTATGACAGTGCTGCTCCATGCGAAATAAACAAGTATATCCATATGAAGCTGTACTAGAATGTTAATCAGCAAGATCCTTAGCGATAGAGGTACCTTAGTCTTTAACTCTCTTCTTTTTGTTATTTAGATGTTGAGATGTTTAGATTTATTTTTCTGGGATTGCTCAATGATTATGTGATAGATCCTTTATATCCCATACCATTTTTTCGGATAAATTATCCTATTTTTGTACTTTATGGGGCTGATTGCTTAACACTTACAACTTATTATATATCCATCATAGTTCTCATATTAAATTTTCTTATTGCATATCTTTGAATCATGTGCTGCTTGACACTTCATAGATGAGGATTTTACTGAAATTTCCCCTTTGAAGTAAACAGTAGCTATCTTGTGGAAGTTAAAACTAGGTGATCATAGATTAGTTTTGAATAAATGGGAGAAGATTAACCATTATAGTTACCTTACTGAAAGATGGTATCATTATTTGATAGTTGTCACCAAAAGCAAGGTATTTGCAAGATGAGAGAAACAATGAATATCATTGACCTCTGGATGATGATTCAGGGATTTTTTACCACAATGTTGAAGATGTCCGACAATGTTGAGAATGATTCATAAAGAAATAGGCACGATAGACTGATGGGGGGGGGGGGGGGCATTTAAAAAGTTTCCTAAGAAAATTTACAACCAGAGTTAGCATAGGTGAAAATGGATAGTGTGGATGGATTGGTGGAATTTCCTCTGCATTCAGAATTGATTTGTATACCTCTTCCAATGAACTCTAATCACACTTTAGTGTGAATTTTGTCATTCAAGTTTTAACTTGTGAGAATATAATGTTATTGAAAAGCCTTTCGCCATATACTATAATAAAATGTTGTTCCTTGATCCAATGGGTGATTATCATGAAGGATAATCTTACTTTCGTTAAAGTTTCATTCCTTAGAAAATCATTTAAGTGATTTCCTCACTCATGAACACCTTTGTATGTAGGAACCGTTTCATTATTTTTTTTACTTTAGCAGCTACAATTCAGACATTTTGATAAACTGTGCTACAAAAGAGATGAATTCTTTATCATGTGTGTTAAGACTTCAACTGATCATCATATGCAAAATTAATATCATAGTATTTTCAAGCCATTACATTTCTGAGATAATTTCATGATCAATTATATCATAAGAAAACATGTGTTTGATTCCCAATTTGTTGAGACATATACCTTAGTTTATTTTTGCGAAAGAATATGGCCTGCAGTCAAAGATAAAACTATGCTAACCTTTCCTACTTGTATCATACTCTCCTACATAATATTTAGCATTCCATCAAGAATATCTTACTGATCTTTTTCCTTCAATAAATCCTCTCCATACCCTTCTCAGTTGCTTATTTCAATGGTGCTCTTTTATGCTTAACTTCATAAGCCAAATAACATCTTGATGAAATATTTTCAAATTATCTTAGAGTTGATTTGTAGCAACTGAGGGTCATTTCTTAGTGTAATGCTTTACTTTGTAATGTAATTTTGGTCAGATCCATTTTATAAACCATCTCTAATTTTGAGAAAACTTAACAGTGTTACACTTCAAGCTAAGGCTGGAGATGAAAGAGAAACAGAACTATGATGTGGTGGGCAGAAAAATAAAATGAATTAAATCTGAAAGTGAAGAACTGATAGTAATAAAATTAAATGTAAATGGATGCAGATAAACACATCTTTTATGCAATCCAGATTATTGCTGGTGTGAAAACAATTATTTTCATTATTTAAAGTAATTTTCCTTACATGTGCATATGTATATATATTCCTAAATGTTTTACAACAAATCGCTATTCATTTTATTTAAAATATTAGTTTCTTTCCCATTCCATATCCTATAGCATTAATTTAGTTATGATATATGCATAATTTTATAAATATCTGTTGATATTATTAATATGTATGCTTTAAAAATTGTTTGGTAGTAATATTGCATAGTTCTTTCTTATTTTTATATTCTTGTGAAGACCCAAATTTTGAGCTTCTTCCACACTGTTCTGCTCCTTATATTTCTCAATTCTTTGCAAAGATAAAATCCAAGGAGAAAGTCTTTTCCTTCCTTCATTATGATTAGATAAAATCTTATCTGATTAGACAGAATTCATGTTAAACAGCATACTTAAATTTTCAAGTATATGGGATATTTAATTCCACTATTTGCAGTGAGTGATCAGATGAAGGAAAGTATGAGAACTTAAGCTAAAGATCTGTATGTACCATATTTTACAGCCTCATCAGCATAATTATAATCAATTACATATAATAATAGCCTGAGAATGAGACATTCATCTTTTTCCTTACAGAACCAACTTCACCAACACTACTACTGTACAAGTAATTACTATTTTTTTTCTGGTAATAAAACCTAAGAATCTTCCTTTAGCAGCATTCCCAAATGAATACGATAACAGCCAAAGCTTTAATCATAATATATATATATATTTTTTTTACAAACATTTAGGATAAAAATTTACACAAACTTTAACAGGGCTGACGAATTTTAAAGCTAACTGCAACATAATGACAGATGAATTAACTTCTCGAGAAAATATTTCAATAATCAGGGTAGAATAAATAAACATCAAACCATTGAGAAAATCATATTTGTGCAGCTTCAAATGATCCTTTTGGGCAATGGCCACAGGCTGTGCACTCAAAATTCGGATCAGCTCTCAGGTTGGCCTAAAAATAAAATATTCTACACACATCAGTGGCATTTCAGGCAGGGATGTTATTGTATTAAATGGTAATTGTACAAGTTGAGAACGATCTAGACACAAAAGGCAAATTTTATAAAACAGTTGGGGGCACACTTTATATGCATTCATATTCAGTACATTTCAGTCAATAATTATTATTCTCAAGAAATGCCTTAAGTTAATCAACTTTTAAGTTAGTGGTTTTCTGATTTTCAAACAGAATTTAATGTATGAATTAGATAAATGACATCTTATTTACAGCCATTGAAATGAATATGTAAAATTAAGATTTCTGAATTGTGATATTTATAATTCTAGTATTTTTCAGGAAGGTATTTATCCTTGCATATGCCAATGACAAATATTATACTACCAAGTATTGGTATTGCAGCAAATTAGATTGGATTACACTATAAAATATGGAACCAAAATAGAGTTACTGACCTTTATGCAATAATAGCAGTAAAAATGAGAACAGCCAATCGACTGAGGAAGTACTGGAAACTGATCGCATATTGGACACAGAGTGGAACTTGTGAATTTCTCTCTTTGCACAATCACTGGGCTTTCTTTCATGAAGAATTTCATTACTTGTCTCTTAATGTAATGATAATTGATGAGAGGCAATGTAAATGAGAGGAATTCCTAGAGAAAAGAATTATTCAAAATGAAAGCTCATTTAATCTTTTAAACTTTTTTCCAATAAGATTTTTCAATTCTTTGAGAACAATTTCATTCATAATCCTAAATGAAGATTTTCACAAGTGATCTCATTTTATCCTAAAGCATTTAACCAGTATCAGTTATTTTTATTATTATAAACTATATCTTACATTATAATCACCACTGTGTATATATTTATCTGATGTCAGTAACACCTCTAACAAATACACAAGAGAAATTTCTGAACATTAATTTCATGCACGTTCCAATGAGATAGAATAATAAAATTTAGAAATTAGTTTGAAGTCCAACAGACTATTACATATCAATACATTTTTGCCCAAAGTATCATAGGTGTGACGACACAAAAATACTCTTGTAAGAAATACACATAGAGCTCATTTTATTCCACCTCTTTTCTTTTTATAAAGAATACAGACTTTTCTTCCTATAGAATTATATCTTCCTATATAGAATTAAATAAAAAATAATGGTCCTGCAAAATTGAAACATGTATCCAAAAAAGGGAGATTGAATAAAGATTTTATTTCTGCTTGTATAGTACTATTTATACTATGTATAGTACTATTTATACGAGAGATGCGATTAGATGTATGAGGATGTTATCGGAGAGGGTGCTCGAGTTGAACCGCGAGATGTGTGTCTGCTTTATTGACTATGAAAAAGCTTTTGATAGGGTAAGATGGGATGTCTTGTTAAGAATCTTGAGAGAAATAGGCATAGACTGGAAAGACAGAAGATTAATTAAGCAAATGTACGTCAATCAGAAAATAGTTGTAAGAATAGGGGACGAGGAAACAAAGGAAACTACCATAGGAAGGGGAGTCAGGCAGGGATGCTGTCTTTCACCATGTTTGTTCAACTTATATGCAGACAAATTACTGTCAGAAGCTCTGGAAGACACAGGTGGGGTAAAAGTTGGAGGGGAGAGAATAAAATCCATCAAATACGCGGATGATCAGGCTATCATAGCAACCAATCAAGAAGAACTTCAAAATATGATGGAAAGGATATGGAATAAGAGCGAAGAATATGGAATGAGGATAAATATAAGGAAAACAAAAGTAATGAGGATATACAAGTCAGAAGGACCCTTAAATATATGGTTAGCAGAAGAAAAGCTAACACAAGTTCATTCCAGTATTTAGGAAGTTTAATTGAACAAAATGGTAGTTACACAGCAGAAATAAAAAGCAGAATTGGGCAAGGAAAAGTAGCATTCAATAAAATTAAAAAACTGCTAACAGCAAAGAAAATCAATGTGGCTACTAGGAAAAGATTTGCAAAATGCTTCATATGGAGCATTGTACTGTATGGAGCCAAAACGTGGACCTTGAAAAAGAGAGAAGAAAAGTACATAGAAAGCTTTGAAACATGGCTTTGGCAAAGACTGGAAAAGATTAGTTGGAAAGATAAAATTAGTAATGAAGAGGTACTGAGGAGGATTGGGGAAGAAAGAAGTATTCTGAAAGAAATTAGAAAAAGGAAGGCAAATTGGATAGGACACATTTTAAGGAGGAACGGAATACAGAAAGTGATAATAGAAGGGAAAATAGAAGGGAAGAGAGGAAGAGGACGGAGGAAGTATGGGATGCTAACAGACATCAAAGAAGGAAGGAAATATGCCGAGATGAAGAGAGATACCCAAAACCGAATGCTGTGGAGACAAAAATTTCGTTGAAACCTGTCCTAGGACAGAAAGAACAAAGAAGAAGTACTATTTGTGATTTGAAAGTTCGAGAATCAGGACACAAAAATGAAAAATTTGTGCAATTTCTTGGGTGTAAACAAGCAGTCACCCTGACAATTAAGGTGATTGATGAACTCAAAACCCATAAGAATGTATGGGAAAGATATGAAATGTATGATAAAGACAAATATTTCCTGGCTAGGAAAGCCTTCGTTAACTTTGGAAATCAAAATTTAGCAATTTATTTTCATAAATAACCATCCTGTTATTAACCTGTAACCTTCTATACTTGAAATGGTCTAAATTGGACTTTGTGAATAACTTTTCAAATAATAAATTTCCATTTTTGAAATCGTAGACAATTAAATCTTTTTGAGCCTGAAACTAAATTTCTTCATTCTGAATCCATCTTTTACATACACTAGCACAATCTTAAATTGGGATTGTGAGAATAAGTAATTAAAACTGCACTGCATATTTCATAGGAAATATTCCTAAAAATCTGATTCCCACCACTGTCTATAATAATTGTAATTTGTATAAGACAAAATTAATCAATGTAAAATAACTGTTGTTTTGGGTGAATTCTGGGCTCAACCTACAAAGAAGTAGTTCATTGGTAATGATGCATGTAAAAGTAAGGGGAAGAGGAAAGTGAAAGATGACCAGGAAACCTCATTTGGTTTCAATATTCATCACAATTTGGAAGATTTGACAAACATTTTCCACAAGATCATCTTTGATAACCTCAATGCTTTACCCCAAAAATTCAAATTAGCCACAACACCTAAATTTCCTTTGTGCAGGAAGAAAAAGTAAGGATCCAAAACAATGAGTCATCAAATTTATCAAGGTGTACTTACTGACTTTGGTAGGAGTGTTTTATGTACTGTATGATTCTTCCGCAAGAGAAAATGGTGTTCTAAAGTATTTACGAAATGATTATAAATACCCAGGCCACAACTCTCAATACTCGTGTTGAACTGCCTACTTTCTTTAAAATTACGGCATTCTTCTTAAATTCAATTTGAATAAACTTGAACCAAATCGACCTACTACTTTTATTTCGACAGTTTTATAACAAGTTAATTAATTAATTTTCACTAACTATGAAGACTTCGTAGGATGGGGGGAACGGTTTGAAACCTTGAACGGGCCGGACCTCTTGTCGTATTTTGGAGAACCCCACTCTGAATACTAAATCAAAAAATAAATACAATAAAAAATAAACAAAAATAAATATAAAAAGAAAAAAATACTTACAATAAAACCATGCCACAGAATTTCCCGAGTCATGTAAGAATAGCCGATGGCTCTTCTTTTTCCCTGATCTACTGGTACCAAGGTAAGATCAATCATTCGATGGCCCAAAGACGGATATTTTCCTTCATAAAGAAATTTTAAAAAGTTGGCTAATCTTGATATCTGAACTGCGATTTCTATGTATTGGGTAATTTTATGTACCTAAAAGGAAAAAGAAATATATAAATTCAATACATTGGAAATCGTCATTATACTTTACAAAATCTGGTTCATTAAAACTCACAAGGTCTTTTTCCTCCCGCCTTTTGGCTAAATTGGACACCGCAATAGATCGTGACTGTAAATATTGGGTTCCAAATACAATTGAAGCTAATAGCCAAATTTTTTTACTGCTAATGTCATCTCTAAATTTTATTCCGAGAAGTTGTTGACCAAAAGTAGCATTGGATTTCGCAGCTGAAAGCTAAAACATTGTTCTAGTACTCTCGCTAGCTTTAATGCTCATAGTACAAACTAACACCAGACATGGAGCTTACCTTCCAAAGTACGAATTTCAGAAACAATTCCAATTCTGGTTCCCAAGTATTTAAAAATGTAGTCTGAAACCAGCAAAATAATTAACACACACCCTTTCTGACACAGAAAAGAAATAATCGTGTAAATTGTTCTTACCCCTGAATACTTTAATGAGTTCATTAGCTTAGATTTCAGAATTTGGACTACGTCTTTGTCCAGTTCCAAGGCGTCCAACTAAAGATAAATACAATTACATGCGAGAAAAATGAAAACACAATTAATAAAATACTACTAGGTATACCTGGGTTACTCTTGGAACGAAGTTTGTATTGCGATCTCCCATAGCTTTGCAACGACAAATTTAAAAAAGAAAGCTATTTTATCAAAAAAACTATGAGAACAACTACTTCCTTCATAACCCAATATAACACTCATAACCGCATTATCAATTCATATTAAGTATCCCCGCCTCTCACGTCGAAACTACGAAAAGTTCACAATACACCTGACTTCCTCGAAGTATTTCGACTATCGATCCCGCGATGGGCTTTGGTAAGTATCGTAGGTATGTTCGAGTCGTTCGACTGATCGTGAATTGTTAGATCGCAAAAAATGGCGGCGAAAACACCAACAACCATTGACACTAGGGCCGAGCTAGCGGATTTAGTTAAAAGAAAAGCTGAAATTGCCGTGAGTATGCATTAAAACGAACTCAGTTGATCCGAAATCTAAATATTCTCTTCTCTGTATACTGTGAATCATATGCTTAACTCTTACTGAGAGATAGAGAGATGCTAGTTCTTTCAGTGACAATAGCATTGTTTTTAATCAGGATACACTCGCAAGTTTAGAAAGGCAGATTTACGCATTCGAAGGAAGCTATTTAGAAGACACGCAGTTATACGGAAATATAATCCGAGGTTGGGATCGTTATCTTGCAAGTAATAAGAACACTAACAGTAAAGCAGACAAAAGGAACAGAAAGTTCAAAGAGGCGGAGAGACTCTTTTCCAAATCTTCCATCACTTCAATGGCCGTAAGTAATCATTTAATTTAATATCTTGATTTATACTGCTTCATATTTTACAGTAGTGTTTAATTTTGAATGTAATAGGTTAGTTTCGAAAGTAGGATGACACTTAGCAAAAATCCTTTGTTTCATCTTAATTTCTTGTTCACCTCATCTTTTCACCTTCAGATAAATCATCCCATTGATTAATCGTCATGTTTGCCCTACTCGAGTGTAATAGAAAGTAGGGTTTTCATTACAGTCATCAAAAGTTTATTTTGTGTAGGGAAATGACAACTGCTCCTCAAGTACGGGAGCATTTATAATCTGGAGCGTACAAACGTGAAGCAGTGGGTGCAAAATATCGGCGTTTAAATAAAATATAATAATCATTATTTTTAAAATCCTTTAGTATTTCATTTCTAAGGTACTTCTCCAATCCATAATTTTATGTTGTTAAGATTTCACTGCTAGTAGCTCTGGTGTCTTGTATCTTCATTACCCTTCTAAACACTTAAGTTGTAAACACCAAGTTCATTTACCCTCAAAATTGCATATTTCTGCATGCAAATGTTCCTCAGAGACAAATACACTATATAAAGATGTTTTAAAGTTTTTAACCTCAGTTGACATCTTATCTACATCATGGCCCACTGAAAACTCATTAGGGATATCCAAATTGAAATTTCATCGTATCGCTTTATTTAATCGTATGTTGCCCATCTGAATTGATTTTCTTATTATGACGTTATGAGTGAAAATAATTAATTCTGCCTGAAGTAGTTTTATTTCAGCATATTTATGTTTCATTTAAATTCACAGTGGTTAATGGATCAATCTAAGTATTTAATATTTTCCTCTGATGAGTTTTTAGTTCTCTGTGTAGTTTGACAAGTATATTCTGATAGATGTCTTCTGACAATAGTGCAGGATTATAAATGCAGGTGCAATTTCAGTGGTTCTTTAGATGCCAAATGCTGTTATTTAAATTCTCATTTGATCAATGGACTAATCAATCTTCCCATTCAATATACTGGAAAGTAAATTAATCCTTTCTCCTTTCTATAATCCAAAATCATGAATATACATAAAGTAATATAAGAATAAAGTATGAATAACACTTGTAACTGACTTAAACTGGAGGTTGTAAAATTTGGATGCCCATAATAGAAATGTTGTCTTTCCATTTTGAAGTAGTATTGCCTCGACAGCTGAGGTCATTTTGCACATATGGGCTCCCACCAAGAATCAGGATCACTTTCACCAAAGATGCCCACTGGGAGCCCAGCATTATACACTATCTGCTGAGATATGCTTTATTTAGTTAACCACCTTTTAAGGTGATTTACTCAGATTTTAAGTAAGGATATCACTGTATAATGAATATGCTTGACAACAAGCTTTTATCTATGCTTATAAGAAAAAAAGAGTATTAAAAGTCTCATTACAATGAGGTCAATGTGATTTTTGTGTAGGCTGCATATTCACATTGGCCAAACTTTCGGGTTTCCTGTGGTACTGTTAACTTTTTTGCACATTCAATGTTTCCAGTGTGCGTTTGGTCTACTTTGGATATGATTTAGACGGAATCTTCAAATGATTAATGTGTTTGTATGATTTTAGGCTGTGAGTGGAGTGGTGGATCCTCCTCAAGACAAAGGTAACGAAAGTTATTTAAATTGCATTGGTTATGACAGTATCAGAAAGGTGATTTCACAGTAAGATTTCTTTAATTTTCCAATGACAGACAGAAGTAGCGAGACTGAATCTCAAACGGGCAACAGCGGTAGTGAAGACAACAGTAAGGATTCTGCTAAAAACGTGAATGACAACAATGGTGCTGTGAATGGGACGAGTGACCCAGCGTCTCTCCTCCTTCCTCCCAAAGACTCTCTTAGCAAAGAGTCCAAACCACTCCATCGGATCAAAAAGGGAATTAAGAAGCCACGCCACCGATGACACCTTTCTCCTCACTCCATACTAAGGCTTTTCACCGTGTGAGACAGACCTTGTGATGTTCGTTTCAGCTCTCCAAGTTAGCCAGATATTCACTTCCCTCGATTGAGTGAACTCTAATATTGAGCTGTGGTCTTTCTCAGCAATTAAAGACTAAGCATTGAGAATAGAATAATATCAAGATGTAAATTATATATGTACTAATGATTATCCTCTTATGAGTGATGAAACGATCTAGCTGTTGTGATCTGGTTGGGTTAGAATTTTTATGCCAATTCTTTGCATTGCTTGTTTTAATGAATTCTTTAATTTTAAAATTATGAGATGAGAAAATTAGGATATTTCCTATTTTTGGTGGTTAAATCAGTAACGATTTAAAAGCAAATAATTCTCCATTGTTCATTTGCTCAACTGAGAGTAAAGTTTTATATGTATTTTTTTCAATTTTGATATTCAATTACTAAATCATTGAGTATTGAGATCATTGGTTAATATGTAAGCACTTGTTTGTAATAGAACCATTTATTTCATCTTTCTGGCTGAGGATTTGCATCCAAAGTCTAGACTCTCTATCGTTCTCCAAATTGTTGATTTGTGCAACTGCACGTCCATTTCAAACAATTCCTAAAAGTAGAGGGTACCTTTCTGGGTCTCAAGGCATTGTTGGACTAAAACAGGGAACTCAACTGCAAGCCGTAACTTAGCAACCTCTTTGCAGGATTGACTGAGAGAGGATTGCTTGACCTCTTTCTGATTCAATGACAAAGGAAGGTATCTATCTCTAGTGCAAAAATGACTTTTAGTCTCTTTGGAATGCTGAATTTGGATGTAAAGGTGCTATCTCTCCATCAGTGTGATAGATAACTTAGCCTTAACAGTATTTTTCCAGTGTGAGATGTCAGAAACTGAGCTGTAACAGTCATTGCCATCAACTGTATCAAGTTGTGTAAATTAGGAAATTTTCTAATGTTTGTATTTAAGATGAGAAGACTTATGGTCCATATTGAACCGATTTCTCCATTTCGCATGTTGTAAATTTGAGAATGTTTATAACTCTCTGTGTTGATTCTCAAAGCTAAAAATCATGTACATGCCATTTGTCCAGTGTTTGGAAGGTGAATTTTTTAAAATATACGTAAAATAAAATAGAAAATTTTATTTGGTAAAATTAATATCAGTTTAGGAACAAGGTGCATACTTTATGTAGAAGTATAAATACATCTTATCATGAATCCCGACTTACTTGAGGTGCATAAAACTGCCCAGCAAGGCGGTTCTCTGAAAATGAAAAGATTTGCTGCTTGAATATTATGAGCCAGCCAAATTAAAACTAGCTTAAACTGATGGATTGATTTGAGCAAATTGGTCTTATACCATTAATCAATCATACCTTTAAGATATACATTTACAGACTACATTCACTCATTACATTCTTAACAGAGTCCCTTTAAATTCAAACAGTATCACATGTTAAGTGATACCCACCATTAACATTAGGATCATTATATAGAGCCAATAAATACAAGAAACAGAGTAGACAGAGATAATCAATTTATGAAATTTTCACCATCTAAAACTGTTTTCTGTTATGTTACTTCTAATTCATATACTTTCAAATCAGAATTGACATAAAATATGCACAATTTTAGTAAATCTATGGTGGATACTGTTTGGTAAGTATTAATAATAATCCAAATTATTAAATTTGGATTGACTTTTCAAAGAATTGGAACATTAACAAATACATGAGCATTGCAACTCAATATTTGCACTGGAAGTGATAAGTATGGTTAGTCAAATTCGATAAAACTCAGTGAATCAAGTTTGTAAATATTTTGTAATTTGAAATCAGATTTTATATGATAGTATTATAATTTCATTACTCTACAGATTATTACTTATGAATAATGTTATAAATAATAATGACATTGTTCTCAAAAAGCCAATTTGATTGGCTAAAAGAAAAGACACTGCATACAAATTGGAGGTATTTAAGAAAATTCTTCATGGGGTAGTTATGTAATAAAATTAAAGCAAACACACATCTGAGCAGAAGAACAGGACTGTTAGCTTACATTTTTCTACGATGGCATTCAAGAAAATCAAGCAAGTCAAATACATTTTATGTACAACTCTTTACTCAAGATTTTAAATGAAAAATATCATACAAGATCAAAGAATTTTTAAAATAGTTACAAATGGCTGGTTGTAAAATTGTGCTTGTAATCCCCATAATAGATAGAGGTGAAATGTGTAACAAGTTTCCCGAGTATATTAAATGATCAATATCGCAGATTGATACAAAAAAGGAGAAGAAAAATAATTTGGGATAGGTCTTCCAAGAAAATACATGTTTGGAAATAAGTGAAGGCTATTTGTACTTGTAAAAAAAGAAGGATTTGCATATTATGTGTTTTACTGGCCTCTAGGTAATCTGAAATGAAAGCAAAACATGTCAGTGACATTCATTAGTTTAACTTCTACCTCAAACAATTCTGCAGAGCCTAAAGTTTCAGTTGTCTTGAGGACCTTATCCAATGCCTTGTGGCTGCTATATATACACTGCTTTTGAAAAGAGGGTATAGGATGAGATTTTGGAGGTCTTTCTCTGATAAGATGCTTTGGTGGAGAAAAAGAAAAGCACTACTTAAAAAGACTACATATTCAACAAATTTTCAGCTTGAGCACTTCCTCAAAGGAAACTCAAAGTTGTATGGCAACATGAGTTGGGTGCAACAAAATAATTATAAATATAAACTGAATGCTAGCGATTCTATCCAATTGTCTTTGTTATCAGGTAAAATTGGGACTGGATAGTCCCATCTTTAATTTAAACTTTATCATTATGAATTTGTATTGCAAAATGGGCAACTAAGGATGCCAACTGCTTTGCTGCCTTTGTTATGAAAAGCGTGTCCTATTCAAATATCATGTATGATGCCCAATGCGCTACACTGTTTCACGTTTCTGACCTTAGTCTGCAGAATCTCCAAGCAAATAAAGTCCATTTCAGTGTCTGAAACTGCCAGTAACCTCCAAATTCACAAGTTCAGTGGTGTTAATTGAGATCTTTGGTAAACATTTTCCCTAATTCACACAAGAAATTTCGTGAAATAACAATATTGGCTATCTAACATTGTAACTATATTTTCCTTAAATAATCCTTCCTATTGCATCATCATTACAAATTAGTTTTAAATATTGTGGTCCTTCCGATCACATAATCAACCCTACCCCCAAGTTTGTTTTCATTTCAATGAATTTAATTACTTTTGAATTATATAACCTTTTACATTTTTTATTTTTAAATATTTATAAAAAATATACACATGCTTCAAAACAATTTTGAACTGTCCTAATTTAATTCCAAAAATGTCCATCTTAATAGTCATGAAGAGTTGGCAACTCTAAAAATGAGTAAATGGGATGGAAAATGACTGCTTGACTAAAATATAAAGTACTTTGTGTTGGCCTGGAGATATAGGAAAGACAAATAGACCTCATTTTAGAGAGATCAGCCCCTCTTCCATCAACCCTTGTATGCAATTACAGATATAAACTAAAAGGAAAAATGATTGTACAATGATTGCAACAGAAAGTTAACAACGAAATAGCTCACACTACAGAAACACCTACTGGGAAAGGGGTGAAAAAACTAACAAAAACACAGAAAAAGAAAATAAAAAGGCAACATACAGAAGAAAAATAAAAGAAGGAAGTACAGAAGCATAAACAAAGATAGTTAAGTTTGAAAGATACAGTTGACTAAAGTTAACAATTCTAATCTAACAATATTAAAATTACTAATTCCAATAAAACCAAGGAAATATAAATTGAAGTTAATAAATATATCCCATAAATTCCTATTACCTAATAATCAAAATATCAGCTAGAGGCATTTGTTGTTAAGGAACGATCACATAAGTAACCTTCATCACTCCTTGTCCACAAATGTTGAGGATAGAAAGCAAAAAAGAGGAGGACAATAATAGTTAGATGAATGTGCTACGAAAGAGAAGGGATGTCTGAGAAGAGAAATGAAAACAGATGGAAAATAGGATAGCAATACCTGGAAGAATATCAGGAAAGAAAAACCACACATCTTAGCAAGTAGTTATGGTTAAACATGAAATCTATAAGTCTATATATTTAACAGATTCATTTGGTACTCTTCTTCAAACAAAAAGAGCTTATAAAAGTATTACAAATAGCTTCACAACAATTATTTATATAATTTATGATATCAGATTAATTAATTTTGCTGAAGATTGATTTGAATTCCTCCAAAATCCCTTAAATTTTCCTTTAACCAATGATTCACTGATACCCACTATCATAAATGAGTCATACTCTGTTCCTTATCATTGTAATAGCCTCAATTTAATAACAGTTTTGCTCTAGTAAAAATATTATAGCATCCTAATAGGATGCAGAAACCTGTTGATTAGGCTAACCATACTTATGTATCTATAACTATATTATATCTAACTGTGCATGGTAACAGAGAGATGTGAAGCAACCATTTTCCTTAGGAGGCACCAAGATTAATGTTAAAGTATTCACTTTCTCAATAATCAATATTATATCTAGAAAATAATTATAAACATCAATAGGAAGATGCTTATCACTCTTTTTCCTTCTATTAGATTAAATTTAGATTAAGACTATTTAGATTAAATTCAAGCAAAACGACTTGGGAATTAAATGAAAGGTGGCATAAGGCATCTTCCCTAAAGAGGCAAAATGGCATGACATATTTTCAGTTAATGAATATAAAATTTATCTACATCAAAATTATCTCTTGCACTGTTTGAGTTTTATATCTTTATATAAACTGATGATAATTGCTTCCTTAGCTCCAGCCGAAAAAGGGGAAAAGGAAAGGAGTTCAATGCAGCAAACTGAACAGAGAAAAAAAAGCTACCGATATTTCTAATTGAGAAGTCAACATCTTCATGAATTATGCTAATTAATACCAAAATTGAACTAGTGGTAAGACTTACTTTATGAATTAAGAAATGGTGGTGCTAAGGAGATGAAAAATTAATTCCCAGAACCCTTGCTAATAAACAGTATTTTAACAGAAGTGCAATTAGATTACTCTTACAGAGTTTACAGTGGTTTTACATTTCTACAATAACCATCTTCTTACCTTACTTTATACAACAACTTCCCACAAGACACTAAAAGCTTTGTTTTCCCTAAACATTAATATTAACCTTATTTTACCATATTGGGAAGTAATAAGAGATGCAGAAATTTGGATAAGGGAAAAAGATACATTTTTCAAAATATAATAAGCTTCACAAAAATTGAGACATTTTCTATATGCTACAGACTTTGCATATAATTGTATAACTTACATTTGACTCACTACCAATAAGATTAATGTTTCACACTCATCATGCAAATATACTCACGATGCAACAGCCTGGATTCCACTCTACTTGAATACTTTTTCACAAGTCCATAAAAAATGCTGGGGATGAAAGTAAACAGAACTGCAGTTGTAATTAAATACGGATCCATTTCAAAGTGTAATTTGCAGCCCAAATCTTTACTCCATTCCATACGAGATGCGTTCATCTGCATTAATAATTCAACACATCAGCATTTAAACATTCTTAGCATTAATATTACACTTCAAGTTTTAGCCATAATTTAGATGCTTATATTTTAATGTTTGCTTCTTTTCTTTAAGCTTCGCCCCATTTACAACTCTCATAAAATCAATAAAATTTCATGAATTTTCAAAGATTACTCACAGAATCAACAATATCCATGCAAACTCTAGATGACTGTTTCAACGAATTATAAAAATCATTCAGTTTTTTATAAGGTTCCTGACATAAGGTACAAACAGTAGAATTTTTTTCCATATTCTTCTTAATACATTCCCTAACAGAATTCTCTATCGTATGAAATTTTATTGTACTGTTATTAGGTATGTAAGTTGTAGTTCCGTTGGGCTCTATCTCGAAACAATCTGAAATGAAAAGACTTCAATTACCATTAGAAACGCAGCATCGAAATCGTAGGATTCTCAAACTACTCACAGTCACATTCCCCTTTCTTCCAAAGGTGAACAAAGCTGCCGTAGAGTGTCTCGATTATCTCTAGGCGATCCACATTTATCAACACATCTTTGCACTTGACACCACGATCTTGAACCTTGATGAAAAAGCCACTGTTGTACTTTACTATAAACAAAACAATATCATGGCACAAATTCGGCCTGAAACACCCACTTAAACTTTACTCAACCAGTCCATCCCGTCAATCTAAGCCAAATATTGTTTTCTACTAACCGTTAAAATCTCTTCATGGTACTTCAGCACGTCCAAATAATTACGAACACAGTTCTCACAAAATGTAATAGGCCGTGCATTTGTAATAGAGCAATACGTGAAGTTGCTAGCAGCAACTGAAAAATTATACAGTAGTCTACCACAGGTCCCATTTATGTCGATAATTCTGAAATTGATCATGCAATACTCAATTTTTCCATACTAATCAAAGGTCATAACCGCTTATATTTAGAAGAATATTACGTACAAATCCAATGATTTCCAAGATCCACTGCCGTACCCTAAATTAAAAACGGAAACAAAGAACAGGAAAAAGAAATATAACGAAATGTATCCCATCCCAACTCTCTAACTAAAAATATCTTTAATTGATCCTTGAAAGGGGGCTTGCCTTTTCCTTCGCGGACACATGAACCAACACACGCTAAACCACAAGACTAACAGTGACTACCGTGACTACTACACTCTGAGCTCAAAGACTCAGAATCACGCACGTATGGTTGCAGCGGGTTAGATCAAGCAGTAAACGATGGCAACCGTAAACTAGCACTTTTAGCGGTCGAAGTAGCAACTACTCTTACTTGTCAAGGAGCACTTTTCCTTTTTATACATTATTTCAGGAATTTAAAATCAAAGATTGCTTGATTCCAGGCAAAATTTTCGGCTAATATCGGAGATTACAAGGTGAATATGTCGTTTTTCAAGCTGAAAGGAAAAATTGCGTTAGGCTTAAAGACAGAGACACATAACTGATGGAGTATGTACTAACTCGAAAATTCTTCTGAGTTAATCTCACGCGTTTGTGTCCGTCATGCAGGCTATCACAGCAGGAACAGAACTGTTTATCCCCATCCCTTTTCCTGTTTCAAAACCGAACTTCGAGCCCTTCCCTTCTTGCATTCGCGGAGCTGTTTCTACTAGCAACGGAGGTAACCAATTGAATTTCCTGTGTATCTTTGAAATGGTGAATGTTAATAAACTCATCTTCATCATTAGTTATCTATATTCTGAAGTATCTCCTTTCTACAATTCAGTAGTAGGTTCATATCATCATTACCCTGATTCCCTCTCCATTCACTACATTAAACCATGCAACATAATTATCTATTTCCTTCCTCTCTTCCCTCTGCCGCCACGTCCTGTAACAAACAGTTCCTCCTTAATGAATCCCCACTTTACTTTTAGTTACTTTTCATCTCTTGATTTCTTCTATGACTGCTCCACTTCCCCAAACCTATCCTTCAACTCGAGATTCAGTAACAGATATATATTCATTCATTCATTCATTCACTGTCTTTTTCTTAAACAGAACAGTTTTTCATTTAAAATTAATTCATACTAATTAGTTCTACAATCTTTCTGGTTTAAGAACTATGTGTCCATATCATGTCTATAATATTTCTTTCTCATATTAAATTCATAATAAAGATAGGAAAATCAGCAGTGATATATTCCTGCGACGTTAAGGAAATGATTGTAATGTCTTCGATTTCTTATCCATCCCTATTTAAGGCAAGATTTAGGGCAGCTCTCAGTCTCTCACTAATTTTTCTTCAATTCACATTTCAGATTCATGGGTAATACATCATAATGTAATGTAGTTCTTCAGAATCTCTCTTTTTCAGGAGAAAGTGTCATTATTCACTAAATTATTGTTTGAATATATAGGAATGATATGAAGCATCACCTCTTTTATTCCAGAAGATTACATTTTCATATCTTTTCATTTCAAATAAGCTTGCTACCGAGGAAAATAGAGTTTATAGTGTAAAGAATAAAAGGCGATGAATGAAAGGAATTTTTAATGGTTCTGAAGAGGAAGATCTATGCAAAAATATAAAATTATTGAAGAATATTTCAATGACACTGTAGATTCCTCTCCTGGTGATGTAGCACCGCTACTGAACCTGTTAGTGTTTTTATGTAAATCTGTGGTGTAGTGAAAGTTTAAAATGAAGCAGTTTGGAATATTTTGTTTAAACTTGAAGAATAAGGAGCTTAATTTAAAGATCAATATATGTGATCAGAAATTCAGTGGAAAATGAAGCGCAAGTTTGAGCTATTAGGAAGCTTGATCTACTTACAAACACATAGGTGCACCTATGGCATACCCAAAATAAGAAAGTTTTTGGCACTTGCAACTCCGACAGCACTATCCATGTTATGTATTCTTCACTTAATGAGGCCCCAGAGGAAATGAATCTGTTTTCTTTTCATTGGTTATGAGTATTACTCTGTTAATTATGAACTTAATCCAATCTCTGACAATAAAGTAGATTATATCAGTATCTCACTCTTTGGTTGACACCACAATGGCATGCAAGAGCCATATTGAAAGGAAAACATTAAGTTACTTGCAACCTTTACTGCTAAATACATGGGGCAGACTGGATAGTTATTGTAAACCAGGAACATAAGTGCTGCTAGATAGCTGGATAAAAGCTAGATATAATCTACATACCAGAGTTCAGAACCACAGCAGTGCTTCTACATGGAGAGAAAAAAGGGCACTTCCTTGCCACTCTCCAAATCATGAAAATTTTCAGTAAAAATAAGACCAATGAATATTTGTTTCCTTCCTAATGCTTTCCCTCCCTGCTACTTGTTTCCCTCTTGATGTTTTTTCCACCCAACCCTGCCCTCTTATAACTCACCCCTCCTCACATTCATAGCTTAAGATTTCTGTGCTTCTACCCATGAAGATGTCAAGGAAACATTCCATAAAAAATCTACTGCTTTCCTTTCAAGATGGTTGCCTAATGAACTCCACTAGGTGAAGATTGGTCATATTAATTTTATTGACCTGCAAATCCTCTACATTCATCAAATATGACACTTTTGTCATGAAAGGGTCACCATCCGTGACATATACTTTGTAGAATATAATAAATCATATTTTCTAAGGATATTCATTGACTTGAAGATGAATATTGCTAGTTTTAAATGGATTTCTACTGTTTTGTTTGGATTGCAAATGGTGACATATCACTTAAAATTTAATTTATGTGAACAAGGGACTTTTGATGATAAAAAATATTTTTTCCCAATCTTCGTAAAGTTAGAATGGTAATATAAACTTAACTGTGTGATCATTATATTCCTCAATGGTTTCTCAACAAGGGCAGAATTGTCTTGAGAATGTAATAATATAAAAGCAAATAAGATGCCTAAAGTAATGATTGTACATCCATTATAGAGAATACAAGGGGTTCACTCTTATGCACTGTCCAATTCTTGAAGATTGTCATTAACTCTGTTCACCTCATTAGAATAATATTTTTGTTGAAAAAGATCTGGAAACATTATCAGGTCATTCATAAAAACCTGGCTAATATGCTTTTCAAGGGACTAAAGAAAAAAGGTGTTATAAGCAGGAAAGCGTTATAACAGGAATATGACATATTTTTATTTCCTATTTACTTGAAAACAAAGGAGAAGGGTAAGTTGGCTCTTTAATTTTAAGTATGTGCTTTAAAACATAAAAATGAAAAGAATCTTCTCTAGCTTGCCTCAGCTATGTGGATGGTCCACAAACTATTGTTGTATCACTCTGATTACTTTCTTGTCAGTTTTTAAGAATGTTCTGCTTTTTGTAAAAAAAAGCAAACGAACTGCATAATGTTCAATGGATTTTTTGATTTAATATTGATTTTCGTTGTGGCCTGGGTATTTATAATCATTTCATAGAATATTTCCTATGAAATATGCAGTGCAGTTTTAATTACTTATTCTCACAATCCCAATTTAAGATTGTGCTAGTGTATGTAAAAGATGGATTCAGAATGAAGAAATTTAGTTTCAGGCTCAAAAAGATTTAATTGTCTACGATTTCAAAAATGGAAATTTATTATTTGAAAAGTTATTCACAAAGTCCAATTTAGACCATTTCAAGTATAGAAGGTTACAGGTTAATAACAGGATGGTTATTTATGAAAATAAATTGCTAAATTTTGATTTCCAAAGTTAACGAAGGCTTTCCTAGCCAGGAAATATTTGTCTTTATCATACATTTCATATCTTTCCCATACATTCTTATGGGTTTTGAGTTCATCAATCACCTTAATTGTCAGGGTGACTGCTTGTTTACACCCAAGAAATTGTGCAAATTTTTCATTTTTGTGTCCTGATTCTCGAACTTTCAAATCACAAATAGTACTTCTTCTTTGTTCTTTCTGTCCTAGGACAGGTTTCAACGAAATTTTTGTCTCCACAGCATTCGGTTTTGGGTATCTCTCTTCATCTCGGCATATTTCCTTCCTTCTTTGATGTCTGTTAGCATCCCATACTTCCTCCGTCCTCTTCCTCTCTTCCCTTCTATTTTCCCTTCTATTATCACTTTCTGTATTCCGTTCCTCCTTAAAATGTGTCCTATCCAATTTGCCTTCCTTTTTCTAATTTCTTTCAGAATACTTCTTTCTTCCCCAATCCTCCTCAGTACCTCTTCATTACTAATTTTATCTTTCCAACTAATCTTTTCCAGTCTTTGCCAAAGCCATGTTTCAAAGCTTTCTATGTACTTTTCTTCTCTCTTTTTCAAGGTCCACGTTTTGGCTCCATACAGTACAATGCTCCATATGAAGCATTTTGCAAATCTTTTCCTAGTAGCCACATTGATTTTCTTTGCTGTTAGCAGTTTTTTAATTTTATTGAATGCTACTTTTCCTTGCCCAATTCTGCTTTTTATTTCTGCTGTGTAACTACCATTTTGTTCAATTAAACTTCCTAAATACTGGAATGAACTTGTGTTAGCTTTTCTTCTGCTAACCATATATTTAAGGGTCCTTCTGACTTGTATATCCTCATTACTTTTGTTTTCCTTATATTTATCCTCATTCCATATTCTTCGCTCTTATTCCATATCCTTTCCATCATATTTTGAAGTTCTTCTTGATTGGTTGCTATGATAGCCTGATCATCCGCGTATTTGATGGATTTTATTCTCTCCCCTCCAACTTTTACCCCACCTGTGTCTTCCAGAGCTTCTGACAGTAATTTGTCTGCATATAAGTTGAACAAACATGGTGAAAGACAGCATCCCTGCCTGACTCCCCTTCCTATGGTAGTTTCCTTTGTTTCCTCGTCCCCTATTCTTACAACTATTTTCTGATTGACGTACATTTGCTTAATTAATCTTCTGTCTTTCCAGTCTATGCCTATTTCTCTCAAGATTCTTAACAAGACATCCCATCTTACCCTATCAAAAGCTTTTTCATAGTCAATAAAGCAGACACACATCTCGCGGTTCAACTCGAGCACCCTCTCCGATAACATCCTCATACATCTAATCGCATCTCTCGTATAAATAGTACTATACATAGTATAAATAGTACTATACAAGCAGAAATAAAATCTTTATTCAATCTCCCTTTTTTGGATACATGTTTCAATTTTGCAGGACCATTATTTTTTATTTAATTCTATATAGGAAGATATAATTCTATAGGAAGAAAAGTCTGTATTCTTTATAAAAAGAAAAGAGGTGGAATAAAATGAGCTCTATGTGTATTTCTTACAAGAGTATTTTTGTGTCGTCACACCTATGATACTTTGGGCAAAAATGTATTGATATGTAATAGTCTGTTGGACTTCAAACTAATTTCTAAATTTTATTATTCTATCTCATTGGAACGTGCATGAAATTAATGTTCAGAAATTTCTCTTGTGTATTTGTTAGAGGTGTTACTGACATCAGATAAATATATACACAGTGGTGATTATAATGTAAGATATAGTTTATAATAATAAAAATAACTGATACTGGTTAAATGCTTTAGGATAAAATGAGATCACTTGTGAAAATCTTCATTTAGGATTATGAATGAAATTGTTCTCAAAGAATTGAAAAATCTTATTGGAAAAAAGTTTAAAAGATTAAATGAGCTTTCATTTTGAATAATTCTTTTCTCTAGGAATTCCTCTCATTTACATTGCCTCTCATCAATTATCATTACATTAAGAGACAAGTAATGAAATTCTTCATGAAAGAAAGCCCAGTGATTGTGCAAAGAGAGAAATTCACAAGTTCCACTCTGTGTCCAATATGCGATCAGTTTCCAGTACTTCCTCAGTCGATTGGCTGTTCTCATTTTTACTGCTATTATTGCATAAAGGTCAGTAACTCTATTTTGGTTCCATATTTTATAGTGTAATCCAATCTAATTTGCTGCAATACCAATACTTGGTAGTATAATATTTGTCATTGGCATATGCAAGGATAAATACCTTCCTGAAAAATACTAGAATTATAAATATCACAATTCAGAAATCTTAATTTTACATATTCATTTCAATGGCTGTAAATAAGATGTCATTTATCTAATTCATACATTAAATTCTGTTTGAAAATCAGAAAACCACTAACTTAAAAGTTGATTAACTTAAGGTATTTCTTGAGAATAATAATTATTGACTGAAATGTACTGAATATGAATGCATATAAAGTGTGCCCCCAACTGTTTTATAAAATTTGCCTTTTGTGTCTAGATCGTTCTCAACTTGTACAATTACCATTTAATACAATAACATCCCTGCCTGAAATGCCACTGATGTGTGTAGAATATTTTATTTTTAGGCCAACCTGAGAGCTGATCCGAATTTTGAGTGCACAGCCTGTGGCCATTGCCCAAAAGGATCATTTGAAGCTGCACAAATATGATTTTCTCAATGGTTTGATGTTTATTTATTCTACCCTGATTATTGAAATATTTTCTCGAGAAGTTAATTCATCTGTCATTATGTTGCAGTTAGCTTTAAAATTCGTCAGCCCTGTTAAAGTTTGTGTAAATTTTTATCCTAAATGTTTGTAAAAAAAATATATATATATATATTATGATTAAAGCTTTGGCTGTTATCGTATTCATTTGGGAATGCTGCTAAAGGAAGATTCTTAGGTTTTATTACCAGAAAAAAAATAGTAATTACTTGTACAGTAGTAGTGTTGGTGAAGTTGGTTCTGTAAGGAAAAAGATGAATGTCTCATTCTCAGGCTATTATTATATGTAATTGATTATAATTATGCTGATGAGGCTGTAAAATATGGTACATACAGATCTTTAGCTTAAGTTCTCATACTTTCCTTCATCTGATCACTCACTGCAAATAGTGGAATTAAATATCCCATATACTTGAAAATTTAAGTATGCTGTTTAACATGAATTCTGTCTAATCAGATAAGATTTTATCTAATCATAATGAAGGAAGGAAAAGACTTTCTCCTTGGATTTTATCTTTGCAAAGAATTGAGAAATATAAGGAGCAGAACAGTGTGGAAGAAGCTCAAAATTTGGGTCTTCACAAGAATATAAAAATAAGAAAGAACTATGCATTATTACTACCAAACAATTTTTAAAGCATACATATTAATAATATCAACAGATATTTATAAAATTATGCATATATCATAACTAAATTAATGCTATAGGATATGGAATGGGAAAGAAACTAATATTTTAAATAAAATGAATAGCGATTTGTTGTAAAACATTTAGGAATATATATACATATGCACATGTAAGGAAAATTACTTTAAATAATGAAAATAATTGTTTTCACACCAGCAATAATCTGGATTGCATAAAAGATGTGTTTATCTGCATCCATTTACATTTAATTTTATTACTATCAGTTCTTCACTTTCAGATTTAATTCATTTTATTTTTCTGCCCACCACATCATAGTTCTGTTTCTCTTTCATCTCCAGCCTTAGCTTGAAGTGTAACACTGTTAAGTTTTCTCAAAATTAGAGATGGTTTATAAAATGGATCTGACCAAAATTACATTACAAAGTAAAGCATTACACTAAGAAATGACCCTCAGTTGCTACAAATCAACTCTAAGATAATTTGAAAATATTTCATCAAGATGTTATTTGGCTTATGAAGTTAAGCATAAAAGAGCACCATTGAAATAAGCAACTGAGAAGGGTATGGAGAGGATTTATTGAAGGAAAAAGATCAGTAAGATATTCTTGATGGAATGCTAAATATTATGTAGGAGAGTATGATACAAGTAGGAAAGGTTAGCATAGTTTTATCTTTGACTGCAGGCCATATTCTTTCGCAAAAATAAACTAAGGTATATGTCTCAACAAATTGGGAATCAAACACATGTTTTCTTATGATATAATTGATCATGAAATTATCTCAGAAATGTAATGGCTTGAAAATACTATGATATTAATTTTGCATATGATGATCAGTTGAAGTCTTAACACACATGATAAAGAATTCATCTCTTTTGTAGCACAGTTTATCAAAATGTCTGAATTGTAGCTGCTAAAGTAAAAAAAATAATGAAACGGTTCCTACATACAAAGGTGTTCATGAGTGAGGAAATCACTTAAATGATTTTCTAAGGAATGAAACTTTAACGAAAGTAAGATTATCCTTCATGATAATCACCCATTGGATCAAGGAACAACATTTTATTATAGTATATGGCGAAAGGCTTTTCAATAAAATTATATTCTCACAAGTTAAAACTTGAATGACAAAATTCACACTAAAGTGTGATTAGAGTTCATTGGAAGAGGTATACAAATCAATTCTGAATGCAGAGGAAATTCCACCAATCCATCCACACTATCCATTTTCACCTATGCTAACTCTGGTTGTAAATTTTCTTAGGAAACTTTTTAAATGCCCCCCCCCCCCCCCCATCAGTCTATCGTGCCTATTTCTTTATGAATCATTCTCAACATTGTCGGACATCTTCAACATTGTGGTAAAAAATCCCTGAATCATCATCCAGAGGTCAATGATATTCATTGTTTCTCTCATCTTGCAAATACCTTGCTTTTGGTGACAACTATCAAATAATGATACCATCTTTCAGTAAGGTAACTATAATGGTTAATCTTCTCCCATTTATTCAAAACTAATCTATGATCACCTAGTTTTAACTTCCACAAGATAGCTACTGTTTACTTCAAAGGGGAAATTTCAGTAAAA
The DNA here is from genome assembly GCA_036926295.1 of Pachydiplax longipennis. Taxonomy (NCBI): domain Eukaryota; kingdom Metazoa; phylum Arthropoda; class Insecta; order Odonata; family Libellulidae; genus Pachydiplax; species Pachydiplax longipennis. The sequence continues at coordinate 1,304,408 of JAVFKF010000066.1, forward strand.
TCCTCATCTATGAAGTGTCAAGCAGCACATGATTCAAAGATATGCAATAAGAAAATTTAATATGAGAACTATGATGGATATATAATAAGTTGTAAGTGTTAAGCAATCAGCCCCATAAAGTACAAAAATAGGATAATTTATCCGAAAAAATGGTATGGGATATAAAGGATCTATCACATAATCATTGAGCAATCCCAGAAAAATAAATCTAAACATCTCAACATCTAAATAACAAAAAGAAGAGAGTTAAAGACTAAGGTACCTCTATCGCTAAGGATCTTGCTGATTAACATTCTAGTACAGCTTCATATGGATATACTTGTTTATTTCGCATGGAGCAGCACTGTCATAATTATGCACGCATTTAAAATATTATTTAGAATTATTAATCACCTCTCATTCTACAAATACGTCTAAGTTCATTATATCGTACCATTATCTCTATTTACTGCTGCTTTTATTCCTGAAGATGGTAAGCAATATATTTCCTGATATTTAAAAGCCAAAAACGCAACTTCTTATTACAAAATCCAAGGTAAAATTATTACTATATAGCAAATATGTTCTACTCATCGATCGCTGCTGTGACTGGTGAGTAGACGCAACTCATTAGCTATATAGTACAAATTTTAGGAAATGAAATGAGGAACTATAAATTGGATGAAGTTCTGAAAATTGAAATAGATCAAAATCCAAACAATGATTTACTTGCAGTGGAAGTTGTAATGCCAACAAATTTTTAGAAAAGCCAGGAAGACCACAATACTCTTCATTTAGGACAAAAAGCTACTGTATTACATCTCATCTGGCTCTTTACGAGACAAGGACCCACTACGTCAAGTTTTTCCCAAAGCGTAGCGTCAACTAGGCCTTTCCATCTTTTAGCCTGAAATATTTCCTATTGAATTGCTGAGGAAATGAAGATTTGGCATTATAATATAATGCAAATAGTTCTTTCTTTTAATTGCAGCATTTATGTACACATTCATTTTTAAATTCTTCTCATTGAAACACAAGTGATATATAAAAGTGTTTGCGTGTATATGGATATCTGTCTCGGGTAGGTGACTGTGGTAAGTAATGTTTCCACCACAAATGAAATTAAGTTCTAAACGTTCATGTGATGCATGAACTGCATCCATGTCAGTTAAATTTGTCTCCATTGATGCTATTAATACAGATTTTATATGGATACATTTGGCAAATATTAAATTTACTTCGAATGAAAAGTACACAAGAAGGATGCTGCATTGTAAAGTGATGTTTGTCGGGAACTTGATATACTCTGGAACCATTTTATCAAAAATTATGGGGAAATGATGTCTTTAATATTATATATGTACAGTTCCTTACAAAACAAAGTTACCACTTCCAAGGGGCAACTCGTCCAGCAGACCCCACGTTTCGGGCGAGAGAGCCTCAAGAAGAGGGAGAGAGAAATTAAAGATGAGGGACAATGTCTGCTATCCAGGTCTACGTTCAGCGTTTGAAAGGATTCTTTTTCGTTATTGTTATTAAAATAACTTATTTAAAGCGATTTTTTAGTGACATTAACATGGCAGAGTAATATTATAGCGAATCGGAGGTCGGAATGGATTATTTGGTGGCTCAAAAGTTGTTTCTTTGATATAGTTTTACTATAGATTTTTTGCATGTAGTATTGCAATGGTGAACATATTCTAAGCTAAAATTTTCAGAAAAGAGATATTCCTCAGCTTGTGTTTGCAAGACCCTGAAACCTGGCGTCACAACATGGATTCTTTGACGATGTTCTAGTTTAATCCAAGATATTTTCTTAAACGTATCGGAAGTATGGTCATACTTTTTCAAGTTGATTATAAACCGAGCAGACGTATTCTGGGCACGTTGCGTCTTGCTAGCAAATTCTTGCGATAAATCATAGATTGAATTTACCAATTGCATTTTAATATAAGGCGTTAGGAAACTTCCTAAGCATCTGAGGTTATGGACTAATTAATGGAATTACTGGACTTCGATTTTGTTGACGCGGATATATATTAAAAATTAAATTATATTAAAAACCGTAAGCATCATTTATACGCTGATGATCTGCAGATATATCTCGATTCTACAGTTGTCTGCTTCCCTGAATGTGTTCAGTATGTGAACCATGACCTCCAGCGAATTCACAATTGTTGCAAGGACAATTTTCGGAAGATGAATCCATTAAAAGTGCAAGCCATTGTCATCGGGTATCCACTGTTATTAAAACGAATTATTGGAGATATTAATGCAAGGCCTATCTTGAAAATACTGAGATCCTATTCTGTAACTCTCTTAATAATATCGGTGTTTGCATAAACATCTGAGGGGATGAATGGAAGAGTAAACTTTTTCAGAAATTTTCACGACCGTGCTCCGAAGCCGTGCCGAGCATTTCAGGGAAAAATGGAGTGGGTAGTGAAGGACGGGAAAGGAATCTCCCCCTCCCCCTTTATCTGAATGCCACAGCCAGAAGGAGATACTGCGAGCCGGGGGTTGCCCTAGGCAACGATGACAAGAGGGGGCAAGGTACGGAAAGTAAGTAGAATTTTTAAGGGAATGCGGCAAGCTTTGAGATCCTGCATATAAACAAACCCGTTGAAAGGCACTTGCGAAGATAATCAGCTGTATAAAAGAGTCTCAGGATAACGCAGACATCCATATCCCTTTCGAGACTGTTGTCGGCTATAGACGACGGTGAATTTCCTACGCAGAAGCACTGATGTCGTCTATAGACGACGCAGGTATAAATCGCGCGTGGATGCAGTTTCAGAGGATTAGGATATTATAAACTTACCCTTCTGACCCTTTTCTGGGGGATTTCTGACCTTTCCTTCTGCACCACAAAGAGGAAACTCAGCCCCCGGGGTCGTTTATAACCCTTTTTACTGCATGGTGCCGCGGCAAATGAAATGTTATTGCGAAAGATTTCTTTTAGTAGTAATTGTCAAAATTGATTTGGATATTGAAATGTTGGTCTTTGCTGACTATGTACAACTTTTAAACGAAATTCTACCGTTAATATTTAGGTAATTAGGATATTATAATGTAAAAACTATGCCACATCATTGCCACTATAATAGTATACTAAATAGCTTAATATTAACGGTAAAATTTCGTTTGAAAGTTGTACATAGTCGGCAAGGTACAAGATTTTAATTTCCAAATTTATATTGACAATTACTGCTAAAATAACTATTTGGCAAAACGTCAGCAATATCATTTAGGTAGCCGCGGCCCCATCCTGTGGAAGGGAATGTGACGGTATTCCCCAGATTGCGGTTGCCGAGGAAGGAACCGCGCTTAGGACTCGGAAGGGTTCAATTCTATACCTGCCAACATCTGAGTCAAAAAATGCTTCCGTGTCCAGGAGACGATTTTAAGAGAATGTGGCCGTCTCGAAAGGGATATGTATATAATAATTTAAATTTTCATTGCTAATGATATGTTGTAGAATAACAGAAAATTATATTTTTAAGGAATTTTCCGGCAAACATATTTAAAGTGAAAATCTTGCATCAATTATGATTAGTGCTTATTGAATCAGAAAAAATAATGCTTGCCACTTCGGAGCAAATGCAATATATTTCATGAGATTTTAATACCATATCCATAGTTATATGAGTAATGATAACGATTGTAACTTGTTACATGTTATTTGGATTGAAAAGGAATTTTTTAAAGGTTATTCTTCGAAAATTAAAAATAAAAATGCGAGCAGTGGTGCACAAAGAAAAGTATTCAATCCGTGTATGGTAAGGAGGGTATTAGAAAATGATCGGGAATAGAGCTAGACAGAAATTAAGCGATAAGGAAGAACTCCGCAGTGTCCTATACCCTCGGTCACACCGTAAGAAGATGCATTTACGAGTAATCTATGAGTAAAAGAATGAGAAATCGACATATAAGAGTTTGGTATACAAACAAGATATATTTTTAAAATTGACATTTTCCAGCCTAACTTTGTGGACTGGCGCCATCATGCAAAGAAAATAACACACTTTGTAAATTCCACAGAAATAAACTAATCGGCAACTAGTTTCGTCTGTCAGACATCATCTCAACTCCCTCCAGCAGACCCACCTATTCTGACCTCACCATCCCCTCTCATTCCTCCCATCCTTTTTCCCAGAAGTTACACGCTAGTATGATCCACCCACATCCCAATGTCACCCGCCAATTCCCTTTAGACTAAAGAAGTTTTAATCATCAAACAGATTGCTATAAATAACGGATACAGCCCAGATATGGTGGATAAACTCTTGAGGAGAAAACCTTTCATTCCGTAAAATCACTCCTTACCTCTAATAGTCCTCCACAACCTCTTCCTCATGGCGGAGAATCCCCTTCTCTCCTATAGATTGGGATACATGCTTCCTAATGACCTGAGAGCAGCTTTCTATGCCCCCTGGAACCTACGGGGAGGCATCGGCCACGACAAAGATATAAGACCCAGCGACTCCGTCAGCGGGGTGTACGGTAAAGGTATATTATAAATTACTTAATAAATAAAGTACATTAAGGGTTGATTAAGTTGGAGGCAATCAGGTATCTGGATCAGGAAAATATATAATTATTATCTCGATTTCTTTTACAATTATACAATTGGGAACCGCACGAGAGGGAATTGAGCTCATATTCGCTGAGAAATATTTCTCTCACATTTAGTATACTGATTTAACATGTCTTAAAGTTGATAACAAGGTCATACTATGTTTCGACCTAAAATTATTATAAAATACGTCATCGCTTACTGGAAAGCATGCATATGAAAATGATAGCATTAAGTAAGAAAACAAGATCATGAAAAAAGATGGAGTTGTTGATTATAGCAACAATGTAGACAGAATGGCAACGATGTAGACAGATATAAGTCAGTATGGGTTCGAAAAAGAGCAAAGAATATTCAAAAGAAAAAATAACATGAAAACTGATTCGTCAATATTCAACGCGATTATATAAATTATAAAATTATGGGTACAAATTCCACATTTTTAGTGAAATATATTTTGGGAAAGTTTAAACCATTTTTTTCCTCTCCGATATTACTCATCCATATTCTGTGCCACGCCATTGGTAGAGAGTATCCCCAAACCATTACTTAGTTCCTCCCCCCACCTACCTTCATAGAATCCTTCCTCCTTCTCATTTCTGGACTTCAATGCTTCAACGCCAGTCGTCTTCACATCGCGAGCTCTTCTGGTAAAGAATATTTGGTAAAGTAATGATTTCGATACCTACGTTACTTAACTCTGCGTCTATCCTCTTTATTATCTTCAGATTCTTCATGACTTATAAATACGTAATTTACGACATTCTAGTAGTTTAAATACCTTACAATCTTCTGAATTTCAGGAAAGCGTTTCTTAAATTGGAAAATGTATTGGATGTGTGGCTTGTCTTCGGAAGTCTTATTTTGCCAACCATGTGCTCTGCCATTCCGAGGGAGCTTCAATGAGACTTACAATTAGAAGTTAAGTGATTTCGAACATTTCTTCCAGACTTTTTCCAGTCATGAATTCTAAAGCGTGTCATCCCTTCTTATTTCCAAGTAATTTTATCCAGGATTTCCTCGGTAAATCCGTCATTTTCATGGTGAATCGCACCACATTTTCGAATTTCAGGCATCCCTTAGAAATTGCGATCTGAATCGTTGGCGTTTGACGAAGTGGTTTGACCGGCGTTGAGCCATTCGAACTTTTTCGAAGGTTTCGGCGTGCTTAGTAAATTCATTTTCCTATACCGTAATTTATCGATGAATGTAAAATCTCATAATTTTTGCCAAGGTTTCTACAGTCTGAAGTATGTTCTCGGGTATGCTTAAATCCCGCTGATACTTCTACTACGTCGAAGTATCAGTTGGATTTAAGGATTGTCGAAATATCTCCATGCTAGGAAAGTCTAAAGTCTTTCCACATTCCTCCGAAATTAAATTCAGTCACGAAGAATAGTCGATTAGGGATATCTTTGGCGAGCATGAGATGTGTAAAATCACACAGGAGATTTCGAGTAGGTCTCTACTCATATTCTTCTTAGATCAATATGCCCCATCAGATTTCAGTTACTTTATATAGCTTTATATAAATATATAATATTTATATATTTATTATTTAGATAGCCGAGTGTAATACTTTGGTGATAACGTTCCCGGGTTCGATTCTCCTTGGTTTATCATATGCGCGAAATTACCTCTGCTTTTAAACAAATTGAACCATACAACTGGTATTATATATGTTAATTTGGTTGATCCGACAAAGCCATTAATATCGCCCACATTATGTGGGTACGTACTTTGGAGAATAGTGCGAGACTTACAATCTTGTAAAACAAGACCTCAAAGCTGTCGGCGCTTCTTAGAATTAATTTTGTCCTTGATTCGATACAGACGTAAATCATAAATGTTACCCTTTTTAAATCTATATTTTGTTTTTCGTGCATTTTTATTCTATGAATGGAATCCGTTGCTATGAATTTGGGAATGGATCACTAATTCCTTTCATTCAGTCATATTCAAATTTTCAAATATGGTAAAATTTCCAAAATGAGTGAATAGAAATATTTTTATTGAAGCAAAGCGAGGATTGTTTGACTTAAAACGACTTGTTTTCTATATATTCATTTAAGTTGGATTTTCATTTTCATTAATTTTGAGAGTGCATGTATTTGGTTTTGGTACTAAGTTTGTCTGCTGAGTGAGAATGGAGTGTCTGGTGGTGTGACTGGAGGTGTTCTCTTTTGTGTGTTTGGTGATGGATTATGGTATTAGCAATCGTAGTTCCATGGTATCTAACATATGTCCAGCGTGTATTCTGAGGGATCCCGTGAGAATGATCGCAAAAATATAGTTCGAAGGAAAGCAGGTCGGTATGTTTTAGGGAGGGTTTATGAAAAAGATAGCGGTTTAGAAATGTTAAAATCCTCGGGATGGAATCGCTAGAGAGCTGGAGGAGAGTAGGCTAGGTTGTTTATCAGTTTTAGTTCCATCGTTACTAATGGTTATTCATTTCATGTATGTGGTGTGGTATAACAATGAAGATGAAAATCCAATTTGCATATTCGAACAAATTTAAGGTCATGATGTATTTTTAAAGAAAACTGCGACAATAATTAAACCATCATTTGCTTTGCTTCAAATCCACTTATCGCGGAAGATTTTGACAGATGCTTTTAAATGTCGATCTAAATAGATATTCCAGTATGTAATGAATTTTTAATGTGTTTCGGCAGGAATAGTTTTGAACATTTCTCCCGTCTGAGTAAGTTTATTATTTCTTTCAATGTGAACAGCTTAGCACATGTGATTTTCAGACTTTTCAGCTTTCCTAAGTTATTTACATTGGCTAATTTTCATCAAATATAATTTGGATATTTGGTGGTTTTTATGGTCGTATTTTTCTCGATTCATTTCAGTCAATTTAGTCTATAATCTAATGCATTTAATAAGGCATACTTTAAGAAATCTTGAATCTGTTTGTAGACTTTCTTTTTTGTTTTAGATTTGATCTGTTTTCTATGTACCGCTTTTATTCTCCTATACATATTGTATTGTAATTTTAAGACTCTCCTTTTTGCCTTTTCGGAGCTTCAATTCATCCAGTACCTGTTAGATTAGAATATGGTAGTGTTTTAGGTTTAAGTGCTTCGACAGCTGATATCATTTTGCACGTGGTCTCCCACCGGAATCGAACCCGTGACTGTTTTCTCTAATGTAGAACGCGCGGCACACATGGCTATCTGGAGCTGTCTTAAATTCGAGTGCGTCTTAACTTCAACGAAAACGTAATTAAATATAAAGCCCCCTTTAGTTTTTTGCGCAATTAGTATTTTAATATTTTTTTCCCATTTGGTCAGGGTAATACTACTAAGGCGCTATTTCAAGGTAATGTCCTTACATTTAAATACGTCTAACTTTATTCACTTTCGCGGAGAATTACATTGCTTGAGTACCCTCAATTATGATGTAACCTTTATTCGATCACCTTAAAGCAGTAGATATATTTTTAACGGAATTATCGATATTGATTAAAGTTAATCAAATTTTTGGAGGGGATATGCTTGACATCTTCTGCAGATGGTGTTGATTAATTTAAGAGTTTTAGCAATTCAGCAAACTTTCCAGAATCATCTTTATAGATAGCGTAGGGCTTGCAGCTCAGATCTAAACACAAATTGAACTTTTTTAATCTTGTTTTATTCACTTTCAGTAAAATTACTTGAGTGGATGTCATTGGAAGACTCGAGGGAATTAGTGGTGTTTCCAGAGGTCTCTTTCCCCGCATCAGGCAAGCATACTGAGCAGTAAAAGATCAAGGAATAAAGGAAACTGTTGGGGGCCGGAAGGGGTAAGGTTTTCCTCTTATTAAATTGCATCATTTCAGTTTGTGTAGTGGAATTAAAGTGAGTTTTGCAATGCTTGTTAAGACAGCGGTGCTGCTGGCTTAAACAGCAACTCAAGCCCTCTGATATTGTACACTCACCATAAGTAACGCTTATAAGAAAAAAGATAGAGCTTCAAGCCAATATATTTCAAGATTTTGATTAGATAATATAGGAGCATAGCTTTGCATGGTAGAATTAAAACGCAATAATATTGTACCTTAACTTTTATTTGTGATACTTTTAAATCGTTTGCTTTATGCAAGTTTAAAAAGTGTATTCACCGAAAGAAGGTTATAGCTTTTAATTCGTTTCGACAATGATTATAGTTACTTAGCCCATGGATGGGGAACCTGTATGACCTTTCTGTCATTCAGTACCAGCTTTTCTTCTCTTCCTGAATTTTACATAGTTTTATGCATGACTTTTCTTACAATGCTTTATTAGATTCGGTAAAAATGGAATGGAAAATGTATTACCTGTATTTATAAAACATTTCAGGTAAACTATATATCAGAAGCCTTTTGAATGTTATTAATATGACAAAGACATAAATAAAATAGAGTAAATGAACGCTGATACAGGATAAGGCGTTTTGGGGTGTTTTAGTATTTCTGTATTAGTTCGTAGTTATCGGAGTGTTTGTTTCAATACATTTGGGTGGGGAAAGGAATATCAGTTTGTCTGGGGAATTTTTTGAATGAGGAAACTAGCAGTTTTATATATTCAGATTTCATGATCCTGCTCATTATGCGTATTTAATTAATTTACCTTGCACATCATGCGTGTTTAATGATAACAACGTACTTGTTCTGAACTTCTGCAAGATATTTAATACATTTCGGTTGCTATTTTTACTGTATTGTTAATTTGCTTCATTTATGAAATTCATTTTATTTATCCTCTCAACCTGCTTTTACAGAGTTTATTATAGATTACAACATATTCATCGTATTTTCTTGCAGAACCTGAGGTTGTAGCCTGCATATGACGCCTTTGGAAAGAGGATAAAGTGAATATTCCCTCCAAAAGGAACTGACAAGGCTATTAAAGGAGACAAACCTTGGAACACTGAATTCAAGCAGCAAATGCGGATCTCTACAGCAGCACCCATTAGAAGCAGAAAGTTGTGCTAGAAGACTCGATGTACTTCATGGAGCCTGGATGCATTGGACTTTAATATTGCAAACTTTTATAATAGAGTAGATTGAACACTAGAATTTAAATACAAATCTGTAATTTCAGTATGTTTCGGCATTTTGTTTAGATTTTATGCATTTATAAGATTATTTCTGTGTTGTGTGATCCGTTTGAAAAGTGTCGGGGCGGCAGTCGAACGTGCGGAGGGAGGCTGTACAGGGACCTGAGGAAGGAGCTTTCACGTCAACGCAGAGAAGATTCTGCGAGCAGATGAGGCGGCCAGGGAGCCGATTGTGCGAGCCTAGCTGTGAGCGAGGCCTGCACGCGAGGCTTTCGTGTCGATCCTTGAGGCCGTACGCGTGAGGTGTGCCAGTAAGGAAATGCCTGCGTGTCTGTCGTCCGTAGGTGGTGCCGAGAGTTACGCCACTGCAGGTTGAGCCTCACAGCGGTGGCCGCAGGTCGAGCCCGAATGCAGTGCAGAGAGAAGAGAAAGAAGAGCCTGCAAACAGCAGGCGAAGCCAAGCAACGAAGATAGCCTGCGACGAACTGCACACACCGATCCGAATATACAGCGGCAACACTTCGTCCCTACAAATATTTCTCGAAACGAACCGTCCACAATACGTCTAAAAAGTCAGTTTTAACGGTGCATTCACGTAATGAGATTGAACACTGCGATTATGACACAGCGAACATATCGTTTTTTAACTCTGCGTTTTTTAAGACAGCGATTTTAAACTGTGTTTTCGAACGCTGCGTTATCACAATTACTGGATTATCATATTATCATCACCTTGCGTCGACGTCATGCGTGCGACAACTGTGTCAACGTCACCAGTTGCTGCAGCCGATGCTCTCTCAATACTGCGCAATGTTTCCTCATACGGCGTCTGCAGTCGACCTATGTGTATAACGCCTTTATGTGTCTTAGCCTGTTAGATGTTGTGATTAGTTGTTTGCGAACTTTGTTAATATCCATGTACTTAGTGTGAATGATCCTGCTGCATTTCGGTGTCCTTCCTACGTATAATATTACATATGTCGCCTCATCCTTAAGGCTATTTCTTATGATGGAGTATTCTTTTATATGAAGTCGTTAAGCTTAAGGAAGTTGTTTGAATTGGTGTTTACTTGGTATGTTATTACGGATATTTTATTTTCATGGATTGCTTCATGGACTGGTATAATTTGTGTATGGGCGGGCGAAGCCAAGCAACGAAGATAGCCTGCGACGATTTTCACACACGAATCCGAATTTCAGCGGCAACACTTCGTCTCTATATATCCCACGAAACGTCCACGATGCGTCTGATAAGTACGTTTAAACGCTGCATCCACCTAATGCCATTCATTACTGCGTTTTTAACATAGTTTTATATCTCTGTCTTCTCCTAATTACTGGATAATCATGCTATATCATTACCTTGTGTCGACGTTATGCCTACGATCACCGTCGCCGTCGTCATCGGCTGTAGCCGATGTTCACACTATACTATGCAATTTTTTTTTCGTACGGTGTCCTCAGTCGACTTATCTGTATAACGCCTGTATATGATTTAGCATTTTTGTTTTTACAATTGGTTTTTACGAATTTAGTTATTATTCATGAACCTACTGCGAAAGATCCTGCTGTATTTGTCCTTCATTTAAAATTACATGTCGCCTTATCCTTAAGGAAACTTTTTCTGCTAGATTGAGTTGTTTTTATATCCCTTTGATACTATACCCAATTTTCTTATTGGATATCAGTAAGGTTTATGAGGGTTTTAGTATGTCTTTTCTTGTTATGTTATTACTGATGATTTTATTTTCATTAAGTGTTATAATTTGTTTTTTTTCCTATTGTGAGAATTTGAGTATCATATGTTGCATTGAATTTCTATTATTGTTTTTGAAAGGTCTGTTTGGTGTATTTTCTGTACCTTGTAATTTGCTCAGAATTTCTAGGTCCAGCCTCGTATTTAGCCACAATTTTCATTTGCTGGTGGAATTTTAGTGGAGAAGGTGCTGTTTGAGCCGTTTTAGGTGCCCAAAGATAGGATAGACTTAGTCTGGCTGATTAATTGGTCTCTTGCTGTCAATTGGACAGATATGCTGAGGTTCTGGAGGAGTTTCTTCGAGTTCATCAGATTACAACCCTTTGGTTCAGTTTTAGGAATCCTACAGACAGAAGTGTGATGCTGCAGCATATTTCATCCACGGTCATCTTCCAGAGGGGCGCCCGTAATGGACACCAAATCACTTGCGTGCAATGTTAAGTGACTGTAGACGTGTGGCAAGTTCAGATACATTTGCAGAGCATTTACTTGAACTATTGTCTCTTCCACCACACTTTAACTTAACGTGCTGAAGTGCTTATTAATCCATGTTCTCGTTAAGAGCTGACCGCATTTTTAACTGTTGTTTTAACCCTGTACTATTCATTCTTCATGGAGCAATTAACCTATTTTGTGAACTTAATGTTGTGGCCTATGGTGCTATACCTAATCGAAGTTCAGGTGGAGTGAGTGATCAATAATACAATAGGTTCCAGATCCAGTGAAGAACTTAATTTTACCAAGTTTTCCATTCATGTAAATGTTTTATCACATACTTTAATTTTCACGTGTTCTCTATATATGTATAGATATTTTTGACTACTTTTGGTATCTTTTCAGCTTTCAGCTTGTATTGCTAGATAATGTATTTACATTACTCTTTGATGGAATCAAACATGGTTTTTCTTTATTGTAAAAGTATCTGAGGAATCGCTTGTAGTTAAATAATTCAGTTTATAAATCACTGCATTTGAGATGTTTTGCTGATTAACTTCTGTGGTTTTGGCTGCCTTTGGGAGGTTTTTTACGGAGGGGTTTTCCTTCCAACTTGGGGCGAATGCCAGGCAGACTTGTTCTTCCCCTCCGGTCTTCCTCGTGATGTCTGTTTTACTGTTTTGCTATTTGGTTAGTTTTATCTGATGTAATCACAGGGAGATTTAAGTGAAATAAAAGTTAATATCGAGAACTGCCTATTCTGATTCTTAGTGGCATTTTGTTCCTACAACCTAACTAAAAGGAAAAGCAACCATGTATTTTCACAGTTAAATCTAAAATTAACTACTGCTTATAAGGACGATAATGCCTACTATCCTGCGATATGAAAGGCAAAAATGCTTCAGCTTGGGGCCTTAAAATTCGTTTCAATAGTTTTATTGTACATATAAATGCGTATCTGAGAAAGTAGAAAAAGCCGCGATCAATTCGAAGATCGCAGGTTTCCCACCTCTGTCATAGAATTTTTCGATTCGGGGACGAGTTTCGAGGAATTATCGATTTAGGATTTCAGACTTCCGTTTGAGAATGTACGAGAGAACTATTGTTATCGCCTACAGAACTTTGGTCATTATTAAAGAGACTTAATCATTGTTGATGTTGCGGATGTTCAGTTTGGTCTCTTTGGTATTCAACAAGCCGTAAAGGCCTATAGCCACTAACTCCCAAGCGACAGCTTTTGTACCATATATTTTCATAGAATACTCGATTCCGCCATTCAAGATTTAATTCGTAATTTATCACAACTTTCACATATTTACAATTTGCCTTAAAGAAGCTAAAACTGCATAAATGTATATCATCAAATTAAAAATCGCTATTACAATGGTGATAGTGAAATAGTGGTCCATATTAAGTAGCCTAGTCAAAACTTCTCCTCGGAAGTATGTACTTTCTCTTAGACTGTTATCTTGAATGCATGGTCCCGCTACCATATATTCGTAAATTGAATACTTCTTGCCTTTTGGTTCACGGATAGACCATAGTAGTCTTATACGCTGAAAATAATTTAATAAAGAATGACACGCTGAATAACGCAAATTTCTAGATTACGCCGTCAAATCGGAGTCGAGGATTTTGCTTACAGTCTGAATGACTTCCTCTAATCTTCGGATATACAGTCACTTACAAAAAAGTAACCACTTCTAGGGGCAACTCGTCCAGCAGACACCACATTTCGGGCGAGCGAGCCTCCAGAATAGAGAGAGAGAAAATACAGATGAGGGACATTGTCTGCTATGCAGGTCTACGTTCAGCGTTTGGAAGGATTTGTTTTCGTTATTGTTATAAAATGACTTATTAAAAGCGATTTTTAGTGCCATTAAAATGGAAGAGTAATATTATAGAGAATCGGAGATCGGAATGGATTATTTGGTGACTTAAAAGTCGTTTCTTTGATATAGTTTTACTTTAGATTTTTTGCATGTAGTATTGCAGTGGTGAACATATTCTAGAAGCTAAAAATTTAAGAAAAGAGATATTCCGCAGTTTGTGCTCGCGATTCGCTGAAAGCGGCGTTAGAACATGAATTCTTTGACGATTTTCGAGTTAAATCAAAGATATTTTCTTAAACGTATCGGAAATATGGTCATACCTTTTCAAGTTAAATATAAACCAAACGGACGCATTCTGGGCACGTTGCATATTAGTAGCAAGTTTTCGCGATAAGTCATGGATTGAATTTACCAATTGCATTTTAACAAAAGGCGTTAGGAAACTTCCGAAGCATCTGAGGATATGGACTAATTAATGGAATTAATGAACTATAGTGAAACGTTAGATTCTGTTGACGCGGATATATATTAAAAATTAAATTATATTAAAATCTGTAAACATCATTTTCATCTAAAATATCATTACTAAATATTTTACCTATACCTAAGCAATAGGTATAGGTAAAATTGGTGGGATACACATTTAATTCTCAATAGTGTGAGCTGTTATGATCTAGTTTTTGCAAAGCACTGGCAACAAGAATGACATTTCACCTGAAGGAATCCTCCATTGATTTTTCTGCGCTGGTTAATATCTAGAAGCTAGAATTAAATCTTAATATAATTTTTGATAAAGATTCGTTTTTATTTTAATCAAACAATCAAAATAAAATGGAAGATATTAGTTGCATACTTAATATTCATAGCATTACCGGAAGCAATTGTTCAAAGAGCATTCCTTCTTAAAATTATGGTTGAGGTGATTCCTTTGACAAGATCTGAAAAAAGCATCAAAGAAATTGATGATCTACTTTAATTGCACACCTGGTCCAAAGACCAAACTGCAGCGTTTTTTCAATAAATAAATAAATAATAGTAGAAAATTCATACAGTGGCAATCAAAAGTCTGAAAAGGATGAGAGCTGGTTGAACTGTTATATCGACGAAATTTATCACAGTCTTTGTCAAAGTACAAATCAAAGCAAGTGACAGAGATGTATTCATACTTCAACAGCAGCAGTCGAGGCAAATCTAAATGTTGATGAATCAGTTATCAATCATCTATCTCTTGAATCAGTCATCTATTTGTCGCTGCCGGGAGAGACTGTGGGGAGAATATGTAGCATTTGCAACAAGAAAACTTGATACAGTTAACACACACTGGAAACGTTTCCTTTTTGTGAACAAAGAAGTTGTAGATGACAGCCAGAGTATCCCTATTTGTAGGAGAACTAACCATCCTGGGGTAAAATTTTAATATATAAATTCCTCAAATATGATGATGCGACTTGGCATTTTGAGATTCTTAATTTCTGACATGTACCGAGTTTTTAGCTGTGCCATTCAATTGTGATTGGCATTAACATCCTACCAGGAAAATGTGGCCCTCCTTAAATGTCTGTAACCAGAACAAGTAATGTTAATATCTTGCTTATGCTAATTCAACTTCTGACTTTAACTTCACCTGTGTTATCATTAAATTAAACAAGATATTACCTCTGACTGACTCAGCTTTATTCTGCAAAACATCCAAGTGTTTTAGTCAATTGTTTATATATTACTGCAATTCAATCTGATATTGTAAGCATATTGAATGAAGCAGAAAGAAGTACAGTGTTTTTTGGGTGGTTGTGCATAATCTTGAAGATAGCAAAAATTGGTTAACTGCAGAGGGAAAGAGGGCTTAAATGAAGTAATAAGGAAGCTCTCTGTCCAAAACGCTGATAATTCTTTAAAAAAAATGACAAGAAGACAAAAACACAGAAAGAATTTCAAATAAAAAAGAAAGGGCTGTTCATGAGAGGAAGATATGCAATCAGCCTCAGAATGCCAAATATTTATTTTTGATTTGTATTTAAATTTAATTTTTTAATTTTATTTTTTTAGACTAAGAAATTTTAAAACTTAAATTCACTGCATTGTATCAAATTATATATGCTGATCTCTTTAATTACTTGTAACTTATTATGAAATATATAAATAAATAAATATAAATATAAAAAGCTAGCTGTTTATTTCCATTACAAAAAACAGATTTCAACAACCCAGATATTATTGCTATCTTATATAAAACTTTGCTTCTTTCTAGATTGGAAAACTGTGTTATAGTTTGGTTTTCTTATTATGAGGTATACCTGAATAGGCTTGAGAAATTACCAAAGAAAGTTATCAGAATGGTAGGATATAAGTTCATAATCCCTTTACCATATAATGCTTAACTAATTGCAATTAAGATATGTTTCAGCAGATTCCTTATCAATAAATTGTATTTATTTTATGTTTATGCTTCTTTTAATATGTATGCTATAATGTAATTTAATTAGGATATTAAAAACAACTATTATCCAGTAAAATCTAGCTCAAAGAAAGAAAGTAAAATTTAAAGATAAAGTCGGGATTTATAATATTAAAAAATGTTAAAAAAATTAATTGAGGTAATAAAGTGTTTCGAAGAGAAAAGAAAATTGTCAAATATGTTATCAATTCTTAACTGAAGTTTGTGATTTTGATCTTTAGTTAAGTCTTTCATTACATAAAACGTGTATGCGCGCGTTTTTATTTCAATTCAAATCTCCCTCCTCGACCCTCCCCTACCTCGGCGCTGCTATGAATTCTGGGAACTCATAGACGACGGGAGGGGAGAGCCATCTTTCAGATGGTCGGTGTAAGCCAGAGGAAGAGGAAGGTGATTGCAATGTCTCTGTTGAGGAGTGTGAAAGATTACCAACCAACCTTATCTTCGTGGGAGCTACCGTTTTCAGGCTGGTGAGTACATATCTCATTGTTTTTTCATCCATTCGTTCGTTGGAACTTTCTTCCTTAACTTTACAACGTCTGTTCCTTTTTCGCGTGACACGGCTCATGAGGTCAGTCGTGCCTACATTTTTCGTTGCCGTAACTCTGGAATTTCGAGAATATTCTATTTCCTTCTCGTTGGTCCCTTTCGATGATTCAATTGAGCCATGGCCGAAGGAGGAGGGACAAAAAGTAAGGAAGTGGTGAAAAGGGAACAATTTGACTCGCGTTTGAAACGCATTCAGTTACGAGGCACATTTGTACTAAATTTTCAATTGCTGAGGATGGTTTCGGATGTGAAACATCAGACCCGTTTAAGACGCTATCCCACTTACAACGAGAATTTATTCTGGCCTCACGTGGTAAAAATACCGCTTATGAAGCTCTGCTTCCCGCTTAAGACGCCTCACGTCCCCAATTGCCTTTGGACCCGCTTTAGCCAATCGTCTCATTCGATAGACTTAAATATTTTTGTATCAGAAGTGACGTCCTACCCGGCTCGCTGGAAGGAAACGAAGAAGAAGTGACTTTTTCTTACGCTTCGTCTTGAATTTCTAGAATGTTCCATCAATGGTTCTAGAGAGATCGCTAGTGTGCTCGGGACGCGGGAAAATATTGCGCCAACTTCACACTCGAGCGTATAATATTCGAAATAGTGCTACTTTATTAAGTCAGAAGCGTATTTGTTATGCTAAAATTTATTTTTCCTAAAAAAGAAAATGAAATGGCTACACTGTATTAATGAAGAGCCGGAAAGTATGAACGGTGGATTCAATCCTGTGATGACAAAGGTAAAACAGGCGATTTTACTTTTACTTCCACCTGACAAGCGTAAGATTATACGAAATTTTAATCAAAACGAAATTCGAAGGTGCGCATTAATTTTCGTGAAACAATTCCTGCTGAAGAGCGCCAGAAAATTACTTTGACGTAGGAAACTATAAGAAACTAAAATTGTTACTTTATTAATTAATTTTCATATTTTCTCCTAATGAAATCTCCAAGACAAAAAGGCCATCATTAAATATCTCGAGGAAAGTACGAATTTTGTATTTACATTAAGATAGGGAGTAGTTCTTAATAACATCGAAATCATTAACTTTAAAATATAGTGTGTTATACCATTATGTAATTTTTGCTGCGTTACATCATAACTTCGAAGTATGTTCTGCTTTTCGTGCAAAGAGAACGTCTCAAACTTCGTTCTACGTCCTGAAGAAATAAATCTCATGGCCCCTTGTATGACTTACTGGGGAATAGGGTTACGACATGTGCATAGGAAAATAATATTGGCGATCATTTATTTTGAAGAAATTTAGTGTAGAAGAAAATTGACTTTTTATTTAACAGTTCGAATAGCACGCGCCATTCTTCCGTAAGGAATACACGGTGCCACGAGATTGACGTGATCTACTTCTGACATTGGACGAAGTACGAGGGTGGTCTGAAAAGTTTCCGACCCTAGATTTTTCAGAAAACTTCAGTATGTTTTTGAACTTGAAATTGCGGCGAAAGGAAACACCGAAAAGCGAATTTTTAATCTAACGTGCTGCCCTGAGAGAAAAGATAATCTCGCTATCTGAGAATTCGCTTCTGTCCTATTTGGCGAAAATGCCAATTATGATTCTGATAAAGTAGTAGTTACATGAGCTCTCCGTAACAATCCCCGAATTTTGGGATTCGAATACCGAGAGAAAATTCTAGGGTTTTCCGTTTCTTCTCCGTAAATGAAAATCCTTTCATAAAATATTCACACCATCCTAACATGTTGGTGCAAATAAGTTGCTCAAGTAGTCGACTCTAGAGTATTTTGAAGAAATCTCTAATGATTCCTACCGTCGCTCAACTTTCAAATTTCGTTGAGAAACGGATCAAAGCTTTATAATCATCGTTAGGCTTAATCTGACGGCCTTTGTCTGAATTTTGAGCGAAGGCTAACTTAGATGATAATTCCTGGCAGAATTAATTGCATAGTTCAATTGAGTCGTGGTGAGAGGATTTGCATTTATTATTCTTTTGAGAATTTTCTTTTCGTCTGTTCGACGCAAATCCTCAACTTATCCAGATACATTGATGCCTGTGTGTGGAGATGATTTTCCCAGAGGTTGTTAGTCTCGGAGGATAGTGGTCAAATGAATTTACCGTATTCGGTGATTTAAAATCCTGGGAAAAGTGTAAATCGGCAAACATAGAATGATTGGAAGACTGTCAAGGGAGAGTGGATTGAAAACGATGGCATAGACGATAAGAGTAGTTAATGAAAATTGTACTTTTTGTTCGGGTGATGAGGTGAGTCAGCCATTTTCGACTCGTAAAATAAAATTGTTTTCGTATAAATTAATTTAAAAGCTTTCACCGCTGGGTTAAGTACGCGATACCCCCAATCCCGGTCATTGACGTGGAGGTCGAATTTGAGCATGGTAGTTACGGTTTTATCTGAGAATATTTTCAACATCTGGAATAAATCCTTCCATGGGTGGTTTTACAATGGGATTTAATTATTTCTACCCCGTATTTCTATCATTGAATTAGAAAATTCTGTAGAAAGGCCTGTAGATTTAGAAAATTCGTTAAAATAAAAATTCGGACGTTAAGTATCCGCAATAATAGCAATCCTTCACCTAGGCGGTCCTGCTAATACGGTAGGCCTTGATCTCGAAGCTTTTAGTTAGGTCAAATGTCTCACAGGAGAGTTCTTATTCCGTTTTTGCATAGAATGTCTTCGGTATGCGGGTACCTGCTTTCGTATATCGTTGGCATTACATTCCTGTGCTCTTAAGACCGCAAGGGACATCTGAAAGGGGATGTGATGAATTGGTAAAGACGAACTCAGATTCGTAAGACAGAAAATTTAAAATTACTAAATTTGATATCCATTTAATCCCGCAGTAATCCTTGAGTTGCACTGATTTGTTCGAAGTGCATAAACTGTGATGCTTTCTAAGATCCTCGTTTACTATATTTGACATTTTGTGTTCTGGAAGAAACTGCTGCACTTGGATATCCGCTCTGCGAGGTACTTATTTCGTTCGACCGCTTCTGTTTGTTAACTTATCCGTTTTTCTTTCGCTTGACTAGCGCGATCTTTCAATGCAATGTACGTTATAGTGAAATCAAATTTAATAATAATCTCACCCCTGTAATTGTCTATGTTTCACCTCTGGCAATGAGTACATATATCCGCCTCGGATTTTGATTTCTCACATTCTTTTCACCAATTGTTTTTCCACATTTCACTCACCGAGGCAATCTGAGATAAGCCTTATCAAAAAGCCTGGCAGCGATGGCACAGTAAAAGGTCCGTGGTACGATTTGATTCTCTCTGTTGCGATTTTAAAGCCGCAAACGTATCTAATGGTTTAAAAGCTTATGCCTGCAAAGTTATCGAGCTCTACCGAGGAGAAGGGGAGAATGCTAAACGAGACTCGTGTCTTTTTGGGTCTCGACTTTTTTAATCGGGAGGATATGTTCACGAGGATGCCTTGGTCATCAAGCGACTCGACAATGTCTTCCGTGCAGATTTGGAATTCCGAAAGATTCCCTTTTCTCAGCCACTGGATTGAGCAATTAGAATTGGGGGTTGTTAGTGGTTTGACCTTCCTCAGGTTCATAACCCCCTTTTTCGAATTTATTCCTTCACGACAGACATCTAGTTCTTATCCCAATTGAGCCAGCCAGTATCAA
The DNA here is from genome assembly GCA_036926295.1 of Pachydiplax longipennis. Classification (NCBI taxonomy): domain Eukaryota; kingdom Metazoa; phylum Arthropoda; class Insecta; order Odonata; family Libellulidae; genus Pachydiplax; species Pachydiplax longipennis. The sequence continues at coordinate 1,324,650 of JAVFKF010000066.1, forward strand.
GGATGCGCTCCTCTCACTACTAGTAAAACTCTCAAGGAAAAAAGAAACAAGCGCAGTGGAGCTAAACTGTACAGAAACCCTCTCTGGGAGCCAATTATACCTGGCACGCGTATAGAAATAATCCAATTGGGATTACTCAAAACGGCGTTAACGATAGAGACTAAAGGGTGGCCATGGGTCGAAAGCGGCCAGAAGGTCCTCTCCATGTATCCAAATGAAAGAAGAGAATATGTTTCGAGGAATTCGGCAGACCTCCTCCTGGTGGCAACGGAGAGCTGTCCCGAGAGCACGAGGTGGAGTCTGTCTCACCACTCCCAACCCCGTCTGAAAGGGGCGGAAGGGAGTCGTGCCATCAGATGCACACTCTGAACCGGGAACCGTCCAATGGGTATAGGCCGGTTTATCAGAGTCATCTAACACCCGTTGCCAAGTGAGATTAGCTCCAGTTTGCCGGAGGCGGGAACCAGTGAGAGCTCTTTTGCCATAAGGCATGAAAAGGGCGAGGCTGGCTATGGAAATGAATAACTGGCAGACAGTAGTTGTCAGTGGAAATAGGAAAAGGGGAGCTTCTTCCACGCCGCCCTCACTCTTGGTCATCCTTCATCTCCCGATAACGCCGTTGATACTATTTAATTACCGACGCAATCAGGTCACAGCAACTCCTGTTAAGAACATAGGAGAGAAAATGCCACTTTATTTATGTTTTCTGTACAGTTTGGTCCACTTTTTAAGAGTATGTCCTGGGTTTGCTCATCTAAGCCAGTGGCAAAACTGCCGGGCAGACTAGAAACTGTCTTGTGCAGCAATATTAATGATATTTATTGATAAAATAGGTTAATGGAAACCTGAATAAATTTCTATATATACAGGCTGGCATAAGAAAAATAGAAAGAAACCCTTATCTTTAGCAATCTACCGATCGACTTGCCTCCGGAAGACATTACGGTTCGTTTGAAGAACAGGGCTTTCCCAACAGAATATCACTCAAATGAAACGAAGGCATATTTAGAAGAAAGTAGAAATCCATTTTATCCAGGTGCTTCAGTCACGATCATTTAGTCGAAAGATTCACTGCTATTTAATACGTATGCGGCTTCAAGCTCTGATGGAGAAGTTTAAATCAACTAATGGATCTACCAATGCTACTGCTGCCAGTGTTCTTTGTATCTCTGTAAAATGCTCATATGCCTGCCGAAGGTGTCAAGTGTAGTTGACCCCTGCCATGCGCCAGTTACGGTTTGCAGGGTTTAAGTATAAATGTAAAATTAGTTTCACAGAGCGGAATCCCCGAGCCTATTATCTCTAGAGAAATTTAAGAGATTGAGATTTAAGACACTGAGATTAAGAATAGGAGAGCTTATTTCAAGTTTCATAATTTGCAGATCGAGAATGATCCTTATTATCCTTTTCAGTTGATGTCATTGATTGGACATACCCCCAAGGCAAGTGTAATTTCGAACATTTCTCTAGAGAAACCTTGAAGCCATACTTCGATGCGACCGTATGCATAAACTGTAGTCTTAACCATCCGTCGAATTAAAGGCTCTCTTGACCCGAAACTGAGAAGCAAATTATAATAATTCAAGGATATACCCCTTTTGAAGCTGAAAGTCCACTAATTTATAGAGCGACAATTCGAAGTCAATTATATCGCAATGAAACTTCCCAGAATTACCGAATAGGAGATAGAATTTGTCGTAAGAACTGCAGATTATCGCAGAAAATTGTTGGGTATTAAAAATGGCAGTCTAATCACTGAAAATTTCTGATCTCATAAGATGCTATTCATTTTTCAAATAATAACACTGAGGCGAAAGAATCCCCATTGTTGTAAGTCTGAGAATGGAAGGCCAACGAAATTTTAGAGTACCACGAGGATTTTACCGATTTTTCAAAATAATCGGTGTTCGGCTCCTAGTTTAGACACACCTAATTTCCCGAGATGATTTGCATCCAAGACATCCTTTAGGTCTGGCGTATAGCTGAGAATAAATAACTTTAGGAAAAGAATGTTAGAGGTATATCTGAAATTGCCGCAACTAATAATTTTCAATTTCCAGACATACATATTTCCCATACTAATTTTAATGTCAATGTAATATACTGTAAAACCCGCTCAAGTCACTCCCATGATTATTACGATTTAGTCACTTCTTTTGGGCGCCGGTCCCTTTTAGAAAACCATATGTTGAAGGATACCGCTTAAGAGGCCCCACTTTCCGCTCAAGACGCAAATTTTCCCGTCCTTTGATGTATTGTAAAACGTTATAACTAATCAATCGCCTCATTCAATAGACCTATAAGTGTTACTTTCTCTGTCGTCTCCGATTTCTTCCTAATAGACTCTTCTTTAGAATAAGTTTTTCAGAGTAAAATGAAGATATCGCGAGATAGCTTAAGATGCCCCGCTTTCAGTTCAAGACACAAATTTACCTGTCCTTGATGCATGATGATCAGTCGCCTCATTCAATAGACCTATATTAAAGTATTACATTGTCTATGTCTCCGTCCTCTCATCTCCTCTCTGATTGCTTCCTTGTCTTTAGAATAAGTTTTTCAGAGTAAAATAAAGGTATGGCGAAGTTAGAGCAATCTATATGATCAATCAACGTTGCCGACATGAATTCTTAGATGGCGAGATCATAAACTGCTTTTTCTTAGGGTAGAACGTTTGATTAAAAATTCGCTTGGTTCCTTTCGACGTAATTCGAAGAACATACTGAGTGAGCCAGAAAAGGAGTGCAGTTTTTCGTGTGCTGTTGAGCATTGTTTTGCAGAGATCGTGCTCTCTTATGCCCTCTCACCACTGTCGTTAAAACGTTATTTTTTCCTATATATCTGGTATGATCTGCTCGATCCTCGAATGAAAAATTATCCTAATTAAGTCACTAAGACGCTCTATTTGTGCAAGAAATGGATCATTCTTCAAAAATATCATGTTATTATTAAATATGCTATTAACGTAATACTACCCGGTTAGACCGCTATCCCGTTTAAGACACTGTTTTCACTTGTTCCCGCGAAGAGCGCCTTAATCGACTGTAATTATCTAAGATGCTCTCAAAGCGGTAAATATTCAAACGCCATAGAAGTCTGGAATTATCTGTCGATTCTCCATAGCAATAATATATGTGTGGGGCTGCTAGAAGTCAGCTGGGAACAAATTTTCAAAAAGAATATTCGAATCAGTTTTCCAAGTCCACTTTGCCGACAGCCAAAAATCAACTCCACATAGACATAATTCAGTAACACCACGCAGGGTGAGAAAAACTAACTTTAGCAAATAAAATGTTAGAGGTACATCTAAAAAAATATCTCAAACAATTTACTAAGTGCAGACATCCAAATTTCCTATAATAGTTTTCATTTCTTTACTATAAGAAGTAAAACCCGTTTAGGCATTAGAGATTATGCCGATTGTGTTTTCACACGGTCCCGGTTCCCATCGGACGAAACACACAGAATATAAATAAAATCATGAGACATATGACGAGAAGGCAACCAATATTACACGGTGATCTTTCGCTAACTATTTGTCTATCTACAGCTATAGCAAGCAAACCAAATCAAAGATTCCGCTGTCAAGATGCAATGCATTGATTTCAGAATTACAGAATATTCCCTTCTCTTTCTTTTCTAATGTGAAAGTAATAAGAACTTGTAATATTCATCGCTATCCCACATATGAGGCCATTTCCAACGGAACTCCTGAAAGGCGTCTTAACCGGGTTTGATCTTAGCTAGCACGCGACGGTACGCAATTCTCAGTGACATCTGGGCCAATATAGTAAGCCTCCTCGGACACGTCTCTCTCGCCTCGGAGCGAATATATTCTTGCAGGTTTACATCTTCTCTCATTTGGAGGACAAAAAGGAGCAACTTCATGATCAGAGGCCCTCAGCACCCGGAACCAGGAGCCCACCGGCATTCCAGTCCAGAAGCTGCGGCGAGTGAGGAAGTACTGTAGGACTTCCATCCGGAAATTTTATGCGCCGCAGATGTGTCACTCATTGCTGCCTCCACTGTCATTGAGGAATGGAAGCTTACAATGGACGAGACCCCAACTGCAGTGGCGCCCACGGAGCGGACTGCCGCACCCGCTCCTGCACCGCAACCAGCAGCCCACAGCGTGTATCGGCGGCGAAGAATCCCACCAAAAATACCAGAAACACGGCTTCCCTCCGTTTTGTTCCCTCGCAGGTTCAGAGGGCAATTCCACCGATGAGTGTGTATGTAGACATGCTCCGTCTTCAGAGGACTTCCTTACGCCGGAGACTATCATCCCGAGTGCCGACCAGCCTGCACCTACACTTCTGGATCGCCCTGAATGCCGCCCTTCCAACAGGCACAACTATCGGAATATTCTCCCTAGTTTACTAAGTATTAATTTCTTTCAACGCTTGCGTTGAATTCCACCAGGTGAATGTTGATGATACTAATTTTATTTTAAATTCAAATACGATTTTAAATAGAAATTAGCAGTTCGACAGCAATTCTCTGTAAATTAAATGTTTTATTGTACGGTAATCGATCGGCAGCTGTTGGCCGGACGTCGCAATTATCGGAGGAATTAAATTGACCGGTGCATTGTGATGATAAATAGCACTACTAGCACTTACCTAATATTGCAAAATTGATAATCAAATCTCTCAAAAATAATTAAACCTTTTATTGCATAAATTTTGTCCTTCTGAATAAAAACTGGAAAAAAGCCATCAATAACAACGCAGTTCTACATACTGTGAGTGAATCGCGTTTGTTATATTGTAACCTTAGGAATCATTTTGACGGCAAGAGCAAAGACGGCAAACGGAGTAGATTTGTCAGTTCATCATCCCGCAACAAAATTTCGTCGTGCCTTCTTATGAAGAATTGATAGATTAGGATAAAGTCACTGTCACCAAGCCACCACTTGCTCTCCCGAGGATCTTCAAAACAGTAGAGATAATGCCAAAGAACCTATAAAGTAGCTTACTGCATTATTTGCCCTCCCAAATGATTCTCAAGCAGTCGAACGAAACGTAAAAGTAGTCACAGAGGCCTCACGTTCAGTATACGGCCACAATGCAAGAGACGGGTTCATAGGAGAGATGATCCTCTCGCGAATACCAAAAACTGAAACAAAATCAGCCTTCAAAGACATCAACTAGTTGTCTGGTATGCTTCCACGGGTGTGTAGGCGGGCGGGACTTGATTAGCAGGCTCTACCTCATGATGAGTACTGGGTAGCTCACTGCAGCCTAACCAGCGATGAGCTGCCACTTTCCATGGTGTTTCCAAAAATTTTAAAAGCACGATATCTCGTCATATTCGGTTTTAATGGCTTAATTTAATTGTTCCTCGATCAAAATGAATAAAAACAGCCATTTAATCAATTGTATGTATGCTCCGTCAAAAATTTAACATACCTAAAAAAACGCAATTTTCACTAAAATTTCGAATATTTGAGCTCTTTGGTGAGGCCCAAGACGAACTTTGTTAGAGCCCATCTCTTGCACATTTCTTATTGAGCCCAAAAGGCAACTTTTCCAACCTATTACGTTCCCGCTGCTAAAAATTTTTGTTTTTCGGTACGCCCTATTATACATATTATGCACCATTCAAACAATTCGGGTTATATAGCTTACTTGAGGCATTCAGAAACCGAAGCAGCAATCATTAATCATTAGTCTTATTAAACATTAGTCTAGCGCATAGTTCTGAAAATCATATCAGTAACATTGGAAATCCTGTTGTGGTTGTTTTCACACCCCCTGACATACGTCATACGGCGGCTCGCAGGGTATTGATGTAAATGTAAATAAACCAGGTGTTAACGTGTAAACCTGCAATATGCAAGTATAGGAAACCTGGAGTTTATATGCAATATGCAAATCAGTCTTAAGGTTCTGATTTGCCATACTAACTGTTGTTTCTTAACCATCTTAAACTGTATTCCTTGCAGGAAGTCCTGAAAGGTCGTCTACCTCAAAAATAGTTGAATATCTTCATTCCCTAAGGGAATACCCGCGGCGAAGATTACAAATCGCGGATCCACCATTTCCCACCTTACTTGTGATCGGTCGCCGCCACCATACCCTAACCTTAGATACCTGCTCAGCAGGGGTGCGGTCAGGAATCCTCCTTAGCGCTTTCAAATTTGCTACCCCGCATACATACGACCATCCACAATCTGCCGAAAAGGGGTTTTTTCTTCTCAGAGTGGAGTTCACCTTCACCCGTCGGCCGTTTTATGGTTCCTTTGAGAAAATAGACAATACATTTCGATGGACGAAACAAAAGAAAAAGAAACAACGAAAGGAATGAATTGGGGTCACTCCTAGGACCAGAGTGGAGGGGAAAGTCCTCCCTTCTCTCAGGAAGAATTAGTGAAACCTCAGACGCGAATTTGTTAGAAGCAGCAAAATCTCATCTCAAAATCATAATGCTTCATCTGATACCGTCACCACGAATGCCTGGTGGAAGTAAGAACAGAATGACATGTTGATGCATATATTCTGAAATACCTAATGCTCTGTTAATTGTAGTATCAAGCAAATTTTATACTTCTCTGTATTGCAGAATAATTCAACTGCGAAGAAATCGAGTCAAAATTTGCACCACGGGGCAAGAAAGAGATTTAGCATCAGATAAAAGTTGGGACAGCATAATTTTGCAAGTAACTTGAACTTGATTTAATTAAAGGGATAGTTGTTCTGGGACTGGCAATGAACAATATTTTCGAGATACGAGATGCTGGCGTTAATTTCGTCGTAATTAATTTTTTATTCGATACGTGAAAAAATTTTGTAGCCCTCAGTATTTAAATTGTGCTACTATTCTAATATCTATGTTATTTTCTAAAATATTAAATTAGCTATTTGAATTTTAAACAATTACCTTAGAAAATGATGATAGCACACCAATAAATATTTTACTTTCTATCATATGATTTGGTGGTATTTAAAATTTTTATAATATTTGATGTAATTATCTGATGTAGGTGATCGTAATTTACTTGGTTTACTTTATTGTAATATGTTTTGGGTCTAATTTTCAGAGCTCTCTACCAGGTTGACTTAAAATGATTCTTTCTCGGTGTATTCGTCCAGATAAAGTTTCTTTTCATCTTTGCTTTCCTCAGTAGGTTTCGAAGTTTTTTCATACTCCCCTTATCGATAGCATTTTTCTGCAACATAAATTAGTTGACATACAGTTGATTGTGTTCTAATTCCTAATTATTCTTTATCTCCTTGCAGAGTTTTCGTTCATCTTTTTGAGTCATAGTCGTGAATTTCCTCTAAATAAATTTAAAAGTTCTTCCTGTAGGCGTCAAGAGCATAAAAAACGTAATAATATAATCCTTTTTAATCTTGCAATGACATAATTTTTTATTGGATAATTGAAGCAGCTAAAGTAAGTTTACCCGATGTCTCCAGAAAAAGGTGAATTACGCAGAAGTTTCAGGCCGAAATAAGGAGATCCGATGTTTATTCATTTTTTAATACTATGCTGCTGACATAGTAAAAAGTAACACTAAATTTAAACAAGATTTCGTGCTAGTAAAGACGATACAAATATGTTCAACGCGTTTCCCAAGGGTTTAAAATGGCGCCATCACAGTGCTCCTCCTTCCAAGAGCCAATAGAATGCGTGGAAAACTCTAGACTCGCTCTCATCGAGCTTCACGTCTGTTATGCGGGTTGCGGCTTAGGTGGTAAGTTTTTTTGGAACTAGCTGTACATTTCGGAAACAATGCTTCCATATGCCCCCCATGAAGATGGAAGCTAAACATCTCTAAAATTACCAGAAGAGCCAATAGTGCAGCAATCCAATGTGGGAAGCTTTTAAATTGTATGATATGTGATCAGTGTATAGACTTACATACCTACTTAATTGATTTTATAGATACCTATTTAATTGAGGCCTATACAGCTATTCACATAGCTCCCCAGTTTTTTATCATAATGAGTTAATAACAGGGCACCTATCACAAACCAAACAGAAGAAAACTGACTGACTGGTGAATACTAATACCCACTTGGTTATCTGAGATCTTGCAGATTAGGCTAGATTTTAAAATTTCTTGTATAGTAAAAGAACTTGTAGCAAGAGCCAACAAAGAATCCGTATTACCGTACAGAATTAATGGAACATAGTTCACTCACAGTTTCAATTGCAAATTTTTGGGGTTAGAAAAGATTAACATAACATCTTTTCTTCACTTTCTCTGAAATGATTACATTTGTGAAACACTAAATCATTCAAATTTCAGTTGATAAGTGGCAGAAAATATATATTAACTAGACTAGGGGATTTCTGTAAAAAATTACCCAGACATAATTTTGGAGATTCTACAGTGCTTGAAACTGCTTTCATAATGAAAGCTATAAGAAATTATCTCGTAATTGTGAAAATTACATCCATTTCTTTATTATATTTTCAACGTATGATTTACTTAATAATGAATCGTGATATTTGTTGAAGATAGAAGTTAATATTGGATTCATAAGGTTGGAAGGTTAGACAAGATAGGGAAAAAGAATGCAAAACTCTAGGTGTATGTAATGACCTTAAATGAGTTTGTCTTCTCAACATTTAGTTTAAATAACTTGTAATACTCCAGTTATTTGTCAGTCAATTTTAATTTCTAACAGAAGCTCAAGTGGATACATTATAGTTTTTTAGTAAACACACTGTTAATGTTATTTACAACTCGATTCTGTGAATAACCAAACTTTCCATAACTCATAATGCAGAGTGAGCTATTCATTTGCTAGGCTTCTGAACAAACTATATAAGCAACCTTTCACATGCTACTTAAATTGTTTCTGGGGAGGAGAGCTCCAGCAAAAGTTGTTTCCGTTTATCAATCAAGCAATGATCATATATTTTCTTTTATATTGCCTTCTTTCTGGAATAGAATTGAGAAGTTACGTGATGTTGGCTGTACATCATCATATCTTTCTTTCTTCTTCTCTCTTTCATATTATTTCTCATATTTGTGTAGTTAATGAATTTAGTTCACGACTGTTTTTGATAATAACTAAATTAATATTTAAGGTTTTAGTAAAACTTAAAATACAAGATAAAGAATGAGAATTAAATAATAAGTGTTTTATCATATGATAACTATGTCATTTTGTAAAATTATTAATCAAAAGAAGTTCAGAATATCCTCCTGCCTTCAACCCTGATCTTCCATCATCCAGGAAAATAAAATTATTAAGGCACTTTCTCAATCAATTTTCTTCTTAAATCACCTCTCTTTCATTATAATCTCTTACATCGTAATCTCATTAACTAAAAAAATGCAAGGTAAATGAATGTAAAGGATAGAAGGTTTAAGTTATAAATTAGGCATATTGAATAATAAAATTAATGAAAATTTGAATGTATGATAAATGACCTACACTTAGGATATGCGTGTTAATTGCATATTAGTGCATGTTCTACCATTATAGGACCCATTGTTGTAACTTTGGTTTTCTTTCATTAATTGTCAGATCATAATCATGACACCATTTTGTTATGTTATTTAAGTTCTCCTGTATTAGTTTAAGGCAGGCCTCAAATTGTTGATGAGAAGCTATCAGGAGTATGTCATCTGCATAAAGTAAGATTCCTGTGTTATTAATACAAGGAATTATCTTATTTATATGTATCAGGAATAAAGTAGGTAGAAATTGAGCCCTCGGGTACTCCAGATTTAATGACCTTAGGCCGTGGCTCCACAGGCAGCCACGGCTTACTGAAAGTAAGAACCATAGGATTAAATGAGGGTGGCTCCACACGCCGCATTTTGCTGTCGATAGGACGCGTTTGTATGACGGCTTCAAGGTCATGCCTCGCAGCTTGGCTTAGGGTGTATTTTTCACAGCTGCTATACAGTGACCGCTGGCAATCTGCTGCTCCTAGGGACAGTAATTTACTGTCCCGTGGAGCCACCCTCGAGCAGCAGATTTTCGGCAGCGAAACACTAGGCGCCGCAATTCGCTGCCCATGGAGCCACGGCCTTAGAGTAGCTGCATTTCTTATTGATCTCAATTTTCATTTGCCTATTACTAAAGTAGCTTCTAAATCAATCCAAAATCCCATCTCTAATGCCAATCTTGTTGAGAGTTGCAATGAGTGTTTCATGATTTATAGTATCAAAAGCCTTCACAAGTCGATGAAAGATAGGATAACGTGATTACCTCTATCCAGGTTTTTATTTTAGTCATTAAATAGGGTGTCTAGAGCGTCTTTGGTTCCTTTGTTCTTCTGAAACCTGTATTGGTCCTTATGGAGGAGATTAAACTTATTTAAATAGTCAACAAGGGAGTTAGTTTGTTATATATTTCTCCATAACTTTGCTGACTGAGGGTAGGTTAAATATTGGTCTGTAGTTATTTATATCGTTATGTTTACCTCCCTTATATATTGGCTTGATTTCTCCGAATTTCAGTTCATCAGGGACAATGCCTGATGCTAGACTTATAATTTTAATAGAGGTAGTCAAGGATATCTTAAATACATTTTGTTTCATGTCTTTTACTCTAATTTTATCATGGCCAGCACTTTTATTTTTAAGATAGTTTACAATACTGGTTACATCTAGGAGGGAAGCAGGAGGAATTACAATACTCTTATAAATTGATTACCATCCTGATTACCAAGTCTTATATTACAATTTAACTTCAGTTTCTCAATTTCAGAATTAAGAAAGTCTTGAGACTTAATAGTTTCTCTGTATCATCATATTCAGGAAAATATTTTCTCGATTTCGGTTCGCAGTATAGCTGTTAGGTTTCGAAGCATCGGCGATTCGAAGCGCGAAGCGAATTACGCTCTTAGATATAAAAGTCAAAAACTCAAGTTCTATTCAAGATATCGCATCGAAACAAAATGCAAATGAAAATCACAACATTTATCTCGATTTCTCTCGAGACAAGTTCTTCCTTACGTGAGAAACCAAACGGTTTTAGGCAACGTATAAATTGGACTGCACGACGAATTTTTTCTTGAGTTATGTTTCAACTAAATAATTTTCTACTAAGATGTGGTTGCTCTAAAATTAATCTAATGTCATTTTTATGCTTTCAGATATGTAATACAATGGGCAATTGAAGAAAACATCAGCATTTTATGTTGGATTTTAAGAGAGTAATGCCTTTTCAAAAATTTTCACGAGTGAAAACTCGGCAATTCATTCAATTTTCACTTTCAACTTCGTTGTTTTTGCTATAAAAGCACAAGGCCAACTGTTGTGTTGATAAAGTTATTTTCATTGAAATTTCATCAGAACTTAAGTTTGAATCGATCAATGTAAAATACGAATGTTAATTATACCTGTATGAATCCGTAGCTCCGCGTAAAGGCAAAGCTGTGCAGGACTAATTCCTTTGCTAATGGAAAATTATATTGAGTTATAATTTCCCCCTCTCCATACTGACTGCAATTTTGAAATGGGCCATAGCATTAAATTATAATTATCCTTTGGATTAGGCAACCAATATATTCACAAAAGCTATGCTAGTATGTAAATGATTAAGGGGCAATCAGCTGATCCATGTCAATGACCTTTTCTAAGTGGGTCATGCACATACTTATGGATTTAGTAAATATTTTTGGTTAAGAATATTTTATTTAACCATCATATTTGTTTATTATGATGTAATTTTAAAAATTGTTGCTTCAACTTCTTTTTACCTGAAAAATATTCAACCCAGAGTTAATTTGTTATAGTTGTTCTCAGCTCTCTAGTTGTTTATATTCCTGGCCATTTAACCTTGGGCCGATGAATGTAGTATTGGAAGGGGGATGACACTTATTTTAAAATTAGAGCTTTCAAGGATATGGGAGACCATGTTTTTCAGGATGTTAAAAGTTCAAAAACTATTAAATATGGCATTATCTCTGTAAAATACATGAGAAATATTATAACATGTTTGTATCTTGCCATTTCTTTCCAATTTATTTCAGCATTATAGATTATAGGATTCTTAATAAAATATAATATGTATAATAATGTTCATTTACTCTCCTCTCTTTTCTACTCTATTTTTCCTATAGCAGATGATCAAGGCCAATAAAAAAACTAAGAACAAAACAAAATAGTGATAAAAAATACAAAATCAATTAAACGCAGCAAAAAGGGAAGCACCACTCTTACATTAGTATGATGCCTGTGAGAGGGAAGTTGGTAATTTCAATGAACAATCAGTAGAAAATAAAAATTACCAAAAGGAGGCAATAATAACAAAACAAGTGAACCAAATACAACAAACAGAAACAGCTTCAAAGGAAGAATTTAATACTAAATGCAATTTTCAGAAACGTCTGTCTTCAGTAGTTTATGTGGTCTCACACAACTATGTGAGAATATTTGCCATAGTCACTCTCTTCCAAAATCATTAACTATTTTTCATCTTTCGCCTATGTTACTCTCATTTAGTACTTAAAATTTTATAGAATGTATATATTTGCGGCATTTGAGAACTTTTCTCAATAGAGCTAGATCAGGTTAAACAGCAATAACAAATCTTACTCTGAGTTAGTAATCATTGTACTGGTCACTGAATCAGAGAGGTATTTATGGCATGGCATATGGGTGGCCTAAAGTCTCAAAAATACTTTAGACATATGAATTTAGCTGTGCATCATGAAAAATAACTTAGGGTTTTAAATTTAAACGCATTTAAGGTGTATCAGTTTAGCGACGCCAAAAATCCTCGCAAATGGCAACCGCCGTTGCAAATTTGCTTAAAACAAAGCTCAGTTCTGAAATATCGAAATTGCGTAATAAATCATCGAAATCTGACTGAAGCTATGAGAATAGTTCAATAAAAGGTAACGTCCACTCTTTTTGCTATTGAAGAAAGGTTTTTTTCAAACTAAAAATCAAATACTATTTACGTTCCAAAATTTCACAGAAAAGACAATATATTTTTAAAAAGGCAGCGCTCGCCTTAGAATCAGGCGTTAATTTTGGCCTGTCAAACTGAAAATTTTGGAATTAGAAGCAGTTTTATGGCATGTATCCGTAGATAACTGAATTGGTTTCATCAAATCTTGACGCTCATCAATCTCGCGATGATACCTATTAGACCTGTATCACGAGTATGACCGTGTCTGCCTGTAATCTCCTTAGCGTAATTATCAACCTCGTACAGATTCTTGCTTCAGAAGTTCCGCGCGTCATCGCTAGATGGAAGAAGAGTCTAAGAATGATCTCACAACATCATGCTAATAATATCCTTAGTTATTGAAATGAAATCGACCATTGACTCTTCGCTAATGTGGGTAAGTATCTATTCGTCACATCGACATACTGCGGCCGCTTTAACTATAATATATTCCATTACGTTATGCATTTGGGTTTGTGCGCAAATCTTCCTTTTGGCGGTTGGAAATTACGGTCGGTGAGGAGATGAGTGTTCGAGAACCAAGTTTTGATTGCATTGCATTAATAATAATCACCCTTTGGACCTTCCTTTGTTACTTCATTTTAGCAATTTTCATTCTAAAACGAAGCAATGTTACCAAACTGACAATTAGGGAAGAATAACGAATTTTGTAAACGTCATTGGTAAGAGTTGATCAGGTTTCAGGAACACCACACTAAACAACAGTACGCCACTCTGGAAGATTCGAAATGTTCACAACTACGATGATTGCTGTAAAAGTAAACACTTCCGAGCGACTTTTTAATGAAACGTTCTGAGAAGATACTGAAGATGATTCGGCGGGTTGCAGTCTCTGTGGGATTATTATACTTCGAGATATATACATTTTCTTCTCGTGGTATTACTGATCCAAAATTAAGAGTCAGAAGAAGTATCTTTAGGGACAAGTCAAAGTAGGAGAGGACAGAGAATGTAAACAATTTTCGTCTATTGCTTTAGGCGGAGGATTGGCGGGTTGCAGTGCAATCCGTCTTGGAAGTACCGCGCGGTGTCTATAGATTTTATTCTTCTAGTGAAAGTGGCCGAGAATACGGGAGCCTTTTAAACGGGTTTTCTTAACAGCAGGCAGCAGAAAATACAATTTTCTAAAAATAATATTAATTTGTCTAAGGGCGTTTTAAACTGTATGTTCGCCGGGATGGCCTCTGTCACCTTGTGCTCCCGCCATTTGGAGATAAATCCTCAAACACGAGACGTTGGTTGAATATTCTTCGGATGACGAAGGCCTAGACATGGGCGCCGTCTTAATTTTGGTCAGCGGCGGCGTAGAGGCAAAATGAAGCCGGCGGCGGCGGCGTGACGGCGTGAACGCCGAATGTTTAATCGGCGGCGGCGGCGCGGCGTAACCGGCGCGGCGCGTAAAACTTCGTTCGTATACGGCAGAAAAAAGATGAATAACTCGAATATCTCAGAGTATTTCATTGTAATTTTATCATACCTATGAAAAAATATAGAGCTACCTTGAATTCTACGCAGCACAGTGGGCTATAATCGAAAAAACCTGGTCAAAAAACCTTTTTCAAAACCTTTTTTTTTTTGAGTGGGGACTTCAGTACTGGCCATTCATGAATGAATCCTGCCTTTACAACCAAATTATTTGCGCTGATGATTACGCATTAAAATTCTAGAGGTGTCAAAATAAAAAAATGCCGGTTTTTGATTTTCGCAAAATTCAGCTTCAAGCCAATACTGAAACCAAATGAGCACAATCATCGGTTAAAAATCAATGCAGTGTTATAAATCATTCTTTAAGCTTCATTATGATTTGCTTAAGTGATCACAATTGAATATTTGATTTATTAATTCAAGAGAATGGTGAACCTTCGTTTTACAGTTAACTTTCACATAAAGCGAGGAAAATAGTAGTGACCTACCACGATGTACACGGGCTAACTTATATCAATATATCATCTAAGCTCTATGAACAGTAATTGAAATAAAAATCTGTGACAATTTGCGACGCCGATAAATAAACCAACTTTTCGTTGGGGATACAGAGCCTTATCCTGATGGTGGATGGCCACCCTCCATGGTGATCTTATTTTTGAAAGGATTTACGAGCGAACGCGCTTCTAAATACTTATGTTTCAGGTATTAATAGCTTAAACGAAATATTTTAGTAACTAAAAACGAATAGATGATAAGATGAATAAAAATTTTCCACACTTTATCCAGTTTATACAAAAGTAAATATTTCAGTAATGCATCACTGCTATGTTGGTGAACTATTCACTTCATGCAACATGTCATTAAAAGGCAAGAATTATTTCCTTTCATCTCACAGTCATACCAAACGATAATCAGTTAAAATCCCAGACCACGTGCGCTCGACTCTAGGAACTTCTTCACAAAATTACAGACAATTTATTCACTCCTTGTAGAGAAGGTAGCAATGCATTCAATATTCTAAAGCTGTGTGATAAATCAACAATATCGATGACTTTGCTTTTAACTTTTACGCTGAAGTTAAGTGCGCATCTATTTCTCGGTCTGAAGGCACCTCTTGTGGTATTTTTTCTGCATTGTCTTCAAAGAGCATCCCAATATATTTTTTATTAATTTAACAGTTCTATGTAATAGAAATACTTCTCAACTGCCTTACGAATAGCTAAGGTTGATATCTTCGTGCTTGTAGCTCGCGTTCGTCTTTATTTTCTTCATGGGATGAGCGAATGATCTCTTTCCCATAGAAAAGTGATATTTTCTGTTTTCGCTCCAGATGTTTTGAGTATCATTCACCTTATCTCTGCTATGGGAGAGAGTCCCAAGACGAAAAAAACTGCCCTAAGCGTTATTCGAGCATCAAAGGTGAACAAATAAATTAATCAGTAGATCTCTAATTATATATCGGAAAAATTTTACTTAACCTGAAAACCTTGCATTGATTCAAGTTAAATGATTGTAACAAAATAGAGTTAACAAAGACCCATTTAAAGTCTATGTAAGCTGATATGTTGACGTTAGTCGAGATCGTCCGTAATCGTCCCTACAGCTGCAGTGAACCGTCAGCCGAAATAAGCTGTAACTTCGTAAACAAGTGGAATATTTATATCGGACCAAGAGATGTACGTAGATAAAAGTTTATACTGCGAGTAAAAGTTGCTTGCATACTGCAAGCTAACAGTTGAATGCAGTACCGTACCAAGTAATGCCTCAAAATAATTTTGAAAACTTCGCGCAAAAGACCACCTGGCGTCGAACTAAGGACCCGATCGTGCGACACAATTGCATATTAATATTAGATAAATGCCATTCTGACCTGTTCCAAAGTTTCAATTCAATATCCTATCGAGAAGGTCCCAAAATAAGATTACGCTATCCCCTTTGAAATACATGGTAGAATAGAAAGGACGCTCAGGCATCGAACCAAGAACCGTCAAGGAACAGCGAAACATATGAAACATATGAATTGCCTCTATGTACATTCCATGTTATATCTTTCCCGGATAAGCATTCAAAGTAATTGTGAAAATTGACCGCCATGCATTTTATACCAGAGATTTTGCTCCCACTTGGCGTCGAACTCACATTCGGTAATATTTCATTTCATTTTGTCATTTGGTAATAATATTTCTTCAGTTAGTACAATAGATAACCACGGCATCTCCAACCTCCGTGGTTTTCACTGTTTTATTGCTCCGAGAAAGGACTCGAAACAATTTTCGAAAATTCGCGCGAAAGACCGCCTAGAGTCGAACACAGGACCCGTTCTTGAGAGACAATGGCATACGAATGTTAGAGAAGTGCCACTCTGACGTGTTTCAAAGTTTCGATTCAATATCTTATCGGGAAGGTCCTAAAATAAAATTCCGTTATCCCCCTTTGAAATGCATGGTAGAATCGGAATGACGCTCTAGCATCGAACCAAGGACCATTAGAGGAACGGTGAAACGCGTGAAAGAATTTGTTGAAATGCCTCTGTTACGATTCCGGGTTTTATCTTTCCATCTCAACGGTAAGGCATTGAAAAAAATTTTCAAAACTGCAGCAATGCATTTCTTATCGAAGAATTTCGCACCCACCTGGCGTCGAACTCACTGTCATTTTGTAACATTTCTTCCATTCGTAATATAGAAGACTACCTCAGCTTCAACCTCCGAGATTTTGGTTCCTCTATCTTACCGATAGAGGAACCAAAATAATTTTCAAAAATCCGCGCAATGCATTCTTATGGGAAAATTGCAATTTTTGGTACCTTCTGGTATCGAACCCATGACAGCTAGCGTAAAAGTCTGAATTATTCTGGTATGTACAGGGTGGGGCCGGTACGTCGTAAAAAATTTGACGACGGCGCTTGTAGAACATGCTTAGAATTCGTATATCCTGTATATATATATATATATAGGTATACCCGGAGAGTTAGCTATATATAATAGATATTTTAAAACAATAAAAATTTTTTCGATTTTTTGAAAATGTCAGGGTGGCCTACCCCTTTAAGTTGTATTTATTTCTCTTATCCTCTCTCGAACCCTCCGTTTTAAGGAAAACGAGCTTTCATAAGGCGCTGCCTGAGAATGTTATATGCTGAACTTATTGAAATATGGTCATGGGAAGTTTCAAAGTCCGCACTCAAAAAAATTATTTTCTCATTTTGGCCAACTTTTATTCGATCCTAGCTCGCTGTGCGCCGTAAAGGGGTTAATTTGGCAAATAAAAATTTAGCAATACGTTGTATTCCTTATTTTCACAAAAGCATGCTAATTGTAATTACGCTACATTACTTTAAAGAGTGGCATCACAAATTGGGCACATACAGCCAGTAGAATGTCGATCAATGGAAGAACTATTGTTGAATTAGTTTTAACATCACATTTGCGCATTATTTTTCAAGTATGCTATCTAGGCATTGACGTTCAATCGAAATTTCCAGAAAATGCTAAATATATAAATGATTAACGCAAATCAAAAAATGTTGGTTTAAACAAATTAAAAGAATAATAAGCAAATGAACGAATAAGAGGAGTGTAAAATAAAATAAATATATTAATAAGGACAGCAATAGGTTACACTCTGTGAACAAAATTTTTGCACAAGGCATAGTTTTCGTGGATGAATTCCATTTTATTTAAACGCTGTGGCTCTAGTCTGCTTTTCTTAGCATTGAGAGTGAGTCCACAGATGCTAAAACTCCTATCAATAGGAGTGCTTGTGGCATGGATACGCAAGAACGTAGAGCTGTGAGCGTAGAGAGTGTGAAGGCATAGATTCGTCAGGACCGATGACATTCTGCTTATATAAAAGAAAATGAACCGCTTTTTAACAGCCACACGGCGAGGCATATTGACAAACTTGTGATTGCAGATCAACACAAGCGAAGCTCATTTTACGTGAGCTGAGTCATGCCGAAGTCACAACCGAAGCTGCGCGGTCACACGAAGCAAGCAAACTGGCAGTGAGAATGGTGTGCTCGCGAAAATTAATCCTAATCGTAACACGTGTCGATATCACGTATAACTCAGCGCCCTGATGGAAAGCCCAAGATGAGTTCTATCAGTTCAAGGCGAATCTCTTCGAACTACTTGTCAGCACATATTCGAATGTGGGACTTAGTTTTTAAATCCACGCCGCGCCGCCGCGGATAAAATTTCCAGCGGCGGCGTGGCGGCGCGCCGTAGTATTTTCTTCGGCGGCGGCGGCGTGCCTTGTATTGTCGGCGGCGCGGCGTAATCGGCGCGGCGCCCACCTCTACGAAGGCCCCTCCCTATGACTTAATGTTTTCTACACCTGATGATGTAGCGATACTGGTCGCAATTCGAATGGAATTTCTTCGTTTATGAGAGACAATGAGTGGATACGGCCGTCCGTTTGAAACGCATTAATGCCAAACAAACGATTCCGATAAGTCCGCAGAAATGTAAATCTGATGTAACCAAGCCTTTGAAAGGGAGCCGCACTAAGGAATTAAAGAATTTTGTAATTTCCTCACGCAATAATTTATTCGTAGCGACTAGTTTCGTCTTTAAGAATTCTTACGAAAAGTGCATAACCTCGCATTCAATGAACGTCTCTGTCGCCAAGAGGACGGAAATTTCTCGTCATCTTTGTTATTTTCGCAATTTCGATACAAAAATCCACCATCAAAATAAGACTATTTATTCAGTTTTCTCTCTTTTCATCTCAGTTTTGAGGGGCAGAAGAAAAAGTCGGCAAACATTCAAATGAATTTTATGCGCATTTCTAATGAGACCATTTCTACAGTCGAACCAAGGATTATTTAGATAAAAAATATTGATGTCATTGGCTCTATAATGAAACCCTAAATTCCATATTCTTATCTCTTATTGATATCAATTTCCAAAAGTTGCCTCATCCTATTTTTTTCGAAGAGTTTACAGGTTCTTAAATGTACGAGTATATGTCAACCGGTGATTATTATAAAGGATTCATAATTCAAATCAATTTAAGTAGTTTAGCAAACATGAAACGGATCTCTTGCTTTGTTAAATTAATCTCGAAATCTTCCGTAAAAAACCACAGGATCTTTTGTTTTTTTTAATTATTCTATTGTAATTTTGAATATTGATATTAAACTAGCCATTATATCATTAATTCCCTATCCTCTCTGACGAATGCAAAGTTTATTTCTAATGAATACCAAACTTTCCTAGAAGGATCAACAATTTGTTTAATAATGAGTTTTCAAAAACAACCGACTCCCTTCCTCGGCTAATTTACCGATCATCGGGCTTCTGTTTCGCACCATGGTAAATGAGTGCGACAACAGGAATGCCATGTCGATAATATTGAACAGTAAAACCCGATTAAAATCCTTCATATGGAGCAAATTAATGTTTAATGAGTCGAAACTGATGAGAGGATCTCACTCTGTCTCCAACAGTGGAATACCGATTTCTCAGCTTGGCTTTCATTTCTTTATCGCAAAGTTACTTCTTTTATTTTTAGTTATATATATAGTTATTTCTTACCCCAAAGACGAAGTTCACACGTAAATTAAAGGTGGATTTATACTGTCTATTCAAACACGGAGCGTATCTTTTTCCGTCAGACAAAGATAAGAGCGTTTATACTAACGTAACGTGTACGACGCGGCGCAGATCTGCTTTCGGAGGTTTTCTTTCTCACAATCAGTGTGCGAGAGAGCACAAAAGAGCTTCCGAACAATTTTAGTAACAATAAAAGATGTTTAAACGAATTTCTTTGAAAGATTTATGCGTTTTTAAGCCGTTTCATTAGATGAAGACGGAAAGCAAGAAAAACGCAAACTACATCGTCGTTTTAGTGTACATAAAAGTTTATAACGAAGAAAAATAGATTTCTTTTAGCTTCAATTGGTTTTTATTTATTCATTTCTCTCGAGATTAGATGCGCATAACAACACACGAATGGTGACAGAGGCGTTTGAAAACATTCTTTCATGAAGTTCACCGTTTTTCTAGTGGTCCTTGGTTTGATGAAAGAGCGTCATTCCGATTATACCATGCATTTCAAACGGGAATAACGGAATCTTATTTTAGGACCTTACCGATAAGATACTAAATTGAAACTTTGAAACACGTCAGAGTGGCAATTATCTAACATTCGTATGCCATTGTCTCTCACGAACGGGTCCTGTGTTCGACGCCAGGCGGTCTTTCGCGCGAATTTTCGAAAATTGTTTTGAGTCCTTACTCGGAACGGTGAAAACCGCGGAGTTTTGAGATGCCGTGGTTATCTATTGTACTAACTGTAGAAATGTTACCAAACGACCCAGAGTTCGAAGCTAAGTGGGTGAAAAATTCTCCGGTATAAAATGTATGGCGGTCAATTTTGACAATTATTTTTAATGCTTATCCGATAACCGGGAATGATATAAAATATTTTCATATAGGCATGTCATATGTTTCATATACGCTGTCCACTGTTCCTCTGACGGTTCTTGGTTCGATGCCTGAGCGTCATTTATACTCTACCATGTATTTCAAAGAGGGATATCGTAATCTTATTTTAGGACCTTCTTTATAAGATATTGAATTGAAACTTTGGAACACGTCAGAGTGGCAATTATCTAACATTAAGGGGGTCGAGACTGGAATTATTTTGATTTTTCGCCGCTTACGACGGGAAGAGTCTTCCCCTAGCAAAAGGTGGAGTGGGTAAGTATAGTAAAGAGGGGAAGTTAAACGTGGTTGGGGGTACTCAACGAAGCGTCCAGAGAGACATGGGCGCCGCCTTGATTTTGGTCAGCGGCGGCGTAGAGGGAAAATGAAGGCGGCGGCGTGACGGCGTGAACGCCGAATGTTTAATCGGAGGTGGCGGCGCGGCGTAACCAACACGGCGCGTAAAATTTCGTTCGTATACAGCGGAAAAAAAGATGAATAACTCGAATTATTTTATTATAATTTTATCATAACTATGAAGAAAATGTAGAGTTATCTTGAACACTACGCAGCAGAGTGGGCTTTCCTTTTCCCTTTCCTTCCTTTTAAAAAATCCTTTATTTTTAGTGCGGACTTCAGTACTGGCCATTCTTGAATCAATTCTGCCTTTACAACCAAATTATTTGCGATGATGTCTACGCATTAAAATTCTACAGGGAGTAAAAATTGACCAAAATTCACAAAAAATGCCGGATTTAGAATTTTCGCAAAATTCTTCGGCTTCAAGCCAATACTGAGCCCAAATGAGCACAATCACATGGTAAAATTCAATGTTATAAATCTTTCTTTAAGCTTCATTATGATTTGCTTAAGTGATCACAGTTGAATATTTGATTTATTTATTCAACAGAATGGTGAACCTTTATTTTACAGTCAATTTTCACATTTTCACAAGCGAGGAAAATAGTAGTGACCAACCACAATGTACACGGGCTATCATATGACACTGTATTCATCTAAGCTCTATGAACAGTAATTAAAATAAAGATCTGTGACAATTTGCGACGCCGATAAATAAACCAACTTTTCGTTGGGGATGCAGATGCAACCCGACTCCATGGCGATCTTATTTTTGAAAGGATTTACGGGCGAACGCGCTTCTAAATGCTTATGTTCCGGGTATTAATAGCTTAAACGAAATATTTTAGTAACTAAAAACGAATAGATGATAAGATGAATAAAAAGTTACCACACTTTATCCGTTATACAAAAGTAAATTTTTCAGTAATGCATCACTGCTATATTGGTGAAATATTCACTTCATGCAACGTGTCGTTAAAAGGCAAGAATTATTTCCTTTCATCTCACAGTCATACCAAACGATAATCAGTTAAAATCCCAGACCACGTGCGCTCGACTCTAAGAACTCCTTCTTCACAAAATAGCAGACAATTTATTCACTCCTTGTAGAGAATGTCCATTCAATATTCTAAAGCTGTGTGATAAATCAACAATGTCGATGACCTTGCTTTTAACTTTTGCGCTGAAGTCCTAACATTTGCCATTTAATTTTCCACGTTCTCCTTTTTATAGTTATACTTCTATTTCTCGGTCTGAAGGCACGTCTTGTGGTATTTTTTCTGCATTATCTTCAAAGAGTATCCCTATTTATTTTTTATTAATTTAATAGTACAATGTAATAGAAATACTTCTAAACTGTCTTACGTATAGCTAAGGTTGGTTATATCTTCGTGCTTGTAGCTTGCGATCGTCTTTATTTTCTTCATGGGATGATCGAATTATCTCTTTCCCATTGAAAAGTGATATCTTCTGTTTTCGCCCCCAGATGTTTTGAGTATCATTCACCTTATCTCTGCTATGACAGAGAGTCCCAAGCGCTCTTTATTGACGTCGAAAACTACCCTCTGCGTTATTCGAGCATCAAAGATGAACAAATAAATTAATCAATAGATCTTTAATTATGTATTCGATAAATTCTACTAAACCTGAAAACAATGTATTGATTCAAATTAAATGATTGTAAAAGAGTTACAATCTTCTACTTCTAACAAAGAAAAGTTAACGAAGACCCATTTAAAGTCCGAGTAAACTGATACGTTGACGTTGGTCGAGATCGTCCATAATCGCTCCTGCAGCTGTAAATCACACTCAGCCGAAATAAGCTGTAACTTCGTAAACATGTGGAATATTTCCATCGGACCAAGAGCATTAGCTAAAAGTTTTTAATATATTTTTAAAAAATTAAAAATTTTTCGATTTTTTTAAAATATCAGGGTGACCTACCCCCTTAAGTTGTATTTCTTTCTCTCATCCTCTCTCGGACCCTGCGTTTTCAGGAAAACAAGCTCTCATAAGGCGCTGTCTGGGAATGTACTGAACTTATTGAAGTATGGTCATGCGAAGTTTCAAAGTCCGCACTCGAAAAATTATTTTCTTATTTTGTACAACCTTTTTTCGGTCCTAGCTCGCTGTGCGCCATGAACGTGTTAATTTCGCAAATAAAAATTTAGCAATACGCTGCTTTCCTTATATTTACAAAAGCATGCTAATTTTAATTACTGTTTAAATAGTGGTATCAAAAATTTGGCACATATAGCCAGTAGAATAGCGATCAATCGAGGAACTATTGTAGGGAATTAATTTTAACATCACATTTGCGCCACATTTTTCTAGTATGGAATCCAGGCATTGACGTCCAATCAAAATTAACAGAAAATCCTAAAATATTTAAATGATTAAGGCAAATCAAAAAAATGTTGGTTTAAACTAACTAAAAGAATAATAAGCAAATGAACGAATAAGAGGAGTGTAAAATGAAATAAATATATTAATAAAGACAGCAATAGGTTAAACTCTGTGAACAAAATATTAGCACAAGGCATAGTTTTCGTGAATGAATTCCATTTTATGTAAAAGCTGTGGCTCTAGTCTGCTTTTCTTAGCATTGAGAGTGAGCCCACAGACACTAAAACTCCTATCATGACATTCTGCTTCTAGAAAAGAGAATGAACTGCATTTTAATAGCCACACGGCGAGGCAAATTGACAGTATTTGTAAGTGAAATATTTGTGCTGTAATAAATAAAGTTCGGGAACTTTTTGAACAGCCCTCGTATATAGCTAACTCTCCGGGTATACCTATATATATATATACAGGATATACGAATTCTAAGCATGGTCCACAAGCGCCGTCGTCAAATTTTTTAGGACGTACTGGCCCCACCCTGTACATACCAGAATAATTCAGACTTTTACGCTAGCTATCATGGGTTCGATACCAGAAGGTACCAAAAATTGCAATTTTCCCATAAGAATGCATTGCGCGGATTTTTGAAAATTATTTTGAGGCACTTATCGGTAAGATAGAGGAACCAAAATCTCGGAGGTTGAAGCTGAGGTAGTCTTCTATATTACGAATGGAAGAAATGTTACAAAATGACAGTGAAGTCGACGCCAGGAGGGTGCGAAATTCTTCCATAAGAAATGCATTGCTGCAGTTTTGAAAATTTTTTTCAATGCCTTACCGTTGAGATGGAAAGATAAAACCCGGAATCGTAACAGAGGCATTTCAACAAATTCTTTCACGCGTTTCACCGTTCCTCTAATGGTCCTTGGTTCGATGCTAGAGCGTCATTCCGATTCTACCATGCATTTCAAAGGGGGATAACGGAATTTTATTTTAGGACCTTCCCGATAAGATATTGAATCGAAACTTTGAAACACGTTAGAGTGGCACTTCTCTAACATTCGTATGCCACTGTCTCTCAAGAACGGGTCCTGTGTTCGACTCTAGGCGGTCTTTCGCGCGAATTTTCGAAAATTTGGAGAATTTTCGAATGCTGTGGAGACAAACGTTTCGTTGAAACTTGTCCTAGGACAGAAGGAATAAAGAAGAAGAGAAGACTGAGATCGCTTGCTACTTTTCAGGTGGGCATATTTCCAAAATTAAATTGTTGCTCTACTCATCACTTCCCTGAACGGTTTACTGTTTGGTTTGAACAATAAAAAGATTTGAAATTTACCCTCGAAGAGTGACAAATAGTTTCTCTAAATTCACACATGTATTGCACAATCATCCGCACGTTCATTTTGCGAATCCACAGCTGCACATTGAGAGCAGAAAATAATCCGTCACGATGATTTGCTCGAAGAGATGATAAGTCTCTTTTTCGATTGACGAAACTAATTTCATCGCCGAAGAATTAACTATGCGGTTTATCCATGGCGAATGACTTTAAAACTTTGCTTCCATCTTACGTCAGAAGCATGCTATATTGTTGCTACGGGATTGTAAATAAATGGAATGGTTTCGACACTTAAACGTACTCTTACTTAAAATACTCCACCGAACTTCGGCGCTTACGACGATGTAAACGACGCAATAATATAAATCAAACAATTGTATAAAAAGTCAATAATCAAACAATAAAAAATGTAATAAACTATGTAATTTAATGGACTATGAAGGACTTAGAAAATGCCACAATGTCACCGACAAAACCAAAAAACTAGGTATTTTGTAATTGTCTAATTGAAATTAACTTTTATTTGTTGACAATTCTGGAATGATGACTCTTTCAGCATTCATAAATATTCTACCTCTTCATACGCCTTAATATTCCCTATACATTTCTTCTACTTCACTTACCGGTAACTCCTCCCACCCCTTAATTCGTCTAACAACTTCTGTCTTTGTCTTCCACTCTGTCTTTTCCTTAGCATTCTTCCTTCGATCGCTTTCTTCAATAATCCCTCTCCTCTAAATATTTGAACCACCCATTTCTTTTGTCTATTTTTAATTACTTCAATCATTACTCTTTTTTCCCCAACCATCTCTATAACCTCCTCGTTTGTTTTTCTGTCGACCCAACTTACTTTCTCCATTCTACGCCATACCCACATCTCAAAAGCCTCCAATCTTTTGACATCCTCTTTTCTTAACGTCCACGTTTCACAACCGTACAACATTACAATCCACACCATGGATTTACCAATCTCTTCCTGATTCCTTTATCAAATCCTTTTGTCATCAGTTCCCTTCGATTCATGAATGCTTCTTTCGCTAATGCTATCCTTTTTCTAATTTCTGTCGAACATCCTTAGAAAGAAGGCTGCCCAAGTATGAAAACTGATCTACTTGTTCTAGTTTTCCCCATCCACCTTATTCTATCGTTCATAAAGCAACGGCGTTTGAAAATAAATGTAAGAAAAACTAAAATAATGAAGCAAAGAAAGTATTCTTCTAAGGTAATGCGAAGTAGATTGTTACCCAAGGTGTCTTAAAGTATGCCCAACTCTTTAATGTTTAATTTAAATTTGAAGTTTGATTTGTGGAACAGTTCGAAATCATATAAATCACATCCGATCTCAAGGCGAGGATTCCATTTTCTTGTTATCAGCAGACGGCTATTCTGATAGGACTTTATCAGATACGGTTTTTGGGGGACCAAACCAAACAAAAGCGTAACAGCTGTGTGATGCTGGTTGCATCACATCATATTTTTAAAGATCGGTCTGTTTTTCGCTCAAAAAGAGCGTTTTACAATTAGTAAATTATTTGGTCGAACTTCACTCCACAAAGAAGCAGTTTCTAGCAGAGAGACAAGAGTGACCTATGAGCCCAACACTCCTATACTCACGAGAGTATTCTTTGAAAAGATATCGAATCATGGGAGTGAGGGGAGGAAATAAAGCACAACCGTGAGAACATCGCATCTTAAGCGGGAGAGCGTCTTAAATGGGTTTTATTGGGTATGTTCTAGGTTGAAGATCAAACGTGAAAAATATTACAAAACGAATCGTCCAATTTCGAATCGATTGATTGTTCATCAGTTCTTATCCTTATATAGTTTTTATCCGTATTATATTTTCAGGCGATAACGAAATCATTTCTAAACGACGGACGGATCAATCAAAAAGTGTTGAGATAGCGTGTTTTTCTTGATAAGCAATACGATTCTTTAAACAGAAAAATATCATCACATTCAGGAATGAAACTAACCAGAAAAAAATTCCAATATGTATGTGAAATAATTCTAGAACACACCTTTTTAAAAGACGCCTTGGAAGGAAAAGCGATGGATGTTGTATCGATCACGTATTGTTGCTTGTTGTGGTGCGGAAAATAGATTGTTGAAGAGAGTTTAAAGTCGTCATTTTTTTGTAAAGATTTTGTAACGTAATATTTCAGTAACGTTGAGAAACGGCAAAGTTGAATATCTGTAAATTTATAAATCAAAACGAGTTGAAACAAAATGAATTGAAGATAAAATATGAAAATAATATCTCCGTAACAACAAAACGGAACTTGTTTAACATGCTTTAAAGGATCACATTATAAATGTAAATATTTTAATAACTACGCAGCAATTTTCACCGAGATAAGTACCGGTGATTTACGAAATACACTCTTTCGTTCGGAATTTTCAGAAACGGCTTCAAGGTCTCCCGAAATATTCTTTTTCCGTAAGTAAGCTACAGCAGGATCTTGATTACAAATCAGTGCAAACAAATTTCACGTGATTCAGCTTGAGTTGGTATCAGCGAATTAAAAATGAAACATCGCTACTTCATCACTTGGTGATTTCCTTCAACAAGTGAGATCTTGGGAGAGATTTATTTCCAGTATCGATTTCCATACGTTTCCCTAAGATAACCTATAAGGCAACAATGTTTTGTTTATGCATCCATCAACAATCCAACAATGCGGCAATAGCAATAATTAATGACACCAATTAAAATTATGACGCTATAAAAGGGGATCGCCAAAAATAAAACGTAATGTTCGTTTGTTTATTGGTTGTGTTGATGTATTGATGGAAAATTCTTGAATCTGATTCTTAGTGACAACCTGTCACATTGTAAATACTCTTAATTGCATATTGAATTGGCAATTCTCCGTTCGTTGCAACTTTCTCCAATCGAAAGCTTTTCATTTCACCGATTTTCATATGTTTCGATGAAAAGAACTTGCCCAGGGCAAGCGGAACAACCACCCAGTGAATCGTCATTTATTTCCATTTTACGGGACATGCCCATTTACGGGACATGCCCATTTTAGAAAGCATGAAGTAAATATAAATAAATTTCCCCAGGGAGTGAGGGCCAGAATATCCTCCCGGTGCCTGTCGCGACTAAAGCGTCTGTTCTCCATGTTATGGTGGGTCGGCGTCTGTTTCCCCATGTTAGGAGTGCCCTGTGGCAGAGATGAACCCAGCCTCGGAAAATAGCCGCTGCCGGTGGTGCTCTTTCCACGGAGAGCAGTGACACTGCGGCAGTTGCTCAAATATGCGAGGGTGGCGTCATACCTGTGACCAGGCGGCAGGATCATGACAGAAATACTACAGCCGAACCAGAAAGACACGCCCTCTGAACAGCTGAGGAAGGAGCTGTTGGAAGAAATGCGACCGCGGAGACAATGGAAATGGATTGTGGCTCCCTGGATGATAGATTAGAACCTACATTGAGAAGCACAGAATTGGCTGAGAAAATGTATGCAATGGGTTGAGAAGATGAAGGCTGCGACTATTAGGCAGAAGAACATCAGTATTGATGTGAAAAACGGTATTGCGCATCTGCAAGAGTCTCTGGTAGTGATAAGAGCTCTCAGAAAGCTGTGGATGACAGCCGAACAAGGACTGCGGGAAAAAAACGAAGGAGAGCGAGACAGCTTCCTCGGAGAAAGCGCGGTCTTACCAGCCCGGTGAGGAAAGCGCAGGAAGGAAGCCCCCGTTAATATTGCTAGGCTGAGGGACAGGATGGATCGCGTACAGATACTGTATCCTGGACAAGGTTAGAAGGAAGAAAGAAAAGAGCCTCAAGGCAGCAGGGGCAGGATCGAGGAAACAGATCAATGGCTCAAGCAGAGAGGCCACCGCCTCCGGTCAGAGAGACACCAAAGCGGGCAAGGCAGGAGAAAAAAAGAAAGATCAGGGTCAGAGCTGAGGCGATGATGATCAAACCAGCGGTAGGTAGATCCTACGCCGAAGTCCTGGGTCAAATTAGGAGGCAAGGGAAGCCAGAGATTATGGATGGAAGCACCAATCAGGGCGACGCCCACCACTCGAATGCGCCAAGCATGAAGCAGAGCGGAAGCAAACTGGCTTTCGAATCTACTGCCAAATGGTTGGAATATTGCGTGAAAGTTGAAGTAGAGTGTGCAGGGAGGTGGCGGGTTGCGCGACGTTCACTTTCTCAGGTGGAAATCTGGCAAATGTGACGTTAGAGATCGAATAAAATTGGGAATTCATAATTTAGGTTAATTCAATTTCATTTAGGATTCAAGATGAAAACTGTTTTTGGTTAAATAATTATCGTATCGTAGACGATAGATAATTTGAACGAGAATTGTCCAATTTGTTTCAGAGCCAGTAAAAATGTAAACTGCATATATAGTCTAAATTTTTCTGTGTTATGGTAGTTGCATAATTGATGCTTATGTAGTCCTTTAAATACGTAACCGATTGATCTCAGCTAACACATAATGCGATTGAAACTGAAGTTAAACCATTGTGACCACAGAAGGACCGGAATTAATAATTTGAAGTATGATTTAGCTAAAACATAAAGGTTTCACCATTATGAAATGGTATTTCTTTCTATTTTTCTGTCCTTTAATAGTTTCCCTCCCCCTTCTCTGCCACATTCCTCTCACTGCTGATGCTGCAAGCGCCACCGGTGGACGTAAAAATATGAATAAATATCGATACTGCGACGTATTTGATGTGCAAAATTGTATTGGTATCATAATTACGATGGTTCTTTCCCTGTTTCGATCCCCCTTTAATCGGATCGGTTATATTTTCATAGTCAGCCGAATTTTACATCTTTGTCCACTGCTAGTTCATATTCCGGATTTGTATAGTATTTAACGCAGATTTGTTGAAATAATCCTTGATTAAGATATGTCCTGATTGAACCATTCTAAACTGAAATTTAAGTGATCGCCAATTGCTGAAAATTGATCACAGATTTTTCATCACCAAAACCGGGTATTTTCCGAAGTATATTACAGTAAAACTATAGAAATGGCAGATAAGATCTCATATCCATATGAATTGAGCATGAAACTGCATGTTCTACCTTTGAATTTTATTTCATTGAAATCGGTCGAGTATACTCGAAGCTTGAATAGTTTTACACGTCCAGAAAAATTTTGTGTACTGTTTTTATCGCTAGCCTGCGTTCAGTATCACGTATTTTATTTATATGACGTAAATCTAATATGTCGTAATCGAAGAGAAGCAAAATTAGGGGAATGACCTCTGTTAAATCGATAATTCTCTAACTATCGTGAGTAGTGCCATGCTCAACAGTCAGTAGCTCATTATGAAACGGTAAACTTTCTTTTGGCCTGAAACGAGAAAATGTTCAAGCTAAATTCTAACCAGATGTTCAGATTTGCTTAAGCTCTTGGCAACCAAAGAGACAAGCCCTCCACGTAGATCCAAGTTACCCTTAAAACAAAGTACAATCGATATTTTACTTGCAAGAGACTCATCCCCAATAACATCATACTACTGCCGTGATCTTTGGCGTATTGAGAAACAAAGGAAGAACAGCACAACACTAGCCTCCATTCTGAAAGGGTTAATGTCGCGCAATCCGCCATCTCCCTGCACACTCTACTTCAACTTTCACGCAATATTCCAACCATTTGGCAGTAGATTCGAAAGCCAGTTTGCTCGAGCGGGCGCGAGGTGTCGCCAACACAGCCGACATCGGCCGTTTGATTTCGAAATAAGTTTCTGAAGGAGCCATGGGGAAAACATTCCATTTTTATAAGGATTGGGCGAAGGCCGTCTATTTGCAACAATCCTTTGCTCAGAAACTTAGTTCCGTACCGATGAAACGGCAAATCTTGAATCGCAGATTGTAGTTGTCGCGAACGCGACAGCGCAGGATCTGGCACAAGAGCAAAAGAAAAGAGAGTGAGAACAGAGAAACGAAAGGAAATATTAGTCCTTTCGGGAATTTTTTGCCGGTCGTGCTGCCCGACGGCTACCAGACTTTTCTATAATGTCATCCCGAATAGCGGCAAACAAATTCGCCATGACTGAAAGCTGACGATTTCTTCATTGCTGCATGGCGGACACTCGCTGATGGAGAGAAGCAAGCGTCGGTTGTAATGCTGCCCGCGTCCCCTGTAATATTTCAGGATATCCGTTGCAGTTCGTGAGGCATCATATATATATATATATATATATATATATATATATATATATATATATATATATATTACTCTCAGTGGTAGTTATTCCTTCAAAGAGCATATTCAAAACGTAGTAGGTAAAGCGAATAGGATGCAAAGTTTAGCTAGTAGAATCCTAAGCGGATGCTCACGGAGAGTAAAAGAAATAGCGTACTTCTCCCTAATTCGACCTCTCCTTGAGTACTGCTGCGAAATTTGGGATCTGCACGAAGTGGAATTAACTTCCAGCCTTGAGATGGTTCAACATAGGGAAGCTAGATTTATTGAGGGAGATTTCAGATTTGAGAGCAGTATTTCAGCTATGATAGAATCCCTCGGTTGGGATTCGCTTAGTGATAGAAGACTTGATTACCGTAGGAAGCTTTTTAATAAATTTCTCACTACGGATCTCGGGGAGAAGGTGGTTGATATTGTCACACTAGTTAGTAGCTACGTGATCTTCGAGACAAAACGATGAAGCATTACAGGGAAATAGCTGCCAGGACAGATAGCTATTTCTGGTCCTTTTTTCCACGGAGTATTAGAGAAGCCAACAGCAGTCAAAGGTAGATAGGGTTTTCGGTGTTTCACACCCCCTGCCATAAGCCAGTGGCGGTTTGCAGGGTCTATATGTAAATGTAAATTATTTTAAGGGCTTTCATATGATCTTTTCAATAGCAATGTAATCGATCTACATACGTACGAGCCGTTTATCGGGATACTATGCTGCAATAGATCGTCTCCTTTCACTTAATTCTCCCAGCATCCCTAGAAGGATAAATAACGTCTCCCAAAATCGTACAATTTCTGAATTAATATGTGCCTTAATTGAGTCTTTGTTTAAAAATCCTGAAGTATCTGAGTTACTACCACTGATTTGTCGTTGTTCTCTTATGTTGAGAACAAGAGTTGACCTAAGATTCGAAAATAATTATAGAGCAATCCTTATTTTTCACCAATTCGAACATTTCCATATTGTGTTTCGTTGTGTCAGATTTTTGTCTGAGTTTTTACAATAGTCAACTATAGCTGAATAGCTGCCATTCAATCACTGGAATGCCTTCTCATGTTACTATACTCGCAACCAAGCAACTCTAGAAAAAAATGACCTTCCGTGATTAAAAAAACTCAAACCCACGGCACTTCGAAAGATAGACGTGAGTTATAAAATTAGTCACGGATGAGTGTTACGAAATGGAGCGGTTGCTTACGGTCTTGTTCAACGCTCAAGCATTGTTTCTAGAAAAACAAACGACTACGTAATGGATGTTAACTGAAAGAGCTTCCATTATTGAGGCTGAGTAGCGCTATTTAGTCGAAGAAATAATTAAAAATAATCTCACCATTTGTTGACGCCATGAAAACCAAGGAGACGGACTTTTCAACAGACTCAAGGAATATTCTAACGTATTAATTTCTTAACTTTAAAACTTTAAAGAAGTGTGTTTATAAAGAATAATTATTTCCATTCCTTCTTCAAATCACTATCTGCATTCGCACACCGATTATGTATATTGACATGCATATAATGGTACGAAAGGTATCATTGCATAAAAGGCTTGTGACTCAGAACAGGGAATCGATATATTATTTCATTCGACACTGGAATTCCGCATGTACGTGCGAAGGTCTTTTCTCAAGGTCTTTAAGAAGACTTTGAAGAGCTTCTCTTTCTGCCCAGCTTTTATCTTTGGGTGATTACAATTGGACAACAAAATTTATAGCTCCCATCTGATAATGAGTATAAAATTTGCAGACTGTTGAAGAAGAAATATTGGAGAAAACCTAAGAGATTCATTACATGCCGGCCTCAGTGGTTATGTTGAAGTAGCTCCAGTCCTTAACTCCTGGGTTCGAATCCCAGTTTACCGGATTTTTCCGTTGAGGGAATAGTTGTTTGTGCTTTTCTTTAAAACAGTTAATTGTAAGAGTGGTCTATTCAGGCTAAAATTAGCCTAGAAAGGCATTATTATAACGGGTAAAAGTTGCATGCATACTGCAAGCTAATCAGTGAAAAATTACCAAAATATTCTATTATTCTCCGATACGTATATATGACCCATGTTTACATTCCGGATTTTATTTTTCCATGTTCTCGCGAAAGCATACCAAACAGTTCTTCGCCGAAATACATTTTATGGGGGAGAATTTCGCACCCACCGTATTCAGGCTCATTTGGTGACATATCTTCCATTGGTACTATAGAAAACCACCTCATCATCAAAATCCGTGATTTAAAATGATCTACCGCACCGAGAAAGGCCTAAAATATTTTTCAAAAAGACCGCCTGGCGTCAAACTCAGAACCCGTTCGTGAGAGACAATTGCATGTTAATGTTAGATAAGTGCCACTCTGACGTGTTTCAAAGTTCTAATTCAATATCTTATCGGGGAGGTCTTAAAATAAGGTTCCGTTCCCCATTTGAAGTGCATGGTAGAATTGAAATGACGCTCTTGCATCGAACAAAGGACCACTAGAGAAACAGTGAACCGCGTGAAAGAGTGTTTTCAAACGCCTCTGTTCCTATTTTGGGTTCTATCTTTCTAGCTTATCAGGAAATTATTTTTTTTTATCTTAAAAATTGCCGCAATGCATTTCATACGGGAGAAGTTTTGCACTCACCTGGCATCGAACCCACACACTTTTAGTGACAGTTATTCCACTTTTTCTATAGAAGACCGACTATAGAATTGGCATCTCCAACCTCCGTGATTTTGGTTCCTTTATCTTACCGGGAAGCTCCTCAAAATAATTTTCAAAAATCCGCGCAATGCATTCTTATCGGAAAATTTCGATTTTTGGGACCTTTCTTTTCTTATTCTTTCCGATGGCTTTGATTCCAAATAAACGCGTCATTCATTTATTTATTTTCCGTTGCCAAGGAGACAGCGATGAGGAAGTATAGCCTCAGATCAAATCACTACAAAACAATATTTGAAATAGGATTATTGCTATTAATTTGTCACTCCGATAGAAACTAAAATGAATTGATCTTGGATTAAAGGCTTATTAAAAAGGTAGATTCCGTGGCTTTAGGGGGCATTCGGAGAACCCATCACGATGCTGGGAGAACATCCATTTGCCACCATCGGGAATCGAATCCAGATCATCTGCATTCGACGAGAGTCATCCTCTTTAATTTTATTAATTTTGATGGAGCCATTATTTTTACCTTAGAGTGCTAGATTATCTTCGACCCGATCTCTGTAATGTTGGTTCGATTCAAGAATAGCTCTCAAAAGTTAGGGAGAGGGAATGAGGCTTATTAGGAGAGATGAGGAGTGAGGTACTTTGACGTGATTATCACATGATACGCGCAAAGACAGTAAAACAGAAGTGAGGTGCATTTTTCTGTATTAAGTTCCACTTGGCAGATGAAAAGAATCATTCAGAATATGGTAATGATAAAATGAATTTAATTCTCGCATAGATTGCAACAGTAAATTAATCTCTAAATCCTTCTTTTCTCGTACTTCTTTCACTCCATCTTTTCCATACATTTCTTTTCTGATCTTTTGTGACATCTCTGCGTTCTTGTTTCTTTCTTATCAAGAAGGATCGCATCAATGCTGTGTCAAAGTGAATTATTGACACAATTAATTCCTCACAATATTTCGATAGCATTATCTAGTTGCGATCACCAAAATTGTATTTCCTATTGATCGGCCATTTTCATTAAGGCGCAGTGTTCCACATCCGCTTCTCTTCTAATTCGAGTAAAATAAGATTTAAGATCTAGTAACTTCAAAAATTACTTTGATATTTGAAGTCATTTCGCACGTGTGCCCCACTGTCAATCGAAGACGGATATCATCGGATTTTCAGTAACATATTTTCACAAATAATGTAATCTTTTATACTGTAAAAGACCTAAAATTGGACTTTGCGAACAAAATCGCAAATAATGAATGCTTTCGCTCCCAAAAACAAGGAAATTTTTCCGTCGAAGTGATTTCTAAGGTAACAACGCGATATTGTTTCGGCAACCAAATGAACAAATACTATCCACATCTATAGTATGTTCTGGGTAGAAGCTATATAGGTATCAACTTCACAAAGGATATCATAGTAGAAATTTTCAGAAGGAAACAATCCGGATCGTCTTTCTTGCATTCTACGAGTATATTCGATTGATTCTTCCGTCCTGATTTATCATAGTAGAGGGAAGAAAGAGGAAAACTTTTGGAATATTTTGAGAAAAACTGAGCCACTTGAATGTACAAAGATGATTCTGCAGAGTGAGTTCAAGTGATTCTCATGTATTGCATAAAGTTTAATATTATTTTATTGAGTTTTTTAGGCGTTCCGTTTATAATGATTACTTCAGTACCTTCTATTATGGATCTTTAAAATTGGAGAGCGGTTAATCTTATATTGGTTTATTCCAACGGGCCAGATGAATAAAACAATAGTTGCACCTCTTTTATAAGTCAACATTTATTTCTGACCTAGGAATTCACTGGTTATTATATAAGATCCCGTAGTATTCGTAATTTTCATTCTGCCATCCCACAATTCACATTCTTTGATTTCCCAAAATTCTTATCACCAGAAGAAAATTATGCAAATTTACGAAACACGACAAGTCCATAGATCGAAACCGGAAAATCGGAAGTTTTTAAGACGGAGGAATCAAAGGCGAGAAGTTAAGCAGGACATTTTCTAAATGTGAAGACTGTCTTTTAAGAAATTGATACGGCCTTCCGACAGAGGCAAGCTTTTCGACCTTTTTCACGGCTGCCTGCATTCATTTATTCTTCGCGTGTGGGCTTCCACAAAAAAGAGAAACCGCAGATGGCGGTGAGAAAAGAGATTCATTCATGTTCAATGGATTGGAATGAACTCTGAAATTCTATACGTCTGACGTATCGTACGTCGTTGAAAATATCATAATATCCTTACACCATAATTTATGGAAGTGCGCTTTGGCTTAATTTATTAATGTATGAATTCATGATGTTCATTTATCTTAGTAGTGATACATGTAACGCGAAAACACTGAATTCCTTTTGTAGGAAATAACAATGTTGCACTACGTAAATAGAGTTGCCAATAATTACACGTGAAAATTTGGGGATCATCGGCAGTAATTTTAAATTCGAATCCTGACTCTTGGTCCCATTATTATGTTGCCAATTTCTCTTTCGAGAAAATTGCGATTACAACTTTTCATTCAAAACTTGATAATTACTCCGATCAAGTCAACTGCTCTATATCAACAGAGTACTCGTGTGATTAAGATGAACTGCTTTGAAATGAAGTAAATAATTGTGCGAGGTGAAGGCATGATTTCCTGCACTATTGTCTACCTGCTCTTCTTAATTTCAGGAACCTAACACGAAGAATCTTTTATCCATTGAAGAAGAATCCGTAAAGTGATAAAAAAATTTTACTGTTCAAACATTATTTATTTTATCATGAAAAGTCATCGGAGAGTTTTTTCATCAGATTGCTACAAATATTTAATTTGTAGTATCAGAGGTTTACTTATCTTCAAATAAATAAGTCATTTCATAAACTTTAACCTCCAAGCATAAAATGTTAGGATACACTTACACTGTAGCGTATATGATAATATATGCTTTAACAACTTAAAGTGAGAAAATGTGAAAATATGCTAAAAATTAACAACCATTTCAGGAAGCGAGTCAGCCGTGATCAAAAGAACCCAGCAATAATTAGAAAAAATTTTTTTAAGGGAAATAAAACTTTTAGAAAAATTCTATTCTATTTTAGTCTACTTATCCTTTGAAGTAGATTTAAAATACTAGAAATGGAAAAAATGAAGCTCATAAAATTAGTTAAGACTTACTTCTTCATGAAATTTAGACATTCAAATAAGTTTTTATGAAGCGCCAAATGCTGCAGTGGGTCTAATTCTTTCGTGCCTCACTAGACGTCTCTGAGCGCAAACAGAGGTGATATAAATCTCGGATCACCAATTTTTCTTCCTCGAGTGGATGAACTGCTTCTGTTAGCTGCACGCACAGTGTTCTTATCCATCTACGACTAATTCATCCTACAATTCATAATGTCTAAGGCACCCGAAGTCAAGTTTACTAAGGTAAATCTT
The DNA here is from genome assembly GCA_036926295.1 of Pachydiplax longipennis. Lineage (NCBI taxonomy): Eukaryota > Metazoa > Arthropoda > Insecta > Odonata > Libellulidae > Pachydiplax > Pachydiplax longipennis. The sequence continues at coordinate 1,361,679 of JAVFKF010000066.1, forward strand.
TATGTTAGCATGTCATTTTAGTCATACTAATATTGTATGTTTAAATAACCTTTCGGCCGCTTCAAACAATAACATTACATAACGAAACGCGTGATAATTCATGCGGACTAATTTGATCAAGAACACCCTTCTTTCATGTCAAGGCAATCCCAGCTTCCTACCAACCGAATCCATTCTGTGGATCTTTTTCTGTCGTAGCCGTCAGTTTTGTCTTGTAGATAACCAAGTGTCGATAGTCTTAAGTGTGATAAGAGTAAAAATCTCCACAAAGCTTGAAAAATCGAAGGGTTTTCGATAAAGGGGTTTGATCCAATTCATTTCAACCTGTTTTGTTTTTATACATGTTTCAACATTATTCTCTGTCAACTTGTATGGCGAATCTTTCGTGCAGCCTTCCTGTTATCAGTACCACAATACTATATTAATTACTTAGTCTTTTCTTTTCTTAAACAAGAAGTTTTTCTAACTTTGTTGTAATTATTACTTCCATAACTTGAACTTTGACGCTTTGAAATTCATTCAGCGCATGGTATCTATAAAGATGTAATTTATGCGGAAATTATTATGCAAGAGAGGTTACCGGTAACATAAGATTCCCTGCCTCTCTGAGCATCATTATCACACATTCTGGTTGGGGTTCTCTCTTTGTGAAGCGATTGAAATTCAAGTATGAGCTTCTTAACTGGTGTCTTTGTCATGAATACAAGATAAAGCACCAAACGACATTATGACGCTCTCTGGAAATTTTTGTGGTAGAATGAATGGTTTCCAATGTAGATTTATGCGTTCACACCAACTCTACTATTCTAGCTCCTATTTCTATTTTTACTTCGTAGCATCATGACGTGTATTAATTTCTTCTCTTAGATTTTCATCAATAATGAGTTCGTGGACTCCATCAGTGGCAAGACTTTCCCAACTTACAATCCATCAACCGGGAAGAAAATAGCAGATGTTGCTGAAGGAGATAAGGTATCAAGTTAATTTTGTCTCTCTATATTTGTTTTGTAATCGTTCTTAATTTTCATGGTGTTCATTTCTATGGAATTATATGAAAATTACTATTCACTGTGATTACTTCATTATTTCTGTAAGCGATCAGTTAAAGATATCAGTGAAGATGTCTGAATGCACCTTTCGTAGCCAAATTTTCCAAGAAATGTTTTCAAGAATTTAATCTTAGTGGCCCCCTTTAGTGATACTCAAATACTCTTCTGAGCTCTTGCAAACAATTGCACAGCTAAATCCATGGCAATTGTGCTCTCAAATACTTATCTGTATTCTTGTCAACTATAACCATAAGTGATTTCAGGTCTTGAAAATGTCTGCAAATGTTTTGTAATTAATGAAAGTATTTGAAGTGTATAAATTTTCTGAATTTTCTTCCTCAGGCAGACATCGACTTAGCAGTCTCTGCAGCAAAAGAGGCATTTAAAATTGGATCAAAATGGAGAACTATGGATGCATCAGCCAGGGGTCATCTTCTCCTTAAGGTTTTTACTTAACTTGCTCTGCTTAAGTCAACTTATTATTCTCACCATACATTTTTAAGTACTCTTTTATGTTTGGTCTCTTAGTGAATCTTAATGACTATGAAAAGGATCATTACTAATGAGTTTTAAATTTGATATAACACATTTTTGTTTTAAATTACTCTGTATTTACTTAACCTTACATAGAAGTAGACTGGATTATGTTATTTATTATGCATTTATTAGGGTGTGTATATTGTTGGTGCGCTTGTTATTTCTACAATGTTTTCTTTTGATGAGGGTTTTCTTTTTCTTTTAGTCAATTTTCTGATTAGGTTTGTGAAGGTATTGCACACTCCCTTACGCAAGTGTTTTCCCACTGTAGATTATTTTCCTTAAACTTCACTTAAGATTTTTTTCAATCTACAACTGAATTCATCTTTTCTTTATTAACTTTATTCATCTTTTATTAGTACATACGATTTCTTTATGCAGGTTTTTATATCAGTGGGAAAAATGGAAGAGGAGACTTTTAGTATTAATGTCACCAAGAAGAATTTTTTAAATTTATTACTGTCATTAGATTTTTCACTGTAAGTAAATACATCTCGTTTGTTGAGCTCATGACCTTTCGTTTTTGGAAACGCTTATCCATTTTCTCTGTAACTGTTTGCAACCTATGAATATATTCCATATTTGTATTACATTGTCACTCTAAACCTTGTGCATATACTTTTCAATAGTTTACACCTCTCAGGTTCTCGTGGATTCTGTTCCCACTCGTATTCTTATATACACACACAGCCATCATCCATCTTTGTGTTACAAATGTTTAACTCCTTAAACTCTCACACTCTATTATAGATTATCTCACTCAGTATAAAATCAGAACTGAAGATTGTTTTTCTCTACAGCTTGCCTCTCTGATGGAGCGAGATATTGACTATTTAGCAAGCTTGGAAACTCTTGACAATGGTAAACCCATAAAAGATTCCATCATAGATGTGCGAGCAGCTGCCCATGCCATAAGATACCATGCTGGATGGTGTGATAAGATTCATGGAAAAACTATTCCAGTTGGTACGTAATATTCCATTTTTCATGAAATTATTAATGTGACATATTATATGAAGGAATTTCATCATGGATTATTCTAAATCCACTATTTTATGGAGGATTTTGGATGCTAAATACGACAATGCTAGAAAATAGTTATTCTCTGTTTGCTATTTCCAAGTATTTCTTTGCATACACCTAAATCAAAATTTCTGTTTATTTAATTATCTACAACATAATGTTCTTCAGAAGAGCAAGTCTCTGAACAATGAGTAATGAAATAGAACGTTCAAAAGAACAATGAATATTCCATATGAGTAAATATTGAAACAGCATGTAATATAAAGTTGTTCTATTGTAAAACTCGTCATTCTCATATGTTATCTGTTTAATAACAATTAATTACTTTAATTATTTAAATAACAATTAACAATGAGTAGTAATTTACTGAATAGTAGTTAGTCTAATTTTGGTTGCCTTTAGTTGAGTTGAAGGATGAAATTTTGGTAAGCTGTGTGATTGCTGTTTATGCCATATGTGGTGTAATATTGACGTTAATACACTAGTGAATCCAGAGGATTCATTAAATTGCATCAAAGCCTATTATTTTTATTGCATATACTGTAGAAAAATATATTTGAAGAATTTAAGAATGAAAAATATTGTTATGATTAATCAATAATTTAATTTCATATAATAAAAATTTTACAATCCTAAGTATTCAAAGTGTGTTCATTGTGTAACATTATAGGGGACTATAAATTGAGGGAATTGAGGTTCTCTGGATTTGCATAGAGTTTGAATATTACTTAATTATTCATTATTTATACTTTGGAATCCTTGCCAATTTCAGCAATCACAAAATCCACTTTTTTGGCCTTAGATAGACTGGTAGACCTTCATGAGGTTTTAGGCACAACTTTTACTTTTTATAATTAAACATTTTTTGCTTATTTATGTGAAACTTATTTATTTAAAAAAAATTTCATGTCAGTTTCTTTCTCTTGTATGTTAAAATGGAATAATAGTTCCATAGTGTAGCTTTATGGATTATGTGAGTGAATAAGTGCTATTTTAACTATAGACTTTCTTTGAGAATATGCAGTGTTGCTCACCATCCAGGAAATTAAATTTACTTATATATCACATTTGCTATATTATTTCAAGCATTTATTAACTGAAATTGACTAAAAGTATCTTTTAATGTGGATGAATAAATAGTGTTTGGGACTGGGAGTGTCTTCTACTGACTTTGATATTGCTTAGAATCTATCCTGTTACATTTGTAATATCTATTATATATAGCTAACTCTCCGGATATACCTATATATATATATATATATATATATATATATATAGATATATATATATATATATAGATATAGGGGATACGAATTCTGACCATGTTCCACAAGCGCCATCGTCAGATTTTTTCGACGTATTGGCACACCCTGTAGATGCCAGAATAATGCAGACTTCGATGCTAGCTATCATGGGTTCGATGCCAGAAATTCCCAAAAATCGCAATTTTCCCATAAGAATGCATTGCGCGGATTTTTGAAAATTCTTTTGAGGCACTTATCGTTAAGATAGAGTAACCAAAATTTCGGAGGTTGAAGTTGAGGTAGTCTTCTATGCTTCTCATGGAAAAAATGTAGCCAAATGACAGTGAGTTCGACGCCAGGTGGATGCAAAATTCTTCCATAAGAAATGCATTGCGGAAATCTTTTTAAATGCCTTCCCGATAAGCTGGAAAGATAAGACCCGGAATGGTGACAGAGGCGTGGGACCTTCCCGATAAGATATTGAATCGAAACTTTGGAACAAGTAAGGATGGCACTTATCTAATATTATTTTGCTATCTTCTCTCACGACCGGGTTCTTAGTTCGTCGCCAGGCGGTCTTGGGCGCGAAGTTTTAAATTTGAACTGAGGCAGTACTTGGTATGATACTGTATTCAACGGATAGCTTGCAGTATGCAAGCAAATTTTACTCGTATATATATATTGACAATTACTGCTAAAATAACTCTTAGGCAAAATGTCAGCAATAACATTTAGTTAGTCGAGGCCCCATTCTGTGAAAGAGAAGGTGAATTACCCAGTGACGGTGTTCCCCCAGTTGCCGAGGAAGGAGCTCCACTAAAATAGGGTTCAATTCTATCACTGCCACCATCTGAGTTGCAAAATGCTTCTGTGTCCAGGAGACGATTTTATGAGAATGTTGCCATCTCAAAAGGGTTAAGCAAAACATCAAATGTTTTCTTGTTTTAGAAGTTCCTGTAAATACTAACTTAATTTCATACTTATCTTAACTAGTTCAAAAATATTGTAACTGAAATAATGCAAATTATTATATTAGGAATTTAAGTGAGTATCTTTGAAGAGAGAGTTTGAAATATATACTCAATGATTAAACTTGATGGATAGTCTTTTAATGGTAGGATACTTTTTTACCACAATGTACATTCAAAAGGTCAGTCCCTTTTCTATAAATTAAATAGCAAGTGGCACTCAATGTATTTTATGGAAGTGTTAGCTTAAAAATATATCATTTTGATTCTGGGCAAAGGATCTGGACTCCCTTTATTTCTCGTTGAAATGCAGTTCAGGAAACAATTATTTACATGTTATTCTCACAAAAAATTTCCAACTAGAAGTTTTTCTTATGAATATAGAGTGAAAAGTGACTAAATTTCTGCTTTTCCCAAACTCTCGATATCTTCACAGATTTGATGTTAATCTCTTTTGATAGCAAATGAAATTGTAAATTGGGTAAAATGTGGCAAATTTTGAAACCAGGAAAGGCAGTGTTTTAATTTATTACATTTCACATAAATAGATGGTCAAAAACCCCCTTTTTTAAGATAAATAGTAAATTTAAGTAAATATTGATAGGAGCACTAATAGAATATAATGAAGGCATACACAGAATGGTAAATATTGGAGTGAAATATTTACAAAATGAGATTTCACTTTTGTTTCCTTAAGGACAGACCCAAATAAACGATCCAAAGAAAATCATAATCTGTTCCCTTTTCCTGAAGATATCAATTTCTTATTTTTCTTTCTTTCTGTCTTTGATTTTGACACTATTTAACCTCATTTTAATCAAGCTGTGCAGTTGGAAAGAGATTTCTCTCTGTGCTGAATGACTTTGTTTCAAGTATTTTCTTTTGTGCAAAAGTCTCAACAGTGCCATTCCTCTGGAAAAATAATGTGTTTATACTGATTACAATTTTCTAGATGGAAACTTTGTCAGCATGACTAGAGTGGAACCTGTCGGGGTTGTTGGTTCTATAATTCCTTGGAACTACCCATTGCTAATGCTTGCCTGGAAATGGGCTCCTGCACTCTGCACTGGATGCACAATTGTACTGAAACCAGCTGAGCAGACTCCACTCTCAGCACTTTATATGGCATTCTTATCCAAAGAGGTACTTAAATTTGTTCTAAAGTGAGTGACCAAATCAGCTATTGCTTATAGAGCATTTAAATGTAAAATTGTATCAGATTTTAAAAGAAATACAGTGCTGGCCAAAATTAACACAAAGTTTGCAGCAATCCAGAGAAGCCACCAAGTGCATTACTCGTGTGAACTTTAAATCGACACAGCTGTCAGAAAAGTTTACCTGAAAAGGGCTTCCTTTAAAACAAAACACGGGAAAATATGAGATAATGGTAGAAAATCACTGATGTGTATTCAAGCCTAGAAAATACATGTAGTGATGGTTGATCCTCTTACATCCTACTTACAACATGGACTAACATGGAAGTATATTGATTTCTCTTTTGTGGAATTTCCAGAATTTGAAGAATAATTCTAATCTAGCATAATTCTATAGCAGGTAGTCAGTCATATTTAGAGTTGATCCTCGCAAGCAACCCTGTTAAATTCCCCAGCAAACCTTCAACCAAATTATTTGCATTCTTTACATAGCAGACTGTAAATACACTCTCTGAATGTAAATACAGTTGCCCCTTGGAATTAACAGTTGATTAGTTCCAGTATCTATATTTGACTAAATAAGATAAAATAAGAGATATTCAACATTACAAATATCATAACTCATAAATGAATATACATATTTTAAGAATCCGCAATAGAGTTAACTGCAAAAATTGAAGTGCAAAGTGATGAGGGACAACTGTATATTTGCTTCATAGACCTTTTTTCTTTACGACCAAATCTTAAATGAAAGCTTTGCGATGAAAATCTTCAGTCAGAACTGCAATCCGTTACTTCTTGCTGTAATCAACCTTCCTGGACTCATATTGGAGAACCAAAACCCTATAGTTCTAAGTGTTTTGCTCAAAACTAGGAAGATCAATCCTCACTATGTCATGCAAAGTATTTTCTTGAACACTCATCAGTGATTTTCTACGTTTATCTTCCCATGTTTCGTTTTAAACAAAACCCTTGTCGACCAAACACACAAACATTTTTGTCACAGTTGCCATTTAAAGTCCATGAAAGTAGTACATTCGGTGGCCACACTGCAATGTGCTATGTTAATTTTGGCCAGCAGTGTACATAAACATGCACTTTGCAATGGTCTGATTCTACTTATTCATTGAATATACTATTGTATATGTATTGGCCCGTATATGATGCGGAATACATTGTGACCAAAAGAATAATTTGGAGGGGAATTAAGAAAGTGGAAGACACATTTAACTTTTTCCTTTTGAATAATTTTCTTTCAAATAAAAATACAGAAGCATTGGTATAAGAGCTTCTGATTGTGGAACCAAAAACATTAGCATAAAAGCTGTGGAGACTGCAAAACCATACATGTGTAAAAAAGAAATGCTGCGAGAGGACATTAATTTAGCCTATATTCATTCAGTTGTCTCCTCTTTTTTTGAGTACCTTTTGTACAGTGCCTAATCAACCCAAACCAAATTCATTTACAATGTAGCAATAATAAATACATTCACTGAAATGAGGAAGTGGAAATGAGGTGTGGAAGTGTGCTATACATATTTAAGATGTTAAAGCTATAAGCTCTCAAAAATATTGAAAATGCAATTCTGAAAGGTGTAAAACTTTGAGAAAAAACTTTGCACTACATTCAGGCTAATAAATGTTATGATGTGATAAATATCATAATATTTATAATAAATAGAAAATATAATTGTTTTTTAATCAATTTAACATTTGCAATCCTTTGAGAGAGATGGAGTTACAGCAGACATTAAACCAACCCTAAAAACCTAACTAAATCACATAAAATGTCGCAATTTATGCCCAATTGTAATATGCAGAAGACTATTCCTCTATGCTACTTTTTGATTTGATATTTGTGCAATAGCACAGTATACAACTTATGCAAGCTACTATACAAGTGCAATAGTTATTCAGTTGTCATAAGGGATAGGAGTTCAGGCTTGTTTAATCCTATTACCGTTTAAAATGTTTTTAGTAAGTATTTGCTCATTCTGTTAGTAGTATAAGTTATGTGTTAGTCTTTTCTAGTAAGCGTTAACCACACTTCACTGGCATTCTTTTTCATTTCAGTTTCATCACAGTTTTAAATATACTTTGCTTTTAATTGTTAAGTTTTATAACAATGGATTTGATGCATACCTTAACCATATATTTCCCTCTTTATTTCTTTGGTTTCTTTATGTCTTTCCTTACTACTTTCCTATTTTTTATGTTGTATAAAGTAAAAGTAAATAATGATGTGCTTTAAACAGGCAGGATTTCCATCTGGTGTGATCAGTGTTGTGCCTGGATATGGACCAACTGCTGGTGCTGCCCTAGTTGCTAATCCTGATGTCAATAAAATTGCCTTCACTGGATCCACAGAAGTAGGCCATCTAATCCAAAAAGAATCAGGATCTTCAAACCTGAAGAGGGTGTCTTTGGAACTTGGAGGAAAAAGCCCTCTTGTGGTCTTTGATGATGTTGACTGTGAGTACTGACATTGTGTGAAAATGAACCAGGAGATAAAGTACACTTTTTTGTCTAATGATGAGTGAATATGGACTAAAGTGTAAATTAAAATGACTAATACAGGGAAGGAGTATTTTGCATGTGGTCTGTTAACTGGTACCTCGAGATACGAGTGCCCTAACATACGAGCTATTTGAGATACGAGCCGTCGAGCGAGCGAAGTTTTGCTTTGAAGTATGAGCAAACTTTGAGATACGAGGAACGGCCGGCTACACACGACCCACCAGTTTACTGGGCCTCGTGCGTCTCGCATTATCCCACGCATCCCCCCAGTATACTTGTTTACCTCGCTGTCGAAGCATCTTTGACAAGTTTTTCTAGGGCTTTGTGATTTTTGTGCAATTAAATACTTTATCACATTTCTTTTTATAACCTTGGGTCCGAAGAAAGTGCGTGGAAAGGTCAATGCTCAAAAGAAGATGAGGTCTATTGAATTAAAGCGTGAAATCATAGAAAAAATAATAATAATGATAATAATAAAAGACTTTATTTAGAGCGAGATTAAGACTATAAAGTCTCCTCTTACATCTAACCCTTAAAAATGAGCGAGATGTGCGAGTAGCTTACTTGGGGAGGTAGTACGGGCGTAGTACTTCAACGATATGTACTGTGCTTAAACAGAAGGAGTCAATAATGGGTATAACGCCAGCTAAGGGCATTACAATAATTTCTAAGCTCCGGAGCTCTCTCCATGAAAAGATGGAGAAACTACTGATTGTTTGAGTTACGGAGAAGCAGCTTAAAGGCGATATTTTAACACAGGCCATCATATGCGAGAAAGCAAGAGCAATTTACGGTGATTTGCTGAATCAGACCCCGCGCACTTCCACGGACGAGGCATTGTAAGACTGGTTTAAAGCCAGTCGAGGCTGATTTGACAACTTTAGGAAAAAGACTGGCATTTACTCAGGCATGGTGAGGCTGCAAGTTCGGATCTGAAGGCAGCTGAGGATTATCTCAAAACTTCTTCCGAACCGATAGAAGCCAAAGGACACATCCCCCAGCAAGTCTTCAACTGTGACGAGACGGAGCTTTTCTGGAAGAAGATGCCGAATAGGACTTACATAACGACAGAGGAGAAGATTAATCGCCTAACTCATTTCTGCAACATTCTGAAAGGGAAGAAGGAACAAACCTCCTTGGACATGTTTTTTTTTTTTTTTTTTTAATCCGGCGAAAAAAGTTAAAGACCAGTGAAGAAAAAAGAAGTAACTAAAATTAAGCATAAAGCAGCATTTAAGATGTGTGTAAGTTGCATTTTAGTGACCAAAATACAAATACACTTTATAAAGCCAGTTTATTTCTTTACGTTATCTTTTATTATGTTTTTATACAATATTTGTCATTTATAAATACATTTTTCCTATTCAAAAACATGTAACAAGAACAACTGGGGTGGCATTTTGGGGCCTGGAATGAATTAATGGCATTTCAATTAATTTCAATGGGGAAAATTGCTTTGAGATGGGAGCAATTTTACATACGAGCAAGGTTATGGAATGAATTAAACTCGTATCTCGAGGTATCACTGTAATGTGCTTTAAGTTATGCAAGACCAATCAAAGATGATTTAAGAAACACATCTGTTAACTTGTAGTATGTCATTATCTCTAGATCTCCAGGAGAAATCAATATCTCTCAAGTAGAATGAAGAGAGGCATTATACTTTTCCCACAAAATGTTTCTTTCTTTAATGAAGAAACATGACCAGGTCATTATCATAATCTTCTTCAGTCTGAAGTGAAGTATTTCTTGATGAAAAAATTTATTTGTACATAAAGTACAACTCTCTTCATTCTACGTGATGGATTTTCATAAAACAATCCATTCCAAACTTTAGTTTCTGAAATGTGTATGGAAAATGCTAACTCTGATGCATGTGACTTTCTATCTAAACAATGTGACAATTGATCATAGATCATATTAATTTTTCTATTAAATAATTCTTTCTGTAATGTCTTTCCTAACTGTAGCAAATGTTGATCATGTGTGAATGTTTTCAGAATGATTGTTCATTTTAAGTTACTGTATATTTCACATATGTAAACTTCTTGTTATGTTTTGATCCTCATGATGCAGGTCAAAGCTGTCTGTATGTGTTTGCTACAGAATTGCCTTTCAGGGAAACTGGCCCCTGTCAGATCATATTTGTCTGTTTTTATAGGTTAAGAGGAAAAGATTTTCCAGTTCAGAGAGAGTTCAATTTCCTAAGTATTTACTTCATTCATTATGGTACGGTAGCGTCGATTAAAAACATTCACCCTTAATTTGTGGTTTTCTTCCACTCCCAGTCTCTTTCACGAGAAACACATACTAAAATACTGCTTAAGATGCTCTGACACCTACATATAAGGTGGAATTTTCCCATCCCCAGATGCACTGCAACTCTCTATCCATTTATATATTCTGAAATTTGTTTACCACTTTCTTCCCTAACTGTCCATCTGAATGCTTCATTGTAGAGTGGGCAATGAAATAATTTAAGTAACAAAGGAAGATGCTCTCTTTATGCAAAAACCAGACTATTTTTTAGAAGTATGACAAGAAGGCAATCTTTATTAGTAGTTTGTGGACTCGCTAAATATCCACAGCTTTGACAAGTAAAGAAGGCTAAAGAATATTCCTTTTTTAGAGTGCAAAAACTTAATGGAAGCTCAAAGAGCTGAGAAACCCTTGCCTTTTATTTCTAATGCAGAAGAAATAAAATAAGTAGTATCTAGCTAATAGTGCTATTATGCTTATTAGCTGGTTTTCTCTCTGTTCCCTGAATAGCATCTTAACCACGTTTTAATGTATTTAGATTGGCAATTGAAGTTATATTATAATGCCACTTCTATGTACAACTAATTGGCATGATGAATGAATGAAATAAAATAATATCAAGGTTGTTAGCTAGCCAAGCTTGGGTTAGTTGCACAACTTCATGTGCTAAGAAACTGTTTAATTCTAAAATAATATCAATTATGATAATTAATATATGTGTGTGTGTGTATATATATTAATTATAATAATTGAATATATGTCTAATAAACGTCCATTAGTTATGACTGGTTGTAGTATTTTCCTCTTTTGTATCTTTCAGTGGATTGGGCAGTGAATTTAAGTGCTGCCTCAGTGTTCTGTAACATGGGCCAGTGTTGTTGTGCAGGGACAAGGACCTTTGTTCAGGAGGGTATCTATGATGCTTTTGTTCAGAAAGCCAAAGAGATTGCATCCAAGCGCAAAGTTGGAGACCCTTATGATGAAAGTGTAGTACAGGGACCACAGGTACTCTTAAGTAGTGCAGTTTATTAATTTTTCTTTTCTGGCTCTTTGAATCAATCTTATGGTTTGAAATGTCTGATTGCAGATAGATGAAGTCCAATTCAAGAAGATCCTAGAGCTGATAGAGAGTGGCAAGAAGGAAGGAGCCAAGCTTCAATGTGGTGGAGAGCGATTTGGCAATGAAGGCTATTTTGTGAAACCAACTGTTTTCTCTGATGTGACTGATGGCATGAGAATTGCCAAGGAAGAGGTGGGTTTTATCTGTTATGAATGAATGGCTGTGATGATTAACTATTTTAAAATATGAAAATTTCTTGAACTCATACTTTTATATATCAAACCCAAGAATACAAATAAAAATTCATTGATGTATAAATATAGAAATAAATATTTTAAAAAGAAGTTTCTAAATTAGCTATTTGAGCTTTTTGAAGTTAATATTAAAATTAATAATATTTTCTTTTATAGCAAAGTTTGATATACATATTTACTATAGTACACTATATATTTTTTATATTTCAAGGTTTTAAATAATTATATACTAAAGTGCATAGTAGTTAAAAACCTTGAAATTATCAGGAAATATGGTTTGGTTACACAGAATGAAAAAATACCAAATATTTAACTGAAGTACTGAAAGTAGTATATATCTATTATATATAGCTAACTCTCCGGATATACCTATATAGATATAGGGGATATGAATTCTGACCATGTTCCACGAGCGAATTTCTGGCATCGAACTCATGATAGCTACATTCACACATACAACATAGATAACATTCTTTCATAAGGGTCAACATTTCTCCTGTGGTCCTTGGTTCAATGCAAGAGTGTCATTCCGATTCTACCATGCATTTCAAACGGGAATAACGGAAACTTATTTTATGTCCTTCCCGATAAGATATTGAATTGAAACTTTGAAACACGTCAGAGTGGCGCTTATCTATTATTCGTATGCCATTTTCTCTCACAAATGGGTCCTGTGTTCGACGCCAGGCGGTCATTTACGCAAATTTTTAAAAATTGTTTTGAGGCCTTTCTCAATGCAGGAGACTATTCAAAATCACAGCGTTTCCGTTTGAAGTAGTTTTCTATAGAACCAGTGGAAGAAAGGTTACATATGACCGTGAGTTCGATGCCAGATGGATGAAAAATTCTCACGTTCGAAATGCATTGCGGCAATTTTTAAGATTTTTGCTGGATAAGCTTCGAAAATGATACCCGTAAGGGAAACTTATTGTAAATTTTTCACCAATTAGCTTGCAGTATGCAAGCAACTTTTACTCGTATATATATAGGTATATCCGGAGAGTTAGCTATATATAGTAGATATACCTATATATATATAGGGGATACGAATTCTGACCATGTTCCACAAGCGCCGTCGACTTCAGATTTTTACGACGTACTGGCCCCACCCTGTAGATGCCAGAATAATTCAGACATCAACGCTAGGTGTCATGGGTTCGATACTAGAATGTCCCAAAAATCGCAATTTTCCCATAAGAATGCATTGCGCGGATTTTTGAAAATTATTTTGAGGCACTTATCGGTAAGATAGAGGAACCAAAATCTCGGAGGTTGAAGTTGAGGTAGTCTTCTATATTACGAATGGAAGAAATGTTACAAAATGACCGTGAGTTCGACGCCAGGTGGATGCAAAATTCTTCCATAAGAAATGAATTGCTGTAATCTTTGAAAATTTTTTTTAAATGCTTTCCCGATAATCTGGAAAGATAAAACCCGGAATGGTGGCAGAGGCATTTAAAAACATTCTTTCATGAGGCTCACCATTTCTCTAGTGGTCCTTGGTTCGATGCAAGAGCGTCATTCCGATTCTACCATGCATTTCAAACTGGGAAAACTGAATCTTATTTTAAGACCTTCCCAATAAGATATTGAAATGAACCTTTGGAAGAAGTCAGAGAGGCACTTCTCTAACATTCTTATGCCATTGTCTCTCACGAAAGGGTCCTGAGTTTGACCCCAGGCGGTCTTTTGCGCAATTTTTTTCAAACTGTTTTGAGGCTGTTCTCAGTGCGATAGAGCAATCAAAATCACGGTGTTTGCAGATGAGATCGTCCTGCATAGTACCAAAGGAAGAAATGTTACCACATGAGATATCATGCTAATTGTGCGGTAGTCCCAGCATTCTAAGGCATTATTCTTTTTCTGTAACGGAATCAGGATATAATTGGTAAAATCCTCTGGCCACTTTCCTTCGTCGTAAATTTTCCTACATAAAGTACATATGCAGAATGATTTAGAGTAAATGTTTGATTCATCTGAAATAGTTAACTTAAACAATTTAAGTCAGAGAAAATTTGTTTTAACACTTAAAATTCCCTTTGTTTGGAAGAAACAACTATCTTGTTAGCCTTAAAAGGTCCTTTTTCTTGCATCCTTTTATATTGGCAGAGAACATCTCCTTTCTGTTTCTGATTTTGTTTATTATATGTTCTTTCCCTAATCCATGTGTGTAGTATTTGGGAGCCTTGCTCAGATTCAAATTTCTATTCCTAATTCTTTAACACTTTCAAAGTATTTACTATCTGGCTTAATTTTCTTGTTTAGAATGTTTGGAAGGAACATAATTATTCATTTGTTTAAGCATTGTCTACACAAACAAATTCCTCTTTATTTTATGCATGTCTACTTTATTCACTCAATATTTCTAGGAGCCTTTATGATATGAATTCTTCTATAACTTTCTGTTCTAGGATGCAGTAGGAAACCTCAGACATGATTCATTCTTATTCTAATATAATAAAGACTCTTTGGTGAATAAGAACGACTTTAACCTGGATTTATGATTGAGAATCTCCCAAATCATTTTCCATAAAAAGTACCAAAAAAGATTATGAATAGCTTTTCATTTACAAAATGTTGATATTTATTTTTAAACACTAATTTTGAATACTGTGTAACCCACATAATTTTAGATAAAGCCACTATATATACCCACAAAATATGTACAAAATGACATTTATTTAGTTCACAGAGTAGCCCGACATTTGTAGTCCACACAGTTAATTTTGCAAATTTCCTTTGTAGATTTTTGGTCCAGTGCAGCAAATATTCAAATTCAAGACTTTGGAGGAAGTGATTGAGAGATGTAATGATACAACATATGGTCTCGCTGCTGGTGTATTGACAAAAGATATTAATACTGCAACTACTTTCTCTCAAGCTGTTAAAGCAGGATCTGTATGGTAATTATGGATAATTAACACATTATGAGCAATTTTGCCATTATTAAGCTTATCATAATAAATCTACCAAAATATGTATGCTCATAAAAAGCAATTTATGAGTAGGAGAAATGATAAGCTGCTTAATATGGTTTGATCTCATCCAGAGTATGAGAGCAATGTATGGGATTCTAAATTTCTGAGAATTAATTTTTCTATTTAGAAGAATAGTTTTGAGAATAACTTTATGCCTCAGTTTTCTGCATGTTAGGCAATTTTTTGCAGTTTCTCATCCTGTATGGATCAGATGGTTATAATTATTATTATACATATTTTATTAAAAGTGGGAAAACTGAATCATAGAAATTATTTTGTTTAGTCTGTATCCTATGATTATAAAGATGCCTATTGTTTTGAATTTCAGCCATTAATGCAAATGCTGTGTTATTCAATATAAATTTCCATATATAATAAAAGTTCTAACATGTTTTATGGCATGGGTAAGTGAATATGATTTGAAGAATGTAATTTATTTAATTCTGTACTCAGGGTGAACTGCTACCTTGCTGTGACTGTGCAAGCTCCATTTGGTGGATTCAAAGAATCAGGTCATGGACGTGAAATGTAAGTATACTCACAACCATGACCAAAATATGTTTCTATGCTTCAAAATACAGAACTGTCTGAAAATTTAGACGTACACTTTTACGGAATAGATAGTGTTCAGAATGATAAAATCACAATAAGGAGTATAAATTCAACAATTTTTCCATCAGTTTTACCCTCTTTGATAAATCTTCATTCTTAAACTATTCTGTGGTATTTTTATGATATTACTCATTTCCACAATCCTTCGCATCCTTTGGTAGATTATTGTCTCAATGAGTACCCAATCTATTTCTCTTTCCCAAATTTGCTCTTACAAGGAATTCCATGGTCAAGGGACAAAGTAACTTATGAAAATTAGTTACTCTTTCCCTTATTATCATCACTTCTCTGTAACATCCTATTGCGATTTCTTATATATAATTCATGTATTTCATTTATGCTAGAGAAACTTCTATGTATGGTGATATGATAGGCTGTATTACTATCTTACTTCTTCCTTCATTTAACCACAATTGATCCCCACTGTTAGATATTTACTTATTTATAGAGTAGGGGGAAAGAGTAAACAAGATCTTCTGCCATGGTATTTACTCCAATTTCTTGTAGAACTTTGAAAAGTCTTTTCCAATCTATATAGTCAAAAGCTTTCTTGAGATCCACAAAGGCAACAAAAATTGATTGGCCTTTCTGCCTTCTCTTAATTAATATTGGGGCCAGAATACAATCTCTTGTACCGTTTATGGAACTGAAAAAGTATTAATTTAAGTAAATTTCTGCTTTCCTCTCTGCAATAGAGCATTCCTGTGACAACCCTTGAAAATGGAAGTGATGTTGAGCATCCTAAGTTGTTCACATTGCTTTTCTTTTTGGGTTTAGAGACAATTGAGTATCAACCATACACTGATTTCTTATAGAGTATTTTTCTCATTCTAGTAGTTTTCCTAGGCATTCACTGAATTGTATTTACATTGATTATTTTTTCATAGAAATCTCTTGGTTTATTTATTGTTTGGCATTAGAAATATTTTGCAGATATCACAGCTGTTTGTTAAAATTTCAGTTATCATTTATGTGAAGTAACATTGATCTATTTGTATTTCAGGGGTGAAGATGGCTTGAAAGAATACCTGGAAGTAAAGACTATCACTATCAGCATTCCACAGAAGAATTCTTAAACTATTCAAATAAAAGAAGAGTAATATAGGCTTGAATATTCATACCTTAATGTTACTTTATGAATGAATTATGGTTATCAAATTGTCATTTTCAAAGATGCTTAAAAAAACTTTAATTAGAGAAAAATGGTCATCACATTATAGGTGAATTTGTATGGTTTTTCATTGGATGACCCAGAGAAGTGTTATAGAAAGGCTCCTCAATGGATTTATTAAGCATTTATTATTCTAACAATTGTGCCAAAGGATGGGAATATATTTTATGGTGCTATCATAATATTCCAGTGAGACTTTTCAGATGAAATTTAACACTCACTGCCATAGAAAAATAGCAAATTGCTATTTTTATAACTCTTTTGTTGGAATGTTGAAAAGAATTCCTGACTGCCAAATATCTAGTTTTGAAATCTTTTGTATAAAGCTTAATCTTGTAACATCTTCAGCTGGTAATAAAAATTTTTGTGATAATTGAATTGTTGTTTTTCTCAACTGTGAGATACCCACTTCAAGTTCTTAATTTGAAAGCAACGTGTAGAAAATTGCTGGATGTTGATTTGTCTGTGGCTCCCATTCACCTACAAAGTAATATAAACGTGAGAACTATAACTACTCTTAACCTCACTCCCTTGAGATATTGGGGTTTTAAAAGAACAGATCTCCCTAAATCATCATGCTTTTAAATAGTGTAGATTCAGATGCATCTGGAAGTCACCTTTTACACTAAGTAAATGCTGCTAAATCCTTCATTTTCTATGGCTATGACTATTTTTTTTCCACCAAATCCTTTCCATTTACTTTCCCTTTCTCTCATTACGTCTTATTTCTCTTTTACCCTCATTTAAGGGTATCATATTAAGTTAGTTAGAAAAGAGGCCCACTCAGACCTGACCTGAGAGAAGGTCGATTAATAATAATCAGGAACTTTGTGCACAGATATAAGAACTATCATATCCACTTCAATAATCATAGGAGTGTAAAGTACCCCAAACCCTTGTATTATTCAAATTTTTATCAAAGTATCCCTTGTATACGCAGGAATTCAAGTGCAATTACGATTGATGCACAGCATTTATATTGATCTAAAGTACTGATGAAGTGTAATTACTATTTTATTGAATGACAGAACATGGCCAACTTTCTAATAGTGGAAGCCAGGGAAAATATTTTTATTGAAAGAAAAGCAAATTTTGCATTCTTTTGCAAGTATAATTGACTCATTTAACTCATAGCTGAAAGAACAATAAATCTTATCTCTACCTGCCTTAATTATTTGAGAAAATCCATTTCACAAAAACCCACAAATTATGATTAAAATTATTCCACAGGAATTAATGTGGAGGTTTATGAAAAATTACAGAAAGCCTTAGGACAAAATACATCCGTACTTATTAGAAGTAGTAATTTCATGTAGAATTTTAAATTTTATGCTCTATTTACTTGCTTAAAATGCTCTATTTACTTGCAATACTCAATCTTGTTACAAGTTTTATTCTTATGAAATTCCCCAATTTTTTTATTTTTTACAAAATTTGTACCATTTTTGATTAAATCAAGAATTATAAAATTTAGTTAAGTTTGTTTGTTATGAAATTTAGTTGGTTTTTTTATTATGAAATTTAGTTTGTCTACAGTTTAGTGAAGCTTTTACTGCAGCCTGTTGGGGTGTTATGATCCCCAGGATTTTGTTAAACCAAATAACATTTTTGACTAACTTTTACTATCTTCTCTTTACTGGAAATATTACAGCTTTATGTCTTAAGATGAACATAAATCTATACCATTAATGTATGGAATGGACTTCTTATCTTTAATTTTCAATCACCAAAATTTATTTTGGCATACTTTTGTTAGTCTTTAATCTTCCACAAGAATTCTTAACCACAACAGTTTTAAAAGAAATGTCACCAAGAATACTTATTATTATATAAAGATTAAAGAAAATCTTTTCTAATTAAATTTACTAAAAAATTCCACTAGGTTACCATGGGAATCTAGGCTTTAAATCGAATTGGAGCTAGTTCTCAATAACTTAATAGAAATATGGATGAGAAGTAAGCAAACTCTAAAAAGTTCTTATTCAAATTCATCGAGCATCATTTGTTTCATGTCTTGTCAAGGAGACGATATTTTTCTCCTCGAAACGTTCCTGATTAGTAGATTGAAACAATGATTTCTCTGCTTGACAATCGACAGTAGAGTCGATTGCTGACCTGACATTCTATTTCATAATGATAAAGTCAATCGAGCGCTGAAAAGAAAGCATTTCCTTCCTTTTAACAAATTCGAAAAAAGGATGGTAGGACGCACTTTCAAAATCCTTCATTCGGCCCGTGCAGACTTGCTGATCGCTCGAAATTCGCGCGCTTAGTTTGCGTACATGGAGACATTATCGTTAGAGCACAATGAGTTCGATGGAGTAATAAGCAAAAGTGATGAACCACAGCTCTAAAAAATGCCAAATGACTCTTCCATCCACGCACTTAATTGGGACTGTGGAATATCTAGAAAATGCCAGAAATCGTATTCCGCCTTTAGCCGTGCTCGTAACTCGCGGCAAATTGAATGATGGTCGAATTGAGGCACACTGCTTAGTTTTCTAAACTGACTCATTGCAGTCGAAGCTTCAGAGGAGTGCGGACCTGTCCTCGACTCACGTTGGATTCCTATGTAAAGTAAGAACTGTTGAAGTTTCACAATGTGTCTTTCTTTCATATTATGGTCCCCTATAAGTAATTGCAATAAGCCCCAGAATTTAAATCAACAGTTTACAATATCTTATTTCCTTTATAAAGTCCTGGTAAGTGTTAGCTTCGTCTGTAGACGGCAGGAAAAGTTTGTGGCAATATTCGCTGTGTTATTCGTCCACAGTTTTGCATAATTACCTTGAAGGCGAAGTATTAAATCGATGGACGGTTGATTTTCAGGATGTCAGCGGTGCCTTTCTCGGAAGCAGGATATGTACTTTACAGCTCAGTCTTTGTATTGTAAGAATTTTATAATTTTTAAACATCACTCAATCGTCTCGTCTTGAATGGTTTCATAAGTTCCGTATTTCATTTAGTTATCATTAGTTTTAAGTTTTTCTGGGGAAAGCATGGCGGCGAACGCACGTAAAAGCCTAATACTTATTGTTAGATATACTTAAGATATTTATCTGTGTATTAGTCGAGATATTTTCTCCGCGTGCGATAAATCTTTTAATTTACCTTTTAGCGATAAACATCAGTCTCTATAAATATATTTCACTGCCATTACGGATAATACAATTTTAGTTCACAGGGAGCTGTTACATATTCTCCATTTTTTTATTAATAACTAGCAGTATTACTCGTTGATTCTTAACGGTGGAAATAAAATTAGTTTAAGAATATTTTTTAGTAAGAGAATCTGAGGTCTCTCACATTCCTTTGATTCCATGTGATAGGTTATCCAAAGCAAAAATTCGAATCTTTTCAATTGCCCATAATTTGGAACCGACATCTGACAGAGACAATAAGAATACGAAATTATATAGTTTTATAGTCTACTTCGAACTTGGCTCAGGTTCGTCTGATTGTTGATTTCCTTTTATCTTTGCGATAGAAATAGAGCTTGCGAAGGATTCAAATGAACTTTAGATATAGTTTTTGAAAAAGCTTTGTCTCGTTGTGGTCGGACCGGAGATCAAATATATGCATTAAGGTAGGGTAATTATAACATGGAATAGCTGAACTACCTGTTGAATTCCCATGTCGACGAACTCGATTCTTTCGAAAACAATTGTTAGCCCGTGTAAAAATTGAGACGTTGGATTTCGTGATTTTTTACAGAAAGTGCTTGCGAGATATGGGGTAAGATATGGAATTCTGTCTCCATGAGACTCTTGTTTTAAACGAATGATTTTTTTTCTGAGTTTGGTATTTTATTTGGTATTTTATTGGTTTCATGTATTTATGTATATGTATGTGTGTGTATATATTTATAAAAATGACCATTTTTCACCAACCTTTGTTGCAAGCTTCATAATACACAAAGCTTGTTAAAAGCTTTTGTTACGGACTAGCTAAAGTGAAGATGGTAGCTCAATACTTTGGCAACCTGTTGAAGGAGGAAAAAAATGAAAAATTAAGATTGAAGCCAAGAAAAATGTAATCTCATGATAACATCTATCATTTTATTCTGAAGAGTGATCTGATTTAGAGTGTAATGTATTTTATTTTCTTGCCTAGCAGCGTTAAATCTTTTAGCTCGTTTCTAGACTGCATGTCCTTGGAGGATTGTCTTTCTATTTTAATTTTCATTCCAAATTGTTTAACCCTTTTTTCTATTATTATTATTATTATACAAAATCATCGCAGATGTCAAGTGGCGATGTTCATATGTTTCAGCCTTAACCCACTATCTAATACTTAATCAATACAAATATAAAGTCTTATACAATATAGAGTCTGTAAATGAAAACATCAATGAATTACAACACATCTACAACATTCTAAATATTTTTATTTTCATTAATTTTTCAAATTTTGTTATATTTATCTATAGTCATAACTTCTCAATTTGAGTCCTTTCTGTATTTTGGCTGATTGTGCTGCCCACGGATGAAAATTTTTTACGAAGTTATTGCTCATAAAACATCTCCTCTAGTATTCTTCTCTAAACCCACTCGTAAACCTACTGTTGGTGTTGCTATGTTGGAGTAAAGTAAGCTGTGGAACTCCAAAGATTTTCTCTGTTACAGGGGATACAACCACCACAGTTAATGCTTCCATCACCAACACTGTTCTAGAAATGGTTGCTGGGTGTACCCATTGCTAAACTTTTTTATGCTCTAAAGGAGTAATCATTCATGGTTATGAGAATTTCCTCTACTCTCTTCTTTTTATAATTCTTTGTATGAGTTTTTCTATTTTCTCAAGAACTTTACTGGGCATAGAAATATGCACTGCTTGCCTTATCAAAATTGATTAAGCATTGGCATCTTGTTTGTTTGCACCCTGGTGACTTCCACCCATTTTTGAAGCAGCCTCGAATATGGCATCCCTTTATGGTATCCTCTTTTGGGATGGCAGTCTTCTGCAATAAACCACACTGCCTACTTGTGATTTACTTAAGGAATATGTCCTAACATTGCTCAGTAGAATTAGTTATATTTCTATTGATATGAAGGTGAGATCTATTTTGTCTTTAAGTAGATTAATACTCGTACATATGCAAATTGTTCACATGTTTCATGGAGATATTCTGAGGTTGTTTAATTTTATTCTTTAACTTGGTCCATAGTCATAATAACACTCCAAAGCTATGCATGGAATAATCCAGTTACCTATTCTTCTGTCTCAGGATGGCTTAATAACCTGATGTTATTTTCTCCTAGTAATGCATTGGTATATTTTATGTTACAGTATTTATAATGTGTCAATCACTTATTCATAACCATTGCAACTTTATTATGATGTCACATTAAGCATTTCTTTCAAAGACATCTGCTTTTAGGATTTTTCTAGTTAGTTTGCCAATATAGGAAGCTGAAGTAGAGTATCACACCATTGTGCTAAATTATTACATCTCCCTGTCATTCACATTATTTCTGACATGCTACATCATCTTAGTTTAAATGATGCTGCTTATCAAATGTGAGATCCTCAATTGTAAATTAAAGTAGTAATGATTTAACAAATGATAGAATTGGAACATTTTAATATGACTGAGACTCAAAGAATCATCTTATGATCATAATTTTGTCTGATGTCCACCTGTTGACAGAGTTAACCCTCATATAAAGAAAAGAATCCTCAGAGACATACAATTATATTTATTATATTTACTTTAGTAGTTTTCAATATTTTAGTCTGCTTTTTTAGGTTACGTAGGATTAATATATAATGCTTTATGGTATACCTTTCTTTCAGATTCTACATAATGGTGACTGGATGTGATGTGTTTTATTTAGTTTTTCTCTTCTGCTGTGTTCTTTTAATAATTTACAGGAATATTATTCTTTGTTTAATATTTCTGAAGTTATTAGTAACTGTATGTCAAGATTAACTTTTTTTCTTTAATCTATTCTGTTGTTAGTGACCTTTTGTGAAACATACATTGTCCTTCTTATTGAACTAGTGGATAGATTTTCTGTAAGTACTTTCTTTTAGTGCATTGATATATTATATTTTTAAGTTAAAAAGTTCTAAGTTAGGAAGTTGAAACAAAATAAGCTTAATGTGAGATTCTAAGTTCTATTAAATAAGCTAATAATGTTGATGATTCAATATTATATGACAAAATAAAAATATTTTTCTTTCTTGCCCTCATTTTATGAACATTTTATAAAGTTATAGGTTCGAAACTTTTAAAAGAAATTTAAATATGTAGGAGAAATATGAATGGATGATTTAGGTCTTCCACGTATATAGGATATTAGAGAAATTTCATAAGGGGTTGGTAAAAGGCTTTTGCTTTTTTTACTTTGAGACTAACAAGCATGTAGCTAATCAACAAATATTTCCTTTAATTGATGAAGTAATTCAATAAGTAATAAAATTATTGTAGCAAAGATGAATACGAAGATGATTCTCTTTGGTTTTGATATCTATGTTTGCCAAAGTTCATGTTTAATAATTGTATAATTTTCATATATTCCTTTGTGACATGAAATGTTAGTTAATATCATGCCTTTTCTGTCTCTTAACTCAGCAAATGCTTTGAAAGGCAAGGTAACTGGCAAGAAGCTTGACTCAAGAGTAAAAAATGATGACAGCAGTACTAGCAGTGGTTGTGATGGGGAAGATTCAGCAAATGGTACAACTGTAGGAGCCCTTAGCTCTGGATGATTTGTCAGGGCACCTGTCAAAGATTGTTCCTAGTATGAAAAACTTACAGTCAGTCAGGAGGATGTGTCTGGAGAAAATGAAGAAAAATAAAGAAGTGACAAAGATGTTAGAGGTAGCAAGACATGTGCAGCTGGGGCTTTTGATACCAGTGATAAAAGGGCTGTGAAAAGTTTGAGGAGAGGCAACTTCAGGTCAGAGGTTAAATACACTTAACCAGTGGAAAATAGCTTTTACGCACATATCTACTTCTTGCCTTAGATTTCTTATAATCAAATTTGCTAATCAAATAATGGACAGTTTCTAAGTTTCTTGAAAGAGTTTCCTGTTTATTATCCTTCTTATTCAACAGCTGATGAAGTGGAATGTACACCCTTGGTTTGGTTTCATTCGGTTCAACAAGCTTATTTTCTTAGAGAGGTTGGTAAAATTTTGCCGTAGTAAATAACCAGTCCCCCTGACGACCAAGGTGATTGTTGAATCCGATACATTGATTTTCCCCCAAGAATAGACGTTTATTTTAAGTTCATACCGAAGTAATGGTAGGAACTTACGTCAGAATTTACGAAGAGGAGGCAATTTACTGAGGTTTCAGCGAATGTAATATTTAAATAGCAGGAACAAAATTACAGCCATTTTGGAGTTTTTCTTTACCAAACTGATTTACAAAAGGTCATTAATACCTTCGTTTGCGGTGATAAAGATGACTAAGAAATATTACATCAAGGAAGGGGATTATTTTAGAGGGACAGGATTTTAACGCAAAATTGATTTTTAAAGTAGTGCGTTTGTGTGATTCTCACGAATTTCATAATTTTTGATGGATTCAGATTCGTAATTTTTCAGGATATCACTAATATTCATAGGCTAAAATACCATCTTGATTAGTATTCATTAAAAAAATATGGTATTGATAAGTTATATATTAAGTCATCTATACTTAAATTTTACATGTTAATTAAAAAATTGAAATTAAGACCTGTCATTCATGACGGGGGAAATTACCAGTAATAGTAGGTTGAAATGAAAATGGATAATCGTTTTCAAACGCATTACCGGTTTTATTTTCACAGTTTATTAAATATTCGAAGTTACATTGCACCCCTTTTTCTCCTTTTGAACAATCAACGAATGCAAACACACAAATACGAATTACCATAATTGTGCATTAACTCTTTGGAAAGTGCATCGTTTTCGTTAATTAGTTAATATTCCTCAACCTATGCTGAGAAATTTGCTGAGAAAAAAACACGATTTCTTTGCTTGGTCGCTATTTGCAAGTCAGGAAGTGAATTTCAGTTGTTCTTGCAAGGTGGATTATCATGCCACCTTCTCTGAGCTATCGAATACAAAAAATAACTGCAAATGCTAATAATTGCGACTATTGTTGGGTTGCTCATTGATTTTCATTGAGTTCTGGTTCCATTAATCATTGGAAAAATACTTCTGAATTCCATTTTCTCTTGCGGAAGATCATTGAATACATAAAACACACCTAGGAAAGTCAGTAAGTGTGCATTGTTTAACTTGATAACACATTGCTTTTGTGCCTTCCTTTTTGTTCCTACACTAAAACATAGGAATCCTCTGGACATCTTCAGCGATATTGTTTCTCGGCTGAAGTTTTAAGCATGGAAGAAAATTCGTAGGTATATTGCTATGTGCATCCTTTATTCTCCTGTTCAAGTACCAACGAATACAAGCATGATACACGAATTATCGTAAGCGGGTGTTATTTATTGGACATTGTGTTATTTTTGTTAATTGGTTGATGTTCCTCTATTATTGTTGTGAAATTTAAAGGAAAACTAACGATTTTGTTGCTTGGTTGCTATTTGTGAATCAGATAGGATATTAGATATAGGATGTAGGATATCAGTGGATCCTGCTGTGTGGAATTTCATGCCTTCTTCGAGCAATTAAATACGAATATCACTACATGTGTTGGTAAGTGCATGTTTTATTTGATTTTTCCTTAATTTTTGTTGTAACTTTAATTACTCTTCTTTAAGAAATGAACTGGATACACTGAACTTTCTTTGATACTTATCCTAATCTTAAACTAATCTTTTTCTGCACTATAAAGTTAGAGGAGAAGCTCCTTTAACATGCAATGATATCTACCAAAATTTTTATGGTTTCGACTACAGACCATATATTGCATCTCTCTTAAGATATATCTTCTCAAGACATAGAGTTGAACTCAATAATGTTTTCTTGCAACAATTTTCAAATAATTGATTATCATATCCTAGTATGATGATAGCATTTGTGATTAATGTACATCACAGCACTTTCCAGTTACCAAAATAATACAAAGTTCTCCTCCAGGAGATTTATACCCCATTGGATTTAAATAATGTCTAATGAGTAATGTACTGTATTTGTGGAATGGAAGTATTAGGAAACAGTTGCATTGAAATCCATCAGTAATTAGTTTGCTAATAGGTGTTTGCTTGAGACCTATTTGGGTCTTTAAAGCTCCTTTATTTTCTTCATCATTCTTCATAAATCAAATTTCAGTATTTAATTTGTGAAATAAAGGTGCTTTCAATATTTTCAGATTAGTGTGTGCAACCAATACTGATATGCAAGCATCTTTACTGTTCTATCCACATATAATTGTAATACAGCAGTGCCCTCCATTCACTATATGTAAGCAGTATATATTCATGCAAATGTACGAGGATAAATCATAAAGAAACACACAATAATTATTTTCCAAAAAGTTTAGTACGTGCCAAAACCAAACAAATCACAAATTAACTTACATCTTTGACCTACTTTTCTTCACAGTCACCAATTTTCTCAACACATTTCTCCCATTGTGGTACCAGTTTCAATATGCCCTGTTCATAGTAGTCCATTCGTTTGGAGTATAGCCGTCTGCAGACTGCTGATTTCACTTCCGCATCTGTTGCAAAGTGTTGATCGGCCAGGAATTTCCTCATGGGACTAAACAGATGAAAGTCAGACGGTGCCAGGTATGGACTGTATGGTGGATGCTGGAGCACCTCCCACCCAGATTTGGCGAGTTTCTCACAGGAGCAGCAAGATGGGCATTGTCATGAAGAAGTTTGACACCATTAATGTTGTGGCGTTTGTCGTGAAGGGCACAACGTAACTTAAACAAAGTTTTAATGTAGGCTGCAGCATTTACCATGGTTCCGTGTTCAGCAAAGTTCACCAATAACATGCCAAACATGTTCCAGAACACTGTCACAAGCTTTTTCCTAGCAGATGTTTCCACTCAATTGAGGCCCACTTGGTTTTGGGTGTGTAGTGGTATGCCCACGACTCATCACCACTATTCCTTTCAGAAAGTCTTGCCCTTCTGTGGTGTAATGCATTAACTGATCCAAGCTTGTCATCATTCGCTGGCCCTTGTGGTTGTCTGTCAGGTTCTTAGGAACCTAACGAGCACTAACTTTACAAAATTTCAACGTGTCATTAACAATGTCGTACACTGCACCATAGGAAATGTTGAATGTCTGCGATAAGGTTCGCAGGTGCACATACTGGTCCTTCAAGATTGCTGCCTCAATGGCTTGGACATTCCGTGGATTTGAAACTGTTACTGGCCGCCCTTAGCGTGGCGAATCACTAAGGTTCACGCGGCCCTCTTGGAAGAATGCACACCACCTGGAGACATTGCTATGGTCCAGACAGTTGTCTCCATACATGCCACACATGTCCCTATGAATTTCACTTGGTGAATGCCTTTTGCCCACAAATATCGAACTACACTTCACTGCTCTTCACACATAGATGGCAGTAACATTTTTTTTTCATAGATCAGGCTTCTTTCACAAGAGCTGCACATGAATACAAAATACTCTCTGTAGTGCAAACTTCAAAACTATATCGTGGTGAATTTTCAACATTCTGGCTGCAATACCAGGGGAGAAAAAATTATTGTGCGTTACTTTCCGATCTGTCCTTGTATATGTTCATTTATTCACAAACAAAAGACAATGCCTTGTTGGTGCAACCATTTGTCTCTAACTTCAGCTGCTCTTTTAATCCTGCTATAATCGGAATATTCCACTCTTGTTCCTAAATCCTCAAAGTAATTCTTCCTTGGCCTACCCCTTCCTTTCTTTCCCAGGATCTTGCCTTCAAATATGTTGGTTAGAAAGGCACTGTGCCTCATACAATTCCTATAAACTTAAGTTCCCTTCTTTCTGTTTCATCCAGTAATTTCTTTTTCTTGTTTACTGCCCTTAATACCTCTACATTTGTCTTCTTTTCAGTCAGTTTTTTTCCAGTCATCTTCCTCCAGATTCACATTTCTGCTGCTTTGATACATATTTTTTTCTTTTTCCCTCGGTGTTCAATTTTCACATCCATATAATAAAATGCTCCATATCAATAATTTTGCAAAATCTTTCTTTACAGCTAACTCCATATATTTACTTGTTAATAGAATTTTGTTATCCATTAATGATTTTTTGTCAATGTTATTCTTCTTTTCACCCCAGCTAAATATCTGTTGTCCTCTGTCATCATACTTCCTAGAGAGCAGAACAGTTTAACCTTTTGGATTTTGGACCTTTACATTTACTTGACTGTCTTCATACTTCTTGCTCACTATCATTAACTTAGTTTTCTTCTCATTCACTCTTAAGGGGGGTCGATACCTTACCTGAAAATCCGTTTGCAGGCTGTTGGAAATTACATCGCCATAGGGGCATGTAAATTGATAAAAACATTTGTTTTCACTATTCTACGCTTGAAAGATGAAGCTAGGTTTCCATCTGACCGTTTTTTGATAATGCAAACCATAACGGAGAAAAAAATTAGAGAACATTGAAGAAATCGACCATTTTTGATGTAGTGGCACTCGGTTATAAGTAAGGATACGAAAATTTTGTCGGATGGAAACCTAGCTTCATCCTTTAACTTTGAATTTAGACAATGTTCAATTTTCTAAGTTTTATAATAGTCCTGTAATTGTGCAACACGAGCAAGATGTACAGCGTTTTTTGCAACAAGTGCCGAAAAACGTTTTCCAAGGAACTGGCGCTGCAATCCACTTCCCCTCATTTTCCCTCACACTCCTTCTTCCTGGAAAGGAAACATCGTCAAGCGATGTGAGGCTAATAGCAGAGCCAAGTGTGGGAAATAGCGCTCGAACTTGCCGATAATATCTCAGCTTAACTCGAAAAAAGTATCATTTACGGAGAAAGAGTTTAAATGGTTAGGTACGATGGACTTGTTCTGGATTGTAGGAAATTGTAGAATCGAAAAAAGGTGGGTCTAATTTTCAGAGCTCTTTACCAGGTTGACTTAAAATGATTCTTTCTCAGTGTATTCGTCAGGATAAAGTTTCCTTTCATCTTTGCTTTCCTTAGTAGGTTTTGCAGTTTTTTCATGCTCCCCCTCTCTATAGCATTTTTCTGCAACATAAATTAGTTGAAATACAGTTGATTGTGTTCTTATTCCTAATCATTCTTTATCTCCTTACAGAGTTTTCGTTCATGTTTCTATTTCAGTTATAGTCTTGAATTTCTTCTAAATAAATTTAAAAGTTCATCCTGTAGGCATCAAGAGCATAAAAACGTGATAATCTTGCAATGACAATTTTTTTGGATAATTGAATCAGCTAAAGTAAGTTTACCCGATGCCTCCCAAAAAAGGTGAATTACACAGAAATTTCAGGCCGAAATAAGGTTATCCGATTTTCATTCATTTTTTTAATACTATGCTGCTGGCATAGTGAAAAGTAACACTAAATTCAAACTAGATTTCACACTAATAAAGATGGTACAAATACGTTCAACGCATTTCACAACTGTTTAAAAAGGCACCGTAAATTTGCTCCTCCTTCCAAGAGCCAATAGAATGCATGGAAAACTCTAGACTCACTCTCATCGAGCTTCCTGTATGTGGGTTGCGGCTTAGCTGGTAAGTTTTCTTTGGAACAAGCTGCACATGAAAATTAGAATTTATCATTTATCAGGACAAATTAGTTATTTTGTATAGACTTCTTGTTACAATTTTCACAATTTTTAATAAAAATTCGTAGAAAAGGAGTAAAATTAGCAAACAATAATAACTATAACATAAAATATGCAGAGAATCCAAGTGATTATTTTCTGCTGAAATGCAATATTATGTTTGTGCTTGGATATTCCTTAGCTTATATGATGATTCTGTGGTCATATGAGGTGAAGGCTGTGTATTAGCTCAATTTAATTAGATTAGTTTCAATAAAATTGTATGATGATTAGATTTTCATTGTTCAGGACTATAAAAAGTTATTTTGACTATGATGTAGACCAGTGTTTCCCAAAGCCACCGCCCCCTTGGATCCATAAACCTATAGTCAACGCCCCCCAAGCTGTAACTTTAAAATAATAATCAGAATCATAGACGAGGAACATTGTAATAATTAAATTAAAAACAATGACTAATGATATGTTTATTAATAATCCAAAAAATATTTAGTTTTCATAGCACATTTATGCAAAAGGCTTAATACACAATAAAAAGAACTTAGATGAGAATATAATCTTTACATAAAAATAAATTATCAAAGCAAATAACATTAAGAAAGCTTTTTTCCAGAAGTTTACATGTCATTTCCTTACTTAAATTAGGCAAATATATAACATTAACATTTTCAATTTATAGAAATAGAATAACCAACCATGTTTTGTTAAAATTAGTAAAGCAATTTAATGACTATTTTAATGGGATGGATGGGCTTGATGACATGATACCAGTTTTCCAACGCCCGGTTTAATATCAATTAGCAGGAGTCTTAAATCACTGCATTCTCAAACCGGAAGTCTGTTTCTCTGCTTGGAAATTAGCTGAATAACTGTGCTAAAACCACGTTCCACCAAATACAAAGTCGGAAAAGCAAGGAGTTTTTAACAACCATCCATAATGCAGGATAACGATCGGAAACCTCCTTCTGTAACCAAATCTGTTGATAATTTATTTTAAATTTTGGTTTCAATTCAATGTCATTTTTTAGTCCAATCAATTCTTCCTCTAATACTCCAACCTCCTCAATATCTACAAACGGATTTATAACCCAGTCTGGAATTTTCAACAAAAGAAGATTCTCAAATCGCTGCATCATATTATCATTCAGGGTGGCTAAATGGTCACAAAAGACTCTCAAATCATCATCACCTATACCAGCTTGCTCTTCTAGCTCAAGGAAGGAAGGAAATTGATGAAGCTCGCAGCGACCTATATTGCGCTTAAATAAAAGCAACTTAGAAATAAATACAGTCACCGCAGATTTTGCCTTTATAAGGTTTGTATCATTTCCCTGCAATTTTAAATTCATTTCGTTAAACTTTACAAACAAGTCAGATTAAAGTATAATGTCACTCCTAGTCTCTTTAAGGTTTTTGCTGAGAAAAGCATCTTTATCCTCAAAAAACTGCACGACAGTGTCAAAAAGATTATAAAAGTGCCTTAAACAATTGCCCCTTGATATCCAGTGAACTTCTGTGTGTAATAATAAATGTTTAAAATTTTCATCGTTCTCATCACACAACTCTCGGAAGATTCGATCATTAACAGCATGGGATTTCTTCTTCTTCTTCTTTCTTCCTAGGCTTATGCCTGTTTCCTTCAGTACCACGCCCCAATCGAGGCTTGGTACTGGTACTTTGAGTAATAACTTTTAACGCCTTTAAGTAGGTTACTAGCCTGGCTTGTCGGCGTGGGACAATCACAGACAACCATTCCCTAACCGGAAAAATCCGATTAGCCGGGATTCGAACCCGGGACCGTGTGGTTGGAGCGTTAACGCGCTGACACGCTAACCACTCCGACACCACGGCCGGCCGTGGTGGCGGCCGGGCTTTGATTTTGTTAACTGCTTTATTACAATGTTTAAGGACTTATGAAGGCAATCACTCAGTATTTTAGCCACTAAATGTTGTCGGTGAATGACACAAGGAATAGCAAAGACATTTGGTACATATTTTCTTAAGTATGCAATACAACCATGATGAAGACCAGTCATTGACAGAGCTCTCTCTGTTGCAATAGCAAGCATGTTAGAAAGTGGAATTTTTTTGTCCCTGAAGAACTGCTTTACGATAAGAAATATTGACTCCCCTTTGGTGTCAGCTTCTAATTGCCTTGCAAACAACAACTCCTGAGATATATTTTCATCTTTAATAAAGGGTATGTAAGCTAGAAGCAAAGATTCATTACCTGGCGAAGTTGACTTGTCCAATTGCAATGCAAATTCTGTTGTACTCAGAATGCTACACAATATATTTTCCACATTTTCAGCCATTTGTCGTTGAATTGAAGTGTTGCTTGGGGGAATCATTTTTATTGTATCATATGGTGGCTTATGGAGAACAGTACTCAGGACTTCACTTACTGCTGGTAAGATGAGTTCTTCACCAATTGTATGTGGATTTCCAGATTTGGCTATTAATAGTGAAATATTATATGATGCATTCAAACCATCAGTGATATTTTTTTGAAGCATTACACAATATACTTGAAAGTGTTGGACGATTTTGCACTCAGTCACGAAGAGACTGAAAAAAGTTAATGTCTTTTCTGTCTTGTCAGGATGTGCCTTCCTCAAATGGTCAATTAGTCTGGAAGGTTTCATTGCCTCATTTGAAAACACCCTTTTGCATACTAAGCACATAGGCAGGTGCTTATTTGAAGGTGACTCTATAAATCCATACTTAAGATAATCCACATTATACTGTCTACATTTCTTCTTTGATGAGTTAGTTCCTGCCATTCTGTTTCTACAACAAAGGTTTATACATAAAATTTTGTTAAATAAAATTAGTTAAATTAAACTTATTATTGAATAAATATAAATTAATTAATTATTAATAAAATAGAATACGGGTATGTGTTAATGATAAGGTATGGATTCGTTCTTTAAGTGGTTGCTTTTTAAAATAAAATTACTAATAACCAAATGAAAAACATCAAAACATCAAGGTGCATACTATTCTCTTCAGTGTAAATATTTACCAAGATATTACAGGATTCTTGTGACATCAAGTCAGCATTAAGAAAGCTTGCATGTTAGATTTTCATCAATATCTTTTATACTTCACTCATTAGGTTTCAGAGAAAACAAAATTATCATTTTACATTTTAGAACTTATAAGAGGATAAATTTTTCCTGAGGGTTTACAGAAACAGATTTATAAATCATCAAAGGTAACAAAATGGTAAATAAATTATGTACATCATGTATAAATTACCGGTTATTCAATAAAAATATTATAATCAATAAATCTATGCTTTTCAGAGTTACCACAAGCTGTTGTCTATCACATTTTCAATTCTATCCATGAATTCTTTTCTGTAATCATCATTCTGAATAAGAAAAATTCCCAGGACCTCACTTTTTATAGTTTAAAGCAGTGGTTCCCAAAGTGGGTGCTACCACCCCCTGGGGGCGGTAATCTAGTCTTTGGGGGCGAAGAGAGCCAAGGGGGTGGCAGGGAGGCACCAGAGGATCCTGACAATATGAAAAATGCGAAGGCTCGGTAACCTTCCTTTTGTCTCCGTTTTCAGGCTTCATTCATTAAGTTTACATCGTTTCCCACATCTGGGAGCAATTTAAACCAAGTATTTCCTTAGATTTTAAAGTAAGAATGGTTTAAAAAATTTTCCAAGCCTTTCTCACACAAGGGAAACATTTGAAGGGGTTTAGTCTCATTTGGTCTATCGTTAGTACAACTTCACGACACTGAGTACTTCGGCAGTAAGGTTCAGTGTGAATAAAACGGGTGTGAATCTGGAGAGGTATCAGTTCATAATAGTAAGATTTGGTGGTTTTACATCAAATATTACCTGAAAAACCATTTTCAAAACAAGTTGGTTCCAACGATATTATCAAGGCTGTATTGGTATGTTATTTTTCATTCATCGCATTGCTAGTTATAGTAATATTATATAATATTTTCTATAATTATTTATGATGATCACAAAAATAAACGGCCAGCATATTGTTTGTTTTTATGAAATGGTAATAGGTTGTTCAAAACGAGGACCTTTTCTCTCATACTTCATACGTACACGATTACCCCTTTACTGGCTGGATATCAATTCAATAAATTCTCGCTTCACGGATCTAATCTCTACGGTTTTGCTGATGTTATGCATTTCCTTGGACCATAGCTTTTCTCAAAAAATGGGTAATATTCACGATAATTCTTTAAATTAAAAGAACAAAGTGGAGATGATTCGCCTTCACGAGTAAATTAAGTAGTAAACATACTTCTTCACAAAATTATTCTTAATGATATATCATCAAATGAAAAGGTGGCCTTGCAACGGAAAAAGCTTTTGTTGAATCAATGCATACACAAGCAACCAAAAATTGAATCAATGCTAATTTCACTGCATGTCCCTTGAACTGCCATTGAACTTGTGAGATATTTCCATGTCCATTCTTATCATGAACTGAGGAACCTGAAAATTTCGGTGTAGTTGCTTTGTTTCACCATATTTCAACATCATTTTGATGTTTTTGTCCAAAATTGAGCTAAAAACACTTTTTCGACGTTTTCGCGATGATATTGATGTTTTTGTCCAAAATTGAGCTAAAAACACTTTTTCCGACGTTTTCGCGTTGATATTAACGTTTTTGTCTAAAATTGAGCAAAAAACGCTTTTTTCGACGTTTTCGCGTTGATTTTGCTGTTTTTGTCCAAAATTGAGCTAAAAACGCTTTTTTCGACGTTTTCGCGTTGATTTTGATGTTTTTCTCCAAAATTGAGAAAAAAACGCTTTTTTCGATGTTTTCGCGTTGATTTTGACGTTTTGTTTCAATATTAAGCAAAAAACGCTTTTTTCGACGTTTTCGCGTTGATTTTGACGTTTTTATCAAAAATTGAGCAAAAAACGCTTTTTACGACGTTATAGCGTTGAGATTCATGTTTTGTCCAAAATTGAGCAAAAAACGCTTTTTTCGACGTTTTCGCGTTGATTTTGATGTTTTTGTCCAAAATTGAGCTAAAAACACTTTTTTCGACCTTTTCGCGTTGATTTTGACGTTTTCGTCCAAAATTGAGCTAAAAACGCTTTTTTCGACGTTTTCGCGTTCATTTTGACGTTTTGTTTCAACATTGAGCAAAAAACGCTTTTTTCGACGTTTTCGCGTTCATTTTGACGTTTTGTTTCAATATTAAGCAAAAAACGCTTTTTTCGACGTTTTCGCGTTGATTTTGCTGTTTTTGTCCAAAATTGAGCTAAAAACACTTTTTTCGACGTTTTCGCGTTGATTTTGCTGTTTTTGTCCAAAATTGAGCTAAAAACACTTTTTTCGACGTTTTCGCGTTGATTTTGATGTTTTTGTCCAAAATTGAGCTAAAAACACTTTTTCGACGTTTTCGCGATGATATTGATGTTTTTGTCCAAAATTGAGCTAAAAACATTTTT
The DNA here is from genome assembly GCA_036926295.1 of Pachydiplax longipennis. NCBI lineage: Eukaryota > Metazoa > Arthropoda > Insecta > Odonata > Libellulidae > Pachydiplax > Pachydiplax longipennis. The sequence continues at coordinate 1,396,619 of JAVFKF010000066.1, forward strand.
CGACGTTTTTGCGTTGATTTTGATGATTTTGTCCATAATTGAGCAAAAAACGCTTTTTTCGACCTTTTGGCGTTGATTCTGATGTTTTTGTCCAAAATTGAGCTAAAAACACTTTTTTCGACGTTTTCGCGTTGATTTTGATGATTTTGTCCATAATTGAGCAAAAAACGCTTTTTTCGACCTTTTCGCGTTGAATTTGACGTTTTCGTCCAAAATTGAGCAAAAAACGCTTTTTTCGACGTTTTCGCGTTCATATGACGTTTTGTTTCAACATTGAGCAAAAAACGCTTTTTTCGACGATTTCGCGTTCATTTTGACGTTTTGTTTCAATATTAAGCAAAAAACGCTTTTTTCGACGTTTTCGCGTTGATTTTGACGTTATTATCAAAAATTGAGCAAAAAACGCTTTTTACGACGTTATTGCGTTGAGATTCAAGTTTTGTCCAAATTTAGCAAAAAACGCTTTTTTCGACGTTTTCGCGTTGATTTTGATGTTTTTGTCCAAAATTGAGCTAAAAACACTTTTTTCGACCTTCTCGCGTTGATTTTGACGTTTTCGTCCAAAATTGAGCAAAAAACGCTTTTTTCGACGTTTTCGCGTTCATTTTGACGTTTTGTTTCAATATTAAGCAAAAAACGCTTTTTTCGACATTTTCGCGTTGATTTTGATGTTTTTGTCCAAAATTGAGCTAAAAACACTTTTTTCGACGTTTTCGCGTTGATTTTGCTGTTTTTGTCCAAAATTGAGCTAAAAACACTTTTTTCGACGTTTATGCGTTGATTTTGATGATTTTGTCCATAATTGAGCAAAAAACGCTTTTTTCGACGTTTTCGCGTTGACTTTGACGTTTTCGTCCAAAATTGAGCAAAAAACGCTTTTTTCGACGTTTTCGCGTTCATTTTGACGTTTTGTTTCAACATTGAGCAAAAAACGCTTTTTTCGACGTTTTCGCGTTCATTTTGACGTTTTGTTTCAATATTAAGCAAAAAACGCTTTTTTCGACGTTTTCGCGTTGATTTTGATGTTTTTGTCCAAAATTGAGCAAAAAACGCTTTTTTCGACGTTTTCGCGTTGATTTTGATGTTTTTGTCCAAAATTGAGCTAAAAACACTTTTTTCGACGTTTTCGCGTTGATTTTGCTGTTTTTGTCCAAAATTGAGCTAAAAACACTTTTTTCGACGTTTTCGCGTTCATTTTGATGTTTTTGTCCAAAATTGATCTAAAAACACTTTTTTCGACGTTTTCGCGTTGATTTTGATGTTTTTGTCCAAAATTGAGCTAAAAACACTTTTTCGACGTTTTCGCGATGATATTGATGTTTTTGTCCAAAATTGAGCTAAAAACACTTTTTTCGACGTTTTCGCGTTGATATTAATGTTTTTGTCTAAAATTGAGCAAAAAACGCTTTTTTCGACGTTTTCGCGTTGATTTTGCTGTTTTAGTCAAAAATTTAGCTAAAAACGCTTTTTTCGACGTTTTCGCGTTGATTTTGATGTTTTTCTCCAAAATTGAGAAAAAAACGCTCTTTTCGACGTTTTTGCGTTGATTTTGATGATTTTGTCCATAATTTAGCTAAAAACGCTTTTATCGACCTTTTCGCGTTGATTTTGACGTTTTGTTTCAATATTAAGCAAAAAACGCTTTTTTCGACGTTTTCGCGTTCATATGACGTTTTGTTTCAACATTGAGCAAAAAACGCTTTTTTCGACGTTTTCGCGTTCATTTTGACGTTTTGTTTCTATATTAAGCAAAAAACGCTTTTTTCGACGTTTTCGCGTTGATTTTGACGTTTTTATCAAAAATTGAGCAAAAAACGCTTTTTACGACGTTATTGCGTTGAGATTCATTTTTTGTCCAAAATTGAGCAAAAAACGCTTTTTTCGACGTTTTCGCGTTGATTTTGATGTTTTTGTCCAAAATTGAGCTAAAAACACTTTTTTCGACCTTCTCGCGTTGATTTTGACGTTTTCGTCCAAAATTGAGCAAAAAACGCTTTTTTCGACATTTTCGCGTTCATTTTGACGTTTTGTTTCAATATTGAGCAAAAAACGCTTTTTTCGACATCTTCGCGTTCATTTTGACGTTTTGTTTCAATATTAAGCATAAAACGCTTTTTTCGACGTTTTCGCGTTGATTTTGATGTTTTTGTCCAAAATTGAGCTAAAAACACTTTTTTCGACGTTTTCGCGTTGATTTTGCTGTTTTTGTCCAAAATTGAGCTAAAAACACTTTTTTCGACGTTTTCGCGTTGATTTTGATGTTTTTGTCCAAAATTGAGCTAAAAACACTTTTTCGACGTTTTCGCGATGATATTGATGTTTTTGTCCAAAATTGAGCTAAAAACAATTTTCGACGTTTTTGCGTTGATTTTGATGATTTTGTCCATAATTGAGCAAAAAACGCTTTCTTCGACCTTTTGGCGTTGATTTTGACGTTTTCGTCCAAAATTTAGCAAAAAACGCTTTTTTCGACGTTTTCGCGTTCATTTTGACGTTTTGTTTCAACATTGAGCAAAAAACGCTTTTTTCGACGTTTTCGCGTTGATTTTGATGTTTTTGTCCAAAATTGAGGAAAAAACGCTTTTTTCGACGTTTTCGCGTTGATTTTTCTGTTTTTGTCCAAAATTGAGCTAAAAACACTTTTTCGACGTATAAGCGTTGATTTTTCTGTTTTTGTCCAAAATTTAGCAAAAAACGATTTTTTCGACGTTTTCGCGTTGATTTTGATGTTTTTGTCCAAAATTGAGCTAAAAACACTTTTTTCGACGTTTTCGCGTTGATTTTGATGTTTTTGTCCAAAATTGAGCTAAAAACACTTTTTCGACGTTTTCGCGTTGATTTTGCTGTTTTTGTCCAAAATTGAGCTAAAAACACTTTTTTCGACGTTTTCGCGTTGATTTTGATGTTTTTGTCCAAAATTGAGCTAAAATACTTTTTCGACGTTTTCGCGATGATATTGATGTTTTTGTCCAAAATTGAGGTAAAAACACTTTTTCGACGTTTTCGCGTTGATTTTGCTGTTTTTGTCAAAAATTGAGCAAAATACGCTTTTTTCGACGTTTTCGCGTTGATTTTGCTGTTTTTGTCCAAAATTGAGCTAAAAACACTTTTTTCGACGTTTTCGCGTTGATTTTGATGTTTTTGTCCAAAATTGAGCTGAAAACACTTTTTCGACGTTTTCGCGTTGATTTTGCTGTTTTTGTCCAAAATTGAGCTAAAAACACTTTTTTCGACGTTTTTGCGTTGATTTTGATGTTTTTGTCCAAAATTGAGCTAAAAACACTTTTTCGACGTTTTCGCGATGATATTGATGTTTTTGTCCAAAATTGAGCTAAAAACACTTTTTCCGACGTTTTCGCGTTGATATTAATGTTTTTGTCTAAAATTGAGCAGAAAACGCTTTTTTCGACGTTTTCGCGTTGATTTAGCTGTTTTTGTCCAAAATTGAGCTAAAAACGCTTTTTTCGACGTTTTCGCGTTGATTTTGATGTTTTTCTCCAAAATTGAGAAAGAAACGCTTTTTTCGACGTTTTCGCGTTCATATGACGTTTTGTTTCAACATTGAGCAAAAAACGCTTTTTTCGACGTTTTCGCGTTCATTTTGACGTTTTGTTTCAATACTAATCAAAAAACGCTTTTTTCGACGTTTTCGCGTTGATTTTGACGTTTTTATCAAAAATTGAGCAAAAAACGCATTTTACGACGTTATTGCGTTGAGATTCATGTTTTGTCCAAAATTGAGCAAAAAACGCTTTTTTCGACGTTTTCGCGTTGATTTTGATGTTTTTGTCCAAAATTGAGCTAAAAACACTTTTTTCGACGTTTTCGCGTTGATTTTGATGTTTTTGTCCAAAATTGAGCTAAAATACTTTTTCGACGTTTTCGCGATGATATTGATGTTTTTGTCCAAAATTGAGGTAAAAATACTTTTTCCGACGTTTACGCGTTGATGCTAATTTTTTTGTCTAAAATTGAGCAAAAAACGCTTTTTTCGACGTTTTCGCGTTGATTTTGCTGTTCTTGTCCAAAATTGAGCTAAAAACATTTTTTTCGACGTTTTCGCGTTGATTTTGCTGTTTTTGTCCAAAATTGAGCTAAAAACATTTTTTTCGACGTTTTCGCGTTGATTTTGCTGTTTTTGTCCAAAATTGAGCTAAAAACGCTTTTTTCGACGTTTTCGGGTTGATTTTGATGTTTTTCTCCAAAATTGAGAAAAAAACGCTTTTTTCGACGTTTTCGCGTTCATATGACGTTTTGTTTCAACATTGAGCAAAAAACGCTTTTTTCGACGTTTTCGCGTTCATTTTGACGTTTTGTTTCAATACTAAGCAAAAAACGCTTTTTTCGACGTTTTCGCGTTGATTTTGATGTTTTTGTCCAAAATTGAGCTAAAAACACTTTTTTCGACGTTTTCGCGTTGATTTTGCTGTTTTTGTCCAAAATTGAGCTAAAAACACTTTTTTCGACGTTTTCGCGTTGATTTTGATGTTTTTGTCCAAAATTGAGCTAAAAACACTTTTTCGACGTTTTCGCGTTGAGTTTGCTGTTTTTGTCCAAAATTGAGCTAAAAACACTTTTTTCGACGTTTTCGCGTTGATTTTGCTGTTTTTGTCCAAAATTGAGCTAAAAACGCTTTTTTCGACGTTTTCGCGTTGATTTTGATGTTTTTCTCCAAAATTGAGAAAAAAACGCTCTTTTCTACGTTTTTGCGTTGATTTTGATGATTTTGTCCATAATTGAGCAAAAAACGCTTTTTTCGACCTTTTCGCGTTGATTTTGACGTTTTCGTCCAAAATTGAGCAAAAAACGCTTTTTTCGACGTTTTCGCGTTCATATGACGTTTTGTATCAACATTGAGCATAAAACGCTTTTTTCGACGATTTCGCGTTCATTTTGACGTTTTGTTTCAATATTAAGGAAAAAACGCTTTTTTCGACGTTTTCGCGTTGATTTTGACGTTTTTGCCAAAAATTGAGGAAAAAACGCTTTTTTCGACGTTTTCGCGTTCATTTTCACGTTTTGTTTCAATATTGAGTAAAAAACGCTTTTTTCGACGTTTTCGCGTTCATTTTGACGTCTTGTTTCAATATTAAGCAAAAAACGCTTTTTTCGACGTTTTCGCGTTGATTTTGACGTTTTTATCAAAAAATGAGCAAAAAACGCTTTTTCGACGTTTTCGCGTTGATTTTGATGTTTTTGTCCAAAATTGAGCAAAAAACGCTTTTTTCGACGTTTTCGCGTTGATTTTTCTGATTTTGTCCAAAATTGAGCAAAAGACGCTTTTTTCGACGTTTTCGCGTTGATTTTGATGTTTTTGTCCAAAATTGAGCTAAAAACACTTTTTTCGACGTTTTCGCGATGATTTTGCTGTTTTTGTCCAAAATTGAGCTAAAAACACTTTTTTCGACGTTTTCGCGTTGATTTTGATGTTTTTGTCCAAAATTGAGCTAAAAACACTTTTTCGACGTTTTCGCGTTGATTTTGCTGTTTTTGTCCAAAATTGAGCTAAAAACACTTTTTTCGACGTTTTCGCGTTGATTTTGATGTTTTTGTCCAAAATTGAGCTAAAAACACTTTTTTCGACGTTTTCGCGTTGATTTTGATGTTTTTGTCCAAAATTGAGCTAAAAACACTTTTTCGACGTTTTCGCGATGATATTGATGTTTTTGTCCAAAATTGAGCTAAAAACAATTTTCGACGTTTTTGCGTTGATTTTGATGATTTTGTCCATAATTGAGCAAAAAAAGCTTTTATCGACCTTTTCGCGTTGATTTTGACGTTTTCGTCCAAAATTGAGCAAAAAACGCTTTTTTCGACGTTTTCGCGTTCATTTTGACGTTTTGTTTCAATACTAATCAAAAAACGCTTTTTTTCGACGTTTTCGCGTTGATTTTGACGTTTTTATCAAAAATTGAGCAAAAAACGCATTTTACGACGTTATTGCGTTGAGATTCATGTTTTGTCCAAAATTGAGCAAAAAACGCTTTTTTCGACGTTTTCGCGTTGATTTTGATGTTTTTGTCCAAAATTGAGCTAAAAACACTTTTTTCGACGTTTTCGCGTTGATTTTGATGTTTTTCACGAAAATTGAGCTAAAAACACTTTTTTCGACGTTTTCGCGTTGATTTTGATGTTTTTGTCCAAAATTGAGCTAAAATACTTTTTCGACGTTTTCGCGATGATATTGATGTTTTTGTCCAAAATTGAGGTAAAAATACTTTTTCCGACGTTTACGCGTTGATGCTAATTTTTTTGTCTAAAATTGAGCAAAAACGCTTTTTTCGACGTTTTCGCGTTGATTTTGCTGTTCTTGTCCAAAATTGAGCTAAAAACATTTTTTTCGACGTTTTCGCGTTGATTTTGCTGTTTTTGTCCAAAATTGAGCTAAAAACATTTTTTTCGACGTTTTCGCGTTGATTTTGCTGTTTTTGTCCAAAATTGAGCTAAAAACGCTTTTTTCGACGTTTTCGGGTTGATTTTGATGTTTTTCTCCAAAATTGAGAAAAAAACGCTTTTTTCGACGTTTTCGCGTTCATATGACGTTTTGTTTCAACATTGAGCAAAAAACGCTTTTTTCGACGTTTTCGCGTTCATTTTGACGTTTTGTTTCAATACTAAGCAAAAAACGCTTTTTTCGACGTTTTCGCGTTGATTTTGATGTTTTTGTCCAAAATTGAGCTAAAAACACTTTTTTCGACGTTTTCGCGTTGATTTTGCTGTTTTTGTCCAAAATTGAGCTAAAAACACTTTTTTCGACGTTTTCGCGTTGATTTTGATGTTTTTGTCCAAAATTGAGCTAAAAACACTTTTTCGACGTTTTCGCGTTGAGTTTGCTGTTTTTGTCCAAAATTGAGCTAAAAACACTTTTTTCGACGTTTTCGCGTTGATTTTGCTGTTTTTGTCCAAAATTGAGCTAAAAACGCTTTTTTCGACGTTTTCGCGTTGATTTTGATGTTTTTCTCCAAAATTGAGAAAAAAACGCTCTTTTCGACGTTTTTGCGTTGATTTTGATGATTTTGTCCATAATTGAGCAAAAAACGCTTTTTTCGACCTTTTCGCGTTGATTTTGACGTTTTCGTCCAAAATTGAGCAAAAAACGCTTTTTCGACGTTTTCGCGTTCATATGACGTTTTGTATCAACATTGAGCATAAAACGCTTTTTTCGACGATTTCGCGTTCATTTTGACGTTTTGTTTCAATATTAAGGAAAAAACGCTTTTTTCGACGTTTTCGCGTTGATTTTGACGTTTTTGCCAAAAATTGAGGAAAAAACGCTTTTTTCGACGTTTTCGCGTTCATTTTCACGTTTTGTTTCAATATTGAGTAAAAAACGCTTTTTTCGACGTTTTCGCGTTCATTTTGACGTCTTGTTTCAATATTAAGCAAAAAACGCTTTTTTCGACGTTTTCGCGTTGATTTTGACGTTTTTATCAAAAATGAGCAAAAAACGCTTTTTCGACGTTTTCGCGTTGATTTTGATGTTTTTGTCCAAAATTGAGCAAAAAACGCTTTTTTCGACGTTTTCGCGTTGATTTTTCTGATTTTGTCCAAAATTGAGCAAAAGACGCTTTTTTCGACGTTTTCGCGTTGATTTTGATGTTTTTGTCCAAAATTGAGCTAAAAACACTTTTTTCGACGTTTTCGCGATGATTTTGCTGTTTTTGTCCAAAATTGAGCTAAAAACACTTTTTTCGACGTTTTCGCGTTGATTTTGATGTTTTTGTCCAAAATTGAGCTAAAAACACTTTTTCGACGTTTTCGCGTTGATTTTGCTGTTTTTGTCCAAAATTGAGCTAAAAACACTTTTTTCGACGTTTTCGCGTTGATTTTGATGTTTTTGTCCAAAATTGAGCTAAAAACACTTTTTTCGACGTTTTCGCGTTGATTTTGATGTTTTTGTCCAAAATTGAGCTAAAAACACTTTTTCGACGTTTTCGCGATGATATTGATGTTTTTGTCCAAAATTGAGCTAAAAACAATTTTCGACGTTTTTGCGTTGATTTTGATGATTTTGTCCATAATTGAGCAAAAAAAGCTTTTATCGACCTTTTCGCGTTGATTTTGACGTTTTCGTCCAAAATTGAGCAAAAAACGCTTTTTTCGACGTTTTCGCGTTCATTTTGACGTTTTGTTTCAATACTAATCAAAAAACGCTTTTTTCGACGTTTTCGCGTTGATTTTGACGTTTTTATCAAAAATTGAGCAAAAAACGCATTTTACGACGTTATTGCGTTGAGATTCATGTTTTGTCCAAAATTGAGCAAAAAACGCTTTTTTCGACGTTTTCGCGTTGATTTTGATGTTTTTGTCCAAAATTGAGCTAAAAACACTTTTTTCGACGTTTTCGCGTTGATTTTGATGTTTTTCACGAAAATTGAGCTAAAAACACTTTTTTCGACGTTTTCGCGTTGATTTTGATGTTTTTGTCCAAAATTGAGCTAAAATACTTTTTCGACGTTTTCGCGATGATATTGATGTTTTTGTCCAAAATTGAGGTAAAAATACTTTTTCCGACGTTTACGCGTTGATGCTAATTTTTTTGTCTAAAATTGAGCAAAAAACGCTTTTTCGACGTTTTCGCGTTGATTTTGCTGTTCTTGTCCAAAATTGAGCTAAAAACATTTTTTTCGACGTTTTCGCGTTGATTTTGCTGTTTTTGTCCAAAATTGAGCTAAAAACATTTTTTTCGACGTTTTCGCGTTGATTTTGCTGTTTTTGTCCAAAATTGAGCTAAAAACGCTTTTTTCGACGTTTTCGGGTTGATTTTGATGTTTTTCTCCAAAATTGAGAAAAAAACGCTTTTTCGACGTTTTCGCGTTCATATGACGTTTTGTTTCAACATTGAGCAAAAAACGCTTTTTCGACGTTTTCGCGTTCATTTTGACGTTTTGTTTCAATACTAAGCAAAAAACGCTTTTTCGACGTTTTCGCGTTGATTTTGATGTTTTTGTCCAAAATTGAGCTAAAAACACTTTTTTCGACGTTTTCGCGTTGATTTTGCTGTTTTTGTCCAAAATTGAGCTAAAAACACTTTTTTCGACGTTTTCGCGTTGATTTTGATGTTTTTGTCCAAAATTGAGCTAAAAACACTTTTTCGACGTTTTCGCGTTGAGTTTGCTGTTTTTGTCCAAAATTGAGCTAAAAACACTTTTTTCGACGTTTTCGCGTTGATTTTGCTGTTTTTGTCCAAAATTGAGCTAAAAACGCTTTTTTCGACGTTTTCGCGTTGATTTTGATGTTTTTCTCCAAAATTGAGAAAAAAACGCTCTTTTCGACGTTTTTGCGTTGATTTTGATGATTTTGTCCATAATTGAGCAAAAAACGCTTTTTTCGACCTTTTCGCGTTGATTTTGACGTTTTCGTCCAAAATTGAGCAAAAAACGCTTTTTTCGACGTTTTCGCGTTCATATGACGTTTTGTATCAACATTGAGCATAAAACGCTTTTTTCGACGATTTCGCGTTCATTTTGACGTTTTGTTTCAACATTAAGGAAAAAACGCTTTTTTCGACGTTTTCGCGTTGATTTTGACGTTTTTGCCAAAAATTGAGGAAAAAACGCTTTTTTCGACGTTTTCGCGTTCATTTTCACGTTTTGTTTCAATATTGAGTAAAAAACGCTTTTTTCGACGTTTTCGCGTTCATTTTGACGTCTTGTTTCAATATTAAGCAAAAAACGCTTTTTTCGACGTTTTCGCGTTGATTTTGACGTTTTTATCAAAAAATGAGCAAAAAACGCTTTTTCGACGTTTTCGCGTTGATTTTGATGTTTTTGTCCAAAATTGAGCAAAAAACGCTTTTTTCGACGTTTTCGCGTTGATTTTTTTGATTTTGTCCAAAATTGAGCAAAAGACGCTTTTTTCGACGTTTTCGCGTTGATTTTGATGTTTTTGTCCAAAATTGAGCTAAAAACACTTTTTTCGACGTTTTCGCGATGATTTTGCTGTTTTTGTCCAAAATTGAGCTAAAAACACTTTTTTCGACGTTTTCGCGTTGATTTTGATGTTTTTGTCCAAAATTGAGCTAAAAACACTTTTTCGACGTTTTCGCGTTGATTTTGCTGTTTTTGTCCAAAATTGAGCTAAAAACACTTTTTTCGACGTTTTCGCGTTGATTTTGATGTTTTTGTCCAAAATTGAGCTAAAAACACTTTTTTCGACGTTTTCGCGTTGATTTTGATGTTTTTGTCCAAAATTGAGCTAAAAACACTTTTTCGACGTTTTCGCGATGATATTGATGTTTTTGTCCAAAATTGAGCTAAAAACAATTTTCGACGTTTTTGCGTTGATTTTGATGATTTTGTCCATAATTGAGCAAAAAAAGCTTTTATCGACCTTTTCGCGTTGATTTTGACGTTTTCGTCCAAAATTGAGCAAAAAACGCTTTTTTCGACGTTTTCGCGTTCATTTTGACGTTTAGTTTCAACATTGAGCAAAAAACGCTTTTTTCGACGTTTTCGCGTTCATTTTGTCGTTTTGTTTCAATATTAAGCAAAAAACGCTTTTTTCGACGTTTTCGCGTTGATTTTGATGTTTTTGTCCAAAAGTGAGCAAAAACGCTTTTTTCGACGTTTTCGCGTTGATTTTTCTGCTTTTGTCCAAAATTGAGCAAAAGACGCTTTTTTCGACGTTTTCGCGTTGATTTTTTTGTTTTTGTTTAAAATTGAGCTAAAAACACTTTTTTCGACGTTTTCGCGTTGATTTTGATGTTTTTGTCCAAAATTGAGCTAAAAACACTTTTTCGACGTTTTCGCGTTGATTTTGCTGTTTTTGTCCAAAATTGAGCAAAAAACGCTTTTTTCGACGTTTTCGCATTGATTTTGATGTTTTTGTCCAAAATTGAGCTAAAAACACTTTTTTCGACCTTCTCGCGTTGATTTTGACGTTTTCGTCCAAAATTGAGCAAAAAACGCTTTTTTCGACGTTTTCGCGTTCATTTTGACGTTTTGTTTCAACATTGAGCAAAAAACGCTTTTTTCGACATCTTCGCGTTCATTTTGACGTTTTGTTTCAATATTAAGCAAAAACAGCTTTCTTCGACCTTTTGTCGTTGATTTTGACGTTTTCGTCCAAAATTTAGCAAAATACGCTTTTTTCGACGTTTTCGCGTTCATTTTGACGTTTTGTTTCAACATTGAGCAAAAAACGCTTTTTTCGACGTTTTCGCGTTGATTTTGATGTTTTTGTCCAAAATTGAGGAAAAAACGCTTTTTTCGACGTTTTCGCGTTGATTTTTCTGTTTTTGTCCAAAATTGAGCTAAAAACACTTTTTCGACGTTTAAGCGTTGATTTTTCTGTTTTTGTCCAAAATTTAGCAAAAAACGCTTTTTTCGACGTTTTCGCGTTGATTTTGATGTTTTTGTCCAAAATTGAGCTAAAAACACTTTTTTCGACGTTTTCGCGTTGATTTTGATGTTTTTGTCCAAAATTGAGCTAAAAACACTTTTTCGACGTTTTCGCGTTGATTTTGCTGTTTTTGTCCAAAATTGAGCTAAAAACACTTTTTTCGACGTTTTCGCGTTGATTTTGATGTTTTTGTCCAAAATTGAGCTAAAATACTTTTTCGACGTTTTCGCGATGATATTGATGTTTTTGTCCAAAATTGAGGTAAAAACACTTTTTCGACGTTTTCGCGTTGATTTTGCTGTTTTTGTCCAAAATTGAGCAAAAGACGCTTTTTTCGACGTTTTCGCGTTGATTTTGCTGTTTTTGTCCAAAATTGAGCTAAAAACACTTTTTTCGACGTTTTCGCGTTGATTTTGATGTTTTTGTCCAAAATTGAGCTGAAAACACTTTTTCGACGTTTTCGCGTTGATTTTGCTGTTTTTGTCCAAAATTGAGCTAAAAACACTTTTTTCGACGTTTTTGCGATGATTTTGATGTTTTTGTCCAAAATTGAGCTAAAAACACTTTTTCGACGTTTTCGCGATGATATTGATGTTTTTGTCCAAAATTGAGCTAAAAACACTTTTTCCGACGTTTTCGCGTTGATATTAATGTTTTTGTCTAAAATTGAGCAG